>CM066035.1:284195372-286595372 GCA_033557465.1 Ichthyophis bannanicus
CCTCCCCTCCCCTCACCCTTGCCCCCTCCCCCCCCCTCCCCCCCTCCCTATCCCCCCCCCTCCTCCCCCCCCCTCTCCCCCTTCCCCCTCCCCTTCCTCCCCCTTCCCCCTCCCCCCCCTCCCCCCCCCTTCTCCCCCCCCCCCCCTCCCCTCCTTTCCCCCTCTCTCCCCCCTCTCCCCTTCTCTCCCCACCTCCCCCTCCTTCCCCTCCCTCCCCCCCCCCCCCCCTCCCCCACCCCCCCTTCTCTTCCCCCCCCCCCCTCCCTCTCTCTCCCCCCCTCCCCCCCCCCCCTCCCTACCTCCCCCCCTCCCCCCTCCCTCCCTCCCCCTCCCCTCCCCCCCCCTCCCCACCCCCCCTCCCCCCCTCCCCCCTTCGCCCCCCCCCTCCCCCATCCCCCCCTCCCCCCTCTCCCCCCCCTCCCCCTCCCTCCTCCCCTCCCCCCCTTCCCCCTCCCTCCCCTCCTCCCCTCCCCCCCCCCACCCCCCCCCCCCCCCCTCTGCCCCTCCCCCCCCTCCCCCCCCCCCTCCTCCCCCCCCCTCCCCCTCTCTTCCCCTCCCCCCCCCCCCCCCCTCCCCCCCCTCTCCCCCCTCCCCCCTCCCCACCCTCCCCCTCCCCCCCTCCCCCCCTCCCCCTCCCTCTCCCTCCCCGCGCCCCCCCCCCCCCCCCCCCCTCCCCCCCCCTCCCCCCCCCCCCTCCCCGCCCCCCCCCCCCCCCCCCCCCCCCCCCCCCCCCCCCCGGTCCCCCCCCCGCCGCCCCCGCCCCCCTCCTCCGCATCCCCCCCCCCCCCCCCCTCCCCTTCCCTCCCCCCCACCCCCCCCCCCTCCCCCACCCCCCCCCCCACCCCTCCCTCCTCCCCCTCCCCCCCACCCTTCCCCTCCCACCCCCACCTCTCCCCCCCCCCCCCCCCCTCCCCCCCCCCTCCCCCCTCCCCCCCCCCCCCCCCCCCCCCCGGGCCTCCCCGCCCCCCCACCCCCCGCCCCCCCCCGCCCCCCCTCGCTCCCCCCCCCCCCCCCTGCCGCCCGCCCCCCCCCCCCCCCCCCCGCCCCCCCCCTCCCCCCCCCCCGCCACCCCCCCCCCCCCCTCCCCCCCTCCCCACCCTCCCCCTCCGCCCCCCCCAACCCGCCCCCCCCCCCCCCCCCCCCCCCCCCCCTCGCTTCCCCCCCCCCCCCCCACCCCTCCCCCTCTCCTCCCCCCCCCCCTCCCCCCCCCCTCTCCTTCCCCCCCCCCCCCCCCCCTCCCCTCTCTCCCCCCCCCCCCCCCCCCCCCCCTTCCCCCCCCTCCCCTCCCCCCACCCCCTCCCCCCCCCTCCCCCCCCTCCCCCCCCTCCCCCCCCCGTCCCACCGGCTCCCCCCCCCCCCCCCCCCCCCCTCCCCCTTCCCCCCCCCCCCCACCCCGCTCCCCCTCTCTCCCCCCCCTCCCCCCCCCCCCCCCCCCCCACCCCCCCCCCCCCTCCCCACCCCCCCCCCCCCTCCCTCCCCCCCGCCCCCCCCTCCCCCTCTCTCCCCCCCTCCCCCCCCCCTCCCCCTCCTCCCCCCCCCCTCCCCCCACCCCTCCCCCTCCCTCCCCCCTCCCCCCCCCCCTCGCCCCCCCCCCCCCACCCCCCCCCCCCCCCACCCCCCGACACCCCCCCCCCCCCCCCCCCCCCCCCCACCCCTCCCCCCCCCCCCCCCGCCCCCCCTCCCCTCCCCCCCCCCCCCTCTCCTCCCCCCCTTCCCCCTCTCTCCCCCCACCCCTCCCCTTCTCTTCCCCCCACCCCCCCCCCCCCCCTCCCCCCCTCCCCCCCCACTCCCTCCCCCCCCTCCCCCCCCTCCCCCCCCCCCCCCCCCCCCCCCCCCTCCTCCCCCCCCCCCTGCTCCCCCCCTCCCTCTCTCTCCCCCTACCCCCCCACCCCTCCCCCTCCTCCCCCCCCCCCCCCCCACCCCTCCCCCTCCTCCCCCCCACCCCCCCTCCCCTCCCCCTTCCCCCCCCACCCCCCCCCCTCCCCCTCTCCTCCCCCCCTCCCCCCCCCCCTCCCCCCTCTTCCCCCCACCCCCCCCCCTCCCCCCCTCCTCCTCCCCCCGCAGCCCCCCCCCCCCCCCCTCCCCCCCCCCCACCCCTCCCCCCCCACCCCCCCCCCCCCCCCCCCCCCCCCCCCCCCCCCCTCCCCACACCCCCCCCCCTCCCCCCTCCCACCACACCTGCCCCGACCCCCCTTCCCTACACGACGCTCTGCCGCTCTCTTCCAGCACCTCCCCCCCCCTCCCCCCTCCCCCCCCCCCCCTCCCTCCCCCGCCCCCCCCCCCCCCCCCCCCTCCCCTCCCTCTCCCCCCCTCCCCTCCCCCCCCCCCCCCACCCCTCCCCCTCTCTCCCCCCCACCCCCCCCCCCCTCTCCTCCCCCCCCCCTCCCCCCTCTCCCCTCCCCCCCCCCCACCCCTCCCCCTCCTCCCCCCCCCCTCCTCCTCCTCCCCCCCCCCCCCCCCCACCCCCCCCTCCCCCCCCCCCCCCCCCCCTCCCCCTCTCTCCCCCCCCCTCCCCCACCCCTCCCCCCTCCTCCCCCCCCCCCCCCACCCCCCCGCCCCCCACCCCCCCCCCACCCCCCCTCCCCCCTCCCCCTCCTCCCCCCCACCCCCCCCCCCTTCCCCTCTCTCCCCCCCCACCCCCCTCTCCCCTCCCCTCCTCCCCCCCTCCCCCCCACCCCTCCCCCTCTGTCCACCCCCCCCCCCCCCCCCCCCTCCCCTCCTCCCCCCCCCCACCCCTCCCCTCTCTCCCCCCCACCCCCTCCTCCCCCTCCCCCTCCCCTCCCCCTCCCCCCTCCCCCCCCCCTCCCCTCCTCCCCCCCCCCCCCTTCCCCCTCCTCCCCCCCTCCCCTCCCCCACCCCCCCCTCCTCCCCCCTCCCCCCTCTCTCCCCCCCACCCCCCCCCCCCCCCTCCACCCCCCCCACCCTCTCCTCTTCCCCCCTCCCCTCTCCCCCCCCTCCCTCCCCCTCCCTCCTCCTCCTCCCCCCCCCCCTCCCCTCCCCCCCCCCCCCACCCCCCACCTCCCCCCCCACCTCCCCCTCTCCTTCTCCTCCTCCCCCCCCTCTCCCCCTCCCCCTCCCCTCCTCTCCCCCTCCCCACCCCCCTCCCCTCCCCACCCCCCCCCCCTCTTCTCCTCCCTCTCCCACCCCCCCCCCTCCCCCCCTCCCTCTCCCACCCCCCCCCCTCTCCCCTCCCCCCTCTCTCCCCCCCCCCCCTCCCCCTCCCCCCCCCCTCCCCCCCCCCTCCCCCCCCCCCCCCCACCCCTCCCCCTCTCTTCCCCCCCCCCCCTCCCCACCCCCTCCTCCCCCTCCCCCCCCCCCCTCCCTCCCCCCTCTCCCCTACCACCCCACCCCACCCCCCCTCCCCCCCCCCCCCACCCACACCCCCTCCCCCCCCTCCCCCCCCCCACCCCCCCCCCTCCCCCACCCACCCCCCCCCCCCACCCCCCACCCCCCCCCCCACCCCCCCCACCCCCCCCCCCTCCCCCCACCCCCCCCCCCCCTCCCCCTCCTCTTCCCCCCCCCCCCCCCCCCCCCCTTCTCCCCCCTCCCCCCCCACCCCTCCCCTCCTCCCCCCCCCCCTCCCCCTCTCCCTCCCCACACCCCCCCCCTCCTCCCCCTCACCCCCCCCCCCCTCTCCCTCTCTCCCCCCCCCCCCCTCCCTCCCCCACCCCCCCCCCCCCTCCCCCCCCCCCACCCTCCCCCCCCCCCCCCCCAACCCCCCCCCCTCTCCCCGCACCCCCCCTCCCCCCCCCCCCCCACCCCCCACCCCCCCCCCGCCCCCCCCCCCCCCCCCACCCTCCCCCCCGCTCCTCCCCCCCCCCCACCCCCCCACCCCTCCCCCTCCCCTCCCCCCCCCACCCCCCCACCCCTCCCCTCTCTCCCCCCCCCCCCCCCCCCCGCCCCCCACCCCCCCCCACCCCCCCCACCACCCCCCCCCACCCCCCCCCCGGCCGCTCCCCCCCTCCACCCCCCCCCAACCCCGCCCTTCCCCCCCTCCCCCCCCACCCCCCCCCCCTCCTCACACCCCCCCCCCCCCCCCACCCCCACCACCCGTGCTTTCTCCTCTCTCCCCCCCCCCCCCCCCCCCCCCCCCCCCCCCCCCCCCCCCCCCCCACCCCCCAACCCGCCCCCCCCCCCCCCCCCCCCCCCCCCCCCCCCCCCCCAACCCCCCCCGCCCACGCCCCGGCCCCCCCCCCGCCCCCCCCACCGCCCCCTACCACTCCTCCCCCCCCCCCCCCCCCTCCTCCCCCTGGCCACCCCTCCGCCCCCACCCCCCAGCCCCCCCCCCCCTCCCCCCCGACCCCTCCCCCCCCCCCCCCCCCCCCGCCCCCTCCCCCCCCTCGCCCCCCCCTCCCCGGCCCCCGCCCCCCCACCCGCCCACCCCCCCCGCCCCACCCCCCCTCCCCCCCCCCCGCCCCCCCTCTCACCCCACCCCTCCCCGCCCCCCCTGCCCCCCCCCCCTCTTCCCCCCCCCCCCCTCCCCCCCCTTCTCCCCCCCCCCCCCCCCTCCCCCTCTCCCCCCCACCCCCCCCCCCTTCCCCCCTCCTCCCCCCCCCCCCCCACCCCCTCCCCCCTCCCCCCCCCCCCTCCCCTCTCCTCCCCCACCCCCCCCACCCCTCCCCCTCCTCCCCCCCACCCCCCCCCTCTCCCCCCTCCCCCCCCCCCTCCCCCTCCTCCCCCCCACCCCTCCCCCCTCCCCCCCACCCCACCCCCTCCCCCCCACCCCTCCCCCTCCCCCCCCACCCCTCCCCCTCTCTCCCCCCCACCCCCCCACCGACCCCCTCCCCCCCACCCCCCCCCCCCCTCCCCCCCCCCCCCCCCCCCCGCCCCCACCGCCGCCCCCACTCCCCCCCACCCCCCCCCCCCTCCCCCCCCCCCGCCCCCCCCCCCCTCCCCCCCACCCCCCCCCCCCTCCCCCTCTCCTCCCCCCCACCCCTCCCCCTCCCCCTCCTCCCCCCCCCCCCCCCCCCTCCCCCCTCCTCCCCCCACCCCCCCACCCCTCCCCCACCCTCCCCCCCCCCCCCCCCCCTCCCCCCTCCCCCCCACCCCCCCCTCCCCTTCCCCCCTCTCCCCCCCCCCCCCTCCACCCCTCCCCCTCCCTCTCTCCCCCCCCACCCCCCCACCCCTCCTCCTCTCCCCCCCCCCCCCCACCCCTCCCCCTTCTCTCCCCCCCACCCCCTCCACCCCTCCCCCTCTCTCCCCCCCACCCCCCACCCCTCCCCCTTCTCTCTCCCCCCCACCCCCCCACCCCTTCCCCCTCTCTTCCCCCCCCACCCCCCCCCCCCACCCCCCCCCCCTCCCCCTCCCCCCCCCCCCCCCCCCCACCTCCTCCCCCCCTCCTCCCCCCCCCCCCCACCCCTCCCCCTTCTCTCCCCCCCCACCCTCCCCTTCTCTCCCCCCCCCACCCCTCCCCCCCTTCCCCCCCCTCTCTCCCCCCCCCCCCCCACCCCTCCCCTCTCTCCTCCCCCCCTCCCCCCCACCCCCTCCCCCCTCTCTTCCCCCCCACCCCCCCCCCTCCCCCTCTCTCCCCCTCCCCCCCCCCCCCCCACCCCCCCCCTCCCCCCTCTCTCCCCCCCACCCCCCCCACCCCCCCCCCTCCTTCCCCCTTCTCTTCCCCTCCCCCCCCCCCACCCCCCCCCCTTCTCTTCCCCCCCCCCCCCCCCCTCCCCTCCCTCCCCTCTCCCCCCCACCCCTCCCCCACCCCCCCCCCCCCCCTCCCCCCTTCCCCCCCCCCCCCCCCCTCCCCTCCCCCCCCCACCCCCCCCCACCCCTCCCCCTCTCTCCCCCCCCCCACCCCTCCCTCCCCCCCCCCCCCCCCCTTCCCCTCCTCCCCTCTCTCCCCCCCCCCCCCCACCCCTCCCCCTCTCTCCCCCCCACCCCCCCCCCCCCTCCCCCTCTCTCCCCTCCCACCCCCCCTCCCCTCCCCCCCTCCCCCCCACCCCCCCACCCCTCTCCTTCTCTTCCCCCCACCCCCCCACCTCCTCCCCCCCCTCCCCCCCCCCCCCACCCCTCCCCCTCCTCCCCCCCACCCCCCCACCCCTCCCCCTCTCCTCCCCCCCCCCCCCACCACCCCTCCCCTCCCCCTCTCCCCCCCACCCCTCCCCCACCCCTCCCCCTCCCCCCCTCCACCCCCCCACCCCTCCCCCTTCTCTCCTCCCCCCCCCACCCCCCCCCTCTCTTCCCCCCCACCCCCCCCCCTCCCCCTCTCTCCCCCCACCCCCCCCCCCCCCCTCTCCCCTCCTCCCCCCACCCCCACCCCTCCCTCCTCTCTCCCCCCCCACCACCCCCCCCCCTCCCCCTCCTCCCCCCCCACCCCCCCACCCCCCCCTTCTCTCTCCCCCCCCCCCCCCCCACCCCCCCCCTTCCTCTTCCCCCACCCTCCCCCCTCTCTCCCCCCACCCCCCCCCCCTCCTCTCTTCCCCCCCCACCCCCCTCCACCCCTCCCCTCTCTTCCCCCCCACCCCCCCCCCTCCCCCTCTCCCCCCCACCCCCCCACCCCTTCCCCCTCCTCTTCCCCCCCCCCCCCCACCCTCCCCCCCCCCCTCTCCCCCCACCCACCCCCCCTCCCCCTCTCTCCCCCCCCCCCCTCCCCCCACCCCCCTCCCCTCCCCCTCTCCTCCTCCCCCCACCCCCCCACCCCTTCCCCCTCTCCCCCTCTCTCCCCCTCCCCCCCCCCCCCCCCACCCCCCCCCTCTCCCCCCACCCCCCCACCCCTCCCCCTTCTCCCCCCCCCTCCCCCCCCCCCCCCTCCCCCTCTCCCCCCCACCCCCCCCCCCCTCCCCCTTCTCCTCCCCCCCACCCCCCCCCCTCCCCTCCTCCCCCCCACCCCCCCACCCCTCCCCCTCTCTTCCCCCCACCCCCCCACCCCTCCCCCTCTCCCCCCCCCCCGCCCACCCTCCCCCCTCCCCCTCTCCCCCCCCCACCCCCCCACCCCCCCCCCCTCCTCCCCCCCCCCCCCCCCCCCTCCCCCTCTCTCCCCCCCTCCCCCCCCCCCCTCCCCCTCCCCAACCCCCCTCCCCCCCCCCCCCTCCCCACCGCTCCCCCCCACCCCCCTCCCCTCCCCACCCCTCCCCCTCTCTCCCCCCCCACCCCCCACTCTCCCCCTCTCTCCCCCCCCCCTCCCCCCCCCCCCCCCCCTCCTCTCCCCCCCCCCCCCCCCCTCCCCCTCCTCCCCCCCCCCCCCCCCCCCACCCCCTTCTCTTCCCCCCCACCCCCTCCCCCACCCCTCCCCCTCCTCCCCCCTCCACCCCCCCCCCCACCCCTCCCCTCCTCCCCCCCCCCCCCTCCCCTCCCCCCCTCCTCCCCCCCCTCCCCCCTCCTCCTCCTCCCCCCCACCCCCCCTCCCCTCCTCCCCTCTCTCCCCCCCCCCCCCCCTCCCCTTCCCCCTTCTCTCCCCCCCCCCCCCTCCTCCCCTCCCCCTTCTCTCTCCCCCCCCCCCCCCTCCTCCCCTTCCCCCCTCTCTTCCCCCCCCCCCCCCCTCCCCCCTCCTCCCCCCACCCCTCCTCCCCCCTCCCCCCCCCCCCTCCCCCCTTCCCCCCCCCCCCTCCTCCCCCCCCCTCCCCCTTCCCCCTTCCCCCCCTCCCCCCACCCCCCTCCCCCCCCCTCTCTTCCCACCCCCCCTCCCCCTCCCCCCCTCCTCCCCCCCTCCCCCCCCCACCCCCCCCCCGCCCCCTCCGAGTCCTCCCCTCCCCCCCCCCCCCCTCCTCCCCCCCGACTCCCCCCCACCCCCCCCCCCCCCCCCCTCCCCCCCCCCCTCCCCGCCACCCCCCCCCCCTTCCCCCTCTCTCCCCCTCTCCACCCCCCCCCCCCCCCCCCTCTCTTCCCCCCCACCCCCCCCCCTCCCCCCTCCCTCCCCCTCCCCCCCACCTCCTCCCCCACCCCTCCCCTTCCTCCCCCCTCCCCTCCCCCCCTCCCCTCCTCCCCCCCTCCCCCCACCCCCTCCCCCTCTCCCCCCCTCCCCCCCATCCCCCCCCTTCCCCCCTTCTCTCCCCCCCCACCCCCCCACCCCTCCCCCTCCTCCCCCCCACCCCCCCCCCACCTCCCCCTCTCCCCCCCCGCCCCCCCACCCCCCTCCCCCTCCTCTCCCCCCCCACCCCCCTCCCCTCCCCCCCCCTCCCCCCCACTCCTCCCCCCCTCCCCCCCTCCCCCCCCCCCCCTCTCCTTCCCCCCCTCCCCCCACCCCTTCCCCCTCCCCCCCCACCCCCCCCCCCTCCCCCCTCCCTCCCCCCCCACCCCTCCCTCCTCCCCCCCACCCCTCCCCCCCTCCCCCCCCCCCCCCCCCCTTCTCCTCCCTCCCCCCCCCCCCCTCTCTCCCCCCCTCCCCCCCCCCCTCTGCCTCCCCCCCCCCCACCCCCCCCCCCCCCCTCCTCCCCCCACCCCCCCACCCCCCCTTCTCTTCCCCCCCACCTCCCCCCCCCCCTCCCTTCCCCCTCCCCTCCCTCTCCCCCCCCCCCCCCCCCCCCCCCTCCTCCCCCCCTCCCCCCCTCCCCCCCCTCTCTTCCCCCCCACCCCCCCACCCCTTCCCCTCTCCCCCCCCCCCCCCCCCCCTCTTCCCCCTCTCTCCCCCCCCCCCCCCCACCCCTTCCCCCTTCTCTTCCCCCCCACCCCCCCACCCCTTCCCCCTCTCCCCCCCCACCCCCCCACCCCCCCCCCTCTTCCCCCCACCCCCCCCTCTCTCCCCCTCCTCCCCCCCCCCCCCCCACCCCTCCCCCCTCTCTCCCCCCCCCCCCCCCCCCTCCCCCTCTCACCCCCCCCCCCCGCCCCTCTCCCCCCCCCCCCCCCCCCCCCCCCACCCACCCCCCCCCCCCCCTCCCCGCCCACACCCCCCCCCCCGACCCGCACCCCGGGCCCCCCCCCGGGGCACCCCCCGCCCCCGCGACCCCTCCCCCCCCCCCCCCCCCCGGCCCCCCACCCCCCCCCCCCCACCCCTTCCCCCCTTCCCCCCCCCCCCCCACCCCTTCCCCCTTCTCCTCCCCCCACCCCCCCCCCCCTTCCCCCTTCTCCCCCCCCCCCACCCCCCCCCCCCCCTCCCCCTCCCCCCCCCCCCCACCCTTCCCTCCCCCCTTCTCTTCCCCCCCCACCCCCCACCCCTTCCCCCCTTCTCTCCCCCCACCCCTCCCCCTTCTCTTCCCCCCCACCCCCCCCCCCCTCCCCCTTCTCTTCCCCCCCCCCCCCCCCCCCCCCCCCCCCCTCCCCCTCACCTCACCCCCCCCCCACCCCCCCCCCCCTTCCCCCTTCTCCCCCCCTCTTCCCCCCCCCCCCCCCACCCCTTCCCCCCTTCTCTTCCCCCCCCCCCCCCCCCCCCCCTTCCCCCCCTCTCTTCCCCCCCACCCCCCACCCCTTCCCCCTTCTCTTCCCCCCCCCCCCCCCCACCCCCCCCCTCTCCCCCCCCCCCCCCCCCCCCCCCTTCCCCTCCCCCCCCCACACCCCCCACCCCCCCCCCCTCCCCCCTCCCCCCCCCCCCCACCCCCCCCTCCACCCCCCCCACCCCCCCCCCCCTTCCCCCCCCCCCCCCCCCTCCCCCCTTCTCTTCCCCCCCCCCCCTCCCCTTCCCCCTTCTCCTCCCCCCCACCCCCCACCCCTTCCCCCTTCTCCCCCCCCCCCCCACCCCCCCCCCCCTTCCCCTCCCCCCCCCCCCCCCCCCCCCTTCCCCCTTCTCTTCCCCCCCCCCCCCCCTCTCCCTTCCCCCTCCCTCTCTTCCCCCCCCACCCCCCCACCCCTTCCCCCTTCTCCCCCCCCCCCCCCCCCCCCTTCCCCTTCTCTTCCCCCCCCCCCCCCCACCCCTTCCCCCCCTCCCCCCCCACCCCCCCCCCACCCCTTCCCCCTTCTCCTCCCCCCCCCACCCCCCCCCCCTTCCCCCTTCTCTTCCCCCCCCCCCCCCCCCCCCACCCCTCCCCCTCCTCCCCCCCCCCCCCCTCCCCTCCCCTTCTCTTCCCCCCCCCCCCCCCCCCCCTTCCCCCTTCTCTCCCCCCCCACCCCCCCACCCCTTCCCCCCTTCTCCTCCCCCCCCCACCCCCCCCCCCCTCCCCCTTCTCTTCCCCCCCCCCCCCCCCACCCCCCCTCTCCCCCCCCCCCCCCCCACCCCTTCCCCCTTCTCTTCCCCCCCCCCCCCCCCACCCCTCCCCCTTCTCTCCCCCCCCCCCCCCCCCCCCCCCCCCTCTCTCTTCCCCCCCCCCTCCCCCCCCCTTCCCTTCCCCCTTCTCTTCCCCCCCCCCCCCCCCCCTTCCCCCTTCTCTCCCCCCCCCCCCCCCCCCCCTTCCCCCTTCTCTTCCCCCCCCACCCCCCCCCCCTTCCCCCTTCTCTTCCCCCCCCCCCCCCCCTCCCCTTCCCCCCCCTCCCCCCCTCTCCCCCCCCCCCCCCTTCCCCCTTCTCTTCCCCCCCCCCCCCCCCCTTCCCCCTTCTCTTCCCCCCCCCCCCCCACCCCTTCCCCCTTCTCTTCCCCCCCCCCCCCCCGCCCCCCCCCCCCCTCCCCCCCCCCCCCCCCCCCACCCCCCCCCCCCCCCCCCCCTCCCCCCCCCCCCCCCCCACCCCTTCCCCCTTCTCTTCCCCCCCCCCCCCCCCCTTCCCCCCTTCTCTTCCCCCCCCCCCCCCCCCCTTCCCCCCCCCCCTTCCCCCCCCCCCCCCCCCCCCCCTCCCCCCTTCTCTTCCCCCCCCCCCCCCCACCCCTTCCCCCTTCCTTCCCCCTCCCCCCCCCACCCCCCCCTCCCCCTTCCCCCCCCCCACCCCCCCCCCCCCCCCTTCCCCCCCCCCCCCTTCCCCCCCTCCCCCCCCCCCCCCCCTCCCCCTTCTCTTCCCCCCCCCCCCCCCTCCCCTTCCCCCTTCTCTTCCCCCCCCCCACCCCCCCCTCCCCTTCCCCCTTCTCTTCCCCCCCACCCCCCCCCCCTCCCCCTTCTCTCCCCCCCACCCCCCCACCCCTTCCCCCTTCTCTTCCCCCCCCCCCCTTCCCCCCCCCCTTCCCCCCCCCCCACCCCCCCCCCCCCCCCACCCCTTCCCCCTTCTCTTCCCCCCCACCCCCCCCCCCCTCCCCCCTGCCCTCCCCCCCCCCCCCCCCACCCTCCCCCCTTCTCTTCCCCCCCCCCCCCCCTCCCCCCCCCTCCCCCCCGCCCCACCCCCCTCCCCCCCCCTCCCCCCCCCCCCCACCACACCCTTCCCCCCCCCCCCCCCCCCCCCCCACCCCCCTTCCCCCCCCCCCCCCCCCCCCCCTCACCCCTCCCCCCCCCCCCCCCCAGCCACCCCTCCCCCCCCCCCCCCCCCCGCCTCCCCCCCCCTTCCCCCTTCTCTTCCCCCCCCCCCCCCCCCCCCCCCCTTCTCTTCCCCCCCCCCCCCCCGCCCCCCGGCCCCCTCTCCCCCCCACCCCCCCCCCCCCCCTTCCCCCTTCTCTCCCCCCCCCCCCCTCCCCTTCCCCCTTCTCCCCCCCCCCCCCCCCCCCTTCCCCCCCTCTTCCCCCCCTCCCCCCCCCCCCCCCCTTCTCCCCCCCCCCCCCCCCCACCCCTTCCCCCCCCCCCCCCCCCCCCCCCTTCCCCTCTCTTCCCCCCTCTCCTCCCCCCCCCCCCTTCCCCCTTCTCCCCCCCCACCCCCCCCCCCCCCTTCCCCCCTCTTCCCCCCCCCCCCCCCCCCAGCCCCCCCCCCCCCCCGCCCCCCCACCCCCCCCCCCCACCCCCCCCCACCCCCCCCCCCCGCCTCCCCGCCCCCCTCTCCCTCCCCCCCACCCGCCCCCCCCCACACCCACCCCCCACCTCCCCCCCCCCCCCCCACCCCCCCCCCCCCCCCCCCCCCCGCCCCACCCCCCGCCCCCCCCCCCCCCACCCCCCCCCCCTTCCCCCTCTCGCACCCCCCCACCCCCCCCTCCCCCACCTCTCCCACCCCCCCCCCCCCCCCCCTTCCCCCCTTCTCTTCCCCCCCCCCCCCCCCCCCCACCCTTCCCCCTTCTCTCCCCCCACCCCCCCTCCCCTTCCCCCCTCTCCCCCCCACCCCCCCCCCCCTCCCCCTTCTCTTCCCCCCCACCCCCCCCCCCCCCCCCCTCTCTTCCCCCCCCCCCCCCCCCCTCCCCCCTCTCTTCCCCCCACCCCCCCCCACCCCCCCCCTTCTCTCCCCCCCCCCCCCCCCACCCCCCCACCCCTTCCCCCCTCTTCCCCCCCCCCCCCCCCCCCCTCCTCCCCCCCTCCCCCCCTCTCCCCCCCCCCCCCTTCCCCCTTCTCTTCCCCCCCCCCCCCCCCCACCCCTTCCCCCTCTCCCCCCTCCCCCCACCCCCCCCACCCCCCCCCTCTTCCCCCCCCACCCCCCCACCCCTTCCCCCTTCTCTTCCCCCCCCCCCCCACCCCTTCCCCTTCTCTCCCCCCCACCCCCCCCCACCCCTCCCCCTTCTCTCCCCCCCACCCCCCCCCACCCCTTCCCCCTTCTCTTCCCCCCCCCCCCCCACCCCTTCCCCCTTCTCTTCCCCCCCCCCCCCCCACCCCTTCCCCCCTTCCTTCCCCCCCCCCCCCCCCCCCCCCCCCCCCCCCTCTTCCCCCCCCCCCCCCCACCCCTTCCCTCTTCTCCCCCCCCCCTTCCCCCCCCCCCCCCCCCCCCCCCCCTTCCCCCTTCTCTTCCCCCCCCCCCCCCACCCCTTCCCCCTTCTCCTCCCCCCCACCCCCCCACCCCCCCCCCCCCTTCCCCCCCCCCCCCCCTCCCCCTTCCCCCTTCTCTTCCCCCCCCCCCCCCCACCCCTTCCCCCTTCTCTTCCCCCCCCCCCCCCCCCCCCCCCCCCTTCCCCTCTTCCCCCCCCCCCCCCCACCCCTTCCCCCCTCTTCCCCCCCCCCCCCCCCACCCCTTCCCCCTCTCTTCCCCCCCTCCCCCCCACCTCCCCCTTCTCTTCCCCCCCCACCCCCCCACCCCTTCCCCCCTCTTCCCCCCCCCCCCCCCCCCCCCTCCCCTTCCCGCCCCCCCCCCACCCCTTCCCCCTTCTCCCCCCCCCACCCCCCCCACCCCTTCCCCCCCCTCTCCCTCCCCCCCCCCCCCCCCACCCCTTCCCCCTCTCTTCCCCCCCCCCCCCCCCCCACCCCCCCCCCCTTCCCCTTCTCCCCCCCCTCCCCCCCACCCCTTCCCCCTTCTCTTCCCCCCCCCCCCCCCCCCTTCCCCCCCTCTCTTCCCCCCCCCCACCCCCCCCCCCTTCCCCCCTTCTCCCCCCCCCCCCCCCACCCTCTTCCCCCTTCTCTTCCCCCCCACCCCCCCCCCCTTCCCCGCCCCCCCCCCCCCCCCTCCCCCCCCCCGCCCCCCCACCCCTTCCCCCCCCGCCGCCCCCCCCCCCCCCCCCCTTCTCTCTCCCCCCCTTCCCCCCCCCCCACCCCTCCCCCCCTTCCCCCCCCCTCTTCCCCCCCCCCCCCCCCCCCCCCCCCCCCCCCCCCCCCCCCCCCACTCTCCCCCCCCCCCCCCCCCTTCCCCTCCCCCCCCTCCCTCCCCCCCCCCTCTTCCCCCCCCCCCCCCCCCCCCCCCTTCTCTCCTCCCCCCACCCTCCCCCTTCCCCCCTCCCCTCTTCCCCCCACCCCCCCCCCTCCCCTCCCCCCCCCTTCCCCCCCCCCCCCCTCCCCCCCCCTTCCCCTTCCCCCCCACCCCCCCTCCCCCTCCCCCTTCTCCCCCCCCCCCCCCCCCTCCCGACCGCCCCCCCCCCCCTCTCTTCCCCCACACCCTCCCCCCCCTCCCCCCCCCCCCCCCCCGCCCCCCCCCCCCCCCACCCCCCCCTCCCCCCCACCCCCCCCCTCCACCCCTCGCCTCCCAACCCCCCCCCCCCCCCCCCCCCCTCCCCCCCCCAGCCCCCCACCCCTTCCACCTTCTCTTCCCCCCCCACCCCCCCCCCCCTTCCCCCTTCTCTTCCCCCCCCCCACCCCCCCACCCCTTCTCTTCCCCCCCCCACCCCCCACCCCGTCCCCGCCCCCCCCCCCCCCCCCCCCACCCCTTCCCCCTTCTCTTCCCCCCCACCCCCCCCACCCCCCCTTCCCCCCCTCTTCCCCCCCCACCCCCCCACCCCTTCCCCCTTCTCTTCCCCCCCCACCCCCCCACCCTTCCCCTTCTCTTCCCCCCCACCCCCCCACCCCTTCCCCCTTCTCTTCCCCCCCCCCCCCCACCCCCCCCCTTCTCTTCCCCCCTCCCCCCCCCCCCCCCCCCCCTTCTCTTCCCCCCCTCCCCCCCCCCCCCCCCTTCCCCCCCTTCCCCCCCCCCCCCCCCTTCTCTTCCCCCCCCCCCCCCCCCCCTTCCCCCTCTCTCCCCCCCCCCCCCCCCCCCCCCCCCTTCTCCCCCCACCCCCCCCCCCCCCCCCACCCCCCTTCCCCCTTCTCTTCCCCCCACCCCCCACCCCTTCCCCCTTCTCTTCCCCCCCCTCCCCCCCACCCCTTCCCCCCTCTCCCCCCCCCCCCCCCACCCCTCCCCCTTCTCTTCCCCCCCTTCCCCCCACCACCCCCCCCTTCCCCCCTTCTCTTCCCCCTCCCCCCCCCCCTCCCCTTCCCCCCCCCTCCCCCCTCCTCCCCCCCCCCTTCCCCCTTCCCCCCCCCCCCCCTTCTCCCCCTCCCCCCTCCCCCCTTCCTCCCCCCCCCTCCCCTTCCCCTCCCCCTCCCCCCTTCCCCCCCCCCCCCTTCTCTTCCCCCCCTTCTTCTCCCCTCTTCCACCCCCCCACCCCCCCCCTCCCCCCCCTCCCCCTCCCTCTCCCCCCCTCTTCCCCTTCCCCCACCCCCTTCCCCCCCCCCCACTCTTCCCCCCTCCCTTCCTCCTCCCCCCCCTCCCCCCCACCCTCCCCCTCCCCTTCCTTCCCCCCCCTCTTCCCCCATCCCCCCCCCTTCCCACCCCTTCCCCCACCCCTTCCCCCTCATCTTCCTCCCCCCCCTCCCCCTCCCCACCCCTTTCCCCTCCCCAGCCCCCCTTTCCCATCCCCCTTTTCTTCCTCCCCCTTTTCTTCCTCCCCCTCTCTCTTCTCTTTTTCCTCTCCCCTCCCTTCTTCCCCTTCCTCTCCCCTTTCTTCCCCCTTCCCCCTCTCTTCTCTCCCCTTTTCCCACACCCTTCCTTCCCTTCTTCCCCCCCCCTTCTCCCCCTTTCCCCCTCCCCTTCATCCGCCCCTCCCTCCCTCTCCTTTGCCCCTCCCCTTCCCTCCCATTTTTCCCTTTTTTCATGGTTTAATGTTTTTTATTTATTTTTGTTTGTTAGGGCCTTGAGGTAGTTGTATTATTTGATATGTATTTTTTTTATTATTCACGCTTATAGTTCCTTTCTTTTATTTTGTTTTTTCTTTCTTTCTTTTAGCAGGTTGCTTCCTCCCAATGTTTATTTTCTTTTTCCTTTTATCCTTTTGTGGATCTCTTTTATGTTGGTTATTGTATTACTCATTCTCCAGGAGCAAGCAGGAAGTCAGTCCTCACATATGGGTGACATTGACATCGATGGAGCCCCCATGTGGAGCATTTCCCCAGCTTTCTAAGAAAGCCTTTAAGAATACTGCACGCATGCGTGGTCCCCTTCCCGCCTAAAGGTGCCATCTTGCTCAGTCTTTCTTTTTCCGTGGAGCCCAAAAGACGTCTGTCCATGTCACCCGGAAAAGTTGACTTTTTTCTTGCGATTTCTTCGTTGTTCTTCTCCGGTTCGATGCCGGTTTCCCTTCCCGCCGGGTTCGGTACACCGGTATCGAGCCCGTCTTCTATTTTTTGGTTTTTGCCCTTCGTGGCTGGCATTCGCACCCTTTTTGTCTTTTCCCTGGAAGGCCAGTCCTTTGACCTCGCGGGGGTTCTTTTTTCCCCGATGGCTTCCAGTGGTTTCAAAAAGTGTGACCGGTGTAAGAAACTGATGTCTCTCACCGACACACACGACTGCTGCCTTCGATGCCTCGGACCGGATCATGATCCTAAGGTCTGTGTCCCATGTGGCAAAATGTCCACCAAGGCACTCCGAAGCCGCCAGCATCAGAAAGAACAGATTTTTTCTGACTCTGCCTCTGGCCGGGCCCGGACCTCGTCTGAGGCCTCGACGTCTCGGGAGTCTGACCCCGAGCATCGCCGGGGTTCCTCGGACAGGGGGTCCCCCGATTGGGAACGTAAGAGGAAGAAGCGGCTCATGAGGGCAGCGTCGGAGGAGGTCCCTGGTTTCTCGGGGGCCAGGTCTTGGACCCCCGACCAACGCCCCGGGCCCTGGGAGCAGGAGAAGCCGTCCAAGATACCTCGCGTGGAGCCGGAGTCCGCCAGGCACGTAAGTCCTGTTGTCCTCAAAGACTCTCCTCCTAGGGAGCCGATGTCGGGCCCGGCGCCGCCGCCGCCGGGGCCCCGAGTCGGTAGCTGCTGAGTCTACTGAGCTTGGACTCAGGCTGGACAGCCTTGGAGTGCAAATTGTCTGCCTTCATGGATCAGCAGCAGGTGCTGATGGCCAGCCTCGCTGGTGCATCTGCCCCGACCACCAGGACATCGATGTTTAAGTCTACCCCGGAGACCGAGCCGATACTAGAGACCATGAAGGTTCGAAGTCATCCTCGGTCATGGTCACCCTCGACCTCCCGCTCGGGAACGAGGGCGTCGACGCCGGTGCCTTTGGCATCGGGGCGGGTGCCAGCGAGACCCGTGTGGTCAGAGCCCTCGACTCCTCTTCGGATGAGTCTGCGTGGGAGACGGAGGACGAGCAGTCTCCCGATACTTTCCGGACTTGGTGCGTCCCTTTGGACTCACCGCAGTCTGAGCCCCCGGAGTAGGTCCTCGCCAGAGGACACCAGCTTCTCGGAGTTTGTCAGGGACATGGCCAAGTCTTTGGCGATTCCCGCGGACCCCGAGGAGGAGCCTCGAGCCGAAGAGCTCGAGGCCCTCCAGTATGACTCTCCTCCGAAGGAGGCCTTTACTGTGCCTGTTCCTCCGATGCTGGAACGGCTCCTCTTCCGAATGTGGGAGGCACTGGCCTCGGCGCCGGTTTTGAGCAAGCGGGTCGATTCCATCTATCGACTCCGTAAGAGCCCTGGATTCCAGAAGGAGTAGCTGCCGCACCATTCCATGGTGGTGGAATAGGCCATGCATCGTCTGAAGAGCCAGAAGATGCACTCTGCGGTGCCTCCTGGCATGGAGGCCCGGAACCTGGATGCGCTCGGCAGAAAGTGCTTCCAGGGCTCGATGCTTCCTTGCCGTGTCCAGTCCTACCAGCTGTACATGGGCATGTACTTACGAGACCTGGCGAAGGAAATTGCCGGGTTCTTTGCTGGCCTCTCCGGGGAACCTTTGCAGTAGTTCAAGACCTTGTCCTCGGGAATCCGGGAATGCTCAAAGTTCATGTCCCGAGCGGCCTACGATGGCTTCGAGGCTTTGGCTCGTGTAGCGGCAGCCGGCATCGGGGCCCGACGCCAGGCATGGCTGCAGGTATCGGACCTCAAGCCCTGGGTGCAGGACAAGTTGGTCAATGTCCCTTGCCGAGGTGAAAACCTTTTTGGCAAGCCCATGGCCGAGAAGGCTGCTGAGCTCGAGATCGAGCACCTGACTAGGACAAGGCTGTCCAGAAAATCCTCTGCCCCTTCTCATAAGAAGAAGGGCTCGGGTAAGAAGTCCTTTTACCTGAGGAAGGCAGCTGCCTGCAAACCTTTCCCTCAGTGCCAGGCCTCCCCAGCAGGGCCAGCAGGCCAAGGGGCAGGTACATGGGCTCCGTAGGCAGAAGACCCCCAAGCCTCCGGCTCCTGCTCCCACCAGCGGGGAGGGGTTTTTTGGCTCCCACAGCATAGCCTTTCCACCTCTGCTGCCCCATCCCTGCACAGGAGGTCATCTAGCCTTGTTTGCCCACAGGTGGCCTCCCATTACAGGAGATGCTTGGGTATTGAGCATAGTCCACAAGGGCTATATGCTGCATTTCCAGCAGTTGCCTCCTCCCTACTTCCCAGGAGAGCCTCCAAGACCTCTGCACACAGACCTCCTCCTTCAAGAACTTCAAGGTCTACTTCTAGACAAGGCGGTGGAGCCTGTACCTCCCTGCCTGCAAGGTCACAGTTTCTACTCCAGGTACTTCCTCGTACCAAAGAGAACCGGTGGCCTCAGGCCTATTCTCGACCTCAGGAATCTCAACATGTTCTTGGAGAAAGAAAAGTTTAAGATGCTTACTCTTGGAACACTTCTGCCTTACCTCCAGCAGGGAGATTGGCTATGCTCCTTAGATCTAAAGGATGCGTACACTCACATCCTCATTCATCCAGACCACAGAAAGTACCTCAGGTTCCTTGTGGGAGGAAACCATTACCAGTACAGAGTACTGCCCTTTGACCTAACCTCCGCCCCAAGGGTCTTTACAAAGTGCCTGGCAGTGGTGGTGGCCTACTTGAGGAATCAAGGTGTTTTTGTCTTCCCCTACCTGGATGAATGGCTCATCAGGGGTCAGACTTACCACGAGGCCAGGCAGTCCACCCTCCGAACAGTCTCCCTCCTTCAACACCTAGGCTTTGTCATAAACTTCGCAAAGTCCACTTTGCTCCCCTCCCAGAACCTGGAGTTCATAGGTGCGCGGCTGGACTCCCTGCAAGCAAAGGCTTACTTGCCAGAAGACAGGGCACAAAGGCTCATAGAATTGGCAAACCAGTTTCTAGGCATGCCACGGGTTTCCGCCAGACTCTGTCTGAAGCTCCTAGGCCACATGGCATCGACAGTGCATGTGACCCCCAATGCCCGCCTCCACATGAGACTTGCACAGTGGTGCCTCAGAACTCAGTGGAAGAAAGCCACGGGAAGCCTCACAGACAAAGTACGGGTGTCCAAATCATTCCTGAACTCCCTACAGTGGTGGCTGCACCTCCCCCCAACTTACTGCGGGGGGTGCCTTTTCAGGTGCGTGTTTCCACAGTTGTGTTGACGACCGATGCCTTCTTGCAGGGCTGGGGTGCACATTGTTTGGACAGGTGCACCCAGGGCCTGTGGTCTCCATGGGAGGCCACGCAACAGATGAACCTACTGGAACTCTGGGCTAATCGCTTAGCCCTCAAAACCTTCTCTCATACCTTGGCTCACCGGTCTGTTCTGGTACAGACGGACAATCAAGTGGCCATGTTCTATGTGAACAAACAGGGAGTCACTGGGTCCAGGCTTCTGTGTCAGGAGGCACAGGCCCTTTGCTTTTTTGTGCTCAGGCACAACATGTTTCTCAAGGCTTTGTATCTCCCTGGCCAGGAGAACTTCCTGGCAGACAGGTTGAGCAGGGTTCTGCAGCCCCACCAGTGGCAACTGCACCCATTAGTGGTTCAAAAGGTTTCCTGAAATGGGGACTTCCATCCATAGATCTCTTTGCCAGTCCCCTGAACTGGCAGCTACCCAAGTTCTGTTCCAGGTAACCACATCCCCTGAGGTTAGCAGCAGATGCCTTCCTGATTTCTTGGTCCCAGGGCCTCCTGTATGCGTTTCCTCCCACGCCTCTGGTGGCCCGAACCTTGTTCAAGATTCTAAGGGACAAGGCCTCGGTACTTCTGGTAGTCCCCAGGTGGCCGAGGCAGCCCTGGTTCCCACTTCTGCTTCAACTGGCAGTGGAAACCCCACTACCTCTGGGGTTGCAACCCGATCTTCTCTCTCAGGATCAGGGTTCCCTTCTGCACCCCAATCTCAAATCTCTCCATTTGATGGCCTGGAGGCTGCAAGGGTAGTGTTGGCTCCCTGGGGCCTGCCTCAGGAAGTGGAAGAGGTGGTCTTGGCCTCTATAAAGCCATCCACCAGGAAAACATATGCCTTGAAGTGGAGAAGGTTCTCCTTGTGGTGTCAGCAACGCAAGGAAGATCCTTTCTCCTGCACAGTGCCAGTAGAGCTTCAGTACCTGCTGCACTTGTCCAATCAGGGCCTTAAGTCCAATTCTGTTCGGGTCCACCTCTCTGCTCTGGCAGCTCACCGCTCACTGGTGGAGGGACACTCTTTGTCGGTTCACCCCTTGGTGTCCAGGTTTTTCAGAAGCTTGCTCTTGCTCAAGCCTCCTCTTCATCCACCGGCCCCTGAGTGGGAGTTTAATGTGGTCTTGCAGCAACTGACTCGCCCACCCTTTGAGCCGATGGCTACATGTCCTCTCTGCTTCCTTTCTTGGAAGACTCTATTCCTAGTGGCCCTGACCTCGGCCAGGCGAGTGAGTGAGCTTCAAGCCCTGGTCTGTGACAAGCCGTACCCTCGCTTCTATAGGAACAGGGTAGTCCTTAGGACTCATCCTAAGTTCCTCCCAAAGGTTGTCTCCTCTTTCCATCTCAACCAGGAGGTGGTTCTTCCAATGTTCTTCCCTATGCCCCATGCCAGCTGGACTGAGACAGTCCTGCATACCCTGGACTGTAGAAGGGCCTTATCCTTCTACAATGAACGTACGCAGGGGCATAGGAGGGCTACTCAGCTCTTCGTATCTTTTGACCCTAATAACTTGGGGTTACCTGTCTCCAAGCGTACCTTGTCGATATGGGTGGCTGACTGTATCACCTGGGCTTATAGGGCAGCTGACCTTCCCTTGCAGGGTCTGGTCACGGCCCACCGTGTCAGAGCAATGGCTGCCTCAGTAGCTCATCTCCACTCTGTACCGTTGGCAGACATCTGTAGGGCTGCAACTTGGTCCTCAAGCCAGACATTTGAGGCCCATTACTGCCTGGAGAGGGAGTCCCGTAGGGACAGTGCTTTCAGTCAGGCAGTGCTGCGGAATCTCTTCGAGGTTTAGGCAACTCCTACCCTCCAGCCTTCTGGTTGGGCTACCGGTGGGGGGGGGTATGTTTCAGTGAAATCCTTTCTCTGATGCGGTGGCTAGAGGGAGCTCATTTTTCAGCTCTGGGTTCCCGGTAGCCTGAAGCTGGGAAGTCCCATATGTGAGGACTGACTTCCTGCTTGGTCCTGGAGAAAGAGTAGTTACTCACCTGTAACAGGTGTTCTCCAGGAGCAGCAGGAATCAGTCCTCACAACCCTCCCTCCTCCCCTGGGAGTTGCAGTTGTACATAGTTCATTTTTACATTTTTTTGTGCTGTCTTTTAGCTATATCATCTGACTGAGCAAGATGGCTCCGGCTCCTGAACAGCAGGTAGCAGGGATTTGACTCCAGTGGCATAGCCTCTCCTCCTCAGTTGGCCCCCCTAAGCACAGGAGGCCGGCTGAGGAGGAGAGGCTATGCCACTGGAGTCAAATCCACGCTCCCTGCTGTGCAGGAGCCGGTGCTGGTGGCTTGGGGGTTTTCTGCCTACGGGGCCCATGTCCCTGCCCCTTGGCCTGCTGACCCTGCTGGGGAGCTATGGAGGCCTGAAAGTGAGGGTATGATTTGTAGGCAGATGACTTCCTCGGGTAAAAGGTCTTTCTTCCTGAGCCCTTCTTTTTCTGAGAAGGGGCAGAGGTTTTCCTGGACAGCCTTGTCCGGGTGAGAGTCTCGGACTTGAGTTTTGCAGCCTTTTCAGCCATAGGAATGCCCACAGGTGGTCAGCCGTGACAAAGGATACCTGGGTGCTCAGCATAGTACAGGTTCCTCCCTCCTACTTTCCAGGGCAGCCTCCAAGACTCCCTCTGCAGAGGGACTTACTCCTGCAGGAGTTAGCAAGCCTTCTAAAGGAACAGGCGGTGGAACCGGTGCCCCACCACCTGAGAGGTCAAGGCTTCTATTCCAGGTACTTTCTAGTACCAAAAAGGACAGGAGGCCTAAGGCCCATCCTAGACTTGCGGAATCTCAACAAGTTCCTGGCGAGAGAAAAGTTCAAGATGCTTACCCTTGGAATCCTGCTGCCCTACCTCCAGCAAGGAGACTGGCTATGCTCCTTAGACCTAAAGGATGCTTATACTCACATCCTTATTCATCCAGACCACAGACAATATCTCCGATTTGTTGTGGGAGGACACCATTACCAGTACAGTTTACTCTCTTTTGGCCTAACCTCCGCCTCCAGAATTTTCACCAAGTGCCTGGCGGTGGTGGCGGCCTACCTCAGGGTTCAAGGACTCTTTGTGTTTCCCTACCTGGACGACTGGCTTATCAGGGGTCAGTCTCCACAGGAGACCAGTCAAGGCACCATCTGCACTTTCTCTCTTCTCCAGCATCTGGGGTTTGTAATAAACTTCGCAAAGTCCGCTTTGCGCCCCTCACAGAACATGGAGTTCATAGGAGCAAGACTAGACACCCTTCAGGCAAAGGCCTTTCTACCTGTGGACAGGGCCCACAGACTGATGGATCTGGCCAGACCTTTCCACAGCAATTCTCTGTTCTCCGACAGACAATTCCTGAGGCTCTTAGGCCACATGGCATCCATGGTCCATGTAACTCCAAATGCCCGTCTGCACATGAGGCCAGCCCAGTGGGGCCTCAGAAAACCTGACGGACAAGGTCAGGGTGTCCAAGCTACTAGCCTCTTCTCTACAGTGGTGGCTTTATCTTCCGAATCTGGCGCAAGGGGTGCCTTTTCAAGCATCTCCACACTCTCAAGTGCTGACAACCGATGCTTCTCGTCAAGGTTGGGGTGCACACTGCCAAGGAGCATGCACTCAGGGCCTGTGGTCTCCTTGGGAGGCCACACAGCAGATCATTCTCTTGGAGCTGAGAGCTATCTGCTTAGCCCTGCAGACTTTCTCTCATGTCCTCTCTCACCAGTCCGTCTTAGTTCAGACGGACAATCAAGTTGCTATGTTCTATGTGAACAAGCAGGGGGGCACAGGGTCCTGATCTCTCTGTCAGGAAGCACAGAACCATGTGCTCCTGGGCAGTCAATCATGGCATACTCCTCAAGGCGGTCTATCTACCTGGACACGATTATTACCTTGCGGACAGACTGAGCAGGCTTCTACAGCCACACGAATGGCAGTTGAATCCTCTTGTGGTTCAACAGATCTTCCTAAGATGGGGTCTTCCCACCATAGATCTCTTTGCCAGTTCACTGAACCGTCAACCGCCCAGGTTCTGCTCCAGACAACCGCATCCTCTGAGTAGCAGCGGATGCGTTTCTCATTCCATGGTCTACATGCCTCCTATATGCATTTCCTCCCACGCCTCTGGTGCCCAAGACACTGTTCAAAGTGATCCGGGACAAGGCCTCGTTGATCCTGGTGGCCCCCAGGTGGCCAAGGCAACTCTGGTTCCCACTTCTTTTGCAACTGGCAGTGGACACTCCTCTTCCTCTGGGGATGCAACCCAATCTCCTGTCTCAGGAGCAGGGATCTCTCTTACACCCCAACCTCCAGTCCCTCATTCTGATGGCCTGGCTGCTGAAAGGGTAGTTCTAGCACCCTTACTGCTGCCTAGGGAAGTGGAGGATGTGGTCTTAGCCTCTAGGAGGCAGTCCACCTGGAAGTCTTAGGCCCTCAAGTAGCGTAGGTTCTCCACCTGGTGTGCTCAACACAAGGAGGATCCTTTCTCATGCCTGGTACCAGTGGCGCTGCAATATTTGTCTCACCTGTCCAATCTAGGCCTTAAATCCAACTCTGTTAGGGTCCATCTCAGTGCTCTTTCTGCGCACCATTCACCGGTGGAGGGTCAATCTCTCTCAAGCCACCCTTTGGTGGCTCGCTTCCTCAGAGGCCTACTTTTGCTTAAACCTCCAGTTCGTCCACCTGCCCCTGAGTGGGATTTGAATGTGGTCTTGCAACAACTTACTTGCCTACCATTTGAGCCTATGGCTACTTGTCCTTTGCGCTTTCTCTCCTGGAAAGCGTTGTTTTTGGTAGCTCTTACCTCAGCAAAGCGAGTGAGCGAACTTCAAGCCCTGGTGTCAGAGGCACCATACACTAGGTTCTATAGGAACAGGATAGTCTTACGGACTCACCCTAAGTTCCTTCGCAAGGTTGTCTCCTCCTTCCACTTCAATCAGGAGGTGGTTTTTCCGACTTTCTTTCCCAGGCCGCATGCCAGCTGGGCTGAGATGGTCTTGCATACCCTGGACTGTTGGAGGGCGTTGTCCTTCTACCTTGACCATACGCAGGAGCATCGAAGGGCTGTCCAGCTCTTCGTATCTTTTGACCCTAATAAGTTGGGGTTATCTGTCTCCAAGCATACCCTGTCCATCTGGGTAGCAGACTGTATCGCCTGGGCGTACAGGGAACCTGGCCTCTCCTTCCAGGGTCGAGTCACGGCTCACTGTGTCAGGGTGAAGGCTGCGTCAGTGGCTCATCTCCGCTCTGTTCCGTTGGCAGACATCTGCCGGGCCGCTACTTGGTCTTCAAGCCATAACTTTGTGGCCCATTACTGCCTCGAGAGGGAGTCCCGCAGGGACAGTGCTTTCGGACTGTCTCTTTGAGGTATAGGCAACTCCTATCCTCCGGCCTTGGTGTTGGGCTACCGTTCGGGGGCGTTCTCAGAGAAGATTCTTTTTGCACATGCTGAGGCTCTAGAGGGAGCTCATTTTTTCAGCTTTGGGTCCCCGGTAGCCTTAAGCTGGGGAGTCCCATATGTGAGAACTGACTTCCTGCTTGGTCCTGGAGAAAGAGTAGTTACTCAGCTGTAACAGGTGTTCTCCAGGAGCAGCAGGAATCAGTCCTCACAACCCTCCCTCCTCCCTTTGGAGTTGCAGTCATATGATTTATTTTTGTGTTTTGCTGTCTTTTAGCTATGTCATCTGACTGAGCAAGATGGCACCCTTGGGCGGGAAGGGACCGCGCATGCGTGCTGTAGTCGCAAAGGCTTTCTTTGAAAGCTGGGGAAATGCTCCCCATGGGGGCTCCGTCGGCGGCAACGTCACCCATATGTGAGAACTGATTCCTGCTGCTCCTGGAGAACACCTGTTACAGGTGACTAACTACTCTTTACTGCTTGACCCAATACAAACATTGTGGAGCTTGTGTCTTTTGGGGAAACTGCTAAGTACTTATGACCTAGACTGGCCACTGTTGGAAACAGGATACTGGGCTTGATGGACCTTGGTCTGACTCAGTATGGCATATCTTATGTTATTATGAGTAATATTGTGCTCCCTCCAGTAATTCAATACTATTGGGGATGGTCTTTTAATAGTTTTATTATTTCATACTTAAGCCGGATTTGTTTTTACAGTTACTCCCGTATGGGTAGGTATTAATATTATTACATACATTTTATTAGTCTACTCCAGTTTTATTGTTTTTAAGGTTATTTATTGTTCATAGATGGTGATATCTTTAATTTATCTTATTTCTTCTCCTGTTTTATTGCGAAACAATTAACTGTCCGCCGTGTTTTTAATTTTTTCCTATGGGCTGACCGGAACCCATGGCTGACAGAAACGGGGATGCACTTGTTTTTCATAGTGTGTATTTGGTTGTGGGATGGCAGAGTCCATATAGGGTTTGGGGGAGAGCTACGTATATAGCTGGCACCCTATGCACACAAGGCATTATACTTGGAAACAGTGTTACACCTGTGACATGGGGCCTCTTCCACACTTGAGTGAGTCCTCTTGTGTCATGCATGTCCCTTTCTGTGGGCCTGGCTCCTTCATTGGCAATGGGGTCTGCTACATGGGGGGTGCAATTTAAGCAAACCAAGCCAATTTATTCCCCATAAACATTTCAACGTTTATTCAAGCATAAAAGGCACTATTGTGACATGCACATATTTCCCCTCCCTCCCCTTCCCCCTGGGTGAGGATAGCATAAAAGCAAACACATGCCTCTGCGAAGGCATGCAGCTCTGCTCTTATGCGTTTTAGGTGGCTGCTCCAAAGTCCAGCTGCTTTTAATGCCAGATGACATGCAGATGCAGCAGGATTGCAAACTCTGCCTTGTCCAAGGATGTCTCATGGTGGGGCATCCTTGAACCAGGCAGAAACTGAGATCATGCTGCATCTCCTGTGACTCCCCCATACCTCTCCTCCTCCCTCCCATCCACCTCCTCCCCTTTCCCGTCCCCTCCCTGTCTCTGTCAGCATATCTAGCTTGTGCAGTTCAGCAAAAGCAGGCGGGGCAGGCAGTCCTGTGAGTACCACAACTAATCATTTGTGTAGTACAACAAAGCATACTCGGCACTGTACAGAGAATGTAAGAGACAATCCCTGCTTGTCAGTTTTTACAATCTACTCAAGACCAGACAACACAGCAGCTGGGGACTAAGATATGTCTAGGAGGAGCCCATGTATCACAGAACTGTAGGGACCCTTGCATACCTTCCGAGTTGTAGCTACTCTCCTCCATCACTTCCTCTTCTTGAGCGGTATCAATAACCATTCAGTGTTTGCTTTTACTGGATATGCTTGGGGTATGAGCTGGGGCTTTAGTGGAATCTGCTGTTGCCTCTGCCTGCTCCTCTGGTTCCTCTACTTCACTCCCTGGATCCTTCTTCCTCCACCACTGGCACTGGGTCAGGCAGTGTTGCTGCTGCTGCAAAGGGAAAAATCGTATTGCTAAAGCTGTTGCCCCCGTTACAGCTTCTGTCTCGGTCCAGACAGAGGTCCTAATGCCAGTTGAAGGACCAGTTCCATGTGCAGGGTGCCTGCATGCTGAAGCTCTGAGGAAACAAGTGGAGGAACTCAGAGAGGAGGTGGCGAGGCTGAGAAGCATTCAAGACAGTGAGAAGTACATTGATGAGATGCTTCTTGCAGCAACCAAGCTCTCCAGCACAGGAGAAGATGGGTGCCGATGGTTGGACACAAGTCACCAGGGCCTGCAAAATCACCAATCCAACTTCTCCAGCCCTTGTATTGAAGAACCATTATGCAGCCCTGGAAGTGGAGGAGGTGAAAGCATCCCTGGAAAGAGAAGAACCAGAGTTCAAGTACCCCAAAGTTGCAGAATCAGTGACCAGAAGGAAACGAAGGGTAGTGGTGGTTGGAGACTCTCTTCTGAGGGGTACTGAGGCGTCCATCTGCCGACCAGACTTGATGTCCAGAGAGGTATGCTGTCTGCCTGGTGCCAAAATCCAAGATGCTACGGAGAGTTTGCCGAGACTCATCAAGCCCACTGACTATTACCCAATGTTGCTAATCCATGTTGGAACAAATGATACTGCCAGGTATACCTCGGAATGTATCAAAAGTGACTTCATGGCTCTGGGACAGAGGGTGAAGCAGTTAGGTGCACTGGTGGTGTTCTCTTCAATCCTCCCTGTTGAGGGTAAAGGCCAAGGCAGAGAGGCTCGCATCCTGGAGATGAATGCATGGCTGCGTGGATGGTGTCATCGAGAGCGTTTTGGTTTCCTAGACCATGGGATGCTGTTCCAAGGGTTGCAGAGCAGAGATGACATCCATCTGTCCAAGAAAGGTCAACGCATCTTTGGTAGTAGACTGGCTAATCTACTGAAGAGGGCTTTAAACTAGATTCGTTGTGGATAGGTGAAGAAAGCCCCCAGGTAGGTGATACATTAAATACCTTTATGGAAATGGGTAACAGGGGTAACATATGGAAAGCAGTGTGTATAAATGCCCGTAGCATGGGAAATAAGATCCCTGATATTGAAGCTTTGGTGGGAGTGGCCGACTTGGATTTAGTGGCAGTTACAGAAACGTGGTTCACAGAAAACCATGACTGGGATGTAACTATACCTGGCTATACTTTATTCAGAAAGGACAGGGTAGGAAGAAGGGGAGGAGGAGTGGCACTATATGTAAAAACTACTATTAAAGCTTTGGAATTACAGAGCTTAAAAGGGAGAGAGGAGGCATTGTGGGTTAAACTAGAAAGAGGGAAAGAGAAATCTATTTGCATTGGTGTGATATACAGACCTCTCCCTCACAAGAGGAAGAGGTGGACAGAGAGTTAATTGAAGACATACGCAGCATTGCTAGGAAAGGGGAAGTGCTACTGATAGGAGATTTCAATATGCCAGATGTTGATTGGCACATTCCTGCTGCAGTATCATCTAGAAGTAAGGAGATCCTGGATTTTCTACAGGGAGAACTATTCAGGCAATTGGTAACATACCCCACACGTGAAGGGACCATACTGGACTTGGTGCTTACCAATGGTGAAAGTCTTTCTGATGTAGTAGTGGGAGATCATTTTGCATCCAGTGATCACCAGATGGTGTGGTTCAGTATTAGGACTAGGGCTGTTAGAATCCATTCCAAGGTGAGGATCTTAGACTTTAGGAAGACTAACTTTGCAAAGATGGGCCAATACCTCAGGGAGTCGTTAGTGGGATGGGAACAGCTGGGGGATGTAGAAAAACAGTGGGCAAAACTGAAAGGGGATATTTTAAAGGCAACCAACCTTTTTGTTAAAATGGTAAATAAAGGCAGAAGGAAAAGGAGACCGCTATGGTTTTCTAAGTAAGTAGCTGAAAAAGTGAAGAAAAAGAGGGAGGCCTTCATGAAATACAAGAGACCACAGAGAGAGGAAGACAGGCATCTGTATTTGGAAAAACTTAGAGAAGCTAGCAAAGTAGTCAAGAAGGCAAAGATTCAAAAGGAGGAGGAAATAGCCAATGCAATAAAATGGGGGGATAAGACATTTTCAGATATATTAGTGAGAAGAGGAAGGGCAAGAGTGGTATTGTCAGACCCAAGGGTGCAGGGGGGGAATATGTAGAAGCTGATAAGGATAAAGCGGAATTGCTTAACAAATATTTTTGTTCTGTGTTCACAGATGAAGAACCAGGAGAAGGACTTCAGAAAACACCCACAAATAGGAACAGAAGCGAGGGACATCTTGAACAATTTTCAGAAGACTGTGTTCGTGAGAAACTAGCTCAACTTAAAGTAGACAAAGCGATGGGACCGGATGGGATACACCCTAGAATACTGAGGGAACTTGGGGACGTTCTAGCAACTCCACTGACTGACCTTTTCAATGCCTCGTTGGAGTCGGGAGTGGTGCCAAAGGACTGGAGAGAGGCTCATGTGGTGCCTTTACACAAAAGCGGAAGTAAGGATGTGGTTGAAAACTACAGGCCAGTTAGTTTAACTTCGGTGGTGAGTAAATTATTGGAAACGCTGCTGAAAGAGAAAATAGTGAGGTTTCTGGAGTCCAGCGGATTACAGGATCCGAGGCAGCATGGATTCACCAGAGGCAGGTCTTGTCAGACAAATCTGATTTCTTTGACTGGGTGACCAGGGAGTTGGACCGAGGGAGAGCTCTAGATGTGGTGTATTTAGATTTCAGTAAAGCCTTTGACACTGTTCCTCACAGGCGACTTATAAACAAACTGAGCACCCTAGGGATGGACCCTAAAGTTACTGCTTGGGTTAGAAATTGGTTGGGTGGGAGGCGACAAAGAGTACAAGTAAATGGAGCTCACTCTGAGGAGAAGGATGTTACCAGTAGTGTGCCCCAGGGATCTGTCCTTGGTCCCATTCTTTTTAACATCTTTGTTAGTGATATAGCTGAAGGGCTGTCGGGTAAGGTTTGCCTCTTTGCAGATGATACCAAAATAGAGTATTTATTTATTTAATAGACACCCAGGAAGGTGTAGATAACATGAGGAGGGATCTAGCTAAGCTTGAAGAATGGTCTAGAATTTGGTAGCTGAGATTTAATGTTAAAAAAAGTAAGGTCATGCATTTGGGCTGCAGCAATCCAAGGGAGCAATACAGTATAGGAGGTGAAGTACTTTTGTCCACTAAAGAAGAGCGGGACCTAGGCGTGGTTGTGTCTGATGATCTTAAAGTAGCTAAACAGGTAGAAAAGGCGACGGCAAAAGCTAGAAGGATGCTTGGGTGCATACGGGAGGAATGGCTAGCAGAAAAAAGGAGGTGATAATGCCTCTGTATAAGTCTTTGTTGCGACATCATTTGGAGTATAGTGTGCAATTCTGGAGACCGCACCTTCAAATGGATTTGAACAGGATGGAGTTGGTGCAGAGGGTGGCTACTAAAATGATTAGTGGGCTTCATTATAAAGCATATGAGGACAGACTTAAGGATCTTAATATGTACACCTTAGAGGAAAGGCGGGATAGAGGTGATATGATTGAGATGTTTAAATACCTCAGTGGTATAAATGTTCAGGGAGAGAGCCTCTTTCAATTGAAAGCAAGTTCTGCTATGAGGGGACATGGGATGAGGGTGAAGGGAGATAGATTCAGGAGTGATATGCGGAAATATTTCTTTATGGAAAGAGTAGTAGATCCGTGGAATAGTCTTCCAGTGGAGGTGGTAGAGATGAGGACAGTAACTGAATTCAAAAAAGCATGGGACCAACACAGAGGATCTCTAAAGGTAAAAAGTGGACTGTTGTAGTTGTTGATATGGAAGGACAGACTAGATAGGCTATGTGGTCTTTTTCTGTCATCATGTTTCTATGTTTCTAAGTAGTGGAGGTGCTTGAATGTCTTTCCCAGTCAGCATATACTGTAAGTTCCCACAGCATACATACTCCAGCGTCTCCACTGCTTCTCTATCACCCACCCTGTCTAACTGTCACTCTCACTGACATGGAGCTGCTACCTACCTTACGTCATGCTGCTCTGTGCGCCACATGTATTTCCTTGGCCATGATTGCACACCCAAACACCTTGGCCTCCACAGGTACTGATTCTCTTGCCATATTATTTGTCACCTCTTCACAGACTGCTCATATGCTACCTTTGTTCTGCTGTCCAGCTGCTGCTTGCTTTACCCTCTGTTTTTGCTTCTATGTATCGCTGACCTGCACGAATGCTACTTGCTACTCCTGTGCACTGAGGTTTACTAGCTCTTATTTGTGCAATACTCTACCATGCCTTCCTCACTCACATTTGGTTCCCTGTCATTCCCTCTTCCTGGTTCTACCTACCTGGCTGCTGCAACAACCATGGGAGAGGGGAAGGATGGGGATCCTGAATATTAGAAATTATAACATCGCTTGTCTCCTACGGGACATTAGAGACTGGCTTGACACAACCGCAGACTATACTCTGATAGTTTTGGAACAGTGGATAGTATCACCCCTGTCATTGCGATATATCTTCTTCATGCACCAGGTAAGAAAGTACCGCAAGAACTACGCAATCACGTGATAATCAAAGTGATGAGATGCACGTGGAGACTTTTTTGTCACCAAGGGGGACTAAATCCGGAGGTAACACCATTTCTTCCACTGTATGGTAATAGAGCTTTCCAACCAGCAATGGAGGGTTCATGTTTTAAACAATGGGAAGCTAAAGGAATAACGAGCATCGAACATATTGTGGACAGTGAAAGCAAACCTCTGTCCTTTGAAGAGTTGCAGATAAGATATAACGTATCCGCAAAACAGGTCATGCCCTACAACCAAATAAGGAGATAACTCTGGTCACTACCCAAGCAGGATCTGTATGAACAAGTTTGCTCCAACATAGAAGAGGTGCTTCATTCCGCGGCCGAGGAACAAGCACGGATTGCCACATTGCATAGAGAATTTTTAGAACTGAGGACAGCATCAACAGAAGATGTCTTGGCACAGTTGAACTCGGGGAGAGAATTGAGGGACAAGACATTAAAGACGCCATGGATTTATACCTAAATCTAGTGACTGTGCAAACCTTAAAGACATGCAATATAAAATAATAAGACGCGTTCACTATGCCCCGAATAGAGCTTTTAAAGCGGGATATGCTACTTCATCAGCATGTCACTGGTGTGGTCACGAACATGCTAACCTAGGACACCTGTTCTGGAAGTGCCCAATGTTGACTAGCTACTGGGAAATTGTATATAAGCAAATGTTTAATATTGGATACACGTTTAGAAATTAACCCCCAAGAGGCCGTACTGGGATTGATATCCAGAATGGAAGGAATTACAGCAATGCAAAGAAAATGGATCGGACGAATATTATTAATCGCAAGGCGCCTTCTTCTGAAATATTGGAAAATGACAAACAGCCCCACCAAGGAGATATGGGAAAAAGAAGTAAAGAATCTTTTAATATTGGAGCATGTTGGGGCACAAAAGAGCGGGTGTCTAAGGAAACGTTTCCTAGCTGAATGGGGCCCGTATATTGATACATTGACCCCTACAGCCCAAGTTTGCATCTTGAATAATCTTGGCTAGTTTTAAAAATATCTATGAAATATTGAATGGAGGAATATATACGCTGCCGAAGGATGGAGAGAGGCATTCCCCTGGCTGACTCTGTATAAGAGGAGAGGAGGTAGGCTAGGGGGTGGGTATGGGTTCTGAGGGTAGATGAGTGGGACTAGGAAGGAGGGATTTAGATTTATAGCAGGGTAGAAATACTAGACACCTGTGGATAGGTCTCCTAGATAGCTAGGGGGAGATTCCAGGGTCCACAGGAGTAGATATGGGGAAATTAGGATACTTATTTTATATCTCCAGGAACAAGCAGGAATGTAGTCTTCACATATGGGTATCATCGGTACCGATGGAGCCTGCATGGGAATGCTCCCAAGCGTCCAATAGGAAAGCTTTTGGGAGCATCTCACAGCGCCTGCGTGCTGCCTTCCCGCCTTTCCCAACTGTCCCTTTCCAGTTCTTTGTTTTCCGTGGAGCCAACAGGTCGCGCATCCTGTCACTCCAGAAAAAAATCCCTTCTACTTTTTTGTGGTCGCACCTGCCTTCCCTCAACGCTACACTGGTACCGCCGGTGGTTCTTCTCTCTTTTCTTAAAAAAAACCCCTTTTTTCTGGAGTCTTCCAGTAATTTTCTCTCAGGTGCCATGCGCCATTTTGGGCACTAGGCCCAACTTTTCCTTCAGAATGGAAAATAAACACTTCAGGTTTTAAAAAGTGTTCTAAGTGTGGCGGTACCATCTCCGTCACCGACACCCATGAGTGGTGCCTCAAATGTTTAGGTCCAGACCACTCTATTTCAGAATGTGTTGCCTGTGGGATGATGTCGAAAAGGGGCCGACAGAACCGATCTGCTAAGCTTAGCACCCTTTTTCTCTCCGATTCAGCCTCCGCGGTATTGACGTCGTCCAGGGCTTCGTCTTCCTCCCATGGATTTCAGGTAACTAAACATAAATCTAGCCGGTCCTCAAAGGGTAGATCTCCTTCTAAACAGCGAGATGACTCTGGTGTTGCCCTTGAGGGACTTTCACCTGCAAAATTGCCCCGGCGGGAGGCTTCGGCTTCCAAAGCACTAACGGGGCTCCAGGATGTTCTTGAGGCTTCAACCTCAGCAGAACTACTGGTGCCATGCTCTTGGGTACCGGCCGCTTCTTCCGGTACCGATAACCAAGCATCGGCAGCGTCGATAGACCAAAGATTCTTGGCTATTGAACGCAGTCTGGCGGCTCTTCTCACGGCCTCGATGCCCTTGAAACTGCTTCAGACAATTCAACCGGTACCGGCACCGACTCCGGTGCCGGCACCGACTGCATCGACATCGGCAGGTATTCTACCTGGAATGAGTCATGCGTATCCATCCGGTATTGACAGGTCAGTACCGGACCAATCCGATGCTGACTTCGATCAGTACCGGTACCATGCCTTGCACGATCACCCGGATCGGAGATACTTCGAATCCTCGGATGAGTCTGAAGACTCTGAAAGCTCTTCCGATACCAGAGTACTTCTTCCTGAGGATTCTTCTTCTCCTCAGTGTAGGATGTCTCCACCAGAGGATATGTCCTTTCAGGATTTTATCCGAGATGTGGCTCGAGGTCTTTCCATCACAGTGGCTCCTGAAAAAGAGCCTAGGGCAAAGGAATTAGAAATCCTGCAATACCCTAAAGCTCCCAAGGAGGCAGCTACCTTACCTATTCATGAGATCTTGCATGATCTCATGTTAAGGATGTGGTAAACACCTTTAACCACATCTCCTCACTCTCGAAGACTCAACACCATGTATCGAATTCCTCCTTGTCCTAGGTTTCAGAAGACTCAATTACCACATCATTCCATGGTGGTGGAGTCAGCAATGAGAAGGATGAAGAGTGCAAAAAGGCATGCATCTAATCCTCCAGGACGTGAGTGTTTTACTCTTGACGCCTTTGGATGTCGAACCTTCCAGGCTTCCATGCTTTCTGCTAGGATCAGTTCCTATATCTTATATATGGGAATGTTCCTTAAGGAGGTCACAGGAGATTTAGAGCTTATGAGCCCTCTCCTTCCTGATGATAAGAGGCAAGATTATCTTGCCCTTGTCAAACATGCTCAGGATGTTTCCAAGTTTGTGAATCGTGCAGCTTTTGACTGCTTTGAGTGCATAAGCAGAACCTTTGCCATTGCCATAGGTGCATGTAGGGATTGCCTGGCTCCAGGCATCTGATTTGGAAATTTGGGTACAGGATAAACTAGGGAATATTCCTTGCACAGGAGAAAATCTCTTTGGCAAGAATTGGCAGGAAAAAGCTAATGAGATAGATGCTGACAATATCACTTTGGATAGATTGTCTAAATCTACAGCTGATCCTGCGAGGAAAATATCCTCTAAGAAACCATTCTTCAGTAAGAAGAAGACGTTTTATCCCTCCTACACCCAACAGGGGCATCGTTTAGGTCAGTCTGCCCAAAAAGGACAGCAACAACAACCTAGACAAAGGAAGACAAAAGCAGCTAAGCCTCAACCGGCTCAGCAGACTCAGCCTCCACAGGGGCTTTGACTCCTATCTAGAGAACTTTACTTTCCTGGCCCTGAACTTTGCTTCCTGGCCCATAAAAAGAAACAAAAAAAGAAGCAGCAACAAACAGAATCACTGCCTGAGACATTGCAGGCTCTTTAAGTTGCCTCCAGCCCTTTTCTTCCTTCACCATAGTTTTTTTACATCAATTGCTCTGAAAAAGAGACTGGTGATATGAGGACAATCTTAACTGAGCACTGCCCCATCAGGCCCAGATCAGGCATGATTGAGGCTCCATAGGGCAGCCACATGCTTGGAGGCAGACTCCAACTCGGCACTAGTGTCATCACAGCCTACCCAAAGCTTTCTTATCCAGGCTTGGGGCTCCACTCCTTTATCACCTCAACTTTTGAAAACAGTGATGGAGCACAGCACAATTGGAGATAAGGTAAAATCAAAATCCAAACACCTGAAGCATGCTACTGACAGGAATGGCTCAGCAGGTAAGGCATCTAAGCCCCCTCACCTGCCTGATCCTCTAGTCAGAACATCCCTGTAAAAAAAAACCTCAGAGGCAAACCGCTCTCACTTTGCCTGAGTACTCACAGCCAGAAGGCACCACAAGTTCTAACTCTTCTTCAGGAATAAGCAGGAAGTCAGTCCTCACATATGGGTGATGTCGGCGCCGACGGAGCCCTCGTGAGGAGCAATTCCCCAGCTTGCAAAGAAAACCTTTGGGATTGCCTGCACATGTGCAGTCCCCTTCCCGCCCAAGGGTGCCAATTTCTCAGTCTCCCTTTTTCCACGGAGCCCAACAGACGTTGTTTCGCTGTCCTTGGAAAAAGTGTGTCAAAACTTTTGAAGAATCATTTCTTCGACCTGGTTCGACGCCGGTTCCCCTTCCCACCTTTGGTTCAGTACACCAGTATCAAGTCTGGTCACATTTTTCATTTTTGTCCTTAGTGACTGGCGTTCACGCTCTTTTTATTTTCTTCATTTTCACTGGCAGCCCGGTCATTGGACCTTGCAGGGGCCCTTTCCCCCCCCCCCCCCCCCATGGCTGCCAGCAGGTTCAAGAAGTGTGATCGGTTTTAAGAGGTTGATGTCCCTTACCGACACACATGACTGCTGCCTCCGATGCCTCGGGCCCGACCATGATCTGGTGGTCTGTGGTCCATGTGGCAAGATGTCTTCCAAGGCATTGAGGAGCAGGCAGCATCAACGTGAAAGGATTTTCTCGGAGTCCGCAACTGTTCGAGCCTGGACCTTGTCAGAGTCCTCGATGTCTTGAGAGCTGTCCGACACCGAGCATCGTGGGTCCTCTGAGCGGGGGTCTCCCTCCAGAGAACACCAGAGGAAGAAAAAACTCGTGAGAGCGACGTCGTTGGAGGCCTCTGATCGGCCTGGCCCCTCGGGTTCCAGGACGTGGAGCCCCGACCGTCGCCCCAGGTCCTTGGAGTCGGAGCAACCGGCCAAACTACCTCGTAAGGATCCGGAGACGCCGAGTCAGGTAACACATGTTGTCCTCGTTGACTCTCCTCCGGGAGAGCTGGCGTTGGGCCCGACAACATCAGGGCCTGAGCCGGAGGCTGCAGAGCCTTCTGAGCTCGGTCTCAGGATGGCGGCCCTGGAGAGCAGCGGGCGCTGATAGCCGGTCTCACCGGTCCATCCACCCCGACCACCAGGACCTCAACGTCCAAGTCGACCCCATAGGCCGAGCCGATCCTCGAGTCAATCAGGTCTCGAGTCGATCCTCAGCTAAGGTCTCCCACCCTGCACAGGAGAAGGCTGACCCTGTATGGCCACAGGTGGCCAGCCGTTACCACCGATACCTGGTTCCTGCAGATAGTGCAAAAGGGGTATCTACTCCATTTCGACCAGGTACCACCCTCCTCCTTTCCAGGAGAGCCTCTAAGGCCCCCTCTTCACAGGAACCTCCTCTTACAGGAGTTGGTAGGTCTTTTGAAGGACCAGGCGGTGGAACCGGTGCCCCACCACCTGGAAGGGCGAGGCTTCTACTCCAGGTATTTCCTCATCCCAAAAAGAACAGGAGGCCTCAGGCCCATCCTCGACTTGCGGAATCTGAACAAGTTCCTGGTGAGGTAAAAGTTCAAGATGCTCTCTCTTAGAATATTGCTGCCATACCTCCAGCAGGGAGACTGGCTATGCTCCTCATATGTCCAGACCACAGACAATATCTCAGATTTGTGGTGGGAGGAAACCACTTCCAGTACAGGGTACTTCCCTTTGGCCTAGCATCCACTCCCAGGGTATTCACCAAATGCCTGGCTGTGGTAGCGGCCTTCCTCAGGAGCCAAGGGATTTTTGTTTTCCCATATCTGGATGACTGGCTAATCAGAGGACAGTCGATCCAGGAGGCCCAACAGGCCACTTCTTGTACAGTAAACCTGCTACAGCATCTGGGTTTTGTCATAAATCATGCAAAGTCTACTTTTTTCCCCACTCAGAACTTGGGAGTTCATAGGGGCAAGACTAGACACCCTCCGGGCAAGGGCTTACTTGCCGGAGCACAGGGCAAACTGGCTGCTGGCGATAGTTCGCCAGGTCAGTCAACAATCTCAGATTTCTGCGAGAAGCTTCCTCCGCCTACTAGGCCACATGGCCTCCACGGTGCATGTAACCCCGAATGCTCGTCTGCACATGAGAACAGCTCAATGGTGCCTCAGGGACCAGTGGACACAATCCACAGGCCACCTCAGAGACAGAATAGCGGTGTCCAAGCGACTCCTGAAGTTGTTGCAGTGGTGGCTTCATCCATCCATCCTGCTCAGGGGAATGCCTTTTCAGCCTCCCTTGCACACAAGAGTACTAACGACAGATGCATCCTTGCTGAGCTGGGGAGCCCATTGCCATCGTTCATGCACTCAGGAGCTGTGGTCTCCTCAGGAGGCTACGCACCAAATCAACCTCTTAGAGCTGCGAGCGATTCGCCTAGCTCTTCTAACCTTCTGTCAGGTTCTCTCAGGTCAATCTGTCTTAGTGCAGACAGACAACCAGGTAGCAATGTTCAATGTGAACAAACAGGGGGCACAGGATCTCAACTCCTATGCCAGGAGACCCTGGACCTCTGCTCATTTGCAGTCAGGCAGGGTTTGTGTCTCAAAGCAGTTTATCTGCCTTGTCAGGAGAACGTTCTAACAGACAAGCTAAGCAGCATTCTCCAACCTCACGAATGCAACTGAATCCGTATGTGGCACAGCGGATTTTCCACCGCTGGGGGTACCCGTCCATAGATCTCTTTGCCAATCCGCAGAATCACCAGTTGCCCAGGTTTTTCTCCATAAATATAGATGTGTAACCCCTCATAAACTAGAAAGAGAGAGTCCCACTACATACAATAGTGAATAGACAAAACTCAGCATAGAAAGAAACCAGCGGTCTCAGACAGAAATGGCTAAACACTTCTGGATGTAATTTCACCAAAAGAGTGATGCCGGATTGCATCAACAACCACTCTAAAAGGTTTCTTTCATGAATGCGTGATTGTCAAGAATGCATGATTGAAAACATTCAGGTTAATTTATCGGACTTCTCTTAGCGTTCATTTCAACAAAAAATCAGATATTGTGCTTATCTCTCCATAAGGATTTGTGCTTATCTCTCCATAAGGTTTTACTCCAGACAACCACATCCTCAGAGGGTGGCTGCAGATGCTTTTCTCCTCTCTTTGTCAGTGGGCCTCCTGTATGCATTTCCTCAACGCCTCTGGTGGCCTGAACGTTGTTCAGGATCCTTCGTGACAGGGCCTCGGTCATCCTGGTAGCCCCCAGATGGCCATGACAGCCTTGGTTTCTGCTCCTCCTCCAGTTGGCAGTGGAGACCCCACTCCCTCTGGGGACGCAGCCTGACCTGCTGTCTCAGGAGCAGGGTTCTCTGTTGCACCCCAACCTCAGGTCCCTCAACCTGATGGCATGACTGCTGAAAGGGTAATGCTGGCCCCTCTACTCCTTTTAAAAATGTGGAAGAAGTGTTACTGGCCTCCAGGAGGCAATCCACTAGGAAGTCCTATGCCTTCAAGTGGCGTAGGTTTGCAGAGTGGTGTACACAATGCAAGGAAAACCCTTTCTCCTGCTTTGTACCGGTGGTGTTGCAGTACTTGCTTCATCTCTCCGAATTAGGTCTAAAGTCTAACTCTCTCAGGGTCCACCACCTGAGTGCTTTGTCAGCAAAAGACTATCCAGTGGAAGGACAACCTCTGTTGGCTCACCCCTTGGTGTCCAGATTCCTCAGAGGTCTGCTTCTTCTAAAGCCCCCGGTTTGTCTTCCGGCAATTGAGTGGGACTTGAATGTGGTCTTGCAGCAGTTTACTCGCCCACCTTTTGAGCCGATGTCTACTTGTCACCTGACCTTTCTCTCCTGGAAAGTGCTCTTCTTGGTGGCACTCACATCTGCCAGATGTGTGAGTGAGCTGCAAGCTCTGGTATCTGATAGACCGTACACACAGTTTTATGGGAACAGGGTGGTCCTTCGCACTCACCCCAAGTTCTTTCCGAAAGTGGTCTCCTCATTCCACCTCAACCAGGAGGTGGTGCTTCCAACCTTCTTTCCCAGGCCGCATGCCAGCCGGGCAGAGGCGGTACTGCATACCCTGGACTGTAAGAGGGTGCTCGCTTTCTACCTGGAGCGTACGCTGGGACATAGGAGGGCTTCTCAGCTCTTCCTTTCTTATGACCCCAGTCTACCTGTCTCCAAGCGCATACTATCCACTTGGGTGGCAGACTTCCTCCTCTGGGCATATAGGGGCAGCTGACCTCCAGCTGCAGGGTTCGAGTCAGGGCCCACCGTGTCAGGGCTAAGGCTGCATCAGTGGCTAACCACCGCTCTGTTCCGTTTGCAGACATCTGCCGGGCTGCAACTTGGTCTTCAAGCCAGACTTTTGCAGCCCATTACTGCCTGGAGAGAGAGTCCCGACGGGACAGTGTTTTCGGCCAGGCGGTACTCCGTAACCTATTTGAGGTTTAGGCAACTCCTACCCTCCGACCCTTTGGTGTCAGGCTACCGTGGGGGTTGCGTTCTTGGAGAAAATCCTTTTACAGCTGCTGCGGCTCTTCTTGAGGGAGCCATTTTTCAGCTAAGGTTCTCGGTAGCCTATAGCCTGGTAGTCCCATATGTGAGGACTGACTTCCTGCCTGTTCCTGGAGAAAGCGTAGTTACTCACCTGTAACAGGTGTTCTCCAGGGACAGCAGGAATCAGTCCTCATGACCCTCCCTCCTCCCCTGGAGTTGCAGTCCTATAATTAAAATTTTTCTCTTTTGCCATCTTTTTAGCTATGTCAGCTGACTGAGCAAGATGGCACCCTTGGGAGGGAAGGGGACTTCGCATGCGCATGCGCAAGCAATCCCAAAGGCTTTCTTTGAAAGCTGGGGAATTGCTCCGCACAAGGGCTCCGTCGGCACCGACGTCACCCATATGTAAGGACTGATTCCTGCTGTCCCTGGAGAACACCTGTTAAAGGTGAGTAACTACGCTTTCCCTCCTATCACTATTGCAGAAGTTTGTTCAGGATAGCGTAGTAATCTTTAGTGCAATCTCTGCAAAACCCAGAAACCCTGCACTCAACATGCCAATGGACACACCCACAAATCCCAGGCATCATGCTCATCTAAGATTGTCCTCTGTAATAGCATGGCGGACACCCACTCTATTTGAGGATGACACCTGTTTTCATGCTAGCTGCAGGGTAAATGAAGACTTCCTAGAGACCCTGTCACTGCCAGAGTGTTCAGAAGATATGCCTGAAGATCTCTGTTATCCAAAATTCCTGCAGAAAGTTTCTAGAGCCTTGGCTCTGAGTGACTCTCAAACTCCTACCAATAAGAGGGCTTTTCAGTCTATTCTTATAGCTTGCATTGCACCTAAGCAGATTTTAGCACTTTCAGTTCATCAAATCCTTCAAGATCTGTAAGCCTCCATTTGGAAGAATCCCACTTCAGTACATGCTACTTCTCGGTGACTTGACCTCAAATATAAGGTGCTATCAGTGCCAGAATTTGACCACCAACAATTGCCTCATCAATTGGTGGTTTCCAAAGCTGTCCTGAAGAAGTCAAAATCTTCTAAGTCAGGCGAATGACCTATCAGAGTAGCCTCCTTGCCATGGAGGTTCTAGCGCATCAACTCCAAATCCGGCATTACCACCATGATCTCCTCCTACAGCTGGATGATACTCAAGCCTTACCAGTAGAAGAGAAAACTCAACTTATCACTAATTTGCATGAGTCACTGTATGATGTCATCTGTACCACCTATGATGCCTTTGATCCGATGGTGCGCTCCGCTGCCACGGCTTTGTCAGCCAGGCACACAGCTTGGCTGCGGGTATCTGGCCTTCATGAGGACTTTCATTTATTTTATTTATTTATTTATTTGCAAATCTTTTATATACCGCCAATTCCCAAGGTCAGTGGCGGTTTACATCAAACAATATCAACTTACATAGAACAAGAGTAGTAATATATAACAGATACATCGAACTGTAATCAAATTATATACAGGCAGCATGACAGAGTTTAGAACTATTTACAAGTTATTACATAGTTTTTACATATATACAAATTATAGGTTTGTCTTTCATGAATGGCTTGCAGATGCCCCATGTCAAGGAGATAGCCTTTTTGAATCCAAAGTGCAAGAAGCAGCTCATAGGTCAAAGGCCGTTGGTCTACAATCAGGGAATTGGCTGCCCAGCCTGTAGATCCAGCATCACAACCCAGACACACTCAACTTCCTCACTACTGAAGAGCTTACCATCAGTATTTCCAGTAGTTTTACACTCTTTGGAAATATCAGCCATATTCCAAGCAGCCATCAGAGCGCCCTGCTACATCAGCTTACCCTCAGCACTCCAGGTAGCGGGACAGAAAGCAACCCTCCAACCCAACTCCTGCCCCTAAACCTGCACCTAGTTTGTCGTCTACCTGCCGGTAACAGGCAGAATTCAGAATCTTAGAGAGGTATGGTATTCCATAACTACCGAACACTGGTTATTCAAAATCGTTTAAAGGGGATACAAGATCAGCTTTCTACAATTTCCATCCCTTCATCCCTCTTTCAATGTGCCCATGCCTTTGGCTCATCACTCGTGAATCCTGGAACAGGAAGTCATGGAGCTCCTATGCAATTAAGCCATCAAAGCAGTTCCCCTCGAATAACATGGTCAGGGCTTCTACTCTCATTAATTCCTGATTCCAAAAAAGACTGGAGGATTACATCCCATCTTAGACCTTTGGGATCTCAATCATTACATCAAAGAACAAAAATTCGAAATGATTTCTCTCAGTACAATCCTCCCCTTGCTCAGTCAACATGACTGACTGTCCTCTCTGGACTTGGAAGATGCCTACACTCACATTCCTATTCACCTGTTACACTGGAAGTACCTTCGCTTCATGTTCAAAAAACATTACCAGTACAAGATACTTATTTTTGGCCTTTCTTCTGTGCTCCGTGTATTCACATAGAGGCACATTCCGACCTGACCGTCCAGCACCTTGTGCGGCCGACCAAAAGTGGGATGCCCAGAGGTAGACCCTATTCTGATCCCGTGGGGGCTAGATGTGCCCATGGGATCAGAATTGGGTCTACAGACTGAACGTGCAGGCCAGGCCCTGATTCTGATCAGCCTGCACGCCCAACAGATCCCCGGCTACCTCAGTCAGGCTCCTGAATGGAGCCGCAGTGCCATGGCGATGGGACGCCATGACACTGCGGCTCCATTCAGGCACTGCGGCTCCATTCAGGAGTCACAAATGCTGGCCACCACAGGTTTTCTTCATTCACCGTAGCCGGACCCTCTATCTGGCCTACCATGGCTGTGGGTAACTTACTCGACCCCCCCCCCCTACCATTTTGTCCCAGCCCAGCAACAGGATCCCCCGATGTCCAGGGGGACGTACTTCACCTCTGCGGTGGAATAAGTCCCGTATTTATTCATTTATTTGGTTTTATACTGCACTATTCATGATCAGCACAGTTTACAAAATAACAACATATTACATGGAACAGTTTAAATTGAACATATTACATTGAACAGTTTCCATTGAACATGTGAACAAGATAAAAAAAACATATTTACATAAATAGATGATATATAATAGCATGTAAGGCTAGGAACTATTTGCAGTCTAACAGAATCTTGAGTATGATATTGATATTGATGGGCAAGGCTTTAAGTTACGTGATCGAAAGCAAGATGGAATAGGTGTATTTTGATTGCTTTGCGAAAGGTGGCCAGATCTGAAATGAGACGAATAGGAGCAGGTAAGGAGTTCCATATTAGAGGGGCGAAGAGGCAGAAGGCTCTGTTCATTGCGAATTGGGAGCTTTTTCTAGTCATTGATGGGATGGTGAGAGTATTTGTTCTTCTTGCTCTGTTGTCCGGAGTCCAGTATAGGAGCTCTTCCAGCAAGGATGCGGAAAGGTGATGGAGGATTTTAAATGTTATCAGGAGAGTTTTGTATTTAAGTCAACTGCTTATTGGGAGCCAGTGTAGATGGATTAGGAGATGAGATACATGTTCATGTCTGAAAGCTCTGTAGATGGTTCGTGCAGCCGTATCCAATGCTAATTGTAAAAGATGGAGAGTATATACAGGAAATCCATGCAAGATGACATTTGCGTAGTCGAAGAGTGGAGTGATTAGGGCTTGGAAGACAGTACTGAAGTCAGTAGGCTCCATCAAGGGTCGGAGATGACAGGGGGAACGTATTTTATGATAGCCTTTGTGATATTGTTTATATGGCACTCCATGCTTAGGGACTGGTCCAGAGTGACACCCAGATATCTAACCTCCCGATTAGACCTCAGCTCAGCATTCCCCTATCTATGTTCATGGCCTTGGACATACAAGGCTGTCTTCAGAATCGGCCCTATATGTCCAGGATCGCAGCCCGCCCATGACCCGCCCTCACTCCACCTCAGAAACACCCTCTCCTGCCCCCATCTAAGCCTCCCCATACAAACAAGCTGTTCATATGGCAGGGGAGCGAATAGCAGGGATGGACACCAATCTGGACGGCCATCCCCACTATTTGCTGTACTGAATGACCCTCATAATGTTTAACAGTCGTTGCAGGTCATCTCCAGTGGCAGGGACACTGTGTTTATCCATCTCTGGACAATTGACTCATATCAGGACTCTCTGTAATGACAATAAGCTACACTGTTCAAGACACTATAAAGCTCCTTCAAGCCACAGGTTTTTGTCATAAATTAACAAAAATCTCAGCTAAACTCTCAACAGAACCTCTGTTTCATCGGAGCATGCATAGACACAAAAAGGGGAAGAGCCTTCCTTCCCAACGACAAGCTCATGCTTTTCCGGCACCTCAGCAGCAGACTGCTTCACACCTTGGCAATGACTCTTTGTACCCTGCTTCAGTTACTGGGCTACATGGCAGCCTCTGTACATGTTGTACCACTTGCAAGACCTCTTCAGTGACAACTCACTGCTCACTGGAATTCACATAGTCCCGCAGGGCGAAAATCCCATTGGGCACGACTGCAAAACCAGACCTTCAAAACTGTTTATACTGGTGGACCTTACATCACACCTAATGGTGGGTTGTCTGTTCCAGCCACGTCAGCCTCAACTCAACCTAATGACGGACACCTCCACCTATGGTAAGAGGATGCACTGCATTTACTTCACCTGGTGAACTCGAGAGTGCTCCCTTAACATCAGTGTGTTGAATCCTCAGGTAGTCCTCTATTTCTTACAGGTCTTCTGACACTGGACCATGAGCAAAATCCTCTTAATAAAAATGGACAATCAAGTATCCATGGAATGGGATCTCTTTGACTATGTCACAAAGCCACACGCATTTGGCTTTTTGCCTTTTCAATAAACACTTTGCTCAGAGTAACCTATCTGCCAGGAGCTCAGAACCAACTAGCGGACTGACTAAGTTGATGTCTGGACCTTCACGAATGGTCACTCGACATCATGGTGATGCACATGCTCTTTGATCAATGGGACACTCTGGATCTAGATCTCTTCGCTACTGCAGACAACACCAAATGGAGCCTGTTCTGCTCCATCCCATCAAGTCCTCTCTGATTGGTGCACAATGCCTTTGCCATCTCTTGGAGTTGCTGGCTCTGTTACGCCTTCCCTCCTTTTCCACTCATCAGTGGCATTCTTCTCAAGATATGCCAGGACAAAGCGTCAGTCATCCTCATTGCACCTCAGTGGCCATGACAAGCTTGGTTCCTGCACCTCCTTGCACTGACGATGTAGGGGCCGCAACCTCTTGGGCATGTATTCCTTTCTGTTCATTCAGCATCAGGGCACCTTGCACCATCCCAGTCTCTGAAGTCTCTCATTATCAGCTTGGAAGATCCAAGTACCTCAGCAATAGCTACCACCTTTCCCACAGAAGTTTTAGAAGTAATTATTTCCTAGAGAAAACCAACTACTCTGCTATCCTGCTGATGTAAATGGTCCCGCTTTGTGCATTGGGTGAAAGAAAACTATCAGGACCCTGTTCACTGTCCCCTGGGGAAGGTCCTGACTTACCTACTGCATCTCTCCAACTCTGCTCTTCAAACAACCTCTGTCCATTATCACTCCTCTGCTATAGCAGCTTCCTGTGCCCCAGTGGATGGCAAACCCATCTCAGTTCATCCACTTACTTTGAGATTTATGAAAGGCCTCATGAATACCAAATCTCCCATTAGACCACCTCTTCTGGCTTGGTGCCTGCATGTGGTCTTAGCAGAACTCATGAAAGCTCCCTTCGAGCCCCTCAGATCAGCTTCTCTAAAACATCTTATCTGGAAAACAGTAATCTCCAGGAGCAAGCGAGAATACAGTGTTCGCATATGGATGACATGCCCCGACAAAGCCCATGCAGGAACACTCCCCAGCATCCAATAGGAAGCGTTTGGGAGCATCCCTCTGTGCATGCATGCATGCCTTCCCACCTTCCCAGTGAATCTCCTCCGTCTTAGTTTTTCCATGGAGCCCTATGGATGCTTATCCTGTCGCTGCAGTTACAACTTTTTTTCTACCATGCCTTTTGGGAGCTTCTTTTTTCTTTTTTGCCTTCCCGTCTCTTCGGTACTGTTGCTTGTCGACCCTGGTACCCTTTTGGGCACGTCTCTTATTTTTATTTTTTATCTTTTTACCTCACAGTTCCTGTGGGGTTTTTTGTCGGTCCAGGCGGCCATTGAGTCTTTTGACCTGGCAGAGGCTGTGTTTCCTGACATGGAGAAGCCAGCCAACAGTTTCAAGAAGTGTACTAAATGTTACCGCACTATTTTGGCCTCCGACAAGCCCAATTGTTGCTTACAGTGCTTGGGGCCTGACCATAACCCAGACTCTTGTACTTTGTGCCAGCAAATGATAAGGAAAGGCTTTAAAAAATGGGAAAAGCAGCACAAGACTCTTTTTGGATCTGACTCGGCAACCTCAGCACATTCTTCTTCAACGTTGATGCCTTCTCGGGTCTCCTGTTTTTCCCGCACTCCCTCAGAATCAAAAGGCTGTGGTAAGAAACAGCCAGCCACCAAAGCTGCATCGGTGTCTCAGCCTTTGACGTCAGGTAAGCTAACAAAAGTTACAGCACAGTAATAATAATGGGTGATTTCAATTACCCTGGTATCAACTGGGTCAGTGTCACAGCAGGACATGCTAGGGAGATAAAGTTTCTAGATGAATTAAATGACTGCTTCTTGGAGCAGCTGGTTCATGAATCGACCAGAGTGTAAGCCATTTTGGACCTAGTCCATAGTGGAACACAAGAACTGATGCAAGAGATAAGGGTGGTGGGGCCACTTGGCAATAGTGATCCTAGCATGATCGCATTTGATTTAATAAATGGAGGAAAGACGGTAAGGAAATCCACAGTACTACCTTTTAACTTTCAAAAGAGAGACTATGATAAATGAGGAAAACAGTTAAGAAAAAAATAAAAGGAGCACTGCAAAGGTTAAAGATTTGAATCAAGCATGGATGTTGTTTAAAAATACTATCTTGGAAGCCGAGACCAGCTGTATTCCATGCTTTAAGAAAAGTGGAAGGAAGTCCAAAAAACTGCCAGCATGATTTAAAGGTGAGGTGAGAGAAGCTGCTTTTGCCAAAAAAGCATCTTTCAGGAACTGGTAAAAGGAGCCAAATGATGAAAACTGGAAACAACATAAGCACTGGTAAGATAGATGCAAGTAATTGATAAGGCAGGCAAAGAGAATTTGAAAAGAAGCTTGTTATGGAAGCAAAAATGCATAATAAAGACTTTTTCAAGTACTTTCGTAGCAAAAAACCTGTGACAGAGTCAGTTGGACCATGAGATGATAGAGGGGCAAAAGGGGCACTAAGAGGAGACAAGGCCATAGTGGAGAGACGGCATGAATTATTTACTTCGGTCTTTACTGAGGAAGATGTAGGGATGTTATCCATGACCAAAATGGTATTTGAAGGTAATGCCACAGAAAAATTGAAAGAAATATCGATATACCGGGAAGATGTATTACAAATATTTGATAAACTGAAGTGTAGCAAATCACCTGGACTGGATGGTATACATCCTAGAGTGTTGAAAGAACTGAAATATGAGATTGCAGACCTATTATTAATAATGTGTGGATTATTATTAAAATCATCTATAATACCTGAAGACTGGAGGATGGCCAATGTAACGTCAATTTTTAAAAAGGTTCCAGGGGTAATCCGGTAAACTACAGTCCGGTGAGCATGACCTCAGTACTGGGAAAAATGGTAGAAACCATTGTAAAGAACAAAATTACTGAACATGTAGATAGTCATAGCTTAATGGGAGACACCAATATGGCTTTAGCCAAGGAAGGTCATGACTTACTCATCTGTTATGTTTCTTTGAAGATGTGAATAAACAGGTAGATAAAGGTGAATCGGTTGATATAGTGTACCTGGATTTTCATAAAGCCTTTGACGAGCTCCCTCATGAGAGACTCTGGGCAAAATTAAAAAGTCCTGGATAGGAGGCAGTCTACTATTGTGGATCATGAACTGGTTAAAAAATAGAAAGCAGAGGGTAGGGCTAAATGGCCAATTTTCCTAATGGAGAAAGGTGAATAGTGGAGTACCCCAGGGATCTGTGCTGGGTCTGCTGCTTTTTAACATATTCATAAATGATCTGGAAATGGAAATAATGAGTGAGGTAATCAAATTTGTAGATGACACAAAATTATTCAAAGCTGTTTAAACCCACGAGGATTGTGAAAAATTGCAAGAGGACCTTGATAAATTGGAAGACTGGGCATCCAAATGGCAAATGAAATTTAATGTGGACAAGTGCAAAGTTATATCTCCAGGAACAAGCAGGAATGTAGTCTTCACATATGGGTATCGTCGGTACCGACAGAGCCTGCACGGGAACGCTCCCCAGCATCCAATTAGGAAGCTTTTGGGAGCATCCCACAGCACCTGCGTGCTGCCTTCCCGCTTTTCCCAAATGCCTCTCTCCAGTTCTTCATTTTCCACGGAGCCAGCAGGTCATGTTCCTGTCACCGCAAAAAATTGTTTCTTTATTCTTTATTTTTTTGTGGTCGTGTCTGCTTTTCCCGACGCTATACCAGTACCACCGGTTCTTCTTTCTTTCTTTAAAAAAAAAAAAATTATATTCCTTTTTCCAAACTTTTTTTCAGGTGCGCGCCATTTTGGGCTTTAGGCCCAAAATTTCCTCCACTATGGAGAAACCCGCCTCGGGTTTTAAAAAATGCACCAAGTGTGGCGGTACCATCTCCGTCACTGACACCCACGAGTAGTGTCTTAAATGTTTAGGTCCTGACCACTCCATCTCCGAGTGTATGGCTTGTGCCATGATGTCCAAAAGGGGTCGACAGAACCGAGCTGCCAAGCTCAGTGCCCTTTTTCCTTCTGATGCAGCTTCGGTGGCATCGACGTCTTCCAGGGCTTCGTCTTCCTCCCATGGATCTCAGGTAAATAAACATAAGTCCAGCCGGTCCTCAAAGGGTAGATCATCTGCTAAGCATCGACATGCCTCTGGCGTTGCCCTTGAGGGTTCCATACCGGCAAAATTGCCCCGACAGGAGGCTTCGGCTTCCAAAGCATTATCGGGGCTCCAGGATGTTCTCGAGGCCTCGACCTCGGCAGATCTACTGGTGCCATGCTCTGGGGTACCGTTTGCATCCGGTACCGACACCCAGGCATTGGCAGCGTCGATAGACCAGAGGTTCCTGGCTATTGAACGCAGTCTGGTGGCTCTCCATGCGGCATCAATGCCCTCGGAACCGTGTTGGACGGTTCAATCAGTTCCGGGACCGATGCCGGTACCGGTGTCAGTACCGGTACCGATAGCATCGACATCGGTATCGGCTTTGCCGGCACCCAGTCATGCGATGCCTTCTGGTGCCGATATACCGGTACCAATTACCCCCGGTACCGACGTCAGTCAGTACGGGTATCGGGCTCTTCAAAAGCATCTGGACAGATGGTACTTCGAATCCTCGGAGGACTCAGAGGATTCTGACAGCTCTGCCAGTACCGAGATACTTCTCCCGGAGGAGCCTTCCTCTTCTAAGTGTAGGATGTCTCCTCCAGAAGATATTTCCTTTCAGGATTTCATCAGGGAGGTGACTTGTGGGTTGTCCATTACTGTTACTCCTGAAACAGAGCCCAGAGCTAAGGAGTTGGAGATTTTACAAAATCCCAAAGCTCCTAAGGAGGCGGCTACCTTACCTATCCATGAGATTTTACATGATCTCATGTTGAGAATGTGGGAGACACCTCTTACCACCTCTCCTCACTCTCGCAGACTGGATACTATGTATCGAGTCCCTCCTTGTCCTGGCTTCCAAAATCTCAGCTTCCCCACCACTCCATTGTGGTGGAGTCAACTATGAGAAGGATCAGAAGTGCAAAGAGGCATGCCTCTAAGCCTCCAGGACGTGAGTGTAGGACCTTGTATGCCTTTGGACGTTGTACCTTCCAGGCTTTGATGCTTTCTGCCAGGATCATTTCCTATATTTTATATATGGGAATGTTCCTTAAAGAGGTCACAGGAGATTTAGAGGTTTTGAGTCCTCTTCTTCCTGAGGACAGAAGGCAGGATTTTGTAGATGCCCAGGATGTTTCAAAGTTTGTCAATTGTGCAGCTTTTGACTGTTTTGAGTGCATAAGCAGAACCTCTGCCATTGCCATAGGCGCATGAAGAATTGCTTGGCTCCAGGCATCCGATTTGGAGCTATGGGTGCAGGACAAACTGAGAAATATCCCTTGTACAGGTGAGAATCTATTCGGCAAGAATTGGCAAGAAAAAGCCAGTGAGATAGATGCTGACAGCTCTACTTTGGATAGGCTATCCAAAGGCACAGCTGATCCTGCCAGAAAGAAATCTTTCAAGAAGCCTTTCTTCTCGAAAAAGAAGAGGTTTTATCCCTCTTATTCCCAACAGGGACGTTCTGCAGGTCAGCTGGTCCAAAAGGGTCAGCAACCACCTAAACAAAGGAAAGCAAAGACTGCCAAGCCTCAAACGTCTCAGCTTCCACAAGGCCTTTGACTTTCATCAAGAGAACTTAGCCTTCCTGGCCCTCAATGGACCAGAGCCTTCCAGCATTCCAGGAAGGTTATGTCACTTTGCCCCCAGGTGGGAGCAGATAACAGCAGAGCATTGGACACTCTCCATTATAAGAGAGGGGTACAAGCTGCACTTTCTGTGCATACCCCCTCCCACAATGGTAAGACAGTTCAATTCTCAGACCTCTCTCATCAACCTGTTAGATCAAGAGGTCACTATACTTCTTGCCCAAGGGGCAATAGAAGAAGTATCCATTCATCAACAGGGTACAGGGTTTTACTCCCCCTATTTCCTTATCCCAAAGAAAACAGGGGGATACAGACCTATTTTGGACCTCAGGGAATTGAACAAATTCCTGTTCAAGGAGAAATTCAAAATGATTTCTCTAGGAACTCTGCTGGCATACCTTCAGAGTCAGGATTGGCTTCGTCTCTAGATCTCAAGGATGCGTACACCCATGTTCTCATCCATCCAACTCACAGAAAGTTCCTTCGGTTCCTTTTCTAAGGAAAGCACTACCAATACAGGGTGCTTCCTTTTGGCCTGGCCTCAGCTCCAAGAGTGTTCACGAAATGCATGGCTGTGGTAGCAGCATTTCTCCGCACTCTAGGCATATTCGTCTTCCCCTACTTAGACGACTGGCTCATTTGAGCCCCATCAGAGTCAGAGACCAGGACTTCCCTATCTTGCACAATGCGTATCCTTCAGTATTTGGGTCTGGTCATAAACATCCCAAAATCCAGTCTAACTCCCACTCAGTCTCTAGAGTTCATAGGAGCTTTGCTGGATACCAAAAAGGCAAGGGCCTATCTCCCCCAGGCCCGTTGCCTTTGCATGGTGCAGTTAGCTTCTCAAGCAGTGCTAAAACCTCTTCTCACTGCCCGAGAAATGCTACAACTACTAGGCCACATTGCATCCACCGTGCATGTGGTTCCTTATGCTTGCCTCCATATGAGAGCAGCCCAGTGGACTTTATCCCCCAATAGACTCAGGCATCAGGGTGCCTGTCAGACAAAACAGCAAACACAAATCGCCTTATTTTGTCCCTCCAATGGTGCAGTCCCCTCAGAACCTGTTGCTGGGGTCCCCTTTTCAACAACCCTTACCCCAGGCAACTCTCACAACAGATGCTTCACCAATAGGTTGGGGAGCTCATCTACAAGACCTCTCCACCCAAGGCACCTGGACTCCACAGGAGACTCATCTACATATCAATCTCTTAGAGTTCAGAACAATCTTCCTTGCTCTTCGAGTGTTCCATACCTTGTTCAGCTTCAAGACAGTCCTCATTCATACGGACAATCAGGTAGCCATGTTCTATGTGAACAAGCAGGGGGGAACAGGCTCTCTGTCGCTTTGCAACTGTGGGCCCTCGCCAGAGAGCATCAGATTCACCTCCTGGCAGTTTATCTTCCAGGCATTCAAAACTCTTGGGCAGACAGACTCAGTCGAGTTCTGCTTCCACACGAATGGTCTCTACATGTGGACCAGGTGACCAAAATTTTTCAAATTTGGGGAACCCCGGACATAGACCTCTTTGCAAGTCCGTTGAATGCCAAACTTCCCAGGTTCTGTTCCAGAATTCCAGCTCAGGGTTCTCAGGCCAGGGATGCCTTCCTCCTTCACTGGGTTCAGGACTTCCTTTATGCCTTTCCATCCATTCCCCTAATTCCCAAAACCCTGTTCAAGCTTCAGAGAGACAAGGGGCGGATGATTCTCATAGCTCCACATTGGCCACGACAAGTGTGGTACCCCCTGCTTCTACATCTCTCTCAAAACCCCTCCCTGCAGTTAGGGTCTGCTCCAGATCTCCTGTCACAGGAGGACGGAAGGTTATGGCATCCCAATCCCCAGTCTCTGCATCTCAGAGCTTGGTTGCTGAAGGCCTAGATCTTCATGATCTTAACCTTCCTCAGCAAGTAAAGGATATCCTTTATGCTTCCAGGAAACCTTCTACTAGACGCTCTTATGCTTTCAATTAGAAAAGGTTTACCATATGGTGTTCGCAAAAGGGTCTTAACCCCTAGCAATACCTCTGAAATCATTACTTGAGTATCTCCTTCATTTATCTAATGCAGGACTTAAGACTAACTCAGTAAGGGTCCATTTGAGTGCTATTGCAGCTTCCTTCAAGCCTCTGAATGGACAACCTATCTCCTCCCATCCTCTTATAGCAAGATTTATGAGAGGCCTTCTTCTAACTAAGCCACCCATTAGGCCACTACCGGTGGCATGGGACTTAAACCTGGTTCTTGGTCAGCTCATGAAGCCACCTTTCGAACCATTAGCTACTACCTCTTTAAAATTCCTTTCTTGGAAAGTTATCTTTCTCATTGCAATCACTTCAGCACGTCACATCAGTGAATTGCAAGCACTAGTGGCTGATCCACATTATACAAGGTTTCATCATGACAAGGTAGTCCTTAGGACTCATCCACACTTTATGCCAAAGGTGGTCTCACCGTTTCATCTTAACCAAGCGGTCTACCTGTCTGTGTTCTTTCCAAGACCTCGTGCATCAAATGCAGAAAGGAATCTTCATACTTTGGATTGTAAAAGAGCTTTAGCCTTTTACTTGCAAAGAACACAGCAACATAGAAAGTCCTCTCAATTCTTTGTTGTTTTTGATCCTTCTCATTTGGGACTTCCAGTCTCCAAGAGAACACTGTCCAACTGGATTGCACAGTGTATTTCCTTTGCCTATCGGAGTAAGAACCTTCCTCTGGAGGGCCATGTCACTGCTCACAATGTGAGAGCCATGGCAGCTTCAATGGCTCATCTGCACTCTGTCTCTATCGACGACATCTGTCGAGCAGCCACTTGGGCCTCAGTTCATACCTTCACAGCCCATTACTACTTGGACAGGGACTCCCGCCGGGATGCCTTGTTTGGTCAGGCTGTTTTCCAACACCTGTTCCATACCTAATCAACTCCTACCCGCCATGCCAGGTTGGATGCCTGAGATCCATGGGGGGAAGCGGAGCCCTGTCCCAGGGACACACAACTTCTGGGATCTCTCCCTGGCATCTATAGCTAGGGAGTCCCCATATGTGAGGACTACATTCCTGCTTGTTCCTGGAGATAGCATAATTACTCACCTGTAACAGGTGATCTCCGGGAACAGCAGGAATTTAGTCTTCACAACCCACCCTCCTCCCCTAGGAGTTGTATCTCTCTATCTATCTATTTCTCTTTCTCTTTCCCTCTCTCTCTCTCTCTCTCTCTCTTTGTCTCAGCTTTAAACTCAACTGGAGAGAGTCAGTTGGGAAAGGCGGGAAGGCAGCATGCAGGCGCAGTGGGATGCTCCCAAAAGCTTCCTAATTGGACGCTGGGGAGCGTTCCCGCACAGGCTCTGTCGGCACCGACGATACCCATATGTGAAGACTAAATTCCTGCTGTTCCCGGAAATCACCTGTTACAGGTGAGTAACTATGCTGCACCTAGGAAAGAACAACCCAAACTATAGTTACATGATGCAAGGTTCCATATTAGAAACCACCACCCAGAAAAAAGATTTAGGTGTCATTGTGGATGACATGTTGAAACCCTCCACCCAGTGTGGAGCAGCGGCCAAGAGAGCAAATAGAATGTTAGGTATCATAAGGAAAGGAATGGAGAATAAAATGAAGGATATTAAAATGTCCGCACCTTGAATATTGTGTGCAGTTCTGGTCACCGTTTCTTAAAAATGATATAGCATTATTAGAAAAGGTACAGAGAAGAGCCACCAAAATGGCAAAGGGGATGGAAGGATTACCCCTATGAAGAGAGGCTAAAAAGGTTAGAGCTCTTCAACCTTGAAAAGAGACGGCTGAGGGGTGATATGATAGAGGTCTATAAATTAATGAATGGAGTGGAACGGGTAAATGTAGATTGATTATTTATGCCATCAAAATATAAAAAGACTAAGGGACATGCAATGAAGCTACAGGGTAACCTAGTTAAGACTAATAAGAGAATTTTTTTTTTCACTCAACTTGTAGTCAAACTCTGGAATTCGTTACCGGAGGATTAGTAAAAGCTGTTAGTGTAGCTGGGTTTAAAAAAGGTTTGGACATGTTACTGGAGGAAAGGTACATAAACCATTATTAAAGAGGACCTGGGATATCTACTGCTTGCCGCAATGGGCTGGAAGGACTGGGGTTTCTAGTCCCACAGGTGCTCCTTGTGGTCTTGAGCAAGCCACTTAACCCTCCATAGCCCATGTTCCCTTTAAAATAGTTATCTCCAAGTTATAATACCCTGTTCAGTGTAATTTCAGTTTGTTCAATGTAAACCGCACTGATGCAGAATAGCGCGGTATATAAGAGAATGTAAATAAATAAATAAATAAATACAAGCATTGTGGAACCTGTGTCTTTTGGGGAAATTGCTAGGTACTTGTGACCTAGATTGCTCTCTGTTGGAAACAGGGTACTGGGCTTGATGGACTTTGATCTGACCCAGTATGAGATATCTTATGTTTTTATGACTTCAAGGACCGATGCCAATTCCCAGGTTCATTCCCTTGGATATCCACACTGGAACTCCCATCACGAAAATTCTAATCCTGAGAACTATGAGTGGCCAGCTAAACAGCCCTGGTGGAAGGAATCCACCTCCAAAGCACAAAAGGGGCCCAGAGTGCTACCTAGGCTTTGTCTGGTACAGTGGTCCAAAGTCCTGTACCGGAATCCATGATAATATGGAAAGACAGAGCTTTATTTGTTCTAATCCAGGGACAACCTGACACAGGCCGTGTTTCAGTAACCTTTATCAGGGGTAAATCTGGCAAAATTGAAATCATAAATATATCAATTATAAGTAAAAGATAAAGAAACAAATCATAATTTAAGACATAAATACAACAAACATTAAAAACATTAAAAAGTAATAAATAACAAATATAATGAACAAATGTTAAATTGATCACTTATAAACATAAAAGTATAACAATTATAAGAGATATAGGGGTATGTTTACTAAAACCCCGGTAGAGTGCGGGCCGCGGTAGAGTGCGGATGCCATATAAGGAGTGGGCGTTCCGTCCTGAAAAAGAAAAGCCGGAATTTAAATATGCTCTAAGGTGCACGGCGCCCTTGTGCGCCCCGCACCTTAGCGCAGCAGATGGCTGCCTGGGAGGCATATGTGGTACGCTGATGGGCAAGCAGAAGAGCAGAGCCACAGCACAATAGTTAAGGCACCTACCAATGGTGCAGGGATCAGGGGTTCGATCCCCACAGATCCCAATAAAGAAGGCTGGCTGAGGTGTTAATTTAGGAGGCATTGAAATAATGGGCGGCATAAGGCGGCACGCTAATGTTTGTGGAGGCATATTAATAATGGGCGGCATAAGGCAGCACGCTAATGTTTTTGGGGGCAATTTTTTTTTTTTTTTTTAATTTCCAATAATCTTTATTGAAAAAAATAAAATAAGATTACAATAAAGTCCACATCAAGAGGAGAGTTACCTGAATTAACATCAAAAGAAACAAAATAAAAGAAATAGGAGCCAATTACATATCAAGCCCTAATTATACATGGGAGGGAAGAGAAAACAATTCAAAGACTTTCCTTACTAATCAAGAGAGCCTCTAACTGACCTACGTCGTGGAACACATATTTCACACCTTCTAATATCAAGATACATTTACAAGGGTATTTTAGAAAAAAGGAAGCCCCAATAGCTAGAGTCCGATTTTTCAAAGCCAGAAAAGCTTTCCTACGATTCTGAGTACTCCTAGATACGTCAGGAAATATTTGAATAGGGCTACCACAAAACAATTGATCTTTTTTCAGAAAGTAAAGTCGCATTATCAAATTCTTATCTTGAAGCGATAAAAAAGAAACAATTAAGGTAGCACGATGAGGAATCGTATCCATAGAAGACTCCAAAAATTGAGAAATATCTAGTGACTCAACTACAATGGGGGTCCCCTTCTTCTCAGATCTAGGAGAGGAAGTAGCACCAGAGGAAATCAAAGGAACATAATAAAGTGAGGAAAACTTAATAGACTCCACATCTTCAATTAATAGAACCTCCTTAAAGTATTTCTGCACCAATATCAATGGGGTTAAATAATGAGTACAGGGAAAATTTAAAAACCGCAAGTTCCTAGATCGATTAGCATTTTCCAAAGATTCTAACTGATGATGTATTATAGCACTATCCTTAATTGAAGAAGAAACCGCAGCCTCTAATACTGAAAACTTCCCCTCCAACTTATTAAGAGATTTATTAGTTATAACATGCTGTGCCTCATGCTCAGAGAACTTATGTACCACCTCCGTAGAAAACTGCGTAACTTGAGAAAGGGAAGTACGGAGGGAACCTTCCATACATGCTACCAAGGTCCATATATCACGTAATGATACCTCAGCTGGAACAGTTACATCTACTAGTTAAGAGGAAAACACCACCGGGGTTGGCAACTTAGCTCTCTGCTCCCCCGACGGCTGTGACAGAGAGGGTTCTTGAAAAAGCTGAGGGCCCTCAACAGGGACTACACCCCTAGAAAGAGGGTCCTCAACAATTACTTCCTTTCCGGGCAGGGCTACACCCAGCGTATCAGAGGATAAATCAGATGTCGTACTCATGGACTCCCTAGACAGTTCTTTCTCCAAAGAGTCAGGTCCAGTTCCCAAAAGATGACGATCCATTGGTCCAATTGTCTTAACAGACTTAGCAGGAAGAGCTGGAAATACCTTCTTTCTCCTTCTACCCATGAGAACGCGTAGATGTCTCCTCAGGCTCCGAAGGGGCTCCAAAGGGGCGTGGCCTGCCCCTTTGGTCACACCCCTTCGGGCACGCACCAGCAGGTACGCACCCGCGGGTCGCGTTCCGCGACTGGCCGAAGCTTTTATACCGGCCCGGGGGGTGGGAGGGCCAAAACTCCTCCTCCTCCTTCTCACCGCACAGGACTCCACAGCAGGAAACACAGATAACGGTCCCAACTTGCAGAGACTGGCCAAAGCTTTTATACCGGCCCGGGGGGTGGGAGGGCCAAAACTCCTCCTCCTCCTTCTCGCCGCACAGCACTCCACAGCAGGAAACACAGGTAACGGTCCCGACTTGCAGAGACTGGCCGAAGCTTTTATACCGGCCCGGGGGGTGGGAGGGCCAAAACTCCTCCTCCTCCTTCTCGCCGCACAGGACTCCACAGCAGGAAACACAGGTAATGGTTCCCTTTTGGGGGCAATTTAATATTGTGAGGCATATGGCGGCTCGCTGATGTGCAAGCACAGGAACCGAAACACAGCCCAATGGTTAAGACACTGCCCAATGGTGCAGGGATCAGGGGTTCAATCCCCACTGCACAACAAAAAAGCCTGGCTGAGGTAGTGATGTTTTTCTAAAAGTGCTATAGGAGGCATATTCATTTTGTGAGGCCTAAGGCAGCGCACTGTTAATCTTTTGCGTCATAAGGTGGTGCGCTGTTAAGTTTTGGCACCATAAGGCGGTGCGCTGTACATTTTGGGCATAAGGCGGTGCGTTGAAGTTTCGGCGGTTTGGGTGGCATAAGGCGGTGCGCTGTCAGGTGTGGACGGCATAAGGTGGTGCGCTGTTAATGTTGTGAGGCATAAGGCGGCTCGCTGATGTGCAAGCACAGGAACAGAACCACAGCACAATGGTTAAGACACTGCCCAATGGTGCAGGGATCATGGGTTCAATCCCCCACAGTGCCCAATGAACAAGGCTGGCTGCTGAGGCGTTATTTTAGGAGGCATATAAATAATGGGCGGTATAAGGCGGCGCGCTAATGTTTTTGGGGGCATTTTAATATTGTGAGGCATATGGCGGCTCGCTGATGTGCAAGCACAGGAACAGAACCACAGCACAATGGTTAAGACACTGCCCAATGGTGCAGGGATCAGGGGTTCAATCCCCTGCTGTGCCCAATGAACAAGGCTGGCTGAGGCATAACATATTAAGGGGAAGATTGCTTTAGGAGGCATTTTATTCATATTTTAATTATCACTACTAGCAAACGCACTACCAAAGCGTGTTAACATAAGGTGCCCTATAAGGCACATTTTAAAGTGCACTGTCAGCCAAGGCACCCTAGATTGTTGCTTATAGGGCGCTTTAGAGGGTGCCGTATGAGGTACCGCAAGGTCAGTGTACTGGTTTTTATGGCAGCACTGTGCAGTTTAAGGAATGAAAAGCATAAGTAGGTGCGCTGACAGGCAAGGAGGAGCAGCAGTGGAGCACAATGGTTAAGGCACTGACTGCTGATACAGGGGTCATGAGTTTGCTCCCCAGTGTGCCTAATACGTAAGGCTGGCTGTGGCATCAGCTTTGCATTGTACATATTTTGTCCTGCAGCACTTTAATTTTATGTTATTAATTGCTGCCAGCAAACACGCCCTCACGTGCCGTAATTGAAGGTGCCGTATAAGGCACCCTATAAGGCACTCCATAGGGCACATTAGAAAGTGCACTGTCCGCCACAGCACCCTAAAATGTCCCCTATAGGGCACCCTATAGGTTGCGTCACAGGATATTGTATAGTGCACCTTATGTGGACGGGAACCATAAGGTGCCCTATAGGGCGCCCTATAAAGCACCCTCAGAGGCACCTTATGGGTACAGTACGCTGAGGGTGTTTTTGCTGGCATCAAAATATGTACATTAAAAAAGATGCGTTGGACAACCCTATCAAATAACCCCACTGTGGGTTTGAACCCATGACCTCTGGCTTCAGAGGCAGTGAAGTAACCATTGGGCTACAGCTCTATAGCTGCTAGCAAGCCCCCTGGCTGGCTGCAGAGAGCATGCACGTCACCACACAGACAGTCTGCTGTGGTCACCAGGATAGGGTTAGCCCACCCATACCCATGATGCACGGCACATGCAAATCAGCTGTCCACAGATTAACACAAGATGGGCAATGCACCCCCACAGCACCTCGGCCCGTTAGAGGGAAGTGACCATGTGCACAGACTAGATGGGCCTTGTGGTCTTTTTCTGTCATCATGTTTCTATGTTTCTATCAAAAAAGCATGGGACCAACACAGAGGATCTCTAAAGGTAAAAAGTGGACTGTTGTAGTTGTTATGGAAGGACAGACTAGATGGGCCTTGTGGTCTTTTTCTGTCATCATGTTTCTATGTTTCTACCCACACACCACCTCGGCCTGGTAGGGGGTACTGACTGTGTGTTTTACTGGCACAGAGTAGCTACACACCGTCACATTGTGCAGGTACTGTGCTCACCCTGAGGGTGCAATGAGGCGCCCAGGACCAGGTCCACAACACCTTCCATGGCCAAAGAGGCCATGCCAGAGGTCCAAAGCAGTGTTAATTTTATTTATTTATTTATTTATTTAACAGTATTTCTAAACCGCCTTATCTTAATAATCAAGGTGGTATCACAGCAAGCAATCAGGTAAAGTGGGTGTGTTATACATGCAGTGAGGGTGAAACTTAGTTGTGTGAGGGCTGTGTTGGGTGCTTGATTTGTTTTGAGCTATGTACAAAGTGGGCTATTTACAGTGGTGCTAAAAACACATTTTATATACATACAGTGTTAGGAGGTTTGGTGTGCTGTTATACATTCTCTTAGGTTATGTGATGTGTCCATAGTGCTCTATGAACAGCATGGTTTTCAGCTGTTTTCTGAAGTCTTTGAGGTCTGGAGTTGCCCTTAGATCGTCCGGTAGATTGTTCCATATTGTTGGAGCAGCCATGGAGAGAGCTCTGTCTGTTGTGTCCTTGCGTGTGTGCTTCTATTCATTTGGGGTACTGACACGGTTGCGTGTTTGACTTCTTCTAGGACGTGCACTGGTTTCTGGTTGTATGAGCGTGTGGAGGCTGTTGGCTGATGTGTGCTGTTTTATCTTAAATAGGTTTATGATAGTCTTGTATCTGATGCGTGCACTGATTGGGAGCCAGTGTAAGTCCTTTAATGTAGGTGTGATGTGCTCCTGCCTTGCAGCTCCGGATATGATTCGAGCTGCAGTGTTTTGTGCCAGTTGGAGTGGTTTGAGGGCTTGTTTCGGTAGTCCAAGGTATATCGGATTGCAGAAGTCCAGTATTGGGGTTATCAGTGCTTGACAGACGGTATGGAAGTGTTCTGGGGCGAGGAGTGGTTTCAGTCTCCTGATGATTCGCATCGTGTAGTAGGCTTTTTGGATTGTTTTGTCTATGTGTGGTTTGAGGTTGAGTTTACTGTCCAGAGTAACCCCAAGGTATCTCACCTCTGATCTTATCGGTATCGTGGTGCTTTGTATCTTTATGTTTGTTGGGTGTATGAAGCTTTGGTTCCGAGTGATGATTAAAGCTTCGGTCTTGTTGTAGTTTATTGCGAGGTTGTTGTTTTGGCACCACCTCGTCATTTGGGTAAGGCAGTCTGTTATCTTAGAGAAGTCCGGGTTGTCGATTGATATCGGGGTGTATACCATGATTTCGTCTGCGTATATTGTGTATTGGATGTTGTTCTCTTTCATAATGTTGCATATTGGTTGGATGTAGATGTTAAAAAGGAGTGCTGAGAGTGCGGATCCTTGCGGTACTCCTTGTTGGACATTTATGGGTCGGGAGGTGTCATGTCCCACCTTGACCTGTAGCTGTCTTTCGGTTAGGTACGAGTGGAACCATTTCAATGTGGTACCGTGTATACCAGTGTTCTTTAGTCTCTCCAGGAGCGTATTGTGGTCAACTGTGTCGAAAGCTGAGGAGATGTCGATGAAGATCATTATAATTCCATTCCTGGTGTTGTCAATTATTCTTATGATGCTGTCGAAGAGGTAGATCAGTAGAGTTTCGACTCCATGGTTGGGACGAAATCCGTGTTGGTTGTCGTCGAGTGTTCCGTGTTCGTCAACGTGTTCCTGAAGTTGTAGTTGAACCGTCTTTTCGATTATTTTTGCGAGGAAGGGTATGCTGGAGATTGGTCGGTATGCTGCTGGGTCCTTTTTGTCGAGAGTAGTTTTCTTTGTGATTGGTCTTACTGAGGCAAGCTTTAGTTGCTGTGGCATGAGTCCTTGAGTGAGTGAGTTGTGTACCATTTTATGAATGGTTGGGATGAGGCTTGATTTGGTGGCTTTGACCCATGACACTGGGCAAGGGTCTGTAGGAGCAGTGCTTGTGTTGATTGTGGAGATGATGTGGGATATCTGTTCTTTTGAGGGTGAGTAGAATGTGCCCCAGGTTTTGGGGTGTACGTGCGTTCTGGTGGTTCCACTGGGTGTTGTGCGCTCTGTGGAGTGAAATTTGTCTTTGATGTGGTCGGCGAATTTCTGTGGATCAACTTGTACTTCTCCTTCTGCTGCTTTCTCTTTTGTGAGGGTCTTTACTATTTCAAAAAGTTCTCTGGGTTTGTTGATGGAAGTATTTATCAGGTTTGTGTGGAATTCTCTCTTTGATTGGTTGATGTGTTCATTGTATTGTTTTTGCTTTGTTAGGTAAAGATGTTGGTCGGAAGTTGTTTTGTTTTTTCTCCATCTCCGTTCAATCTTCCTGAGCTCCCTCTTTTCCTGTCGTATTTTTGCTGAGTACCATGGCTTGTTTTGTCTCTTGTTGTGGTGTCGTTTCTCGGTCCTGCCATCGGATGGTTTGGCGGCGTTAGCTAAAATGCTGTTCCAGTTGGAAACTTGTTCCTCCAGGTCCTCTGAGTGTTAATGTGTGAGATAGGTAGTTCCTGCACTAAACACCTTGGATATCTCTGTCTGACTCAGTCAGGTGTAGCCCCTATGGACCCCTAGGTGGGCCATGTACCACCACCCCCCTCCTCCAGGGCTGAGGGTGGCAAACAGGGTCTCCTATCAATAGATCCACATCCTACCTCCCTGCAAAGGTGGCAGTAGAGGGGTCCATCAACCCCGGTCCTGCTGAGGAGCAGACACCCCACAGGGCAGTCAATGCAGCTCTATACACATCCATAACACAATAGCAGACAGATATTAGGCCTGGATATGGTGAGCTGCACCCCACCACTATCTGATATTCTCCTGCAGCAAGTCATCAGCCGCTGCACCCTGCAAGCTGCTCCATCACGACACATACCAGCTGCAAACAGTGTGCTAGTTAGTCCACAATGCATGTTCCCAGTGGAGATGCGTGCACCCAGAACTGGGATGTCAGCATACACAGCAAGCAGATAAATCAGTGACTGGGCCCCAAAAGGAAACCCATATCTATCACATGAGAGAAATACTATATTGCACTATGGGGGTGCCTAGCCATGCTGTGGTCACTGCACAGTCAGGGTGAGAGTGATCTCTCAGCAGGACATACTGAGGTCACCCTGTCTGTGTAGGTGGTGGCTGGGCACTAAAATGTCCCAGTCAGTGCCCTATGCCCTGTGCAGATGCACCCTGGCCAGGCCACCCTGTCCGGCCTATACCCATGGTACCTTGCTCCTCATTATGCACATTGGCAGCCCAATACTGGCAACATTGCTGGCAGTGTGGGCTGTGGAAGGTGTTTGCAGCCACCACACACTGGATAGGCAGACAGCCACCCCCACACCTATGCCAGCATTGTGATACTATAGAGGAGTCCAGCAGCCATACCCACCACACCAGTCCTGGGCACAGTGCAGGCATGGATATGGTACGCACTACTGTTGGGGGTCACTCCCCAGGGTGGTAAACACTGTCAGAGACCAGACCTGCAGCGCACACCGCAGACATCACAATGATTGTTATGGTGGAGATCAATGAGCAAAATGTGCTTAACGTTGGAATTTATATCTGCCAGTTATCATGGGCAACGTTTGATAGCTGTGTACCATATACCCAGGTGTAGGGTGGCAGTGCTAAGGTATGCAACTGCTAGTATTGGGAGATACAGGCAGGGCCCAATGTCCTGCCTCTCCATGAGGCATTGGCCAATGGGGCCTGTGGGGGTGTGTGGGGGTGTGTCTGGCCCTGTTGGCTGCTGCTTTACGGCAGTGTGTCCCAACTCCAGTCCTGGTGGTCGAACCACTGTTCGGGTTTTCATGCTGTCCCTCATAGATATGCATGAGCTACATCAGCATACCATGGAGGTGGTGCATAGATATGCAGCACAGGCATCTTTATTAGAGGCAGCATGGATCCTGAATGGTGTGGGGGCCCTCCAGGACTGCATTTGGGAGACTCTGCTCTAGGTAATGCGGCTGTTTATGGTGTCTGTGTTTGGTGTGGTAAAATAACGGCGTATGAACCATGCGTATGTTCTCAGCAATAAAGGTTTGTCCGTACTATCACGATTTAGTTGTAGGAAAAATATGTGGACTGGATTGGCAGTAGCCCCAGCTGGGCTTTGAACCTGTGACCCTCTGTTCTTGCACACACTGTCTGTGTGCACTGCACCACCGTGTTGCCACAGATATGCTGTATTCCCTGGGGAGTCCATGACTGTACATCCGACAGAGCCTGTCTGTTGCGGTGGACGGTGCCAGCCTGCACAGGCCTAGGCCACTGTCTGCTGTGGTTTGCAGCCACTGCCCCCTCCACCACCTGTACCCTTGCGCCAACATGCAGACATGTCCCTATCTGAAAAAAGCATATGACCTGATTGAGTTGTGGCACTCCAGGACTGAATTTGGGGGACTCGGCTGTAGGTAATGCCCATTGTTATGGTTTGTGTGCGGTGTAGGGTAAAATATAGGTGTTGGAACCATGCTTATGTTCTCTGCCATACAGGAGTGTCTGTACTATCACTGTTTAGTGGTGGGTAAAACTATGGGGACTGGGTTGGCAGGAGCCCCAGCTGGGATTTTAACCTGTGACCCTCTGGTCCTACAGGCACTGGCTGTGTCCGCTGCACCACACTGTGGCCACAGAGACAGTGCAGTCTCTGGAGATAGGAAACCTGGCCGCACGAGTCAGACACCCTGCTCTGCACAATTTTACTGTGGGCTCGTTTACCTTGTATGGGGACAGGGGTGCAATTAAACCTCAAAAATGACCTGCAAAAAAGGGGAAAAAAACCAAAACCAAGCTGGGCAACAGTGATATCAATGGGCAACATGAAAACACTCCCAGGACAGCTCCATTAAAATGCAGTGATTTTTGAACGAGTCTACGGAGCGTAGACCCTTCCAAAAATCATTTCTTTTTTTTGGAGCTTTCCTGGGAGTGTTTTTTATGGTTGCCCATTAATATCACTGTTGACCAGCTGGATTATGATTTATTTGGAATTTTTTGTGGTCATTTACAATTTCTATTTGCTATTTTGTTCTGTGCACATGTATCACACTGCTCACGTTTTGCAGGTTTCCCCGGTTTTGCTGTACATTGCTGACGGAAATGGTTTCTCTTCCCTTTAAATCGGCTCTAACGCGAGGGTTTCACTCGCGGTATTTTTAATGCCGAAATTCAGCCCCGCTCCTGTGCGGGGAGCCTCTCCCCTCCCACTCTCCACCCATTGACCCTGTCCCTCCGCCCCTCGGGGGCCTTCCTCCGCCCTCCGTAAGCCTTTCCCCGCCTCTATTGCACATCAGAGCCCCGCACACGTGCGCCGGCCCGTTAATGTGACGCGCACGCGTGCGTGGCGCTTAAGAGCACTTAAGTGCATCATTAGCGTACGCTAATGTGCGCCGCGCACGTGTGCGCGGTTTAGTAAACATACCCCATAAAGTCATCTTGTAATCACAATTAAAATCATAAATGATCACATAAGAACATATAAAAACAAAGTATAGTGGTGTGACATAAAATTCATGTACCAAACAATTATGTGAGTACCTCTGTATAATGTTAGCCCATATGGGTCTTGTAAACTAAAAGAAGACATAAGAAAATTGATTAAGAGATGAACAATGAATACAGCATAAAACCTGCATATAAAAACTATCTAAAAAACAACATAAAAGACTAGTTGTACAGACTATAGAGGCTGGGGCAACATAAAATTTAAAATTGTAATTGAAATTTTGGTGTATGACTTGATAAAAGCAGGATCGAATCGGCATAAATGAAACACCATTTCTTGATTATCAGTAATAGTGTTCCTTATATAGAAACAAACTAAAATTTAAAACTGCTTGCTACACTCATTTATTGATAAAGGGGGGGGGGGGAATAAAACCAATAAAGAACAAAAAAACATAAAAACATATGTTAATAAATAAATAAATGTAAAACCCTGGAGACAAGCTGGGTGTATCAAATTGTTATAGAAACACTTATGTATTTATATAAAGTATCGTGCAAAATCCGGCTAGGAAGTTGTTTAGAAAACAATATTTAATTATTTTACCTCTGAAATGCTAAACTTCTTCCACGGTCCTTTGTATTTGTAAGAGTGTCACTCGATTCGGAGTGGCACATGCGTTCTAAAATCAGACCCCAAGCCGCCGGAGCCCGGCCATCACTCTCACTTTTTGAAAAAAACGTAGTATGCTAATAAGGGGAATAAATAGGACGGATACTTAAAATAAATTAAAATTATTATTATAGTAGCCGTCCTATTTATTCCCCTTATTAGCATTTACTCAGCATTGTAACCCTCAAATTACCATTTTTATTATATACAATTTAATGTTCACTGTAATTTCAATTTATTTATTTATTATTTATTTATTACAATTTCTTATATACCGCACTATATATCAGCGCGGTTTACATACAACAAAATGACCATAACAGATTGTTTGGCTTCACATAGAACAGGAGTAAAAACTTGGCTAACATGTTTGGCTTTACAGAGAACAGGGGTAACAACTTGGATAACAAGGGGGATACAAACTGAACTAATTACATATGTACAATGAAATTGAGTGCTAAGAATTTAGGGTGTTACATGTGTACAGTGAGGTTGTGTGCTAATATTGAGATGTTATCTCAAGGAAGTAAGAGGAGAGGCAATTAGGTAGGGGTTGGGTTAACATGGTAGTACTGTGTAAATAAATGGAATTTGAGAGCCTTTCTGAATTGTGTTAAGTCAGTAATCGCACGGATGCCTGGTGGTAATGCGTTCCAATATTTTGGGGCATAAATACTGAAAGCCCTGTTAGATGTTGCGATTGTGTACTTTGTTGATGCCTTTAGGATTACTAGCGCATTTGTTTGAATAAGTTTCAATGTAATGTTCAAGTTTTGTTCTATGTAAACCTCTTTGATTTTTCTGAAAGGCGGTATATAAAACCGTTCAATAAATAAATAAAATAAATAAATAAATAAGAAATGGTGTTTCATTTATGCTGATTCGCTCCTGCTTTTATCAAGTCATACACCACAATTTCAATTACAGTTTTAAATGTTATGTTGCCCCAGCCTCTATAGTCTGTACAAGTAGTCTCCTATGTTGTTTTTTAGATAGTTTTTTATGCAGGTTTTATGCTGTATTCATTGTTCATCTCTTAATCAATTTTTTTATTTCTTCTTTTAGTTTACAAGACCCATATGGGCTAACATTATACAGAAGTACTCAATTGTTTGGTACATGAATTTTATGTCACACCCCTATACTTTGTTTTTATATGTTCTTATGTGATCATTTATGATTTTAATTGTGGTTACAAGATGATTTTATATCTCTTATAATTTTTATGCTTTTATGTTTATAAGTGATCAATTTAACATTTGTTCATTCGATTTGTTATTTATTACTTTTTAATATTTTTTAATGTTTGTTGTATTTATATCTTAAATTGTGATTTGTTTCTTTATCTTTTACTTATAATTGATATATTTATGATTTCAGTTTTGCCAGATTTACCCCTGACTAAGGTTATTGAAACACGGCCTGTGTCGGGCTGTCCCTGGATTAGAACAAATAAAGCTCTGTCTTTCCATATTATCACGTCGTAGACTGGGTTCTTGATTTGACGTGGTATTTTGCTTTTTCATGGTGTATCCTGTACCGGAATCCAGCCAGACTTCCTCCATCTCCCTTGAGCAGCACATGTAGACCATCAAGAAGAGCTTTGGCTGCGCTTCTGGCGGCATCCGCACCAATGGCCTCAAGGGCTTTGGGAGCCCCTGTGTTGATACTAGGCCTGGAATCAAGCATTTCAAAGCTCATGGTGACCCAAGTCCTTGATGCTGAGCTTGGAACTGCTGTCTTTGGGACCCTCAGGGTCCATGTCCCACCTGAAATCAGCCAAATTTGATTGGTGCAGGAGGAACAGACATCGAGCATCTACAGTTTCGATGTCTCTGGACATCAACATCAAGACTTTTCTTCAACATCAGATTGGCGGAAGAGGTGTGACAATGACCATCGCTATTTTGACTTCCTTTCCAATTCTAATGCCTTGGAATCAGAGGCCAAGTCCCCAGTTTCACAAAGGCACTGTGATGTGACAACCTAATGAGCTTTGTTGTTCCCCGCTGGAGGACATGTCCTTCCAGGACTTGATGCATGACGTAGCCAGGGCTCTCTGTGGAGAATGAACCGAGAGTCAAGGAACTGGAGATACTCCAGTATCCCTTAATGTCTAAGGATGCTACCACTCTTCTGGTCCACCATACTTTACAGGACCTCATTTTTTGGATGTGGGAGATCCCTCTCTCGGTTCCCTCAGTCAGTAAGAGACTGGACACCATGTATAGGATTCCCGATTCCCTGAGCTTCCAGAAATCTTTTGACTGCCGATGCTTCCAGGTATCAATTGGCTTCCCACATTAATTTCTATATGCTTTATATGGGCATCTTCCTCTGAGACATTGTCAAGGATCTTGACAACTTCTCTGCTGTCATCCTTTCAGAGAAACAAGAGGCCTACAGGGCCTTAGTTAAACATGGTCAAGACTGCTCTAAATTCATCACTAGAGCAGCTTTTGACTCTTGAGTTTACCAGCAGAGATGCAGCGGTGGGCATTGGAGCCAGAAGGCTGGATGGGTTGCAGTCTTTGGACCTGGAACAGTAAATCCAAGACAAGCTAGCAGATATTCCTTATAGAGGTGAAAATCTCTTTGGTAAAGGCTGGAGAGAGAAAGTGGATGAAATTGAGACAGATGACCTTACCATGAAGCTCCTCTCCCATAAAACGGCAGATCTTTCTCTGTGTAAAGAAACCCGTCTATCCTAAGAAGAAGAAATATTACCCCTTTTATCCAGCTTTCGTGCCCTACCATGCTCAGCAGAAGCCTCAAGAGACCTAAACTTTCTGAGCCACAACCAGCTCTGCAGCCCTAACCTGGGGCTAGCATTTGACAGCTTCCTAGAGAACATTGTCACTCCTCTTCTGAAGGAACCCCAACCTTCTTACATTGTGGGCAGGCTGGTCCATTTTGCTCACAGGTAGAGCTTGTTTTCTGCACACAAGAAAGATTAGGGTTTTACTCCCAGTACTTCCTTATTCACAAAAGGTCAGCGGGGTTCCGTTCCATTCAAGATCTCTGGAACCTTTACAAATTCCTAGTATGAGAGAAGTTCTAGATCAGTGATGGCTAACCTTTTTGAGCCCGAGTGCCCAAACTGCCGCACAAAACCAAAGAATTTCCTCAAAGTGCCAGCACGTCAATTAAAGCCTCATTTGCATAAATATTTGCATAATGTTACCATACACTAACTTTTAGTAAACATGCCTCTTAATGAGTATATGGATAAAGAAAGACTAAAAGGTTTCTACATTACTATAATCCAGTACCAACCGCCAGGCACATTAGGAACTACTACAAACGCTGCCCATTTAGAACCCATAGCAAACCCGCCGTATCCTAACAGCACTACCAGGACTCACAAAGCACCATACCCTAACTATCAAAAGGCAACACTGCAAATATTAAACCAATACATTTCAGAGAACAACAATACATGACCTACTGGGGAAAGAACAAGTGGCAATGTCAAATAGGAATTATATAAACAGAATACCTCAGCTCAGTTACACATGCAGAACAGACCATCACCAAACAAGGAATCACAATTTAGAAACAGGAAGACAATAATTAAACTGGGAACCCCAAAAGCCAAACTTGGAATATACAACAACACTGTAGAAATAAAACTATAAATTAATTTCCTCTTGTACTAAACAAAGCGCAAAAATTAATGATGCACATTTCCCAGAGCTGACATATTCCAGTTAATAAATTCAAAATAAAGAGATATTTTTCTACCTTTTGTGCATTTTTTTTCAGTTGCAATTGTTCCAGCCACTTTCTTCTGGTTTCTTCTTCGTGTCTTCTGCTAACTCTCCATCTGCTGTCCATTTGTCCTTTCTTCTGTCTTGGTTTTTTTTTTTTTTCCATTCTCTCTCTACATCTGCTTTAACATACTAATCTTTCTCCTTTTGCTCTTTCCTCATTCCTATTTCATCTACTCAAAATTTACCCCTCCATCCTCAATCCCCACTTATTCTCCCAATACCCGGCCAATTGTAGATTTTTTATCCCTCCCACACAAAATATTTTTCCCCTCTCCATTTTACTCTCCCAGCCCCATCCCATTCTAATCCTCCCCCAACACCAGCTCCCTTCTAGTTCCAGCCTCACCCAGCATCCATTCCCTTCTAGTCCCTGCATCAGCCCATTTCCAGTCCTAGCCCCCCATCAGCCCATTTCCAGTCCTAGCAACCCCCCAACCCAATACCAGTCCTAGCCCCCCCCATCAACCCACTTCCAGTCCTAAACCCCCATCACCCCATTTTCAGTTTAAGCCCCCCTTTAACCCATTACCAGTCCTAACCCCCATCACCCCCCATTTCCAGACAGCCCCCATCAGCCCACAGCCCATTAGCAGTCCTACCCCCCCAGCCCATTAGCAGTCCTACCCCCCCCGCCCGCCCGCCCGCCCATTAGCAGTCCTAACCCCCCCAGCCCATTAGCAGTCCTACCCCCCTCCCTCCCTGCCCATTAGCAGTCCTAACCCCCCCTCCCTCCCTCCCTCCCTGCCCGCCCATTAGCAGTCCTAACCCCCCCTCCCTCCCTCCCTGCCCATCCTAACCCCCCCTCCCTGCCCATTAGCAGTCCTAACCCCCCCCCTCCCTCCCTGCCCATTAGCAGTCCTAACCCCCCTCCCTCCCTCCCTGCCCATTAGCAGTCCTAAACCCCCCCCCTCCCTCCCTCCCTGCCCATTAGCAGTCCTAACCCCCCCCCTCCTCCCTCCCTGCCCATCATCCTAACCCCCCCCTCCCTGCCCATTAGCAGTCCTAACCCCCCTCCCTCCCTCCCTCCTTGCCCATTAGCAGTCCTAACCCCCCCTCCCTCCCTCCCTCCCTGCCCATTAGCAGTCCTAACCCCCCCCCTCCCCTCCCTCCCTCCCTCCCTGCCCATTAGCAGTCCTAACCCCCCCTCCCTCCCTCCCTCCCTCCCTGCCCATTAGCAGTCCTAACCCCCACTCCTCCCTCCCTCCCTCCCTCCCTGCCCATTAGCAGTCCTAACCCCCCCTCCCTCCCTCCCTGCCCATTAGCAGTCCTAACCCCCCCTCCCTCCCTCCCTCCCTGCCCATTAGCAGTCCTAACCCCCCCCTCCCTCCCTCCCTCCCTGCCCATTAGCAGTCCTAACCCCCTCCCTCCCTCCCTCCCTGCCCATTAGCAGTCCTAACCCCCCTCCCTCCCTCCCTGCCCATTAGCAGTCCTAACCCCCCCTCCCTCCCTGCCCATTAGCAGTCCTAACCCCCCCCTCCCTCCCTCCTAACCCCCCCTGCCCATTAGCAGTCCTAACCCCCTCCCTCCCTCCCTCCCTCCCTCCCTGCCCATTAGCAGTCCTAACCCCCCCTCCCTGCCCATTAGCAGTCCTAACCCCCCCCTCCCTCCCTCCCTCCCTCCCTCCCTGCCCATTAGCAGTCCTAACCCCCCCTCCCTCCCTCCCTGCCCATTAGCAGTCCTCACCCCCCCTCCCTCCCTCCCTCCCTGCCTGCCCTGACCATTAGCAGTCCTAACCCCCCTCCCTCCCTGCCCATTAGCAGTCCTCACCCCCCTCCCTGCCCATTAGCAGTCCTAACCCCCCCTCCTCCCTGCCCATTAGCAGTCCTAACCCCCCCCCTCCCTCCCTGCCCATTAGCAGTCCTAACCCCCCCTCCCTGCCCATTAGCAGTCCTAACCCCCCCCTCCCTGCCCATTAGCAGTCCTAACCCCCTCCCTCCCTCCCTCCCTCCCTGCCCATTAGCAGTCCTAACCCCCCCCCTCCCTCCCTCCCTCCCTCCCTCCCTGCCTGCCCATTAGCAGTCCTAACCCCCCCTCCCTCCCTCCCTGCCCATTAGCAGTCCTAACCCCCCTCCCTCCCTCCCTGCCCATTAGCAGTCCTAACCCCCCCTCCTCCCTCCCTCCCTGCCTGCCTGCCCTGCCCATTAGCAGTCCTAACCCCCCTCCCTCCCTGCCCATTAGCAGTCCTAACCCCCCCTCCCTGCCCATTAGCAGTCCTAACCCCCCCTCCTCCCTGCCCATTAGCAGTCCTAACCCCCCCCCTCCCTGCCCATTAGCAGTCCTAACCCCCCTCCTCCCTGCCCATTAGCAGTCCTAACCCCCCCCTCCCTGCCCATTAGCAGTCCTAACCCCCCCTGGCAAATTTTTTTAAAAAAAAAGCAGGCTCTGGCTGCTGCCGCGGCAGATTGCAATGTCCCGCGGGGCCCCCTCCGCCCGCTAAGCCCCTCTGCAAGGGCTTTCAGATTCGCGAGGGAGAGCGTCTCCCTCGCGTCTCTGTTAAGCCCGCAGGGGCTAATGGGAAATTTCCCATCAGTCCCTCGCGGGGCTGATGGGAAATTTCCCATTAGCCCCTGCGGGCTTAACAGAGACGCGAGGGAGACGCTCTCCCTCGCGAATCTGAAAGCCCTTGCAGAGGGGCTTAGCGGGCGGAGGGGGCCCTGCGGGACGCTGCATTCTGCCCTTGCCGCGGCAGCAGTCAGAGCCAGCTTTTTCTTCTTTTGCGGACCTTCCCGCGTGCCAGCTGCAAGGCCTTCGCGTGCCACAGCTGGCACGCGTGCCATAGGTTCGCCATCGCTGTTCTAGATGGTTTCTCTAGGAAACCTGCTGCCCTACCTTCAGAGGAACAATTGGCTCTGTTCTCTAGATCTAAAGGATGCATACATACTCATCCTTATCCACCCGTCTCACAGGCAGATCCTCATCCATTCATCTCACAGGCAGTACCTTCACTTCATGTTCAATGGCAGACATTACTAATACCGAGTTCTGAAATGTCTAGTGGTAGTCGCGGCCTACCACCACTCCCTAGGCATCTTCCTCTTCCCTTACTTGGACAACTGGCTCATCAGGGGTGACTCGCCAAGGATGGTGCATCTGTTCATTTAATGCACCGTGACAATGCTCAAACATCTTTTATGTCATAAACTTTCCAAAGTCGCACCTTTCTCCCACTCAGAAACTGGAACTCATAGGTGCCCTTCTCGACACTACTCTGGCTCGAGTTTTCCTGCCCAAAGCAGGCATCATTCAGTGCAGCTATGTCATCACGGCGCAAGGCATGCTTCATCTCCTTGGTCACATGGCCTCCATGGTCCATGTCGTCCCCTATGCTTGTCTCCACATGCGTCAAGCACAGTGGATCCTCTCCTCACAATAGAACCAGGTGATGGGCTGTCTATGAGACAGAGTGGAGGTCACTCTACTCCTGGTGGACGCCCTTCATTGGTGGGTCTGTCTTAAAAATATTCTTGTAGGCTTACTTTTTCAGATGCCTCTACCTCAACGGACCCTCACAACCGATGTGTCTACACACGGCTGGGGAGCTCATCTGGATGGCCTAGGCATGTAGAGCCTCTGGTCTCAACAACAAGCCTCCCTTCAAATCAATTACCTGGAAATGAGGGTGATAGCCAATGTCCTTTGGATGTTTTGCCAGCAGTTATCACATCAATCAATCCTGCTTCAGATGGACAACCATGTTGCCATGTTTTAGGTCAACAAACAGGGAGGCATGGGCTCCTTCCTCCTCTGCAAGGAAGTGATCCACTTGTGGACCTTTGCCCTGGTTCATGGAATGCTTCTCCGAGCTGTTTAACTGCTGGGAGAGCAGAATGTTCTAGTGGACAGTCTGAGTCGGGTCCTCCGACCTCATGAGTGGTCTCTTCATCATAGAGTAGTCACTCGCATCTTCCAGCTCTGGGGAATACCACAGATCAACCTCTTTGCCACACTGCTCAATGCACAGGTCCCTTAGTTCTTCTCCAGTGTGCTGTCTCCACAGCGTCAAGCCCCAGATGCTTTTCTCCTGCATTAGGGAACAGGTCTGTTATACGTTTACCCGCCCATTCTGCCAATAGCCAAGATGCTGTTTAAATTGCAGGTCGACAGAGGCATCATGATCCTGGTAGCCCCATTCTGGCCTTGACAGCCGTGGTTTCCCTTGCTTCTTTGTCTAGCTCAGCATAAGCCTCTTTGTCTGGGATGAGCACCAGACCTGATCTTGCAGGATCAGGGGGCGTTGCTCCATCCTAATATCTGGACACTCCACCTGACGGCTTGGCTGCTGAGATGGTAGTACTTTCAGACTTCAGTTTATCAGATGTTATAAAGAAAATCCTTCGGGCATCCTGGAAAGACTCCGCGCGATGCACATATGCCTTTAAATGATGCTGGTTCACAGTGTGGTGTGCTCAGCACACCCTCAACCTCTTTGTTTGTCCGGTGGAGAGTCTTCTACTGTATCTCCTCCACCTCTTTTCTATGGGTCTCAAAACTAGTTCCTTTCGTGTCCACCTCCATGCCATTTCAGCTTTGCATCTGCAGATTGATGGAAAACCCGTTTCCACTCATCCATTGGCATCCCGCTTCATGTGCGGTTTCCTATTGACTGAGCCACCAATTTGGCCCCTACCTGTCACCTGGGACCTCAATGCCATTCTTGATCAATTGCTCAAACCTCAGTTTGAGCCTCTAGGCACTACTCCAAGTATCTTATTTGGAAGGTTTCCTTCCTAGTTCCACTCACCTTGGCTCACTAAGTCAACGAACTACAAGCTTTGGTTGCACATGCCCCTTGTACTTGTTTTCATTATGACAGGGTGGTCCTGCGAATGCATCTGTGTTTCCTTCCAAAGTTGTATCTTCCATCTCAACCAGTCAGTAATTCTTCTGACCTTTTTTCCCAAGCAGAGGTGACGCTTCATACCCTAGATTGTAAATGAGCATTGGCATATTATCTTGACAGAACCAAGGCACACTGAAATTCCTCACAATTATTCATTTCTTTTGACCCTAGTCACCTTGGTCTTCCTGTGACTAAACACACTCTTTCTCTTTGGACATCAGACTGCATATACTTTGCATATGTTCAGGCGGGTCTGACAGTAGAGGGGCATATAACCACCCACAATATCCATACCATGTCCACTTCTGTGGCCCACTTATGTGCTCTCTCCATAATGGAGATCTGCTATGCTGCCACATGATCGTAAGGACAGTGACTTTGGCCAAACCTTACTACGGCACCTCTTTGGGACTTAGCTACACCTCCTTCCCTCCGGCCCTCTGTCCATTGAGGCTATTGCCACTACCATCTCGATGGGGGTGTGCTGGGGATGCAGAGTTTCCTATATCCCCTAGACTCTCCATGCTCTTCAATGTTTTTCCCATTTATAATGGACCATGCTCCTTGCCTTTTTCCAGTAGCCTGCAGCTAGGAAGTCTCATATGTGAAGACTGCATTCCTGCCTATTCCTGAAGATGGAGTATTTACTCACCTGTAACTGATGATCTCCGGGAACAGCAGGAATCAGTCTTCACAACCTGCCCTCTTCCCCAAGGAGTTGTAGATTTTTCCTTTTTTCTCAGCTATATACCTCACTGAGAAGATTCACTGGGAAGGCGAGAGGATATGCACGCATACACAGAGGGATGCTCCCAAATGCTTCCTTTTGGATCCTGAGGAGTGTTCCTGTGCAGGCTCCTTTGGGGGACATCACCCATATGTGAAGATTGATTCCTGCTGTTCCCGGAGATCACCTGTTACAGGTGAGTGACTATGCTTTTCTTGTGACAATAACCTCTGTGCGGAGGATCAGTGAACTTCTAGCGCTCATGCACTACCCTCCTTATATGCAGTTTCTTCATAACAAGGTGCTATTAAGGGTTCATTCTCCATTCCTTCCAAAAGTGGTGTCGAAGTTTAACTTTAACTTGAACTTCCTATTGTACTTCCCGTCTTTTTCCCTAATTTCAAAGCAGACTCACCAGAACTATCCCTCCATATCTTTGATTGCAAACGAGCACAACGTTTTGTCACATTCAATCCCAACAACCTCGGATGACCAGCTTCAAAAAAGACTCTTTCATCCTGGGTCTCAGACTGTATCTCCTTCTGCTATGCCCAAGTTTACTTACCAGCCCCAGGTCAAGTAGGGCACCATCAATTACGTGCAAGTGCAACCATAGTGACCAGTTTAGCCACAGTCTCCTCCCAGGACATCTGCAAAGCAGCTACTTGTATGATCATTTATATGTTCTCCCAACACTACAGCTTGGATTGTTCTACAGCAGGAGACTCGGCCATCGGACAGGCTGTCCTCCAAAACCTGTTTTCCTCTTGAGTGTGTACTTCACCTTCTGCCCATCATAGCATGTAGCCCAGGCCATGCATCTGCAAACATTCAATGTGGCCTCCAGCTTTGGACTCACAGTGGAGTGGGCTGCATACCCCCGCTTGTCTGTGGAGAAAGCAGAGTTGCTTACCTGTAACAGGGATTCTCCACAGACAGCAGGGGTATAAGGCCACACTCATTCACCCTCCGTCTCCCCCCCCCCCCAAAAAAAAAAAAAGAGGAAGCAGGCCAACATTTTTTTAAAAGAAAAGAAGACTTTTTTTTAATGGGATTGACCTAAGTTCAATCCCAGTGTATATATGTTCATTTTTCATGTTGTGTTTTGATTTCTTTTCACGGCTTATGCTCCATAGCTCTGAATGGACTTGCTTTAGGCGGGAGCGACAGGTAGTAGCTACTGTGAAAGTTTAGAGAAGTCCAAAGGGCTTCTCTAAGCTGGGGGAGAGCCCAGAACACGGGCACCATCGGGGACGGCACCATGGAGTGTGACTGCACACCCCTACTGTCTATGGAGAAACCTTCATTACAGATAAGCAACTCTGCTATCTCTGCCCTTCTCTGCCACTGCCAACTCCAGACTTCATTCATTCCATCTTGCTGCTCTATATGCTTAGAACAAACTACCTAAGTCAGTGTGTTGGGCTCCTTCTATTCAAATCTAGGCTAAAAATCTGCCTCTTTGAGGCTGCTTTTGGATCCTGATGTTCCTCACTCACTTGTCCACTACATATGTGTGTTTGCCACAGTTATGGATTTTGTATCTTAGATAAGAACATTTTTAATATGCATTGATATATGGTAATATTTGCATGACAACCACATCCTTTAATCTTCCTATTTATAATTTGGAGTGAAGGAGTAGCCTAGTGGTTAGAGCACTGGCTTGGTAACCACATTGCATTTGCATTGCATTTCTAATTTATTTTTAATAGTTATCTTGTTGTTGTTGTTATTGTTAAGTGCCATCTAGTCATTGCTGACTCATAGTGACCCGCTGGATAGTTGTCCTAAACTGCGTTCGATCTTCAGTCTGGCAACTAGTTATTGATAGAGTGGCATCCATAGCTGCTCTTATGCTGTTGATCCATCTCATTGCTGGCCTATCTCTTTTGTGTTGACCTTCAATCTTTCCAAGCAGAATGTCTTTCTTTAATGATCTCTCTCTTTGCATGATGTGTCCAAAATATGAAAATCAGTTATGCCATCTGAGCTTCTAAAAGCAAAATCTTAGTTATCTTATGGAATCATTTTTTGAGAGTGGATGTGGTATTAAGGCGATATTCTATTTCCTGACAATGCCTTTCAATTTACCACCTTGCAGCTTCCTGTTATGCCCTCTAGTTTTACAGCTTCCCCGTCTTTGGAAGAGTTTGGTTTGTTCATTATTTCCCTTTAAGTATTTAAAGGTCTGAATCACATCTCCCTTGTCCCTCCTCTCCTCCAAAGTGTACATGTTTAGGTCTTCAAGTCTCTTCTCATAAGTCTTCTGACGCAGGCTCCAAATCATTTTGGTCACCTTCCTCTGAACAGTTTCTAGTCTCTTTACATCCTTTGCAAGATATGGTCTCCAAAACTGAACACAGTATTCCAAGTGAGGCCTCATCAGTGACTTGTACAGTAGCATAAGTACCTCTTCCTTTCTGCTGGTAATTCCTCTTTGTATGCAGCCCAACATCCTCCTGGCTTTTGCCACCGCCTTGTCGCACTGTTTTGTCACCTTGAGATCTTCAGAAATAATCACACCAAGGTCTTTCTCCTGATCCGTGCACACCAACCTCTCGCCCCCTATCGCGTACATTCCCTTGGATTTCTGCTACCCAAGTGCATGACTCTGCACTTCTTTGCATTAAATCTTAATTGCCAAGCATTAGACCATTCTTCAAGCTTTTGTAGATCTGTCCTCATGTTAACCACTTCCTTGGGGGAGTCCACTCTGTTGCAAATTTTTGTGTCATCTGCAATAAGACAGACTTTTCCATTCAGTCCTTCAGCAATATCACTCACAAATACATTGAACAGTGTTGGGCCCAGGACTGACCCCTGGGGCAACCCGTTAATCACTTTCCCTTCATCCGAGTGAGCTCCATTTACCATCACCTTCTATCATCTGTCAGTCAACCAATTTCTGATCCAATTTACCATCTTGGGATCCGTCCCCAAGCTGCTGAGTTTATTGATAGGCCTCCTATGAGGAACAGTATCAAAGGCTTTGCTGAAATCCAGGTAGATGACATCCATCGCATGCCCCTGATCTAGTTCCCTGGTCACCCAGTCAAAGAACTCAATCAAATTTGTTTGGCAAGATCGTCCTTCGGTAAAACCATGTTGCCTCGGGTCTTGCAACCTGTTGGTATTGAGAAAGTTCACTATCCGCTCTTTCAGGAGCGCCTCCATTACTTTTCCCGCCACCGAGGTAAGGCTCACAGGCCTGTAGTTTGACACTTCTTCCCTGTCACCACTTTTGTGTAGAGGTATGACATCAGCCATGCTCCAGTCCTTAGGAACCTCTCTTGGTTCCAAGGATCTGTTGAAAACATCCTTTAACGGCCCTGCAAGAACCTCTCTGAGCTTTTTCAGTATCCTGAGATGTATCCCATCTGGTCCCATGGCCTTGTCCACTTTCAGTTTTGCATACTTTTGCCATCATACTGGGCAGACTAGATGGACCATACTGGTCTTTATTTGCCGTCATTTACTATGTTACTATGTTACTTATATTGCTATATCAATTAATGTATAAAGGTTTTTATACAAACTATTCAAAAATATATATATTTTCTCCAGGACCAAGCAGAAAGTCAGTCCTCACATACGAGTGACGTCGGCGCCGACAGAGCCCCCATGCGGAGCATTTCCCCGGCTTTCACAGAAAACCTTTGGGACTGCCAGCACGCATGCGCGGTCCCCTTCCCGCCCAAGGGTGCCATCTTTCTCAGTCTTCTTTTTTCCGCAGAGCCCGACGGACGTGGTTCGTGTTCACCCGTGAAAAAAGTTCATTTTTTGTGTCTTTTTCTCAGTTCAACGCCGGTTTCCCCTTCCCGCCTCGGGCCGGTACACCGGTACTTTTTTTGGTTTTTGTCCTTCGTGACTAGCGTTCGCGCCATTTTTCTATTTTTCACTGGCAGCCCTGTCTTTTGACCTCGCAGGGGCCCTTTTTCCCCCAATGGCTGCCAGCGGGTTTAAAAAGTGTGATCGGTGTAAGAAACTTAAGTCTCTCACCGACACACATGACTGCTGCCTCCGGTGCCTCGGACCCGATCATGACCTGATGATCTGTGGTCCGTGTAGGAAAATGTCCTCGAAGGCGTTGAAGAGTCGGCAGCACCAGAAGGAAAGAATCTTCTCTGACTCCGTGTCCGGCTGGGCCCGGACTTTGTCAGAGGCCTCGACGTCTCAGGATTCCGATCCCGAGCATTGCCGGGGATCCTCTGAGAGGGGGTCTCCCTCGCGGGAGCATTGCAGGAAGAAGAAACCCACGAGGATGGCGTCGCTGGACGCACTTGGCTCCTCGAGGGCCAGGTCGCATAGCCCTGACCGCCGTCCCGGGTCTTCGGAGTCGGAGAGGCCTGCAAAACAACCTCGTGTGGAGCCAGAGTCCCTGAGTCACGTGAGTGCTGTAGTCCTCGTGGACTCTCCTCCGGGGGAGCTGACGTCGGGCCCGACGCCATCAGGGCCCGAGTCGGGGGCTGCTGAGTCTCCTGAGCTCGGACTCAGGTTGACGGCCTTGGAGAGCCGCTTGGCTGCCTTCATGGAGCAGCAGCGGGCACTGATCGCCGGTCTCACCGGTGCATCTGCCCTGACCACCGGGACATCGACGTCCAAGTTGACCCCGGAGGCCGAGCCAATCCTCAAGGCCATGCGCTCTCGAGTCAATCCTCGGCCAAGGTCTCCCTCGGCCTCCCGTTCGGGACCGAGGTCGTCGACGCCAGTACCCTCGGCGTTGGGGCGGATGGTATCGGTGCCTGCCCAACAGGAGCCGCTCAATTCCTCCTCCGAGGGGTCGGGCTGGGAAACGGAGGATGAGGAGTCCCCGGACACCTTTCGGACCCAGTGTGTTCCTTTGGACTCACCGGAGTCCAAACCTCCGAGATGGTCCCCCCCCTGGAGGACACCCGGTTCTTGCATTTCGTGAGGGACATGACCAAGGCCTTGGCCTTCCCCGCGGATCCCGAGGAGGAGCCTCGAGCCGAGGAGCTCGTGGCCCTGCAGTATGACTCTCCTCCCAAGGAGGCCTTTACTGTACCGGTTCCTCCGATGCTGGAACGGTTGCTCTTCTGCATGTGGGAGACGCCGGCCTAGACGCCGGCTTTGAACAAGCGGGTTGATTCCATCTATCGAATCTGCAAGAGCCCCGGGTTCCAAAAGGCACAGCTACCGCACCACTCCATGGTTGTGGAATCAGCCGTGCATCATCTGAAGAGTCAGAAGATGCACTCCTTGGTGCCTCCCGGCCGGGAGGCCTGGAACCTTGATGCCCTCGGTAGAAAGTGCTTCCAGGGCTCTATGCTTGCTTGCCCTGTCCAGACCTACCAGCTGTACATGGGCATGTACCTTCGAGACCTGGCAAAGGAGATTGCCGGGTTCTCTGCTGGTCTCTCCAAGGAACCTTTGCAGAGGTTCAAGGCCCTGTCATCGGGAATCCGAGAGTGCTCGAAATTTATCTCTCGAGCAGCCTATGATGGCTTCGAGGCTTCGGCCCGTGTAGCCGTGGCCGGCATCGGTGCACGCCGTCAAGCTTGGCTACAGTCATCGGATCTCGAGCCATGGGTGCAGGACAAGTTGGTCGATGTCCCTTGCCAAAGTGAAAACCTCTTTGGCAAGCCCATGGCTGAAAAGGCTGCAGAACCCGAGTCCGAGACTCTCACCCGGACAAGGCTGTCCAGGAAAACCTCTGCCCCTTCTCAGAAGAAGAAGGGCTCGGGAAAAAAGACCTTTTACCTAAGGAAGTCATCTGCCTACAAATCATACCCTCATTTACAGGCCTCCACAGCTCCCCAGCAGGGTCAGCAGGCCAAGGGGCAGGGACATGGGCCCCGTAGGCAGAAAACCCCCAAGTCGCCAGCTCCGGCTCCTGCACAGCAGGGAGCGGGGTTTTGACTCCAGTGACATAGCCTCTCCTCCTCAGCTGGCCCCTTCCAGCACGGGAGGCCGGCTGACCCTGTATGTCCACAGGTGGTCAGCCATAACAAAGGATACCTGGGTGTTAAGCATAGTCCAGAGGGGCTATCTCCTCCACTTCCACCAGGTACCCCCTCCTACTTTCCCGGGGAGCCTCCAAAACTCCCTCTGCACAGGGACTTACTCCTGCAGGAGTTAGCAAGTCTTCTGAAGGAACAGGCGGTGGAACCAGTGCCTCACCACCTGAGAGGTCAAGGCTTCTATTCCAGGTACTTTCTAGTACCAAAAAGAACATGAGGCCTCAGGCCCATCCTAGACTTGCGGAATCTCAACAAGTTCCTGGAGAGGGAAAAGTTCAAGATGCTTACCCTTGGAATCCTGCTGCCCTACTTCCAGCAGGGAGACTGGCTATGCTCCTTAGATCTAAAGGATGCCTATACTCACATCCTTATTCCTCCAGACCACAGACAATATCTCTGATTTGTAGTGGGAGGAAACCATTACCAGTACAGGGTACTCCCTTTTGGCCTATCTTCCGCCCCCAGGGTTTTCACCAAATGCCTGTCTGTGGTGGCGGCCTATCTCAGGGTTCAAGGACTCTTTGTCTTTCCATACCTGGATGACTGGCTCATCAGGGGTCAGTCTCCACAGGAGACCAGTCAAGCCACCCTCCGCACTGTCGCTCTTCTCCAGCATCTGGGGTTTGTCATAAACTTCACAAAGTCCGCTTTGCACCCCTGACAGAACCTAGAGTTCATAGGAGCAAGACTGGACACCCTTCAAGCAAAGGCTTTTTTGCCAGTGGACAGGGCCCACAGACTGATGGGCTTGGCCAGTCAATTCCACAGCAATTCTCTGGTCTCTGCCAGACAATTCCTGAGGCTCTTAGGCCACATGGCGTCCACGGTCCATGTAACTCCAAATGCCCGTCTACAGATGAGGCCAGCTCAGTGGGGCCTCAGAACTCAGTGGCTGCAGGCCACGAGAAACCTGACAGACAGGGTGAGGGTGTCCAAGCTACTCGCTTCTTCTCTACAGTGGTGGCTTCATCTTCCAAATCTGCTGAAAGGGGTGACTTTTCAAGCACCTCCATATTCTCAAATGCTGACAACCGATGCTTCTCTCCAAGGTTGGGGTGCACATTGCCAGGGGGCATGCACCCAGGGCCTCTGGTCCCCTTGGGAGTCCACACAGAAGATCAATTTCCTAGAGCTCAGAACAATCCGCCTAGCCCTCCGGACTTTCTCTCATGTCCTCTCTCGCCAGTCCGTCTTGGTGCAGACGGACAATCAAGTTGCCATGTTCTATGTGAACAAGCAGGGGGGCACAGGGTCCTGACCTCTCTGTCAGGAAGCACAGGACCTGTGTTCCTGGGCAATCGATCATGGCATACTTCTCAAGGCGGTCTATCTCCCTGGACAAGAGAATTACCTGGCAGACAGATTGAGCAAGATTCTGCAACCACACGAATGGCAGTTGAATCCTTTGGTGGTTCAACAGATCTTCCTGAGATGGGGTCTTCCCACCATAGATCTCTTTGCCAGTCCACTGAACCGTCAACTGCCCAGTTTCTGCTCCAGGCAACCGCATCCTCTCAGAGTAGCAGTGGAAGCCTTTCTCATTCCATGGTCTACAGGCCTCCTATATGCGTTTCCTCCCACGTCTCTAGTGTCCAAGACACTGTTCAGGGCCTTGGTGATCCTGGTGGCCCCCAGGTGGCCAAGGCAACCCAGGTTCCCGCTTCTTTTGCAACTAGCGGTGGACACTCCTCTTCCTCTGGGGATGCAACCCGATATCCTGTCTCAGGAACAGGGATCTCTCTTACACCCCAACCTTCAGTCCCTCAATCTGATGGCCTGGCTGCTGAAATGGTAGTTCTGGCACCCTTATGGCTGCCTAGGGAAGTGGAGGATGTGGTCGTGGCCTCTAGGAGGCAGTCCACGCGGAAGTCTTATGCCCTTAAGTGGCGTAGGTTCTCCACCTGGTGTGCTCAACACAAGGAGGATCCTTTCTCATGCCTGGTGCCAGAGGTTCTTCAATATTTGCTTCACCTGTCCAACCTAGGCCTCAAATCCATCTCGGTTAGGGTCCATCTCAGTGCTCTCTCAGCGCACCATTCACCGGTGGAGGGCCAGTCTATCTCAAGCCACCCTTTAGTGGCTCGCTTCCTCAGAGGCCTCCTTTTGCTTAAGCCTCCAGTTCGTCCACCTGCCCCTGAGTGGGATTTGAATGTGGTCTTGCAACAGCTTACTTGCCCACCATTTGAGCCTATGGCTTCTTGCCCTTTGTGTTTTCTCTCCTGGAAAGCGTTGTTTTTGGTAGCTCTTACCTCAGCAAGGCGAGTGAGCGAGCTTCAAGCCTTGGTGTCAGATGCACCATACACTAGGTTCTATAGGAACAGAGTAGTCTTACGGACTCACCCTAAGTTCCTTCCTAAGGTTGTCTCCTCCTTCCACCTCAACCAGGAGTTGGTTCTTCCGACTTTCCTTCCCAGGCCGCATGCCAGCCGGGCTGAGGTGGTCTTGCATACCCTGGACTGTAGGAGGGCGTTGTCCTTCTACCTTGACTGTACGCAGGGACACCGAAGGGCTGTTCAGAACTTCGTCTCTTTTGACCCTAATAAGTTGGGGTTACTTGTCTCCAAGCGTACCCTGTTCATTTGGGTAGCAGACTGTATCGCCTGGGCATACAGGGCAGCCGGCCTCTCGTTGCAGGGTCGAGTCACGGCTCACCGTGTCAGGGCGAAGGCTGCGTCAGTGGCTCATCTCCGCTCTGTTCCGTTGGCAGACATCTGCAGGGCCGCTACTTGGTCTTCAAGCCAGACGTTTACGGCCCACTACAGCCTCGAGAGAGAGTCCCGCAGGGACAGTGCTTTCAGACAGGCGGTACTCCGTAATCTCTTTGAGGTATAGGCAACTCCTACCCTCCGGCCCTGGTGTTGGGCTACTGTTCAAGAAGATTCTTTTCGTACATGCTGAGGCTCTAGAGGGAACATATTTTTTCAGCTTTGGGTCCCCAGTAGCCTTAAGCTGGGGAGTCCCATATGTGAGGACTGACTTCCTGCTTGGTCCTGGAGAAAGAGTAGTTACTCAGCTGTAACAGGTGTTCTCCAGGAGCAGCAGGAATCAGTCCTCACAACCCTCCCTCCTCCCCTTGGAGTTGCAGTCATATGATTTATTTTGTTTTTCCTGTCTTTTAGCTATGTCATCAGACTAAGCAAGATGGCACCCTTGGGCGGGAAGTGGGCCGCGCATGTGTGCTGGCAGTCCCAAAGGATTTCTGTGAAATCTGGGGAAATGCTCCGCATGGGGGCTCCGTCGGCGCCGACGTCACCCATATGTAAGGACTGATTCCTGCTGCTCCTGGAGAACACCTGTTACAGGTGAGTAACTACTCTTTATTTTAGATTTTATATGCCTGAGGAGGGCAGCATGCAGATTCATGGTCATGTAGGGTCTTTTATTCTCTGTAATTATTTATTTTCTTTAGTTATTAAAGAATTTATGAAAATTAAACTTAATATTTAATTTGATATTTAATGTCTCTAATTTATTTTGTCTTAGAGACACCTTATTATTGTCCTTGTCTCATATGGTGAAGAGCCTCTCTTTTTTTGTATTTAGGACAGATGACAGGAGAAATTTAAAAAAAAACATTTATATCTTCTTTTATCATGACACTTAAAGTTTTATGAATTGTTGCTCTGCAGAGACTAGAATTGTTTTTCACAATGTTTAGTGATAAAGGGTTTTTATTATATCTGGTTTGCAAATCATTCTGCTAGGCCTTAATCATGATATTAATATGTATGAATAATGTTTTTTGTCATTTGATTATTAGATACACCTGCTATGTTTCCAGATATCAAAGAAAAAGAAACTCTAACACCAGTTGAAGATATTCACTTGGAAAGTTCCATTCCTCACACAGACTCTGGAATTGTAGAAGAGCAAATATCGAGCATCTTGAATGGAACAGACATAGAAACAAGTACATGCCCAGATGTCATGAGTGAATTGTTTTCTACTTTGTCTTCTGAAGTAAAGAAGTCACAAGAAAGTTTAATTGAGAGTCCAAGTGAACTGCTAAAGCCTGCATCATCAATATCCAGCATTAGTCAAACCAAAGGCATCAATGTCAAAGAAATTCTAAAAAGCCTTGTAGCCGCTCCTGTGGAAATTGCAGAGTGTGGACCTGATCCAGTCCCTTATCCTGATCCAGCATTAAAGAAAGAAGCTCAGAATTTTCTCCCCATGCAGTTTCATTCTTTTGACAGGTATAAAGCTTATCTTTTCTGAATATGCTACTTGCACCAGTGATTAAATTTTTTGTAGTGTTGTTTAATGACATTATACTGATCAGGATAAAATCAGAAAATGCACAATGTGATAATTTTAAAAACTTATGTTATACAGGATAGTTTCTTGGAAACATTTTAATATCTAAAAATGGTGTCCAGCATACATACATAATATGAATTTAGGAGCAGTGACGTTCACAACATTTTTGTGAATTTTCCATGCAGAATTGGCAGCTAGGGCTGTATCTAACATGCAATTGATTTTCAGCTGGATATCAAGGACTTAAATTTATTTTGGCCAAACAGCAAATAGTTTAAAGTTTATCCATCTCCATAATCAGGTTGAAATATTAGAACAGTCCACAGCTGCATTTGATCCATAGGCATATCAAATTACTGCTTCTTTGCTGTAAATCTGACTAAGACTGGGCAAGATAAACATTTTTATCCTTTCTGATAAATTCCAGGCATCCTTTCTGGGCACTTCCTTAGCAGTTTCTTGATGGATCAGGAGAAAAGATTAAGTGAGCCTTAAAATTGTGGGAAATAAACGTTAGAACAATGTGAAATAAAGGGAATGCATTTTAATTTGACCAAAAATATTAGCATTTTATTATTAAAGCCATTATAGTCGTTTTGCTGTTTTAAAATGAGAGAAGTCTATAATGCAGCATTTCCCGATATAAGTCTAGTCTATTTATATGCTGTTTGATCAAATTGAATAGACATAGAAATGCCTCACTATTCTATCACATCAAATCATATTTTCCGTCCATTTCTGTTAGGGACTGTTGCCACTGATTAGATTGAGGCATGTTATTGATCTGCTTTTGCACAGCTCAGCTAGCTCAGTTTAATCCTGACTTGGCTGCTGTTAAGTATTCCTTTTTTAGCAGAAGTTGATGATCATGCCAAATTATTTAAAATATGTTAATGTTGATTGACATCCACCAATGTCAATTGAAAGACCACTTAGCTCACTGCACTACTGTCTTAAGGTAGGTTTAATGATAATTTTCAAAAGTTGAATAACTGATTGGTTAATTTTTAAATATTCACTGATAAATAAAGAACTTACCATCATAGGCAAAGTAAGTAGCTTTTTGTAGATCTATATTCATTGTGGCTTTGTCAGTTGCACAGTGTAAACAGTAGAAACATATTGAACTTATATATAAATAATCAAATAGATAAATAAATAAACAAATAAATAAATAAATAAGTGAACTAAAAGGCTGACAACCATCGTTGATAAGAACATAAAAACCAAATCATATTCTGCAACCTAATTACAAATGAAACCATGCGGATGAAAAACAACAAAAGATGAACATACAGTTACTCTGCACAATAATTGAGTGTTTTATCACATATCTATTCAAGGTTTAATACTTTACTTTGTATCCAGTGGCTCTATTTTAAACGAGATCAGCTGAACAACAGGTCTGATTAGCTCACCATGGCTAGTATTCAGCCTCCATAAAATTAAAGCATTCCGGTCCTTTTAATAAGGTTCTTGGTCCTCCTGTCCTTTACTATTCAAGCCCCCTAGTATGTTCATCTTTTTTTGTTTTTCATCCTCATGGTTTCATTTGTAATTAGGTTGCGGAATATGATTTGGTTTTTATGTTCTTATCAATAATGGTTGTCAGCCTTTTAGTGCACTTATTTATTTATTTAGTTATTTATATATAAGTTTTATATGTTATTAACCCTTTTTTAATGAGTCTTGTACCTTTTATTTATTGATTTTTATGTTTTATTTTGGTTCTTCCCAAGGTTTTGCATCCCCTGAAGAAGGCCCCTGGGCCAAAATGCGTTGGGGGCTGTTCAGAATAATAAAGAGCCTAACCACTGGTCCTATAAACCTGCTTTTGTTTTTCCTGCTCCCTGTGTTTGAGTTTTTGCTCTCTATGGTCTCTCCATCCTATAGATTGGTGCATCGAGGCACTCCGTAGCATCACTAATGGAACCGACACAGTCACATCCGTGACCGATAACCTCGTTAGAGCCTAAAAGTGGACCGATCTCAGGGCACCTCAGTTCCGATGCCTGGGTGCATCGGCGCAAAGACCCAATGTCTGCATTGGAATGATATGGTACCAACCAACACTATTTTGACTTCTTACCAAGTTCTGATTCCACTTCGTCGGATTCGGATATTGAGTCTGTCGGTTCTGTAGGTCTCACGGACATTCCTTCAGACCCTTTTCCATTGCATGAGCAGTGTTGTTCACCTCCCGAGGATATGTCTTTTCAAGATTTCATCTGGGACATGTTGGCAGCACTCTCGGTAACGGTAACCACCGAGACTGAAACAAGGGCTGAAGAACTTGAAATTCTTCAATACCCCTCAACTCCTAAAGAGGCTGTTACACTACCAATACATCATATTCTTCAAGGCCTCATGCTCGGCATGTAGGAAACTCCCTTGATGGTTCCTTTGGTCAGCAAAAGATTGGATATTCTCTATAGGGTCCCTTCTTGCCCAGGGTTTCAAAAGCCTCAGTTACCACATCATTCTATGGTTGTGGAATCAGCAATGCATCAAGTTAAGAGTTCTAAAAATCTTCCCTCAGTTCCCCCTATAAGGGAGTTGAGGACTCTTGATGCATTTGGGTGTCGGTGCTTCCAAGTGGTTATGCTATCATCCAGGATAAACTCCCTATATGCTTTACATGGGTATGTTTTTGTGAGATGTAACTAAAGATCTGGCTGAGTTCTCCACCCTGTTGCCACCTGACAAGTAAGATCCATATCAGGCCTTTGTCAGTCATGGTCAGAATACCTCCAAATTCCTCACTACAGCTGCCTTTGATGCCTTTGATTCCAGTAGGGCAGCAGCAGTTTGTATAGGAGCAAGGAGAATGGCCTGGCTGCAAGCATCCAACCTTGAACAATGGGTTCAAGATAAACTTGCCAATATTTCCTGTACAGGGGAGAACCTCTTTTGAAAAGGGTGGCAAGAAAAGGCGGGTGAGATAGAGACACCCTGAAACACCTGTCTCGAAAGACGACTGATCTAGCTAAAAAGAAGACTTCTTCAAAGAAGCCCTTCTACCCCAGGAAGAAGAGGTACTACCCTTCCTTCCCACCATATTTCTCTTAGCCTCAACAGCCACATCAGAAGTAGTAAGTGTTTTTTTAACTATTTTCTTGAGGGCACAGCCAGTGTATCCCTACAGAACCCCCTCCCCTTCCACATTGCAGGTAGGTTAGTCCACTTTTCCCACAGATGGCTCCTTGTTACATCAGAACACTGGACTCAGCTCAATTTCTAAAACATGCTTCCCCACTTTCTTCATAGGGGAGTCTCCCTCCTTGATCCTCTGCACTCCACCCTGCTTCAGCAAGAGATAGTCACTCTTCTAGCACAGGGAGCCATAGAGGAAGTTCTACCCCCTCAACAAGAGCTTGGGTTTTACTGCCGTTATTTCCTCATCCCCAAAAAGACAGGGGGGTTCAGGCTTATTGTAGACCTCAGGAATCTCAACAAGTTCCTGGTGCGGGAAAAGTTCAAGATGTTTTCACTAGGAACCCTACTTCCTTACCTCCAGGAGAAAGACTGGTTCTGCTCTCTAGATCTCAAAGATACCTACACTCACATCTTTATCTTTATTTCAAAATTTTAAATATCGCTTTGGCCGAGACATAAAAGCGGTTTACAATAAATAAAAAGTCTACGCTATCTGACTAGAGAAAAGGAAAGCCATGGTAAGATAGGAAAGAGGGGAAAGGACAGTGTAAGACTTACAATAGGTATACTGGACACAACTGACAGTACTCAGGGAGGGATATTAGGAGGGAGGTCAAAGGCTTGTTGAAATAGATGAGTCTTCAGTAACTCCTTAAACTTTGGATATGAGGGTTCCAGACGGAGGGAGGGTGGTAGGGCATTCCAAAGTGCGGGGCTGAGAAAAAAGAAAGCCGAGTGACGGGTTTGTTCTAAATGTGCTTGGGACGGAGAGGGCAAGGACAAACGATTGGCATGCAAAGCACGAAGCTGGCGGTAAGGCGTAGGAGAGCGATAAGGTTAGATAAATACAGAGGAGTGGATGTATAGATGGCTTTATGCGTCAAAATAAGGAATTTATACTGAAATCGGAAACGGAAAGGCAGCCAATAAAGACGATAAAGGATGGGGGTGACATGATCGTAATGGCGGGCTGATGCAATATGGCAAGCTGCAGTGTTTTGTATGAGCTGGAGACGCTGAAGTTGGTAGGCTGGTAGGTTAGCCAAAAAGACGTTACAGTAATCGAGTCTGCTGATGACTAGTGCCAGTACTAAGGTGATTAGGGAGCTAGTGGGAAGGAGGGAACGGATGGCTCTAATTTGGCGCAACGCTGCAAAAGAGCGATGAGTGAGGGCAGAAATATGATTATGAAAGGAGAGGGATGAATCTAAGATTACTCCCAAATACCGGAAAGAAGTAACAAGCGGAACTGAAATATGATTAATCTGGGGAGCCACTGTTGGACAAGGCCCACTTGGGGAGACCCACATTGCTGTGGATTTGGAGGGATTCAGGTGAAGAAAATTCGAGGAAAGCCAGTGGGCAATACTGGTGAAGTGTGAAACAGAAGGATAATGTCATCTGCATAGATATAGGATGGACCGGGTACTGCTGGATCAGAAGAGGCAGGGGAGAAAGGAAAATGTTAAATAACAAGGGAGAAAGAACAGAGCCCTGTGGCACACCACAGATGAGAGGGAGAGAGGAGGAAGACTGGTTATTAGAGTGGACGGTAAAGGAGCGGGCTGTAAGAAATGAGTGGAACCACTGCCACATGGTGCCGCATAATCCAGAGTCATAGAGGCAAGAAAGGAGCGTTTGGTGATCAATGAGGTCAAATGCTGCGGATAGGTCGAGTGAAACGATAAGGGTGATGTCTCCACGATCATGAGCAACATGGATCTCATTCAAAAGGGCCAAAAGAACGGTTTCTGTGCTATACCCCGGCCGAAATCCTGCTTGCTGGGGGTGAAGAGTGTTAGTAGTTTTCACATGTGAATTTAGTTGTAAGAAAGCAAAACGTTCCAGCACCTTAGCCAAGAAAGGAAGGTTAGACACAGGACGCCAATGGGAAAGAACAGAGGGATCAAGAGAAGGTTGCTTTAAGAGAGGGTGAACAATGGCAGACTTCCATGAAGAAGGAAAGATGCCAGAAGAGAAACTAGTATTGATAATTGTGACCATGATAGGGATTAATTGTAAAGATGGTTCAGCCAGCCAATGAGACGGAATCGGATCTAGTTTGCAAGTTGTCTCCCTACACTTGGAAAGAGCTTGTAACAACTCAGTAGAGGTGATAGAAGAGAAGGAAGACCAGGTATGAGCTAATGCCCGATTGGGCGGGGGGGGGGGGGGAGGGAGTATCCCCAAAGGCCCTGGGCAAGATGACTTGTCAATGGGAGCCAATGAAGAGGGAGAGAGAGGTAGAGATGATAGAGGTGAAGGAGGGGGACTAGAAAATGAGGAACGCAAGTTCAGGATCTTATCAGAAAAAAAGGCAGCCAAGATTTGAGGAGCTGGGGCTTTGTTTAACAGATTGAGGGATGAAGCGGTAGATGAAAACTTATGTAGAATTGTAAAAAGTTGTCTGGAAGAATGTGCAGCTTCAGTGATATTTGTAACGTAAAAGAAACACTTGGCGGACTGTACAGCTGTACATCCTCATACATTTCTCTCACAGAAGATACTTCCGCTTCTTGTTCCAGGGTTTCCATTACTAGTCCAATGTTCTACCTTTTGGTCTCGCATCTGCACCAAGAGTTTTCATAAAGTGTCTGGCAGTCGTAGCGGTCTACCTCCACATACTGGGCATCTTTGTCTTCCCTTACATAGACGATTGGCTGATCAAGGACGATCCCCCTTGCGTAGTGACCATGTCTCTCCAACGCACCCTCGGTGCTTCAGCATTTAAGCTTTGTGATCAAAGTCCCAAAGTCCCATCTTGCTCCAACTCAAAAACTACAATTCATTGGGATGCTGCTGAACACTATGCAAGCTCAAGCCTTCCTTCCAAGAAAACGGCTCCACCAATGACGGGAATTTGTGTCAGATGCCAACACCAAGGACTTCAATACCTTTTCTGCCTCTTTAGATGACTTTTGTTTGCTGCCATGTTTGGCTTCAAGTAGGTATGGGAACTATGGGAGAAGATGGATGCCTGTGATGGTGTGGAGGCCACTAAAGAGTGTGCTGAAGTGACTGAGTCTGATGGCAACAGCTTTCCTCGCTGTTGTTCACAGTTTTTAAGTCCCTTCCTGGTCATTTGCTGACACAGGCTGCAAGCTGAAGCATCATGGTCTGGGCCCAAACATTTTAAGCGCCAGTCATGCTTATCTGTAGCAGAGATAGTATTTCGGCACTTAGTGTATTTTTTAAAACTGCTATGTGGTTTCTCCATACCTGAGAAGACCACAGAGGCAAAATCAAAAGAAGCAATGGCAGCCTAGGCTAGCCAAGCAAACGGCAACACAGTGAATTAAGTAAAAGCTTAGTGAAAAATATTCTCCAGGACCAAGCAGGAAGTCAGTCCTCACATATGGGTGACGTCGGCGCCGACAGAGCCCTCGCGGAGCAATTTTCCCCAGCTTTCAAAGAAAGCCTTTGGGAATTGCAGCGCGCATGCGCGGTCCCCTTCCCGCCCAAGGGTGCCATCTTAGCCAGTCTTCTTTTTTCCGCGGAGCCCTACAGACGTGGTCTTCTTGTCCCCGCTGAAAAAGTTGATTTTTCGTGATTTATTTCTCTTTTTCCTTCGGTTCGACGCCGGTCTCTTTCCTGCCCGGACTCGCGACGCCGTTGCGAGTCCTTCTCTTATTTTTCGGTTTTTCTGATTTTTCTTTCAGTTTCGGTTTTTCGGTTTTTCGCTGGCAGCCCGGTCCTTTGACCTTGCAGGGGCCCTTTTTCCCCCGATGGCTGCCAGTGGTTTCAAAAGGTGTGTTCAGTGTGACAGAAATATGTCACTCACTGACACACACGATAATTGCCTCCGCTGCCTTGGCCCAGATCATGAGGAACTGATCTGTGGGGCCTGCAGCAAAATGTCCTCCAAAGCGTTACGGAGTCAGCGGCATCAGCGGGAAAGAATCTTCGCTGATCCCACCCGTACCCGGACCTCGTCGGAGGCCTCGGCGTCCAGAGGCTCCAGCTCTGAGCATCGCCGGAGTTCCTCCGACAGAGGTTCTCCCTCCGGGGATCATCGTCGGAAGGCGAAACCCGCGAGGGCGGCGTCGGACGCTCCTGGTTCCGCGAGGGCCAGGTCGCATAGCCCCGATAGCCGTCCCGGGTCTTTGGAGAAGGAACATCTCCCGAAGCGACCTCGTTTGGAATCGGAGATGCCTGCTCGGGTAAGTCCTGTAGTCCTCCTGGACTCGCCTCCGAGGGTTCCGATGTCGGGCCCGACGCCGTCGGGGCCCGAGTCGGGGGCTGCTGGGTCACCTGAGGTCAGACTCAGGTTGACGGCCTTGGAGAGCAGACTATCTGCCTTCATGGACCAGCAGCGGGCACTGATCGCTAGCCTCGCTGGCGCCTCTGCCCCGACCGCCGGGACGTCGACGTCTAAGTCGACCCCGGAGACCGAGCCGATCCTCGAGTCCATGCGGGCTCGAGTCGATCCTCGGTCGAGGTCACCCTCGGCCTCCCGTTCAGGACCGAGGTCGTCGACGCCGACTCCCTCGGCGTCGGGGCGGCCGACGCCTCCGCCCGCCCGGGCTGACCCCACCGATTCCTCCTCGGAGTCGGCCTGGGAGTCTGAAGTGGAAGAGTCACCTGATTCTTTTCGGACTCGGTGTGTCCCCTCGGACTCCCCTGAGTCCGAACCTCGGAAACAGTCCCCCCCGGAGGATGCCCGGTTCTCGGACTTCGTCAGGGATATGGCCAAGGCTTTGGCCTTCCCTGCGGATCCCGAGGAGGAGCCTCGAGCCGAAGAGCTCAACGCCCTTCAGTACGACTCTCCCGCCAGGGAGCACTTTACTGTACCGGTTCCTCCCATGCTGGAACGACTACTCTTCCGCATGTGGGAGAGTCCGGCATCGTCGCCGGTATTAAGCAAGCGGGTCGATTCCATCTATCGAGTCCGCAAGAGCCCTGGCTTCCAAAAAGCACAGCTACCGCACCATTCCATGGTGGTGGAATCGGCCATGCATAGGCTTAAAAGCCAGAAGATGCACTCCTCGGTGCCTCCTGGCAGGGAGGCCCGCAACCTGGATGGCCTCGGTAAGAAGTGTTTCCAGGGCTCTATGCTTGCTTGTCGGGTCCAGACCTACCAGCTCTACATGGGCATGTACCTTAGAGACCTGGCTAAGGAAATAGCAGGATTCTCTGCTGGACTTTCCGAGGAACCTTTGCGGAGGTTCCTAGCCTTGTCCACTGGAATTCGAGAATGCTCCAAATTCATTTCTCGAGCAGCCTATGATAGCTTTGAAGCATCGGCTCGAGTGGCCGCAGCCGGCATCGGTGCCCGCCGACAGGCTTGGCTTCAGTCGTCTGACCTTGAACCCTGGGTGCAAGACAAGTTGGTCGATGTCCCCTGCCGAGGTGAGAACCTCTTTGGCAAGCCCATGGCTGAGAAGGCTGCACAACTCGAGACGGAGACTCTCACCAGAACTAGGCTTTCTAGGAAGACCTCTGCCCCTTCCCAGAAGAAGAAGGGCTCGGGAAAGAAGTCCTTTTACCCGAGAAAGGCGGCTGCCTATAAACACTACCCTCAATATCAGGCCTCCGCAGCTCCCCAACAGGGTCAGCAGGCCAAGGGACGGGGTAACGGGTCCCGTAGGCAGCAAGCCCCCAAGCCTGCACCACCGGCCCCTGCTCAGCAGGGTGGGGGTTTTTGACTTCATCGGCATAGCCTCTCCCCCTCAGCTGGGTTCCTCCCAGCACAGGAGGCCGGCTGGTCCACTTTGCCCACAGGTGGTCCAACATCACGTCAGATGCCTGGGTGCTTCATGTTGTGAGAGAAGGCTATCTTCTCCACTTCCACCAAGTCCCTCCCTCCTATTTCCCGGGAGAGCCTCCACGACTCCCTCTACACAGGGACTTACTCCTTCAGGAGTTAGCAAGTCTTCTTCAGGAACAGGCTGTGGAACCGGTGCCCCACCACCTGAGGGGTCAAGGCTTCTATTCCAGGTATTTCCTAATACCAAAAAGAACGGGAGGCCTCCGACCCATCCTGGACTTGCGCAACCTCAACAAGTTCCTCGTGAGGGAGAAGTTCAAGATGCTTACCCTTGGAATCCTTCTGCCCTACCTCCAGCAGGGAGATTGGCTATGCTCCTTGGATCTAAAGGATGCCTACACGCACATCCTCATCCACCCCAGCCACCGCCAATACCTAAGGTTTGTGGTGGCAGGAAATCATTACCAGTACAAAGTACTGCCCTTTGGCCTATCCTCCGCGCCACGAGTCTTCACAAAATGTCTCGCGGTGGTGGCGGCTTATCTCCGGCTTCACGGCCTCTATGTCTTTCCGTACCTAGACGACTGGCTCATCAGAGCATCGTCTTCTCCAGAAGTCACAAAAGCCACACACCGCACTGTGACTCTTCTCCAGTACTTGGGCTTTGTCATAAACTTCGCAAAGTCCACTTTGCTCCCCTCGCAAGATCTCGAGTTCATCGGCGCAAGATTGCACACTCTTCAGGCGCGAGCTCTCCTCTGCCTCTCGACAGGGCTCAACGGCTCATGGACCTAGCCGGCCGTTTTCGCAGCCAGTCCCTGGTCTCGGCCAGGCGCTTCCTGAGACTACTCGGCCATATGGCTTCCACCGTCCACGTGACCCCCAATGCCCGCCTGAATATGCGGCCTGCTCAGTGGTGCCTTCGCAAGCAGTGGCAACAGGCCACGGGCGGCCTAGCCGACTTAGTGCGGATCTCCGGCCCGCTGGCCTCTTCTCTACAGTGGTGGCTTCATCGGCCGAACCTGGTACTCGGAATGCCTTTCCAGGCTCCTCCGCCGGCTCAAGTGCTGACGACCGATGCTTCCCTCCTAGGATGGGGAGCGCATTGCCAAGGGGCGTGTACTCAAGGTCTCTGGACCACGTGGGAGTCTGCGCAGCAGATCAACTTCCTGGAGCTCAGAGCGATCCGTCTGGCTCTCAAGGCTTTCTCCCACCTGACTTCTCACCGGTCCGTCCTTGTCCAGACGGACAATCAAGTTGCCATGTTCTACGTGAACAAACAGGGGGGCACGGGCTCCTTCCTTCTCTGTCGAGAAGCACAGAGACTCTGCTCTTGGGCCGTAAGCCACGGCATTCTTCTCAAGGCAGTTTATCTCCCCGGCCAAGAAAATTGCCTGGTGGACAAACTCAGCAGAATCCTCCAGCCGCAAGAGTGGCGATTGGATCCCTTGGTAGTTCAGAAACTTTTTCTGAAGTGGGGCCTCCCCACGATGGATCTCTTTGCCAGTCCTCTCAACCGGCAACTTCCTCGCTTCTGCTCTCGACAGCCGCATCCCCTTCGAGTTGCGGCGGATGCTTTTCTGCTCTCATGGTCGAAGGGCCTTCTCTATGCCTTTCCTCCCATACCGCTAGTCTCTCGAACCCTTTTCAAGGTTCTCCGAGACAAAGCTTCCATGATCCTCATAGCTCCTCGGTGGCCCAGACAGCCGTGGTTTCCACTCCTGCTGCAACTAGCGGTGGAGGATCCGTTCCCTCTGGGGTTTCAACCAGATCTCCTAACACAGGATCAGGGGTCCCTACTGCACCCCAACCTCAGATCTCTACATCTGATGGCCTGGCTGCTGAAAGGGTAGTCCTTGCTCCCCTTCTACTGCCGGCAGAGGTGGAAGAGGTCGTCCTAGCTTCCCGGCGACCTTCTACCCGCAAATGCTACGCCCTTAAATGGCGTCGCTTTTTCCGCTTGGTGTGCCCAGCAGTCTCAGGATCCCTTCTCCTGCTCGGTGTCGGTGATCTTGCAGTACTTGCTCTACCTCTCTAATCTGGGACTTAAGTCCAACTCCGTTAAAGTTCACCTCAGTGCTCTTTCAGCACATCATGTGCCGGTGGACGGCAGACCTCTTTCCAGCGATCCTCTCGTGGCAAGGTTTCTCCGAGGTCTCCTTCTACTTAAACCACCTCTGCGCCCGCCAGCACCTGACTGGGATCTGAATGTGGTTTTACAGCGGATCACCTGTCCGCCTTTTGAGCCTATGGCTACCTGTTCTCTCCGTTTTCTTTCTTGGAAAACCTTATTCCTGATAGCCCTCACTTCCGCTAGATGCGTAAGTGAATTGCAGGCCCTCGTGTCTGATCCCCCTTACACTTGGTTCTACAAAAATATGGTAGTCCTACGGACTCACCCTAAATTTCTTCCAAAAGTGGTCTCCCCTTTTCACATCAATCAGGAGGTGGTACTTCCGACCTTCTTTCCCAGGCCTCACTCCAGCCGAGCTGAAATGGTCCTGCATACCCTGGACTGTAGAAGGGCATTGAACTTCTACCTTGACCGTACGCGGGAGCACCGTAAAGCTGCTCAGCTTTTTGTGTCTTTTGACCCCAATAAATTGGGGCTCCCGGTCTCCAAGCGTACTCTGTCCATCTGGGTTGCTGACTGTATCGCTTGGGCTTATGGGGCAGCCGGACTCTCCTTAGAAAGTCGTGTCACGGCTCATTGTGTTCGGGCGAAGGCTACGTCAGTGGCTTACCTCCGCTCTGTTCCATTGGCAGACATCTGCCGGGCCGCTACTTGGTCTTCGAGCCAGACGTTTGCGGTCCATTACTGCCTCGAGAGGGAGTCCCGCAGGGACAGTGCTTTCGGACAGGCAGTCCTCTGAAATCTCTTCGAGGTTTGAGCAACTCCTACCCTCCATCCCGGATGAGGGCTACTGGTGGGTAATAATTCAGTGAAGATTCCTTCCTTCTGTACTGCTGAGCTAGAGGGAGCTCATTTTTGTGCTTAGGGTCTCCGGTAGCCTTAAGCTTGGGAGTCCCATATGTGAGGACTGACTTCCTGCTTGGTCCTGGAGAAAGCGTAGTTACTCACCTGTAACAGGTGTTCTCCAGGAGCAGCAGGAATCCGTCCTCACAACCCTCCCTCCTCCCCTTGGAGTTGCAATCATCTGCTTTAGTTTTTTTGCAAATTTTTATGCTGTCTTTTAGCTATGTCATCTGACTGGCTAAGATGGCTCCCTTGGGCGGGAAGGGGACCGCGCATGCGCGCTGCAATTCCCAAAGGCTTTCTTTGAAAGCTGGGGAAAATTGCTCCACGAGGGCTCCGTCGGCTCCGACGTCACCCATATGTGAGGACTGATTCCTGCTGCTCCTGGAGAACACCTGTTACAGGTGAGTAACTACGCTAAATAAAAATCAAAAATGAAAAAGAGACTGGTGCATCCAATACAGCACCAGATCGATGGGAAGGTTAAGTGCATCCAATACAGCACCAGATCGATGGGAATGTTAAGCATGATGTACTCAAAGGCACTTAGACGAATTTTACCAGTGGGAAGAGGATGATGTCCTAATGGCTCCATGGATAAAAGACGACTGAGGAGAGTTACTGGAAAAGTGGGTACACATGCATGGAGGGATGCTTCCAAAAATATTAGTAATGGATGTTGGGGAGTGTTCCCGTGTAGGGCTCCGTCGGTGCCTTCGTCACCCATAAGTAAAGACTGATTCCTGCTGTTCCCGGAGATCACCTATTACAGGTGAGTTGACTATGCTTTCTACCCAGGCTGGGAGTCCACGTTTTTTTATACTTGGATGGTTGGCTGCTCAAGAGCACCACTCCAGAAAGACCTCTGCTTGACATGACTCAGGCGGGGCCCCAGAGTATGAAAGGTTGGGATTTTTCCTGGTGCTAAAGAAGACAGGAAGGTACCATCTCATCCTAGATCTCTGTGACCTGAACATCTTCCTAGGAAGAGAAAAATTCAGGATGCTTTCTCTCTGCCGCCTCCTCTTCCCCTTCTTCCATAAAAGAGCGAGGCTATGTTCCCTGAATTGCAAAGGGGTGGGTGGGGCACCATTCCTGCAGTGTCAACAGGCGCAGAAAAAGCATGGCAGAAGTCCAACCATGGAAATAAATCTTTATTAAAGCTTTGAGGTCAATCCGACGTGTTTCGGCTGGGAGGCCTTCCTCAGGGGTTAGTGACCTCTACAAATAAGGATAATATAAATAATTACAAATACAAGACAATAATACATAATGAAAATAAAAATTAAGGATTATAAATAATAACCAGTTAAAACTCTAAAATCCAGTACAAGCCATAAAAACAATAAAATAACTTGTACCTAAATTGAGCAAACGATCTCAACATCAAAAACTCTAAACACATATATAATGGTGATCTGTAGATCAATGAAACATATAACAGGGGACAGTTAGGAAGGACAGTAATGTGACATAAGGAACATATATTGGGTAAATAGTAACCCAGTGCATTAAATAGAGTTAACCTCTCATAACAATCTTAAGTTTAGTTGCACAAAGGAATAAAAATAATGAGAAGACAGAATGTGGTCAGCCAGTACATTGGTACTTACCAGTATACTGAAGTGATACAAAATAACAGCATAAAGCCTAACTACATCAAACATGGAAGTTAGCAGTATTAGAACCTAGGAAGCACATAAGATAATCGTTAAAAAGAAACACAAAGGGACTGATATTGATAAGGTCATGTCAGGACAAAACAGCACATTTCATGCTACAATTCTTTTTCAACAGAAGAAATACCTAATAACACAAGCCACTCTGAGGTGTCATAGTCTTAACCAGATTACATACGTAAATGAAATCCCCCTTGACAGCTCTCAATTTAAACACATACCAAATGTGCCATTGTCCATTCTAACGGTGCCAGTCGACCATGTAAATTGCATATATTAAGATGTTACAACTTAGTGTATGATCAACAAGCTTGTGGGAATAAACAGTTTGAGTGTGCGCCACCAGCAATTTCCAAAAGAACAAGTTACCTTAAAACGTGAAAATCTTACCTCCTAGAAATTCAACATCAGCACGGAAAACAGATGCTGGATTGAGCGCCAAGTTAAATCAAGACTGAAGCAACATCAGAAATGACATCATAAATGTCCCACACCATTCTAATGTTAATGGGTGCATTTTTCCCAGCATTTAATCTGCTGCGATTATAGCGGTGCTGATACTGCAAATGACTGAAGCCTTTCTGAAAAGGGCTGCTGTTGTGTCCGTGTGACTATGCTAGTGTACATGTCTATTTATATTTAAAAAAAAATTGCCAGGGATCCTGAAGGGAAAGAGCTGGTTCATACAAATCTCAATCAATGTCTTGGTGTCACTGTCCAGTCAATGCCTCAAGTGGCCAATGCATAAATTGGTAGATGGGATGGAAAGTGATAAACCCTGCACTGACACATTGGAAATCTTGCCAGGAAAGAAAAGTTAAAAGCTGGGGTGTTATCAAGACGAGACATCTAAAAACCATTGTTTATGTCTATGTACAAACTGTATATATTCCATGCTTACGCCATTGTAAGTGATTAAGGATGCCTAATACTCCAAAATCCATGATAACTTTATATACAACACTTATGCCAATGTAATTGACAGAGAGATGCTGTACTACAGAGTCCATGGTAGCTTGGTGTGGTTGTGAGACTGTGACCTTAATGTGCAAATGAGCAATAAATAATAAATAAAACATAACCAATTAAAATAGACAAAAAGAAAAATTAAAAATCAAAAGATAAAATGATGAAAAAAAATGAATAAATTAAAATTAAGGTTAAAATTGACAAGCTACAATGCGCCCTGTGCAGAAGGTGATGTTGTGCTGTTCATAATAATTCTCATCATGCATGAGTATGGACGTGTAATAAAAAAGAGGGGGAAAGGGGATCAGTAATTGATGTGAAATGATAATAGGTGGCCAGGTATTTCTGACCTAGTTTCAGGTAGTGCAGAGGTTTCCTGACAGATGAGAAAGTCAAAAGATTGTTGGATTGCCTGGTGCTGTTCTGTATGCAGCAGGCTCCCAGAGTCTGGAATTATCTTCAGCTCCTCAGATTGATGATGGTGATCATAGAGATGGTGTTATGGGCATATGCTCACATGCGACCGCTCCAGTGGGTCCCTGCTGACTCGGTGCACCCAGAGTTCTCAGGAGTTCGAGCACAGGCTTCTGCTTCCATTTATGGTGAGGTCCAGCCTGCTGTGGTGGCAGCAGCCTGGTCATCTGAGGAAGGGCATACAGTGGGACAATTTCTCCTGGAACTGCCTGATGATGGATGCCAGTCTCTTGGGCTGGAGAGCCTATTGTCAAGACTGTACAGCCCAGAGCTGTTGGAATTACAGGGAAGCGATGTGGTCCATCAACTGACTCAAGGCAAGGGCCATCAGGTTGGCTCTTCTGCATTTCCGGCCCTTGGTCAAGTCCGGGCAGTTCACACGTTTTCAGACAATACCACGGCATTGGCTTATGTCAGTCGGTAAGGCAGCATGAGTAGTGCAGGGGTAGCTCTGGAGATGGCTCTCCTGTTTGCCTGGCTGGAGAAGAACCTTCTAGCATTGTCGGCTCAGTACATTCCTGGGGTTAACAATGTGGAAGTGGACTTCCTCAGCTGGCACTCTCTGGATCCTGGAGAGTGGAAGTTGAGTCAGGAGGTGTTTCAGTTGATTCTGTGCCACTGAGGTCGCCCAAAAGTGGATCTGTTGATGACCCGCTCCAATGCCAAAGTTAGCAGCTTCTTCAGTCACCACATGGAGACAGGGTCTGATGGCATCGATACCCTGACCAGCCTTGGCCAAGTGAGCACCTGCTGTATGTATTTCCTCCATGGCCCTTGGTGGGGCATGTGCTTCAGAGTATAGAATGCAAACCAGGCAGTATTGTTTTTGGTGGCGTCACTTTGGCTGAGGCGAGCATGGTTTGGAGACCTGATGCGGCTCCTGTAGGCACATCCTCTTCGGTTTCCTCCGTCTCGGGGTCTATTGCATCAGGGACAGATCATCCTGGAAGGACCCAGTTCCCTTCTCACTTACGGCTTACCTCTTGAAAGAAGACAGCTAGTGCATAAGGGCTGCTCTATGGTGATGGTCTCTACTCTGCTTGGAGCCCAGAGGATGTCTATCAAGCTGGCATACATGCGGATCTGGTGCCTCATTGAGTGATGGCGCTGAGCTTGGCAGTTGGCTTCTGAGGCGGTCAAGATGCTATCTCTTTTGGCCTTTCTACAGGATGGCCTGGAGAAGGGTCTTTCCCTCAGCTTCCGGAAAGTTCAGGGTGCAGCTTTGTCCTGTTTCCAAGGTCTGGTGACTGGTAAGTCTCTGGCCTTGCTCCAGACATCTCACACTTTCTCCAGGGGGTTCAGCATCTGCATCCTCTCCTTCGGTCTATGATCCCTTCCTGGGATCTGTGTTTGGTGCTTAGGGCCCTGATGGTGGTGCCCTTTGAGCTGTTGAAGCATACTACTTTAAAGGATTTGACACTGAAAGACAGTGGTCTTGGTAGTGATTTGTTCTGCAAGGCAGATTTTCGAGCTGCAGGCTCTGTCTTGCTGAGATCCTTATCTGTTTTTTTCAAGGAGGCTGTTTTCATTCAGCCTGTGCCTTCCTTCCTTGTTGAAGGTGCTTTCTCATTTTCACATGAATCAGGTGGTCTGCCCACCCTCCTACTCTAAGGAGCAGTATGAAGGGAAGGATAAGGATCTTCACCTTGTGGATGTCTGGAGTGTGCTTCTCCGGTACTTGGAGGCTATGAATCCTTTTTGTAAGTCTGACCATCTTTTTGTGCTGTTTGCTGTCCCACGCAAGGGTAATGCGACAGCCAAGTCAACTTTTTGGTGCTGGATCAGAGAGGCCATTGCCTCAGCATATTTATTACAGAACTGGCCAGTTCCGCAGGGTTTGCGTGCTCATTCTACCTGAGCATAAGCGTCCTCATGGGCAGAATGGAGCTCAGTAGCTCCTGCGATGTGAACATCTGTCGGGCAGCAATGTGAGCATCACTTTCCATTTTTGTTAAGCATTACTGCTTAGATGTCCATGCATGGGTGAAGTCAGCCTTTGCCTCAGGTTTTGCGAGCTGCTGTGTCTTCTTCCCGCCCAGTGAAGCTGTAACTTTGGTACATCCCACTTGTCTGGAATGACCTAGCAAGACGATGGGGAAGATGACATTTTACTTACCAGTTAATGTCTTCTAGGGCCCACCCCTAGAACTTTATTTTCTCTGTGATTCTGCTACGGTTCTTGGGTCCGCTATCATTTGTTTTAAACTTGGCTCTGCAGGTTCATCTTCTTCTGACAGCCTTCTGTTTATGCTTTCCTGTACATAGTTCTTTACTGTTGATTACTCATTGTTGCCCATGATTGAGGTTTTGTGAGGCTTGCCATGTTTCTCCCGTATGCTTTGAGATGAATACCGACGGGACCTCTGGTGGCTGAGATGAATTGAGGCATTGGAGTGATGTCATTGAAACCTGGACTTTTCATTGGTTCTTTGTCTTCACCAGCCTGCTAGTAGGGGAACCCAACTCACTTGTCTGGACTTCTCTAGCAGGACTCAAGGAAAGGACATTAATTGGTAAGTAAAATGTCACCTTTTAATAGATATGTGGGATGAGAGAGGTTCAACAGGACTGGAGAATGACTGATGTGGTACCACTTCACAAAAGTGGTAATAGAGAAGAGATGACAAACTATAGGCCTACCTCTGTGGTGAGAAAAGTAATTGAGGTGCTCCTGAAAGAAAGAATAGTGAACTTTCTAGAAACCAATGGGTTGCATGATCTAAGGCAACATAGTTTTATCTAAGGACGATCATGCCAAACTAATTTGATTGAGCTCTTTGACTGGGTGACCAGAGAACTAGATCAATGGCATGATAGATGTGATCTACCTAGATTTCAGCAATACCTTTGATACTGTTCTTCATATGAGGCTTATCAATAAACTGAGAAGGGGATAGCTCCCAAGGTGGTGAACTGGATGAGAAATTGGTTGAAGGAAAGATGTAAGAATGTGGTGATAAACAGAACCCACTCAGAAGAAAGGAAGGTGAGTAGTGATATGCCCCAGGGATTGATCCTGGTCCTGTTCAATGTAAGGGTTTCTGCTGCCCTAGGCAGAGACCTTGGCCTCACTTACCCCCCCCCCCCCCCCGCTGCTGATACAGCCCCATCCCCTGCACTAATGCCACCCCTCTCCAGCTGCCGCCGTCAACACCACCATCCCCTCCAGCTGCTGCCAATTCTATATAGGGAGGGAGAGGCGGGCAGTGGTAGTATTTCCAAAAGTGGCAACTTTTTCTGCCACTTTTGGAAATACTGCTGCTGCCTGACTCCCTCCACCACAAATGGAATCAGTGGCAGCTGGGGAGGCGGCCGCAGCCCACCAGTGCTGCTCTCCTCGTCCATCCGGGTCGGCTGCCTAACTCGCCTAATGACAGGTGAACCCTGATTGGTGAGTGATATTGTAGAAGGATTGAAGGGACAAGCCTGTCTTTTTGCAAATGATACGGAAATTTGCAACAGATTGGGTTCCTCTGAGGGGAGTGAACACAATGAGGAAAGATATATAAAAACTGGAAGAATAGTCTAATGCTTGGCAGTTATGATTTAATGCGAAGAAGTGCAGAGTCATACACTTGGGATGCAGAAATCCAAAGGAATTGTATGAGATAGGGCATGGGAGTTTGATATACACAGACCAGGAGAAAGATCTCAAACTGATAGTTTCTGAGAATCTGAAAGTGGTGAAACAATGTGACAAGGTGGTAGCCAAAAACAGAAGGACACTGTGTTGCATACAGGGAGGAATAATCAACAGAAAGGAGTAGATATTAATGCCTTTGTTCAAGTCTCTGGTGAGGCCTCACTTGGAGTATTGTGTTCAGTTTTGGAGAGCATATCTCACAAATGATATAAAAAGACTTGAAATGGTTCAGAGGAAAGAGACCAAAATGAGTTGGAGCCTGCCAGAAGAGATATAAGAAGAGACTTGAAGATCTATACCCTAGAGGAGAGGAGCAGAGCAACAGGGGGGGATATGATTCAGATATTTAAATTAAAGGGTATTAATGAACAAACTTTTTTTTCAAAGAAGGGGAAGCTGTAAAATTTTAGGGTATAAAACGAAACTGTAAGGAGGTAAACTTAAAAGCAATATCAGGAAATACTTATCTCCAGGAACAAGCAGGGATGTAGTCTTCACATATGGGTATCGTCGGTACCGACGGAGCCTGCGCGGGAACGCCCCCAGCGTCCAATTAGAAAGCCTTTGGGAGCATCCCACAGCGCCTGCGTGCTGCCTTCCCGCATTTCCCAACTGCCTCTCTCCAGTTCTTCGTTTTCCATGGAGCCAGCAGGTCATTGTTCCTGTCATCGCAGAACATTGTTTCCTTATTCTTTATTTTTTGTGGTCGCGTCTGCCTTACTCGATACTATACCGGTACCGCCGGTTGTCTTTTCTTTCTTTCTTTCATTTAAAAAAAATAATATTCTTATTTTTTTCCAAACTTTTCTTCTCAGGTGCATGCGCCATTTTGGGCCTTAGGCCCCAAATATTTTCCACTATGGAAAAACCCGCTTCGGTTTTCAAAAATTTCACCAAGTGTGGCGGTACCATCTCCGTCACCGACACCCATGAGTGGTGTCTCAAATGTTTAGGTCCTGAACACTCCATCACCGAGTGTATGGCTTGTGCCATGATGTCTAAGAGGGGTCGACAAAACCGAGCTGCTAAGCTCGGCACCCTTTTTCCCTCCGATGCAGCTTCTGTGGCATCGATGTCTTCCAGGGCTTCGTCTTCCTCCCATGGATCTCAGGTAACTAAACATAAGTCTAGCCGGTCCTCAAAGGGTAGATCTCCTTCTAAGCATCGAGATGCCTCTGGCGTTGCCCTTAAGGGTTCTGTACCGGCAAAATTGCCCCGGCGGGAGGCTTCGGCTTCCAAAGCATTATTGGGGCTCCAGGATGTTTTCGTGGCCTCGACCTCGGCAGAACTACTGGTGCCATGCTCTGGGGTACCGGCTGTTTCCGGTACCGATACCCAGGCATCGGCAGTGTCAATAAACCAGAGGTTCCTGGCTATTGAACGCAGTCTTCCGGCTCTCCTTGCGGCATCGATACCCTCGGAACTGCGTCAGACAGTTCAACCGGTACCGGTACCAACATCGGTACCGGTACCGATAGCATCGACATCGGTGTCGGCTTTGCCGGCACCCAGTCATGCGATGCCTTCCGGTGCCGATGCACCGGTGCGGATTCCCCTCTGTACCGACTTCGGTCGGTACAGGTATCGGGCTCTTCAAGAGCATCCGGACAGACGGTACTTCAAATCCTCGGAGGACTCCGAGGATTCTGACAGCTCTGCTGGTACCGGTATACTTCTCCCGGAGGAGCCTTCCTCTCCTAAATGTAGGATGTCTCCTCCAGAAGATATCTCCTTTCAGGATTTCATCAGAGAGGTGACTCGGGGTCTGTCCATTACTGTGGCTCCTGAAACAGAGCCCAAGGCTAAGGAGTTGGAGATTTTATAATATCTCAAAGCTCCTAAGGAGGCAGCTACTCTGCCTATCCATGAGATTCTGCATGATCTCATGTTGAGAATGTGGGAGACACCTCTTACCACCTCTCCTCACTCTTGCAGACTGGATACCATGTATCGAGTCCCTCCTTGTCCTGGTTTCCAGAAAACTCAGCTTCCTCACCACTCTATTGTAGTGGAATCAGCTATGAGAAGGATCAGGAGTGCAAAGAGGCATGCCTCTAATCCTCCAGGACGTGAATGTAGAACTTTGGATGCCTTTAGACGCCGTACGTTCCAGGCTTCCATGCTTTCTGCCAGGATCAATTCCTATATTCTATATATGGGAATGTTCCTTAAAGAAGTCACAGGAGACTTGGAGGTTTTAAGCCCTCTCCTTCCTGAGGACAAGAGGCAGGATTTTCTCACACTAGTTAAACTTGCCCAGGATGTTTCTAAGTTTGTCAATCGTGCAGCTTTTGACTGTTTTGAGTGCATAAGCAGAACCTCTGCCATTGCCATAGGTGCACGAAGAATTGCCTGGCTCCAGGCATCCAATTTGGAGCTCTGGGTGCAGGACAAACTGGGAAATATCCCTTGTACAGGTGAGAATCTATTCGGCAAGAATTGGCAAGAAAAAGCCAATGAGATGGATGCTGACAACTCCACTTTGGATAGGTTATCCAAAGCCACAGCTGATCTTGCAAGAAAGAAATCTTTCAAGAAACCTTTCTTCTCCAAAAAGACGAGGTTTTATCCCTCTTATTCCCAGTAGGGACGTTCCACAGGTCAGCTTGTCCGAAAAGGTCAGCAGCCACCTAAACAAAGGAAAGCAAAGACTGCCAAGCCTCAACCATCTCAGCAGTCTCAGTCTCCACAAGGCCTTTGACTTTCATCTAGAGAACTTAGCCTTCCTGGCCCTCAATGGTCCAGAGCCTTCCACCATCCCAGGAAGGTTATGTCACTTTGCCCCCAGATGGGGGCAGATAACAGCAGAACATTGGACACTCTCCATTATAAAAGAGGGGTACAAGCTTCACTTTCTGTGCATGCCCCCTCCCACAATGGTAAGACAGTTCAATTCTCAGACCTCTCTCATCAACCTGTTAGATCAAGAGGTCACTATGCTTCTTGCCCAAGGGGCAATAGAGGATGTACCCATTCATCAACAGGGTGCAGGGTTTTACTCCCCCTATTTCCTTATCCCAAAGAAAACAGGGGGACAAAGACCTATTTTAGACCTCAGAGAATTGAACAAATTCCTGTTCAAAGAGAAATTCAAGATGACTTCTCTGGGAACTCTGCTGCTATACCTTCAAAGTCAGGATTGGCTTTGTTCTCTAGATCTCAAGGATGTGTACACTCATGTTCTCATCCATCCAACTCACAGAAAGTTCCTTTGGTTCCTTTTTCAAGGAAAGCACTACCAATATAGGGTGCTTCCTTTTGACCTAGCCTCAGCACCAAGAGTGTTCACGAAATGCATGGCTGTGGTAGCAGCATTTCTCCATACTCTAGGAATATTTGTCTTCCCCTACTTAGATGACTGGCTCATTGGGGTCCTCGGAGTTGGAGCAGCCTGCGAAGATACCTCGCATGGAGCCGAAGACGCCAAGGTGGGTAAGTGCTGTTGTCCTCGTGGATTCCCCTCCGGGAGAGCCGGCGTTGGGCCCGACGATGTCGGGGCCCGAGCCGGAAGCTGCGGAGTCTTCTGAGCTCGGTGTTAGGATGACGGCCCTGGAGCGCAGCATGCCTGCCTTCATGGAGCAGCAGCGGGTGCTGATAGCCGGTCTCACCGGTCCATCCACCCCGACCACTGGGACCTCAACGTCCAAGTCGACCCAGGAGGCCAATCTGATCCTCGAGACTCTTCGGACTTGAGTTGATCCTCAGCCAAGGTCTCCCTCAACCTCCTGCTCAGGACCGAGGTCGTCGATGCCGATGCTCTCAACGTTGGGGCAGTCGGGGCCGAAGCCCTCGCAGCCGGAGCCCCTCGATTCCTCCTCGGAGGGATCGGCATGGGAGGCGGAAGATGAGGAGTCCCCGGACACCCATCGGACCCAGTATGTCCCATCAGACTCACCGGGTTCGGTGCCTCGGAGAAGGTTCCCTCCGAAGGATACCCAGTTCTCCAGGACCAAGCAGGAAGTCAGTCTTCACATATGGGTGTCATCGGCGCCGATGAAGCCCCAGCGGAGCATTTCCCCAGCTTTCTATGAAAGCCTTTGGGAATGCAGGCACGCATGCGCGGTTCCCTTCCCGCCTAAAGGTGCTATCTTACCTCAGTCTCTTTTTTTCCGAGAAGCCCACTAGACGTGTGTCCTGTCCTCCCGGATAAAAGTTGATTTTTTTCGGCGTAATCGCTATTTTTTCTCCCGGTTTGACGCCGGTTCCTCTCCCGCTGGGTTCGGTATGCCGGTATCGAGCCCGATTCGTTTTTTTCGTTTTTTTCCCTTCGTGGCTGGCATTCGCGCCCTTTTTTCATTTTTCCCTGGAAGGCCGGTCCTTTGACCTCGCGGGGACTCTTTTATCTCCAGGAACAAACAGGAATGAGTCTTCACATATGGGTATCGTCGGTACCGACGGAGCCTGCGCGGGAACGCTCCCCAGCGTCCAGAAAGAAAGCTTTTGGGAGCATCCCACAGCGCCTGCGCGCTGCCTTCCCGCCTTTCCCAACCGCCTCTCTCCAGTTCTTCTTTTCCGCGGAGCCAGCAGGTCGTGTTTCTGTCACCGCTGAAGAAGTTCTTTATTTTCTTTTATTTCTTTGGTCGCGCGTCTGCCTTCTTTAAAAAAAAAAAAAATTCCTTTTCCCACTTCTGTGCATTTTTTCCTTTTGGGCCTTAGGCCTAGAAATATTTTCCTCATGGAAAAGCCCGCTTCCGGGTTTAAAAAGTGCACGAAGTGCAGCGGTACTCTTTCTATCACTGACACCCATGACTGGTGTCTAAAATGTTTGGGTCCTGACCACTCCATCATCGATTGTGAGTCCTGTTCCATGATGTCTAAAAGAGGTTGACAGAATCGAGCGGCCAAGCTCAGTACCCTGTTTTCCTCTGATGCAGCTTCAGTGGCATCGACATGTTACAGGGCTGCTTCTTCCTCCCATGGATCTCAGGTAACCAAACATAAGTCCAGCCGGTCCTCGAAGGGTAGATCTCCCTCTAAGTATCGAGATGCCTCCGGGCTTGCTCTCGAGGATCCCGCACCGGCAAAATTAACCCCAGCGGGAAGCTCTGGCTTCCAAAGCTTCATCTATGGGGTTACAGGTTGACATTGATGGCTCGGCCTCGACCGATCACCTGTTGCCATGTTCTGGGGTACCGGTGGTTTCCACTGGTACCAACATCCAGACATTGGTTGCGTCGATGGATCAGAATATTCTGACCATGCAGAGTGCCATTACGGCATTCATACAAGCTACGACGCCTCCAGTACCGCAACAAACTCCGTTGTCGGTACCAGTTCCTGCACCGGCACCGATATCGGTTCCGGTGCCGGTACCGATTGCATCGACATCGGCTTCGGTGTCGACTGCAGCGGTACCCTGTTCTGTGATGCCCATCGGTACCGAATCGGTACCGATCACTCCCGATGTCGATACCACTCGGTACGCGTATCGGGCTCTGCAGGAGCATCCAGACAGGCGATACTTCGATTCCTCCGAAGACTCTGATGAATCAGAGGCTTCTGTCGAAGCATCGGTAATCCTTCCTCAGGAGCACTCTTCTCCAAAAAGAAGAATGTCTCCTCCAGAAGACTTGTCTTTTCAAAACTTCATTAGGGAAGTGGCCAGGGGCCTCTCCATTCCAGTGGCCCCTGAATCAGAGTCTAGAGCCAAGAAATTGGATATTTTACAATATCCTAAGGCTCCTAATGAGGCAGCTACTTTACCAATTCATGAGATCCTTTATGATCACATGTTGGGCATATGGGAGACACCTCTCACTATCTCCCCTCATTCTCGTAGGTTGGACACCATGTACCGTGTTCCTCCTTGTCCTGGCTTTCATAAGACTCAGCTTCCTCACCACTCTATTGTGGTGGAGTCTGCTATGAAGAAGATAAAGAGTGCAAAAAGACACTCATCTAATCCTCCAGGAAGAGAATGCAGAACCTTGGATGCTTTTGGCCGGAGAATTTTCCAGGCCAATATGCTTGTTGCCAGAATCAACTCCTATAGTCTCTATATGGGGATGTTTCTAAAGGAAGTTACAGATCATCTGCAAACTTTATCTCCTTTTATCTCAGAAGATAAAAGGGAAGAGTTTCTCACCTGGCTTAAACATGCCCAGGATGTTTCCAAATTTTCCAACCGTGCAGCCTTTGACTCTTTTGAGTGTGCCAGCAGAGCCTCGGCTATTGCCATAGGTGCACGCAGAGTTGCTTGGTTACAAGCTTCTGATTTGGAACCCTGGGTCCAGGATGGATTAGGAAATCTTCCTTGTACAGGTGAAAACCTTTTTGGCAAGGATTGGCAAGCAAAGGCCACTCAGATGGATGCTGAGAATTCTGCCTTAGATAGACTTTCAAAGTCTACTTCTGCTCCTGTTAGAAAAAGGTTATTCAAAAAGGCTTTCTTTCCCAAAAAGGGGAAATATTATCCTGTTTATGGTCAGCAGGCATCTTCTGCAGGTCGTTTTGCTGCAAAGCGTCAGCAACAACCTAAACAAGCCAAGCCTAAAGCTGCAATGACTGCTACGGCCCAACAGCCTCAGCCTCCTCAGGGCCTTTGACTTACATCTAGAGAACTTAGCCTTTATGGCTCTAGAAGAACCAGAGCCTCTCACCATTCCAGGAAGGTTAGCCCACTTTGCTCCCAGATGGGAACAAGTCACGGCAGAGCAATGGACCCTCTCCATCATAAGGGAGTGGTACAAGCTTCATTTCTTCAACCTTCCTCCTCACACCATGATGAGACAGTTCAATTCTCCAACATCTCTCCTCGACCTTCTGGGTCAGGAGATTGCTACCCTTCTTGCCCAAAGGGCAATAGAAGAAGTACCCCTTCTTCAACAGGGCTCAGGGTTCTACTCCCCCTATTTTCTTATCCCAAAGAAAACAGGGGCTACAGACCCATATTAGATCTCAGAGAATTGAACAAGTTTCTATGCAAGGAGAAATTCAAGATGATTTCTCTCGGTGCTCTCCTTCCATACCTTCAGAGTCAGGATTGGCTTTGTTCTCTAGATCTCAAGGATGCGTACACCCATATCCTCATCCATCCAACACACAGAAGGTTCCTTCGGTTCCTTTATCAAGGAAAGCACTACCAATACAGAGTGCTTCCTTTCGGTCTGGCCTCTGCTCCAAGAGTGTTCACAAAATGCATGGCAGTAGTAGCTGCATTTCTACGCACTCTAGGAATATTTGTATTCCCATATCTGGACGACTGGCTCATCCAAACTCCGTCCCAGTCAGAGGCCCAGACTTCCCTAGCCTGCACAAGGTGTGTTCTTCAGTATCTGGGACTTGTAGTAAACATCCCAAAATCCCATCTCACCCCTACTCAGTCACTAGAGTTCATAGGGGCCTTGCTGGATACCACAACTGCAAGGGCCTATCTTCCCCAGGCCCGTTGCCTACGCTTGGTGCAGTTAGCCTCACAGATTCAGTTAAAGTCCTATTTAACTGCTCGAGAAATGTTACAACTGTTAGGCCACATGGCATCCACCGTGCATGTGGTTCCTTACGCTAGCCTTCACATGAGGGCAGCTCAGTGGACTCTGTCCACCCAATGGACCCAGGCATCAGGGTCCTGTCAGACAAAATAGCAACCTCCATTCGCCTCTTCTGGTCTCTCCAGTGGTGGAGGTCCACTCAAAATCTGTTGCTGGGGTCCCCCTTTCAACAATCGCTACCCCAAGCAACCCTTACAACAGATGCTTCTCCAAAGGGTTGGGGAGCTCATCTTCAAGATCTCTCCACCCAGGGCATCTGGTCTCCACAAGAGACATCTCTACATATCAACCTCTTGGAGCTCAGAGCAATTCTTCTAGCTCTCAGAGTCTTCCACGCCCTGCTCAGCTACAAGACAGTCCTCATCCACACGGACAACCAAGTAGCCATGTTCTACGTGAACAAGCAGGGCGGGACTGGCTCTCTGTTGCTTTGCAACGAAGCTTTGAGATTGTGGGCCTTCGCCAGAGAGCATCAAATTTATCTTGTGGCAGTGTATCTTCCAGGGGTTCAAAACTCTTGGGCAGACAGACTCAGTCGAGTTCTGCTTCCACACGAATGGTCCCTCCATGGGGACCAGATAGCCAGGATCTTCCGAATTTGGGGAACCCCGGACATAGTCCTGTTTGCAAGTCCATGGAATGCCAAACTTCCACGGTTCTGTTCCAGGATTCCGTGTCAGGGAGTTCAGGCCAGGGATGCCTTCCTCCTTCATTGGGGGCAAGATTTCCTCTATGCCTTTCCACCCATTCCTCTAATTCCCAAGACACTGTTCAAACTTCAGAGAGACAAGGGGTCTATGATCCTCATAGCACCACATTGGCCACGCCAGGTGTGGTACCCTCTACTTCTGCATCTCTCTCAAGCTCCCTCCCTGGACTTGGGATCTTCTCCAGACCTCCTGTCCCAGGAGGAGGGAACGTTGTGGCACCCAAATCCCCAGTCTCTTCATCTCAGAGCCTGGTTGCTGAAGGCCTAGACCTTCAAGATTTGCATCTTTCTCAGTAGGTGAAGGATATCCTTCATGCTTCCAGAAAGCCTTCCACTAGACGTTCCTATACTTTTAAATGGAAAAGATTTGCCATTTGGTGTGCACAGAGGGGTCTTAACCCCCTTGCAATACCTCTGAATTCTTTACTAGAATATTTGCTGCATTTATCCCATGCAGGCCTTAAAACGAATTCAGTAAGAGTCCATTTCAGTGCTATTGCAGCATCCCTTAAGCCCCTCACTGGACAGCCTATTTCCTCTTGTCTTCTTATTGCAAGATTCATGAGAGGCCTTCTTTTAACTAAACCTCCCATTAGACCACCTCCAGTGGCATGGGACTTGAATTTGGTTCTTGGCCAGCTTATGAAGCCACCCTTTGAACCCTTAGCCACTACCTCCTTGAAATTTCTTTCCTGGAAGGTTACTTTTCTCATTGCAGTCACCTCAGCTCGCTGCATCAGTGAGCTGCAAGCCTTGGTGGCTAATCCTCCTTATACAAGGTTCCATCATGACAAGGTAGTCCTCAGGACTAATCCACACTTTATGCCTAAAGTGGTCTCTCACCCTTTCATCTGAACCAGGAGGTGTATTTACCTGTCTTTTTTCCAGGACCTCATGCATCAAGTGCAGAGAGGAATCTCCATACCCTGGATTGTAAGAGAGCGCTCGCTTTTTACTTACAAAGGACACAGCAACATAGAAAGTCCTCTCAACTCTTTGTTGCTTTTGATCCCTCTCATTTGGGACTTCCAGTCTCTAAGAGAAATCTGTCCAATTGGATTGCTCAGTGTATTTCTTTTGCCTCCCAGAGTAAGAACCTTTCTCTGGAGGGCCATGTCACAGCTCACAATGTGAGGGCCATGGCAGCCTCTATGGCTCTTCTGAACTCTGTGTCCATCGATCAAATCTGTCGAGCAGCCACCTGGGCCTCGGTTCATACCTTCACAGCCCATTACTGCTTGGACAAGGACTCCCGCCTGGATGCCTTGTTTGGTCAGGCTGTTCTCAAACATCTGTTCTATACCTAATCAACTCCTACCCCCCATCCCTGGTTGGATGCCAGAGATCCATGGGGGCAGGTAGAGCCCTTCTCAGGGACTCACAACCTTGTAGATCTCCCTGGCATCTCTAGCTGGGGAGTCCCCATATGTGAAGACTCATTCCTGCTTCTTCCTGGAGATAGCACAGTTACTTACCTGTAACAGGTGATCTCTGGGAACAGCAGGAATAAGTCTTCACAACCCACCCACCTCCCCTAGGAGTTGTATCTCTCTATCTATCTTTCCTTTCCTCTCTCTCTCTCTTTGTCTCAGCTTAAAACTCGAACTGGAGAGAGGCGGTTGGGAAAGGCGTAAAGGCAGCGCGCAGGCGCTGTGGGATGCTCCCAAAAGCTTTCTTTCTAGACACTGGGGAGCGTTCCTGCGCAAGCTCCATCGGTACCGACAATACCCATATGTGAAGACTTATTCCTGCTGTTCCCAGAGATCACCTGTTACAGGTAAGTAACTGTGCTTTCCCCGATGGCTTCCAGTGGTTTTAAGAAGTGTGATCGGTGTAAGAAATTAATGTCTCTCACCGACACACATGACTGCAGCCTTCGGTGCCTCGGTCCTGATCACGACCCTAAGTCGTGTGGGCCATGTGGGAAGATGTCTTCCAAGGCACTCCGAAGTTACCAGCAGCAGAAAGAAAGGCTTTTCTCAGCCTCTGGCCTGGCCCGGACCTCGTCTGAGGCCTCGACATCTCGGGATTTGGATCCCGAGCGCCGTCGAGGCTCCTCCAACAGGGGGTCCCCCGACCGGGAACGCAAGAGGAAGAAACGGCTCGCGAGGGCGTTGTCGGAGGAGGTCCCTGGCCCCTCGAGGGCCAGGTCTTTAGACCCCCGATCATCGCCCCGCGCCCGTGGATCAAGAGAAGCCTGCCAAAGTTCCTCGCGTGGAGCCGGAGTCTGCTGGACACGTAAGCCCCGTAGTCCTCGTGGACTCTCCTCCCAGGGAGCCGACGTCAGGCCCGGCACCGCCGGGGCCCGAGTCGGTAGCTGCTTTGTCTCCCGAGCTGAGTCTCAGGATGACAGCCTTGGAGAGCAGATTGTCTGTCTTCATGGAGCAGCAGCGGGCACTGATGGCCAGCCTGTCTGGCGCATCTGCCCTGACCACCGGGACATCGACTTCGAAGTCAACCCCGGAGACCGAGCCGATACTCGAGTCCATCATGGCTCGAAGTCAACCTCAGTCGCGGTCTCCCTCGACCTCTTGCTCGGGACCGAGGGCGTCGATGCCGGTGCCGAGAGCGTCGGGGCGGGTGCACCAGGGCCCCACGGGGTCGGGCCCTGACTCCTCGTCGGACGAATCCACCTGGGAGACGGAGGATGAGGAGTCCCCCGATACCTTCAAGACTCGGTGCGTCCCGTTGGACTCACCGCAGTCTGAACCCCGGAGTAGATCCCCTCCGGAGGACACTAGGTTCTCGGAGTTCGTCCGGGATATGGCCACTGCCTTGGCTATTCCGGCGGACTCCGAGGTAGAGCCTTGAGCTGAAGAGCTCGAGGCCCTGCAGTATGACTCTCCTCCTAAGGAGGCCTTTACTGTCCCGGTTCCTCCAATGCTGGAACGGCTCCTCTTCTGGATGTGGGAGGCACCGGCCTCGGCGCCGGTTCTCAGCCAGCGCGTCGACTCGATCTATCGACTCAGAAAAAGCCCTGGTTTTCAGAAGGCACAGCTACCACACCATTCCATGGTTGTGGAATCGGCCATGCATCATCTGAAGAGCCAGAAGATGCACTCTGCGGTGCCCCTCGGCAGGGAGGCCCAGAACCTCGATGGCGTCGGTAGAAAGTGCTTCCAGGGCTCGATGCTTGCTTGCCGTGTCCAGTCTTACCAGCTGTACATGGGCATGTACTTGCAGGACCTGGCCAAGGAGTTGGCTGGGTTCTCTGCTGGACTCTCCGGGGAACCCTTGCAGAGATTCAAGTCCTTGTCCTCGGGGATTTGGGACTGCTCGCCGCGCCGTGCCGCACCGCGCCGCCTACGATGGCTTTGAGGCTTCGGTCCGAGTTGCGGCAGCCGGCATCGCGACTCGACGCCAGGTGTGGCTGCAGTCATCAGACCTCGAGTCATGGGTTCAGGACAAGTTGGTCGATGTCCCTTGCTGAGGTGAAAAGCTTTTTAGCAAGCCCATGACCGAGAAGGCTGCCCAGCTCGAAACAGAGCACCTTAAACGGACAAGGCTGTCTAGAAAGACCTCTGCCCCTTCTCATAAAAAGAAGGGCTCGGGTAAAAAGCCCTTTTACCCGAGGAAGGGCACTGCCTACAAATGGTACCCCCAATATCAGGCTGCCCAAGCTGCACCCCAGGCTCAGCAAGCCAAGGGGCAGGGTAATGGGCCCCGTAGGCAGAGGACCCCCAAGCCTTCGGCCCCTGCTCCCACTCAGCAGGGTGGGGGTTTTTGACTCCTTAAGCGTAGCCTCTCCGTCCCTGCTATCCCAACCCTGCACAGGAGGTCGCCTCGCCCTTTTTGCCCACCTGTGGCCCCTTATTACCGGGGATAATTGGGTGTTGGACATAGTCCACAAGGGCTATGCACTACATTTTCACCAACTGCCTCCACCATACTTTCCAGGGGAGCCTCCAAGGCCTTCCCTACACACAGACCTTCTCCTTCAGGAACTTCAAGGTCTGTTGGTGGACAGGGCGGTGGAGCCTGTGCCTCCCCACTTGCAAGGTCACGGATTCTACTCCAGGTATTTCCTGGTGCCCAAAAGAACTGGTGGCCTTCGACCCATTCTGGACCTCAGGAACCTCAACAAGTTCCTAGAGAAAGAAAAGTTCAAGATGCTTACTCTTGGAACACTTCTGCCCTACCTCCAGCAGGGAGATTGGCTATGCTCCTTAGATCTAAAGGATGCGTACACTCACATCCTCATTCATCCAGACCACAGAAAGTACCTCAGGTTCATTGTGGGAGGAAACCATTATCAGTACAGAGTACTGCCTTTTGGCCTGACCTCCGCTCCCAGGGTCTTTACAAAATGCCTGGCGGTGGTGGCGGCCTACCTGAGAAATCAAAGCGTCTTTGTCTTCCCCTATCTGGACGACTGGCTCATCAGGGGTCAGACGTGCCAGGAGGCAAGACAGGCCACTCTCAGAACTATTGCTCTTCTTCAAAGCTTGGGATTTGTAATAAACTTCGCAAAGTCCACTTTGCTCCCCTCCCAAAACTTGGAGTTCATAGGAGCGAGGCTAGACTCTGTCCTGGCAAAGGCATTCTTGCCAGCAAACAGGGCTCAAAGATTGATGGACTTGGCAAATCAGTTTCTCAGAGGGTCAGTGATCTCCGCCAGACTCTGCCTGAAGCTGCTTGGCCACATGGCTTTGACGGTTCATGTAACGCCCAATGACAGGCTCCATATGCAGCCTGCACAATGATGCCTTCGCAGTCAGTGGTCACAGGCCACAGGCAACCTCAGAGACAGGATAAGGGTGTCCAGACCATTTCTGAACTCCCTCAGCTGGTGGCTGCACCCACCCAATCTGCTAAAAGGGGTACCCTTTCAAATTCCTGGGTACACTGTGGTACTGACCACAGACGCCTCCCTACAGGGCTGGGGGGCTCATTGTCTGGACAAGTGCACCCAGGGCCTGTGGTCTCCTTGGGAGGCTGCACAGCAGATCAATCTTCTAGAACTCAGGGCTATTCGATTAGCACTCAAAGCTTTCTCTCCTACCCTGGCTCATCAATCTGTCCTGGTTCAGACGGACAACCACGTAGCCATGTTTTATGTGAACAAACAGGGTGGGACTGGATCCAGACTCCTTTGTCAGGAGGCTCAAGACCTTTGTTCTTTTGCCCTCAAGCACAACATGCTTCTCAAGGCTGTGTACCTTCCAGGCCAGGAAAACTACCTAGCCGACAGGTTGAGCAGAATTTTGCAGCCCACCAGTGGCAGCTCCATCCTTTGGTAGTTCAGAAACTCTTCCTGAAATGTGGTCTTCCTTTGATAGATCTGTTGGCCAGTCCCCTGAACAACCAGTTACCAAAGTTCTGCTCCAGACAACCGCATCCTCTGCGGATAGCAGCAGATGTTTTTCTGATTCCCTGGTCTCCGTTCCTCCTGTATGCGTTTCCTCCCATGCCCTTGGTGACCCGAACTCTGTTCAAGATTCTTCAGGACAAGGCCTCGATCCTGCTGGTGGCTCCCAGGTGGCCGAGACAGCCTTGGTTTCCACTTCTGCTTCAGCTGGCGGTGGATTCCCCACTGCCTCTGGGGTTACAGCCCGACCTTCTCTCCCTGGATCAGGGTTCACTTCTGCACCCCAATCTCAAAGCTCTCAATTTGATGGCCTGGAGGCTGCATGGGTAGTTTTGGCTCCCTGGGGCCTACCTCAGGAAGTTGAGGAGGTTGTCCTAGCCTCTAGGAAACAGTCCACTAGGAAAACCTATGCTCTCAAATTGGAAAGGTTTTCTGTGTGGTGTCAGCTACATACAGAGGACCCTTTCTCCTGTACTGTACCAGTAGTGCTTCAGTACTTACTGCACTTGTCCAATCAGGGACTTAAGTCCAATTCTGTTTGGGTCCACCTCTCAGCTCTAGCAGCTCACCACTCACTGGTGGAAGGACATTCTCTGTCAGTTCACCCCTTGGTGTCCAGGTTTCTCAGAGGCTTGCTCTTGCTCAAGCCTCCCATCCGTCGTTCTGCCCCTGAGTGGGAGTTTAATGTGGTCTTGCAGCAACTGACTCGCCTACCTTTTGAGCCGATGGCTACTTGTTCACTACGCTTCCTATCCTGGAAGACTCTCTTCCTGATAGCCCTTACTTCGGCTAGGTGAGTGAGTGAGCTTCAGGCCCTGGTCTGTGATAGGCCTTACACCAGGATTTATATGAACAGGGTAGTCCTCAGGACTCATCCAAAGTTCCTCCCTAAAGTTGTCTCCTCTTTCCACCTCAATCAGGAGGTGGTTCTTCCAACATTCTTCCCTAGGCCTCATGCTAGCCAGGCTGAAGCAGTTCTGCATACCCTGGACTGTAGGAGGGCCTTATCCTTCTACCTTGACCGTACGCAGGGGCATAGAAGGGCTACTCAGCTCTTCGTATCCTTTGACCCCAATAACTTGGGGTTGGCTGTGTCCAAGCATACCTTGTCCATCTGGGTTGCTAACTGTATCACCTGGGCTTACAAGGCGGCTGACCTTCCTTTGCAGGGTCGGGTTACGGCCCACCGTGTCAGGGCAATGGCTGCCTCAGTGGCTCATCTCCGCTCTGTGCCCTTGGTAGACATCTGCAGGGCTGCAACTTGCTCTTCAAGCCAGACTTTTGCGGCCCATTACCGCCTGGAGAGGGAGTCCCGTAGGGACAGTGCTTTTGGCCAAGCAGTACTCCGGAATCTCTTTGAGGTTTAGGCAACTCCTGCCCTCTGTTGGGCTACCGGTGGAGGTTGTATCCTTGAAAAGCCTTTCTTTGCTGCTGGGACTAGAGGGAGTTCTCTTGTTCAGCCTGGGTTCCTCGGTAGCCCAGAGCTTGGGAGTCACCCATATGTGAGGACTGACTTCCTGCATGGTCCTGGAGAAAGAGTAGTTACTCACCTGTAACAGGTGTTCTCCAGGAGCAGCAGGAATCAGTTCTCACAACCCTCCCTCCTCCCCTTGGAGTGCAGTTGTACATAGTTTATTTTTACATTTTTGTGTGCTGTTCTTAGCTATGTCATTTGACTGAGGTAAGATGGCACCTTTAGGCGGGAAGGGAACCGCGCATGCGTGCCTGCATTCCCAAAGGCTTTCATAGAAAGCTGGGGAAATGCTCCGCTGGGGCTTCATCGGCGCCGATGACACCCATATGTGAGGACTGATTCCTGCTGCTCCTGGAGAGCACCTGTTACAGGTGAGTAACTACTCTTTCTCGGACTTCATCAGGGACATGGCTAAGGCTTTGGCATTCCCGGCGGATACCGAGGAGGAGCCTCGAGCTGAGGAGCTTGAGGCCCTCCTGTATGACTTTCCCCCGAGGGAAGCCCTTACTGTGCTGGTTCCTCCGATGCTGGAATGGCTGATGCTCCGCATGTGGGAGTCACCAGCCTCGATGCCGTTTCTCAGGCAGGAGGGTCGATTCCATCTTTCGAGTCCGCAAGAGCCCTGGGTTCCAAAAGGCACAGCTGCCACACAACTCCATGGTTGTTGAATCGGGCATGCACAGGCTCAAGAGCCAAAAAAACGCACTCCTCGGTGCCTCCTGGCTGGAAGGCCTGGAACCTGGACGCCCTCGGCAGAAAATGCTTCCAGGGCTCGATGCTGTCATGCCGTGTCCGAATCTACCAGCTGTACATGGGCATGCAATTGAGGGACCTGCCAAAGGAGATTGCCAGGTTCTCAGCTGGCTTCTCCAAGGCACCCTTGCAGCGCTTCAATGCCTTGTCCACCGGGATTCGGGTGTGCTCGAAGTTCATATCTCGAGCGGCCTATGATGGCTTTGAGGCTTCAGCCCGAGTAGCTGCGGCTGGCATTGGTGCACGCCGCCAGGCCTGGCTAATGTCATCAGATCTGGAGCCATGGGTTCAGGACAAGTTGGTCGATGTCCTTTGCCGAGGTGACAACCTCTTTCGCAAACCCATGACTGAGAAGCCTGCTCATCTCGAGTCCGAGTACTTGACCCGGACAAGACTCTCAAAAAAGACTTCTGTCCTTCTAAGAAGCCCTTTTTCCCGAGAAAAGGTACTGCTTACCACAACTGCCCCACTTACCAGGCCACCCCAGCTCCCCAACAGGGGCAGCAGGTCAAGGGACAGGGGCATGGCCCGCTTAAGCAGAAGACCCTCAAGCCCCAGGCCTCGGCTCCTACCCAGCCGGGAGGGGGGTTTTGACTTCCAAGGCATAGTGTCTCTTCCGCCAGTGGTAAGGTCTTGTAGAGGAGGCAGGCTAACCCTGTACGCCCACAGGTGGCCAGCCATCACCTTGTACCTCACCTTGGAGTGGAGGCGTGGCCTAGTGGTTGGGGCAAGGTACTTCAGGCCGGAAGGTCGGGGGTTCAAATCCCACTAGAGGACAGCAACCTTGGTCCGGAAGGACTGGGGTTTCTAGTCCCACAGGTGCTCCTTGTGGTCTTGGGCAAGCCACTTAACCCTCCATAGCCCATGTTCACTGTAAAATAGTTATCTCCAAGTTATAATGCCCTGTTCAATGTAATTTCAGTTTGTTCAATGTAAACCGCACTGATGCAGAATAGCGCGGTATATAAGAGAATATAATAAATAAATAATAAATATCTGGGTCCTGCAAATAGTCCAAAGGGGCTATTTGCTTCACTTCAGCTAGATACCACCCTCCTTCTTTCCAGGAGAGTCTCCCAGACCCTCTCTTCACAGGGGCTTCCGCTTGGAGGAGTTGGCAGGTCTTCTAGAGGATCAGGCGGTGGAACCGGTGCCCCAACACCTGCAGGGCAAGGGCTTCTACTCCAGGTGTTTTCTCATACCAAAGAGAACAAGAGGCCTCAGACCCATCCTCGGCCTAAGAAACTTAAAGAAGTTCCTGGTGAGAGAAACGTTCAAGATGCTTTCCCTTGGAATGTTGCTGCCTTACCTCCACCAGGGAGATTGGCTATGCTCCTTAGACCTGAAGGAGGCCTATACGCACATCCTCATTCATCCAGACCACAGACAATATCTGAGATTTGTAGTGGGAGGAAAACATTTCCAATACAGAGTTCTACCCTTTGGCCTGGCCTCTGCTCCCAGAGTGTTTACAAAATGCCTGGCTGTAGTGGCAGCCTTTCTCAAAAGTCAAGGATTTTTTGTCTTCCCTTACTTGGACGACTGGCTCATCAGGGGCCAGTCGCCTCAGGAGGCCCATCGTTCCACTTCTCGTACTATCAACATATTGCAATGTCTGGTTTTTGTCATAAACCACGCAAAGTCCACTTTGCTCCCCACTCAAAACTTAGAGTTCATAGGAGCAAGGTTGGACACTCTTCAGGTGAGGGCTTTCCTGCCGGAGGACAGGGCACAGAGGCTGCTAATGCTGGCACAACAGTTCAGGCGCAGGTCTCAGGTCTCAGCGAGACATTTCTTGCGCCTCCTTGGCCACATGGCCTCCACGGTGCATGTGACCCCAAATGCCCATCTCCACATGAGAACTGTCAGTGGTGCTTCAGAGGTCAGTGGACTCAGGCCCCCGGCAGCCTCAGAGACAGGATAACATTATCCAAACGACTGGTAAAATCATTGCAGTGGTGGTGTCAGCCACCCAACCTGCTTGAGAGAGTGCTTTTTCAGACTCCCTCGCACACAAGAGTGCTAACCACAGATGCCTCCTTGCTGGGCTGGGGAGCCCATTGCCAAGGATCATGCACTCAGAGGTTGTGGTCTCCTCAGGAATCGGCACACCAAATCAACCTCTTAGAGCTGCGGGCTATTCGCCTAGCTCTTCAAGCCTTTTGTCATGTCCTCTCACATCAGTCTGTATTGATACAGACGGACAACCAGGTAGCAATGTTCTACGTGAATAAGCAGGAAGGTACGGGGTCTCGTATCCTATATCAGGAGACACTGGACCTCTGCTCTTTTGCGATCAGGCAGAGTATGTCTCTTAAAGCAGTGTACCTGCCTGGTTAGGAGAACTGCCTAGCGGACAAACTAAGCAGAATTCTCCAACCTCATGAATGGCAACTGGATCCGGTGGTGGCACAGCGGATTTTCCACCGCTGGGGACATCCGTCCATAGATTTATTTGCCAATCCGAAAATCACCAGCTGCCCAGATTTTGCTCAAGACAGCCACATCCTCTGAGGGTGGCTGCAGATGCTGTCATTCTGGTAGCCCCCAGATGTCCAAGACAGCTTTGGTTTCTGCTTCTCCTCCAGCTGGCAGTGGAAACCCCACTTCCACTGGGGACGCAGCCCGACCTCCTTTCATAGGAGCAGGGCTTTCTCTTGCACCCCAACCTCAGGGCCCTCAACCTGATGGCATGGCTGCTGAAAGGGTAGTGTTGGCTCCTCTCCTCTTACCTCAGAATGTAGAAGAAGTGTTACTGGCCTCCAGGAAGCAGTCCACTAGGAAATCCTATGCTTTCAAGTGGCGTAGATTGGAGGTGTGGTGTAACTAGCACAATGAAAACCCTTTCTCTTGCCTTGTACCAGTGGTGCTGCAGTACCTGCTTCACCTCTCAGAATTAGGTCTCAAGTCTAACTCTGTCAGGGTCCACCTGAGTGCTTTGTCAGCACACCACTCGCCAGTGGAAGGACAGTCTTTCGGCTCACCCCCTTGTGTCCAGGTTCCTCAGAGGTCTGCTACTGCTGAAACCCCCAGTTCGTCCTCCAGCAACTGAGTGGGATTTGAATGTGGTCTTACAGCAGCTTACTCGTCCACTTTTTGAACTGATGTCCTCTTGCCATCTGCACTTCCTCTCCTGGAAGGTGCTCTTCCTGGTGGCACTCACATCATCCAGACGTGTGAGTGAGCTGAAAGTTCTCGTAACTGATAAAGCATACACAAGGTTTTATAGGAATAGGGTGGTCCTCCGCACTCACCCAAAGTTCCTTCCAAAGGTGCTCTCTCCTTTCCACCTCAAGCAGGAAGTGATTCTTCTGACCTTCTTTCCCAGGCCGCATTCCAGCTGGACAGAGGCAGTCCTGCATACCCTGGATTGTAAAAGGGCATTGTCCTTCTACCTGGAGCGTATGAAGGGACACCGAAGGGCTACTCAGGTCTTCATCTCGTATGACCCTAGTAACCTGGGGTTACCTGTTTCCAAGCGTACGCTGTCCACCTGGGTGGCAAACTGCATTGCCTGGACATACAGGGCGGCCGACCTCCCGTTGCAGGGTCAAGTCACGGCCCACCGTGTCAGGGCTAAGGCCGTATCAGTGGCTCACTTCCGCTCTGTTCCGCTGGCAGACATCTGCCGGGCCGCAACTTGGTCTTTGCAGCCCATTACTGCCTGGATAGGGAGTCCCGACGGGACAGTGCTTTCGGCCAGGTGGTACTCTGTAACCTATTTGAGGTTTAGGCAGCTCCAACTCTCCGACCCTTTGGTGTCAGGCTACCGGGGGGTGTTGCTTTCTTGGCTGAATTCCTATTGCAGCTGCTGCAGCTCTTCTAGAGGGAGCCATTTTTTCAGCTATGTATTCTCGGTAGCCTATAGCTAGGGAGTCCCATATGTGAGGACTGACTTCCTACTTGTTCCTGGAGAAAGTGTAGTTACTCACCTGTAACAAGTGTTCTCCAGGGACAGCAGGGATCAGTCCTCACGACCCTCCCTCCTCCCCTGGAGTTGCAGTCCTACTAATGATTTTTATTCATTTTGCCGTCTTTTTAGCTATGTCATTTGACTGAGAAAGATGACACCCTTGGGCGGGAAGGGGACCACGCATGGGCAATGCAATCCCAAAGGCTTTCTTTGAAAGCTGGGGAATTGCTCCTCATGAGGGCTCCGTCGGCGCCGATGTCACCCATATATGAGGACTGATTCCTGCTATCCCTGGAGAACACCTGTTACAGGTGAGTAACTATGCTTTCTGGAGGCCAAAGTGTGATAGGGAGTTTCTCCAGGACCAAGCAGGAAGTCAGTCCTCACATATGGGGGTGACGTCAGCGCCGACGGAGCCCTCGCGGAGCAATTTTCCCCAGCTTTCAAAGAAAGCCTTTGGGAATTGCAGCGCGCATGCGCGGTCCCCTTCCCGCCCAAGGGTGCCATCTTGCTCAGTCTTCTTTTTTCCGCGGAGCCCTACAGACGTTGTTTGTATTCACCGCCGGAAAAGTTGATTTTCTTTATTGTTTTTCTCGGTTCGACGCCGGTTCCTTTTCCCGCCCGGACCCGCGACGCCGGTTGCGAGTCCGTTCTTTATTTTTCGTTTTTTTGTCCTTCGTGACAGATTTCGCGCCTTTTTTTCTTTTTCACTGGCAGCCCTGTCTTTTGACCTCGCAGGGGCCCTTTTTCCCCCGATGGCTGCCAGCGGGTTTAAGAAGTGTGATCGGTGTAAGAAACTCATGTCTCTTACCGACACACACGATTGCTGCCTCAGCTGCCTCGGACCCGATCATGACCCGATGATCTGTGGTCCGTGTGGCAAAATGTCCTCAAAAGCGTTGAGGAGTCGGCAGCATCAGAGGGAACGTATCTTCTCTGACTCCGGCCGTGCCCGGACCTCGTCGGAAGCTTCGACATCTCGGGACTCTGGTCCTGAGCATCATTGGAGTTCCTCTGAGTGGGGGTCCTCCTACCCGGGAACATCATCGGAAGAAGAAACCTGCGAGGGCGGCGTCGGTGGACGCTCCTGGTTCCTCGAGGGCCAGGTCGCATAGCCCCGATAGCCGTCCCGGGTCCTCGGAGATGGAGAGGCCTTCAAAATATCCTTGTCTCGAGTTGGAGTCCCCTGCTCACGTAAGTGCTGTAGTCCTCCTGGACTCGCCTCCAAAGGAGCCGACGTCGGGCCCGACGCCGTCTGGGCCCGAGTCGGAGGCTGCTGGGTCTCCTGAGCTCGGACTCAGGTTGACGGCCTTGGAGAGCAGTCTGACTGCCTTCATGGACCAGCAGCAGGCATTGATCGCTGGCCTCGCCGGTGCTTCTGCCCTGACCGCCTGGACGTCGACGTCCAAGTCGACCCCGGAGACCGAGCCGATCCTCGAGTCCATGAGGGCTCGAGTCGATCCTCGGTCGCGGTCACCTTCGGCCTCCCGTTCGGGGCCGAGGTCGTCGACGCCGACTCCTTTGGCGTCGGGGCGGATGGCATCGATGCCCGCCCGACTGGAGCCGCTCGACTCCTCCTCCGAGGAGTCAGCCTGGGAAACCGAGGACGAAGAGTCACCTGGTTCTTTTTGGACTCAGTGTGTCCCGTTGGATTCGCCCGAGTCCGAACCTCGGAGACGGTCCCCCCCGGAGGACACCCGGTTCTCGGACTTCGTGCGGGATATGGCCAAGGCCTTGGCCTTTCCCGCGGATCCCGAGGAGGAGCCGAAGAGCCGAAGAGCTCGATGCCCTCCAATATGACTCTCCCCCAAAGAAGGCCTTTACTGTACCGGTTCCTCCGATGCTGGAGCGACTTCTCTTCCGCATGTGGGAGAGCCCGGCGTCGTCGCCGGTGTTAAGCAAGTGGGTCGATTCCATTTATCGAGTCCGCAAGAGCCCCGGGTTCCAAAAAGCACAACTACCGCACCATTCCATGGTGGTGGAATCGGCCATGCATAGACTCAAGAGTCAGAAGATGCACTCCTCGGTGCCCCCCGGTCGGGAGGCTCGGAACCTGGATGCCCTCGGTAGAAAGTGTTTCCAGGGCTCTATGCTTGCTTGTCGAGTCCAGACATCAGCTCTATATGGGTATGTATCTCCGAGACCTGGCTAAAGAAATAGCCGGGTTCTCTGCTGGTCTCTCCGAGGAACCTTTGCAGAGGTTCCAGGCCTTGTCTACTGGTATTCGTGAGTGCTCGAAGTTTATCTCTCGAGCAGCCTATGATGGCTTCGAAGCATCGGCTCGAGTAGCCGGAGCCGGCTTCGGTGCCCGCCGACAGGCTTGGCTTCAGTCATCCGACCTCGAGCCATGGGTCCAGGACAAGTTGGTCGATGTCCCTGCAGAGGTGAAAACCTCTTCGGCAAACCCATGGCTGAAAAGGCTGCACAGATCGAGACCGAGACTCTCACCAGGACTCGACTCTCCAGGAAGACCTCTGCCCCTTCTCAGAAAAAGAAGGGCTCGGGTAAAAAGCCCTTTTACCCAAGGAAGGCGGCTGCCTATAAACAATACCCTCATTTTCAGGCCTCAGCAGCTCCCCAACTGGGTCAGCAGGCCAAGGGACGGGGTCATGGGTCCCGTAGGCAGCAAACCCCCCAAGCCTGCACCACCGGCCCCTGCTCAGCAGGGTGGGGTTTTTTGACTTTCTCAGCATAGCCTCTCCCCCTCAGCTAGTTTCTCTCGGCACAGGAGGTCGGCTGGTCCACTTTGCCCACAGGTGGCCCGCCATCACATCAGATACCTGGGTGCTTCACATAGTCCAAGAAGGCTATCTTCTGCACTTCCACCAGGTACCTCCCTCCTACTTTCCAGGGGAGCCTCTCAGACTCCCTCTGCACAGGGACTTACTCCTTCAGGAGTTAGCAAGTCTTCTTCAGGAACAGGCTGTGGAACCGGTGCCCCACCACCTGAAAGGTCAAGGCTTTTATTCCAGGTATTTTCTGATACCAAAAAGAACAGGAGGCCTCAGACCCATCCTGGACTTGCGGAACCTCAACAAGTTCCTTGCAAGGGAAAAGTTCAAGATGCTTACCCTTGGAATCCTGCTGCCCTACCTCCAGCAGGGAGACTGGCTATGCTCCTTGGATCTAAAGGATGCCTACACTCACATCCTCATCCACCCAAGCCACAGACAATATCTACGGTTTGTTGTGGGAGGAAATCATTACCAGTACAGAGTACTACCCTTTGGCCTATCCTCTGCCCCAAGGGTGTTCACCAAATGCCTAGCAGTGGTAACGGCCTATCTAAGACTTCAAGGCCTCTTTGTGTTTCCGTACCTGGACGACTGGCTGATCAGAGCACAATCTTCCCAGGAGGCCACTCACGCTACCCACCACACTGTGACTCTGCTCCAGCACTTGGGCTTTGTCATAAACTTCGCAAAGTCCACTTTGCTCCCCTCTCAGGACCTCGAGTTCATCGGCGCGAGGTTAAACACACTTCAGGCAAGAGCCTTTCTGCCTCTCGACAGGGCAACCAGACTTATGCAGCTTGCCAACCTCTTTCGCAGCAACTCCCTGGTCTCTGCCAGGCAATTTCTCAGGCTGCTCGGCCATATGGCTTCCACAGTCCATGTGACCCCCAATGCCCGCCTGCACATGCGGCCTGCTCAGTGGAGCCTTCGCACACAATGGCATCAAGCCACGGGAAGCCTAGCGGACTCAGTACAGATATCCGACCCGCTGGTCTCCTCTCTGCAATGGTGGCTTCATCTGCCGAACCTGGTGCTCGGAATGCCTTTTCAGTCTCCTCCGCCTTCTCTGGTCCTGACGACCGATGCTTCTCTCCTGGGTTGGGGAGCACATTGCCAAGGGACATGTACTCAAGGCCTCTGGACTCCTTGGGAGTCTGCCCAACAGATCAACTTCCTGGAGCTCAGAGCAATCCGCCTGGCTCTGAGGGCCTTCTCCCACCTCACTTCGCACCAGTCTGTGCTCGTCCATACGGAGAATCAAGTTGCAATGTTCTACGTAAACAAACAAGGGGGCACAGGCTCCTTCCTTCTCTGTCGGGAAGCACAAAGACTGTGCTCTTGGGCCGTCAGCCGCGGCATCCTCCTCAAGGCTGTCTATCTCCCGGTTCAAGAAAACTGCCTAGCAGACAAACTGAGCAGAATCCTCCAGCCACACGAGTGGCGCTTGGATCCGTTAGTGGTTCAACGGATTTTTCTCAAGTGGGGCCTACCCACCCTGGATCTTTTTGCCAGTCCTCTAAACCGACAACTTCCCCGATTCTGCTCCCGAGAACCGCATCCTCTCCGAGTAGCGGCGGATGCTTTCCTACTCTCATGGTCCACAGGCCTATTGTATGCCTTTCCCCCCATGCCACTGGTGTCTCGGACGCTCTTCAAGGTTCTCCGGGACAAAGCCTCGCTAATCCTCGTGGCTCCCCGGTGGCCGAGACAGCCCTGGTTCCCGCTTCTGCTGCTGCTGGCGGTGGACACTCCTCTTCCTCTGGGGTTTCAGCCCGATCTCCTGACACAGGATCAGGGGACTCTCCTACACCCCAACCGCCAGTCCCTTCATCTGATGGCCTGGCTGCTGAAAGGGTAGTCCTTGCTCCCCTCCTGCTGCCTCGAGATGTGGAAGAAGTCGTCTTGGCCTCCAAGCGACCCCCCACCCGGAAGTCCTACGCTCTTAAGTGGCGTCGGTTCTCCGTCTGATGTGCTCAGCAGTCTCAGGATCCCTTCTCCTGCTTGGTGACGGTGGTCCTGCAATACTTGCTTTACCTCTCCAATCTTGGACTTAAGTCCAACTCTGTCAGAGTCCACCTCAGTGCTCACATGCCGGTGGATGGCAGGCCTCTTTCCAGCCACCCTCTCGTGGCTCGTTTTCTCAGAGGCCTCCTTCTCCTTAAGCCACCTTTGCGACCGCCAGCCCCGGACTGGGATCTGAACGTGGTTTTACAGCGGATTACCTGTCCGCCTTTTGAACCTATGGCTACCTGTCCTCTTCGTTTTCTTTCTTGGAAAACCTTATTCTTGGTAGCCCTCACTTCTGCTAGACGCGTTAGTGAACTGCAGGCCCTAGTGTCTACAGGAATAGGGTAGTCCTACGGACTCACCCTAAGTTTCTTCCTAAAGTGGTTTCCCCTTTTCACATCAACCAGGAGGTGGTACTTCCAACCTTCTTTCCCAGGCCACACTCCAGCCGAGCTGAGATGGTCCTCCATACCCTAGACTGTAGGAGGGCGTTAACCTTCTACCTTGACCGTACGCGGGAGCACCAACGAGCTGTTCAGCTCTTCGTGTCTTATGACCCCAATAAGTTGGGGCTCCCTGTCTCCAAGCATACTCTGTCCATCTGGGTTGCTGACTGTATCGCTTGGACTTATGGGGCAGCCGGCCTCTCGTTGGAAAGTCGAGTCACGGCTCATCGTGTTAGGGCAAAGGCTGTGTCAGTGGCTCACCTCCGCTCTGTTCCATTGGCAGACATCTGCCGGGCCGCTACTTGGTCTTCAAGCCAGACTTTTGCGGCCCATTACTGCCTGGAGAGGGAGTCCCGCAGGGACAGTGCTTTCGGACAGGCAGTCCTCCGTAATCTCTTTGAGGTATAGGCAACTCCTACCCTCCGTCCCGGATGTTGGGCTACCGGTTGGAGGCGTATTCAGAGAAGATTCCTTCCTTCTGTGCTACTGAGCTTGAGGGAGCTCCTTTTTGGGCTTAGGGTCTCCGGTAGCCTTAAGCTTGGGAGTCCCATATGTGAGGACTGACTTCCTGCTTGGTCCTGGAGAAAGAGTAGTTACTCACCTGTAACAGGTATTCTCCAGGAGCAGCAGGAATCAGTCCTCACAACCCTTCCTCCTCCCCTTGGAGTTGCAATCCTATGATTTCGTTTTTGCTAATTTTTTGCTGTCTTTTAGCTATGTCATCAGACTGAGCAAGATGGCACCCTTGGGCGGTAAGGGGACCGCGCATGCGCGCTGCAATTCCCAAAGGCTTTCTTTGAAAGCTGGGGAAAATTGCTCCGCGAGGGCTCCGTCGGCGCCGACGTCACCCCCATATGTGAAGACTGATTCCTGCTGCTCCTGGAGAACACCTGTTACAGGTGAGTAACTACTCTTTCTGGAGGTAGGAAGCTGAAATCCAGAGCTGCCAGGGTAGCATTCTCCGAAATGCTTCCCGTTCCACATGTAGGACCCAAAAGGCAGGCAGAGCTCCAGAGTCTTAATGCGTGGATGAGACAATGCATGGTGTAAGGAAGAGGGGTTTGGATTTGTTGGGAATTGGGCAACATTCTGGGGAAAGGAGGGGCTTTTCCAAATGGATGGGCTCCACTTTAGCCTGGATGGAACCAAGCTGCTGGCATTAACATTTAAAAAAGAGATGGAGCAGTTTTTAAACTAGATAATAGGGAAAGCTAAGTCGCCCATGAGCACATGTTTCGAAACAATGTATCCTTGAAGAATACTAGCAAAAGACTGAAGTTAGGGCATATCAATAGAGAGGTTCCAATAAAGGCAAAAGTAACCCAAATGCCCTTAAGTACAGACTCCAAATTACCCCTTCCTACTGATAAACAGATTAATATGAATATAAAATACAGCCTCTAAAATGCTTGCATGCAAATGCTAGAAGTCTAAAATATGAGAAGGGAGAATTAGAATATATAGCACTAAATGAGAGGTTAGATATGATTGGTATCTCAGAGACATGGTGGAAGGAGGACAACCAGTGGGACACTGTGATACCTGGATACAAACTATATCATAATGATAGAGCAGATCAAATTGGTGGAGGGGTTGCACTCTGTTAGAGAGAGCATTGAGTCAGAAAGTACACGGTAGAATCTCTATGGACTGAAATTCCATGTAAAAAGGGGAAGGCAATGGCAGTGGGGGTGTACTACAGACTACCTGGCCAGAATGAACTAATGGATGATGAAATGTTCAAAGAAATCATGGAAGTTAACAAAAGTTACAGCACAGTAATAATAATGGGTGATTTCAATTACCCTGGTATTGACTGGGTCATTTTTACGGCAGGACATGCTATGGAGATAATGTTTCTAGATGAAATAAATAACTACTTCTTTGAGCAGCTGGTTCATGAACCGACAAGAGGGGAAGCCATTTTGGACCTAGTCCTTAATGGAACACAGGATCTGGTGCGAGAGATAAGGGTGTTGGGGCTACTTGGCTATAGTGATATTAGCATGATCATGTTTGATTTAATAAATAGAGGAAGGATGGCAAGGAAATCCACAGTACTATATTTAACTTTCAAAAGAAAGACTATGATAAAATGAGGAAAATAGTTAAGAAAAAACTAAACAGAGTAGTTGCAAACGATAAAGATTTGCATTAAGCATATGTAGTGTTTAAACATACTATCTCGAAAGCCCAGACCAGTTGTATTCCACGCTTTAAGAAAAGTGAAAGGAAGTCAAAAAAACTGCCACCATGGTTTAAAGGTCAAGTCAGAGAAACTGCTGTTGCCGAAAAAGCATCTTTCAGGAAATGGAAAAAGGAGCCAAATGACAAAAATTGGAAACAACATAAGCACAGGCAAGTTATATTGAAGGCATTGATAAGGCAGGCAAAGAGAGAATTTAAGAAGAAGCTTGTTGTGGAAGCAAAAACGCATAATAAAGACTTTTGCAAGTATATTCATAGCTAAAAATCTGTGACAGTCAGTTAGACCATTAGATGATAAAGGGGTAAAGGGGGTCACTAAGAGGGGACAAGGCCATAGCAGAGAGATTGAATGAATTCTTTGCTTCAGTCTTTACTGAGGAAGATGTAGGGATGTTAGCTATGACTAAAATGGTATTTAAAGGTGATGCCGCAGAAGAATAAAAAAGAAATATCGATACACCGGGAAGATCTATTACAACTATTTGATAAACTGATGAGTAGGAAATTACTTGTACCTGATGGTATATATCTAAGGGTGCTAAAATATGAGAATGCAGACCTACAATTAGTAATCATTAAATCAACTATAATACCTGGAGGATGGCCAACTTAACATCAATTTTTAAAAAGGGTTGCATGGGTAATCCGGGAAACTATAGACCAGTGAGCCTGAAGTCAGTACCAGGAAAAATGGTAGAAACCATTATAAAAAACAAAAATTACTGAACATGTAGATAGCTATGGCTTAATGGGAGACGGCCAGTATGGCTTTAGTCAAGGAAGGTCTTGTCTTACCAATTTGTTATGTTTTTTTGAAGGTGTGAATAAACAGGTACACAAAGGTGAGTCAGTTGATATAGTGTTTCTGGATTTTCAGAAAGCCTTTGACGAGGTCCCTCGGCGATATTGAAAAGTCATGGGATAGGAGACAGTGTACTATTGTGGATCGGAATTGGTTAAAAGATAGAAAGCGGAGGGTAGTGCTAAATGGTCAATTTTCCCAATTGAGAAAAGTGAATATGCTGGGATCTGTGCTGTGTCCACTGCTTTTTAACATATTTGTAAATGACCTAGAAATGGGAATAACGAGTGAGTTAATCAAATTTGCCGATGACACAAAATTATTCAAAGTTGTTAAAACACAAGAGGATTGTGAAAAATTGCAAGAGGACCTTGATAAATGGAAGACTGAATGACCAAATTGCAGATGAAATTTAATGTGGACAAGTGCAAAGAAAGAACAACCCAAACACAATGCAAGGTTCCACATTAGGAACCACCACTCAGGAAAAAGATTTAGGCGTCCTCGTGGATAACACGTTGAAACCCTCCACCCAGTGTGCAGCAACGTTCAAGAAAGCAGATAGAATGCTAGGAATCATAAGGAAAGGAATAGAGAATAAAACAAAGGATATTATAATGCCTCTGAATCGTTCCATGGTGTAACCGCACCTTGAATATTGTGTGCAATTCTGGTTACCGCATTTTAAAAAGGATATGGCCTTATTAGAAAAGGTACAGAGAAGAGCCACCAAAATGGTAAAGAGGATTGGAGGATATCTTTATGAGGAGAGGCTAAAAAGGTTAAGGCTCTTCAACCTAGAAAAGAAACGGCTGAGGGGAGATATGATAGAGGTCTATAAATTAATTAATGGTGTTTAATGCGTAATCGTAGTTCAGTTTTCTATACACCATCAAAATATAGAAAGACCAGGAGACATGCAATGAAGCTACAATGTAACTCGTTTAAGACTAATAAGAGAAAATATTTTTTCAGTCAATGCGTAATCAAACTCTGGAATTCTTTACCGGAGGATGTAGTAAAAGCTTTTAGTGTAGCTGGATGTAAAAAAGGTTTGGACAAGTTTCTGGGGGACCCAGGAAAGGGGACCCAGGAAATCTACTGCTTGCCCCATTACAAACATTGTGGAACCTGTCTTTTGGGGAAACTGCTAGGTACTTGTGACTTTCTTTGGCTACTGTTAGAAACAGGATACTGGGCTTTGATGGACCTTGGTCTGACCCATTATGGCATATCTTATGTTCTTATGATATTTTAAGGGCAACAAACGTTTTCTCCAGGAACAAGTAGGAATTCAGTCCTTTCATATAGGTGATGTCGGCACCCATGGAGCCCTCACGGAAGAATCTCCCCAGCTTTCAAAGAAAGCCTTTGGGAGATGCCACCGCGCATGCATGGTCCCCTTCCTGCCCAAGGATGCCATCTTGCTGAGTCTGCTTTTTTCTGCGAAGTCCAACATACAACTGTCTTATTTCTCCAGAAAAAAATGATTATTTCATGTTAAAACCCTTTTTTCTGTTCTCCGGTTGCGACCAGTCCCTTTCCCACATCCAAGCTCGCTTGCCCCGGTATTGCGTCTCGGAATCATTTCTAGGATTTTCCCCCCAGCGCGATTTGCATATTTTTCCATTTGCTGACCGTTTTGAGGGTCTTCAACCTATCCGGGATACTTTTTCCCGCAAAGGCCAGCGAGTCCAGTGCGCAAAAAACATGTCAGATGCCGGTCACGCATTAGCTGCCGACGGTTCGTATTTGCTTTCCTCCGTTTCCTTATAAATTACCTCTGATTTGATGCCTCATAAGTGGAAGGCTAAGCCTTGGGAACTTCCCAAGCGCACAACATCGGTGTCTACGGGCCTCTCGTTGCTTTTGTGAGGCCCGTTGGTGCAGTATCACATCTGGAGCAGAGTTCGTTGGGGGCGATGGAGGCGGAAGGCGGCCTGACATGCCCCTCTGAACTGCAGATCACTCTTAGCCTGGATGCCCGGATTCCGCCAGCTCAGCCTGCAGCACTGGATGTGGGAACGGCAGAGGCAGAGTCTCAGAGAGTGGAGAGACTCATGACTGGCATGTCGGTGCTGGTGGGGAGCCCCGCGGAGGCGGTTCTTTCTTCTGTGGAGTCAGCTGGCGTAGAGGCAATTCCAGCTACTACTGGTGAGCACTCGACGGCTGTGGACGCAGTGGTTGGATTGGGCGCTCATTTAGCAGTGCCTGCTAAATCCGTTCTTGTCCGCCCAGCTACTGTAATGTTGGATTCCTTATGGGAAGGTCTTAGGGTGCTGGAAACTTCCTTTACCTCTCAGTTTGCTGTTCTTTATTTATTTATTACAGGCTCTTATATACCGCTCTATTCAGCATCAGCGCGGTTCACAATATAACAACATACCAGAACAACAACTGTTTGGTTTTACATAGAACAGGTCAGCGAACTTGGAAAAACATGGGGAAGATATTACTGCAACTATTTACATGAGTAATTACATGTATATACACAACAGGAATTGTTCTTAGTTTGGGTAGTGTTCAAAATTGGCTGGATGGTCTAGTAGTATTGGGGGAAAAGGTGGGTTTTGAGTTCCTTTCTGAAAAGAGATAGGTCGGTGATAGCCCGAATCTCTGGAGGTAAGGCGTTCCAGCACTTAGGGGCATAGAAGCTGAAGGCTCTGTTAGATGTCATTGATAAGCATTTAGTTGCTGCTTTCGGGATTACTAGCACATTAGTTGACATTGTTCTCCTGGATCTGTTGGGTGGAACGGTCTGAATGAGGTCTATTAGAGAGGAGGAAGTGATGCTCTTAGTGGCCTTGAAGGTGAGTAATAATGTCTTGAACAGTAGTCTGCCATGTATGGGGAGCCAGTGGAGTTGCTTCAGGATAGGTGTTACATGGTCCCTTCTTGATGCTCCGTAGAGGACTCTAGCCGCGGTGTTCATGGCAAGTTGCAAAGGGTTTAAGGTGGAGTGTGGGAGGCCTTGAAGGATGGCATTAGCATAGTCGAGGTGGGGTAGGGTTAAGGCTTGAAATATAGTTCGGAAGTCATCAGGATCAAGTAGGGGGCGAAGATGGCGGAGTGTCCGGATCTTGAGGTAGATTGCTCTGACTACGTTGGTTATATGTAGTTTCATATCCATGCGTTGGTCCAAAGTAACCCCGAGGTAACGAATGGAAGGTTTTGCTTGGAGCTCGGCTTCTTTCACCTTTATCTGAGGTGGGGGGTGAAAAGTGGGTCCCTGGTGATGAAGAGAACCTCAGTCTTCTTGTGTTGAATTCGGAGGTTCTGTGATTGAAGCCATTCGGACACTGCATCAAAGCATCTGGTTAGCGGGGAGAGGTCCATGTGGACTGTGGAGAAAGGCATGTAGAGAAGGATGTCGTCTGCGTATATCAAGCATTCGACCTGGAAAGACCTGATGATATTGCAGACGGGCTGTATGTATATATTGAATAAGAGTGATGATAGAGATGATCCTTGTGGTACGCCTTGCTTTTGATGGTAAGGTGTGGAAGTTGTGGTTCCTGAGGTAACGTACTGCCATCTCTGATCAAGGTATGACTTGCACCAATCCAGAGCAGTGTTGTTTATGCCCTTTTCTTTTAGTCGCCCTATTAGAAGATCATGATGTACAGAATCAAAGGCCGCAGCAATGTCCAAGAAGATAAGAGCAAAGCCTTGGCGGATGTTGTCGATGCCTGTGATGATGGTGTTACAGAGAGTGGCAAGGAGGGTTTCGACGCCGTGGAACTCTCTGAAGCCGTGTTGGCAGTAGTCCAGAGGGGAGGGGGTGTCAGTGTGGTCTTGTATTTGTCTTTGAGCTTCCTTTTCAATTATTTTAGCTAGGAGGGGTATACTAGCTATGGGTCTATAAGATTCAACCTTTTGTGGGTCGAGCTTTTGGTTTTTCAAAAGGGGCCTGATGGACGTTCTCTTGAGGGCTGATGGGAAGGAACCGGTTGTAAAGGATAAATTCATCATTCTAGTGATGATGGGGCTGAGATCTTGGCGTAGTTCCTTTATCCAGTGGGCTGGGCAAGGGTTTGTGCAGTGGTGATGTTAAGGGCAGCGATGGTGTCCTCAACATGTTTTCTGGATGGTGTGGAGAACATAGATAAGTTTGCTATGCATACAGTGTCTTGGGCAGGGATTGTTGCAATGTTGTTGGTTTGGAGCAGTTTGGATTGTAGATAATCGGCGAAAGCTTGGGGTTGAATGGGTTCAGGTTGTTCTGGTGATTCCTTAGATAAGGTCTTGACTAGATTAAAAAGATCACGAGGTTTATTTAGTGATCTTTTCAGCGTGTCAGTATGGAATTGTTTCATCTTGGCCATGACTGACTCTCTGTGCGCAGATAGATGTGCTTTGTAGGCTGCTTGGTCTTCTGTGGAGTGTGAGCGATGCCATCGTTTCTCAAGTTTTCTTAGGTGTGTGAGGGAGGCTCGTAATTCAGGGGAGAACCAAGGAGAGGATTTTCTTTTCTTTGGGTTGTTACTCTGGATTGGTTGCAGTGCAATGGTACTGATAGTGCTGTTCCAGGTGGTAATCAGATTTTCGAGATTGAGAGAAGTGTCGTGGAGGAGAGGGAGGGTTTCAGTAAGAATGAGTTCTTTGTTGAAGGTTTTGAATTTCCGAGATGTTACTTTTGTTGAGTCAGTGGGGTTTTTGTTGCTGTATGATGACTGTTTGTCATTGATGAGGATAGGGAAGGTAATCAAGTTATGGTCTGACCAGGGTACTGGGGTTACAGATGTGTCAAGTTTATTGTTGGAATCAAGGGCCGTCAGAGGGGCAAAGATCATATCAAGGATATTTCCTCTATTGTGCGTGGGAGCTTTGACAATTTGCTTGTAGCCCAGTTCGTTGATTGCTTCAAGGAGGGCTGAGGCGTGGTTGGGGTGCAGTGATGGGAGATTGAAGTCTCCTAGAATCCAGTTGGGACTGCTGGGCTTGTGTGTGTTGGTTGCTAGGTCTAAGATGTTAGGAAGGTCATCCGTGGAGGGTGAGGGTGCTCTGTATATCAAATTGATGGAGCACAGCTCATTTGTGATGGTTATGACGTCCATGCTATTTGAGCTTGTGGAGTCAACGGTGTGGAAATTTAGGTCAGCCTTGGTAAGTATGAGAATGCCTCCTCCTCTCTTGCTCTCTCTATGTTGGGAATGGACGGAGAAGTTGGGGGGTTATGAGTTGGTTAAGGATTACATTATCCGCATCAGATAGCCAGGTTTCGGTTATCATGAGGATATCTAGATTGTAGGAAGAGATTGTGTCGGCGATAATTGGCCATTTCTTGCGGATAGACCGTGCATTTATGAGAGCACAGTTTATGCAAAGGGGTTGAGGGGGTTCCACTTGTTTATTCTTCTTGGGTTGTTGAAGAGCTATGTGTATTAGGTGAGAGTGGCGTATGGAGGTCTCTATTTTTGAGTTGAGGTAGGGAGCTTCTGCCCATCTTTTTCCATGACTCAGAAGTATTGGAATTTGGTGGGTTGTGTGATGTAGTGCATGGGCTTCATTGAGGCATCCAAGGAGGAACAAAAGGCAGATAGCCAGGGTAGTGAATGGTAGAGCCATTGGGGTTTTCGATGAAGTGGCTAAGGTATCTTCTGTGAGGGATTGGAGATGATGTTGGGTTTTGCTATTGTGAATATACTTTGGTGAAAACAGAGTGGCTGGAGATGAGCTATTGTAGGTAGTGCTGGATAATTATATAATATGGCAGGGTAATATGAGAGCAAGTAAGACCCTGGTAACTGTAATGGGATTATGCAGAAAATTGTGGGGGTGCTACTGGCAACCTTAATAACTGAATGCTACTGACCACAGTAATAGTTGAGTGCAACAGTACTAATTGAAAGCTACTGGCGACAGTAATAAATTGTGGGCCTGCTACTGACAACAGTAATTAATATATTCCTATACAGCGTGCAACTTGCTAACAGTGGTGAACCTGATCTGACATAACAAAGTTGAGCAGAATGAAAAACATTCTAAGGTGTAGTACATTCAAATAATTCAAATAATTAGGCTGTTAAAGGAGAGTCAGTTGAGTCATGTTTGTAGAGAGTATACTTGCTGTGTTGAGGTTATGTGGAGCGGGTGGGGTATGCAAGCTCAACCTCGTGGGAGCTCAGCTGTATTTGGACGCAGTTGCTGGACTCAGCGTTGTATGTTTCTTCGGTGTTCCCTTGCAGAGATGTGGAGACTTTGAGCTACTATTGGTGTAATTAGGGTTAGAGCGGCGCCGGTTTTTAAAAGCAGCACACTGCCCCGATTGGGCAACCGCTCAGGAGGGGGATGGTGTCTTCCGCGTTGCTCCGGCCCGCTCTATCCCCTCGGGGAGAGCAGTGGAAGAGGGCCGGAGTGTCCCAAAGAGGCCGCGCGCACGATCGGCGCCGGTTTTTAAAAGCAACACACTGCCCCGATTGGGCAGTTCTTCCATCCCTGGCTCAGTCTATCAGTCAGCAAAAGCAGGAGGTCGCTAGTATTTCTTCTAAGGTGGCCCAGTTGGAAGCAAAAATTGAGGACGCTGCTTCTATTCTAGGTACTGTTATGAAAGATTTATCTGCTATCCATGGGAAAATAGAGATGTTAGAGAACTCAGTCAGGAAGAGAAATCTGCACTTGTTGAATTTTCGCCGGGTTCCTGTTACCTCGCCAAAGGATTTGTTTAATACCTATGCTATTTCCATTTTGAAAATTCCTTTGGAATCTCTTCCTCCTTTGGCTAGGGTTTTCTGTTTGGAAGTACAGCGGAGGGCAGAGACCACGGCCAATCAAACGTTGATTAAACAAACCAACTTTATTGAAGACCCAACTTTAAAAGTTTTGGCCAGAGGCCTTCATCAGGGGTCTAAAAAGAAACATATAAATTAAACATAATACATGTACAATATCACAACAAGAAAATATAATTTATAAAAAGGTAAAAGGTACATTACCAGAAACGTACATAGAAAGTGTATGGAACACGTCTATGGGGTGGAAAAAAACACTCTTCCCAATCTAAGATGAGTAAAAAATTACAAAAATTGACCAGGATACATTACAGTATAAAAGATAAATTTAAAAAAACATTACATATCCAGCAAGATTAAAAGAATATAACTTCAACAACATATAAAAACAAAGAAATATATGCTGTTGCGTTGATTCAAAAACGTAATGAACAAACAGAATAAATATTATATTGAGAGCACACAACAGAAAACATCGATATGTTGCTGCAAAAATATTACAGAAAGTGTACCTGCAAAAGCTGTCAGAGGTGAAAGCCACCGTGCAAGGAACTGAGAGAAAAGAACGAGGGGACACCTCCTTCTCATGATAACATATGTACTTGGCATTTGGAAGGGAAAACACACAAAATGTGGGCAAAAAGCAATAATGTGATCTTAAAACTAAGAAGAAAAAATGAAACCTTAAGGATTACAAATTAAAAATTGTGAGAATATGCATTAAAAACGGAATAGGGGCTCGGTATAAAAAGCTCAAATACAATGTAGCAGCACCTAAAAATAGTAAAGGAGACACATAACTTTAAAACCAATGCTTCACGTGTTGATGATACAGTGCGTAACAAAAAACACATATGATCGTAATGTAAAATAAGTTAGGAGACACATTAAAAACAGAATAGCGGCTCGGTATAAAAAGCTCAAATACATTGTAGCGGCACCTAAAAATCATAAAGGAGACAAGTAGCTTTAAAATCAGCTCTTCACGTAAAATGACAAAGAAACTCCACCCACTTTAATGCATAGTCTCACAATTTTTTAATTTGTAATCCTTAAGGTTTCATTTTGTGTTTTTTCCCTTCCAAATGCCAAGTACGTATGTTATCATGAGAAGGAGGTGTCCCCTCGTTCTTTTCTCTCAATCCCTTGCACGGCGGCTTTCACCTCTGACAGCTTTTGCAGGCACACTTTATGTAATATTTTTTGCGGCAACATATCGATGTTTTCTGTTGTGTGCTCTCAATATAATATGTATTCTGTTTGTTAATTATGTTTTTGACTCAACACAACATTCATTTTGTCAGTTTATTATGTTGAATCAATGCAATGCATACATTTCTTTGTTTTTATATGTTGTTGAAGTTATATTCTTTTAATCTTGCTGGATATGTAATGGTTTTGAAATTTATCTTTTATACTGTAATGTATCCCTGTCAATTTTAGATATTTTAATGTTTTTAATTTTCTACTCATCTTAGATTGGGAAGAGTGTTTTTTTCCACCCCATAGACGTGTTCCATACACTTTCTATGTACTTTTCTGGTAATGTACCTTTTACCTTTTTATAAATTATATTTTCTTGTTGTGATATTGTACATGTATTATGTTTAATTTATATGTTTCTTTTTAGACCCCTGATGAAGGCCTCTGGCTGAAACTTTTAAAGTTGGGTCTTCAATAAAGTTGGTTTGTTTAATCAACGTTTGGTTGGCCGTGGTCTCTGCCCTCTGCTGTACTTCCATTTAATTCTGTGGAAGGCCTCCCTCTCCCGTTTCTTAGGGTTTTCTATTTGCCAACAACCAAGCGCAAGACCAATGGAGCTTCTTCGCCTGTACATTCTCCTCCTATGGACTCACTGGATCTGACTGGGTTTTTGGAAACTACTGATCCGGGATATGTCCCAAGAGTGACCCTGCTGCTGACTGTAGTGTTTGAGTCTGACCGAGACTTTCTTTTGAAATTATATTTCAAAGCCAGGAATGAGTCATTTATGGGGAGTATAATTAGCATGTTTCCTGATGTCTCTAAATCTACTCAGAAATGTCGGCAACAGTTTATCTCAAGGAACAAGCAGGAATGTAGTCTTCACATATGGGTATCATCAGTACCGATGGAGCCCGCGTGGGAACTCTCCCCAGCGTCCAATAGGAAATCTTTTGGGAGCATCCCACAGCGCATGTGTGCTGCCTTCCTGCCCCTGTACCTCTTTCACTTCAGTTCTTCGTTTTCCGCGGAGCCGACAGGACACGGTACCCTGTCACCGCAGAAAATCTACCTTTATTTCTTGTTTTTTTGTGGTCGCGTCTGCCTTCATTCGACGCCTACCGGTACCGCCGGTTCTCTTCTTTCTTTAAAAACAAAAAACATATATTTTTCTTCAGGGATTTTCTCTGTTTCTGGTGCTAGGCGCCATTTTGGGCACTAGGCCCATTTTTTCTTAAAATCTACCTTTATTTCTTGTTTTTTTGTGGTCGCGTCTGCCTTCATTCGACGCCTACCGGTACCGCCGGTTCTCTTCTTTCTTTAAAAACAAAAAACATATATTTTTCTTCAGGGATTTTCTCTGTTTCTGGTGCTAGGCGCCATTTTGGGCACTAGGCCCATTTTTTCTTCAAGCATGTAGAAACCAGCTACTGGTTTAAAAAAATGTTTAAAATGTGGCGGTACCATCTCCGTCACCGACACCCATGATTGGTGTCTAAAATGTTTGGGTCCTGAACATTATCCAGCGGAGTGTCTGTCATGCACGAGGATGACCAAGAGAGGCTAGCAGAATAGAGCTCCAAAACTCGGTACCCTTTTTGCCTCAGACACGATGTCAATTGAATCGATGTCTTCCAGGGCTTCATCTTCCTCCCGTGGATCTCAGGTAACGAAAAGTTAAACTAGCTGGTCCTCAAAGGGAAAATCTTCAAAGTATCGAGATGCCTCTGGCATTTCCCTCGAGGATACTTCACCGGCAAAACAGCCCCAGCAGGAGTCTTCGAGCTCCAAAGCATTAACGAGGCTCCAGGATGTTCCAGAGGCCTCGACCTCTGCGGAACTACTGGTGCCATGCTCTGGGGTCATGGCCGCATCCACCGGTACCGGCACTGGCACCGGCACCCAGGCATCGGCAGAAGCGATGGATCACAGAATCCTCGCTATCGAACGCAGTCTAGCGGCCCTCTTAGCAGCCTCGGTACCGCTAAGACAGCAACAGATGGTTCCACAGGTATCGGTACCGACAGTACCTGCTTCGACAGGACTGCTTCCCCCCACGCCGATGTCCGGTATCAGGGATCAGGAACCGAGACACTTCGCTGCCGACTTCGAGCGGTACCGATACCATGCATCACAGGAGCACCCGGTGCTTGAGTCTTTCGATTCAGATGACTCTGACGATTCTACCGGTACCAGAGTGAATCTATTAGAAGTTTCAACTCTCTCTTCTCAACGCAGGATGTCTCCTCCAGAGGATATGTCCTTCCAGGACTTCATACGTGATTGAACAAAGGGTCTTGCAATCACTGTGATTCCAGAAAAAGAACCTGGGGCAGAGGAATTAAGAATTCTACAATACCCTATGGCTCCCAAGGAAGCAGCTATGCTTCCCGTTCACAAGATCTTACATGATCTGATGTGGGAAACTCCTTTAACGATATCTTCACATTCCTGACACCTTGACACTATGTACCGAGTGCCAAGTTGTCCTGGTTTTCAAGAAACTCAGTTACCACACCATTCAATTGTAGTGGAATCGGCCATGCGAAGAATCAAGAGTGCAAAAACACACTCTTCTAATCCTCCATGCCGTGAATCCAGGACACTCGATGCCTTTGGCAGTCGATGTTTTCAATCCTCCATGCTGGGAGCCAGGATCAGTTCCTGCATTCTTTATATGGGAATGTTCCTGGAAGAAGTCACAAAAGAATTAGAGCTCATTAGTTTTCTGTCTCAGAGGAAAAAAGAGCAGACTACCTTATTCTGGTCAAACATTCCCAGAATGTCTCTAAATTCATGAACTGTGCTACCTTTGATTGTTTTGAATGTCTTAACAGAACCTCTGCTATATCCATAGGAGCACGTCATATTGCTTGACTTCAAGCATCAGACTTAGAACAGTGGGTGCAAGAAAAGCTGGGAAACATTCCTTGCATAGGAGAAATTCTCTTTGGTAAGGACTGGCAGGACAAGGCTAATCAGCTTGAATCTGACAATGCTACTTTGAACAGATTGTCAAAGGCTACAGCCAACCCAGCAAAAAAGAAAACATTCAATAAACCTTTTTTCAGTAAGAAAAAGAAGTCTTACCAATCTTACACCCATCAAACTCACTGTCCACTTCATGTTTCCCAAAAGGGACAACAACAGAATAGACAGCAGAGAAAGCCACAAGCTCAAAAAGCTCAACCGGCTCAACAGACCCAGCCACCTCAGGATCTTTGACTTCCACCTAGAGATCTTAGTCATTCTGCCCCTAAAAGGTCCAGAACCCTTGACCATTCCAGGCAGACTATGCCATTTTGCCAAAAGATGACAACAAATAACATCAGAAAATTGGACTCTGTCCATTGTAAGATTGGGGTACAAGCTTCATTTCCTCAACTTGCCCCCACCTACAATTCTGAAACAGTTCAATTCTCAGGGCCCTGCCACCGACCTCTTGTGGCAGGAGGTCACGTCACTTCTAGATCAAGGAACAATCGAAGAAGTGCCCATATCCCAGCAGGAGACAGGGTTCTACTCCCCCTATTTTCTTATTACAAAGAAGACAGGGGGACACAGACCTATACTAGACCTCGGAGAATTAAACAAGTATCTGTTCTGAGAAAAGTTCAAGATGATCTCCCTTGGAACACTTTTACTATACCTTCAAAGTCAGGACTGGCTATGTTCTCTAGATCTAAGAGATGTGTACACACACATTCTCATCCACTCGGATCACAAGAAGTTCCTTTGATTCCTGGTCCAAGGAAGACACTTCCAGTACAGAGTTCTTCCCTTTGGACTAGCCTCTGCTCCAAGAGTCTTCACAAAATGCATGGCAATGGTAGCAGCATTTATGAGGACTCTTAGAATATTCGTCTTCCCTTAGACGATTGGCTCATTCGAGCATCGACTGCTCCAGAGGCCAGCTTCGCTCTCTCTCGAGCAATGAGAATTCTTCAATACTTGGGGCTGGTCATAAACCTCCCAAAATCTCATCTCACCCCCTCTCAATCTCTAGAATTCATAGGGGCTCATCTAGACACACGGCAGTCAAGGGCTTTCCTGCCCCAGCCACGCTGTCTACATATAATACAACTGGCATCTCAAGCATCTATGAAGGTATTCCTTACTGCTCGGGAGATGCTTCAACTGCTGGGACACATCTTTATCTTTATCTTTATTATCTTTATCTTTATTCGCAAAGCTTGATAAACCGCCCAAGCCAAGGCATCAGGGCGGTGTACAATACAATAAAATGACTAGGCTACTGAAAATAAAGTTGGGAAAGGAACGCCATCAGTGACAGGACAGGAAAGAACAATTAAAAGACAGAGAACAGAAAAGAAGAGGATGAGTAGAGTGGGGGTGGGGGAGCAAGGGGAGGAAATACGAAGGGAAACTATGGGGGATGGAGGGTGCGGCTAGGGGAGAAGGCACCATCGGTCGGTAAGGGAAGATCAAAGGCTTGATAAAAAAGATAGGTCTTAAGAAGACCTTTGAAATGGGGGAAAGATGATTCAAGATGGAGTGGTAGGGGAAGTGACATGGCATCCACTGTCCATTTGGTTCCCTATGCTCACCTCCACATGCGAGCAGCCCAGCGGACCCTTTCCTCTCAGTGGTCACAAGCCTCGGGTCGACTAACAGACAAAATCAGAACTACCACACGTCTTATTTCGTCCCTGCAATGGTGGTAATCCCTGGAAAACCTCCTTGTAGGCTCTCCTTTCCAGCAGCATCTATGCCAAACCACTCTGACGACAGATGCGTCCAAGAAAGGTTGGGAGGCCCACTTGCACGATCTCTCCACTCAGGGTCTTTGGACCTCACAGAAGGTTTCCCTTCATATAAGCCTCCTAGAGCTGAGAGCCATTTTCAATGCTATTCAAGCCTTTCAGGGCCATCTCAGCAACAAAACAGCTTTGGTCCAAACCGACAGTCAGGTAGCTATGTTCTATGTGAACAAGCAAGGTGGAACAGGCTCTCTATTGCTATGCAACGAAGTATTGCAAATATGGGCCCTCGCCAGAGAGTTACAAATTCACCTGTTTGCGGTATACCTTCCGGGCATTCAAAACTCTTGGGAAGACAAACTCAGTCGAATGCTGCTGCCACATGAGTGGTCCCTCCACTCAGACCAGCTTGCTCGAGTGTTTCAAATCTGGGGAACACCAGATATAGACCTCTTTGCAAGTCCGCAGAATGTCATACTTCCCCGATTCTGTTCCAGAATTCGGGCTCAAAATTGTCAGGCAAGAGATGCGTTCCTACTCCACTGGGGACAGGACTTCCTCTATGCCTTCCCACCCATTTCTCTCATTCCCAAGACTTTATTCAAACTTCAGAAAGACAGAGGTCGTATGATACTCATAGCTCCATGTTGGCCATGTCAAGCGTGGTACCCCCTTCTTCTGCGTCTCTCTCAAACCACTCCTCTGGAGTTGGGGAATGCTCCGGATCTCCTGTCGCAGGAGGACAGATCCCTACTGCATTCCAATCCCCAGGCCCTACATCTCAGGGCCTGGTTACTGAAAGTCTAGAATTCCAGGATATTAATCTTTCTCAGCAAGTGAAGGATATCCTCCTGGCTTCCAGAAAACCTTCCACAAGACGTTCTTACGCTTTTAAGTGGAAAAGGTTCTCTGTCTGGTGTTCACAAAAGGGACTTAACCCCCTTTTAGTACCTGTAGAGTTGCTACTAGAGTATCTTCTACAATTATCAACATCTGGCCTAAAGACCAATTCAGTGAGGGTCCATCTCGGTGCTATTGCCGCTTTTCATAAACCTTTCGATGGACAACCCATTTCCTCTCATCCACTTATATCAAGATTTATGAGAGTCCTACTCTTAACAAAACCTCCCATTAAGCCACCACCGGTGGCATGGGACCTAAATCTTGTTCTTGGTCAGCTTATGAGACCGCCCTTTGAACCTTTAGCCACTTCAGATCTAAAGTTTCTTTCATGGAAAGTTATTTTCCTAATTGCCATCACTTCTGCGAGATGCATTAGTGAATTACAGGCGTTAGTAGCTGACCCTCTTTATACAAGGTTTCACCATCATAAAGGATTCATCCTCACTTTTCTGCCAAAGGTGGTTTCGTCTCTTCATTTAAACCAGTCAGTTTATCTTCCTATATTCTTTCCTAGGCCTCATGCCTCCAGTGCAGAAAGGAATCTTCACACTTTGGATTGTAAAAGAGCCTTAGCCTTTTATCTCCAAAGAACTAAGCCACATAGAAAATCTTCTCAGCTTTTTGTGGCTTTTGACTCTAGTCATTTGGGACTTCCAGTTTCCAAAAGAACTCGGTCTAATTGGATTGCAGACTGCATATCCTACACATATCAGAGTAAGGGACTTTCTCTCGAAGGCCATGTCACGGCTCACAATGTGAGAGCAATGGCAGCATCAACGGCTAACCTTCGTTCTGTCTCTGTTGATGACATCTGCAAAGCAGCCCCTTGGGCTTCGGTACACACCTTTACAGCCCACTATTGCTTAGACAAGGACTCCAGTTGGGATGCCTCGTTTGGCCAGGCTGTTCTCCAACATCTCTTCCATACTTAATTCAACTCTTACCCACCATCCACAGTTTGGATGCCAAAGGTCCATGGGAGGAAGCATGATCCAACTCACCTGGGTTCGCAGCTTGCTGGGGTCACCCCTTGGCATCTTTCAGCTGGGGATTCCCCATATGTGAAAACTACATTCCTGCTTGTTCCTGGAGATAGCGTAGTTACTCACTAGTAACAGGTGATCTCCGGAAACAGCAGGAGTTTAGTCTTCACAACCCACCCACCTCCCCTAGGAATTGTCTCTATCTCTCTCTTGCTCTACTTCTCTCCTTTGGTCTCAGCTATAAACTCAACTGAAGTGAGAGAGGTACAGAGGCGGTAAGGCAGCACCCATGTGCTGTGGGATGCTCCCAAAAGCTTTCCTATTGGACACTGGGGAGCGTTCCCACACGGGCTCCGTCGGTACCGACGATACCCATATGTGAAGACTAAATTCCTGCTGTTCCCGGGGATCACCTGATCTCCAGGAACAAGCAGGAATCTAGTCATCACATATGGGTATCGTCGGTACCGACGGAACCTGCGTGGGAATGCTCCCCAGCGTCCAATTAGAACGCTTTTGGGAGCATCCCACAGCGCCTGCGTGCTGCCTTCCCGCCTTTGCCAACTGCCTCTCTCCAGTTCTTCTTTTTCCGCGGAGCCAGCAGGTCGTGTTCCTGTCACCGCAGAAGAATTTCTTTATTTCTTTTTATGGTCGCGTCTGCCTTCTTCGACGCTCTACCGGTACTGCCGGTCTTTCTTTTCCTATTTCTTAAAAAAAAAAATATATATATATATATATTTCTTTTCTATTTTCTTTAGGTGCACTCGCCTTTTTGGGCCTTAGGCCCATAAACTTCCTTAACATGGAAAAACCTGCCTCGGGTTTTAAAAAGTGCACCAAGTGTGGCGGTACCATTTCCATCACCGACACCCATGAATGGTGTTTAAAATGTTTAGGTCCTGACCACTCCATCACAAATTGTGTGTCCTGTGCCATGATGTCTAAAAGAGGTCGGCAGAACCAAGCGGCAAATCTCAGTACCCTGTTTCCCTCTGATGCAGCTTCGGTGGCATCGACGTCTTACAGGGCTTCTTCTTCCTCCCGTGGATCTCAGGTAACTAAACATAAATCCAGCCAGTCCTCGAAGGGTAGATCTCCTTCTAAGCATCGAGATGCCTCTGGCATTTCCCTCGAGGATTCTGCACCGGCAAAATTACCCCAGCGGGAGGCTTCGGCTTCTAAAGCATTATCGGGGTTCCAGGATGTTCTAGATCCTCGACCTCGACAGATCTCCTGGTGCCATGCTCTGGGGTACCGGTGGCTTCCACCGGTACCGACTTCCAGACATTGGCGGCGTCCATGGACCAGAGAATTCTGAGCATGGAGCGCAGTCTGGCGGCTTTCCTTGTGGCATCGATGCCCTTGGTACCGTGACAGACAACTCCACCGGTACCGGCTCTAGCACCGGCATCGGTATCGGTATCGGCACCGGTACTGGTAGCATTGACATCGGCATCGGTGTCTGCGATGCCGGTACTCTGTCCTACGATGCCTTCCAGTACCGATTCTCCGGTTATCGGGCTTTGCAAGAGCATCCGGACAGATGATACTTCGAGTCCTCAGAAGAATCTGAGGATTCTGAAAGTTCTGTCGATGCAGAGATACTTCTTCCAGAGGAGGAGTCCTCCCCTAAATGCAGGATGTCTCCTCCAGAGGACATATCTTTCCAAGACTTTATTAGGGAGGTGGCTCGGGGCCTGTCCATCACTGTGGCCCTTGAAACAGAGCCAAGGGCTAAGGAGTTGGAAATTTTACAGTATCCCAAAACTCCTAAGGAGGCAGCTACCTTACCCATTCATGAGATTCTATATGATCTCATGTTGAGGATGTGGGAAACACCTCTTACCACCTCTCCTCATTCTCGTAGGTTAGATACTATGTATCGTGTCCCTCCTTGTCCTGGGTTCCATAAAACTCAGCTTCCTCACCACTCTATTGTTATGGAGTCGGCTATGAGAAGGATTAGAAGTGCAAAAAGACATGCCTCTAATCCTCCAGGACGTGAATGCAGAACCCTGGATGCTTTTGGATGTAGAGTCTTTCAAGCTTCCATGCTTGCTGCAAGAATCAGTTCCTATAGTCTCTACATGGGAATGTTCCTAAAGGAGGTCACAGAGAATTTACAGACTTTAAGTCCTTTCATTTCTGAGGAGAAAAGACAGGATTTTCTCACTTGGGTTAAACATGCCCAAGATGTCTCTACATTTTCCAACCGTGCAGCCTTTGACTGCTTTGAGTGTATAAGCAGAACCTTGGCTATCGCCATAGGTGCACGTAGAATTGCTTGGCTCCAAGCATCTGATTTAGAGCTCTGGATACAAGATAAATTGGGAAATATCCCTTGTACTGGTGAGAACCTGTTTGGTAAAGATTGGCAGTAAAAAGCCAATGAAATGGATGCTGAAAATTCCACCTTGGATAGACTATCCAAGTCCACTGCTGATCCTGTTAGGTGTTTTCTTGAACAACTTCTTTCTTTTTCTAAAAAGAAAAGATTTTATCCTGCTTATACTCAGCAGGCTTCTTCTGCAGGTCAGTTTTCAACTAAACGTCAGCAACCACCCAAACAGAAGAAAGCAAAGGCAGCTAGGCCTCCACCGGCTCAGCAGCCTCAGCCTCCTCAGGGCCTTTGACTTTCAGCTGGAGAACTTAGCATTTCTGGTTCTGGAAGGACCAGAACCGTCCACCATTCCAGGAAGGTTATGTCATTTTGCCCCCAGATGGGGGCAAATAACAGCAGAGCATTGGACACTCTCCATCATAAAGGAGGGGTACAAACTTCATTTTTCAAGCTTGCCCCAAGAGTGCGTCAGTTCAATTCTCCAACCTCCCTCCTCAGCCTGTTGGAGCAGGGGGTTGCCACTCTTCTCGCCCAGGGGGCAATAGAGGAAGTGCCTTTTCAACAACAGGGCACTTCATTTTTCAAGCATGCCCCCTCACACAATAGTGAAGCAGTTCAATTCTCCGACACCTCTCATCAACCTCTTAGGTCAGGAGGTTGCCATTCTTCTTGCCCAAGGGGCGATAGAAGAAGTGCCTCTTCATCAACAGGGCACAGGGTTCTATTCCCCTTATTTTCTTATACCAAAGAAAACAGGGGGATACAGACCTATATTAGATCTCAGAGAATTGAACAAATTCATTGTCAAGGAGAAATTCAAGATGATTTCTCTCGGTGCTCTGCTTCCATACCTTCAGAGTCAGGATTGGCTTTGTTCTCTAGATCTCAAGGATGCGTACACCCATGACCTCATCCAACCAACCCACAGAAAGTTCCTTCGGTTCCTTTTTCAAGGAAAGCACTACCAATACAGGGTGCTTCCTTTTGGTCTGGCCTCTGCTCCATGGGTGTTCACAAAATGCATGGCTGTGGTAGCAGCATTTCTCCGTACTCTATATTTGTCTTCCCTTACTTGGACGACTGGCTCATTCGAGCTCCAACACAGTCAGAGGCCAAGACTTCTCTATCCTGCACAATGCGTATCCTTCAGTATTTAGGGCTGGTAATAAACATCCCAAAATCCAGTCTGACTCCCACTCAATCTTTAGAGTTCATAGGAGCTCTGCTGGATACCACAAGAGCAAGGGCCTATCTCCCCCAGGCCCGTTGCCTTCGCTTAGTGCAGTTAGCTTCTCAAGCAGCGCTAAAGCCTCACCTAACTGCTCGAGAAATGTTGCAATTGCTGGGCCACATGGCATCCACCGTGCATTTGGTTCCATATGCTCGCCTCCACATGAGGGCAGCTCAGTGGACTTTATCCACCCAATGGACCCAGGCATCAGGGTGCCTGTCAGAGAAAATAGCAAACACAAGTCGCCTCATTTTGTCCCTCCAGTGGTGGAGGTCCACTCAAAATCTGTTGCTTGGGTGCCCCTTCCAACAACCCTTACCCCAAGCAACTCTCACAACAGATGCTTCTCCAAAGGGTTGGGGAGCTCATCTGCAAGACTTCTTCACCCAGGGCACCTGGTCTCCACAAGAGAGTTGTCTACATATCAATCTCTTGGAACTCAGCGCAATTTTCCTGGCTCTGCGAGTGTTCCATTCCCTGCTCAGCTACAAGACAGACCTCATTCACACGGACAATCAGGTAGCCATGTTCTATGTGAACAAGCAGGGGGGAACGGGCTCTCTGTCGCTTTGCAAAGAAGCTTTGCGACTATGGGCCCTCGCCAGACAGCATCAGATTCATCTGCTGGCAGTATATCTTCCAGGCATTCAAAACTCTTGGGCAGACAGACTCAGTCGAGTTCTCCTTCCACACGAGTGGTCTCTGCATGCAGACCAGGTGATCAGAATATTTCAACTTTGGGGAACCCCAGACATAGACCTCTTTGCAAGTCCGTGGAATGGCAAACTTCCCCGGTTCTGTTCCAGAATTCCGGCTCAGGGGGCTCAGGCCAAGGATGCTTTCCTCCTTTACTGGGGTCAAGACTTCCTGTATGCCTTTCCACCCATTCCCCTAATTCCCAAAACCCTCTTCAAGCTTCAGAGAGACAGAGGCCACATGATCCTCATAGCACCACATTGGCCACGCCAAGTGTGGTACCCTCTGTTTCTACATCTCTCTCAAGCTCCCTCCCTGGAGTTAGGGTCTGCTCCAGATCTCCTATCTCAGGAGAACGGGATGTTATGGCATCCCAATCCCCAGTCCCTGCATCTCAGGGCTTGGTTGCTGAAGGCCTAGATCTCCAAGATCTTCATCTTTCTCAGCAAGTGAAAGATGTTCTTTGTGCTTCCAGAAAACCTTCCACTAGACGTTCTTATGCTTTCAAGTGGAAAAGGTTTACCATTTGGTGTTCAGAAAAGGGTCTTAACCCCCTTGCTATACCTCTGGAATCTTTACTGGAGTATCTCCTTCATTTGTCTAATGCAGACCTTAAGACAAATTCAGTAAGAGTCCATTTGAGTGCTATTGCAGCTTCTCTTAAACCTCTAAATGGACAACCTATTTCCTTTCATCCTCTTATAGCAAGATTCATGAGAGGCCTCCTTCTAATTAAGCCTCCCATTAGACCACCTCTGGTGGCATGGGACTTGAACCTGGTTCTTGGGCAGCTCATGAAGCCACCTTTCGAACCCTTAGCTACCACCTCCTTGAAATTCCTTTCTTGGAAGGTTATCTTTCTCATTGCAATCACATCAGCACGCCGCATTAGTGAATTGCAAGCACTAGTAGCTAATCCACCTTATACAAGGTTCCATCATGACAAGGTAGTCCTTAGGACTCATCCACACTTTATGCCTAAGGTGGTCTCGCCTTTTCATCTCAACAAAGAGGTCTACTTACCTGTCTTTTTTCCAGGACCTCATGCATCAAATGCAGAGAGGAATCTTCATACCTTGGACTGTAAAAGAGCTCTAGCTTTTTACTTACAAAGGACACAGCAACATAGAAAGTCCTCTCAACTCTTTGTTGCTTTTGATCCTTCTCATTTGGGACTGCCAGTCTCCACGAGAACTCTAACTGGATTGCTCAGTGCATTTCTTTCGTCTATCAAAGTAAGAACCTTTCTCTGGAGGGCCATGTCACAGCTCACAATGTGAGAGCCATGGCAGCCTCAATGGCTCATCTAAACTCTGTGTCTATTGACGACATCTGTCGAGCAGCCACTTGGGCCTCAGTTCATACCTTCACAGCCCATTACTGCTTGGACAAGGACTCCCGCTGGGGATGCCTTGTTTGGTCAGGCTGTTCTCAAATACCTGTTCCATACCTAATCAACTCCTACCCACCATCCCTGGTAGGATGCCACAGATCGATGGGGGGAAGTAGAGCCCTTCTCAGGGACATACAACTTCTGGGGTCTCTCCCTGGCACCTAAAGCTAGGGAGACCCCATATGTGATGACTAGATTCCTGCTTGTTCCTGGAGATAGCATAGTTACTCACCTGTAACAGGTGATCTCCGGGAACAGCAGGAATTTAGTCCTCACAACCCACCCACCTCCCCTAGGAGTTGTATCTCTCTATCTCTCTCTTTTCCTTTCCCTCACTCTGTCTCTTTGTTTCAGCTCTAAAGCTCAACTGGAGAGAGGCAGTTGGGAACGGCGGGAAGTCAGCACGCAGGCGCTGTGGGATGCTCCCAAAAGCGTTCTAATTGGACGCTGGGGAGCATTCCCACGCAGGCTCCGTCAGTACCGACGATACCCATATGTGAGGACTAAATTCCTGCTGTTCCCGGAGATCACCTGTTACAGGCGAGTAACTATGCTTTTCCGGTGAGTAACTAGGCTTTATTGCTTCGCCCTCAGGTTTTGCAGCATGGTGGGCTTTTCTTTCTGAGATATCCATGCAGATGTTTAGTTAAATATCAGGGCGTCAGTTATTCTTTCTCTGAGCCTTCTCATCTAACCCAGTTCATAGCCGGTAAAAGGGCTCTTCCAATTTAGCAAAGTTCGGGATTAATGTTATGCACCATTTGTGTCTTATTTCCTGAAAATGTTTCTTTTGATTTTTGTCTTGCTTGCTCCCTTTTTTGTGTTCTAGTGAATGTTAATTTCTTCATTAATGAATTGGATAAGGTATTTTTCTTTATGCTGTATTAGTTTAATATTTTCCTTTGAACATTCTTTTCTGTAACAAGTGTATATCTTGCGTATTATTTCGAAATTACATAAATAAAAAGTATAATAAAAAAAAATGTGTCACTCACCAATTCACACGATTGCTGCCTCCAGTGTCTAGGGGCCGACCATGACCCGGTTGTCCGCGAAGGTCATCCACCATCATCATCAGAAGCAGGGCAATATCTTCCAACATGTCAGACTCTACCCCTGTTATCCTCAGTAGTCTCACACTCCAAGGCCCCACACGGGTCCTCAAAGTCTTGTAATGCCCCCGCGGTGCACTACCGGGACTGCAGACACTCTGACAAAAGTTCCCCAGAGCAAGAACACAAAAAGAAGAAGAAATCCTAAGGATGATCTCTTCCATAAGGCAGCCCCATTATCCCCAGTAGCCTCCTGCGTTTCGGCCCCACAAGCTCCGGAGTCTCCCAAGGCTCCTCCCCAGACCCAGTGGCACTCTGATCAGGGGTCACCTGAACGCGAGCGGAAGAAGAAGGCCTCGAGGACTCTGTCGGGGGCGCTAGACGAGTGTGAGAGGTCACGCGCCCGGTCTCTCAGCCCCTCTCGACAGTCTTTGGAGTCGGAGAGGGAGCGGCCCAGTAAGGTACCTTGAACTGATACAGAGGCCTATGGTGAAGGCACCCGGTCTCCCGAGGGTCGTCCCAGCAAGGACCCCCCTCCTCCTCGGCACCCGATCTGGTCACCCCAGCATCAGTGTCGCAGGGCCCCACTCCTGAGTGGGAGGCCTGAATGCTGGCCTTGGAGTGCAGCTTTTCTGCATTCCTCTCTGCCCAGCAGGCGCTGGTGCCTGGCCCCGCCGGCACGCTCCTCGAGACCGCAGGGACCTCGACCTCGAGGATTCCCCGGGCTGCCGCGTGACCCCCGTGAGCCAAAATCCTGGTGAGGATCCTCTGCGCGTGTCTCGATCTCCGTCCCGGTACTCGGGTGCAAGATGATCTCGGGTAAGCGTCTCTGGCTCTGGGTAGGTTTTGGCCTTGGAAACCCGGCGTGGGTCACCGATCCATCTCGAATTTCCCGACCTCGAGTCCTCCATGGACTACTCAGAGTGGGAGTCTGACGGGGAGACCTCTCCAGAAACTCGGTCCCACTGAGATTTCCCCTCAGATCCCTCTCTGCTGACCCAGAGGCGGTGGTCTTCTCCTGAGGACACCTCCTTTCTAGAATTCGTCCGGGACATGTCACTGGCCCTAGTGCTCGCCACCGAGTCAGAGGAGGAGCCCCACGCGGAGGAGCTCGATATTCTTCAATATGAAGCCCCTCTGAAAGAAGCCCTCTCAGTGTGGGTTCCTCCCATTCTGAACCGACGATGCCTCCACATGTGGGAGACCACGTCCTCCTTCCCTATCATGAGCAAGTGCCTGGGCGCTATTTATAGGGTTCAGTGGGGCCCAGAGTTTTGGAAAGCCCATATTCCCCACACCTCGATGGTGGTCGAATCAGCCATGCGGAAGCTAAAGAGCCTGAAAACTCATTCTTCAGTCCCGTCGGGCAGAGAGTCTCACACCATTGATGCCCAGGGCACAAGGCTTATCAGGGCTCAGTGCTGTCATGCCGCATCCAAGTTTACCAATTATACATTGGGATGTTCCTCTGTGACCTCGCTAGAGAGCTCAGAAACTTTGCAGCAGGCCTTGACGGAGACCATCTCTGGTGTTTTCAGGCGCCCTCAAAGTCCGTCGGAGACTGCTCGAAGTACCTCTCACAAGCAGCGTACAATGGTTTTGAGTCTTCCGTCCATGTGGCAGTGGCTGGCATTTTGAGCCTGCTGGCAGGCTTGGGTCCAGGAGAAGCTGCTGGACATCCCTTGCTCTGGGAGCAACTATTCAGCAAGACCATAGAGGATAAGGCAGCGGAGATTGAGAATGAGTATGTGACTCATACTCTCCTCTCCCAGAAAACTTCCTCCCTCCCCAGGAAGAAGCAGCTGAACAAGAAGCCTTTCTTCAATCAGAAAGAACTCCCATACAGGGGCTACCCACTCTACCTGCCAGCATCAACCCCCATTCAGGTCCCAAGACCCAACCCCCAATGCCAGCTCAGCCATCCTCGGGGTTTTGATGCCATCAGCATATCCTCTCGTCCCCTGGCAGGGCGGCTGTCCATCGGGGGATGTCTTGTCCATTTCCCTCACAGGTGGGAGTCCACCTCCTCCGATGCCTGGGTTCTCCAGGTCGTTTGGGAGGACCATCTTCTCCATCTGGATCAGGTCCCTCCTCCGTACTTCCCTGGGGAGCCAGGTTGGCTTCCCCAGCACCAGGCTCCCCTGAGTCAGGAGCTCGCAGGCCTCCTAGAGGACAATGCAGTAGAACCAGTCCCACCGCACTTACGATGCGGTAGAACCAGTCCCGAAGCGGATAGGGGGCCTTCGGCCCATCCTCAACCTGGGGAACCTAAACAAGTTCCTGATGCGGGAGATGTTCAAGATGCTCTCCCTTGGAACATTACTGCCCTTCCCTCCAGCAGGATGATTGGCTATGCTCCTTTGGCTTAAAGGATGCTTAAACTCACATTCTCGTCCATCCCAAACACAGAAAGTACCTCCTCTTCATGGTTTAGTGAAACCATTACCAGTACAGGATACTTCCCTTCGGCCTTGTGTCTGCCCCACAGGTCTTCTTGAAGTGCCTGGCCGTGGCTGTGGCCCACCTACGACTGCAGTTCATCTTAGTCTATCCATATCTAAATGACTGGTTTGTAACAGGGGACACAACATCCAAAACCAGGCAGGCCACGGACCGCACCATTTGTCTCCTGGAGCATCTGAGGTTCGGGATCAATTACCCAAAGTCCTACCTCACTCCAGTTCAGTCCCTGGAGTTCATCGGGGCTCGCTTGGACACCCTGCAAGCCTTTGCTTTCCTTTCTCAGGACAGGACAGACTGCCTTGTGTCCCTGTCGTCTGAAGTGCGGTGCCGCAGCACCGTCTCGGCCCAGATGATGCTTCGCCTTCTCGGCCACATGGCCTCCACGGTCCATGTCATGCCCAATGCCCATCTCAACATGCAGATGGTGCAGTGGTGCCTCCAAGCGCAAATCATGCAGTCAGCCGGCTGCCTCTGAGACCCCATCTCGGTTTCTCCCACTGTGGCGGAGTCTCTCGTTTGGTGGCAGGAGTCTCAGAACCTGCTTCAAGGCATGCCCTTCCAAGCTCCCGCACATCAGGTGGTCTTGATGATGGACGCCTCCCTGGCGGGATGGGGAGCTCACTCTGAGGGGCGACGTACTCAAGGGACCTGGTTCCTCGAGGAGTCCCGGCAGCAGATCATCCTGCTGGAGCTCCGGACCATCAGCCTTGCACTCAAGGTTTTCAGGGACCGCCTGCAGCACCGAGTGGTGCTGGTCCAGATGGACAACCAGGTCATGATGTTCTATGCAAACAAACAAGGAGGTACTGGCTCCTACAGCTCTGTTTGGAGGCGACAGCCCTATGCTCCTTTGCAGTGAGCCAGGGTATGACGGCTCAGCATAGTCCTCCAGCCGCTTGAGTGGTGCCTGTGTCCCCAGATGGCGCAGCAACTCTTTCAACATTGGGGGACTCCAGACCTGGACCTTTTTGCCAGTCCTGCAAATTCGCAGCTCCCCTAGTTGTGCATTCCCCTCCCACACCCGGGCAGGGTGGCCACGAATGCCTTCCTTATCTTGTGGGAAACGGGCCTGCTGTATGCCTTCCCCCCCCCCATTCTCCTCATTGCCCAGACCCTTCTCAAGGTCCAGTGGGACAGGGCCTCAATGATTCTCATAGCCCCGAGGTGGCCTAGGCAGCCTTGGTTTTCCCTGCTGCTCCGTCTCTCGATGGAGTCCCTTGTCCCTCTTAGATTCTCATCAGAGCTGCTGACACAGGAGGGGAGGGTCTGCTTCTCAACCCCAATCTGAGGCTCCCTATCCCTCACAGCTTGACAGATGAGCGGGTCGTTCTAGCCTCCTACCATCTTCCCGTAGAGATCGAGGACATTCTTTTGGCCTCATGAAAGGACTCGACCAGATGGGCTTACGCCTTCAAGTGGCATCGGTTCTCAGTGTGGTGCTCGGAGCTCCAAGTGAACCCATTTTCATGCCGTACCAGTTTGGTCTTGCATTACCTGCTTCACCTCTCGAAGTCTGAGCTGACGTCTAACTCAGTCAGAGTTTACCTGAGTGCCATCTCAGTGAACCACCACCCCATCGAGGGCAAACCTCTTTCGGGGCAACAACTTATCTCTCATTTCATGCGAGACCTGCTCATTTCCAGGCCCCCTACCCACCCTCCTCCGGTGGAATGGGACTTCAATGTTGTCCTCACGCAGCTGACCAAGCCGCCCTTTGAGCCCATGGCTACCTGCCCTCTGTGGCATCTGTTGTCGAAGATGGCCTTCCTGTTGGCTCTCACCTCTGCCCGGAGAGTCAGCGAACTCCAGGCGCTGATGGCCGAGGCACCGTACACGAGGTTTTATAGGAACAGGGTGGTCCTGCGGACTCACCCCAAGTTCCTTCCTAAGGTCATCTCGAATTTTCATCTCAATCAAGAGAGAATGCTGCCGACTTTCTTCCCGAAGTCCCACGCCGACCGAGGGTCGGCAATTCTCCACACCTTGGATTGTAAGAGGGCTCTTTTTTTCTACCTGCAGCGGACTCAGGACCACCGCAGATCTGAGCAGCTCTTCGTCTCCTTTGATCCCAGCCGTCTGGGCTGGCGATCACTAAGTGTACCTTATTCACCTGGGTGGCGGACTGCATCACCTTTGCCCAGGCCGTGTTTCCCCTGAACCACCGAGTCACAGCTCACAATGTTCGAGCGATAGCGACATCGGTCACTAGCCTGCACTTGGTGCCACTGGCAGAAATCTGTCAGGCCGCCACCTGGTCCTCCACTCACACCTTTGTGGTGCATTACTGCCTGAAGAGGGAGTCCCGTTGGGATGCCACCTTTGGCCAGGCTGTACTCCGTAATCTGTTCAGGGTTTAAGCAACTCCTACCCTCCGAGCATGGCCATTAATGAATATGGGGTCCTCGGGCTGACGTGCTTTTTCCTACAAGTCCTCAGCAGCCTGTAGCTGTCCCATATGTGAGGACTGACTTCCTGCTTGTTCCTGAAGAAAGCATAGTTACTCACCTGTAACAGTGTTCTCCAGGGACAGCAGGAATCAGTCCTCAGAACCCTCCCTCCTCCCCTTGGAGTTGTATATTTTTGCCATCTTCTTGATGGGGCTATAGCTATGGCTCCTGACTGAGTAAGATGGCACCTTTGGGCACCACACATGCGTGGTGGCATTCCCAAAGGCTTTCTTTGAAAGCTGGGGAAATGCTCCGCACGGGCTCTGTCATGCTGACATCACCCATATGTGAGGACTGATTTCTGCTCTCTGGAGAATACCTGTTACAAAAAGAACAAATAGCCCATGTAATAAACTTGGGGGGCAAGACATTTTTCAGATATGTTAGTGAGAGGAGGAAGTGCAAAAGTGGTATTGTCAACTCAAGGGTGAAGGGGAGGAATATGTAGAAACTGATAAGCTGTGTTCATGGATGAATCGCCAGGAGCAGGACCTCAGAAAACACCCACAAATAGGAAAAGAAGTGAAAGGGATCTTGAACGATTTTCACAAGGCTGTGTTCATGATAAATTAGCTAAACTAAAAGCATACAAAGCGATATGCCCAGATGGGATACATCCCAGAGTATTGAAGGAACTTGCGGAAGTTCTAGCGGCTCCACTGTTTGACCCTTTTCAATTCTTCTTTAGAGTTGGAAGTGGTCCTAGAAGGTTAGAGAAACACACATGTGGTCCCTTTACACAGAAGCGGAAGTAAGGATGAGCTTGAGAGCTACAGGCAGGTTGGTATCACCTCTGTGGTGAGTAAATAAATGGGAATTCTGCTAAAACAAAGGATACTGAGATTTATTTATTTATTTATTTATTTATTTAACAGGTTTTATATACCGACTTTCTACAATTCAAGATGGTTTACAGGGAACATAACAGACAGTATATTTCAACTGTATACATTGTAACAAAGATAAACACAGTATAAATGGTTAACAAGAGACTTTCTCCTAACGGAGGCCTAACGAACTATTTACATGGAGGCTTAGGGGCTGTTTACATGGGGAATTTATAGAAAGGTTAGAGAGTGCTTTATAAGTTGGGAGAAGTGTTCCTGGAAGATATGAGTTTTCAATTTCTTCCGGAATTCAGAGTGGTTGGGACAGTTCCTTAGTTCATGAGGTAAGTTGTTCCAAATAGAGGGGGCGAACATGGAGAATGCCCGATTACAGGTAGTTTGGCTGCATTTTCTCTTTGATGTTGGGATGGATAGGAGGTTTTTGGTGAAGGTGCGGCGTGTTCTAATGTTATTAGAATTTGATAGGAGCAAGGAGAGGCACGGAGCTGACTCATTGGAGATGATTTTGTGTATAAGGATGATTGCTTTGAATTTAGTTCTGGACTGAATGGGGAGCCAGTGTAGGTCAAAGAGGATAGGCATTATGTGGGAGCGTCTGGGATTATTTGTGATGAGTCGAGCTATTGTGTTCTGTGCCATTTGGATGGGATGTAGGCTGTTTTTAGGAAGGCCCTGATAGATAAGATTGCAGTAGTCAAGGGTTGGGATGGTGAGGGCCTGGCAGACAGAGCGAAAGGAGTCTGGGTTTAGGAGAGGCTGAAGGTTCCGAAGGGTGCGTAGTTTTGCATATATTGTGTTGGAGGTTTTTTTATCTGTTCATGGAATGTAAGGTTCTGATCAAGGATAAGGCCGAGATATTTCACTTGATTTTTAATGGAGAGGGTGATATCTCCAAGTGTAAGAGTAGCAGGTGGGGTATAGGAAGCATTAGTGAATACTTGAAGGGCTTCAGTTTTAGATTGGTTAATTATGAGGTTATGATTTGAAAGCCAGGTTTTCAGGTTTGTGATGCATTCAATTAAGTTTGAAAAGTTAGGGTTTGATAGGTTGAAAGGGGTGAAACACATAATGTCATCTGCGTATAATTGATAATGAATTCCATGATTTTGAAAAATCTTGCAAACTGGTTGCAGGAAAATGTTAAATAGTACTGCAGATAGACTGGATCCTTGGGGTGCTCCCTGTCTTAGGATAAATGGGAGGGATATGTCATTCCCTATATGGACCTGTTGAGTTCTATTTTCTAGGTAAAAGTGGAACCATTTTAGTGTTATGTCCCTCAGTCCTATTTCATAGAGCCTATCTAGGAGTTGGTGAGGGAGGGAATCAAAAGCTGATGATAAGTCAAGAAATATAAGGAGGCATCCTTGGGTGGGGTTCTGGGTAAATAGGTACAGTGAATCTAAGAGGGAAGCAAAGAGGGTTTCCACTCCATGATTCTTTTTGAAGCCATGTTGGAGTAGGTCAAGGGGAGAGTGCTCATCTATGAAATTCTGAAGCTGATTTTGGACTAGCTTTTCAGTTATCTTAGCAAGGAAGGGGATACTGGAGATAGGTCTGTAGGAGGTAGGTGAGGTAGGGTCGAGTTTAGATCCTTTTAGGATGGGACGGATAAAGGCACATTTTAGGGGTGCTGGTACGGAGCCAGTCTGAAGGGAGGACTGTACAATGTGGAGTATGTAGGGGCTAATGGAGCTATTAGTAGTCTTAAGCTAGGAAACAGGGCAAGGGTCCAGGGCAGAGGTTGAAGCATTTAGATCTTTGATGGTATTGGATATGTTTTTCAGGGTGTTAGGTTCAAAGTCATTCCAGGTAGTTGAGGGGGTGGGAGAGTGAGGTTGGTCACTGTGATTGTGTCTTGGTTGGGGGTTAGTTGAAGAGGGGGGAGGGGGAATTTTGAGGTAAGGTGATTGGCTATAGTTTGGTAGGTTATCTTTGGTGTCAAGTCCTGATGTTGGGGTTTCATTATTAAGGATTTGACAATGGAAAAGAGTTCTCTCGGTTTATTAAGAGAGCGTTGGATCATATTTTCGTTGTATTCTCTTTTATGTTTTAGAGTTTCGAAACAGTAGGCTTGAAGTTTGCTTTTGTAGATCTCATGTGTGTTGGGGTAGGAGAGTATCTCCACTGACGTTCTAGGCGTCTGAGTTCTCTTTTTAGGTCTCTAAGTTTCATGGAGTACCAGGGAGCTTTTATGTGTTGGCTTTGAGAAGGTTGCTTAGGTGGTAATAGGGCATCAGTGGAGAGAATGTCGTTCCATTCATCTATGTGAGGGTCTAGGTTCTGGTGTTTGTTATTGAGAGCATCTAAGGATGGTATTATTTGCTCAAGGAAGGTGGCAGCATTGAATTGTTTGAATTTGTGGGTATGTTGAGATGGAGTTATTTGAAGCTTCTTATGTGGGGAGTGGGGGATTGAAAAGAGGATGAGGGTGTGGTCTGACCAGGGGATAGGTTGAATGGTGTGTAAGATCTGTTTGGAGGGTAGTAGTTGCTGTGGGATAAATATTAGGTCAAGGATATTGCCTTTGAAATGTGTGGGGAGTTCTAGGATTTGGGTAAAGTGGAGGACCTCCATTGCCTGGAGAAATGAGGAGGACTGCTTTGAGGTTGTTAAGTGTAAGTTTAGGTCTCCTAAGATTATGAATGGACGTGAGATGGGTTGGGGAGAGCAAGCTGTCTCAAGTATCGAGGAGAGATCAGTTGAGTCAGATTGGGGCGCCCTATAAATGAGGTGTAGAGAAAGGGTAGGACTAGAGACTCTGAGAGTCCATACCTGGGGTGGAGATGGGTTCGACTGTGGAGAGGTTTAGGTTGGTTTTTGAAATAATAGCAACCCCACCAGCTCTGCTGGATATTCTGTTGCAGACGTGGATTGTGTATGTATTAGGACATAGTTGGTTTAATAGGACGGAGTCAGATTCTTGGAACCAGGTTTCGGTGAGACAAAGGATGTCCAAGCCATGGCCAAATATGAGGTCAGTGATCAGAGGGATTTTATTTCTGGCCGAGCGAACATTGATTAGGGACATTTGAGGGGAGGGTAGAAGTTGTCAGAGGGGGTGTTGGGGATGAGGTTGGGGTTTGTGTGGAGCAGTTTGAGCTTGTAGATCCGATTGTGGAAGTTGTTATGATTGTGGAGTGGAGAGGAGGGTTGTATGTTGGAGCGTCTGAGAGAGTGGATTATAGGGATTGGTGTATTATGGTTTACTATTAGAGCATGTGAGCGGAGAAGTGAAGTAATATGTAGTGTGAGGAGACTGGCCTACAGAGTATGTGAATGAAATATGGTTAGTTCCATTTTAGGTAATTTAGGTGAATAGTGAGAGGAAGGATCTTAGTTTGGGGAAGGGGTAATTGGAGAAGAAGGGACTAGTGTAGGTAGAGGTAGGAACTAGGAGGGACTTTTTGTATGGCTATTAGGATATTGAGCAATTGTTGAGGTAGAAGCAAGGGATTGAGAAAGTGAGAAGGTTATGCATCTAGCTCAATAGGTTTGTATAATAGCATAAGAATTAGTAACAGCAGGTATAATTGCAATTTGTTTAAAAGACAGGGGGGATTGTAGTGAGTACCTTTTGAGAGCTGCTTAAGTTCAGGTCCAGTGAAGTTCACAGTAAGTGTCCGATCGGCGTTGAGGTTTCCGTTTAGTTGAACATGAGGCTGTGGAATATTTAGCAGTTAGGCTGGTCCGTGGGTGTCCTTTGCTTTCGGGCCACGCCAAAGGGCCCTCTGACGAGGCCCTCAGGCGCGGGTGTGCCGGATGGCGCTCCTTTTAAGGTGACTGCCTCTGTCCCGATTGGGCAGCCGAGCGGTGGCGGGAAAAAGCTGATGGTCCTGGTCTGAAGCAGCCCCAGCTGCTCGATCCCGGCTTGGGAGAGCTGCTGCGGGCTGTGAAGAGTGGAGAAGAAAACTTTCAGCGCGGATGGCGCCCCTTTTAAGGTGACTGCCTCTGCCCCGATTGGGCAGCCGAACGGTGGCGGGAAAAAGCTGCTGGTCCCAGTCTGAAGCAGCCCCAGCTGCTCGATCCCGGCTTGGGAGAGCTGCTGCAGGCTGTGAAGAGTGGAGAAGATTGGATTGCAGGGTCAGAGACAGCATGGGTTTACTAGAGATAATTCTTGTCAGATAAATCTGACTGATTTCTTTGACTGGGTAACCAGAGAGTTGGACCGAGGGATAGCACTAGATGCGTTCTACTTAGATTTCAGTAAAGCCTTTGACACCGTTCCACACAGGCGACTTATAAATAAATTGAGCACCCTAGGGATGGACCCTAAAGTGTCTGGGTTAGACATTGGTTGAGTGGGAAGCGACAAAGGGTACAGGTAAATGGAGCTCACTCTGAGAAGAAGGATGTTATTTATTTATTTATTTACATTTCTTATATACCGCACTATTTGCGATCAGCGCGGTTTACATAGAACAAACAGTATCCGACAAAAAACAAGAGTCACTAGTGATACTAGTGATGTGCTACAGGGATCTGTCCTTGTTCCAATTCTTTTTAACATTGTTGTTTGTGATATTGTAGAAGGGTTGTCGGATAACGTTTGCCTGTTTGCAGATGGTATCAAAATCTGCAATAGAGTAGACACCCAGGAAGGAGTAGATAACATGATCTAGCTAAGTTTGAAGAATGGTTGAAAATTTGGCAGCTGAGATTTAATGTTAAAAAATGCAGGGTCATGCGTTTAGGCACAAAAATCCAAGGGGGGCGGTACAGTTTATTGGATGAAGTATTTCTGTTCATGAAAGAAGAATGGGATCTGGATTTGATTGTTACTGATGATCTTAAAGTGGCTAAACAGGTCAAAAAGGTGACGGTGAAAGCCAGGATGCTTGGCAAGCAGAAAAAAGGAGGTGATGGTGCTTCTGTATAAGTCTTTGATGAGACCTCATTTGGAGTATTGTGTGGAATTCTGGAAACCATACCTTCAAAAGGATATAAATAGGATAGAATCTGTGCAGAAAATGGCTACCAGAATGGTCAGTCTTAGTTATAAACCATGTGGGGACAAATTTAAAGATCTTAATATGTATACTTTAGATGAAAGGCGGCGGGATAGAGGAGATATGATAGAGACATTTAAAAACAAATGCACAAGAGGAGAGTCTCTTTCAGTTGAAAGAAAGCTCTGCAACGAGGGGACATAGGATGAGGGTGAAAGGGGATAGACTGAGGAGTAATATGCAGTAATATTTTTTCCTCCAGGAACAAGCAGGAATCAGTCCTTACATATGGGTGACGTTGGCTGCAACGGAGCCCACGTGGAGCATCTTCACAGCTTTCAAAGAAAGCCTTTGGGAGATGCTAACACGCATGTGTGGTCCCCTTCCCGCCCAAGGGTGCCATCTTGCTCACTCTCCTTTTTTCCATGCAGCACATTGGACGTCTATCCTGTTTCCCCAGAAAAAAATCCTTGCTAATTATCCTTAAAAGTTAGCTTTCCCGGTTTGCGTATGGGTTCCTCTTCCTGCCTTGAGCCAGTGCCGGACTCTGCACTGTTCTTGGCCCTTTTTTCTTTTTTGATCAAGGCTTGCCTCAACCGGCATTCGCACCTTTTTTCTCTTGGGGGTCTTCGACCCCACCCAGGTGCAACCCACCATGTCCCCCTATGGGTTCAAAAAATGTGACTGCTGCAGTTGAGCTATGTCAGTGACTGACACTCATGACTATGGCCTGCGCTGCCTGGGACTGGACCGGACTATGACAGCACCTCTTGCGACCTGTGCCAGGCCATGATGCCTAAGACCAACAAAAAGAGGTCGGAGTTGCAGGAAAAACTGTTCCCCAGGTCTGACTCGACCCCGGCCTCTCCAACGCCGAGTTCCAAGTCCAGTACTTTCCATGAGGCCCGAGCATCCTCGGAATCCCATGGTGGTGGCTCCTTCGAGAAGACCTCAGACCCCAAGAAAAAGAAATAAAAGTCCTCGAAGTCCGCCGAGGTTGCACAGGAGAATTATGATAAAACCGCCGGAGGGACTCGGGTGGCTCCGAGAAGCACCCTACCAAGGTCGTCAAGAAGGATTCCTCATCTGGCGGAGATCGTGTGAGGTTCCTCAAGGCCATAGTCCTTGTCAAGGATGTCCTCGCGATAATGCCATGCCAGCCCCGAGATCCTCTGTGCCATGCTGAAAGCTACAGAGCCTTCTGGCTTGGAAACCAGAATGGTGGCCCTGAAGCAATATCACTGCTATCCTGGCCCTGCAGCAGGCAATGATGGCTGGTTCATCCACATCATATGCTCTGACGACTGGGCCCCTGACTACGAGGGAGTCCCTGGTCGTTGAACAGAGCTTAGAGAACTATCGGCCTTGGGTCGGCCCTCGGCGCCTGTTGAGGTCCCGGTCCGGGTCCTTGGGCATCCAATCCTCCCTGGCTAGTTTTCCCAACTCAGACCCCAGGTCCTCTGGAGGTCACTGACCCCTTGGTGCCAGCCTCGAGACAATGAGTCACAAGGCCTCGGATTTGTCATCACCACTTGACTCCGAGTGGGAGGTTGACGATGAGGCATCCCCGGAAACTAAACGACACCGAGATATTCCCTTGGACCCGTCTCTCCTGGTGCCCCAGTGCTACTCCCCACTGGAGGATGTGGTCTTCCATGACTTTGTCAAGGATATGGCCAGAGGCCTCTCGGTGCATTCTTAGGCAGAGGAGGACCCGCGTACTGAGGAGTTGGAAATCTTCTAATATGAGTCTCCACCCAAGGAAACCCTCATGATGCCCATGCAGCCGATCCTCGAGCGGCTACTGCTCAGAATGTGGGAGACACCGGCATCAGCACCAGTGGTGAACCGGTGCCTCGAAGCCATATACCGGATTGGCCTGAGGTTCCATGAATCCCAGCTCCCACATAATTCTATGGTCATCGAGTCAACCATGCAAAAATTTAAGAGCCAAAATACCCACTCCTTTGTCCTCCCAGAAGAGAGGCCAGAGCCCTTGACGCCCTTGGGCGCAAGTGTTAACAGGGCTCGATGCTGGGGTGCCAGATCCAAGCATATGAACTATATATAGATACCCAAAGGCTCTAACTCAGGGTTTTCGGCTAGTCTTACTGGGGAACCCCTCCAGTGGTTCCAGTCACTGATCTCCAAGATCAAGGATTGCTCCAAGTTCCTCTCCCGAGCAGCCTATGACAGCTTCGGGTCAGCGGATCGAGTCGCAGTAGCTGGCACCAGTGCCCAACACCAAGCCTGGCTACAGTCTTCCAACTTCGAGCAGTGGATCCAAGACAAGCTGCTCAATGTCCCCTGCACCGTGGAGAACCTATTTGACAAACCTATTGCCGACAAGGTGACCAAGATTGAGGCCGACATGGTGACCCGGCAGAGGCTCTCTAAAAAGACCGCATCCCTTCCTCGCAGGAAACCAGCGGGGAAGAGACCCCTGTTCCAAAGGAAAAAGGGTCCGTTCCCCAGAGTCACCACTACCAGCCCTTCTCGGGCCAAAAACAAGGTTCTCGCCCTAAGAGGCAAGGCCATGGGGCTCAGAAGGCAAAAGAACCAAAGCCTCAGGCCACAGCTCCCGACAAACCCGGGGGGAGCTTTTGACTCCCAGGGCAGGGCCTCCCCTCCCACAGGAGACCTTTACCAGCCCACAGGGGGGTGTCTGGCGCTCTTTGCCCACAGATGGGCCAACATTACCTTGGGCTAGTGGGTATTGCAAGTGGTAAGGGAAGGATACCTTCTCCACCTTCAGCAGATACCACCCATGTTCTTCCCAGGAGAGCTGGTGTGACCTCTCCTTCACCTCACAGAGCTCGCAGGTCTGATCAGGAACAACGCCGTAGAGCCTGTACCCAAAGACCTATGGGGAAAGTGCTTCTACTCCAGGTACTTTCTTGTCCCAAAGAGAACTGGGACACAGTCCAAAACGTGATACAGGTGGAAAAACTTTATTCAATCCTAAGACCTAAAGCAACCCGACACAGGCCGTGTTTCGGAGACCTTCATCAGGGGTTGTCGGAATAGGTACTATAAATACAAACATACATATATTAATAGGAGAAAGAACAAATAGTTAAAACATAAATATAAATAAATCACCTTTCAAGACGAACATACACATACAATTTAAATATTAAAAATGTGGATACGCAAATACATTAAAAATGCCACATGGTTAAATTAATTACACATAAATTAAATAAATAAAGGTAAAATGCATCAAATTAGACTAGAATAGAATAACAAAATCAGACAAATTAAGTTAAAACAAATCTGGAGCTCAAGGGATGTGACAAGCCTCATGACCTAATACCTTAATTGTAGATATGTTGGCCAAGTAATCCTCTCGATGAGGCAACAACACTAAAACAAAGAAAACCAAGTAAGGCATATGTATATAATGGAGTTTTTGATTTTGCTCACTCATAATCATCATAAGGACAAAGATTAATAATAAATAACCACTCAGAGGGAAAATAAATTATAAAAACCACTAGAAGGCTATATGGGAAGGAAAACAACGGGTACTAGTATACAAAACAAAGAAAAGGAGGTCAAGCTCTAAATTTCCATAGCATTGCTCAGTGTAAATTTTTAAACTGAAAAAATATTATATAAAAAATATATTAAAAATATTATATCGCCCAAGATGGCATCGGGACATTCAAATGTCAGCAATGTCTTTTTATGGTATTAAAATGCATAATAAAAGGAAAGGTAAAAAGGAACTGCATCTATTTCTTGTATGGCCAGATCACACCGGAGAGAATACAAGATGCTGTATAAACGGGGAATTACCCAGCAATGTAAACTAACTATTTAATACAAACTAACTGTTTAAATAAAAAGTATTTTAAAAAACGGCGATCATGTGAAACATCGTACACTTACCAAATTAAATCTCTGCCAAGGTTTAGTACTTTGCGCGACCGGCAATATGGATGTGCATTCTATCACAAGCCAGCTTCAAACTAAAAAACGCCGGTACATGCGCGAACCTTAAGATCTTGTGCAGAGCGGGAAAAAGAGGGGGCGTGTCTAAGGCAGAGTTAAAGGTCAGCCAAATGTGAAATAAAGCCTTACTGAAAATTTTTTTTTAAAAAGAAGGTTGTAAAATAAAATGATCTGATAAGACAGTCTTGATTAAATAAAAAATAATAAAAAGTCTTAATTCCATAAAAAGTCTTGATTAGATAAAAACGGAGGAGAGGAGAGAACCAGAAAACCAGAAAACCGCCAAAGAAAAGGACACGATGAACTCGAAGACAAAATGTACAATCATATCCCTATACTTCACACATTTATGTATAAAAAATATATATATATTGTGGTTCATAATTTAGAACTAAACAGTTTAGTCGTAGAGATTAGTGCATTGCAAATTAAAGATCGTCGGCACATATACGTGCCTCAGAACCTATAGGGACAAACGGAGACATGGTATCCTTGAAGTGCAGGATAACAGGGATATAGCTTTGCACAAGATCTTAAGGTTCGCGCATGTACCGGCGTTTTTTAGTTTGAAGCTGGCTTGTGATAGAATGCACATCCATATTGCCGGTCGCGCAAAGTACTAAACCTTGGCAGAGATTTAATTTGGTAAGTGTACGATGTTTCACATGATCGCCGTTTTTTAAAATACTTTTTATTTAAACAGTTAGTTTGTATTAAATAGTTAGTTTACATTGCTGGGTAATTCCCCGTTTATACAGCATCTTGTATTCTCTCCGGTGTGATCTGGCCATACAAGAAATAGATGCAGTTCCTTTTTACCTTTCCTTTTATTATGCATTTTAATACCATAAAAAGACATTGCTGACATTTGAATGTCCCGATGCCATCTTGGGCGATATAATATTTTTTAATATATTTTTTATATAATATTTTTTCAGTTTAAAAATTTACACTGAGCAATGCTATGGAAATTTAGAGCTTGACCTCCTTTTCTTTGTTTTGTATACTAGTACCCGTTGTTTTCCTTCCCATATAGCCTTCTAGTGGTTTTTATAATTTATTTTCCCTCTGAGTGGTTATTTATTATTAATCTTTGTCCTTATGATGATTATGAGTGAGCAAAATCAAAAACTCCATTATATACATATGCCTTACTTGGTTTTCTTTGTTTTAGTGTTGTTGCCTCATCGAGAGGATTACTTGGCCAACATATCTACAATTAAGGTATTAGGTCATGAGGCTTGTCACATCCCTTGAGCTCCAGATTTGTTTTAACTTAATTTGTCTGATTTTGTTATTCTATTCTAGTCTAATTTGATGCATTTTACCTTTATTTATTTAATTTATGTGTAATTAATTTAACCATGTGGCATTTTTAATGTATTTGCGTATCCACATTTTTAATATTTAAATTGTATGTGTATGTTCGTCTTGAAAGGTGATTTATTTATATTTATGTTTTAACTATTTGTTCTTTCTCCTATTAATATATGTATGTTTGTATTTATAGTACCTATTCCGACAACCCCTGATGAAGGTCTCCGAAACACGGCCTGTGTCGGGTTGCTTTAGGTCTTAGGATTGAACAAAGTTTTTCCACCTATATCACGTTTTGGACTGTGTTCTTGTTACAACGTGATCTTTTGCCTCCTTTGTTGGACTGCTCCAAAGAGAACTGGGGCCTCAGGCCCATACTAGACCTGCAAAACTTAAACAAGTTTCTGGTGAGGGAGAAGTTCAAGATGCTCTCCCTTGGAACACTGCTGCCTTACCTCCACCAGGGAGATTGGCTGTGCTCCTTGGATCTAAAGGATGCATACACACACATCCTAATGCCCTCCTCCTACCACGAACCTTAGGTGTACTGCCTTTGGTATGGGTGGACTTCCTGTAGAGGGTATTACCCTTCGGCCTGGCCTCACCAAGAGTCTTCATCAAATACCTGGCTGTGGTGGCCATCCACCTGCGTCTGCAAGGGTCCTTCATCTTCCACTACCTAGAGGACTGGCTAATCCAGGGGCAGCACAGCCTCAGAGGCCAGTCAGGCAGCAGTGCGTTCATCCCTCCTTCTACAGCACCCGGGGTTTGTCATCATCTACCTCAAATCCCACCTCTCTCCAGTTCAAAATCTGGAGTTCATCAGTGCTCAGCTCAACATGCTACAGGTCATGGCACTCCTCCCCAGAGAAAGGGCAGAATGCCTCAGACAATTGGCAAGAGAGGTACAACGTCACCAGTTAGGGCCAGCTTGTCTCCTCCTCCGCCTATTGGGCCATATGGCCTCTATGGCCACTTGACCCTCTCAGCCTGCTTGCACATGCGGACAGCCCAGTGGTGTCTCTGCTCACAGTGGACGCAAGCCACAGGCAAGCTATGGGACAAAGTCAGGGTTCCCCGCCAGTTGCCAAAATCTTTCAACTGGTGGCAAAGCTTCTGCCACCTCCGGGCGGGAATGCCCTTCCAAGCATCTCCACCTCAGAGAACCCTGACCACGGATGCCTCCCTCCTAGGTTGGGGGGGGCACATTGTGGGGACCACTGCACACAGGGCAGCTGTTTCCAGGAGGAGTCGCTCCTACAGATCAATCTCCTGGAACTCAGGGCAATCTATATAGCCCTACCAGTGTTCCGCCACAGCCTGTGATACCGGTCCGTACTCATCCAGATGGACAATCAAGTCACCATGTTCTATATCAACAAGCAGGGGAACACTGGCTCATACTCCCTCTGTCAGGAGGTGGTGGCCCTCCTCTTCTTTGTAGCTCGCAACAACGTACTCGTGCGAGCTATTTAACTCCTGGGCCAGGACAACTGCCTAGCGGATAGGCTGAGCAGAGTCTTTAGGCCACACGAATGACGCTTGAACCTCAGGGAGGCCAATAGGCTCTTCCACCTCTGGAGCAGTTCCGTGATGGATCTATTTGCCTCTCTGGACAACACGTAGCTGCCTCACTTCTGATTGTGCCAACCACACCCGGAGAGAGTGGCAGCAAATGCCTTCCTAATCTTGTGTTCCAAAGGCCTATTCTGTGCATTCCCACCGAGCCCCCCCCTCCCCGGTCAACAAGACCCTCTTCAAGGTCCAGAGCAAGAGGGCGTCAGTCATACTAATTGCCCCCAGATGGCCGAGGCAGCCCTGGTTTCCACTGCTGCTCTCCCTGTTGGTGGCACTCCCAGTCCTGCTGGGCCATGCCCCGGACATCCTGTCTCAGGAGGGGTCCCTAACACTAACAGTGTGGCTTCTGAAAGAGTAGCACTGGCTCCTTTCAATCTTTCAAGAGAAGTCGAGGAGATCCTACTGGCCTCCCAAAAGCCCTGCACCAGACAGGCTTATGCCTTTAAGTGGAGAAGGTTCTCCACCAGGTGTGTGGAAAGAAGGGAGAACCCATTCTCCTGCTATGAACAATTAGTACACCAGTACCTACTGCACCTAACACACACCGGGCTGAAGTCTAATTCAGTGAGGGTGCACCTGAGTGTGATAGCCGCTCACCACCAACCATTCAAGGGAAAACCCCTCTTGGTCCAGCCCCTGGTCTCCAGATTCCTCTGGAGCCTCCTGTTATCCATGCCCCCTCTTTGCCCTCCGGCAGCAGAGTGGGACCTCAACATGGTGCTCTCACCAGACCGCCGTTCAATCCCCTAGCAACTTGCCATCTGTGGTACTTGGAAATTGGCCTTTCTGGTGACCCTCACATCCACTCGAAGAGTGAGCAAACTCCAGACCCTGGTGGCAGATCCACCATATACAAAGTTCTACAAGAACAGGGTAGTGCTCCTCATGCATCCCAAATTCCTCCTGAAGGTTGTATCTCCTTTCCACCTCAACCATGAGGTGGTCGTCCCCACCTTCTTCCCGTGGCCTCACGCTGGCAGGGAGGAGCTCGTACTTCATACACTAGATTGCAAATGGGTCCTGTCCTTCTACTTAAAGTGGACCCAGGCCCATCGCAGAGCTCCTCAGATTTTTGTGTCTTATGACCCCAGCAGACTGGTGCTCCCTGTGACTAAGCGAACTCTGTCCACTTGGGTGGTAGACTATATTGCCATTACTTATGAGCGAACTGTCTTCTCCCTTGAGCACTGGATCACAGCGCATTGCATGAGGACAATGGCCACATCCGTGGCCAATCTGCGCTCAGTGCAGGTGATGGAGATATGCAAGGCTGCCACATGGTCTTCAATTCACATGTTCACAGCTCTTTACTATCTGGATAGCGAGTCCCGCAGGGACAGTGCATTTGGTCAGGCAGTACTCTGTAATATTCTCGTGGTGTAGGCAACTCCTGCCCTCCGACCCTTCTGTCTTCAGACTACTGGAGTGATAGTGCTGCTGGATGCTAGAGTCTCTCAGTGGGAACTTACCTTCTGCAACTCACAGCTCCCCGAATTGGTCGCTGTTGGTGCTGTCATGGTTTGGTCCTTGGTAGCCTGGAGCTGGGGAGTCTCTCATGAAAGGATTGACTTCCTGCTTGTTCTTGGAGAGAGTGTAGTTACTCACCTGTAACAGGTGTTCTCCAGGAACAGCAGGAATCAATCCTCACAACTCCCCTGGGAGTTGCCTCCCTACCGTGTTTTAGTTTTTTACTACCTTCCTAGATTTGTCATCTGACTGAGCAAGACAGCACCCTTGGGCGGGAAGGGGACGACACATGCATGGTAGCATGTTCCAAAGGCTTTCTTTGAAAGTTGGGTAAATGCTCCATGTGGGCTCCATTGACACAGACATCACCCATATGTGAGGACTTGATTCCTGCTGTCCCTGGAGAACACCTGTTACAGGTGAATAACTGTGCTTTACGGAAAGAGTGGTAGATGCATAGAATAGTCTCCCAGTGGAGGTTGTAGAGACGAGGACTGTATCTGAATTCAAGAAAGCATGAGACAAACACAGAAGATCTCCAAAAGAAAAAAGGGACTGTAGTAGTTGATATGGAAGAGCAGACTAGATAGTCTATATGCTCTTATTCTCTCATCATGTATCTCCAGGAACAAGCAGGAATGAGTCTTCACATATGGGTATCGTCAGTACCGACGGAGCCTGCGCGGGAACGCTCCCCAGCGTCCAGTAAGAAAGCTTTTGGGAGAATCCCACAGCGCCTGCGCGCTGCCTTCCCGCCTTTCCCAACCGCCTCTCTCCAGTTCTTCTTTTCCACGGAGCCAGCAGGTCGTGTTCCTGTCACCGCAGAAGAAGTTCTTTATTTTTTTCTTTATTTTTCTGTGTTGCGTCTGCCTTCTTCGACGTCAGACCGGTACCACCGGTCTTTTCTTTTCTTTCTTTAAAAAAAAAAAAAAAAATCTATTCTTTACTTCAACTGTGCATTTTCAGTTTGGGCCTTAGGCCTGAATATTTTTCTCCTAATGGAGAAGCCCACTTCCGGGTTCAAAAAGTGCACAAAATGTGGCGGTACTATTTCTGTCACCGACACCCATGATTGGTGTCTAAAATGTTTGGGTCCTGACCATTCCATCACGGATTGTATGTCCTGTACCATGATGTCTAAAAGAGGTCGGCAGAACCGAGCAGCCAAGCTCAGTACCCTGTTTCCCTCTGATGCAGCCTCGGTGGCATCGACGTCTTCCAGGGCTGCTTCTTCCTCCCATGGATCTCAGGTAACCAAACATAAATCTAGCCTGTCCTCGAAGGGCAAATCTCCCTCTAAGCATTGAGATGCCTCCGGGCTTGTCCTTGAGGATTCCGCACCGGCAAAATTACCCCAGTGGGAAGTTTCGGCTTCCAAAGCATTGTCTATGGGGTCACAGGTTGACATCGATGGCTCGGCCTCGACCGATCACCTGTTGCCGTCTTCTGGGGTACCGGTGGCCTCCACTGGTACCGACATCCAGACTCTGGTGGCGTCGATGGATCAGAAGATTCTGTCCATGCAGCGCACCCTAACGGCATTTATGCAGGCTGCGACGCCTCCGATACCGCAACAGTCTCCGTTGCCGGTACTGGCATCGTTCCCGGTGCCGGTACCGATTGCATCGACATTGGCTTCGGTGTCGACTGCAACGGTACCCTGTCCTATGATGCCCATCGGTACCGAACCAGTACCGCTTACTCCCGATGTCGATCCCACTCGGTACGCATATCATGCTTTACAGGAGCATCCAGACAGGCGATACTTCGATTCCTCCGAAGACTCTGATGAGTCAGAGGCTTCTGTCGAGGCATCGGTACTTCTTCCTCAGGAGTCTGATTCTCCAAAACGAAGAATGTCTCCTCCAGAAGACTTGTCTTTTCAAGACTTCATTAGGGAAGTGGCTAGGGGCCTCTCCATTACAGTGGCCCCTGAGTCAGAGCTTAGAGCCAAGCAATTAGGTATTTTGCAATATCCTAAGGCTCCTAAAGAGGCAGCTACCTTACCTATTCATGAGATTCTCTATGATCTCATGTTGAGCATGTGGGAGACTCCTCTTACCACCTCTCCTCATTCTCGAAGGTTAGACACCATGTACCGTGTCCCTCCTTGTCCTGGCTTCCATAAGTCTCAGCTTCCTCACCACTCAATTGTCGTAGAGTCTGCCATGAGGAAAATAAAGAGTGCAAAGAGACATTCATCTAATCCTTCAGGACGTGAATGCAGGACCCTAGATGCTTTTGGCCGAAGGGTTTTCCAAGCTAATATGCTTGCTGCCAGAATCAACTCCTATAGTCTCTATATGGGGATGTTTCTAAAAGAAGTCACAGAACATCTGCACACTTTAGCTCCTTTTATTTCAGAAGATAAAAGGCAGGAATTTCTCACTTGGCTCAAACATGCCCAAGATGTTTCCAAATTTTCCAACCATGCAGCCTTTGACTCTTTTGAGTGTGTAAGCAGAGCCTCGGCTATTGCCATAGGTGCACGCAGAATTGCTTGGTTACAAGCCTCTGATTTGGAACTCTGGGTCCAAGATGAATTGGGAAATCTTCCTTGTACAGGTGAAAACCTTTTTGGCAAGGATTGGCAAGCAAAGGCCACTCAGATGGATGCTGAGAACTCTGCTTTGGATCGACTTTCAAAGTCTACCTCTGCTCCTGTTAAGAAAAGATTGTTCAAAAAGACACCTTTTTTCTAAAAAGGGAAGATATTATCCTGCTTATGGTCAGCAGGCATCTTCTGCAGGTCGTTTTGCTGCAAAGCATCAGCAACCACCTAAACAGGCCAAGTCAAAGGCTGCCAGGCCTCCCACGGCCCAGCAGCCTCAGCCTCCTCAGGGCCTTTGACTTGCAACTAGAGAACTTAGCCTTTCTAGCTCTGGAAGAACCAGAGCCCCTCACCATTCCAGGAAGGTTGGCTTACTTTGCTCCCAGATGGGAGCAAATCACAGCAGAGCAATGGACCCTCTCCATTATAAGGGAAGGGTACAAGCTTCATTTCTTAAGCCTTGCTCCCCACACCATGGTGAAACAGTTCAATTCTCCAACATCTCTCCTCAACCTTCTGGGTCAGGAGATTGCTACCCTTCTTGCCCAAGGGGCAATAGAAGAAGTACCTCTTCTTCAACAGGGCTCAGGGTTCTACTCCCCTTATTTTCTTATTCCAAAGAAAACAGGGGGCTACAGACCCATATTAGATCTCAGAGAATTGAACAAGTTTCTATTCAAAGAGAAATTCAAGATGATTTCTCTCGGTGCTCTGCTTCCATACCTTCAGAGTCAGGACTGGCTTTGTTCTCTAGATCTCAAGGATGCGTACACCCATGTACTCATCCATCCAACACACAGAAGGTTCCTTCAATTCCTTTTTCAAGGAAAGCACTACCAATACAGGGTGCTTCCTTTCGGTCTGGCCTCTGCACCAAGGGTGTTCACGAAATGCATGGCAGTAGTAGCTGCATTTCTACGCACTCTAGGAATATTTGTTTTCCCATATCTGGACGACTGGCTCATTCGAGCTCCATCCCAGTCAGAGGTCCAGACTTGTCTAACCTGCACAATGCGTGTCCTTCAGTATTTGGGACTGTAATAAACATCCCAAAATGCAATCTCACCCCTACTCTGTCTCTGGAGTTTATAGGGGCCTTACTGGATACACAACTGCAAGGGCCTATCTTTCTCAGGCCCGTTGCCGATGCTTGGTGCAGTTAGCCTCTCAGATACAGTTAAAGTCCCATTTAACTGCTCGAGAGATGTTACAACTATTAGGCCACATGGCATCCACCGTGCATGTGGTTCCATATGCTCGCATTCACATGAGGGCAGCTCAATGGACTTTGTCCACCCAATGGACTCAGGCATCAGGTTGCCTGTCAGACAAAATAGCAAACTCCAGTCGCCTATTTTGGTCTCTCCAGTGGTGGAAGTCCTCTCCAAATCTGTTGCTGGGGTCCCCTTTTCAGCAGTCACTACCCCAAGCAACTCTTACAACAGATGCTTCTCCAATGGGTTGGGGAGCTCATCTGCAGGATCTCTCCACCCAGGGCATCTGGTCCACAGGAGACTTCTCTGCATATCAATCTCTTGGAACTCAGAGCAATATTCTTTGCTCTCAGAGTGTTCCATTCCCTGCTCAGCTACAGGACAGTCCTCATCCATACGGACAACCAAGTAGCCATGTTCTATGTAAACAAGCAAGGCGGGACTGGCTCTCTGTTGCTTTGCAACGAAGCTTTGCGACTGTGGGCCTTCGCCAGAGAGCATCACATCCATCTTCTGGCAGTTTATCTTCCAGGCGTTCAAAACTCTTGGGCGGACAGACTCAGTCTAGTTCTGCTTCCACACGAGTGGTCCCTCCACATGGACCAGGTAGCCCGGATTTTTCGAATTTGGGGAACCCCGGACATAGACCTCTTTGCAAGTCCGTGGAATGCCAAACTTCCCCGGTTCTGTTCCAGAATTCCGTGTCAGGGAGTTCAGGCCAAGGATGCCTTCCTCCTTCACTGGGGTCAAGACTTCCTTTATGCCTTTCCACCCATTCCCCTAATTCCCAAAACTCTTTTCAAGCTTCAGAGAGATCGAGGGACCATGATCCTCATAGCACCACATTGGCCACGCCAAGTGTGGTACCCTCTACTTCTGCATCTCTCTCAAGCTCCTTCCCTGGACTTGGGCTCTGTACCAGACCTTCTATCCCAGGAAGAAGGAACGTTGTGGCACCCAAACCCCCAGTCTCTCCATCTCAGGGCTTGGTTGCTGAGGGCCTAGACCTTCAAGATTTTCATCTCTCTCAGCAAGTCAGAGATGTTATTCATGCCTCTAGAAAGCCTTCTACTAGACGTTCCTATGCTTTCAAATGGAAAGGATTTACCATTTGGTGTTCAGGGAAGGGTCTTAACCCTCTTGCAATACCTTTGAATTCTTTACTAGAGTATCTCCTGCATCTATCCCATGCAGGTCTGAAAATGAATTCAGTAAGAGTCCATTTGAGTGCTATTGCAGCATCCCTCAAGCCTCTCAATGGACAGCCTATTTCCTCTCATCCTCTTATAGCAAGATTCATGAGAGGCCTTCTTCTAACTAAACCTTCCATTAGAGCACCTCCAGTGGCATGGGACTTAAACCTGGCTCTTGGCCAGCTTATGAAGCCATCCTTTGAACCTTTAGCCACCACCTCCTTGACATTTCTTTCTTGGAAAGTTATTTTTCTCATTGCAGTCACCTCAGCATGCCACATCAGTGAGTTGCAAGCTTTGGTGGCTAATCCACCTTATACAAGGTTCTATCATGATAAGGTAGTCCTCAGGACCATTCCACACTTTATGCCCAAAGTGGTCTCGCCTTTTCATCTGAACCAAGAGGTATATTTACCTGTCTTTTTTCCAGGACCTCATGCATCAAGTGCAGAGAGGAATCTTCATACCTTGGATTGTAAGAGAGCTCTCGCTTTTTTCTTACAAAGAACACAGCAACATAGAAAGTCTTCTCAACTCTTTTTTGCTTTTGATCCTTCTCATTTAGGACTTCCAGTCTCTAAGAGAACACTGTCCAACTGGATTGCTCAGTGTATTTCTTTTGCCTACCAGAGTAGGAACATTTCTCTGGAGGGCCATGTCACAGCTCACAATGTGAGAGCCATGGCAGCCTCAATGGCTCATCTAAACTCTGTGTCCATCGACCAAATCTGTCGAGCGGCCACCTGGGCCTCGGTTCATACCTTCACAGCCCATTACTGTTTGGACAAGGACTCCCGCCGGGATGCCTCGTTTGGTCAGGCTGTTCTCAAACACCTGTTCCATTCCTAATCAACTCCTACCCACCTACCCTGGTCGGATGCCAGAGATCCATAGGGGGAGGTAGAGTCCTTTTCAAGGACACACAACCTGGGGTTTTCTCCCTGGCATCTGCAGCTAGGGAGTCCCCATATGTGAAGACTCATTCCTGCTTTTTCCTGGAGATAGCACAGTTACTTACCTGTAACAGGTGATCTCTGGGAACAGCAGGAATAAGTCTTCACAACCCACCCACCTCCCCTAGGAGTTGTATCTCTCTATCTATCTTTCCTTTCCTCTCTCTCTCTTTGACTCAGCTCTAAAACTCGAACTGGAGAGAGGCGGTTGGGAGAGGCGGGAAGGCAGCGCGCAGGCGCTGTGGGATGCTCCCAAAAGCTTTCTTACTGGACGCTGGGGAGCGTTCCCGCGCAGGCTCCGTCGGTACCGACGATACCCATATGTGAAGACTTATTCCTGCTGTTCCCAGAGATCACCTGTTACAGGTAAGAAACTGTGCTTTCTGTGCTTATAGACTCTGCCTCTCCCACCCTATAGGAGCTGAGAGCTTAAATTTGGCCCTATGTGTGATGCTGACAGGGGAGAAATTTGGGTTATAGTGGGTGATGCTATGCAGATCATTCAGCGAAGTGGTGGTTTGTGGAGTTAATGCTGATGCAGATCGGTAAGGGTAGGTGGGTCATCCGTGGGTATCAAATTTTTAACACAGGTGCTGTAGGATCTGGCAGATAGCTCCGATGCATTTCCCAGCTGTCTGCAGATATATTTACCTTACCCTAAGTGTCTTCCCTGTGCGGTAAATTTAGGACAGATGCTGGCCATGCCCAATATTTAATGTAGAGGCTTTGCATTTACTGCACATTATTTTTGCTCTTAATGTAGAGTAAGTGCTGTAAACAGGCCCCTTGATGTCTAATATCCTTAGGATAACAGACAATACAATGCATACAATTTTTTTTTACTTTATTTGAACTCATGTTAAGCTTTAACACATAGTAGGTATCTTTTTATTAACAATATATATATTTTTTACACAAATGGAACGTGCTGCGGAATATATATGAAGCATGTTTTTCATTATTTTAATATGTGAAGTTTAAGATGAAATGTAGGAGGACAAAACATGTTTTAACATATTGGAATGAAAAGACTCCTGTGTAGTTAATATATACAGCAGCAGCTAGAGTGCTATCAAATGTAAATGATGAGGTGATATTGATGAAAGGAGGGGATTGAGGTCTCAAGGGGCACTGATGACGGATTGAACAGAAGCAGCCTTGCTCCACATGTAACTCAAGTCTGTCGTCTTCACTGTTCAAAACCATAATGGGAGGTGGCAGTCTGAAATGAGTTGCCACGGCAAAGAGTATTATTTTTGAAATGCTTTCACACAAATCACTAGGCCTTGTATACAACTTAGTTTCATGCTTTAATGTCATCAGGAGGCACAAATTGGTGTGTCTAATTGTTTGCCACCTGCCAGCAAAATGAGCTGCAGGGCAGCCAGACGGGTTTGATTGTCTATGAGCTATTCAATAGAGTGAGAGTGACAACATCAAAAATTTCACTTTAAAGTCGGAAGCTCTGAGCAATCTTTCATAGACCTCTTTCACACAAGTACGTCTGGACAACTGCATTTTTCAATTAATTTCCAATATACTGCTGCCTTCTGCCTCATCTGTCCTTAAGTTTCCATAATTTTATCTGAAGCTTTATAAACACATTTCTAGGACATTAGTGTCTAACTCCTAAATTAAATGTCCTTTAATACAAGGTGTGCCTCCTAACAGTCAAGTTACAGGTTTTGAATATAATGGTCTTAGTTGTTTAGTCCTATTGGATACAGAGGCTAAGCAGCTGTTTAATTTTCTATGTTTTGAATTAACTCGTAAATCATTCTTAAATGTTCCCAAAGATCTGTTTCATAAGCTCAATACACATTCAGATGTGTATAATCTCAAGCTTATATATTATTTTGTTTATATCTATTTAAAAAATATTTAAATGTAGAAAGGCATGGTAGTGGTTTGAGGGGAGAGGGGTTGGTATCCTGCACAGAGTAGCAATTACAGCTCTAACAGCTTTACTGAGCAGATTGAAGGGGCCACACTGTAATTTCTCTGCCTTCTCTTAGTATATTATTATTTAATTGCTTTGTATATCAGATGGCTACATGAACAACATTTTTATAAAAAATATATCTTGCAGTGTATACCCTTACTCTAGCCACTTTACTGGGCAGACTAGATGGACCATACTGTTCTTTATCTGCCGCTGTATATTGTTGCTAGAAGAGTGGAAAAATTAACTTTTACATTATCATAAATTATCACAACAAATTTTATTTTTTATGATAATTAGTTGCATATTTTGTTATTTTGGACCATGTAACAGGTTATTGTAAAGAAGGCAAGTTTGTGAGAGAGAATAATTGGTTATTTGAAATTTTGTGACTCAGAAATTGTTTTTGAATGGAGTATATATTATCAAGTATTAGTAAATAAGAAATAAAATATTTTTTATTGAAAGATGTTGCTTACTAGGTTTGCTATATCTTGTTTTTGGGTAAGATTACTTTGCATAGTGTATGTGTTGATCGTGAAGGTGTTTTTTAATTTAAGTTTAGTCTGATCCTTTAAAGAACCATGCTAATCCAGATACTTAAAACTGTATAGCCACTATCATTCAGCTACATGAGTATAGTTTATAAACAGAACTAGGCTAAAACTGTAGATTGAGGGTTAAAAATAAATTTCACAAGCAAAAATTGTGAAAATGCATTTAATTCCTGGATTATTAAAAACGCCAAGTAGCATTTCAAATTTATAACAGTATCTCAAACAAAATTAAACTGCATGTTTTTATTTTATGCACTTACTGTTTAAATGGAAGAAAATGACATCTGCACAGGGTTTAGAAGAGTGCAAGTGAAAACATAGATGTTGTTAATAGTGTACACCAAGAAATGTATCATTTCACTGGGCATTGCTATATAGTTGAAGATAGATTACGTTTTGGAATCATTCAGACAGACTGCACTTTGTTGAGCAATCTTGAAAATCTGATAAATATGCATATCAGTAAAATGGAAAATAAAATCAAATAAATATCAACCCTTTAAAACAAAAGATGTTGTAAATTAATTTTAAGATATTTTTCTGAATGCAAGCCAATCTATAGTAATGGATGGGGTCAAAATGAAAAAAGAATATTATTGAAAGAGGCCATGCCTAGAAGAGCAGACCAAAAGCATAATAACCTCAATAACTAGTATCCATCAAATACATTGTCGTGTTTTAAAAGAGCAGTTTTCATTGTTCAGTTATAAAATTTAAGGGCCTAATTTTATAATAAAACACCTAAACGAGAAGTCCAAAAAGGCGCCTATTCCATATCGTCCTGCTAGACCAATCTAGACAAGTAGGTTGTGTTCCCCTACCTGCAGATTGGTGGAGACAAAGAACCAATGAAAAGCCCAAGTTTCAGTGATATTACTCTCATGCCTCTATTCGCCTCAGCCACCATAGGTCCTTTCAGTATTTCTTTGTCTCCAGCAGTTGGTAAATTTTCTCCTCTCTGAAGAAAATCTGAGAATTGATAGGAAAAGATTGATTAAACGTTTGTGAATGACCACCTTGAGAAGCAAAGGTGATTTTCTCACTTGAGCGAAACGTGGAAGGCTTCAGTAATCTGTGGTCTGTTAGGTAGCAGTAGGAGGAGGAGAAATGAGTTAAGCTCCATGCCCTTATCATGATAAGAGCCTGTCAAGCAGCCACAAAATTGGAAGGATTTGGAAGAGTGCAGCAGCCTCACACAGCCTCAGTGCCCCCTTCTTTTCCTCTCTGTCCCACTTGCTTGCTCCCAAAAATTGCAGAAGGCTCTCAAAGGGATCTTCCTGCCAGCCACCTTAATTGCAGTGCTGCACAACCAGCCAGTAACACAATTTCAGAAGAGTAGAGCTGAGCCTGGCATGGATCCTTTGCCTGGGGGCTCTCAGGGAGCGAGTACCAAGGCTTGGCCTCGTCCTTGTTGAGGGCTCCCGATTCCATCTTCATGGGCCGCAATTCAGGATGGACTTCTGGCCGACCATTGGCATGGTGTTGGGGTTTTCCATTGTTTTCTGCATGCTTTAATAGCGGTTTTACCTATTGTGCGCCTGTTGGTCATGCAGTCTTAACATGCATTCCGCCCGAGCAGCTCCAACGCGCGATCCTTCACTAGTGCCTGTAAAGCGCATTGCATAAAAGCGCAGTTAACCCATGCCTTCAGGCTGCCACAGCATTAGCGCGTGGTTTTTATACTTGTCTTAACTCTTTATATCTTATTCCAGGAAACATAGTTTGACCTGTGGCAAGCAAGGTGCTTCATCCCCAGATTCTGGACTCTGCTCTTCTTGCATGGCAAATTCTGAGTCAACCCTGGAGGGCCTGCTTTGCCCCTCCCAGCCTGGGACTACAGTTTGGCCTTGCCTGCCACATGGCAGGAGGTGACATTGCATTATGGAGAAGGATAACACAGGTACACTACCAAAAAACTGCCTCCAGTTTTGCAACTGATTCCTATAGATTTTGGGGTGCTGAATCCAGGAAAAATAGCCAAAATGTTCCATCACGTCACATTTTCTTGCAAAATTAGATTTCTTACCCATATAAGGAATGTTCACATAATTTCTTTTTAGCCGACTGCAGTTTATTTTCTTGGCCCAAAATAGAGGTTGTAATGGTTAACTAACTAGAAACACTCCCTCATGATATTTTAGAGTGTTTTGTATTCATTTTATACATTAACAGGACAATTGGGAGGCGGGGGGCTAAATCCAGTACTCGCGCTGGCGCATGTTCTTTCCTGTTCGCCTCGCCTCGTTCGCTCGCTCAAACACGGTAGTTGCGACATGAACATTCCTGTCAAATTTCAGTTTCTTGCAAGTTCATTATTACCTTTTGTTTGCTCAGTCGTAATCCAGCTTTATTCCGAAGTGGTTCACTACAGTTGTAGTTTGCAGTGCTGTATATTTGTGATGGCTCACAGAGCCAGAGGTTGCGTCAACTCTCCGGACAGTTTTTGTTTTATTTGTGCGGAATATACCGTGAAAAAGTAGCAGAGGAACATTTCTGCATTTATTAAAAAAGTATATTTCGCCTATTTCGGTTTGAAGTTAGGCGATCAAGACAAACCGTGGGCTCCTCACAAAGTGTGCAAGACATGTGAGGAAGATCTACGCTTATGGATGAAAGGTAAAAAACAAGCATTTCGTTTCAGAATACCTATGATGTGGCGTGCGTGAACAAAGAGACCACAGCAGTGACTGCTATTTTTGCTCTTGCATTGTGAAGGGATACAACTTAAAAAATAAGAACGTAATAAGTTACCCCAACCTTCCCTCAGCAATTAGGCCTATGCCTCATAACAACGAAGTACCTGTGCCTGAACCACCAAAATCTTTGGATCATATTTGTGTGGACGGTTCTGATCATGATGAGACTCATCAGATGGCTTTTCCCGATGAGTCCAGTACTTCCGAGTTTGAAACTGAACCAGATCCGAAACCTGAACTTTTCTCGCAAGCTGAATTGAATGATTTAGTCCGGGATTTAGGACTCCCAAAAGATGCTGCCCAACTGCTAGGTTCTCGGCTTAAACAGAAAAATCTATTGTCACCAGGAACAACTTTTTATTGGTACCGCAACCGCGAGACACAATTTTTGAAGTATTTCAGCAAAGAGGAAGATTTGGTATTTTTGCAACGATATATACGGAGTGATGGAAAAGTTTAAACTCAAGTATGATCCTGCTGAATGGCGGCTGTTCATTGATTCGTCAAAAGACAGCATAAAAGGTGTTCTTCTTCATAATGGCAACACATTCGCTTCAGTTCCTATTGCTCACTCTGTTTCTTCAAGAAAAATACGAGAATTTGGCCCTGATTCTTCAGAAGATTCGTTATGATGAGCATAAGTGGATGATTTGTGGAGACTTTAAAATTCTATCCATGCTATTAGGGCAGCAATCCGGTTTCACCAAATATCCCTGCTTCCTTTGCTTGTGGGATAGCCGGGCCCGCGACCTACACTGGGGGAAAAAAGACTGGCCAATTCGGGAGTATTTGAGACCTGGTGAGAAAAATGTTCTTCATGAGAGCTTGGTACCTCGTGATAAAATTCTATTACCACCTCTCCACATTAAGTTGGGTCTCATTAAGCAATTCATCAAGTCCCTTCCAAAAGATGGTGAGTGCTTTCGGTACCTTTGCTCAAAGTTCCCCGACTTTCTGAAGCAAAGCTAAAGGAAGGAGTGTTTGTTGGCCCTGATATAAGGAAACTCATTTCAGATGGAGCATTCGCTGAAACGATGTCTGAGAAGGAAAAAGAAGCCTGGGATTCCTTCAAGGATGTTGTTCTCAAATTCTTGGGGAACAGGCGGGATGAGAACTATAAGGATATTGTTGCCAGGATGCTCAATGCCTTCAAAGAACAAGGCTGTAACATGAGCCTGAAAGTCCATTTCTTGCACTCCCATGTGAACTACTTTCCTGAACACTTGGGGGCGTACAGTGAAGAACAAGGTGAAAGGTTTCACCAGGACATCAAGGACGCAGAGAGAAGGTACCAAGGAAGATGGAACACCACTATGATGGCTGATTTCTGCTGGTTGCTGCTGCGGGAAACCCCAGATGAAAAATACGCCAAGCAGCGCACCAAGAGAAGCATTCGGGGGAAGAAGAAACGGGCCCACCAGGAGATTGATTGACCCAAGAATGACTTTAAAATCTAAACTGTGTTGACAAATATCGTGTTTTTACTAAACTTTGAAATAAAAATTTGCTAGTTATTACCACAGTGTCGGATCTCATTTATTAGAATTTTATTTTCACACCATCGGGTGTTTGTCTTCATGTATTGCAATGGTGCGGTTTGCGTTTTCTATTCTTACATACATACCTGTACAACATTTTTTGCACATTTCTTTGCTTTGCTTTGTGTCTAACCTTGCTCTTATATGCTCAATGTTTGTGCACATGTATGTGGCTGTTTTAAGTGCAGACAATTTTGCTACCATCACAGTGTGTTTTGTTGACATTACTCTATTCTTATGTGCTGCCTTGTTACAATTTTCTTTATTCTTATTTGAATAACTACTAAACAATTAGTATAAAGAATTCATCCAAGAAACTTTTATCTCGATCGCACTCAATCTGAAACGTTCACCTCAAACTGCTAACCCAATGTAGCAAAAAATCTGTACGTGATGGAGCAAATTGGTTACCAGATTTGGATTCAGCGCACCAAAAAACGTAAAAATCAATTGAAACATTAGAGGCAGTTTAAAAAAAAAATTTTTTTAGTGTACCTGTGTAATTGAAATCCAGAACTTTCAGGGTAGCATATATGCTTCCTGTTCCACACTAGGACCCAAAAGACAGGCAGAGTCCGGAGTCTCAGTGTGTGGATGAGACGATGGTGCATAGAAGAGGTCTTTGGATTTGTTAGGAACTTGGCAATATTCTAGGGAATGGAGGGGCTTTTCCAAAGGGATGGGCTCCACCTTAACTGGGATGGAACCAGGCTGCTGACATTAACCTTTAAAAAGGAGATAGAGCAGCTTTTAAACTAGATAATAGGGGAAAGCTGACAGTCGCCCAAGAGCGCATGGTTCGGATCGATGTATCTGTGAAGGATACTAGCAAAAGAATGAAGTTAGGGCATATCGAGAGAGAGGTTCCAATAAAGACAAAAGTAACCCAAATGCCTTTAAGTACAGAGCAGTCAGAGCTTAAAGATTCCAAATTACCCCTGCCTACCGATAACCAGATTACTATAAATAAAATATGACCTCTAAAATGCTTGTATGAAAATACTAGAAGTTTAAAAAATAAGATGGGAGGGACTCCCGGTGATGTCAGTGGTTCGGATGGTGGCGAGCTAGATGAGCTCCGTTGCCACAGCCTGCCAAAAGGCAAAAATAAAAGAGCATAAAATGAAATGAGGCGGTGTGGAAAGCTGGAGGTAGTGAGGCAGCAAAGCCCCCAAATAGCGAAGGAGAGAGAGCGGGCAGCGATTCCTCCCAGCCGTAAGAGTCGCGGCAGAGAAAGGAGAAGGGCCGCTGAGCTACGTGGCGGGAAGACTTGCGGCAGTGGAGGCAGCGGGGACAGCGAGAGCAAGAGGAAGATTGTGGAGTGCGGTTCGAGAGGAGAGCTGGAGAGAGAGTGAGAAGATCTTACACCAGGGCAGCCTTCAGAGAGAAACAAGAGAAGTCTGGGGAGAATGGAGAGGGCCGACGAGCCCTGACGGCCCCGACAGCAAGGAGGGAGGACAAGACGGGAGCCCGTGAAAGAACCGGACGATCCAGAGTGGCAGAGAGAGGAGGAGGTGCAAAGCAGAGGTGAGCTGGAGGCGGGGCAGTCGCGGGCTCGGGAAGCTGTGCAGCTCCAGTGGGGAGAGGAGGACGTGGAGTGCTGCAAGGCCCGGAAGAAAACAGCAGAGGGCCACGTGGGCAGCAGGAAAGGCTGAGAATAAGAGGCGCAGCGAAGTCGGAGAAGGAGAGGAGAGAGAGTGAGCGGAACGCCTTGGGTGCGGCAGGGTCAAAGAAGCACCGGCACAGTGGCAGAGAAGAATAGCCCCTAAAGAAAACCCAGCAGCAGGCTGCACTGTAGGAGGAACAGTAAGTGAGAGCTGAGATTAGGAGAGAACGCAGTGGACCAACAGCGTTCAATAGTGGACTGACAGCAAGACAGAACCCAGCAGGAGGGTCAGCAGTGCCATACTCAGAGGGAAGAGGCCGAGGTACTACCTAGCGCCTGAACAGCACCCCAAGAGGAGGGGGAGAAGAGAAAAAGTGTTAAGGAGGCGGAAGTAAAGGGGAACTGCCTCAAAATAAAATGGAGAAAGCAAAGAGAGACGGGGCCGTGAAGAAGAAATTTGCAGAATTCCGCTCCCCATGAGCGCCAGCAAGAGGTGGAAAAGAGGGCAAGAAGATGGGCAAGCTGAGGGGGGACCTCGCGCCGGGGCCTGAGGAGGAGGTGGAAGTAGAGGAGTGCTTGGGAATGGCAGAAAAAATTAAGCAGTGGCTCATGGAACTGAAGGAGGACCTAAAGGAAGAAATTAGAGGAGTTAAAAATGAGTTAAAGGAGGCTATGCAAACAATCAAGCAAGACATCACGGAGTTGGGAGAGAGAATAGAAGATACCGAGAATCAACTGGAGCAACATGGGGCAGCAGTGGAGAAAATCCAAAAAGGCTGGAAAGTGATGCAGGCAGCACAAGAGGAGCTGAAGGCAAAAACAGAAGATCTGGAAGACCGCTCGAGAAGGTGCAACATTAGGGTGCGGGGCGTACTGGAGGTCCCAAGATATAGGAACAGCGAAGCGGTGTAAGAAAATATTTGGAGAAATCCTAAAAGGGGCGGAACACATAGCGGAAGATGAAGACAATCAGATGAAAATAGAGAGGGCGCATAGAGGACTGGGGCCCATAAGGGAAAACCGTCCGAGAGACATTGTAGTTTGCCTGGCTTCCTATAAAATGAAAGAATGAATACTGGGAGCAGCGAGAAAGCTTAGACATGTCCAGTGGGAAGGAAACAAACTGGAGCTGTTCCAGGACTTGTCACAGGGGACGCTGCAGCGCAGACGAGAGATAAAAGAGGTCACAGCCTACTTGAGAAGGGCTGACCTGAGTTATAAGTGGCTGTACCCGTTTGGACTGTTGATTACGGTACAAGGTCGGTTGAGGAAAGTAAAATCAAGTGCAGAGGCTTGGAAAGCGTTGAGAGAGTTGGGAGCTGAAAACTTGCCGGAGGAGGCTACCAATCCGGATAAGCCAACGGACGAAACCGCTAGCAGCAGTAAGGCGGAAAGTTCGAAGTGGCACAGAGTAGCAGAAGGAGGAAGGAGATTGACGAGACTGGTCAAGGAGCGGCAGCGAGAGCAGGAGATCGAAGAAGAAGCAGGATGAAGCAGCAGACGTCATATGGACTCTAATTGGATAATTTGCAGGGAAGAAAAGGCTGTGGGGGAAGGGACTGAGTAATGAAGAAAGAGGGGGGGATGGTAGAAGGGTAGGGAAGGAATGGTGGGGGTAGGGGTTAATGGGGTAGACGGAGCGGGTGGGGAAGAGGGGGAAGTAGGATAGGAGCAGGTGTAGATCCGATCCGAAGTCACCACTGTGGAAGTTAAGTCTCCAGATCGGAGAAGAAGGGTAGGGAAAGGGAGGGGGAGGAAGAAGAGGTGGGGGAGGGGAGCGGGGGGAGCTAAACGAGGGGTGGTTAAGAAGGTAGGCAGGGGGGAGGGGCAGAGGGGAGGGGAGGGGGTGGGGGGAAGGGTAGGGGAGGAGGGGAAGAGGAGGGGTGGGGAGAGTTGGAGGGAAGGGGGAGCATGGTTGGAGGAAGCGTTGAAAATTGTAACGTTAAATGTGAAGGGGTTGAACTCATCAGGGAAGAGACAGAAATTGTATAATAAATGGCAAGACACAAGGCAGCGATTGTAATGGTGCAGGAGACACATTTGCAGAGAAAGCATGAAGCGTTAGTGTGCCCGAGGGGATATAGGGAGTGCATTTTCGCATCAAACCTAAAGGAGAGGAAGAAGGGAGGGGGTAGTGGTTTTCATTACAGGGGGCTCAAAACGGAAGTGCAGACGGTGATGAGGGACAAGGAGGGGAGGTACCTGTTGCTGCATGTGAGAGTTGGGGAGGAGTGGTTTTGTGTGGTGAATGTGTATGCGCCCACGGGATCCCAAAAAGAGTTTTGGAAAGACTTGGAGAAGCAGGTGGCGGCAATGGGGGATGGAGCACTGATCTGTGGAGGGGATTTTAACATGCTTTGGGAGGTGGGGAGGGATACGACGGGTAGGGGGGAAGGGCGGAGGGCAGATAGACAGAGATATCATAGGTTTGTTTATTTATTTTATTTATTTATTTGCATTCTCTTATATACCGCGCTATTCTGCATCAGTGCGGTTTACATTGAACAAACTGAAATTACATTGAACAGGGCATTATAACTTGGAGATAACTATTTTTCAGGGAACATGGGCTATGGAGGGTTAAGTGGCTTGCCCAAGACCACAAGGAGCACCTGTGGGACTAGAAACCCCAGTCTTTCCGGCCCAAGGTTGCTGTCCTTTAGTGGGATTTGAACCCCCGACCTTCCGGCCTGAAGTACCTTGCCCCAACCACTAGGCCACTCCTCCACTCCAAATGAGTGGAGGAGTGGCCTAGTGAGAGAGAATGTTTTGATAGACGCATGGAGATTGATGAACCCGGGTAGGCAACAGTTTTCCTTCTTCTCAGCAGTGCATGGGACATATTCACGGTTAGATGTTATCTGGGTGGGGAAGGAGATGGCGGGAAGGATAAAGGGTGGTGAAATTGAGCTCATTACATGGTCAGACCATGCACCAGTGGTGGTAAAGGTGAGGGTGAGGGGGGAAAGTAAGGGGGGGGGCAGTACTGGAAGCTCATTGAAGGCTTGTTGGAGGATACGAGGGTGGTGCGAGAGGTGGAACAGTTAATACCGGAGTATTTTGAATGGAATGGGAAGGGAGAGGTAAAAGAGGGAGTGGTGTGGGATGCTTTTAAAGCAGTGGTGAGGGGGGTGTTGGTAAAATGGGGAGCACGAATCAAAAGGGAGCGGGAGGAGCAGGAACTGCAATTAAGGCGTCAGCTAATGGAATTGGAAGAGAAAGATGCAAAGGGGGGTAGTGGGATGTTTAGGGGAGCGGTTTATGAAACGGCTAAATTAAATGTGTTGGAGGCGGGGCAAATAAGGCACAGAATGCAGTTATTGAGGCAGAATTTTTTCGAAGGGGGTAATAAAGCTGGGAAGTATATGGCTCGGCAGCTAAAAAAGATAAAGGAATGGAATAGAATCCTACAGGTTAGAGGTAGGGGAGGGGGGGGGGATAGTGCGGGAGGACCACCAGATTAGAGAAGAATTTGTAGCGTTCTGTCAGATGTTATATGCAACCCAGGCAGAGGGAACGGAGGGGTTGATCAATAAATCTCCAGGAACAAGCAGGAACGAGTCTTCACATATGGGTACGTCGGTACCGACGGAGCCTGCGCGGGAACGCTCCCCAGCTTCCCAAAAAGGAAAGCTTTTGGGAGCATCGCACAGCGCCTGCGCGCTGCCTTCCCGCCTTTCCTAACCAACTCTCCTCAGTTCTTCTTTGCCGCAGAGCCAGCAGGTCGAGCCCTGTCACCGCTGAAGAAGAACTTTATTTTATTTTGTTTCCTTGGTCGCGTGTCTGCCTTCCCCGACTCCGGACCGGTACTGCCGGTCTTTTCTTTCTTTTAAAAAAAAAAAAATAGCGATATTTTTCCTCACTTGGTGTATTTTTCTTCTTAAGGCCTCAGGGCCCACAAGAATATTTCCCTCATGGAAAAACCAACCTCCGGGTTCAAAAAATGCACTAAGTGTTGTGATAAGGAAGCTTATCATAGCTCAGGAAGGAGCTATAGAAAAGGTGAAGTGACTCTGAACTAGCAACCTGTCAGTTCTGGTAGAAAAAAGAAAACAGAATTTTCCCATAAAAGACTACCAGTCCCAGAATGCACCAGGTTTCCAACAGCCATTAGAGGAGCTGAAGTGGGGAAACGTGTGTTCAATCAGGAGGGCTATGAGGTAATCCCTAAGCACTCATCTCAAAGGGCAGGGCCTGATTCAGCACAGCTGCGCTGTGTTAGGGAGGATCACTCATCTAAGCAGAATAAGAGTAGAGTTTATTCTACAGATGACCATCTTCATGATCACCTTGGATATCCAGAGAATTGTCCTCAGTATCCTGAGAATCAGCTTGAGTTTGATCATCAGTTTCATCTGAAGGATCATCAGAAGCAGAAGCCAAACCGGACGGACAGAGAGGGAAAGAGACCCTTTGGAAGAAGGAAGAGAAAAGCCTTTGAGAGGTCTAGAAGAGTCCAAAGCAGTACGTATACTGGGAGGTATTCCAAGGGCCAGCATACACCATTGGACTGGGGAAAGCCAGAGGAATGGTGCTGCAGAGCTAGGAATCACCAGAGGCTACCTGTGAGGGAGACTGCTGCACGTGGAAGGGACCCCAAGACCTGTGCCAGAAGGTATGTGAAGAGAGATCCAGTGTCCAGGGATCTGGATTGGAAGGCTGGACATAAGAACTGGACTACATACTGGCCAGGCTATATAGAGAGGAACTCTAGCAGCAATGGAAGCTCAGGTATGAACACTGATCTATGCCCTAGCTATAACCTTGAAAGACAGCAGGGAAACAAGTATTCTCCTGAAAATGCTCCATTGAGAGATTCATCTGTGCCAATCCATGATATTGAACCCATGCTTGTTGAACAAGGGGGAATAATAGCAGATGAGGATCCTGTTTATATGGACTGCTCTCTATCTAAACTCCGTTGGTAACTTTCTGTTATAAAGTACAGCAACCATCACAAAGAAATACAAATTTGTTCTTTAATCTACTCAGAAAAGCTCCTGAAGCAGGATTTGACCCACACAGTGGAAGGCAAGCCAGCTAAGGGGTTTCAGCTGGTAACTGCTAGCAATTAAGCCTTGCCTAATTGCTTGTGAGCTAGGAGAGAATCACTTCTGTATCTATGTGGGAAGTAATCAGAAGTTAATCTGAAAAGAACAGTTTGTTTCTTGCTTTGTGGCTTTTCATTTGTTGTTTTCCTGATTTTGACTTTGTTTTTCCAAGTTAACACTGAAAGCAAGTTACCTGATTTTATGTGCTACCAAGCATATCTGTGTTGGGAGAAATAACCCCATAAATAAATATCTTATTGGCTTTACCCAAGAGCACAACTAAATTATTGTCAGCAGCTGTGTCTGGTGTGAATGAACTACATTGCCCACAATACCTTGCAAATCATATAGATATATGCACTTGCCAAGAGTGTGAAGATTCTCACCCAGGCAGCCGTCTGACAGTGTAGCGGTACTATTTCTGTTACAGATACCCATGAATGGTGTCTTAAATGTTTGGGTCCTGAACACTCCATTCCGGATTGTCCGTCCTGCTCCCTAATGTCTAAACGGGGGTTACAGAACCGAGCAGCTAAGCTCCATGTGCTGTTTCCCGCTGAGGCACCGGCAGTAGCATTGACATCTTCCAGGTCTTCTTCTCCTGAAGGGATCTCAGGTAACCAAACATAAACCTAGCAGGTCCTCGAAGGGTAGATCTCCCTCTAAGCATCGAGATGCCTCCGGGCTTGCCCTCGAGGATCCTCCACCAGCCAAACAACCCCGGCGGGAAGCTCCGGCTTCCAAAGCTCCTCCTATGGGGTTACAGGTTGACATCGATGGCACGGCCTCTACCGATCACCTGTTAGATTGCTCTGGGGTACCGGCACCTTCTCCCGGTACCGACTTCCAGGCTTTCATGGCGTCGATGGATCAGAATGTTCTGTCCATGCAGCAGGCTATACAGTCTTTCATTTAAGCTGCGACGCCGATGATACCGCAACGGGCTCCGTTGTCGGTATCAGCTCCGGTACCAGCACCGATGCCGGTACCGACTCCATCGACTTCGACCAGGATACCGACTGCTGCGGTTCCTTGTCCAGGGCTACTTCTCGGTACCGATCTGGTACCCGGGACGCCCGATGTCGATACCGCTCGATACGCGTATCGAGCGTTAGAAGAGCACCCTGACAGGCAATACTTCGATTCCTCTGATGATTCTGATACATCAGATGAGTCTCCTGAAGTATCCATAGCCCTTCCTGAGGAGCCGCCTTCTCCAAAACGAAGAATGTCTCCTCCAGAGGATTTGTCCTTTCAAGACTTCATAAGAGAAGTAGCTAAAGGACTCTCTATTTCAGTAACCTCTGAATCAGAGCATAGAGCAAAAAAATTAGATATTTTAGGATACTCTAAGGCTCCTAAAGAGGCAGTCACCTTACCAATTCATGAGATTCTTCATGAACACATGATTGATTTATGGGAGACTCCTCTCACTCTCTCTCCTCATTCTCGCAGGTTGGACACTATGTATCGTGTCCCTCCTTGTCCTGGGTTCCAAAAAACTCAGCTTCCTCACCATTCCATTGTGGTGCAGTCAGCTATGAAGAGGATAAAGAGTACAAAGAGACACTCTTCTGCTCCTCCAGGAAGAGAATGCAGGACCTTGGATGCTTTTGGTAGGAAAATCTTCCAGGTCAGTATGCTTATTGCCAGAATCAACTCATATAGCCTTTATATGGGTATGTTTCTGAAAGAAGTGGCAGAAAAGCTGCACACTTTCCTCCCTTTTATTCCAGAATTTAAAAGGGAAGAATTCCGCATGTGGCTTAAGCATACTCAAGACATCTCCAAGTTTTCAAACAGGGCAGCCTTTGACTCCTTTGAAGGTGCCAGTAGAGCCTCAGGCATTGCCATAGCTGCTCGCAGAATTGCTTGGCTCCAGGCTTCTGATTTAGAACCCTGGGTTCAAGATGGCTTAGGAAATCTGCCCTGTACAGGTGAAAATCTGTTTGGCAAAGAGTGGCAAATTAAAGCCACTCAAATGGATGCAGAGAATTCTGCTTTGGATAGACTTTTAAGGTCTACCTCCATTCCTGCCAAGAAAAAGACTTTTAAAAAGTCTTTTGTCAAAAAGGGCAGGTTTCCTTCCACTTCTGGCCAACAATCTTCTACAGGTCGCTTTACCGCTAAGCGTCAGCAACCTAAGCAGGCCAGACCTAAGTCTACAGGGGCTGCTGTAACCCAGCAGTCCCAACCCCCCCCCCCCTTGATGCTAGAGAACTTAGCCTTTCTGGCTTTAACACAGCCAGAACCTCACACCATGGTGAGACACTTCAATTCTCCCACATCTCTTTTCAACCTTTTAGGTCAGGAGATAACTACCCTTCTTGCCCAAGGGGCAATAGAAGAAGTTCCTCTTCTTCAACAAGGGTCAGGGTTCTACTCCCCCTATTTTCTCATTCCAAAGAAGACAGGGGGATACAGACCCATTCAAGATCTCAGAGAATTGAACAAATTTCTATGCAAGGAGAAGTTCAAGATGCTTTCTCTGGGCACTCTACTTCCATACCTTCAAAGTCAGGATTGGCTTTGTTCTCTAGATCTCAAGGATGCGTACACACATGTTCTAATCCATCCATCTCACAGAAGATTCCTGCGTTTTCTTTTCCAAGGAAAACATTACCAATACAGAGTGCTTCCTTTCGGTCTGGCCTCTGCCCCAAGAGTGTTCACCAAATGCATGGCAGTAGTTGCTGCATTTCTACGCACTCTGGGAATATTTGTCTTCCCATACCTGGACGACTGGCTCATCCGAGCTCCATATCAGTCAGAGGCCCAGATTTCCCTGGACCGCACAAGGCGCATTCTGCAGTATCTGGGACTGGTGGTAAACCTCCCAAAGTCCCAGCTCATCCCTACTCAGTCCCTGGAATTCATAGGGGCCTGATTGGATACCACCACTGCAAGGGCCTACCTTCCTCTGGCCCGTTGCCAATGTCTAGTGCAGCTAGCCTCCGAGATTCAGTCAAAGAGCCACTTAACTGCCAGGGAGATGCTACAACTGCTGGGCCACATGGCTTCCACAGTACATGTGGTACCCTATGCTCGCCTACACATGAGAGCAGCTCAATGGACTTTGTCCACCCAGTGGACTCAAGCTTCAAGAGCTCTCTCAGATCAAATAGCAACCTCCAAACGTCTCTTTTGGTCTCTCCAATGGTGGATGTCCACTCAAAATCTGTTGCTGGGGTCCCCCTTCCAACAGTTGTTGCCCCAAGCAACCCTCACAACAGATGCCTCCCAGACAGGTTGGGGAGCTCATCTACAGGACCTCTCCACTCAAGGCACTTGGTCCCCTCAGGAGACCTCTCTTCATATCAACCACTTGGAGCTTCGAGCAGTTTTTCTAGCTCTCAAGATCTTCCATACCCTCCTCAGCTACAAGACAGTCCTCATCCATACGGACAATTAAGTAGCTATGTTTTATATAAACAAGCAAGGAGGAACTGGCTCTCTGTCGCTTTGCAACAAAGCTCTAAGATTGTGGGCCTTCGCCAGAGAGCATCAAATCCATCTCCTGGCAGTATATCTCCCAGGAATCCAAAACTCTTGGGCAGACAGACTCATTCGAGTTCTGCTTCCACACGAATGGTCCCTGCACATGGATCAGGTACTCAGAATCTTTCAAGAATAGGGAACCCCGGACATAGACCTCTTTGCAAGTCCGTGGAATGCCAAACTTCCCCGGTTCTGTTCCAGAATTCCGTGTCAGGGGGTTCAGGCCAAGGATGCCTTCCTCCTTCATTGGGGTCAGGGCTTCCTGTATGCCTTTCCACCCATTCCCTTGATTCCCAAGACTCTGTTCAAACTCCAGAGGGATCAAGGATCTATGATCCTCATAGCTCCACGCTGGCGACGCCAAGTGTGGTACCCTCTACTTCTGCATCTCTCCCAAGCCCCCTCCCTGGACTTGGGAGCTGCTCCAGACCTTTTGTCTCAGGAGGAAGGGACTTTGTGGCACCCAAACCCCAAGTCCCTTCACCTCAGAGCTTGGTTACAGAAGGCCTAGACCTTCAAGACTTGAATCTTTCTCAGCAGGTGAAGGATATCCTCCATGATTCCTGGAAACCTTCCACCAGGCATTCCTATGCTTTTAAGTGGAAAAGATTTTCCATTTGGTGTGCTGAAAAGGGTCTTGACCCTCTGGCACTACCTTTAACTTCTTTGTTAGACTATCTCCTGCATCTCTCCAATGCAGGACTTAAGACAAATTCAGTAAGAGTCCATTTGAGTGCTATTGCAGCATCCCTTAAGCCCATCAATGGACAACCTATCTCCTCTAATCCTCTTATTTCAAGATTCATGAGAGGCCTAACTTTAACTAAACCTCCCATTAGGCCTCCTCCGGTGGCATGGGACTTAAATTTGGTTCTTGGTCAGCTTATGAAGCCACCTTTTGAACCCTTAGCCACTACCTCCTTGAAATTTCTTTCCTGGAAGGTTATTTTCCTCATTGCAGTCACTTCTGCTCGCCGCATCAGTGAACTGCAGGCCTTAGTGGCTAATCCACCTTATACAAGGTTCCATCATGACAAGGTAGTCCTTAGGACAAATCCACACTTTATGCCTAAAGTGGTCTCTCACCTTTTCATCTTAATCAAGAGGTATATTTACCTGTCTTTTTTCCAGCTCCTCATGCATCCAGTGCAGAGAGGAATCTTCATACTCTGGATTGTAAAAGAGCTCTTGCTTTTTACTTACATAGGACACAGCAACATAGAAAGTCTTCCCAGCTTTTTGTTGCTTTTGATCCTTCTCACTTGGGACTTCCAGTCTCTAAGAGAACACTATCCAATTGGATTGCTCAGTGTATTTCTTTTGCCTACCAGAGTAAGAACCTTTCTCTGGAGAGCCATGTCACAGCTCATAATGTGAGGGCCATGGCCACCTCTATGGCTCATCTAAATTCTGTGTCCATTGACCAGATCTGTCGAGCAGCCACCTGGGCCTCTGTTCATACCTTCACAGCCCATTACTGCTTGGACAAGGATTCCCGCCGGGATGCCTTGTTTGGTCAGGCTGTCCTCAGACACCTGTTCCATTCTTAAACAACTCCTGCCCTCCTTCCCTGGATGGATGCCTGAGATCCATAGGAGGACGCAGACCCCTTTCAGGGTCTCATATCCTTGGGGATCTCCCAGGCATCTCAGCTAGGGAGTCCCCATATGTGAAGACTCATTCCTGCTTGTTCCTGGAGATAGCACAGTTACTTACCTGTAACAGGTGATCTCTGGGAACAGCAGGAATAAGTCTTCACAACCCACCCACCTCCCCTAGGAGTTGTATCTCTTTTCTATCTTTCCTTTCCTCTCTCTCTCTATTGTCTCAGCTTTAAACTCGAACTGAGGAGAGTTGGTTAGGAAAGGCGGGAAGGCAGCGCACAGGCGCTGTGGGATGCTCCCAAAAGCTTTCCTTTTTGGGAAGCTGGTGAGCGTTCCCGCGCAGGCTCCGTTGGTACCGACGTACCCATATGTGAAGACTTATTCCTGCTGTTCCCAGAGATCACCTGTTACAGGTAAGTAACTATGCTTTATCTGAGTGAAGTGGGGCTGCCAAGGTTGGATGAAGGAGAGCAGGAAGATCTGGATAGGGAGATCAGAGCAGAGGAAGTACAAGGGGCAATTAAGGGTATGAAACTAGGGAAAGCCCCAGGTTTGGATGGGTTGACCGCAAGCTTCTACAAGAAATTTGGGAGACTGTTAACCAAGCCATTAATCGCAGTTTTCAATGCACACGCTGGGGGGAGGGGTTGGTGGATATAATGGGCTGGGCAGGCATTACCCTGATACATAAGGAAGGGAAAGATCCGCAGGATTGTGCATCCTATAGGCCAATTTCGCTGTTAAATCATGACGCGAAACTGCTGGCGAAAATACTAGCGACTAGGCTGAATAAAATCTTAGGGAAGCTAGTTCACGAGAACCAAGCAGGATTCATACCGGGGAGGCAGGTGGCGGATAATATTCGAAAGGTTCTCAATGTGATTTGGGCAGCAAGGCGCTAGGGCGACCCCGCGCTGCTGTTCTCGCTAGATGCTGAAAAAGCATTTGACCAAGTGTCTTGGAAATTCCTTTTCTCGGTACTAGGGGCCATGGGGTTCGGGACAGAATTTGTGAAGTGGATAAAGGCACTTTATGAAAGTCCTAAGGCATATGTGAGAGTTAATGGAGGATACTCAGGTTTTTTCCCACTGGGGAGGGGAATTAGGCAAGGATGCCCGCTATCGCCCCTGCTGTTTGCACTCTCCCTGGAGCCCTTGGCAGCGCGGATAAGGGCGAGCCCAGAGATCAGGGGGGTGAGGGTAGGACAAGTAGAGTATTGCATGTCGCTCTTTGCAGATGACATCCTGCTAACAATTACACAGCCAGGGGGGACATTACCAGCATTAATGGATGAGATACAGAAGTATGGGAGGGTCGCAGGGTTTCAAATTAATTGGGGAAGTCAGAAATATTAGGTGTGGGGGAAGAGGATCAGCAGAGGGAGTTGCAGCAGCGCTTTCTGTTTCGGTGGGCAAAGAGGGCGATTAGGTATTTGGGGGTGCAGGTGAGGAAGACCCTAGAGGAACTATATGAACTTAATTATAAAAAGCTTTTATTGCAAGTGGAGTCTCAGTTGAGGGGTTGGAGCAGAGGGTACTACTCGTGGTTTGGGCGGATGGCGGTGGTAAAGATGATGATGCTCCCTCAATTTCTGTTTTATTTCCAGGTGCTACCCATAGCAATACCGAGAGGAGTATTAAGGAGGGTGCAGAAGCAAGTGGAGGGATTTATATGGGAGGGTAGAAGGCCAAGGGTGGCGACCCGGACACTACAAGTGCATGGGATGGAGTGGGGGATGGGGGTGCCAAATTTTACACTGTATTACAAGGCAGTGCAGCTCAGGGCGGTGTACGCATGGCTAAGGGAGGCAAATAAGCAATGGGTGAGGATGGAGGCAGCAGACCTTTGCCCCGGAGAACTAGAGTGGATAGTCTGGGGGGAAGGAAGGGGGAGAGGGGGGCTAACCCTATAGTGGCGCACACGTTAACTGTGTGGCAACAGAGTAGGCAGAGGATGGTGGGGGATAAGAAGTGGTCGCACACCATGTCCCTCCAGGCGTGTTGTGGAAAGGGGATGGGACCGAGTAGAACAGTCCTGCAGAGGTGGGAGGTGCAGGGATTGAGCCAGGTGTCACAGATATTAGTGGGGAAGGAGGTAAGGGTATTTGAGGATATTTGCGATATTTATCAATTGCAGGAAACAGATAGATTTGCGTATGCACAAATGGGGTCGCTAATTCGAAAAAGGCAGAAAGGGTAGGATAGGGGAGGGGGAGTGGAATGGTTTGAAGGGGCATGTCTGTGTTCCATGGGGCAAAAGGGGATGATTTCCATTATCTATAAAGGATTAATAGCGAGGGGAGAGGGGAAATTAAGCTAAATGGAGGCGTGGGAGAGGGACTTGGGGGTGGAATGGGGAGTAGAGGAGTGGGAGGAGGTGGCGAGGGGTTTAGCTAAATTTACAATTGCCACGGCGCTACGTGAGAATGGGTTTAAGGTGCTGAGTAGGTAGTATCTCACGCCGGAGCGGCTTCATAAAGCGGGGGTTATGAAGACGAATGAGTGTTGGAGACAGTGTGGTAAAGAGGGCACATAGTTACATATGTGGTGGTCCTGCCCTGTGGTACAAAAGTACTGGGGGAAAGTTGGGGATAATATTAATAGAATTATGGGAGCTAAAATAGCGCTGTCTCCTGCAGAAGAAGGATGGACAGTGGGAAGGGGAGTGGAATATCATTTGGTTCTGTGTGACGGTGGTCAGATGTGAAATAGCCTGGCACTGGAGTAGAGCGATTCTACCAACTATGGATAGTTATGCTGAAAGAATGTCGGAAATTTATTTGATGTGCAAAATTACGGGGGAGAAAAAGGGCAGGGGGGGCAAGTGGAGAAACGGTGGGAGGGGGTATGGAAGTGGTTGAGAGGGAATATGTGGAAGAAAGGAGCATTTGAGATGGAGATGGGGAAGGGGAGGAGTTGGGGTAGGGTAGGGGGTTTAGGTATATGCTAGGGATAGGAGTGGAAGCGTTAGGAGGAGGTGGAGGTAGGGAGGGAGGGGTAAGGGGAGGGGCAGGGAGGGGGCAGAGTCTAGAGATGAGGAGAAGAGGAAGGGAGGAGGAGAGAGAGGGAGGGAGGGAGGGAAGAGGGGGGATGAGTCTAGGTGGGAGGTGATGAGGGGAGGGTCACAGGAAAGGGGAGGGATGAGAAATGGAAATGGGCAAGTTTGAGGGTAAAGGTGATAGTTCATTGGTTGATTTGTGCTGAATACAATATGGAGTACCTTGCATGTTGTAATTGGCTTGTTGGAAAAATTAATAAAAATTTAAATAAAAAAAAATGATAGAAGAGTTAGAATTAATAGAATTAAATGTGAGGATAGATATGATTGGTATCTCAGAGACATGGTGGAAGGAGGACAACCAGTGGGGACACTTTGATACCTGGGTACAAAATATATTGCAAGGAATATAGTTCATTATGTTTCACACTCTTTATTGGTGAATTATAACCTAAACAACTAATAAACATTTTTATCTTTGTACATTGTTTTACAGTCAAACTCTGTCTTTTCCCTTTTATAATACAGCAATCTCCAGGAACAAGCAGGAATGTAGTCTTCACATATGGGGTATCGTCGGAACCGATGGAACCCGCGCTGGAACGCTCCCCAGCGTCCAATAGGAAAGCTTTTGGGAGCATCCCACAGCGCCTGCGTGCTGCCTTCCCGCCTTTCCAACTGTCCCTCTCCAGTTCTTCGTTTTCTGCGGAGCCGACAGGTCGCATACCCTGCCACCGCAGAAAATTTTGTCTTTAATCTTTGTTTTTGTGGTCGCGTCTGCCTTCCCACGGCGCTAAACCGGTACTGCCGGTTCTTTCTTTCTTTCTTCTAAAACCCCCCCAAAACTATAGTATCTGAAGTGGTTTACTTCAGGAACTTTTTTCCCTTGGTGCTAGGCGCCATTTTGGGCACTAGGCCCAATTTTTCCTTAAAAATGCAAAAACCTACTTCAGGTTTTAAGAAATGTTCTACATGTGGCGGTACCATTTCTGTCACCGACACCCATGATTGGTATCTCAAATGTTTAGGTCCTGACCACTCTATTTCAGAGTGCCTCTCCTGTGGAATGATGTCAAAAAGGGGCCGGCAGAACCGAGCTGCTAAACTTAGCACCCTTTTTCCCTCAGACGCGGTGTCTGTTGCATCGACGTCCTCCAGGGCTTCATTTTCCTCCCATGGATCTCAGGTAACTAAACATAAATATAGCCGGTCCTCAAAGTGTAGATCTCCTTCTAAGTATCGAGATGCCCCTGGCGTTGTCCTTGAGGAATTCTCACCGGCAAAACTGCCCCGGCGGGAGGCTTCGGCTTTCAAAGCATTAACGGGGCTCCAGGATGTTCTCAAGGCCTCAACCTCAGCAGAACTACTGGTGCAATGCTCTGGGGTTCCGTCCGCTTCTACCGGTACCGACACCCAAGCATCGGCAGCGTCGATAGACCAGAGATTCCTTGTTATCAAACGAAGTCTAGCGGCTCTTCTCACGGCTTCGGTACCGTTGAAACCACTTCAGACACCTCAGCCGATACCGGTACTGACTGCATCGACATCGGCGGATATGCCACCCATACCGAGTCATGCGTCTCTCTCCAGCATTGACAGATCGGTACCTGAACAACCCGATACCGACTTCGATCGATACCGGTACCGTGCTTTGCACGATCACCGGGATCGGAGATATTTTGAATCCTCGGATGAGTCTGAAGACTACGGAGACTCTGCCAATACCAAAGTACTTCTCCCCGAGGATTCCTCCTCTCCTCAGCACAGAATGTCTCCGCCAGAGGATATGTCCTTTCAGGACTTTATCCATGATGTGGCCCGAGGCCTTTCCATCACAGTAGCTCCTGAAAGAGCCTAGGGCAAAGGAGTTGGAAATCCTCCAATACCCTAAGGCTCCCAAAGAGGCAGCTACTCTGCCTATTTATGAGATCTTACATGATCTTATGCTAAGGAGGTGGGAAACACCTTTAACCCCACATCTCCTCATTCTCGAAGACTCGATACCAGGTATTGAGTTTCACCTTGTCCTGGCTTTCAAAAAACTCAATTACCACACCATTCAATGGTGGTGGAATCAGCCATGAGAAGGATGAAAAGTGCAAAGAGACATGCATCCAATCCTCCAGGTCGTGAATGTAGGATTCTCGATGCCTTTGGGCGTCGATGCTTCCAAGCTTCCATGCTCTCAGTTAGGATCAGTTCCTATATCTTGTATATGGGAATGTTCCTTTAAAGAGGTCACTTGGAGCTTATGAGCCCCCTTCTTCCTGATGACAAAAGACAAGACTATCTTACTCTTGTCAAACATGCTCAGGATGTTTCCAAGTTTGTTAATCGTGCAGCCTTTGACTGTTTTGAGTGCATAAGCAGAACCTCTGCTATTGCCATTGATGCACGTCGGATTGCCTGGCTTCAGGCATCTGACTTGGAAATTTGGGTACAGGATAAATTAGGAAACATTCCTTGCACAAGAGAAAATCTCTTTGGCAAGAATTGGCAGGGGAAGGCTAATGAAATAGATGCTGACAATATCACATTGGATAGATTGTCCAAATCTACAGCCAATCCTGCAAAGAAAAGATCCTCTAAGAAACCATTTTTCAATAAGAAAAAGAAGTTTTATCCTTCCTATACCCAACAGGGACACCGTCCAGATCAGACTGCCCAAAAGGGACAGCAGCAACAACCTAGACAACAAAAGAAGCCAAAAGCTGCAGAACCTCAGCCACCTCAGCAGGCTCAGCCTCCTCAGGGGCTTTGACTCCTTTCTAGAGAACTTCACCTTCCTGCCCCTGAAGGGTCCAGAACCCTTAACCATCCCAGGCAGGTTTTGTCATTTTGCCCACAGATGGTACCAAATAACAGCAGAAAATTGGACTCTGTCCATTGTACGAGAGGGGTACAAGCTTCATTTTCACAGCCTGACCCCTCCTACAATTATAAGACCTCTCTCGACAATCTCTTAGGTCAAGAAGTCACAATGCTCCTTGCTCAGGGAGCAATAGAGGAAGTACCCATTCCCCATCAGGGTACAGGGTTCTACTCCCCCTATTTCCTTATTCCAAAGAAAACAGGAGGACACAGACCCATTTTAGACCTCGGAGAATTGAACAAATATCTGTTCCGAGAGAAGTTCAAAATGGTCTCTCTAGGAACTCTGCTGCCATACCTTCAAAGTCAGGATTGGCTTTGTTCTCTAGATCTCAAGAATGCGTATACTGTGACAATGTGAGCTGTAGTGAGCAAATGGAAATAGAGGAAAATAGGGACTACAACTTTAAGACACAAGAAAGGCAAGGTTCCCAGAGAGCTCAAACTCCAAACAAACTAGAGAAGCATGCTTTGGCTGAGGCAGAGCCCCGCCCAAGGCCTAATGTAGGGTCAGGTTTGAGCTCTGATAATAAACACATGTGCAGAGAGCAGGGTGTGGTGGCTGGAAAGCACCTTTTTAAACCTGTGTCACTGAAGTCAGAGGGGGCAGAGGAAGCTGGAAGAGCTGGAGGATCTGGAGGAGCAAAGGAAGCAGAAGGTTCAGAGAGAGCTGAGAGGTCAGAGTGGACAGAAGGCTCAGGGAGAGCAGGAAGCTCGTGGCCAGGATCCTGTTCAGAGGGAGTACTGAAGCCAGAGTGTTCAAAGGAGAAACCTGGTTTAAGGAAGCCCAGAGAAGGGAGACGTGGAAGGTTTTACTCCACGGGGAAATTTGGCCCCAGCAACAAGGGAAGCAATCCTTTTGAAAAAGGTGTGTCTGCTTCAGAGTCCAGCAGAAGCTTTGCTGAGGACGTTGCTAATGAACTGAGAAAGAGTGCAGAGCAGAGTGCTCCAGGAACCCGAGCTGCCAGAAGGTGGGTGAAAGCCATTACAAATGCTGATAACCAGAACCCAGCCAAGGGCAGTGAGACAGACCTGAACCTAATTGAAAAGCTAAGGCAACTGTTGCAGGATAGAGGAGCTTATTCTCAAAGCACAGGTAACCTTTCTCCAGGAGAGCAGTTTGTAAGGGAATTCCAGAAGCTTCTTCCAAATAGTAAGTTTGAATCTGGTAGTGAAAGTCCAGAGAGGGACAGACAACTTGCAATACAGGAAGATATGCAAGTAGATTTGTGTATGCCTGAAACTGAGTGCGATGTAATACCAATGGATTGTTCTTATTGTAAGAAGGGAAGTTTTCACATGTGCTAGAAGAAAGACTATGAAGGGAAGTCTTTGCATAGCCTGTGTCTCTTAGCTAGAAGAGAAACCGAAGCTTCCATTTGAAGTAAAGAACATTCCTGGAATCCTGAGTGTTAACTGAACAGTTTTGGATAAAGAGAAAAGAACTGTACCTGATTTAAAATTGAGGAAAGTAGCTGTGATTTTCTTACTGCTGAAGAATGACTGTGAACAGCTACTGTGTGTGAAAAGGGTTTTACCAAGTTCTGATGTTCCAGACGCTTTTTGTTCCTGTTGAGTTTTCTTTTGGAGAATAATCCTTTACTGCCTTGTGTTTTGAATTTTTTGATGAGAAAAGGGAACCCAGATCAAAAAAATAAATTTTATGTTTTGCCTTAAACAAACCGAGTGGTTGCAACTACTTTGTCTACAAGTAACTGTGAGAAACTACAACTCCCAGAATTCCCTGGTGAGAGAAAAATCTAGTGACTCTTTACTTAAAGGCAAATGAGGCCACCCTTCTCCCTATTGGCCTGGCCAGCAGGGGGAGTGTGACAATACTCATATTCTCATCCATCCAAATCACAGGAGATTCCTCCGATTCCTGTTTCAAGGAAAGCACTACCAATACAAGGTTCTTCCCTTTGGCCTGGCTTCTGCACCGAGTGTTCACAAAATGCATGGCTGTGGTAGCAGCATTTCTCTGCACTCTGGGAATATTTGTCTTCCTTTACTTAGACGACTGGCTCATTTGAGCCCCTACAGTGCCAGAAGCCAGCTCTGCTCTGTTTCGCACAATGCGAATCCTTCAGTATTTGGGATGGTCATAAACCTCCCAAAATTCAATCTTGCTCCCACTCAGTCCCTAGAGTTCATAGGAGCTCATCTGGATACCAGACAGGCAAGGGCTTTCCTTCCGCAGCCCCGCTGTCTTCGCATAGTACAACTAGCTTCCCAAGCAGTGCTCAAACCTTGTCTCACTGCTAGGCCACATGGCATCCACCATGCATGTGGTTCCTTATGCTCGCCTCCATATGCTCGCAGCTCAGTGAGCACAGGCCTCAGGTTGCCTGTCAGACAAAATAACAAACTCAGACCATCTTATTTTGTCCCTCCAATGGTGGCAATCACCCAGAAACCTTCTGGTGGGGTCTCCTTTCCGGCAACCTCTATCCCAAGCCACCCTAATAACAGATGCTTCACAGGTGGGATGGGGAGCCAACCTGCACGATCTCTCTACCCATGGTACCTGGACTCCACAGGAGGCCTGTCTTCACATCAGCCTCCTGGAGCTCAGAGCAATCTTCCTTGCTCTTCGAGTATTTCATGCCCAGCTCAGCTACAAGACAGTCCTAGTTCAAACAGACAATCGGGTAGCCATGTTCTATGTGAACAAGCAGGGCGGAACAGGCTCTCTGTTGCTATGCAACAAAGCTTTGCGACTATGTGCCCTCGCCAGAGAGCACCCTATTCATCTCCTTGCGGTGTATCTTCCAGGCATTCAAAACTCTTGGGCTGACAAAGTCAGTCGAGTTCTGCTTCCACACAAATGTTCCCTCCATGCAGACCAGGTTGCCCAAATATTTCAGATTTTATTACATCTTATCATCTTTCTTACTTCTTCCATGTTACTCCTCCATCCCTATGTTTCCCTTTTGTTTATGTCCCATTCTCTAGGACCAAGCAGGAAGTCAGTCCTCACATATGGGTGTCATCGGCGCCGATGAAGCCCCAGCGGAGCATTTCCCCAGCTTTCCATGAAAGCCTTTGGGAATGCTGGCACGCATGCGCGGTTCCCTTCCCGCCTAAAGGTGCCATCTTACCTCAGTCTCTTTTTTTCCGAGAAGCCCACCGGACGTGTGTCCTGTTCTCCCGGATAAAAGTGATTTTTTTCTTCGGCGATTTTTCGCCGGTTCGACGCCGGTTCCCCTCCCGCCGGGTTCGGTACACTGGTATCGAGCCCGCTTATTTCTTTTTCAGTTTTGCCCTTCATGGCTGGCGTTCGCGCCCCTTTTTTCATTTTTCCCTGGAAGGCCGGTCTTTTGACCTCGCAGGGGCTCTTTTTTCCCCGATGGCTTCCAGTGGTTTCAAAAAGTGTGATCGGTGTAAGAAACTTATGTCTCTCACCGACACACACGACTGCTGCCTTCGGTGCCTCGGCCCTGACCATGACCCCAAGTCGTGTGTGCCATGTGGGAAGATGTCTTCCAAGGCACTCAAAAGTCGACAGCATCAGAAAGAGAGGTTTTTCTCGGACTCTGCCTCCGGCCTGGCCCGGACCTCGTCTGAGGCCTCGACATCTCGGGATTCCGATCCCGAGCGCCGTCAAAGCTCCTCGGACAGGGGGTCCCCCAACCGGGAACGCAAGAGAAAGAAGCGGCTCGTGAGGGTGGTGTCGGAGGAGGTCCCTGGTCCCTCGAGGGCCAGGTCTAAGACCCCCGACCGCCGTCCCAGGTCCGTGGAGCCGGAGTCTGCTGGACACGTAAGCCCCGTAGTCCTCGTGGACTCTCCTCCCAGAGAGCCGACGTCGGGCCCAGCGCCGCCGGGGCCCGAGTCGGTGGCTGCTGCGTCTCCCGAGCTGAGTCTCAGGATGACAGCCTTGGAGTGCAGATTGTCTGCCTTCATGGAGCAGCAGCAGGCACTGATGGCCAGCCTATCTGGTGCATCTGCCCCAACCACCAGGACGTCGACTTCAAAGTCAACCCCGGAGACCGAGCCAATACTCGAGACCCTCGTGGCTCGAAGTCGTCCTCGGTCGAGGTCTCCCTTGACCTCCCGTTTGGGACCGAGGGTGTCGATGCCGGTGCCCCCGGCGTCGGGGCGGCTGCCTCGGGGCCCCGCGGGGTCGAACCCTGACTCCTCCTCAGATGAGTCTGCCTGGGAGACGGAGGACAAGGAGTCTCCCGATACTTTTAAGACTCGGTGCGTCCCGTCGGACTCACCGCAGTGTGAGCCCCGGAGTAGATCCCCCTCCGGAGGACACTAGGTTCTCGGAGTTCGTCCGGGATATGGCCACTGCCTTGGCTATCCCTGCCGATCCCGAGGAAGAGCCTCGAGCCGAGGAGCTCGATGCTCTACAGTACGACTCTCCTCCGAAGGAGGCCTTTACTGTCCCGGTTCCTCCGATGCTGGAATGGCTCCTCTTCCGGATGTGGGAGGCACCGGCCTCGGCGCCGGTTTTGAGCAAGCGAGTTGCTTCCATCTAGCGACTCCGCAAAATCCCTGGTTTCCAGAAAGCACAGCTACCACACCATTCCATGGTTGTGGAATCGGCCATGCATCGTCTGAAGAGCCAGAAGATGCACTCTGCGATGCCCCCCGGCAGGGAGGCCCGCAACCTCGATGGCGTCGGTAGAAAGTGCTTCCAGGGGTCTATGCTTGCTTGCCGTGTCCAGTTTTACCAGCTGTACATGGGCATGTACTTGCGAGATCTGGCCAAGGAATTGGCCGGATTCTCTGCTGGTCTCTACGGGGAACCCTTGCAGAGATTTAAGACCTTGTCCTCGGGGATTCGGGAATGCTCAAAGTTCATTTCCCGCGCCTCCTACGATGGCTTCGAGGCTTCGGCTCGAGTTGCGGCTGCCGGCATCACGGCTCGACGCCAGGCGTGGCTGCAGTCATCGGACCTCGAGCCATGGGTTCAGGACAAGTTGGTCGATGTCCCCTGCCGAGGTGAGAACCTTTTTTTCAAACCCATGACCGAGAAGGCCGCTCAGCTCGAGACCGAGCACCTTACCCGGACAAGGCTGTCGAGGAAGACCTCTGCCCCTTCACGTAAAAAGAAGGGCTCGGGTAAAAAGTCCTTTTACCCGAGGAAGGGCACTGCCTACAAACAGTACCCTCAGTATCAGGCTGCCCAAGGCTGCCCCCCAGGGTCAGCAAGCCAAGGGCCAGGGTAATGGGCCCCGTAGGCAGAGGACCCCCAGGCCTTCTGCCCCTGCTTCCACTCAGCAGGGTGGGGGTTTTTGACTCCTTGAGCGTAGCCACTCCGTCCCTGCTTTCCCAGCCCTGCACAGGCTGTCGCCTTGTACTCTTTGCCCACCAGTGACCTCTCATTACCGCCGACAGTTGGGTGCTGGACATAGTCCAAAAGGGCTATGCCCTGCATTTTCATCAACTGCCTCCTCCTTACTTCCCAGGGGAGCCCTTGAGGCCTCCCCTGCACACAGACCTTCTCCTTCGAGAGCTCCAAGGTCTGTTGGTGGACAGGGCGATGGAGCCTGTGCCTCCCCATTTGCAAAGTCACAGATTCTACTCCAGGTATTTCCTGGTACCCAAAAGGACCGGTGGCAATTGACCCATTCTGGACCTTAGGAACCTCAACAAGTTCCTAGAGAAAGAAAAGTTCAAGATGCTTACTCTTGGAACACTTCTGCCCTACCTCCAGCAGGGAGATTGGCTATGCTCCTTAGATCTAAAGGATGCGTACACTCACATCCTCATTCATCCAGACCACAGAAAGTACCTCAGGTTCATTGTGGGAGGGGAAACCATTATCAGTACAGAGTACTACCTTTTGGCCTGACCTCCGCTCCCAGGGTCTTTACCAAGTGCCTGGCAGTGGTTGCGGCCTACCTGAGAAATCAAGGCATCTTTGTCTTTCCCTATCTGGACGACTGGCTCATCAGGGGTCAGACGTCCCTGGAGGCCAGACAAGCCACCCTCAGAACCATTGCTCTGCTTCAAAACATGGGCTTTGTCATATACTTCGCAAAGTCCACTTTGCTCCCCTCTCAGAACTTGGAGTTCATAGGGGCAAGGTTGGATTCTCAACTGGCAAAGGTATTCTTGCCAGAAGACAGGGCTCAAAGACTGATGGACATGGCCAAACAGTTTCTAAACAGGTCCCTGGTCTCCGCCAGACTCTGCCTCAGGCTTCTGGGCCACATTGCTTCGACAGTGCATGTGACTCCCAATGCCAGGCTCCATATGAGGCCTGCACAGTAGTGCCTCCGGACTCAGTGGTCTCAGGCCACAGGCCGCCTAAGAGACAGGATAAGGGTGTCCAGACCCCTTTTGGCCTCCCTCAGCTGGTGGCTACATCCACCCAATCTGCTGAAGGGGATGCCCTTCCAAATGCCAGAATACTCGGTGGCTCTCACCACCAACGCCTCTCTGCAGGGCTGGGGTGCTCATTGCCTGGACAAGTGCACTCAAGGCCTCTGGTCTCCCTGGGAGGCAGCCCAACAGATCAATCTCCTAGAACTTCGAGCTATCTGCTTAGCTCTCAAGGCTTTTTCTCCGGCTCTAGCTCACCGCTCAGTCTTGATTCAAACAGACAACCAGGTAGCCATGTTTTATGTGAACAAACAGGGCGGGACTGGGTCAAAGCTCCTTTGTCGGGAGACTCAAGATCTTTGTTCCTTTGCCCTAAAGCACAACATGCTTCTCAAGGCGGTGTACCTTCCAGGCCAGGAGAACTGCCTGGCCGATCGGTTGAGCAGAATTCTGCAGCCCCATGAGTGGCAGCTGCATCCCTTGGTCGTTCAGAAGATCTTCCTGAAGTGGGGTCTCCCTTGGATATATCTCTTTGCCAGTCCACTGAACAAGCAACTGCCCAAGTTCTGCTCCAGGCAACCGCATCCTTTGAGGATAGCACCAGATGCTTTTCTGATGTCCTGGTCTCAGGGCCTCCTGTATGCGTTTCCTCCCACGCCCTTGGTGGCCCGAACTCTTTTCAAGACTCTTCAGGACAAGGCCTCGGTCCTGCTGGTAGCTCCCAGGTGGCCGAGGCAGCCTTGGTTTCCACTTCTGCTTCAGCTGGCAGTGGATTCCCCACTACCTCTGGGGTTGCAGCCCGACCTTCTCTCACAGGAGCAGGGTTCCCTTCTGCACCCCAATCTCAAAGCTCTCAATTTGATGGCCTGGAGGCTGCAAGGGTAGTTTTGGCTCCATGGAGCCTGCCTCAGGAAGTTGAGGAGGTTGTCCTAACCTCTAGGAAACAGTCCACTAGGAAAACCTATGCCCTCAAATGGAAGAGGTTTTCTGTGTGGTGTCAGCTTTGTACAGAGGATCCTTTCTCCTGTACTGTGCCAGTAGTGCTTCAGTACTTACTGCACTTATCAAATCAGGGACTTAAGTCCAATTCTGTTCGGGTCCATCTCTCAGCTCTAGCAGCTCACCACTCACTGGTGGAGGGACATTCTCTGTCAGGTCACCCCTTGGTGTCCCGCTTTCTCAGGGGCTTGCTTTTGCTCAAGCCCCCCATCCGTCCTCCTGCTCCTGAGTGGGAGCTGATTGTGGTCTTGCAGCAACTGACTCGCCCACCCTTTGAGCCGATGGCTACTTGCCCTCTACGCTTCCTTTCCTGGAAGACTCTCTTCCTGATAGCCCTCACCTCGGCTAGGCGAGTGAGTGAGCTTCAGGCCCTGGTCTGTGATAGACCTTACACCAGGATTTATTGGAACAGGATAGTTCTTAGGACTCATCCAAAGTTCCTCCCCAAGGTTGTCTCCTCTTTCCACCTCAACCAGGAGGTGGTTCTTCCAACATTCTTCCCTAGGCCTCATGCTAGACAGGCTGAAGCTGTCCTGCATACCCTGGACTGTAGGAGGGCCTTATCCTTCTACCTTGACCGTACGCAGGGACATAGAATGGCTACTCAGCTCTTCGTTTCATTTGACCCCAATAAGTTGGGGTTGGCTGTGTCCAAGCGTACCTTGTCCATCTGGGTTGCTGACTGTATCACCTGGGCTTACAAGGCGGCTGACCTTCCTTTGCAGGGTAGGGTCACGGCCCATCGTGTCAGGGCAATGGCTGCCTCAGTGGCTCATCTCCACTCTGTGCCCTTGGTAGACATCTGCAGGGCTGCAACTTGGTCTTCAAGACAGACCTTTGCGGCCCGTTACCGTCTGGAGAGGGAGTCTCGTAGGGACAGTGCTTTTGGCCAAGCAGTACTCCGGAATCTCTTTGAGGTTTAGGCAACTCCTGCCCTCCTGCCCTCTGTTGGGCTACCGGTGGAGGTTGTGTCCTTGAAAAGCCTTTCTTTGATGCTGTGACTAGAGGGAGTTCTCTTGTTCAGCCTGGGTTCCTGGTAGCCCAGAGCTAGGGCGTCACCCATATGTGAGGACTGGCTTCCTGCTTGGTCCTGGAGAAAGAGTAGTTACTCACCTGTAACAGGTGTTCTCCAGGAGCAGCAGAAATCAGTCCTCACAACCCTCCCTCCTCCCCTTGGAGTTGCAGTTGTACATAGTTTGTTTTACATTTTTGTGTGCTGTTCTTAGCTATGTCATTTGACTGAGGTAAGATGGCACCTTTAGGTGGGAAGGGAACCGCGCATGCGTGCCAGCATTCCCAAAGGCTTTCATGGAAAGCTGGGGAAATGCTCCGCTGGGGCTTCATCGGCGCCAATGACACCCATATGTGAGGACTGATTCCTGCTGCTCCTGGAGAACACCTGTTACAGGTGAGTAACTACTCTGTCATTCCAGAGCAATAGTTTATTGCATGGCGACGGGTCTTGGCAGGCAGGGAATCAGTGTATGTTCCCCATACCTTTAAAAATCGCTTACACCCTTTCCTTCCCTGTCCTTACCTTTCTCGCTCCCATAACATTAGTTGGTATAGGACCTGCTTCCCATTGCACAATAAGTGGTCCTTTCTGTGTCAACCAATTAGTTATAATGCTTTTACATGACACCATGAGGGCCAAGCGCAGCCACCAGTTCTCCTCTCCCCACCACCCTTTTGTTCCTTCCCCAATGTCTAGTATTGTCAACTGGGGATGACCCCAAGTATCTGTTGTATTCCTCTTCGTCTCTCTGAACCAGTCCAGGAACCATAGGGTAGTCAACCTCCTCCAGCAGCGGAGGACTGTATTTCAAAGTCTTGCTGACAGCCTATCCGGCTCCCTCTGGTGTCAGAGACTCAGTCTTACAGTCCTCAGCAGCTGGATAGGACGTGGCTGACAGGCTCCGGAGTGAAGAAGAGGAATAAGTGGCTGAAGTGTTGGTTTTTCTGGCGGGGTGGCCCTAGCGGGGCTGTTGGAGTCAGAACAGAGGGGTATTGACTAAAGTTAAAAAAAAAAAAAGACAAACAAACCGGTACTTGGCGCTGGAGGCAGAGCCTGCCTCAGTTCAGCTCTGACAGTCATACCCGGTGGCAGAGGGAGAGGATCTGGGAGCCCCAGATTGCAGCCCTCTGCCCTCATTGCCTTATATTATTCACCCGCGAGCAGTGGTTGTGAAGGCAGTCCGTGCATCGCAAATTTCTACTCAAGGTAGGCAGCGGAAGTCTTAGTTCACCGTCGCGGTTTGGGGCCGGTGGTGCAGAAACGCTGCGGTTGATTTCTCTCTTTTCAGGTGCATGCTGAACGGTTCGGCGGCTTGTGCACAGTGTGGGATTAGATGCGGGCTGTCGGATCCCGGCATCTGTAGGATCTGCTTTCGCACGGGCAGCTGTGTAGATTGGCTCTTCGGGGGTGCGATGGAATTTAAATTGGTGTCGGGTGATGGCTGTGAGGGGATTCCTGACACGGAGGAGAAGGCGGGAACGGCGGCCATTTTGACTAGGGCTGCAGTCGCTCCCGCGCTTTCAGGCAAGCCTGCCAAACGTAAAGCTAAGTCCAAGAGGCCTTCCCCGGAGGTAGTCACAGTGCAGGGTTCCTCTCCCGATTTGCAGGGTGACTTGGCATCGGTCTTTTCAGTGGATTTTATCCTCTCCTTACACAAGGCTTATGTTTTGAAGCTAGAGCAGAGCCTGGGCAAGTCTGCTGCTCCAGGCGTGGTGAGTGTACCTAAGGGGTAAGCCTTATTGCAGGATCCGGGTGAGGGTCCCTTTGCTAAGATTATGAGAACAGACGTGGGCCCCGAAGCTTTCGGGGAGCAGAGCAATGTGCCTCAGGAAACGGAGGAGGGAGAAGTTCTCTCCGAAGGGGCCTTGGATTCCTGGACACTCAGGGACTTAGAGGAAGGTGAACTAGTACCGGGTGAGGACCCTAATGTGTTTAGGGTTTTTCTCAAGGAAGAGCTCGGAGCTCTTATTGTGCAATCCCTAAAGGCTCTAAACATTGCTTTACCAGTGGTACAGGAGGAACCGTTAGAGGATCCCTTACTCCAAGGCTTTAAGCCAGAGCAGCATTGTTTCCTGATTCATAGGGTTATTAGACGTATGATAGATTCAGAATGGGAGTGTCCAGAGGCTTCTCTGAGGGGTGGCCGGGCTATTGGGCGGCTTTACCGGTTCCCTCAGGAAGACAAGGACTTACTGCATATGCCCAAAGTTGATGCGCTGGTGGCAGCAGTAACAAAGAAGACTACCATTCCAGTGGAAGGCGGTACTGCCCTGAAAGATCTGCAAGACCGTAAGTTGGAGGCACTGCTTAAGCAAGTGTTCGATTCGAGTGCACTGTCGCTCCAGGCCTCCATTTGTGGAGCTTATGTATCTCGAGCATCTATTCGGTGGCTGCAGAGTGTCTTAGTTGCCGACAATGAGGCTGGCACATGCTCGTTAGGAGCAAGGCTAGAATCAGCAGTGGCGTATTTAGCAGACTCTTTTTATGACTTGGTTAGGATTTTGGCAAAGTCCATGGCATTTGTGATTGCGGCGAGGAGGTTCCTCTGGCTGCACAATTGGGCAGCGGACGCGTCCTCTAAGGCGCGACTCAGTAAGCTCCCCTACAAGGGTAAGCTGCTCTTTGGGGAGGCCCTCGAAAAGATAGTTAAGGATTTGGGGGATTCCAAGGGGGGTCGCCTCCCGGAGGATCGCCCCAAAGAACCTCGACCCGGGCCTCTAACAAGAGGGCAAGGTAGAGACCTACGCAGGTTCCGGGGTTCTCGGTTTGCGCCTTATCCGAGAGGCCGCTTTGTGGCGCGGGGGCAGTCCTTTCGAGGAGCGCGGGGGTTCGGCAGGGGATATTTTAGTTCCCAGCAGAACGCCCCCAAGAAGCCCCAATGAAAGGCGGCTGGCTCAGGCGGAGGTCTTTGTGGGGGTACGGTTGCAGAAGTTTCTCTCCATCTGGGCCGACATTACGATGGACCAATGTGTTCTGGAAATCATCCGCGAGGGCAGTGCGCTAGAATTTGTTCAGCCTCTAGCGGAGGCTTTTCTAAGGTCTCCTTGCAGATCCCTAGGGAAGAAGAAGGCAGTAAATGATACGCTGCAACGCTTGCTTCGGCTACAGGTGGTGGTACTTGTTCCCAAAGACCAATATGGCTTAGGTCAATACTCGATTTATTTCATAGTCCCCAAGAAGGGGAGGGGTCTTTTTTCCTCATTCTGGATCTCAAGCACGTAAACCGGGTACCACATTTCCGTATGAAAACGCTAAGGTCCGTTATTCAGGCGGTGAAGCCAGGGGAATTTCTGTCCTCCATAGATTTGACGGAGGCGTATCTACACATCCCAATCAGGCCGGAGCATCAGAAATTCCTAAGGTTTGCCATCCCATGGGCCACTTCCATTTCAGAGCGTTGCTGTTTGGTCTGGCTTCGGCCCCGCGTACGTTCACCAAGGTGATGGTGGTGGTGGCGGCAGCCTTGCGAAAGGAGGGGATTCAGGTACATCCCTACCTGGACGATTGGTTGATACAGGCAGGGTCTCAGTCGGAGTCAGTCATGGCGACCAACCGGGTGGTTCAGTTTTTGGAACAGCTCGGTTGGGTAATAAACCAGTCCAAGAGTCAGCTGACTCCTATGAGGTGGCTGACTTATCTTGGCGCTTTGTTCGATACCGAACACGGTTTGGTTTTCCTGCCCAATGACAGGATACAGAAGCTTTGGAAACAAGTGAAGGCGTTTTTGCGCCTGCGAGCTTCCACAGCATGGAGATACCTGTAGCTGCTGGGAACCATGGGGGCGGCCTTAGATTTGGTGCCGTGGGCCAGAGCTCATATGCACCCACTTCAGCAAGCGCTGCTGTCCAGGTGCTCCCCGCAGCATCACTCCCTGGCCCAGAGACTAGACTGGCCAGAGGACGTGAGGGTCAGTCTACAATGGTGGTTGGATCCCCGTCGGGTTTGCGCAGGAGTTTCGCTTTTAGAGTCGGAGTGGTTGTTAGAAACTACAGACACCAGTCTGTCAGGCTGGGGGGCGCATTGTTTGTCACACGTGGCACAGGGGATCTGGTCCAAGGAAGAGAGCGGTTGGTTGATCAATTGCCTAGAAATGAGAGTGGACAGCTTGGCGCTTCAGGAGTTCATCAGTCTAGTCCGAGGGAGAGCGGTTCGTGTTTTCTCCGACAATGCGGTGACTGTCTCTTGTATCAACAGACAAGGAGGCACGGGCTGTGTGGCCCTATTGGAAGAGAGTCAAAGTTTGATGCATTGGGTGGAAACCCATCTTCTGGACATCTCGGCGGCGCATGTGGCCGGAAGGGGCAACGTTCAAGCCGATTATCTCATTCGGAATGTCCTAGATCCCGGAGAGTGGGAACTAAACGCAGCGGTTTTTCACGACATTTCGCTTCGTTGGGGGCAGCCGGTCATGGACCTCATGTCTACTCTCTTGAACCCCAAAGCAGCTCGTTTTTACAGCAGGTACAGAGTACATATGTCGGAAGGACTCGATGGTCTGGTTCAGCCATGGCCGAGAGGAGAGCTGCTGTATGTGTTCCCTCCGTGGCCTTTGATCAGCCGGGTAATACGGAGAATTGCGAGACACGAGGGTGGCGTGATTCTCATTGTTCCGGATTGGCCCAGATGGCCGTGGTATGCAGATCTGGTCAAGCTGCTTGTCGATCAACCGTGGAGGCTCCCCAGTCGAGTCAATCTATTGAATCAGGGTCCGGTGTTGATACCACAGGTGGATCAGTTCTTGCTTACGGCTTGGCTGTTGAGAGGGAGCGGCTCCGACGCCGGGGGTACTTGCCGGCAGTAATTGCGACCTTGTTGAAGTCTAGGAAGCGGTCCACTTCACTGGCGTATATTCGCGTCTGGCGTATTTTTGAGGGCTGGTGTGGAGAACGTAATGTTAGTCCGTTTTCCGCATCTTTACTGGTTATTTTGGCTTTCCTGCAAAGGGGGCTAGAAAAAGGATTGGCACTCAGCACGCTAAAGGTTCAGTTGGCTGCTTTGGCGTGTTATAGAGGGAAAGAGTCGGGGAGCAGCTTGTCAGCTTACCCAGATGTTCAACGTTTTCTTAGAGCTACTAAGCTTATTCGTCCTCCTCTGAGATTGGTGGTCCCAGCGTGGGATTTAAATTTAGTGTTAGATGCTTTAACGCAATCGCCCTTTGAGCCGGCGTCGGCGGTGAGTTTGAGAGAGCTTTCTTGGAAAACAGCCTTCCTCGTCGCCTTGTGTTCGGCTAGGAGAGTCTTGGATCTTCAGGCGCTCTCGTGTCTGGTCCCTTATCTTCAGTTTACAAAGGAAAAGGTAGTGCTTCAACCAGTTCCGTCATTTCTAGCTAAGGTGATGTCCAGTTTTCATATGAATCAGTCCGTTTTGCTTCCAACGTTTCCGCATGGCGAGGGCGGTGACGTGTGTCAGGCTCTCCAAAAGTTGGATCTGGGTAGAGTGCTGCGTAGATACCCTTGTGGAACCGAGATTTTTAGAAAGTTGGGCAGGTTATCCGTGATTTTTGGGGGGCCTCGGAAGGGGGAGACTGCTTCAAAAGCGTTTATTGCCCAGTGGGTAAAGCGAGCGATCAGTGCAGCTTATGAGGCAAAGGGCAAATTGCCTCCGCAAGGGCTCAGGGCTCATTCCACTAGAGCACAGGCCACTTCTTGGGCGGAGTTCACGTTGGTGCCTTCGGTGGATATATATCGGGCTGCGACCTGGTCGTCTCTGCATACCTTTACTAGGCACTATTGTTTGGATGTGCAGGCACGGGGAGACGTGATTTTTGGGGCCTCGGCCTTATTAGGGGGGCTGGCAGGTCCCTCCCATCTTTAGGAACTGCATTGGTACTTCCCTATGGTTCCTGGACTGGCCCGGAGAGACGAAGAGGAATTACCTGCTAACTGTCTTTCCTTGAGTTCTCTCCGGGCCAGTCCAGGTCCCACCCACTGGATCTGCCAGAATTTCTTCATTTACAAGAAGTCCTGAGTTTCAGTTGAAGATTATTAAACGATCTAGGGGTCCAGAGAGGGGAGATTGGTGGTAGGTGGTTCCGTTCAGAGTGGCTGCAGTCGTAGTTCCCTCTCCACAGATCGGGGGGAAGGCTACTAACTGCTACAAAAAAAAAAAGGGAGAGAACAAAATTACAGTAAGTGGCTACGAAAATCCAACACTGCATGCAGGGGGCAAGAAGAAGCCTATAGGTGGCTGTAAGTGTTTTATTGTTTTTTTGGTTATTTCGGGTAATCTTAGTTCGAAACTGCTTGGACAATCGAGGACTGAGTCTCTGACACCAGATGGAGCCGGATAGGCTGTCAGCAAGTCTTTGAAATACAGTCCTCAGCTGCTGGAGGAGGTTGACTACCCTATGGTTACTGGACTGGCCTGGAGAGAACTCAAGGAAAGACAATTAGCAGGTAAGGCCTAATTTCTCCTTTGGCTGTATACCCACCTCTAGAAGCATCCGACAATGGGGCATTTCCAAAACATATGTCCCAGGTCTGCTTGTTCTGTCGCACCACAGGAGCAGGGGCATCACAAAGTTTTGACTATCCCAGCCCTGCTTGCGCGATTCGGTGCATAGTATAGCCGCCTAATGATCTTATATTGTGTTTCTTGCTGATCAGCATTAAAGCTGAGTTCAGGTATTTTGGATAGTGCTGGTAGCAACTCTGACCCCTCTATTTTAGTAGCTAGATCCCTGTTCCATTTACTTGCTAGTGTTTCTAATATTATTGGGCCCTCCATTTCCTCCATTGCCTTCCTTAAGTCTGATATCTTTATCTGGTCTTCCAATCCCCCCACAAACAACTCATCTGTTTTAGAGCTAAAGGAGCTATTGAGTGTGTCATGGGGTATACCTTTATCTCCAGGAACAAGCAGGAATGTACTCTTCACATATGGGGTGACGTCGGTACCGACGGATCCCGTGCGGGAATGCCCCCCATCATCCATTAGGAAAGCTTTTGGGAGCATCCCACTGCACCTACTTAACTGTCTTCCCACCTTCCCAGCTCTCCCTTCTCAGTTCTTTATTTTCCGTGGAGCCGACAAGAAGCAATTCCTGTCACGGCAGAAAATTTTATTTTCTTCTTATTTTTTTGTGGTCACGTCTGCCCTCCTGTCGACGCTGCACCGACTCTGTCGGTGCTCACTTTCTTTCTAAAAAAAAAATACCCTTTTCTGAGGTGAGAATCTCTTCCCTCAGGGTGCATCGATGCCATCTTAGGCTTGGGCCTTTTTTTCCAAAATGGACAAACCAGCTAGTGGTTTTAAGAAGTGTTCCAAATGTGGAAGTACAATTTCAGCCACGGACACCCATGACTGGTGTCTGAAATGTTTGGGACCAGATCATCAACCATCTGAATGTCCTCTCTGTAGGAATATGACAAAGAGAGGCCTGCAGAACAGAGCTTCGAAACTCGGCACCCTCTTTGCCACCGATGCAATGTCGGTAGCATCGATGTCATCGAGAGCTTCATCTTCCTCCCAGGGGTCTCAGGTATCGAAACCCAGGTCGTCGTCAAAGACTAGCCGGCCCTCCAAAGGTAGATCTCCTTCTGAGTATTGAGATACCCTAAGCGTTGCCCTGGAGGGGAGACACACCGGCCAAGCAACCCCGGCGGGAGGTCCTTGCCTCCAAAGCCTTAGTGGGATCCTAGGATGCTCCCGAGGCCTCTACCTCTGGAGAGCTCTTGGTGCCATGCACAGTGATCGTGGCCTGCAACCCGGGCACCGATACCCAGGCATCGGCAAGCTCCATGGATCAGCGTATCCTGACTATTGAGCAGAGCTTAGTGGCCTTGCTAGCGGCTTCCGTACCGGTAAAGCCTCTACAGTCGATTCCTCAGCCATCAGTACCGACGACGGTTCCGAAGGTGCCTGCATCGACATTTTTGCTGCTTACCATGCTACCACCCATGCCCTCGAGTCCATCTCCGGCACCGAGGTTACAGCACCTTAACTTTCAGATACCAGCTTCAAGCGCAAACACCCTGCCCATCGATACTTGAGTCTTCTGACTCCGATTCGTCAGATGACGAATCGGCCGGTACACGGGAACTGAGAATTCTCCCGGAGGATCCATCTCTGCCCCCACAACGTTGCATGTCACCGCCAGAGGACATGTCTTTCCAAGATTTTATCCGCGATGTTGCTCGGGGCCTCTCTATATTGGTGACTTTGGAGAAGGAACCTAGGGCTGAAGAGTTCAAAATTCTTCAATACCCTGCAGCCCCAAAGGAAGCTGCTACTCTCTCTATTCATCAAATACTTCGCAACCTTATGTTTCGAATGTGGGAGACACCCGTAACCATCTCTCCACATACTCAGAGGCTCGATACAATGTACCAGAATCAGTTCCTACTTACTCTACATGGGTATGTTCCTTAGAGAGATGGCTAGGGATTTGGAGTTGATGGCTCAAGAACATAAGAACATAAGATATGCTATACTGGGTCAGACCAAGGTCCATCAAGCCCAGTATCCTATTTCCAACAGTGGCCAATCTAGGTCATACGTACCTAGCAGTTTCCCCAAAAGACACAGTTCCACAATTCTTGTACTGGGTCAAGCATTGATATCCTGGGTCCCTTCTTAATAATGGTTTATGGACCTTTCATCCAGGAACTTGTCCAAACCTTTTTTAAACCCAGCTACACTAACAGCCTTTACCACATCCTCTGGTAATAAATTTCAGAGTTTGATTACACGTTGAGTGAAAAAATATTTTCTTTTATTTCTTTTATTTATTTTATTTAGACAGTTTTGTATACCGCCTTATCCTTCAATCAAAGCGGTCACAACACAATTTGGGGGATACATTTAACACACAGGGATATGAGACACATACACTAATACTTACAGGGAACATGGGCAATGGAGGGTTAAGTGGCTTGCCCAAGACCACAAGGAGCATCTGTGGGACTAGAAACCCCAGTCCTTCCGGCCCAAGGTTCCTGTCCTCTAGTGGGATTTGAACTCCCGACCTTCCGGCCTGAAGTACCTTGACCCAACCACTAGGCTACTCCTCCCTCTTTTATTAGTCTTAAATAGTTTACCCTGTAGCTTCATTGCATGTCCCCTAGTCTTTCTATATTCTGATAACGTAAAGAATCGATCTACGTTTACCCGTTCCACTCCGTTCATTAATTTATAGACTTCTATCATATCTCCCCTCAGCCATCTCTTTTCCAGGTTAAAGAGCCCTAACCTTTTTAGCCTTTCTTCTTTTCCCTGATGACAAGAGAGCTGATTATGTCACCCCTTGTGAAGCATACCCAAAATGTTTCCAAATTTGTTAACAGGGCAACTTTTAATTGTTTTGAATGCATCAGCAGAACTTCAGCTATATGCATTGGTGCACGCAGGATTGCTTGGCTCCAAGCCTCTGATCTTGAACAGTGGGTTCAAGATAAGCTGGGTAATATACCTCGCACAGGTGAAAACCTTTTTGGCAAAGACTGGCAGGATAAGGCTTTTCAATTAGAATCTGAGAACACTACTCTTAATAGACTCTCTAGATCTACTGCCAACCCAGCTAAGAAAAAGAGACATCAAAGAAACCCTTTTTCAATAAGAAAAAGAAGTACTACCCTTCTTACACCCCTACGGTGCACTGTCCCATCCATGCTCCCCAAAAAGGGCAGCAACAACCAAAACAGCAAAGAAAGACTCAGACTCCTAGGTCTCAGCCAACCCAGCAGACCCAATCTTCTCAGGGTCTTTGACTCCTTTCTGGAGAACATAGTCATCCTGCCTCTGGAGATTCCAGATTCCATTCACATTCCCGGCAGACTTTGTCAATTTGCCACAGGTGGTATCTTGTAACATCAGAACACTGGACTCTCCATAGTAAGAGAAGGGTACAAACTTCACTTCTGAAGTCTACCCCCCCAGTCTCCTCCAAGAGAGTTCAGTTCTCAACCCCCTCTCTAACCACTCTGTTATTGCAGGAGGTTACCTTCCTTTTCTCACAGGGTGCAATAGAGGAAGTTCCACTCTCCCAGCAAGGTCTGGGCTTTTATTCTTCTTACTTCCTCATTCCAAAGAAGACAGGGGGATACAGACCCATCTTGGACCTCAGAAAACTGAACAAGTATCTACTTCAGGAGAAATTCAAGATGATCTCCCTAGGTACTCTTCTCTCCTATCTCCAGAGTCAGGATTGGCTCTGTTCTCTAGATCTGAAGGACGCATATACTCACATTCTTATCCACACAGAATGCAAAAGGTTCCTGCGTTTCCTGTTCCATGGGAAACATTATCAGTACAAAGTCCTCCCTTTTGGCCTTGCGTCTGCCCCAAGAGTCTTTACAAAGTGCATGGCAGTTGTAGCTGCATTCCTCAGGACTCTAGGGATATTTGTCTTCCCCTGCTTAGACAACTGGCTCATTTGAGCAAGCACATCTCTAAAGTCCAATCTTTCTATCATGCGCACCATGCAAGTGCTGCATCACTTGGGATTTGTAATAAATCTTCCAAAGTCCCAGCTCATTCCCTCTCAAACTCTGGAGTTTATAGGAGCCCTTCTAGACACTCAACAGTCAAGGGCTTTTCTGCCCCAAGCCCGCTGTGCTCGACTCATCCAGCTTGCATCCCAAGCATGCCTCAAAACCTTTCTCACTGTTTGAGAAATGCTGCAACTCCTGGGCTATATGGCATCTACTGTGCATGTGGTTCCATACGCTCATCTACATATGCATGCAGCTCAATGGACCCTGGCTTCCCAGTGGTCACAAGCATCTGGTCGTTTGGGAGACAGGATAATACTCTCTACACGTCTCATCTCATCTCTCCAGTGGTGGCAATCCCCAGAACACCTTCTCGTAGGATCACCTTCTCAAAAGTCTTTACATCAGTGTACCCTGATGACGGATGTGTCCAAATTGGGCTGGGTGGGCTCTTCCGGACATCCTCTCCACTCAGGGTCTTTGGTCTCATTAGGAGTCATAACTCCACATAAATCTGCTGGAACTCAGAGCCTTCCACAATGCTCTCAAGGTGTTCCACGACCACCTTAGCTTCCGCACAGTTCTAGTCCAGATGGACAATCAGGTAACCATGTTCTACTTGAACAAGCAGGGCAGAACAGGCTCTTGGACACTTTGCATTGAAATCCTACACCTGTGGTCCTTCGCCATACAACATCAGATTCACCTACTTGCGGTGTATCTTCCAGGCAAACAAAATCTCGTGGCGGACAAGATCAGTCGGGTACTATTACCACATGAATGGTCAATCCATGCAGACAAGGTTGCTCACATTTTTCAGATCTGGAGAACACCAGACATAGACCTGTTTGCAAGTCCTCAGAATGCCAAACTTCTCTGCTTCTGCTCCAGAATACCTGCTCAGAACAACCAAGTGGTAGATGCCTTTCACTTTCACTGGGGTCAAGGCTTCTTATACGCCTTCCCTCCCATTCCCCTCATCCCCAAAACTCTAATCAAACTCCAGAGAGACAAGGGCTACATGATTCTTATAGCCCCGTGTTGGCCATGAGAACCGTGGTATCCTCTGCTTCTAAGTCTCTCTCAAGTTCAACCAGTAGATTTGGGGTCTGCTCCGGATCTCCTCTCACAGGAGAATGGGACACTGTTGCATCCCAATCCACAGTCCCTACACCTTACAGCATGGCTGCTGAAGGCATAGACTTCCAGGGAATCAACCTTCCTCAACAGGTGAAAGCTATCCTTTTGTCTTCTAGGAAACCTTCCACAAGGCGCTCCTATGCCTTCAAGTGGGGTAGATGCTCTCTCTGGTGTTTGAAAGGGGATCTTAACCCCTTTTCAGCTCCAGTGGAAGCATTATTTGAATATCCTCTCCACCTCTCTTCCTCTGGACTCAAAACCAATTCTGTAAGTGTCCACCTAAGCACCATAGCTGCTTCTCACATGCCCTTGGATGGTCAGCCCATCTCCTCTCAACTGTTTGGAGCACACTTCATGAGAGGTCTTCTATTAAGCCACCCCCAGTGGCATGGGACCTTAATGTTGTTTTAGGACAGCTTATGAAGCTACCCTTTGAAACCTTAGCCACTACTTCTCTGAAGTTTATTACCTGGAAGGTCACCTTCCTTATTGACCTCACTTCAGCAAGGCGCATCAGTGAGCTTCAGGCTTTGGTGGCTGATCCTCCTTATACACATTTCCACCATGATAAGGTAGTCCTTAGGACTCATCGTCACTTTATGCCAAAGGTGGTCTCGCCTTTTCACTTAAACCAGTCGGTACACCTCCCTGGTGTTTTTTCCTAGACCTCATTCTTCTAGGGCTGAAGTAACCCTTCATACTCTGGATTGCAAACGTGCTTTGGCCTTTTATCTCCAGAGAACTCGGGAGCACAGAAAAGCTTCCCAACCTTTCATCGCTTCTGATGTCAGTCACCTAGGACTACCAGTATCCAAGCGAACTCTTTCCAAATGGATAGCAGATATACAGTGCAGATATGCATACGATAGTGCAGGACTCTATCTTGAGGGTCACTTCACTGTGCATAATGTTTGGGCAGTGGCTACCTCTATGGCGAATCTGCATTCTGTAGCGGTTGATGAAATATGTAAAGCAACAGCCTGATCCTCTGTCTATACTTTTGTTGCTCACTATTGCCTGGACAAGGACTCACGCCGGCATGCCTCGTTTGGCCAAGCTGTTCTCCAGCATCTCTTTCAGACTTAGATCAACTCTTACCCCAGTCCCGGGATTCAATATCAGACATCCCTAGAGGATATATGACCTACTACTTAGCCCTGTGTTCCACAGCTCGCTCTGAGATCATCTCTCTGTTATCCCCAAGCTAGGGAGTCCCATATGTGAAGACTACATTCCTGCTTGTTCCTGGAGATAGCGTAGTTACTCACCTGTAACAGGTGATTCCGGGAACAGCAAGAATTGAATCTTCACAGCCCACCCTCCTCCTCTAGGAGTTGTACTTTTCCTCTTCTCCTTCTCCTTCTCTCCTTTTATCTCAGCTACAAACTCAACTGAGGAGGGAGAACTGGGAAGGCAGCTACGCAGGCACAATGGGATGCTCCCAAAATCTTTCCTATTGGAAGCCGGGGAGTGTTCCCGCACGGGCTTTCTCGGTGCCGACATCACCCTATTTGTGAAGACTAAGATCCTGCTGTTTCCAGAGATCACCTGTTACAGCGGTGGGTTCACCCCTAAACAAAGACATGGGGAGGGGTGGCCTGCACGGAGCGGCAGGTGCACCTACTCTTGCCATCTTACTGGGCAGACTAGATGGACCATACTGGTCTTTATCTGCCATCATTTACTATGTTACAGGTGAGTAACTACGCTTTATGTAGTTTGGGGCTTGCATATATGAAAAGTGGTCTCCTTCACCCAGCTCATACTGTTCCCTAATCTCTGAGAATGGCATCATTTCCCTCTGTAGTGACCAGTTATTCTACTGTTTCAGTTCCTTTCTGTGCCCATCTAGCAAAGGCCTGGGTCATCATTCCAGGTTCAAATTCTATATTGCCCCTTAGTGAAATACCCACTTTAGTCTTCGACATATTGTGCACCAGCAATTTCTCTCGGATGTCTCTAGCAGACTCTTGCCATTTGCTCCTAGGGTTCTTAAAGAGCTCGTATGTAATATTCCTCATAATGACATAGGGGCCACCATAGCTGGTTCCATTTCTATAAACGCATAGTCCGATATGTCATATATCCAATCCCGTGGGTATTGACCCATGCATGCTAGGTTATATTGGTATATATCCAGGAGTCCCATTCCCTCCTCTCACACGCTCTTCTTAAGTCTGCAGGTTTTATGAGTGTCTTTTTTCCTTTCCTAAGAAAAGACCCCAATTGTCTGTCTAATTGCTTGCATTCTTTATGTTTTAGAAGAATGGGCAGTATTTGGAGGATGTACAGCCATTTAGGAAACATGATCATTTTGAAGAAGTTTTTACGTCCGCTGAGGGTCAAAGGCTGTTCTCGTCAGCTTTATAATCATTTATCCAGATCTCTGAACAGTGCCATTACATTTGGCAGTTGAAAGTCCAAATGTTTGAAGCTGTTCTCTGCCCATCTTAGAAGGAATGGTTCCTGCCACTGCTGTCTCATTTCTTTCTGCATGGGGAGGGCCTCCAATTTTTCCAGGTTCAACTTTAATCCCGCAAAGGTAACATAAATTGAGAATTCTTGCAGCAGTATATCTAAAGAACTTTTCGGATATCCCAGACACACCGGTATATTGTCTGCAAAAGCAGAAATTCGGAACTCTTCGCTTCCGATTTGTGCCCCATGTAGTTTTGGGTGGCTTCGTATGCGTAAAATTAGAGGCTCCAATTGCAATAAGAATAAAAGAGGAGACAATGGGCATCCATGCCTAGTGCCTCGTTTTAGCGCAAAAATACTGGTAGATATCCCATTCACCTGGACCGACCTGCATGGGTCCGTATACAGAAGATGAATCATGTCCACAAAGTATCCGGTTATGCCCATCTTATCTAGCACTAAATACATGTATTCCCACTGTACTCTATCAAATGCTTTCTCAGCATCAAAGCTGATGAGCATCATCGTAAATTTGTTCTGTTGGCTCATGTATTGAGCTGCTAGGATCTTCCTCACATTACGGGCTATATTTCGTCCCTTTATGAACCCCACCTGTTACTCCCCCACCAGCTTGGGCATAAGCAGTGCTAATCTCTTCGCCATCACTTTTGCTAGTATTTTTATATCTACGAGGGTTGCTCAGAAAGTAATGTCCCACATGTTTTTTTCTCAGTCCAGAATGAAGATAGAGGTGTGAAACTGAAAGGGTAGTAACTTGGAACTTCAAAGGACACGTGTGTAATTTTACAGTCGTCCGACAAATAGCGAGGCGGTAGTGATCCTTCAAATGGTGTCTGTGAGTGACACATGGTACAAACAATGAGCTGTAATTGAATTCTTGGTGGAGGAGAAAGAAAGTGTGAGAAACATTCACAAACGGTTGTGTGCTGTGTATGGAAGTTCTGCGGTAGATAGCAGCACCGTTGGATGATGGATGAAGAGAGTAAAGGCTTCAGGAAGTGGTAAAATGGAACTGGAAGATGGGCCGTGGTCTGGGCGTCCTTCCTCAGCCATCAGTCCAGACAAGTTGCAGCGCACTGATGACATTATTCATGCGGATTGGCGCATCACGAGTCGGGAATTGTCCGCACAGCTTTCCATCAGTAGAGGTAATGCAATGGCAATTATTGACTCTTTGGGATATTCAAAGGTGTGTACAAGGCACACCGCAAAAGCTTACAGTATTTTAATGCCTGCTGGCAGCTATCGCAGGGCGCTGCAACTTGTCTGGACTGGTGGCTGAGGCAGGACGCCCAGAGCACGGCCGATCTTCCAGTTCTGTTTTACCACTTCCTGAAGCCTTTACTCTCTTCACCCATCATCCAACGGTGCTCCTATCTAACACAGAACTTCCATACACAGCACACAATCGTTTGTGAATGTTTCTCACACTTTCTTTCTCCTCCACCAAGAATTCAATTACAGCTTGTTCTTTGTACCGTGTGTCACTCACAGACACCATTTGAAGGATCACTACCGCCTCGCTATTTGTCGGGCGACTGTAAAATGACACACACGTGTCATTTGAAGTTCCAAATTACTACCCTTTCAATTTCACACCTCTATCTTCATTCTGGACTTAGAAAAAACATGTGGGGCATTACTTTCTGAGCAACCCTCGTACATTTAATAATGAAATGGGTCTATACGATCCTGGTGTCAATGGGTCTTTGCCAGGTTTTGGTAGAACAGTAACCAGGGCTTTGTTTTTCTCATATGGGAATTCCTTTCTCTGTTTAAGATCCTCAAAATATTCTACCATTTGGACAGTCACCTTATCCTGAAGGAGTTGATATAATTCATTTCTGTATCTGTCTGGTCCTGGGGCCTGGCATTTTCGTAGACCTTGAATGCAGTTCTGGACCCCTTTAGTCGATAGTGGGGTATTTAACTGTTATAACTGTTCTTGAGTGAGGTGTGGCATTGCCATTTCTCTCAAGTACTTCTTGGCTTGCTCCTTGTCACAGGGTTCTGCCCCATATAGCCCCTGATAAAAATCCTGAAAGATTTTCTCAAGTTCTCCTTGTGTGTTCTGTATTTGGCCCTTCTGATCACACATTGCCCATATCCCTTTTGATCCTTCTCTTGTCTTAATTAATGAAGAAAAAAGTTTCCCCATTTTATTCTGAAATATGTAAAATTGGTACCGATAATAAAACATGAATTTTTGGGTATGTTTCTGTAGTATGTCTCCAATCTCCGTAAAACTAGCATGGTTGTCCTTAGTTCTTTGCTGGGGCATATCATAAATCTACACCTCTCTGCTCTCTTTCTAATTGTATTAATCGCTTGCTCTGCTCTTTCCTCTTAGCTTTATTATATCTTATGATATATCTCCCCATTATCACTTTAGCGGTTTCCCAGAATAGTGCCGGGTTATTTCTATGCTTCTCGTTGTGCTGTTCATATTCTGTCCATTGTTTTCTTAAGTACATTTGGAATTCTTAATCTATTAAGTGTGGAAATCTCCATATATTCCCACCAGTTTGGGTTCCCCAATCTAGGTCTATCCACACTGGTGCGTGATCAGATACTACTATAGGACCGATCTCTGCTTTCCAAATTTTATCCAAACGTTTTTCTGCTGTAAGGAAATAATCTGTTCTGGACACCGATCCATGGGCATGAGAGAAATGGGTATAATCTCTCTCTGTTGGGTGTAGACGTCTCAACACGTCAAGAAGCTCATATCCATCGCACATACCCTGTATTCGCTTGCCCCTCACATCTCCTCCCCCTCCTTGGGTTGTCTGGTCTAGGGTGTCATCTAATAGACTATTGAAGTTCCTGCCCAGGACCAGTTGAGTCGGGTTTAATTCTGTTACGTGAGTGATAATTTCTTGATAAAAGCCTGCTTCACAAGTGTTAGGAGTGGAGGAGTGGCCTAGTGGTTGGGGCAAGGTACTTCAGGCCGGAAGGTCGGGGGTTCAAATCCCACTAGAGTACAGCAACCTTGGGCCGGAAGGACTGGGGTTTCTAGTCCCACAGGTGCTCCTTGTGGTCTTGGGCAAGCCACTTAACCCTTCATAGCCCATGTTCCCTGTAAAATAGTTATCTCCAAGCTATAATGCCCTGTTCAATGTAATTTCAGTTTGTTCAATGTAAACCGCACTGATGCAGAATAGCGTGGTATATAAGAGAATGTAAATAAAAATAAATAAATATATTGTTCCAAAGGTGACTTGCTTTCCCTGCAACTCCCCCTTTAGGAATAGGTAGCGGTCCTTTGTATCTGCCGGAATCTTATTTATTTATTTATTTATTTACATTCTCTTATATACCGCGCTATTCTATTAATCTTCACATTGATATGACTTCCTATCAAGATGACAATCCCTGCCTGCTTGCCACCCGGTGATGCTCCATAAATGTTCCATACCCAATAGTGCTTCGATTTACAATGTTCCTCCTCTGTCATATGTGTCTCTTGTAACATGGCTACATTGATATTGTGGTCTTGCAGCACATTGTATCTTTTTATAGGATTGCCTATCCCACACACGTTCCAGGAGGCTATCCTGATGGGTTTAGCCATGGTCTTCTAGCTCATATGTTTCACAGAGCTGTTTTTCCATCCCTAATTCTATCCCTGTAGGACTCCCCGGCCCAAGTCCTCCAGTGATTTTCTTTGATCCCTTTCTATCCCATCTAATCATCGCTCTTTGCAATGTTAAGTTTTTCCCCCCCTCCCCCATCCCTCCCCTCCTACCTCATCCTTCCTTCTCGTCTGTTGTCTCTACTTTTACCCTCTTAAGGAGCACATGATTTGTAGGGGTCCCCCCCCCCCATCCCAGCCCCAACCCAATACCTCCATTCCCTCCCAAGAAATTCCTTTAATTTGTTTAGAGTGCACTCGTAGGTATAACTCTGTTTCTTTGCTTCATTATTTTATCTTCTGTCGTGTGATATTGCTATATTTGCCTTTTTAAACTTGCCACTTACTGCTCTTTTCTTCCATGTCTCTGCATTTATTCCTCCCATCACTATGTCCCATCTCATCATCCTATCTCCCATCACAAGCTCTGCTATGAAGAAACATAGGATGAGGGTGAAAGAGGGATAGACTCAGGAGTAATATGCGGAAACATTTCTTTATGGAAAGAGTGGTAGATACGTGGAATAGTCTCCCAGTGGAGGTGGTAGAGATAAGGATAGTATCTGAATTCAAAAAAGCATGGGACAAACATAGAGGATCTCTTAAGGGAAAAAAGGGACTATTGTAGTGGTTGATATGGAAGGGCAGAATAGATGGGCCGTGTGGTCTTTTTCTGCCATCATGTTTCTGTTTCTATCCCCCTTCTCTTGATCTTGTGATATGTATAGGCAGGTTTCCAATCATTTATCATTAGCAGACAACATAATGAATGTAACAGACTTAAAGGTTTATATATTTTCAACATTTCTCTTTATCTTCCCGTCTTTACTCAGACATTCCTATTATTCCATCTTTTGCTAAGCTCTCAGCACCATCATTTGTTCTATTCTATTAACTCATTTCTAATTCCGCCATCCTTCTCCTCCCTCTGCCCCTGCATGTTAAGTGCCAGCAAGAGATAGAGCTCTCGAATGAGGTGCAATGATTATCTGACCTTTGATTTGGTACCTCATCCTTGGATACCCCCCTATTCCTATTGTTGTCTGACTATTGCACAGCTGTTACATACCCTCTTACTTATCATCCGTTCTAGTAAGATTGTTAGTAACTGATTGATTGGTGACTTTGTCATCGCTAAACATAAAGAAATACACATATTACTTCAGTGAGTTTGTTGTTTTCTCCTCGTATATCACATGAACGTTTACTCAACAATGTCTTCTCCCCAGGAGTCTTTAGGTGTGCATTAACAATAGAAGTCACTGATCACGCAGCAAGTTATGTTCACTGCTGTGTTCTGTGACAGATTGTTCCCGGTTAACACTATGTTCTTTATATCATGATATTTTCTTACCACTTCTGCATTATCCTTTGTCACTATTGGTCTTAGTGGCACAATAAGTCCCGTTAACCATGTCAAGCGTTCGATCTGTTATGACCATATTTTATAGCTTTCTTGCAAGATTTTTACATCAATGCCTTTTCTCTGGAAACTCTCCTCATCTTCCTTCTAGAGAACTGCTTAGTTCCATTTGAATCAGTTTCTTCCGCGTGTACTATTTGTAAGTCCATTGTATTATTATCATCGTCAGGTTGTTGCCATAGTGTTTGTAAAAGTCCAATGCCTCTTTTGGGGTTGTAAAATATACTGGTTTCCCATGATGGATTACTCTCAATTTGGCCGGATATAGGAATCTAAATTTGATTCCCTTCTTAATCTAAGCCTCTGCATGTGTCCGCATATTATTTGCACCTCTGTGTTACTGCTTGTGAATAGTCTTGGAAGATTAATATTTTATGTCCATCTTTCTCAAGATTCCACTAGTTCCTGGCCGCTCTTAGAATCTCCTCTTTCTGCATGTAATTGTGGAACCGGGCAATAACTACCCTCGGCCTGCGCTCTCCTTCCCTTCTGGGTCCCAGTCTGTGTGCTGCTCAATTTTTATCTTGCTTGTTGGGGCCTCCAAATGCAGGCTGAGAGGGAGCCACGTTTCTAAGAAACCACGCAGCTCAGCATCGAGGACGGTCTCCGGTAGTCCAACAATCCGGAGGTTTTTCTGACAGCCTTGATTCTCTAAGTCATCTAATTTTATCTCATTAGCAACTAGTTGTTGTTATAACCTTTGAATGGTAGCAGACTGGTTTTGGTTTAGGTCTTCCAAGTCTGCGATTCTTTGCTCATCCGCACACATCCTTTGATTAAATTCACTCACTGAGTCTGAAATTTTCTCCATGTGTTCAGATTAGGTTTTGAAAACAGGTATCCAAGGCCTTAACCATCACCTCTGAAACACTCTCTATAAGGCTTGTCTGCTGCTCCATTATCGGGCTTGGTGGTGTCCCATCAGCCATTTTTTTCCCGCCGCACACAGATTTTCTTTCCTTGATTGATTTGCTGCTAATGAGTCTTTTTCGCTTCAGTTGGAGCTCCCGTGTCTCCAGATTGGGACACTAAGCTGTCCTCTTCCTGTATGAATGGTTTGGGGTGTTTGGCTCTGGGATTCCCTGCCTTACTGAACCCGATACCCAGCATCCAAAACAAACTGCGTTCTGCTTGGTTCACCACATCACGTGTCCTCGGATAGAGTACATTAAATTGCTGGAGGAATTATACTCTGTTAGAGAGAACATTGAGTCACACAGGATTAAAGATTTGCAGGAAAAAACTACACTGTAGAATCTCTATGGATTGAAATTACATGTAAAAGGGGGGAGATGATGGCAGTGGGGGTGTACTACCCACCTCCTGGCCAGAATGAACAAATGGGTGATGAAAGGCTCAAAGAAATCAGGGATGCTAACAAAAATTACAATACAGTAATAATAATGGGCAATTTCAATTACCCTGGTATCAACTGGGTCAGTGCCACGGCAGGACATGCTAAGGAGATAACATTTCTAGCTGAACTAAATGACTGCTTCTTGAAGCAGCTGGTTCATGAACCAACAAGAGGGGAAGCCATTATGGACCTAGTCCATACTAAAACACAAGATGTGGTGCAAAAAATAAGGATGTTGGGGCCACTTGGCAGTAGTGATTACAGCATGATTGTGTTTGATTTAATAAATAGAGGAAGGATGGCAAGGGAATCCACAGTGTACTGCCTTTTAACTTGCAAAAAGGAGACTATGATAAAATGTGGAAATAGTTAAGAAAAAATTAAAAGGAGCAGCTGCAAAGGTTAAAGATTTACATCAAGCATGGGCATTGTTTAAAAATACTATCTTAGAAGCCCAAACCAGTTGTATTCCACATTTTAAGAAAAGTGGAAGGAAGTCCCAAAAACTGCCAGCATGGTTTAAAGGTGAGGTCAGGGAGGCTTTTGTAGCCAAAAAAGCATCTTTCAGGAAATGGAAAAAGGAGCCAAATGATGAAAACTGGAAACAACATTAGCACTGGCAAGTTAGATGCAAGGCTTTGATAAGGCAGGCAAAGAGAGAATTTGAAAAGAAGCTTGCTGTGGAAGTAAAAGTGCATAATAAAGACTTTTTCAAATACATTTGTAGCAAAAAACCTGCGAGAGAGTCTGTTGGATCATTAAATGATAGAGGGGTAAAAGGAGCACTAAGAGAGGACAAGGCCATAGCGGAAAGACTGAATTAATTCTTTGCTTTGGTCTTTACCGAAGAAGATATAGGGAATTTACCCATGACTGAAATGGTATTTAAAGGTAATGCATCAGAAGAATTGAAAGAAATATTGATAAACCTGGAAGATATATTACAACAATTAGATAAACTGACGAGTAGCAAATCACCTGGACCGGATGGTATACATCCGAGTGTATTGAAAGAATTAAAATCTGAGATTGCAGACCTACTATTAGTAATCTGTGAAATATCATTAAAATAATCTGTAGTACCTGAAGATTGGTGAATGACCAATGTAATGCCGATTTTTAAAAAGTGTTCCACGGGTGATCTGGGAAGCTACAGGCCAGTGAGCCTGATGTCAGTACTGAACAAAATGGTAGAAACCATTATAAAGAACAAATTTACTGAACATGTCGATAGGTCATGGTTTACTGGGAGAAAGCCAACATGGTTTTAGCCAAGGAAGGTCTTGTCTTACTAATCTCTTAAATTTTTTTGAAGGTGTGAATAAACAGGTAGACAAAGGTGAGCAAGTCAACATAGTGTATCTGGATTTTCAGAAAGCCTTTTACGAGGTCACTCATGAGAGACTGTTGGCGAAGTTAAAAGGTCATGGGATAGGAGGCAATGCATTAATGGGGATCAGGAACTGGTTAAAAGATAGAAAGCAAAGTATAAGGCTGATTGGCCAATTTTCCCAATGACGAAAGGTGAATAGTGGAGTACCCCAGGGATCTGTGCTGGGTCCGCTGCTTTTTAACATATTCGTAAATGTTCTGGAAATGGGAATAACGAATGAGGTAGTCAAATTTGTAGATGACACAAAATTATTCAAAGTTATTAAAAACCCAAGAGGATTATGAAAAATTTCCAAGAGGACCTTGATAAATTAGAAGACTGGATATTCAAATGGCAGATTAAATTTAATGTGGACAAGTGCAAAGTTATGCACCTAGGAAAGAACAACCCAAACTATGGTTACACGATGTAAGGCTCCACATTAGGAACCACCACCCAGGAAACAGATTTAGGCGTCATCGTGGATAGCACGTTGGAACCCTCTGCCCAGTGTGCAGTGGCGGTAAAGAAGGCAAATAGGATGCTAGAAATCATAAGGAAAGTAATGGAGAATAAAACAAAGGATATTATAATGCCTTTGTATCGTTCCATGGTGTGATCGCACCTTGAATATTGTGTACAATTCTGGTCGTCATATCTTAAAAAGGATATAGCATTATTAGAAAAAGTAGAGAAGACCCACCAAAATGGTAAAGGGGATGGAAGGATACCCCTATGAGGAAAGGCTTAAAAGGTTAGGGCTCTTCATCTTGGAAAAGAGACAGCTGAGGGGAGATATGATAGAGATCTGTAATGAATGGAGTGGAATGGGTAAACATAGATCGATTCTTTACGCCATCAAAAAGTAGAAATACTAGAAGACATGCAATGAAGCTATAGTGTAACCCGTTTAAGACAAATAAGAGAGAATATTTTTGCAGTCAACGCATAATCAAACTCTGGAATGCATTACCAGAGGATGTAAAAGCTGTTTGGGTATTAAAAGCTGGGTTTAAAAATGGTTTTGATCAGTTCCTGGAGGAAAGGCCATAAATCATTATTAAAGAGGACCCAGGTAATCTTCTGCTTGCTCCAATACAAACATTATGGAATCTGTGTGTCTTTTTGAGAAACCACTTTGTACTTGTGCCTTGGATTGGCTACTGTTGGAAACAGGATACTGGGCTTGATGGACCTTTGTCTGACCTAGTATAGAATTCTTATGTTATGTTATGTTCCTAACCTCATTTTTCTTTGGGAATGCTGCAGAATAGGCAACTAATAGAAAATGACCATGGCTCATTTTTTTTGTTAAGGAAATAGACAGTTGCGTCTCTTGTTAAAAAAAAAAAAAAATCACATCCACATGCTCCTTCTGACAGTACATAAGGATTTTTTACATTTCACCAGGTTATTAATGCCTTTAATGTTCAGTGAATGAATTTACGGGATCCCATTAAGTAGTACACTGAAAGTTAGCAGAAGTGTCCCACATGAATGCAAACCCCAGTAGAAGCCTTATTTTGTGAGTGTTTAGAACAGTAGTTCTCAACCCAGTCCTCAGACCCCCTGGCCAGTCAGGTTTTCAGGATTTCCACAGTGAATATGCATGAGATAGATCTGTATGCACTGCTTCCATTGTATTTAGATCTATCTAATGCATATTCATTGTGGATATCTTGAAAACCTGACTGCCCTGGGAGTCCCAGAGGACTGGGTTCTACATCAACATCAAAGAGGAATGGGCTAATACCTCCTGTATGGGGAAGCAATCAGGTTTAGGAAGCTTGCCATCGCACATGAGATGGACTTGTGAGCCACATACCTACAAGTTGAGCAGAACACAATTGCAGCTAGACTGAATCAAGGCCTCCAACTACATGAATAGACACTGAACAGCAAGGTGGTGGCCCGCATCTTTCAGGAGTGGGGCACCCCCTCAATAGTTCTCTTCACCACTTCACAGAAAGCCCAGGTGGATCAGTTCGGTTCCAGGATAAGATCACACAACAGACTAGCCTTGGATGCTTTCCTCTTACATTTTAGGGAGGGTCTTCTGTATGCATATCCTCCAGAACCTCTCATTGCAAAGACTCTCCTGAAGCTCAAAACAGATGGAGGCACGATGATTCTCATTTTTCCTTATTGGCTCAGACAGCCTTGGTTTCCTCTTCTTCTACAACTCTCCAGTCAGGATTCACTCCAACTGGGCCAGGCGCCTGTTCTGATTTTGCAGGAGAATGGAATGATGTTGCACCACAACATCCAGTTCTTGGCTCTCATGGCGTGGATGTTGAGAGGCTAATGTCCAAACTCAGCTTACCAGTTAGTGTGACTGATTTCCTTTTGGCCTCCAGGAGGAGGTTTGCTGTCTAGTGTGAAGGCCATGCCCTTTATTCTTTTGTCTGTCCCACACAAAAATTGCTTAAGTATCTTCTACACCCCTCTGAGTCTGGACTTAAATCCAACTCCATCAGGGTCCACCTCAGTGCAGTTGGAGCTTATTGTGGTGTGGAAGGGAAGTCCATCTTGGTACAGCCTTTAGTTTGCTGTATGCAAGGGGTTGCTTCTCTTGAAGCCTGTGTACAATCCTCCAGCAGTGTCATGAGACCTCAGCATGGTTCTTGTGCAACTGATGAAAGCTCCTTTTGGGCCACTCAATTCCTGCCACCTGAAGTTTTCGACCTGGAAGGTTTTGTTTTTGGTGGCAGTCACTTCAGCATGCAGGTTGAGCGAGCTTCAGGCTCTCATAGTTCATCTGCCTTACACCAAATTCCATCATAATAGAGTGGTCCTCCTTACTCATCCTAAATTCCTTCCAAAAGTGGTATCAGATTTCCATCTTAGTCAGTTTTTCTATCAACATTTTTCCCAAAACGTCATGCCTTCAAAGGGTAAGATGCGTGGCACATGTTGGACTGTAAATGAGCCTAAGCCTTCTACTTGGAGCGGACAAAGGCCCATAGAAAATCTGTCCAACATTTTGTTTCTTTTGACCTTAGCAAGCTGGGGACTGTTGTCGCCAAACACACACTTCCAATGTGTTTAGCAGACTGCATTTCTTTTGCTTATTCTCAAGCATACCTGAGTCTTGCTGGCCATGTCACAGCTCATAATGTCTGAGCCATGACTACATTGGTGGCCAACTTGCGCTCAGTCTCTATGAAAGAGATCTGCAGGGCTGCAACGTGGTCTTCAGTCCACACATTCACATCTCACTACTGTCTAGATGGAGATTTGCAATGTGAAAACAACTTACGGCCAATCTGTGCTTCAGAATCTGTTTGGGGATCAGACTCCAACTCCATCCCCCCAGACCCATTTTTTTCAGTTCAGGCTACCGAGAAAAAAATAAAAAGGAAAAGAGAATGACAAATTCTATGTACACAGTTATGTGTCTTGAATTACTAAAGCCTGTTGCCATTAAGAAGGCTTGTCTATGTCCTCATTGGCTCTCGGTAGTATTTCACAACACAGTTGTAAGGTCTCTTCTATAGGAGCAAATTCACTATTAAGCCGTAAGAATGAAAAACTTATTGCTCCAATCCCCAACACTTCAAGCTACTACTCATTCCCAAGTGTATGAAGACTATTAAAGCAACAGGTCTCAGACTCCAAAGAGCTACGGTCTTTATCTGGTGTCGACCTAATGCTCTATTTTGCATCAATGACCCTTATGTTGCTTTATCATCATCATTTGACTTGTACAATGATTTCAACTGATTGACCTATAAGGTAATTTCAATTTCAAAAACTGGAACTTGTAAATAGAGAGTGAAAATATGCTTATCTTCGAAGGTGCCCAACGCCAGTTTCAGCGCTGCTGCGTTTCACTGCCGAGCTGTTTCTTCAGGGGCTGTGATTTCTCAACTCGTCCTCACTTCAAAATGCATTATTACATCTCTTTCACATAAATCATGCGTTCGTCGCGTTCTAAACAGGGAATCATAAATTAGTGCCATGTGTTCATAACATCAATTATAATTCACTACTCCCACTTCGGTTTATGCAATATTAAAACAAAAGAACATACCCTAAATTTCTTTGTTGATCTCTCATCTCTTTCCAAACCGTTTGTTTCTGACAACGCCGCGCATGCGTACCGCACAATAGGCTGGCTATATAGCAGCGGGGAACCAGCCTATCAAATTTAGACACACAGGTTCCAATCAATTTGCAGATTAAGCCCCCCTGGTTGCACGGACTGCAGCGTAAAGATCCATCTCTGCTCTACCACAGTTAATACTTGATCTCTGGATCTGCCCTCTGATCCCATGAAACTCATGTCAATGCAGAAGCACTGTAGTTCTTCAAATTTGTGATGTTCCCGAGGACAGTGTTCAACTATTGGTGCTGTCATCGTTTTACATTTCAACCTACTGCGGTGTTCCGCTAGTCTGATTTTAAATGGTCGAGATGTTTTACCAATGTATAAAAGTCAGCATGGGCATTCTATAGCATATACTACAAATGCAGAATTGCACGTTGTATGGTGTCACAACTGATAAGTTCTTCCATGGTACTCAAACGATGTAGTTTCCTTAGTCACATCACACATTGGACAAGACCCACAGCGGTAGTATTTAGCTATGGAGTCCCATACATGATGACTTCAGTTCTGCATGTCCACTGAGAAAAGGTAGTTGCTCACTTGTAACAGATATTCTCCAGGAAAAAGCAGGAAGTCAGTCCTCACATATGGGTGATGTCGGCATCTGCATCGACAGAGCCCACGTGGAGCATTTCCCCAGCTTTCAAAGAAAGTCTTTGGGACATGCTACCAAGCATTTGTGGTCCCCTTCCTGCCCAAGGGTGCCATTGTGCTCAGTCTCCTTTTTATCCACGTAGCCCAACGGACATCTGTCCTGTTTCCCTGGAAAAATCCTTACTAATTACACAGGTACACTAAAAAATTTTTTTTTTAAACTGCCTCTAATGTTTCGATTGATTTTTACGTTTTTTGGTGCGCTGAATCCAAATCTGGTAACCAATTTGCTCCATCACATACAGATTTTTTGCTACATTGGGTTAGCAGTTTGAGGTGAACGTTTCAGATTGAGTGCGATCGAGATAAAAGTTTCTTGGATGAATTCTTTATACTAATTGTTTAGTATTTATTCAAATAAGAATAAAGAAAATTGTAACAAGGCAGCACATAAGAATAGAGTAATGTCAACAAAACACACTGTGATGGTAGCAAAATTGTCTGCACTTAAAACAGCCACATACATGTGCACAAACATTGAGCATATAAGAGCGAGGTTAGACACAAAGCAAAGCAAAGAAATGTGCAAAAAATGTTGTACAGGTATGTATGTAAGAATAGAAAACGCAAACCGCACCATTGCAATACATGAAGACAAACACCCGATGGTGTGAAAATAAAATTCTAATAAATGAGATCCAACACTGTGGTAATAACTAGCAAATTTTTATTTCAAAGTTTAGTAAAAACACGATATTTGTCAACACAGTTTAGATTTTAAAGTCATTCTTGGGTCAATCAATCTCCTGGTGGGCCCGTTTCTTCTTCCCCCGAATGCTTCTCTTGGTGCGCAGCTTGGCGTATTTTTCATCTGGGGTTTCCCGCAGCAGCAACCAGCAGAAATCAGCCATCATAGTGGTGTTCCATCTTCCTTGGTACCTTCTCTCTGCGTCCTTGATGTCCTGGTGAAACCTTTCACCTTGTTCTTCACTGTACGCCCCCAAGTTTTCGGGAAAGTAGTTCACATGGGAGTGCAAGAAATGGACTTTCAGGCTCATGTTACAGCCTTGTTCTTTGAAGGCATTGAGCATCCTGGCAACAATATCCTTATAGTTCTCATCCCGCCTGTTCCCCAAGAATTTGAGAACAACATCCTTGAAGGAATCCCAGGCTTCTTTTTCCTTCTCAGACATCGTTTCAGCGAATGCTCCATCTGAAATGAGTTTCCTTATATCAGGGCCAACAAACACTCCTTCCTTTAGCTTTGCTTCAGAAAGTCGGGGGAACTTTGAGCAAAGGTACCGAAAGCACTCACCATCTTTTGGAAGGGACTTGATGAATTGCTTAATGAGACCCAACTTAATGTGGAGAGGTGGTAATAGAATTTTATCACGAGGTACCAAGCTCTCATGAAGAACATTTTTCTCACCGGGTCTCAAATACTCCCGAATTGGCCAGTCTTTTTTCCCCCCGTGTAGGTCGCGGGCCCAGCTATCCCACAAGCAAAGGAAGCAGGGATATTTGGTGAAACCGGATTGCTGCCCTAATAGCATGGATAGAATTTCAAAGTCTCCACAAATCATCCACTTATGCTCATCATAACGAATCTTCTGAAGAATCAGGGCCAAATTCTCGTATTTTTCTTGGAGAATAACAGAGTGAGCAATAGGAACTGAAGCGAATGTGTTGCCATTATGAAGAAGAACACCTTTTATGCTGTCTTTTGACGAATCAATGAACAGCCGCCATTCAGCAGGATCATACTTGAGTTTAAACTTTTCCATCACTCCGTATATATCGTTGCAAAATACCAAATCTTCCTCTTTGCTGAAATACTTCAAAAATTGTGTCTCGCGGTTGCGGTACCAATAAAAAGTTTTTCCTGGTGACAATAGATTTTTCTGTTTAAGCCGAGAACCTAGCAGTTGGGCAGCATCTTTTGGGAGTCCTAAATCCCGGACTAAATCATTCAATTCAGCTTGAGAGAAAAGTTCAGGTTTCGGATCTGGTTCAGTTTCAAACTCGGAAGTACTGGACTCATCGGGAAAAGCCATCTGATGAGTCTCATCATGATCAGAACCGTCCACACAAATATGATCCAAAGATTTTGGTGGTTCAGGCACAGGTACTTCGTTGCTATGAGGCATAGGCCTAATTGCTGAGGGAAGGTTGGGGTAACTTATTACGTTCTTATTTTTTAAGTTGTATCCCTTCACAATGCAAGAACAAAAATAGCAGTCACTGCTGTGGTCTCTTTGTTCACGCCACATCATAGGTATTCCGAAACGAAATGCTTGTTTTTTACCTTTCATCCATAAGCGTAGATCTTCCTCACATGTCTTGCACACTTTGTGAGGAGCCCACGTTTTGTCTTGATCGCCTAACTTCAAACCGAAATAGGCGAAATATACTTTTTTAATAAATGCAGAAATGTTCCTCTGCCGCTTTTTCACAGTATATTCCCCACAAATAAAACAAAAACTGTCCGGAGAGTTGACGCAACCTCTGGCTCTGTGAGCCATCACAAATACACAGCACTGCAAACTACAACTGTAGTGAACCACTTCGGAATAAAGCTGGATTACGACTGAGCAAACAAAAGGTAATAATGAACTTGCAAGAAACTGAAATTTGCCAGGAACGTTCATGTCGCAACCACCGTGTTTGAGCGAGCGAGCGAACGAGGCGAGGCGAACAGGAAAGAACATGCGCCAGCGCGAGTACTGGATTTAGCCCCCCGCCTCCCAATTGTCCTGTTAATGTATAAAATGAATACAAAACACTCTAAAATATCATGAGGGAGTGTTTCTAGTTAGTTAACCATTACAACCTCTATTTTGGGCCAAGAAAATAAACTGCAGTCGGCTAAAAAGAAATTATGTGAACATTCCTTATATGGGTAAGAAATCTAATTTTGCAAGAAAACGTGACGTGATGGAACATTTTGGCTATTTTTCCTGGATTCAGCACCCCAAAATCTATAGGAATCAGTTGCAAAACTGGAGGCAGTTTGTTGGTAGTGTACCTGTGTTATCCTTTAAAAGTTAGCATTTCTGGTTTGCGTACCGGGTCCTCTTCCTGCCTCGAGCTGGCACTAATCTCGGCGCTGTTCTTGGCCACTTTTCCTTTTTTAGGTTGAAGCTTGCCTCGACTGGCGTTCGCACATTTTTTTGCCCGGAGGTCGTCGATCCCGTCTGGGTGCTCCACACCATGTCCCCCCGTAGGTTAAAAAAATGTGACTACTGCAGTCAAACCATGTCAGTGACCGACACCCATGACTGCTGCCTGGGACCAGACCGTTATTATTATTATTAAGCATTTATAAAGTGCTGCAAACATACAAAGTGCTGTACACACAAATAAGAGACAGTCCCTGCTCATCAGGTCTCACAATCTAGTCAGGACAAAAAATTACATAATACAAATTACAGATCAACAGGACAAAGTATACATCTAATGTTAGAGAGAGCAAACACAGCATATATAAAATAGTCATATCACAACACACGAGTCAAGAATGAAAAGCAATAGTGAAGAGGTGGGATTTCAACCTGGACTTGAAGATGGCCAGGGAGGACGCCTGGACGCACAGAGACAGGAAGGCTGTTCCAGGCGAAGGGTGCAGCAAGGTGAAAGGAGTGAAGTCTAGAATTATTTATTTATTTATTTATTTTATTTAAATCGCTTATATACCGCGCTTTTCAACATCAGTGCGGTTTACAAAGAACATGAGGTATTTTACGGTGGGGGTTAACACCGTATTACATATAACAGGTAGCTCAACTTGGGTAATAGTATTAACTATTTACATTTGTAATTACAGTATTACTATTTACATTCGTAATAACAGAATGATATTCACACTTATATACAAATACGTGAGGAGGGGATGCGTGAGGTCGGGCTATGTTGCGAGTGGTGGGGTTGGTGTACATTCCTCCGGGTAGCATTTGAGGAAGAGATAGTGTTTCAATTCTCTCCTGAATTTAGTTAGATCCGGGATTGCTCGGATATCGGGTGGAAGAGCGTTCCAGCATCTGGGAGCACAGATACTGAAAGCCCTGTTTATGGTTGTCTGAGCACTGTGGGTCATTGCTTTGGGGATTACCAAAGTGTTTATAGCAATAGATTGTCTAGTTCTATTTGGGGGTGTAATGTGAGTGAGGTCCGCGAGAGAGGAGGGGGCGAGTCCATTGATGGTCTTGAATGTTAGTAGTAGGGTCTTGAAGGTGATTCTGCTGTGGATTGGGAGCCAGTGGAGACTTTTGAGGATGGGTGTTATATGGTCTCTCCTGGAGGCGCTATGTAGGACTCTGGCCGCAGCGTTCATGGCAAGCTGGAGTGGGCTCAGGGTGGATTGTGGGAGTCCTTGCAGGATAGCGTTGGCGTAGTCGAGATGTGGGATGGTTAGAGCTTGGAAGATTGTCTGTCTTAGCAATACACGTGAAAGGCATAGATAAATGAAGACTATTAGAAGAGCAAAGTAACCGAGAGGGAGTGTAAAGAGCGATAAGAAATGAAAGGTACTGGGGGGCAGAAGAGTGAATACATTTATAGGTCAGTAGGAGAAGCTTGAATTGGATACAGAAATGGATGGAGAGCAATGAAGTGACATGAAGAGAGGAGTGATGTGGGAAAAACGAGACTGGCGGAAAATCAGACGAGCAGCAGAATGTTGAATAGACTGAAGGGGGAAAGAGGTGGTTTGCGGGGAGGCCGCAAGGCGAAGGTTACAGTAATCACGGTGGGATGTGATTAAGGAGTGGACAATCATTACAGCACCTCCTACGACTTGTGCCAGGCAATGACGCCTTAGACCAACAAAGAGGTCGGAGTTGCAGGAAAAACTGTTCCCCATGTCCGATTCAGCCCCAGCCTCCCTGATATCGAGCTCTAAGCCCAGCATTTCCCATGAGGCCCGAGTGTCCTCTGAGTTCCGCGGTGGCGGCTCCTCTGGAAAGACCTCGGACCCAAAGAAAAAGCCCTCAAAGTCCACCAAAGTTGCACTGGAGAAGCCTGGTTAAACCACCTGGAGGGACTTGGGCAGCTCTGAGAAGCACCCTAGCAAGGTCCTCAAGAAGGATTCCTCGGCCAACGGAAACCTTGTGAGGTTCCTCGAGGCCATAGTCCTCATTGAGGACACACTTGTGAGAGTGCCGGCGCCGGGCCCGAGATCTTCTGTGCCCGTGCCGAAAGCTGCGGAGGCTTTTGGCTTGGAAACCAGAATGGTGGCCATGAAGCAGAACATCACTGCTATCCTGGCCCTGCAGCAGGCAATGATGGCTGGCTCATCTGCATCATCTGCCCCAACAACCGGGCCCCCAACTGCAGGGGAGTCTCCGGTTGTCGAGCTGAGTTCCAAGCACCACCAGCCTTGGGTAAGCCCTTGGCTTGTCCAATTCTTCGGGCATTGGATCCCTCCCCATCTAGTTTCCGTGACTCAGACCCCAGGTCCTCTGAAGACTGCCGACCCCTCAGCACTGGCCTTGAGACAATGAGTCATAGGTCCTCGGACTCATTGTCACCACTAGACTGTGAGTGGGAGACCAACAATGAGGCATCCCTAGAAACTAAACGGCACCAAGATATTCCCTCGGACCCATCTGTTTTGCCTAAACAGAGTGTGAAATAAAGACTAACACAGTAACACACTTTAGAATAGAGATAATTTATTTATAAAATATATAAATAAAAGGTAATTTGAAAGCAAGTAATTCACTTAATCACCATATGATTAGTTAAGCTGTGCATGAAAGGTAAGATAAAAGAAAATAATACATCGACAAAAGAGTTCTAAGCTTCATTTCATGCCAACACTTTGACTGAAAAAGCCCCCAAATTCAGCTAGGCAAGAGACACCCTCAATTGGAACCCCTAGGTAGTGCACACGTTCACCCCGTAGGTGAGACTTTTCTCTGTCTTCTGTCTGACTATCAAAAGGCTCTGTTTTCTTTATACTTGCTGCAATAGCAATTATCTTTCCTCATGTTGACATACATACACACACACACACACACACACACACACAGAATAGGATCAGTTATCCATTAAACATAATCAAGACTGGCCAGGCATCTGAGAATGCTCAAGGGAGGCATCTCCCATCCCATGGTTTAGAAGCTCAGAACTCTATGGTTGATGACATGACCTTCAATTTATTGTGTATACAATTGCCAGGTGAAAAGTTTACCTTATCTTGTGTACCATTATCTCTCTTAAGTTTCACATGATGTTAAATTGCACAGGAATTTCTTTCCTAAAAAATTGAGGTTTAGTTAACCCCTGACTTCTCCAGGAACAAGCAGGAAGTCACATATGGGTGATGTCGGCGCCGATGGAGCCCTCGTGCAGAGTAATTCCCCAGCTTTCAAAGAAAGCCTCTGGGATTGCATTGCGCATCCGCGGTCCCCTTTCCGCCCAAGGGTGCCATCTTCCTCAGTCTCCTTTTTTCCGCAGAGCCCAACAGACGTGGTCCGAATTCCCTCGCGGAAAAGGTGCGTCAAACTTCACAGAAGATTCTTCTCTTCGACTTGGTTCGACGCCAGTTCCCCTTCCCGGTTCGGTACACCGGTATTGAAGCCGGTCCCTATTTTTCGTTTTTTGTCCTTAGTGACTAGCATTCACACTCTTTTTATTTTTCACTGGCAGCCTGGTCGTTTGACCTCGCAGGGGCCCTTTTTCCCCCGATGGCTGCCAGCGGGTTTAAAAAGTGTGATCGGTGTAAAACGTTAGTGTCCCTCACCGACACACATGACTGCTGTCTCCGATGCCTCGGGGCCAACCATGACCCGGTGGCCTGTGGCCCATGTGGCAAGATGTCTTCTAAAGCTCTTAGAAGTCGGCAACAGCAGCGTGAGAGGATTTTGTTAGAGTCCACCTCCACTCGGGTCTGGAGCTCGTCAGAAGCCTCGACATCTCAGGAGTTGTCAGACTGAGCATTGTCATGGGTCTTCTGAAAGGGGGTCTCCCTCCAGGGAAAACCGGAGGAAGAAAAAACTTGTGAGGGCGTCGTCGTTAGATGCCTCTGATAGGCCTGGTTCCTCTCGGGCCAGGTCTCAGAGTCCTGACCGCCGCGCCGAGTTCTCGGAGTCGGAGCGGCCTGCCAAAGTACCTCGCATGGAGCCGGAGATGCCGAGAAAGGTAAACACTGTTGTCCTCGTGGACTCTCCTCCGGGAGAACCAGCATCAGGCCCGACACCATCAGGGCCCGAGTCGGAGGCTGCGGAGTCTTCTGGACTCGGTCTCAGAATGGCGGCCTTGGAGCGCAGCGTGTCTGCCTTCATAGAGCAGCAGCAGGCACTGATAGCCGGTCTACCCTGACTACCGGGACCTCGAGGTCCTCCGAGCTCGAGTCGATCCTCGGCCGAGGTCTCCCTCGATCTTCCGTTTGGGACCGAGGTCGTCGATGCCGGTGGCATCGGCGCCGGGGCGGTCGAGGTCGAAGCCTGCGCGGCCGCAACCCGTCGATTCCTCCTCGGAGGACTCGGCTTGGGAGACGAAGGACAAAGACTCCCTGGGCACCCACCGGACCCGATGTGTCCCATCAGACTCACTGGAGTCTGAACCTCGGAGAAGGTCTTTCCTGGAGGAAGTCTTGGAGTTCGTACGGGACATGGCCAAGGCCTTGGCCTTCCCGGCGGACGCTGAGGAGGAGCCTCGAGCCGAAGAGCTCGATGCCCTCCAGTATGATTTTCCTCCCAAGGAAGCCCTTACTTTACCGGTTCCTTCGATGTTGGAACGGCTGTTATTCCATATGTGGGAATCCCCGGCCTCAATGCCGGTGCTGAGCAGGTGGGTCAATTCCATTTATCAAGTCCGCAAGAGCCCTGGGTTCCAAAAGGCACAGCTGCCGCACAACTCCATGGTTGTGGAATCGGCCATGCAAAGGCTTACGAGCCAAAAAACGCACTCCTGGAAGGGAAGCCTGGAACCTGGACACCCTCGGCAGAAAGTGCTACCAGGGCTCGATGCTATCATGCCGTGTCCAAACCTACAAGCTGTACATGGGCATGTACTAACGAGACCTGGCAAAGGAGATTGCCGGGTTCTCAGCTGGCCTCTCCAAGGAACCCTTGCAGAGATTCAAGGCCTTGTCCACGGGGATTTGAGAGTGCTCGAAGTTTATGTCTCGAGCAGCCTATGACGCCTTCGAGGCTTCGGCCCGAGTAGCCGCAGCTGGCATCATTGCCCGATGCCAGGCTTGGCTGATTTCCTCGAACCTAGAGTTAGGGGTACAGGACAAGTTGGTCGATGTCCCCTGCCGAGGTGAGAATCTGTTTGGCAAACCCATGACTGAGAAGGCTGCACAAATTAGAGTCTGAGTACTTGACTCGGACAAGGCTATCCAAAAAGTCCTCTGCCCCTTCTAAGAAGAAGGGCTTGGGTAAAAAGCCCTTTTTCCCAAGGAAGGTTACTGCTTACCGCAACTACCCCACTCACCAGGCCTCCCCAGCTTCCCAACATGGGCAGCAGGCTAAGGGGCAGGGGCATGGCCCGCGTAAGCAGAAGACCCCCAAGCCTCAGGCACCGGCTCCCTCCCAGCTGGTTGGGGTTTTTTGACAGCCACAGTATGGTTTCTCTCCAGCCAAGGGGGGAACTAAGCACAGGAGGGAGGCTGACCCTCTACGCCTACAGGTGGCTAGCAGTCACCACAGACACCTGGGTCTTGCAAATAGTCCAGAAGGGCTACTTGCTTCACTTCAGCCAGGTGCCTCCATCCTACTTTCCAGGAGAGCCTTTACGACCTCCTCTGCACAGGAACCTCCTTCTGCAGGAGTTGGCCAGTCTCCTAAGGGATCAGGCGGTAGAACCAGTGCCCCACTGCCTGCAAGGCCATGGCTTCTATTCCAGGTATTTCCTGATACCAAAGAGAACAGGATGCCTCAGACCCATCCTCGACCTGTGAAATTTAAACAAATTCCTGGTAAAAGAGAAGTTTAAGATGCTCTCTCTTGGGATTTTGCTGCCATATCTCCACAAGGGAGATTGGTTCTGTTCCTTGGATCTGAAGGATGCCTACACACACATCCTCATACACCCAGAATGCAGACAATATCTCAGATTTGTCATGGGAGGAAACCATTTTCAGTACAGAGTACTTCCATTTGGCCTAGCCTCCGCCCCCAGAATATTTACCAAATGCCTGGCGGTGGTGGCAGGGTTTCTCAGAAACCAGGGTATCTTTGTCTTCCCATACCTGGACGACTGGCTCATCAGGGCCCTGTCGCCTCAGGAGGCCCAACAGACCACAACTCGCACTATCAACATACTGCAACATTTAGGCTTTGTCATAAATCAGGCAAAGTCCACATTGCTTCGCACACAGAACTTAGAGTTCATAGGGGCGAGACTAGACACCCTGCAGGCAAGGGCTTACCTGCCACTGGACAGGGCACAAAGGCTTCTGGAGCTAGTGCGCCAGATACATCACAGGTCTCAAATATCAGCAAGGCATTTCCTGCGTCTTTTGGGTCACATGGCTTCCACAGTGCAGGTGATCCCTCATGCCCAGCTCCACATGAGGACAGTCATGAGGACAGCTCCACATGAGGACAGTCATGAGGACAGCTCGGGATCAGTGGACACAGGCCACAGGTCAACTTTGAGACAGTATAAGGGTGTCCAAACGATTGCTGAAGTCACTGATCTGGTGGCTTCACCTGCCCAACCTGCTCATAGGAGTGCCTTTCCAACCTCCGGTGTCTTCAAGAGTCTTGATGACAGATGAGTCCCTGCTGTGCTGGGGAGACCATTGTCAGGACTCCTGCACTCAGGGGTTGTGATTTCCCCAAGAGAGGATACTAGAGATCAACCTCTTGGAGCTCCGGGTAATACGCCTAGCTCTGCAAGCTTTCTGCCATGTTCTCTCACATCAATCTGTGCTCGTATAGACAGACAATCAGGTGGCTATGTTCTATGTGAACAAGCAGGGAGGGACAGGGTCCCGGGTCCTGTGTCAGGAGGCACTGGGCCTCTGCTCCCTCGCCATCAGACAGGGTTTGTCTCTCAAGGCAGTTTACCTGCCAGGGCAGGGGAATGACCTAGCAGACAAGCTAAGCAGAATTCTTCAACCTCACGAATGGCAACTGAATCCGGAAGTGGCCCAGCAGATCTTCCTCTACTGGGGACATCCGTACATAGATCTCTTCGCCAGCCCACAGAATCATCAGTTGCCCAACTTTTGCTCCAGACAGCCACATCCCCAAAGGATGGCTGCCGATGCTTTTCTGATCTCCTGGTCTGTGGGCCTCCTGTATGCGTTCCCGAACTCTTCAAAATCCTGCAAGACAAGGCTTCGGTAATCCTAGTAGCCCCCAGATGGCCAAGACAACCTTGGTTCCCGCTTCTCCTCCAGTTGGCAGTGGAGACCCCACTCCTGCTGGGGACAAGGCCTGACCTCCTATTCCAGGAACAGGGCTCTCTCTTACATCCCAGTCTCAGGTCTCTCAACCTGATGGCATGGCTGCTGAAAGGGTAGTGCTGGCCCTCTTCTCCTACCTAGGAATGTAGAAGAAGTGTTACTGGCCTCCAGGAGGCAGTCCACCAGAAAAAACTATGCCTTCAAATGGCAGAGATGTGAGGTATGGTGTAACTAGCACAATGAAAACCCTTTCTCTTGTCTTATGCCTGTGGTGTTGCAGAACCTGCTGCACCTTTCTGACTTGGGCCTCAAGTCTAATTCTGTAAAGGTCCACCTGAGTGCTTTGTCAGCACATCACTTACCAGTGGAGGGACATCTTTTGTCACTTCACCCTTTGTTATCCAGATTCCTAAGGGGTCTGCTTCTGCTAAAACCCCCGGTTCGCCCTCCGGCGGCCGAGTGGGATCTGAATGTGGTCTTGCAACAACTTACTCACCCACTGTTTGAGCCGATGTCTAATTGCTACCTGCGCATCCTCTTCTGGAAGGTTCTCTTCCTGGTGGCACGTCAGCAAGGCGAGTGAGTAAGCTGCAGGCTTTGGTTTCAGAAAGACTGTACACATGGTGTTACAGGAATAGGGTAGTTATGCGAACCCACCCTAAGTTCCTCCCGAAGGTAGTCTCTCCTTTCCACCTCAGCCAAGAGGTGGTTCTTCCAACATTCTTTCCCAGACCGCATACCAGCCTGGCAGAGGCAGTCCTGCATACCCTTGACTGTAAGAGGGCAGTGTCCTTCTACTTGGAGCGTACGAGGGGACATCGAAGGGCTCCTCAGCTCTTTGTCTCTTTTGACCCCAGTAAGCTGGGGCTTCCCGTCTCCAAACGTACGTTGTCCACTTGGGTGGCAGACTGCATCGCCTGGGCTTACAGGGCAGCCGAGGTTCCTTTGCATACACAAAGGGGCTTTATTTAAAAGCCATCCACCATTAAGATAAGTTGGAATGGCATTTATTCTTTTTTATGAAAAAATAGAAAATTGAAAACGAAAAAGAGAACTGAAGCCGCACTAGTCCATGGTCATTGATGTAAACGGACACTCGTTGGGATAAGTTCATTACCCATATTTAAGTGTCAAAGTGGAAAACGTTTATCTGAGACCGGTGACTAGATGTTATACACTTATTTATAGATTATATTTAAATCGTTAGTGAGTGAATTTATGCAGTTTTTTGATAACCAAAAATTCACATGGCAATGTGCATATACTGTACAGAAGTTTATAATATTACCCCGCTTTATGTCATAAAATATACCAATGATCAGTTTAGCATAGTTACTCACCTGTAACAGGTGTTCTCTGGGGACAGCAGGAATCAGTTCTCACATATGGGTGACGTTGGCACGGATGGAGCCCTCGTGCGGAGCAAATCCCCAGCTTTCAGAGAAAGTCTTTGGGAGTTGCCACCATGCATGTGCAGTCGCCTTCTCACCCAAGGGTGCCATCTTGCACAGTCAAATGACATAGCTAAAAAGACGGCAAAAAGAACAAAATAGAATAGGATTGCAACTCCAAGGGGAGGAGAGAGGGTCATGAGGACTGATTCCTGCTGTCCCTGGAGAACACCTGTTACAGGTGAGTAACTACGCTTTACTGCTGACACAACTTTTCACCACATTTGGTCCTTTGATTACTGATTATGTGTATAAGATACTGACAACATAGTGGGGAGTTTAGGCAGATGAAATATAGCAATACAACTGGGTATACTTGAATAAAACAACATATCATAATCAATAAACAGATATAGATAATAATTCCTCCAATGATCTGTCTAAGACTACCTAAACTGTGTAGCATCCAAATAACCAGTCCCACCAATTACACAGGTACACTACCAAAAAACTGCCTCCAGTTTTGCAACTGATTCCTATAGATTTTGGGGTGCTGAATCCAGGAAAAATAGCCAAAATGTTCCATCACGTCACGTTTTCTTGCAAAATTAGATTTCTTACCCATGTAAGGAATGTTCACATAATTTCTTTTTAGCCAACTGCAGTTTATTTTCTTGGCCCAAAATAGAGGTTGTAATGGTTAACTAACTAGAAACACTCCCTCATGATATTTTAGAGTGTTTTGTATTCATTTTATACATTAACAGGACAATTGGGAGGCGGGGGGCTAAATCCAGTACTCGCGCTGGCGCATGTTCTTTCCTGTTCGCCTCGCCTCGTTCGCTCACTCAAACACGGTGGTTGCGACATGAACGTTCCTGTCAAATTTCAGTTTCTTGCAAGTTCATTATTACCTTTTGTTTGCTCAGTCGTAATCCAGCTTTATTCCGAAGTGGTTCACTACAGTTGTAGTTTGCAGTGCTGTGTATTTGTGATGGCTCACAGAGCCAGAGGTTGCGTCAACTCTCCGGACAGTTTTTGTTTTATTTGTGGGGAATATTCCGTGAAAAAGCGGCAGAGGAACATTTCTGCATTTATTAAAAAAGTATATTTCGCCTATTTCGGTTTGAAGTTAGGCGATCAAGACAAACCGTTGGGCTCCTCACAAAGTGTGCAAGACATGTGAGGAAGATCTACGCTTATGGATGAAAGGTAAAAAACAAGCATTTCGTTTCGGAATACCTATGATGTGGCATGAACAAAGAGACCACAGCAGTGACTGCTATTTTTGCTCTTGCATTGTGAAGGGATACAACTTAAAAAATAAGAACGTAATCGAGGGCCGGAAACATTAAGTTACATGAAGGCCTGGGAGAAGGATCTGGGCACATCGTGGGAGGTAGAGGAGTGGGAGCAAATAGCTCAAGGGATAGCGAGGGTATCCATAGCAACATCATTGTGAGAGAATGGATGGAAGGTGCTATCTAGATGGTACTTAACACCAGAGCGACTGTTTAAAGCGAAGGTATGTGAGACGGATGAATGTTGGCGGAAGTGTGGTGAGAAAGGGACTTGGTTACATATGTGGTGGTCCTGCCCAGTAGTGCAGGCGTATTGGGAGGCTATAGGGGGAATCATAGGGAATATCATAGGGGAAAAGATTGATCTGTCCCCGGAACTTTGTCTCCTTCTAAAGAATACTGGTACGAGAGAGGGGAATTGGAGCGTTGTGTGGCAGTGCATTATGGCGGCCAGATGCGAGATAGCTAAGCACTGGAAGAGTGGCCATATGCCCTCCCTAGCTCAATATGCACAACGGTTGGCAGAGCTGTATCAAATGCATCGGTTAACAGGGTGGAGAAAGGGGAAAGAGGAGCGAGTAAGGAGACAGTGGGAAGGGATGTGGAGATGGTTAAATGGGGGGGTAGGGCGGCCGTAGGGGGGGGTAGGTCCCTAGGCTCGGGGGCGCAGGGAGAGTGGAGGGTCACCCACGAACTTTTTACATGTAGGGCTGGTAGATGGGGGGGGGGGGGGAGGGGAGGCGGGGAGAGAGGGAGGGGAGGGGGGGGAGGGGGCGAAAAATAAAAAATAAACAAGAACGCACAGGTTCAGAGTTGAAGCGTTCTTAGGGGATGGTTGGAGGGATATTGTACATGGTTTCAAGAGGAGATGAACGTTTAGCTTCTCTGTTAGTGCTTTAGTGCATTTTTCTGTTTATGCCACTGTGTGATGTTTGGTTGAAGTTCTTGCCGAATAAAACTTTAAGATACAAAAAAAAAAAAATAAGAATGTAATAAGTTACCACAACCTTCCCTCAGCAATTAGGCCTATGCCTCATAGCAACGAAGTACCTGTGCCTGAACCACCAAAATCTTTGGATCATATTTGTGTGGACGGTTCTGATCATGATGAGACTCATCAGATGGCTTTTCCCGATGAGTCCAGTACTTCCGAGTTTGAAACTGAACCAGATCCGAAACCTGAACTTTTCTCTCAAGCTGAATTGAATGATTTAGTCCAGGATTTAGGACTCCCAAAAGATGCTGCCCAACTGCTAGGTTCTCGGCTTAAACAGAAAAATCTTTTGTCACCAGGAACAACTTTTTATTGGTACCACAACCGCGAGAGACAATTTTTGAAGTATTTCAGCAAAGAGGAAGATTTGGTATTTTGCAACGATATATACGGAGTGATGGAAAAGTTTAAACTCAAGTATGATCCTGCTGAATGGCGGCTGTTCATTGATTCGTCAAAAGACAGCATAAAAGGTGGTGTTCTTCATAATGGCAACACATTCGCTTCAGTTCCTATTGCTCACTCTGTTATTCTCCAAGAAAAAGACGAGAATTTGGCCCTGATTCTTCAGAAGATTCGTTATGATGAGCATAAGTGGATGATTTGTGGAGACTTTAAAATTCTATCCATGCTATTAGGGCAGCAATCCGGTTTCACCAAATATCCCTGCTTCCTTTGCTTGTGGGATAGCCGGGCCCGCGACCTACACTGGGGGAAAAAAGATGGCCAATTCGGGAGTATTTGAGACCCGGTGAGAAAAATGTTCTTCATGAGAGCTTGGTACCTCGTGATAAAATTCTATTACCACCTCTCCACATTAAGTTGGGTCTCATTAAGCAATTCATCAAGTCACTTCCAAAAGATGGTGAGTGCTTTCGGTACCTTTGCTCAAAGTTCCCCCGACTTTCTGAAGCAAAGCTAAAGGAAGGAGTGTTTGTTGGCCCTGATATAAGGAAACTCATTTCAGATGGAGCATTCGCTGAAACGATGTCTGAGAAGGAAAAAGAAGCCTGGGATTCCTTCAAGGATGTTGTTCTCAAATTCTTGGGGAACAGGCGGGATGAGAACTATAAGGATATTGTTGCCAGGATGCTCAATGCCTTCAAAGAACAAGGCTGTAACATGAGCCTGAAAGTCCATTTCTTGCACTCCCATGTGAACTACTTTCCTGAAAACTTGGGGGTGTACAGTGAAGAACAAGGTGAAAGGTTTCACCAGGACATCAAGGACGCAGAGAGAAGGTACCAAGGAAGATGGAACACCACTATGATGGCTGATTTCTGCTGGTTGCTGCTGCGGGAAACCCCAGATGAAAAATACGCCAAGCAGCGCACCAAGAGAAGCATTCGGGGGAAGAAGAAACGGGCCCACCAGGAGATTGATTGACCCAAGAATGACTTTAAAATCTAAACTGTGTTGACAAATATCGTGTTTTTACTAAACTTTGAAATAAAAATTTGCTAGTTATTACCACAGTGTCGGATCTCATTTATTAGAATTTTATTTTCACACCATCGGGTGTTTGTCTTCATGTATTGCAATGGTGCGGTTTGCGTTTTCTATTCTTACATACATACCTGTACAACATTTTTTGCACATTTCTTTGCTTTGCTTTGGGTCTAACCTCGCTCTTATATGCTCAATGTTTGTGCACATGTATGTGGCTGTTTTAAGTGCAGACAATTTTGCTACCATCACAGTGTGTTTTGTTGACATTATTCTTATGTGCTGCCTTGTTACAATTTTCTTTATTCTTATTTGAATAACTACTAAACAATTAGTATAAAGAATTCATCCAAGAAACTTTTATCTCGATCGCACTCAATCTGAAACGGTCACCTCAAACTGCTAACCCAATGTAGCAAAAAATCTGTACGTGATGGAGCAAATTGGTTACCAGATTTGGATTCAGCGCACCAAAAAACGTAAAAATCAATCGAAACATTAGAGGCAGTTTAAAAAAAATGTTTTAGTGTACCTGTGTTATCAGTAATATCTTGTTTAATACCTTTGGCTAGATTTTGCAAAGCTTGAATATGAGACTGAATGAAAGTAGTATGATCAGTTAAATTAAAGCAACACATGCCTTCAAAATGTTCACATCAATAATTGTGTTTTAAAAGCAAATAATCTATTGCTACTCGATTTTGCAAAACTGCTTTCCTAATGCTTCTTAAATCTATAAACAATTCTTGCAAAGCAGCTGAAGTGTGATTAAGACTTTTTACCATGGTGCAAGCTAAAGCATTAATGGTCCGGTATTATATAAGGCCAAACTAGGCACTCCTACTAGTGAAACAGCTAAACTGGTGTATTCTGCTTTGGAAACTAGAGTAACTTTCAAATCACAATGTGCAGGTAGCATAGCTGTTGTTGCTCTTTTATTTTTAATTTTAGGTGAGGGTGGCAGAATCCTAATCGACTAAGGGTACACAGCTTCCCCTGTGAGATTACCTGGAATATAGTATTACCACAAGAAACTAACCATCCTATTGGCAATTTAACATTTCTACTATAGCTAGCTTGTAACATTGTATTATTACAGCTCATAGTGTTGGTTACATCTTTACATTTTCTAGTTGTATTATATAAAAGTATTGTATCAGTGTCATTAGGAGTTCCTTTTTGAATTTTAGTTGCTGACATTTTGATATCTCATCAGGATCACATGCCATTTTATAACACACATCGCCTTGGGCAATTATTCGAGTCATCTTATCCCAAAGAGTGAAATTAATGGGATAGTCTCTGCATTATTCATATAACATAAGATGTGTTCTTACATCTTCTTCATTTGCAAGACTGTCATTCTGTGTAGCTTTAAAATAGTACAACACTAACGTACAGGTCAGTTTTTAGAGGGTAGCTACTGCCATAAAAATAAATAAATGCCCTCAATTATTGCATTGGATATTACAGACGTATATAGCCCAGTGAATACAGGTCTCAGACTTACAACAGCCACGCTGGGGATTTTTACCCGAGCCGTGCGCCTGATCGCATCAATGACCTTAGAGTATTCACTGTATTTTATATTAATTTCGCTTAATCTATACATCTGATTCTTCCATACTATTCATTGTGAAATTTCATGTTTTATAGAGGAGGAATTGTGTTTAACTTAGCTGTGTTTTCACTGATAATAAATCCCCGACGCCACCTGATAGGCACCTCATTGCGTTTCTGTTGTTTCTTCAGGGGGAATTCACATAAACCAGCACACTCTCCCGATTTGCGGCCAGAATAAACTCACTTGTTGTTCAATCGTTTTGTAATACAAACTTCCTCTAAGTGCTCAGAACGCCGCGGTATTACAAAACGATTGAACAACAAGTGAGTTTATTCTGGCCGCAAATCGGGAGAGTGTGCTGGTTTATGTGAATTCCCCCTGAAGAAACAACAGAAACGCAATGAGGTGCCTATCAGGTGGCGTCGGGGATTTATTATCAGTGAAAACACAGCTAAGTTAAGCACAATTCCTCCTCTATAAAACATGAAATTTCACAATGAATAGTATGGAAGAATCAGATGTATAGATTAAGCGAAATTAATATAAAATACAGTGAATACTCTGTCATTGATGCGATCAGGCGCACGGCTCGGGTAAAAATCCCCAGCGTGGCTGTTGTAAGTCTGAGACCTGTATTCACTGGGCTATATACGTCTGTAATATCCAATGCAATAATTGAGGGCATTTATTTATTAAAATAGTACAAGACTTGAGCCGGTGTAGGTATTGCAATGAGGCTTGTAGTTAATAAATCAATTGGTCTATGCATGTCCGAAAGGAAAAGTCAGAGATGCTTGACATTCCGGGTTAAGTAAGTCCAGATATTCTGGGGTTGTTCTAGGCAGATGCAACTCGGGTTGTATTACCACATAAACTCTCCAGTAACAAATTTTCCATATCCCAAAGATCAGGCTAATAATGAATGACCATGTTACTAAATGACATACAAAAGCTTGCTGGAACCGATCCCAGTCCTTGATTGTACTGGTCTATTGGCTTAGAAGGAGGGTTACAGAGTTTAGACATAATCTATAAAAAAAAGACATCATTTTATTCTTGCAAGTAACATTTTCTTGCTGGTACATAGTCCCATTTTTATTGTCTAGGTTTCATGATCAAGATTGTGTTGTCATTCCCCGTGGCAATAGCTTCTGCCTGTTCAGGTGGATGATATGGTGATTGTACTCAAATCTTCGCTCCAGTGTTAAAGTTAGCAGATCCAAATCCAGCGTCCCCTCTAACTGTTAGAGTAATGGGGGCACTTCTTTTTTTATTTTTAACTGTTCCTCCATAAGTGGGAATGATAAGTAATTGGGCTACTCTGTCCCCAGTTTGATTCATTAAATATGAATTACCACTGTTTATCAGAATAATTTTTATTTCTCCTTGATAATGTGCATCAATCATTCCTCCGAGTATTTGTATCCCTTTAAGGGCTAATCCAGAGTGAGGGACAATTAACCCAAAATGTTCTGGTGGTAGTTGGACTCCTATTCCTGTTTCTATCAATTGAAAGTCACAGAACTTTACTCTATATTCCTGCAAAGCATGTAAATCTAGTCCAGCTGCCTCTGGTGTTGCCCAATATGGGGCTAGGGCACCTTCTTCAATTTCCCAATATAAAATAATGTTAGTGGTCACATTAGATTTGTTTTGTAATTAGGGAGTCAGCACCCTCATTAGAGGAGTTTCAATTTCTGTAAATGGTCTATTGTTGAGAATCTGTAGTGCTGCGGATAAATAATCTCTCCACTTTTGCAGGGATCCTTCTCCTAATCTCCTAAATTGTTCTTTGAGCAATCCATTCATTCTTTCTCTAAGTCCTGCAGCTTGAGGGTAATAGGGTATATGAAACACCCATTCAGTGTTATGCTGTCTACTGTACAAGCCTTCCTTTAAAATTAGACCCATTATCACTTTGAATTTGTAGAAGGATCCCATAATATAAAATAGTGTGATCTAAAGTTTTGATGGTGTTAGTCTGAGTAGCTCTCCTACTTGGATATGCTACTAGATATACAGAATATGTATCCACAGCCATGCATACATACTGGCATCCCCTACTGGTAGGTAGAGGCTCTATGTAGTCTATTGTCCATATCTGGCCCGATAGTTTTCCTTGCCCTAGATGGCCATACAGTATATGTGGCACGGACCTGTGCTGTAGATGCTGACAGACTGGACATTACAAAATAATTGTTTTAATAACATCTGTGGGGGTAGAAATTCTCCTTGTATGTGCCCAGCGGTAGGTAGCTTTTTCACCTAAATGCCCATATTTCAGGTGGGCCCATTTTGCCATGCCCAACAAGTCAGATTCTTTGGTGTCTGTTTGAGCTTCTGCAATTTTAGTTTGTTCATCAATAATAGAATTAAACCATCTGTCTAATGAATCAGCAGCACAATGAGCATCCACATGATACACAGTTGTACCTAAAGACAACATTTCCCAAATTTGTTGCCACAGTTCCTTTTCCCAAATTCCTTTTGAATGCACCTCCCAATTGTTTTGCTGCCAGGTAGATAACCATGTGGCTGATCAGGAATCAGTGTAAATATGACAAGTTCCTGGAGTCTCTTGCTTTAAAGCCTGAAATACTGCATAGAATTCGGCATACTGGCTACTTTTCCCTTCTCCCGTAGTTGTCAACAATTTTTTAGTAGTGGGATTTTAAGACACAGCTTTCCAACACCTTATTTCCCACATATTTAGCAGATCCATCAGTAAACCAAACACACTTTCTCTGTTCCAATGTCAGTTGTACAAATGGTTGTCCCCACTTTACTGAAGACTCTGTTGCTGTTTATTTATGACTCGGTAATTGAGTAATCTCAGTATCTTTAAGAGGGGCTTGAGCTACACTTTCATGTAAAGTGGCAGTCCCTCCTATACCTGTTTTAGCCCTATCCTGAATATACCATTTCCATTTAATTATACTTGCTTCCTGTGCATGTCCTATTCTATGTGTCTTGGGGGAACTCATCACCCACTGCATAATAGGAATTTCTGACCTTAATACCATAGTGTGTCCTACAGTCACCTGTTCTGTATCCACTAGGGCCCAATAACATGCTAACAACTGTTTCTCAAAAAGGGTATATCTAGACCCCGTTTCAGGCAGCTTCCTTGTCCAGAATCCTAGGTGTACTTTTTTCTATCTCCAGGAACAAACAGGAATGTAGTCTTCACATATGGGTGACGATGGTACCAATGGAGCCTGTGCGGGAATGCTTCCCAGCGTCCAGTAGGAAAGCTTTTAGGAGCATCCCACTTTGCCTGCGTAGCTGTCTTCCCACCTTTCCAGCTCTCTCTCCTCAGTTCTTCATTTTCCGCAGAGCTGACAAGAAGCAATTCCTGTCACCGCAGAAAATTTGTCCTTTTTTTTTTTTTTTTTGTGGTTGCGTCTGCCTTCCCATCGACGCTGGTACCGACCCCTATCAGTGCTTGCTTTCTTTCTTTCTTCCAAAAAGAAATCTGTGAGGAAAAGAATCTTCTCTCCCTTCAGGGGCATTGACGCCATCTTAGGCTTAGGCCTCCCCTTTTGTCACAGACAAAATGGAAAAAAATCTACTGGTTTTAAGAAGTGTTCCAAATGTGGCAATGCCATTTCGGCCACAGACACCCATGACTGGTGTCTAAAATGCTTAGGACCGGATCATCAACCATCAGAATGTCCTCTCTGCAGGAAGATGACAGAGAGGCCTACAGAATGGAGCTGCAAAGCTTGGCACCCTCTTTGCCTCTGATGCAATTTCTTTAGCATCGACGTCATTGAGAGCTTCATCTTCCTCCCTGGGATCTCAGGTATCGAAACCTAGGTCTTCTTCGGCCGGCCCTCTAAGGGTAGATCTCCTTCTAAGCATCGAGATGCCTCCGGTGTTACCCTGAACGGGGACACACCGGCCAAACAACCCTGGTGGGAGGACCTTGCCTCCAATGCCTTAGTGGGGTCCCAGGATGCTCCCGAGGCCTCCAACTCTGGAGAGCTCCTGATGCCATGCTCAGTGATTGTGACCCGCAATTCTGGTACCGATACCCAAGTATTGGCAAGCTCCATGGATCAATGTATCCTGGCCATCGAGTGGAGCTTAGCAGCCTTACTGGTGGAATCTGTACCAGTAAAGCCTTTACAGTCTATTCCTCAGACATCAGTACCAGCTCCGGTACCGACAGAACCTGCATCGACTTTTTTGCCACTTACCACGCTACCGCCCATGCCGGCCTTGAATCCGTTTCTGGTATTGAGGTTCCAGCACCGAAAGCTCCACCTACCATTTTTGATCAGTATCGAGTACGTGCAAAGAGGGAACACCCTGCCTATCGATACTTTGAGTCTTCAGACTCCGATTCATAGGATGATGACTTGGTCGGTACCCGGGACATGAGAACTCTCCCGGAAGACCCATCTCCATCTCCACAATGTCGCATGTCCCCTCCAGAGGACATTTCTTTGCAAAACTTTATTTGCGATGTTGCTCGGGGTCTATCCATAATGGTGACTTTGGAGAAAGAGCCTAGGGCTGAAGAACTTGAAATTCTTCAATACCCTATGGCCCCGAAGGAAGCTGCTACTCTTCCCTATTCATTGCATACTTCACGATCTTATGCTTCATATGTGGGAGACACCACTTACTATTTCTCCACATACCCGACGACTTGATACCACGTACCGGGTACCAGTGTCCTGGTTTTCAAAAGTCGCAATTACTGCACCATTCCATGGTGGTGGAATCGGCAATGCATCAAATAAAGAGAGCTAAAACACATTCCTCAAACCTTCCAGGTTGGGAATCGAGAACCTTGATGCCTTTGGTCGACGTTGTTTTCAGGCCTCCATGTTATCGGCCAGGATCAGTTCCTACATACTCTATATGGGAATGTTCCTTAGAGACATAGTTAGGGATTTGGAGTTAATGGCTCCTCTTCTCCCTGATGACAAGAGAGCAGATTATCTCACCCTTATAAAGCATGCTCAAAATGTTTCAAAATTTGTTAACAAGGCAACCTTTGACTGTTTTGAGTTCATCAGCAGAACTTCATCTATCTGCATCGGTGCACGCAAGATTGCTTGGCTCCAAGCATCAGATCTTGAACAATGGGTTCAAGATAAGCTAGGTAATATCCCTTGCACCGGTGAAAACCTTTTTGGCCCCTCAGTTAGAATCCGAGAACACCACTTTTAATAGACTATCTAGGTCTACTGCCAACCCAGCTAGGAAAAAGGCAGCAAAGAAAGCCTTTTTCAATAAGAAGTAGTATTTTCCTTTTTACACCCCTGCTGTACAGTGTCAACACCATGCCCCTCAGAAAGGGCAGCAGCCATCAAAACAGCAAAAGAAGGCTCAGACTCCTAAGTCACAGCCACCTCAGCAGACCCAGCCTCCTCAGGGTCTTTAACTCCTTTCTGGAGAACATAGCCTTCTGCCTCTGGAGATTCCAGATCCCATCTACATTCCTGGGACACTTTGTCACTTTGCCTACAGGTGGCATCTTATTACATCAGAGCAGTGGACACTGTCTGTAGTACGGGAGGGGTACAAGCTTCATCTACAAAGTCTACCCCCTGGGACTCCTCCAAGAGAGTTCTGCTCTCAGCCCCCTCTCACTGCTCTGTTGTTACAAGAGGTTACCTCCCTTCTTTTGCGGGGGACAATAGAGGGGGTTCCACCATCCCAACAGGTAATGGGCTTTTATTCTCCATATTTCCTCATTCCAAAGAAAACAGTAGGGTACAGTCCCATTCTGGACTTCAGAGAACTGAACAAGTACCTACTACAGGAGAAATTCAAAATGATCTCCCTAGGCACCCTTCTTCCTTATCTCCAGAGTCAGAATTGACTCTGTTCTCTAGGTCTAAAGGAGGCATATACTCACATACTTATTCACTCATAGCACAGAAAGGTCCTGCGCTTCATGTTTCAAGGGAGACATTATCAATACAGAGTCCTACCTTTCGGCCTTGCCTCTGCCCCAAGAGTCTTCACAAAGTGCATGGCGGTAGTAGCCACATTCCTAAGGACTCTTGGGATATTTGTTTTCCCTTACTTAGACGACTGGCTCATCCGAGCAAACACCTCTTTAGAAGCCAGTTTTTCCATTTTGCGCACCATGCAAGTGCTGCAACATTTGGGATTTGTAATAAATCTTCCAAAGTCCCAACTCATTCCCTCTCAAATGCTAGAGTTCATAGGGTCCCTCCTAGACACTCAGCAATCAAAGGCATTTCTGCCCCAACCCCGCTGCACTCGATTCAATCAGTTAGCATCTCAGGCATTTTTTTTTTTATTTATTTATTTAGCAAGCATTTGTAGCCCGCTCCTTCCAGCGATCAGAAGCGGGTAGGATTACTATTGTGAAACTGCCGAATCAAGGCAGGTACAAATTTTGTTTACATACAGATTGTCAGAAAAGCACATCATACAGAGTTAACACTTCTTAGCTATGGGGGAGTTCATTTACATATATACATAAATACATATATACAGGATAAACTTCTTGGACACAGTGGTCAGGGGCTGCTCCATCTGTGGGTTTAGTTCAGGTTGAAATGTGATTGGAAAATGTGCGTTTTGAGTTTCTTTCTGAAGTCTAGAAGGTCATTGCTAGCTCGTAGTTCTGGTGGGAGTTGGTTCCACAGTGTTGGCGCCGCATATGAGAAAGCCCTGTGGCTGGTGTTAGCTTTGGCAGATCTTATATCTGTTGGAGTGTGAAGGATGTTGGAATTGTGGGTTCTTCTGTTTCGGGTAGGAGGTTGCAATCTTACTAGGTTGTTGAGGAAGGAAGGTGCTAAGTTGTGGATGAGTTTGAAGGTGGTTGTTAGTATTTTGTATTTTGTGCGAGCTGTTATGGGTAGCCAGTGTAATTGAATTAGTACTGGTGTGATGTGGTCACTTAGATTTTTCTTCATTATGACCCTGGCAGCTACATTTTGTGCCATTTGTAATATGTTTAGGTTTTTTTTAGGTAAACCTTGTAGGATGGCATTGCAGTAGTCAAAATGTGGCATGATGAGTGCTTGGGCCACTGTTCTGAAGTCTTGGGGATCAATAATATTCCGAATGGGTTGGAGCACTCTAAGCTTGTGGAAAACTGCTCTGTTGGTCTTTCGGAGGTGTTTTTCCATCTTTAGGTCACAGTCAAATGTGACTCCTAGATACTTTATTTCTTTTTTTGTTTGGTAAGTGTTGTTACATAGTGTTATTGATGTGGGAGGGTCAAAATTCGGTTCTTTGGAGATATACATTACTTCGGTTTTTTTTGTGATTAATTGACATACTACTTTGTTGTAACCAGTCTTGCATCTCTCCGATACATGTCTCCAGTGGGTTGTAGTCTGGGATTTTAGTGTCTAGTTGTGTGTATAGCATGATATCATCGGCATAGATGTGGTAATTAATTTCGTGCCGTGAGAAAATTTTGCATAGTGGCTGCATATATATGTTAAACAGAAGTGCTGAGAGAGCAGAGCCTTGGGGGATTCCCTGTGTTTGTGAGAAAGATTCTGCTTTTTCTCCGTTGAATTGAACCTGTTGTGTTCGATTTGAGATGTAGGATGAGAACCATTTTAGTGGGGTTCCTGTTATTCCTATTGATTTTATCCTATTTATGAGGGTCCCATGATTAACTGTATCAAAGGCAGCTGAGATGTCAATGAATACAAGAATGTACATTTTCTTTTTGTTTTCAAGGCCCTTTAGGAGGTTGTTAAGCCTCAACTTTCTCACTGCTCAAGAAGTGCTACAACCTCTGGGTCATATGGCATCAACAGTGCATGTTGTTCCATATGCTCATCTGCATATGCATGCAGCTCAATGGCCACTGGCTTCCCAGTGGTCTCAGGCATTGGGTTGCCTGGGAGACAAAATAATGGTCTCTTCCCGACTAATCTCATCTCTCCAGAGATGGCAATCCCCAGAATACCTCTGGTAGGGTCACCTTTTCAGATGCCAGCACATCAGTTTACCCTGACGACAGATGCACCCAAATTGGGGCTGGGGAGCTCATCTGGACAATCTCTCCACTCAGGGGCTTTGGTCTCATCAGGAGTCACAACTCCACATAAATCTACTGGAACTCAGAGCCATTCACAATGCTCTCAAAGTGTTCCAGGATTCCGCAGAGTTCTAGTCCAGACGGACAATCAAGTAGCCATGTTCTACTTGAACAAGCAGGGTGGAACAGGCTCTTGGACCCTTTGCAGCGAGGCCCTACATTTGTGGTCTTTTTCCATACAGCATCACATTCACCTACTTGTGGTGTATCTTCTGGGCAAACACAATGTCTTGGCGGACAAACTGAGTCGAGTCCTTCTACCCCACGAATGGTCTCTCCATGCAAACAAGGTCGCTCACATTTTTCAGATCTGGGGAACCCCAGAGATAGACCTGTTTGCAAGTCCTCAGAATACCAAGCTTCCTCACTTCTGTTCCAGGACTCCTGCACCAGATAGCCACCAGGTGGATGCTTTTCACCTCCACTGGTGTCAAGGCTTCCTTTATGCCTTCTCAACCATTCCCCTCATTCCCAAGATGTTTTTCAGACTCCAGAGAGACAGGGGCTACATGGTACTCATAGCCCCACGCTGACCATGACAGTCGTGTTATCCTCTCCTTCTACGTCTGCCTCAAGCTCAACCGGTAGATCTGGGGTCTGCTCCAGATCTCCTCTCTCAGGAGGAGGAGAAGCTGCTACATCCCGTTCCACAGTCCCTTCATCTTACAGCATGGCTGCTGAAGGCATAGCCTTCCAGGATATTATCCTCTCTGAGCAGGCTAAAGATACCCTTTTAGCTTCCAGGAAGCCTTCCACCAGATGCTCCTATGCCTTCAGGTGACGTTGATTTTCTCTCTGGTGTTTGCAGAGGGTGCTTAACCCGTCTTAGCTCTGGTGAATGCATTACCTGAATATCTTCTCCACCTGTCTTCTTCCGGACTCATAACCAATTCGGTAAGTTTACACCTAAGTGCAATTAGGGCTTCTCACATACCCTTAGATGGTCAGTACACTCTTCTCAGCTGCTTGTAGCACACTTCATGAGGCGTCTTCTATTAACCAAACCTCTCATTAAGCCCCCTCCAGTGGCATGGGATCTTAATGTTGTTTTAGGACAGCTTCTCAAGCTGCCCTTTGAACCTCTAGCCACCACCTCTCTGAAGTTTCTCATGTGGAAGGTCACCTTCCTTATTGCCCTCACTTCAGGAAGATCCATTAGTGAGCTCCAGGCTTTGTTGGCTGATCCTCCTTATACACGATTCCACCATGATAAGGTAGTCCTTAGGACTTATCCTCACTTTATGCCAAAAGTGGTCTCGCCCTTTCTTTTAAACCAGTCAGTCTACCTCCCTGTCTTTTTCCCTAGACCTCATTCCTCTAGGGCAGAAGCAACCCTTTGCATTCTGGATTGCAAACGTGCCTTAGCTTTTTATCTCCAGAGAACTTGAGAGCACAGAAAAGCTTCCCAGCTTTTCATCGCCTTTGACTCGAGTCACCTAGGTTTGCCAGTATCCAAGTGAACTCTCGATATGGATAGAAGATTGTATCTCCTTGCTTATGAAAGTACAGGACTCTCTCTTGAGGGTCACGTCACCGCACATAATGTTCAGGCCATAGCTGCCTCTATGTCAAATCTTCGCTCTGTAGCGATTGATGAGATATGCAAAGTGGCAACTTGGTCTTCTGTCCACATTTTTGCTGCCCACTATTGCCTAGATAAAGATTCCCGCTGGGATGCCTTGTTTGGCCAAGTTGTTCTCCAGCATCTCTTTCAGACTTAGAACAACTCCTACCCTCCATCCCGGGTTTCGATACCAGACATCCTTGGAGGACATATGACCTACTAGTTTTGCCTGTGTTCCACAGCTCACTCTGAGGTCATCACTCTGGCATCTCAGAGCTAGGAAATCCCATATGTGAAGACTATATTCCTGCTTTGTTCCTGGAGATAGCTTAGTTACTCACCTGTAACAGATGATCTCTGGGAACAGCAGGAATTTAGTCTTCACAACCCACCCTCCTCCCCTAGGAGTTGTGCTTTTCTCCTCTTCTCCTTCTGTTCTTTTATCTCGGCTACAAACTCAACTGAGGAGGGAAAGGTGGGAAGGCAGCTATGCAGGCTCAGTGGGATGCTCCCAAAAGCTTTCCTATTGGACGCTGGGGAGTGTTCCTGCGCGGGCTTTGTCGATACTGACATCACCCATATGTGAAGACTAAATTCCTGCTGTTCCTGGAGATCACCTGTTACAGGTGCGTAACTACGCTTTCCCTGTTTTTGCCATAAACTCCAGTTAGTTTACTGTTCTTGTATTGACACATTGAGCTCAATTTCCCCAGGTTGAGCGGGCCATATAGCTGTTTAGCTAGCTCAGAAGCCCATTGCTTCTCATTTCCCCATTCAAACTCATATTTCTTCCTAGTTACCTTATACAGTGGTGACAGTATTTGACTCAAATGGGGAATGTGCTGTCTCCAAAAGCCAAACATCCCAATAAATTGCTGTGCCTCCCTTTCGTTTTAGGGGGTGGCAAACTCCATTACTTTTTTTTTGGCTTTCGTAAGGACTTCTCGATGACCCCGATGCCAATGTATGCCTAAGAATTTCACTATCTGAGCCAGTCCTTGAATCTTTGCAGGGTTAATTTCCAACACTTCTTTCTCATATTTTCAATAAGTGCTTCAAGATGTTCCTGCACTATCTCTTGTGAGGGCTCTTGCACCAAAATGTCATCAATATATTGTGAGATTTGTACCCTGTCTGGGGGTGGATGTTCATCCAAGTGTTCTGCCACAATCCTGTGACACAGATAGTGGGGCTGTGTAAATACCCCTGTGGAAGTCTAAAGGGCAGTATTGCCTACCTTGCCAAGAAAATGAGAACGGCTCCCTGTTCTTCTCTGCAATGGGAATAGTAAAAAACACATTGGCTAAATCTATGATGGCATACCAGGTCCCTGCATGCTTTTGAATCTTTTCAATAAGAGTGATGGTATCTGGCATAGCAGCTGTCAATGGAGGAATATACTTATTCAATTCTCTATAATCAATTGTCATCCTCCAGCTGCCATCTGATTTCTTCATAGTCTTCTGCCCTCCTGCACCCCGGCTCAGCCACTGCTCTCCCGGCCGGGATCGAGCCGCCGGGGATACAGGGCCCGCCTCCAGCTGCAGTTGCCCAATCGGGGCAGCCAACCTCCGAATTTAAAGAAAGCGTCGTCGGGCGCGTGGTCTTCTGCCCTCCTGCACCCCGGCTCAGCCACTGCTCTCCCAGCCGGGATCGAGCCGCCGGGGATACAGGACCCGCCTCCAGCTGCAGTTGCCCAATCGGGGCAGCCAACCTCCGAATTTAAAGAAAGTGCCGTCGGGCGCGTGGTCTTCTGCCCTCCTGCACCCCGGCTCAGCCACTGCTCTCCCAGCCGGGATCGAGCCGCCGGGGATACAGGGCCCGCCTCCAGCTGCAGTTGCCCAATCGGGGCAGCCAACCTCCGAATTTAAAGAAAGCGCCGTCGGGCGCGTGGTCTTCTGCCCTCCTGCACCCCGGCTCAGCCACTCCTCTCCCGGCCGGGATCGAGCCGCCGGGGATACAGGGCCCACCTCCAGCTGCAGTTGCCCAATCGGGTCAGCCAACCTCCGAATTTAAAGAAAGCGCCGTCGGGCGCGTGGTCTTCTGCCCTCCTGTACCCCGGCTCAGCCACTCCTCTCCCGGCCGGGATCGAGCCGCCGGGGATACAGGGCCCGCCTCCAGCTGCAGTTGCCCAATCGGGGCAGCCAACCTCCGAATTTAAAGAAAGCGCCGTCGGGCGCGTGGTCTTCTGCCCTCCTGCACCCCGGCTCAGCCACTGCTCTCCCGGCCGGGATTGAGCCACCGGGGATACAGGGCCCGCCTCCAGCTGCAGTTGCCCAATCGGGGAAGCCAACCTCCGAATTTAAAGAAAGCGCCGTCGGGCGCGTGGTCTTCTGCCCTCCTGCACCCCGGCTCAGCCACTGCTCTCCCGGCCGGGATCGAGCCGCCGTGGATACAGGGCCCGCCTCCAGCTGCAGTTGCCCAATCGGGACAGCCAACCTCCAAATTTAAAGAAAGCGCCGTTGGGCACACCCGCGCCTTGCGGGCCCGCGCCTGAGGGCCTCGCAAGAGGGCCCTTTGGCGTGGCCCTTAGGCAGGTGGCCCAGATATCGCAACGGACACTACATACAGAACCAACGCAAGACTGTCCAGCAGTTTGAGCTCGCTTAATGACAGCACACGCTGCCTTCCGCAAGTATAGCCTCGCTAATAGAGCCACTGCATATCAGGTCTATGTTATTTATCTATCTACCATACTGTTGTCAGTAACCGTTAATAGTTCCAGTCACCACTGTTCCATTGGTAGTAACCAATGTACTGTTGCCAGTAATATTCCATTGCAAATCAACCTTTATACTGTTGTCAGTAGCCTTATTAATTCCAGTCACCATTGTAGTGCTACCAATAATCTACTATTGTTAACAATCTACTTTACTGTTGTCAGTAGTCTCACCAGTTCCAGTCATCAAGGTACTGTACTAGTTATCTAACTTTAACCATTGCCTTCGATCATATTGTCTGGGGTCACCCAGCCTACTGCACTAAGTACCAAGAGTTTGTTAATAACTTCCTGGTAGTCTAACCTGATTGACCCGCTCCCAATCACATAGTGCTCTGACAAGATGAGTTCCCTCATTACCACCATAATAGGATGCTATATCATCCTTTCAGGCTGGTTCTCCAACTCTCTAGCCTTAACCCCAGCATCCAACCAGATTCCTATATTACGGAGCCATGGGAGAAGGTGGACTAGTGCTTCCCATAACAACATAACTTGGGACTCCCGCCCACACCACCCCCATCTGTTACACATTGCTCTTCAACATAATATGAAATCCAAACAAATTCAAAACCCCTACCCTCACAGCCTAAAATGTGCCCTCATCAATGCCCGTTCTATCCGGAAGAAGTGGCCAGCCGTCATCGACATAATTGCCAGCCACGGCCTTGATATACTCATGGTCACTGAGACGTGGTTATCTGCTGAAGACAACGTCATACTCAACCAGCTCCTCCCTCAGAATTTCACCATACATTCAAGTCATAGGCAAGAAAAAAGAGGAGGTGGCGTGCTCATCCTCACCAGGACAGACCTCCATTTTCGAACAGTAGACTCCACCAGTACAAACCACCTTGAGACCGTCACCATCTCCAACAAACGCTGCATAATCAACCTGCTTTACAGAGCACCTTCAGCTTCCCCAGATGATCTCGCGGCTATTATTGATCTGGCATCCAACACTCATAACCCAGGCCTCCCAAATTGGATCCTAGGCGACTTTAACCTGCCTACATTACAAGATCATCAAGCAACAGCCTTCCTTGATGCCCTGGAAAATCTTGGCTTCAAGCAACTAGTTAATGATCCTACCCATATTAAGGGAAATATCCTGGACCTTGTATTCGCCCCGCAAACCTCTCTTAACCCAACCCAGGATCCCATAACCTCCATAACTTCTGTTCCTTGGTCAGATCACAAACTGATCATCATCCAGATTCCCTCTTACAAAGCCTACACAAAAACCAACAAAATCCAAAGCAACACCGCAAGACCGCCCTCTCGATCTTTCAAGCCTTACAACAGAGATCTTATCCTTGCTGAAACGCAGCAACTCATCTCTGAATCCATCCAGAACCTTGACGACCTAATTTCTCACTGGAACAATTGCCTCAGCTCAATCGCCCTACGTACAACAACCAACAGGCCTCCAGGTAAAAGAGTAAGTGCCCCATGGTACTCAGCTGATCTTAAAGCATCACTTAGCCAATTACGGAAACTGGAGAAACGCTGGCGCCGATCTCATTCTTTAAATGACCTGACAACATACAACTGTCATCTGGCGGCGCATCGCAACGCAATCACTAACACGATGAAGCAGTACTACTCTGACACCTTAAAGAGATCACTTAATAAACCACATGACCTCTTCGACCTGGTCAAGACTTTATCGAAGGAACCATCCTCTGGACCTCCATTTGAGTTACACCCACAAGATTTTGCAACCAATTTACAATCCAAGATATGCCAGACCAACAAAACCTCTACTACAACCTCTACCACAGAGCAAAACTGCCAAACGACCCTAACCATGTTTTCTACCCCCTCCAAGAGAGGAATTGAAGACACTATTGCAGCCCTTAACACCACTACTGCTCAGACTGATCCATGCCCAGCCTTCTGGATCAAGGAGCTTCGCAGTCACTTCAGCTCAGTACTGTCCAAAATAATGAATCTCTCCTTCTCAACTGGCTCCTTCCCTTCAGCCCTTAAACACACCTCTATCAGACCTCTGCTAAAAAACTGCAAGCTTGACTCCCAACAGGTGGAATCCTACAGACCCATATCTAGCATTCCACTACTCGCGAAGATCATTGAAAAGGAGGCAGAAAGGCAATTGCAGGATCACATCGACTCCGCTGCACCGTTAGACCCCTGCCAACATGGTTTTAGGGAATTCCATGGAGTGGAAACCCTCCTTACCACTCTCTTCTGCAAAATAATCACTGGCATTGACGACATCCGTCAAGGATTTGCACTCATCTTTCTGGACATCGCTGCAGCTTTTGATTCAGTAAATCATGAGCTTCTACTAAGAAGACTGATTGACAAAGGCATTAATGGAAGAGCGCTTGAATGGTGCAGATCCTACCTGTCCGAAAGATGGCAGCATGTTCGTTCTGGAGGGATAAAGTCTGAACCTTTCCACCAAAGCCAAGGAGTCCCTCAAGGATCCTCCCTTTCTGCGCTCCTGTTCAATATTTACATGCAGCCAATTTGTAATATCATCCGGTCTTTCAATGTTGATTGCATGTTATACGCAGACGATGTCCTGCTTTACATTCCCTTCTCTACCGAGCATCTGGACCTCTCCCCACTGACGAGTTGCTTCAATGCAATATCTGACTGGCTCCTGTCTCAAAACCTCAGAATACAACATAAGAAAACAGAAGTACTCTTCATTACAAGGAATCCCAATTTTACCCCCCCACAATATCTTAAAGTAAAAGAAGCGGAGTTGCAATCTAAATCCTCAATACGATATTTGGGAGTCACCCTAGATCAACGCCTGGACATGAAGGCCCACATAGGAAGCATAGTCAGATCAGTTTACTACAAGATCCGCTCACTTAGACATTTACGTTCCATGCTTGATCCAACTGATTTCCGGACAATTTTCCAGGCGTTGGTTATACCGCATTTCGACTATGCCAACATCATATTACAAGGTCTTCCCCAATCTACATTAAACCAGCTTCAGCTAGCCATGAACGCGGCAGCAAGAGTCATTCACGGAGCCTCCAGGAACGACCACGTGACGCCTCTGCTGATACAGTTGCATTGGCTACCCATTCAAGCTAGAATAGTTTTCAAGACCCTGATAATCACTTTTAAAGCTGTTAATAATCTCTCATCTGCATCCTTATCCTCCCTCATCCATATCACATCTCCAAATAGAGCAAGAAGATCCACGGCTATAAACTCCCTAAAAATCCCGAAGGAACTTACTGTTTGCACTAAATCGACAGCCAACAGAGCCTTCAGTCTCAGTGCCCCAAAATGCTGGAATGCACTACCCCCTGATATCCGGGCTATTAAGAGCCTAACACAGTTTAGGAAAGCCCTCAAATGCCACCTCTTCAACAAGTACCTTATAGAACCCAATGGCATCACCTAGAGCTCAATGACACCCACTGATACCAGTCCCAGATAAATTTATGGTATTTCAACAACACACCAAGTTTGATATTCAATCCTATAGTGGGCTGATGTTTTCCTATGAAACCTCTGTGCATATGATTCCATGTAGTATGTTTTGTAAATAGTTACCCCGGTTATCCAAGTTATTTATGCCCTGTTACCTGTAAACTCATACGTGTTAAATGTACTGAGCATTTTGTTCCATGTGAACCGCGCTGATGATGAATAGTGCGGTTTATAAGAGACTGTAAATAAATAAATAAAATAGGCCAAACCGGATTGTTCCAAGCGGTGGTAACCGGCTTAATCACCCCCGCCTCCAACAATTCCTGAATCGTTTCTCCTATTTCTTGATGTCCTCCCGGGATCCTATACTGTTTCATGCTTACCATCTTAGTGGCAGGTGGTAACTTCACTTCAGGGGGCATTCTGAGGTGTCTCACAATAACGGGTCTGGCAGAAATGTATGGTTTAATACCAAATTGGTATTGTCCATCATCAAGCTTCAAGGTCAACCCCTTCAATATGTCTATCCCAATTATATACTCAGGAATGGGAACAATTAACACCGAGTATTTTCTCTTAGGCAACTGACCGATTTTCATTTCCAATGTGGTTTGTACAGCATCTGTTTTCCTTCCTCCCAAACCAGTGATTGTAACATGCTGTCCCTTAAAATATTTTGGATTCCCATAAATTAAAGTGGCCTCCGCTCCACTATCTACTAAGGCTCGGACCCTTTGAATGTTTTTATTTCGCCAAACAATTTCTAAATTTACATGGAGGCTCATGTCCTTATGGACCAACCCTTCAACCGGAGCTTGGCCCACTTCCTAATCTTGGAACAAATTTTGTGCCCATGAAAGATCAGGATACAAGTCAGAAAGTGGCGCTGTGGGAATAGCATTTGATTTTGCTTCTCAAATCTCACCCTCCTTTCTTTTCCCTTCATTCTTTTCCTCCTCTTGATCCACTGCTGAATCTTGCTTTCTCACATTCCTGTTTCCACCCTTTTTATGTTCAATTCCTTTTTTATTAAATGTCAGCAAACATACACACACAATAAACCAAAACAGTTGAACAAGCGGTAGTGAAACCAGAATAACAACAACAAACAGCAGGATACAGCTCACACAAATGACTCCCCTGCTCACCACCACCCCCAATCCACTATCAAACGGGCGAGCAGAAAGAGAGAACTGGCCACCAGCAAGCAGACATAACCCACAAAATATCACAAAGCATTAACACAGCTCCCACCAAGCCGAAACCCAGTGGATCACTGCAAACAAATAAAGGCAACAGTACACAGTCCCTCTGCCAAGCCCCCCAGCCCAGGTGATTCTTGCACTTACCCCAACCACTCCCCCTACAACCCATCCCCCTAAACCCTCCGCAGCCCCCCCAGTCTACAGTAACCACCCTCCCCCCTTCCCCCTTCACCCCTACCCTCCTGCTCTTTCCCCCCTCCCCCTCCCCCCATCCAACTCCGGGAGACAAGGGCAACTACATAACCACAGTAGGCCATTCAAAAGGGGCAGGTCTGTAATCCAAGTTCAACACTGAGAGGACCCGAGAAATAGGGAGGGATCCAAGTAGCACTTTCAAAATGCACCAAGAGAAGTAAGAGAATGAGATATTGCAGCACTTACACAAGCAGGAGGCTATGGAGGTAATTAGAGGTTTAACAAAACACTCCTAGTCTGTGTGGGGAGAGTGGTAATTAGGGGCATCCAGATCTCCAAGAATTTGTCCCACTGTGCTCCCCCAAGCCTCTTCGCTGTTAACCTTTCCATCTGCACCAACTCCACCACAGCCCTTTCCCACGTGTCCAAAGTAGGGGCAGGCCCGTCCAACCAATGCCTCAAAATGACCCGTTTTACCATTAAGAAACACTTCTCCATCAAGGAACGCTGCGCCGAAGTCACCCACTGCCCCTCTAGATCCCAATCGTGAAAGAGGCATAGGGCTGCACCCCTCTGGGCCCGTCCTCTCAACATGCCCGCCAATTGATCCCCCACTTTCTCCCAGAGGGAACGGATTTTGGGGCAGCTCCAGAATTTGTGCGTTATGGTTCCACTCCCCTCCCCGCACCATCTGCATTGATCACTGTCCCGGATACCCATTTTATACGCCCAATGGTCACTAATATACGCCCGCCACAAGAATTTATAGTGCATTTCCTGAAGATAGACCCAGTGTCCACAGAGATGAATTTTCATGAACGCCCGACTAAGACGATCCGGCGTAGCCTCTACCAACCCCTCTTTCTGCCACCGCTCGCTCAACCTCTGCAAATAACTCTGGTCACCAATAGGGCACACCAGCTCTCTCCTACTCTCCGTACCCTTCCCCCCCTGTGCCACATCTTGCAACCACTCTTTAATACCCGCCTGGGCAGCCACTCCCGTAATCCTTCCCAATATGCTACCGGCGTAATATCGGGCTTGCAGGTAACAGTAAAACTCATGATTAGGCAAAGAGAACTTCCTTGCCAATGTGGCAAAACACTCCACCCGCCCTCCAGGAGCATCACACAAATCCCCAAATCCCCTTCTGCGCCCACGTCCTGAAAACCGGTATCGTTAGACCTGGAGCAAACTCGGGGTTTCCCACCAAAGGGAGCAGCAACGAGCAGCGCCAGTCCCAACCCCTTTTCCTACAGATTGCCTTCCACACTGCCCGAAGTGAGCCCACATAGGTCCCTCCCTTCACATCTGGCGGAAGTTTGTGTCCCAGAGCATGCAGGGTATACAATCCCTGGCCAAAATTATCAGCCCAATGTACCTGTGGCACAGGCGGATCGTCGCCTTCCATTCCTACCAAAGCCGTCAAGTGGCGTGCCAGGTACCGCAGATTGTAGTTACGTACTGAAGGGAGCTCTAAACCACCCTCCTCCCTCCGCCGCATAAGGGCCTTTAAAGGTATGCGCGCCCGCTTCCCCCTCCACAAGAAATGACTTAAGTAACGCTCAAAACGCTGCCAGTCTTTGCCCAAGACCCAAATCGGTAGCATCCGCAGGACATACAACCAGCGGGGCAGCTCCACCATAGTAAATAAAGCCACCCTACCCCTCAAAGACAGAGGTAAAGCTAACCAACTCTGAAACGTTTTCCGTGCCCGCTCCAAGAGTCCCGGAATGTTACATTCATAGACTCTCTCCGGATCTGGCAACTGTGTACCCAAATATCGAAACGCGCCCGAGGCCCATGTCAACGGGAACGGACCTCTCCAGTTCTGCTGAACTTTCCCACCAACGTCAAGGGCCATAGATTTGGTCGAGTTGATTTTCAGACCCGAAAAGCTACCAAAGTATGTTATGATTTGAAGCGCCCTGGTTAGGGAGGTCTGCGGGGTACTGAGACACAAGAGCATATCATCCGCAAAGGCACTCAATTTCATCTCCTCCTGCCCCCCCACACCTACCCCCACTATCTGAGAATCCTCCTGCAAAGCCTGCAACAGTGGCTCTAACGCAAGCACAAAGAGTAAAGGTGAGAGAGGACAGCCCTGCCGCGTGCCCCGCTCAAGCGTAAAGGGCGCTGAGAATACTCCATTAACTCCAACTCTTGCCTGCGGTGCTGAATACAAAATCTGTACCCACTGCAAGAATACCCCCCCAAACCCAAATCTCCTCAGGGCCTCCCACAAATACTCCCACGCCACTCTATCAAACGCCTTCTCTGCGTCTAGACTGGCCAGCAACAGGGGCTGCTTTTCTCTAAGGCAATACTCCATTCCCACTAGAATCTTCGCTATATTTCCCGAAGCTTCACTGCCTTGTACAAACCCCACCTGTCTCGGGTGAATCAAAGAAGGCAGGATAGGGTTCAACCTCTCCGCCAAAATAGAAGCCAAAAGCTTTACATCGTAATTTAGCAAAGATATTGGCCTATAGGAAGCCGGCTCCATAGGGTCCTTCCCTTCCTTAGGTATAACTGTAATGTCAGCACACCGCATGTCCCTGGGGAAGCGTCCCTCAGATCTTATAATATTCCACCCCAAACCCATCGGGGCCCGGGGCCTTATGCGGTTTGCCTCTCCGAATAGCTCTCTGAATTTCCTGCCCTGAAAGAGGGGCGTTCAGAACGCTCATTGCCTCATCTCCCAGGGAGGGCAGGTGAAGGTCACTGAGAAATTTCCGCGCTGCCGCATAATCTCTCGTCTCCTCCGTGTACAAAGTGGCAAAGAAGTTCCTAAAAATAGACGCAATCGATGCGATTCATGTTGCAGAGCCCCCCCCTTCCGCCTTGAGCACCGGGATAAAGCGCGTACCCCCAGCATCCCTAACCAACCTAGCCAGCAAGCGACCCGACCGGTTCCCAAACCGATACAGCTGATGTTTATAGTATTGTCGGGACATGTGTGCTCACCGCTGCAACAGCTCATTCAAGGCCGCCTGATCCCTGACATACTCCTGTTGAGCGGCCTTGTTTCACGTTTGAGCCTGCTTTCTCTGCAGCGCCATAAGAGAACGTTCCAGAACAAGCAGACTTTTGTCCAAGTGTTTGCGTCTACGGGCCGTGTAGGTAATAATAGCCCCCCTCATCACCGCCTTACTGGCTTCCCACAGCAAACGCGGAGAGCACTGCGGAGTATCATTGAACTCAAGGTATGCCTCCCATTGCCCAATCAAATACTTTCTAAAATCCTCATCTTCCCATAGGTAGGTGGGGAAACGCCATCCAGACCTACCCGGAGCATGCGCGTCCCAATGTATCCAAACCATCCCATGATCCAAGATCATAACCGGTTCGATTTCTGCCTGGGACACATTACTGAAGCTCCTTGCATTGACCAAGATATAATCTATACGAGACCATGTCCCATGGGCTCTCGACTGGTGTGTGTACTCCCGCACCACGGGGTGTAGTGCCCGCCAAACGTCTACCATCTCCCCCATCCTACACAGATAGGCAATCCCCTTCTTAGTCCACCCCCCTGATGCACACCCCCCAGATTTGTCCATCCCAGGATCATGCGGGCAGTTAAAATTGCCGGCTAGGATCAGCTTCTTCCCCTCCGCTTTCAAAATAAATTTCAACAACTCCTTAAAAAACCCGTGGTCATACACATTGGGGGCGTAGACATTCCCCAACCATAGCTCTTGTGTATACAGCCGTGCCCGCAAGAAGACATATCGCCCTTGGGGGTCAGCCTCACAGCGCTCAACCTTCCAAGGTATACCCCGTTTGACCAATACTACCACCCCCGCCTTTCTAGATCCAGATGAAGCCCCATAGGAGGACGCCACCCAATCCCTTGCCAACTTCCCATGTTCTATGTCACTCATATGGGTCTCCTGCAGCAGTGCAATCTGCACCCCTTTCCTCTTAAGTGCTTGCAATATCTTGGTACGTTTTATCGGGGAGCCTATCACCCCCCCCCCCCCACACATTCCAGGAAACAATCTTAATGTGGGTCATTGCTGTGTGCGCCCCAGGAGCTTTCTGCGAAGATTTTTCTGATTTGGCAGCTCAGGGTACTGCCCAGCCTCGGCCCCCCAAGCATCACTCCCATGGCCCCCATGAACATCTCCTCGCAAACCTTGTCCGATGCCTCCCCTCCACGTTTCGAGCCCCCGTCCAAAACCCTCCCCCCTCCCCCCCTACCCTCCAGCCCCCCTCCCTGCCCTCCCCCCCTTCCCACCCCTCTTCCCTTCCCCCCATCACAGCCCACCCTGCCCTCCCCCCTCTCATCTTAAGAGCCTCTGCCAAACTCCCCCAATGGGATAGATCACTGTCCACACGTCCGGGCCGCTCTCCCCCAGCACTGTCAAAAGGAGAAAAGGTAGGGGGGAGGGGAGGTAGGCCAAGCGTATATAAACCACATAGAATGACAACAAGGAGCTGTCCCCGTAGACATTAAAACTCAACAACATTAGTCAGTCCAGTTTGAGGAGCAATGAGCAGTACTGCCCCAGCCACCGCAGCCACCGCAACCAGTCTGGGCGCTGGTGGCAATGCTCATGCCCAAACAATCACACGATTCGCACAGTCCCATGCCATGGACCAAGGCTTGAGTTGTTTGCGGTCTGGCTTGGAAGCAGGGTACCCACAAATTGTTTTGCAGCCCGAGGTTGATCAAAAGTGTGCGTCTTCCCTTCATGGAAAATTCTGAGCAAAGCTGGGTAGATGAGCGCAAAGCGGATTCCCGCACCCGCCAACTCATTGCAAAGAGGTGCAAACTCCTTCCGTTTTGCTGCCAAGGCTGCGGAGTAGTCCTGAAACATAAGGATCAAGTGCTTGTCCAATTGCAAGGATCTCCGCTTACGATAAGCCTGCAGTAACGCTGTTTTGTGTTGAAAGTTCAACAGCCTGGCCAGCACCGGCCTCGGTCTTTCATTGGGGCCCCTCTTCGGGCCCAGACGGTGCGCCCTCTCCACTATGATTTGTCCTTGTAGCTCCACCAGGCCCAACTCCTTTGGCAGCCAAGTTTCAAACAAGCCAGCAAGCTGTTGATCTGACCAGGTCTCTGGCACTCCCACCAAGCATAGATTATTCCTGCGGGATCTGTTCTCCAAATCATCTTCTTTAAGAAGTAGCGTGTCGATCTCTTTCTGGTGTCTTTTAGTATCGGCTTCCCGCTTCACCTCGTTTCACCTAGCTTTCCTCCAGTACTGTAATACGCTGTTCAGCCTCCTCCACTCTCCGGGTAATTTCGGCATACGTCTCCACCATTTCCTCCAATTTCTGCAACACGGAGTCAAATTTAGGCTCTAGGAGCTTAGCCACCTCGTGCGCCAGTTCCTCTGCCCCCGACTCTCCATTGCCAGAGCCCGGGGAATCCGGACTCGTGCTGGGGCGCGGAGCGGTCGCCATCTTTGCCTCGCGGGGCCCATGCGGCTTCTCCTTCTTTAACGCAGAACGCATGCCGCTGCCATTGCCGCCGCTTCTCCTAGGCTCTCCGGTGCACTCTCATTACTCAGCCTTATCTCCCCACACACCCGCACCGGAATTAATGCAGATTTCTTGCCGGTTCAGGGGAACGGCCCGGGAGCGCGATGAGGACACGTCTTCACTCGCTCATGTGCTCACGTGATCTCCTCCACCCTTTTTATTTAATCCTCTCTTCCTATACATTTCCCACAAGCTCTGTGTATCAATTCCATCAATCTGTTCTCGTTTAACACCATCTTTAAGAAGAGCGGTAAACATATCTTCTCTGGACACTCGGTTATTTACATTTCAGGAGTGGAGGAGTGGTCTAGTGGTTGGGGCAAGGTACTTCAGGCCGGAAGGTCGGGGGTTCAAATCCCACGAGGACAGCAACCTTGGACCGGAAGGACTGGGGTTTCTAGTCCCACAGGTGCTCCTTGTGGTCTTGGGCAAGCCACTTAACCCTCCATAGCCCATGTTTCCTGTAAAATAGTTATCTCCAAGTTATAATGCCCTGTTCAATGTAATTTCAGTTTGTTCAATGTAAACCGCACTGATGCAGAATAGCACGGTATATAAGAGAATGTAAATAAATAAAAATAAAATAAATAAATTTCCTTTCTGCCCCTCTGATCTATTCTCCCTTCTATCCCCAGCACTGTACCTCGGGCGCCATTCTCCCAATTCACCTAATTGTCTCACCGCTTCTACCACATATGATAAAGAGTTCCCTGTTTGGTTTATTAATAAAGTCATAATAACATGTTTGTAAGCTGGCGGTGCCAAATGTATAATCTTATTCCTCATTGACACAGTCATTGCACAATTCATTAACTGATCAGCTTGTCCTACAAAAATAGCAGTTTTCATGCCTTCCTCTTTAATTCGCTGAATAGCATCCTGCAAAGCAAACCATGGTTTATCATTTGGGGGCCAATCAGCTTCGGTAGGATATTTACCATTGCATCCCTCTACTGCCAATTGAAGTAAATTAGTCATATTTTGTGCTGTGTAATTACGAAACTGCTCTTGTATCACAGGGTTAGAACTAATCAAACACATTTTTTAGCATCACCATGATCTAGCTGTACCCCTGAAGCTCCAGTCTCATAAATATTTACCATCCTGTTGAAACCCTCATCTCAGGGCTTGCCCTCCTTCAAGGAACCTGGATTCTTTAATTAATTATCTGAAACCTTCTAACAGGAAGGAAAAGAACAAGACACAATTATTTATATATTATTCCAGAGTTCTGTAGGAGGGAGCCAGCGTGCCAAAAGAAGGCCTTCTGTCCTGAACTCCATCAAAGATTTCTCAACCAGAGTTCCAGCTTTTATTGAGGATTATCAGCTGACACAGTTATTTTTTAATTAACATCTGGTAATATTCATGTTACAAAAGTGCAAATCTAAAATAGAATCTGCTGATATCTTTGCCAAGCAACATAAAAAAGCAGAAGTTACAAGGTTATGACTATATTCACTAGACACAGCAGGTGTCGCTATATTTCTTTCATGAAACACAAGCTGATTAGTTACACTTATGATATTTGCTGAATTTCTGTTATTTATTCAAGCTTTGTTTAATTTCCAGTTATATGTTGACCTAAGGTCTGATTCTCTAAAGTTCATGCTGACCTAGTTACTACTCTTCAACCAATCATCTTGCAGAGATAAAGGGGAAGCAAGGTCTATAACCATTGATTTTTTAGAGAAGCTGGCCTGTGACCCAATAACTATGTACACAGGTCTGTTAGCTAATTCTCTAATGCAATTCTAACAGTACAGAACAATCTAGCAGAGAAAAACTCTTTAATAGTGCAGTTTAGCTTGTGAATTCCAATAAGCATATATTTCACCTATAGCTAGCTAACTTTACAGTCCTGTTTCGTGATTTTCTGTAGATTCACTGCTAGTTCCTATGTCCAGTATTCCATAGGTAGACTCACTGTCACTGGTTACCTCTAGATCCAAATTGCCATAGACAGGATGATCCATAGTTGTATAAGTTACTTTATTACATGATAATTCATCAATTTCCCTTATAGTCTCCAATTTAGTTTTGAGGCCTGGGTTAAGTTGCCCTTTTCCACACATCCAAGTGATAAGTGATTCCCCAGGCTTCTGCCTAAACCTGTCCTGGATATCATTGATCTCTTGCTGGTTAAAATCCTCAGCAGTGTCTGTTAACTCCCCCAGGATTCTGAGGAGTATTCTGCACTTTCCTCCTATAAATCGGTTTTGTCTGATAGCTATCATTCATGATTCATTGTTCTCTTTCAGAATTAGAGGATTCAGTAGAATCCCAAATATTACCATCCCAGTCATCAGGATCCCAATTTACACCCACTTTAGCAATAGACATGCACACTTTTTTTTTATTTATCCTTCCTCGTTTCTTACAGTATTTATATTGAGCCACCCAAACAGCAGCCTTCTCTGCAACTTGCTGATAACTGTCTAATTTATCTGTCAACAAACGGGTTTGGCATTGTAACATTGTTACCATATTCTGTAAGTCACAAATCTGTTTCTCTAGTTGAGCAATCAAATCTATTTTCTTGGATTTTGTCAGATGCATCTTGCGATATGCAGACAACAAAACCCATCCTCTTTTCCCTAAGGTACTCAATTCTGTCACCTTTTCAACAGGTATTTTTTGCAAGCAAGTAAGGACATTCACGGGCTCAGCTTAGTCTCGCTTAGTCCTGACCAGCAAGACAATTCCCTAGCTAACATCTCATAAGGCGCCTGATCCCAGCCAAGAATATTCATAGCATTTGCACTATGTACACCCTTTACAATATTTATACCCTTTCCTTTTCTTTTCAGCATTATACAAGCCTTTTTGTTATCCTGCTCGCAGCACCAGATTATGTTTTGTCTAAACAGGGTGCAAAATAAAGACTAACACACTTTAGAATAGGGATAATTTGTTTATTTATAAAATATATAAATAAAAAGTAACTTGAAAGCAAGTAATTCATTTAATCCACATATGATTAGTTAAGCTGTGCATGAAAGTAAGATAAAAGAAAGCAATACATCACCAAAAGAGTTCTATGCTTCATCTCAGTCGGGACCCCTAGGCAGTACACGCATTTGCCCCAGAGATGAGACTTTTCTCTCTCTTCTGTCTGACTGTCAAGAGGCTCTGTTTTCTTTATACTTGCTTGAATAGCAGTTATCTTCCCTTATATTGACATACACACACACAGAATAGGATCAGTTATCCATTAAACATAATCAAGACATCTGAGAATGCTCAAGGGAGGCATTTCCCATCCCATGGTTTAGAAGCTCAGAACTTTACGACTAATGATATGACCTTCAATTTATTGTGTATATAATTTCTAAGTGAAAAGTTTACCTTATCTTGGGTACTACTATCTCTCTTAAGTTTCACATGATGCTAAATTGCACATGAATTTCTTTCCTACAAAACTGAGGTTTAATTAACCCCTAACATACTGTTGACACATAATCAGTAGTCAACTTTAACTTTTCAACATACCATCTCCCCCGGCGCACCGGCGTCACTCTTCTCCAGAGGACGTGGCCTTCCATGACTTTGTCAAGGACATGGCCAGAGCCCTCTGGTTCAGACTGAGGCGGAGGAAGACCCAAGCACTGTGGAGATGGAGATCCTCCAATATGATTCTTCACCAAAGGAAACCCTTATGGTGCCCGTGCAGCTGATCCTCGAGTGGCTGCTGCTCAGCATGTGGGAGACCTATGCATCTTACCGGTAATGAGCCGGTGCCTGAAAGCCATGTATCATGTTTGGAAATGCCAGGGTTCCATATACCCCAACTCCCACATAAATCCATGGTCGTTGAGTTGACCATGCAAAAAAAGAGTCAAAAGACCCACTCCTCTGTTTTCCTTGGAAGGGAGGCCAGAGCCTTCGGGCACAAGTGTTACCAGGGCTCGATGCTGGGGTGCCGGATCCAAGCCTTTGAATTATACATAGGCATGTACCTGAAGGCTCTAACCCAGGAGCTCTCAGGGGTTTTGGCTGGTCTTGTGAGGAAACCCCTCCAGTGGATCCAATCCCTGACCACGGTGATCAAGGACTGCTCCAAGTTCCTCTCCCAAGCAGCCTACGGCAGCTTCGATTCAGCAGCTTGAGTCTCGGCAGCTAGCATCAGTGACTGATTGCAAGCCTGGCTACAGTTTTCTGACCTTGAACAATGGGTCCAAGACAAGCTGCTCAGTGTCTCCTGCACCGGGGAGAACCTATTCATCAAACCCATGGCCAGCAAGGTGGCAGAGATCGAGGCCGATGTTGTGACCCATCAGAGGCTCTCTAAAAAGACCTCATTCGTTACCCGCAGGAAACCAGTGGAGAAAAGACCTTTGTTCCCAAGCAGAAAGGGTCCTTTCCCACATGGTCACCACTACCAGACATTCTTGGACCAGCAACAAGGTTCTCACCCTAAGAGGCAAGGCCATGAGACTGAGAAGGTGAAAGCACCGAAGCCCCAGCTCCCGCCCAACCCGGGCACAGCTTTTGACTCCCAGGGCAGGGCTTCCCCTCCGCCAGGAGACCTTCATGAGCCCAGGGGGGCACCTGGTGCGCTGTGCCCACAGATGGGCCAACATCACCTTGGAGCAGTGGGTACTGCCAGTGATAAAGGAAGGATACCTCCTCCACCTACAACAGATACCACCCAGGTTCTTCCCAGGATAGCTGGTGCGACCCCCTCCTTCACTAGACACTAATGCTCACAGGTCTGATCAGGGATTATGCCTGTAGCCAAACACCTATGGGTAAAGGGCTTCTACTCCAGGTGCTTCCTTATTCCAAAGAGAACTGGGGGGCCTCAGGTCCATACTAGACCTGTGAAACCTAAACAAGTTTCTGGTGAGGGAGAAGTTCAAGATGCTCTACTTTGGAATACTGTGGCTTTACCTCCACCTTAAAGATTGGCTGTTCTCATTGCATCTAAAGGATGCATACACACGGCCTGGCCTCCTTTACCAAAATGCCTGGCTGTGGTGGCCACCCACCTTTGTCTTCCCCTACATAGACAACTGGCTAACCAGGGGCTGTACAGTCTCAGAGGCCAGTCAGGCAGCAGAGCATGCATCCCTCCTTCTGCAGCACCTGGGGTTCATCATCAACTACCCCAAATCCCATCTCTCTCCAACCTAAAATCTTGAGTTCATAGGTGCTCAGCTTGACACACTGCAGGTAAAGGTGATCCTCCTCAGAGAAAGGGCAGAATGCCTCAGACAACTGGCAGGAGAGGTACAACATCAACAATCAGTGTCAACTAGTCTCCTCCTACACTTAATGGGCTATATGGCCTCTACAGTCCATGTAACACCCTCAGGCCACTTGCACATGCAGACAGCCCAGTGGTGTCTCTCCTCACAGTGGACTCGAGCCTTGACAGTCTACGGGACAGGGTCAGGGTTACCCACCAATTGGCAAAATCCCTTAACTGGTGGCAAAGCTTCCACCACCTCCTAGCGGGAATGCCCTTCCAAGCACCCGCACCTCAGAGAACCCTAACCACGGATGCCTCCCTTCTAAGTTGGGGGGGGGGCACATTGTGGGGACTTCCGCACTCAGGGAAGCTGATCCCAGGAGAGATCGCTCCTACAGATCATTTTCCTGGAGCTCAGGGCAATCTTCCTGGCCCTACCAGCATTCTGCCACTGCCTGCGACACCAGTCTGTACTGATCCAGACGGACAATCAAGTCGCCATATTCTATATCAACAAGCGGGGGGCATGGGTTCGTTCTCCCTCAGCTAAGAGGCAGTGGCCCTCCTCTCCTTTGCAGCTCGGAACAACATGCTCTTGCGAGCAGTTTACCTCCCGGGCCAGGACAGCTGCCTAGCAGACAGGCTGAGCAGATTCCTTTGGCCACATGAGTAGCGCTTGAATCGCAGGGTGGCCAAGAGGCTCTTCCACCTCCTGGGCAGACCCATGATGGATCTATTTGCTGGATCTATCTACAAGAAACGCCATTCCAGCGGCGAGTAGGGGCACGGTGGAGGCAGAAGCTGACATCGGGGCTGTGAGAGGGAGCTCCGCCTCATCCCCTGCACCTGAAATCACAGCGAGACAGCAACGGCCACAAGAACCGCCATTCCAGCGGCACGCCCGCGCCTTGCGGGCACGCACCAGAGGGCCCTTTGGCATGGCCCTTAGGCGCAGGCCTGTGTGAGGCCAAGGAAACGGCCGATCTATGTTGGTTCGGTTTGATGTTATGTTTTGTGTAGTTAAATGTAATGTAAGGTATGTACTGTATTTCCCTGTGTTTGCTTTGATGTATTATAATGTGCTATATGTTTCCCTTACCTTTGTATAACTTGTGCTGTATTGACCGCTTTGTTTGAAGGACAAAGCAGGATACAAAACTTGTTAAATAAATAAATTTGCCTCTCCTGGACAACATGCAGCTGCTTCGCTTCTGTTTGCGTCAACTGCACTCGGAGAGAATGGCAACAGATGCCTTCCTGATCTCGTGGTCAGAAGGCCTACTCTATGCATTCCCACCATCCCCCCTCCCCCAAGTCACCAGGACACTCTTCAAGGTCCAGAGCATCAGTCAAACTAATTGCCCCAGATGGCCGAGACAGCCTTGGTTTCCACTGCTGCTCTCCCTGTCTGTGGCAACCAGTCCCACTGGATCAAACCCCATCCTCCTATCTCAGGAGGGGGTTCCATCCTGCACCACAACCTGGAGTCCCTAATGCTAACAGCATGGCTACTGAAAGGGTAGCATTGACCCCTTTCAATCTTCCGAGAGAAGTCATGGAGATCCTACTGGCCTCCCGAAAGCCCTCCACCAGATGGGTTTATGCCTTTAAGTGGAGAATGTTCTCTGCCTGGTGTGCGGAAAGAAGGGAAAACCCATTCTCCTTCCATGTGCAATTAGTACTCCAGTACCTACTGCACCTGTCACACACTTGGCTGAAGTCAAACTCAGTGAGGGTGCATCTAAGCGCAATATCTGCTTGCCACCACCCAGTCGAGGGGAAACCCTTCTCAAGCCAGCCCCAGGTCTCCGGGTTCCTCCGCAGCCTTGTGTTATCCAAGCCCCCTAGCTGCCCTCCAGCAGCGGAGTGGGACCTCAACGTGGTGCTCTCCAGCTCACCAGACCGCTATTTGAGCCCCTAGTCACTTGCCACCTGTAGTACCTTTCTTGGAAAGTGGCCTTTCTGGTGGCCCTAACGTCCACTCGAAGAGTGAGTGAACTCCATGCTCTGGTGGCAGATCCACCATATACAAGGTTCTACAAGAACAGGGTAGTGCTCCGCACGCACCCCAAATTCCTCCCAAAGGTGGTATCTCCTTTCCACCTCAACCATGAGGTGGTCCTCTCCACCTTTTTCTTGCAGCCTCACGCCGGCAATGAGAAACTAGTATTTCATACACTGGATTGCAAATGGGCCTTTTTCTTCTACTTACAGCTGACTTAGGCCCATCGCAAAGCTCCTTAGCTTTTCATATCTTATGACCCCAGCAGACTGGGGCTCCTTGTGACTAAGCAAACTCTATCTACTTGGGTGGCATACTGTATTGCCCTTACTTATGAGTGAGCTGGCCTCTCCCTTGAGCACTGGATCACAGCGCATCACATGAGGGCAATAACCCTATCTGTGGCCAATCTGCGCTCAGTGCCGGTAACGGATATATTCAAGGCCACTACATGGTCTTTTATTCACACATTCACAGCTCACTACTACCTGGAGAGCAAGTCCCGCAGGGACAGTGTGTTTGGTCAGGCAGTACTCTGTAATATTCTCGGAGTATAGTCAACTCCTGCCCTCCAACCCTTTTGTGTTCAGGCTACCGGAGTGATAGTGCTGCTGGATGCCAGGGTCTTGCAGAGTTTCTCAGTGGGGACTGCAACTCATGGCTACCTGACTTGGCTGCCTTTGGTGCTATCTTGGTTTGGTCCTTGGCAGCCTGGAGCTAGGGAGTCCCATATGTGAGGACTGATTTCCTGCTTGTTCCTGGAGAAAGCGTAGCTACTTACCTGTAACAGGTGTTCTCCAGGGTCAGCAGGAATCAGTCCTCACAACCCTCCCTCCTCCCCTGGGATTTGCCTCTCTGCCTAGTTTTACTTTTTACTACCATCTTAGCTATATCATCTGACTGAGCAAGATGGCACCCTTGGGTGTGAAGGGGACCACAAATGCGTGGTAGCATCTTTCAAAGGCTTTCTTTGAAAGCTGGGGAAATGCTCCGCGTGGGCTCTGTTGGTGCCGACACCACCCATATGTGAGGACTGATTCCTGTTGTCCCTGGAGAACACCTGTTAAATGTGAGTAACTATGTTTTTTCCATGGACACCAGGAATAAGTCCTCATAACCCTCCCACCTCCTTTCGGAGTTGTTTTCTACTATAACTGTAGTATCGGACTGCCCTAAAATGGTGCAGTGGCATAAGACAAGAATATGACACATATGCACGGTGAACCTCCCAAAAGCTTTCAGTAGTGGCTGGAGATCATTCCCACATGGGCTCAGTTGGATGACATCACCATTTGTAAGGATTTACTCCTGTTGTCCATGGAGAACACCTGCTATAGGTGAGTAACTACCTTTTGCTGTGGATCATCATGCTGTTAAGCTAATATTCAAGTATATTGACATGGAGGTAAAGGTTATCCCTACAGGTACTAATATTAATTACCTGGTTCATTTGGTAAACATTGTCAGGAATAATAAAGGGTAAATTCAGGAGATACACAATTTTCAAGTCATCTAAGCTACATACAATGAAACTGCATTCCCTAAGTGAAAAGCAAGCCAAATTTAAGAGGCGCAACAATTTAAGATAATTTTATCAAAGGCTTATTCAATTTTTCTGTAGAAACCATGTAAATTAGAATTTATCCCTGCATCAGGTTACTGATGCCAGTATATGGTTCTCTAAATAAATCATGGGTGACATTGTGTACAAGCTGTAAAACATGCAATCTCCAGGAACAAGTAGGAATGTAGTCTTCACATATGGGTATCGTTGGCACCGATGGAGCCCATGCGGGAACTCTCCCCAGCGTCCAATAGGAAAGCTTTTGGGAGCATCCCACTGCACCTGCGCCACTGTCTTCCTGCCTTTCCAACTCACCCTCTTCAGTTTTTCATTTTCCGCGAAGCCGACAGGCAGCAAACCCTGTCACCGCAGAAAATCTTCTTTGTGGTTGCCTGCCTTCCCGTCGACGTCTATACTGGTACCACCGGTGCTTCCTTTATTCTCTTATTTCTTTTCCTTTAAAAAAAACAAAAACTTATTTTTTTGAGGGTCTTTCCCCTCTTGGTGCCAGGTGCCATTTTGGGCACTAGGCTCTCTTTTCTTCCAAAATGGAGAAACCATCTAGTGGTTTCAAAAATGTTCAAAATGTAGCAGTACCATTTCTGCTACCAAAACCCATGATTGGTGTCTTAAATGTTTAGGTCCTGACCATTTGCCATTGGAGTGTCTCCTTTGTAGAAAGGTGACCAAGAGAGGCCTGCAGAACAGAGCTGCAAAACTTGGCACCCTCTTTGCCTCGGATGCAATGTCCATTGCATCAAAGTCGTCCAGGGTTCATTTTCCTCCCATGGATCTCAGGTAACTAATCCTAGGTCTTCCAAGACTGGCCGGTCCTCAAAAGGTAGATCTCCTTCTAAGCATCGAGATGCTACTAGCATTGCCCTCGAGGAAAACACACCGGCCAAACAGCCCCGGCAGGAGGCCCCTGCCTCCAAAGCATTAACGGGGTTCCAGGATGTTCCCGAAGCTTCCACCTCCGGAGAACTCTTGGTGCCATGTTCTGGTGTCGTGGCCTGCTCTACCAGTACCAACATCCAGGCATCGGCAGGCTCCATGGATCAATGTATCCTGGCCATTGAGCGCAGTCTTGCGGCTTTTTTAGCAGCTTCGGTACCGCTAAAACCACTACAATCGACACAGCTGTCCATACCGATATTGGTACCGAATGTACCTGCATCGACCGATGTGCCTCTCTCCATGCTTCCTCCCATGTCGGCCCTGGAATTGGAGGACTACAAAAGGGGACTGTTACTTCTGGAGAGAGATCTGCAATTGTGAGTATATACTTCTGGGAATTTTTTGAAAGGAATTCTTTCTATTAAAGCTAATTAATCTGTGAACCACTATTTTTTGTTAAATCAGTCCGGGCCTAGTAGCAGCAGTTTAAGTTTAAATTTAAAACACAGAAGAGAACGTTCTGATTACATTTCATATCAAGCAGAGAGCTTGTAGTTTTAGTTTGGTGGTCACTCAGGGCCTAGTATCAGCAAAGTACTTTTAGTTTAAACTTAAAACACTGAAGAGAGCTTTCTGGTTAAATTTGGAACACAGCAGAGAGCTGTAGTTTAAATTTAATAGTCACTCAGGGACCCTGAGTCAGGGCCTAGCATCAGCAAAGTACTTTTAGTTTAAACTTAAAACACTGAAGAGAGCTTTCTGCTTTAATTTGGAACCCAGCAGAGAGCTTGTAGTTTAAATTTAATAGTCACTCAGGGCCTAGCATCAGCAAAATACTTTTAGTTTAGATTTAAAACACAGAAGAGAACGTTCTGATTACATTTCATATCAAGCAGAGAGCTGGTAGTTTTAGTTTGGTGGTCACTCAGGGCCTAGTATCAGCAAAGTACTTTTAGTTTAAACTTAAAACCCAGAAGAGAGCTTTCTGGTTAAATTTGGAACACAGCAGAGAGCTGTAGTTTAAATTTCATAATAAGTTAGAGCCTAGCAGCAGCAAAGAGCTATAATTTAAATCAAATAAGAATATAGCTTACCTCAGCAGCACATGACAGGGTACTGTGTAGCAGCCCTCTTTTAATACGTTTTATTTCCCTCCCTCCCTCCCCACACCCACCCACCCCTGGGATAATCATAGCTTTATAAGTACTTACACATCTTAATAGACAGGGGGTGCTCTCAGGTGAAGCTCATTACCCAAATCAGTCATACACTAAGGACCTGAGATTAATTAAGCTTCAGGTGGACAAGGTATATTAAACGTATTAGGTACAGTTTTATTGGTATAAATATCCATAGCAACCCTTAGTAACATAGTAACATAGTAAATGACGGCAGATAAAGACGAGTAAGTAAGGAACTTAAAGATCTAAATGAAAACTTAAAACTAAGATGCAGACAGCAGTCCAGAAGCGAGATGGGGGCTTTCCTGTCTTTTGCATCGAGTGTCACATGTATGATTTTCACCCAGTTGGTGAGAGGTCTTACGTGTGCACTAGGTGCAAGGAGCTCTTTGCTCTCAGGGAACGAGTCCATTCCCTAAAGGCTAGAGTAGCAGACTTGGAAAACATAAGAAAGACAGAGAGGTACATAGACGAGACCTACAGGGATATAGTCCTGAAGTCCCACCTCCAGTCTGGCAGCATCCCTGTTGCCATGGAGGAGAGAGGTCACGTGTCAGGAGAGCATCACCCTGGTGTGGCAGGAAGTGATACTGTAACTAGGACCTATCCTCCAGGTGATGTAAAACCCTCTCACACCGAGGAAGTTTCTCCAGGGCCATGTGCCCATGAGGGAAGGGTTAGGACAGCCGTTATAGTTGGTGATTCGATCATTAGGTATGTAGATAGCTGGGTGGCTGGTGGACGTGAGGATCGCCTGGTAACATGCCTGCCTGGTGCAAAGGTAGCGGACCTCACGCGCCACCTAGATAAGGTCTTAGATAGTGCTGGGGAGGAGTCTGCTGTCTTGGTACATGTCAGTACCAATGACATAGGAAAATGTGGTAGGGAGGTTCTGGAGGCTAAATTTAGGCTTTTAGGTAGGAAGTTGAAATCCAGAACTTCCAGGGTAGCGTTCTCCGAAATGCTTCCTGTTCCACGTGCAGGACCCAAAAGGCAGCAGAGCTCCGGAGTCTCAATGCGTGGGTGAGACAATGGTGCAGAGATGAGGGTTTTGAATTTGTTAGGAACTGGGGAACATTCTGGGGAAAGAAGGGGCTCTTCCGAAGGGATGGGCTTCACCTTAACTGGGATGGAACCACGCTGCTGGCATTAACCTTTAAAAAGGAGATAGAGCAGCTTTTAAACTAGATAATAGGGGAAAGCCGACAGTCGCCCAAGAGCGGATGGTTCGGAAGAATGTATTCTTGAAGGATACTACCAAAAGCAGAGAGGTTCCAAAAAAGAGTAAAGTAGCCCAAATGCTCTAGAGTATGGAGCAGGGTACACAGAGAGGAGCACTTGCTCTCGCAGTAAAATCCAGGAAAACACAAGGAGCAAGAGTCGTAAATTGGTGAGATTGGTTTATTGAAACCCCTACGCGTTTCGGCTGTCGCCTTCTTCAGGCGGCACACAGCTAGACAATACAATAATTTAATATAAATATGTGAAAAATAAATTTAAAAAGATACAATAACTAGTTAAAAAACATAAAAACGTTAAAAACACATATAATATAAACAATATGATCATCAAGGCACCTACATGCATATAAACTAATGCTCATGGAAAAGTATAAAATCATATAAATAACATGATTATGTTTTAAAATAATAAGAAAAACGAGGTATAAATGAAAATCCAAACGCAGAGTGGAAGAACACAGATAAAATATACTTTTTGATTGTATATTTGAAGTGTATGTCAGATGGTGACTGCAAAATACTTATACTATTTGCCCATAGATTGCGTCATCAAATTTGAAATCGGCATTTTTACATTTTAACCAGTTATAGTTATCATTGATCTCGTGTGTCTCTGATATAGATTTATACTATAAATACATTTTTCAGTTACACACTACCAATCATCATTACAAAATTACATCTTGAATAAACTACGTGTTCATGCACTTCACGCTAGTCCCGCCTACAATGGCACGTCATAGATTTTAGCCACGAGTCTCAGCGTTTTAAGCATCAGAGCTGCTCGGTTACAATTTTTTTCATTCAGCATATAAGCCAAGCTCTAAATGCTTTTAAGGTTAGTAGGTTTTCCTTCAAAGCACATTGACAGTATTTCAATTTCTTTTCAAAGATTGTTATGTGATTGGCTGTTTAAATTATATTTTCAGCGATTCTCTTCACATGCGCAATTCGCGCCTGTAGAACCCCTCTCAGTGTCACATAAGTAAGAACATGTATGGTCACATCCTTTTCAATTTTTTTAAGTAAAGGCACAGCTCCCCGCTCTTTTGCACACCACTATATCACAACGAGTTCCAGTAAGTCTCTCTAGTCCTGTCCACATTGGCACGTCGTAGAATTTAATCGCGAATCTCAGCGTTTTTAAGCACTAGTGCTGTTTGGTTACAATCTCTTTTATTCAGTATAGAAGCTTTTCCTCAGAGGCATATGGATAGCATCTCAGTTGTTTTTTAGAGATTGTGATGTGTTTGGCTATTTTAATTATATTTTCAGCGATCCTCTTCACATGCGCAATTTGCGCTTGCACAACCCGCCTCAGTGCCACATATGTAAGTAAGATTATCAACGTTCTATCCCTTTTCTATTTTTTTACATAGAGCTACCGTCTCCCTGCTCTTTCAAATATTTCTGCACTAGTGACATTCATCGAGATTTCCTTCTCCCCATTTTTTTGTTTAACACAGTATTAGCAGAATTGTTTATTTCTCCTTCCCCCTCCCCCCTTTCCCTCTTATGCCCTTTCCCGTTCCGCCCTCCTTCCTCCCCTTGCCCTCTCCTGTTCTTCCCTCCTTCCTTTCCTCCCCTTTCCTTCTCTGTTTTCCCCCTTTTCCTTCTCTGTTTCCCACCCTTTTCCCTCTCCCCCCTCCCTCCCCCACCCCCTCTTCCCTTCCTTTCCTTTTTCCCCCCCTCCTCCTCCCCTCCACTTCCCTTCTTCCTTCCTGTTCCACAATTGGTATTCAATTATTTCCATAATAACTCAGGGTTTTTTTCAGCAATATTAATACGATGTCTTTTTATTTATTAGATCATATTTATTTAAAGCACGTCTATCATAAACTTAATGAGACACACAAATAGTATAAGTATTTTGCAGTCACCATCTGACATACACTTCAAATGTACAATCAAAAAGTATATTTTATCTGTGTTCTCCCACTCTGCGTTTGGATTTTCATTTATACCTCGTTTTTCTTATTATTTTAAAACATAATCATGTTATTTATATGATTTTATACTTTTCCATGAGCATTAGTTTATATGCATGTAGGTGCCTTGATGATCTTATTGTTTATATTATATGTGTTTTTAACGTTTTTATGTTTTTTAACTAGTTATTGTATCTTTATTTATTTTTCACATATTTACATTAAATTATTGTATTGTCTAGCTGTGTGCCCCCTGAAGAAGGCGACAACCGAAACGTGTAGGGGTTTCAATAAACCAATCTCACCAATTTACGACCCTTGCTCCTTGTGTTTTCCTCGAGTATGGAGCAGACAGAGCTTAAAGATCCCAAATTACCCATGTCTACCAATAGCCAAATTAATATGAATAAAATACAGTCTCTAAAATGCTTGTATGCAAATGCTATAAGTCTAAAAAATAAGATGGGAGAGTTAGAATATGTAGCACTAAATGAGAGGTTAGATATGATTGGAATATCAGAGACATGGTGGAAGGAGGACAACCATTGGGATACTGTGATACCTGTGTACAAACTATATCGTAATGATAGAGCTGATCAAATTGGTGGAGGGGTTGCGCTCTATGTTAGAGAGGGCATTGAGTCAGAAAGGATTAAAGTTTTGCAGGAAACAAAATTTGCTGTAGAATCTCTATGGATTGAAATTCCATGTAAAAAGGGGAAGGCGATGGCAGTGGGGGTGTACTATCGACCGCCTGGCCAGAATGAACAAATGGATGATGAAATGCTCAAAGAAATCAAGGAAGCTAACAAAAGTTACAGCACAGTAATAATAATGGGTGATTTCAATTACCCCGGTATCGACTGGGTCAGTGTCACGTCAGGACATGCTAGGGAGATAAAGTTCCTAGATGACATAAATGACTGCTTCTTGGAGCAGTTGGTTCATGAACCGGCCAGAGGGGAAGCCATATTAGACCTAGTCCTTAGTGGAACACCAGATCTAGTGCAAGAGATAAGGGTGTTGAGACCACTTGGCAATAGTGATCATGGCATGATTGCCTTTGATTTAAATAGTGGAAGAGGGATAGTAAGGAAATCCACAGTACTACCTTTTAACTTTCAAAAGGGAGACTGATAAAATGAGGAAAATAGTTAAGAAAAAACTAAAAGGAGCAGTTGCAAAGGTTAAAGACTTACATCAAGCTTGGGTGTTGTTGAAAAATACTATCTTGGAAGCTCAGACCAGCTGTATTCCACACTTTAAAAAAAGTGGAAGGAAGTCCAAAAAACTGCCAGCATGGTTTAAAGGTGAGGTCAGAGGGCTGTTGTTGCCAAAAAAGCATCTTTCAGGAAATGGAAAAAAGAGCCAAACGATGAAACCTGGAAACAACACAAGCACTGGCAAGTCAAATGCAAGGCATTGATAAAGCAGGCAAAGGGAGAATTTGAGAAGAAGCTTGCTGCAGAAGCAAAAACGTGAAATAAAGATTTTCTCAAGTACATTCGTAGCAAAAAACCTGTGAGAGAGTCAGTGGGTCCATTAGATGATAGAGGAGTTAAAGGGGCACTAAGAGGCGACAAGGCGATAGCGGAGAGGCTGAATGAATTCTTTGCTTCGGTCTTTACTGAGGAAGATGTAGGGATGTTACCCATGACTGAAGTGGTATTTAAAGGTGCAGAAGAATTGAAGGAAATATTGATACATCAGGAAGATGTATTACAACTATTAGATAAACTGAAGAATAGCAAATAACCTGGGCCAGATGGCATACATCCAAGGGTCTTGAAAGAACTTAAATATGAGATTACAGACCTGCTATTAGTAATCTGTGAACTATCATTAAAATCATCTCTAATACCTGAAGATTGGAGGATCGCCAATGTAACACCAATTTTTAAAAAAGGGTTCCAGGGGTGATCCGGGAAACTACAGTACTGGGAAAAATGGTAGAAACCATCCTAAAGAATAAAATTACTCAGCATGTAGATAGTCATGGCCTAATGGGAGACAGCCAACATGGCTTTAGACAAGGAAGATCTTGTCTTACTAATCTGTTATGTTTTTTTGAAAGTGTGAATAAACAGGTGGACAAAGGTGAGTCGGTTGATATAGTGTATCTGGACTTTCAGAAAGCCTTTGACAAGGTCCCTCATCAGAGACATTTGGCAAAACTAAAGAGTCATGGAATAGGAGGCAGTGTACTACTGTGGATTAAGAACTGGTTAAAAGATAGAAAGCAGAGGGTTGGGCTAAATGGCCATTTTCCCAATGGAGAAAGGTGAATAGTGGTGTACCCCAGGGATCTGAGCTGGGTCCACTGCTTTTTGACATATTCATAAATGACCTGGAAAGTGGAATAACGAGTGAGGTTATCAAATTTGCAGATGACACAAAACTATTTAAAGTTGTTAAAACCCAAGAGGATTGTGTAAAATTGCAAGGGGATCTTGATAAATTGGAAGAATGGGCATTAAAATGGCAGATAAAATTTAATGTGGACAAGTGCAAAGTTATGTACCTAGGGAAGAACAAGCCAAACTATGGTTACACGATGCAAGGTTCCACATTAGGAACCACCACCCAGGAAAAAGATGTAGGCGTCATTGTGGATAGCATGTTAAAACTCTCGGCCCAGTGTGCAGCGGCAGCCAAGAGAGCAAATAGAATGCTAGGTATCATAAGGAAAGGAATGGAAAATAAAACAATAGATATTATAATGCCTCAATATCGTCCCATGGTGAGACCGCACCTTGAATATTGTGTGCAATTCTGGTCGCCATATCTTAAAAAGGATATAGCGATTTTAGAAAAGGTTCAGAGAAGAGCCACCAAAATGGTAAAGGGGATGGAAGGATACTCCTATGAAGAAAGGCTAAAAAGGTTAGGGCTCTTTAACCTGGAAAAGAGACAGCTGAGGGGAGATATGATAGAAGTCTATAAATTAATGAACGGAGTGGAACGGGTAAACGTAGATCGATTGTTTACGTTATCAGAATATAGAAAGACTAGGGGACATGCAATGAAGCTACAGGGTAAACTATTTAAGACTAATAAAAGAAAACATTTTTTTCAGTCAACGTGTAATCAAACTCTGGAATTTGTAGTAAAGGCTGTTAGTGTTGTTGTTATGTTGTTAAGTGCCGTCGAGTCGGAGTCGACTCATGGCGACCCTCTGGGTAGCTATCCTAAATTGTGTTCGATCTTCAGTCAGGCGGCTCATTGTTGACAGACTGGTACCCGTAGCTGCTGTTATTGTATCGATCCATCTCATTGCTGGCCTTCCTCTTTTGCGTTGACCTTCTATCTTGCCAAGCATGATGTCTTTCTCTAATGATCTCTCTCTCCGCATGATGTGTCCAAAGTATGAAAGTCGAAGTCTTGTCATCTGAGCTTCTAAAGAAAGCTTAGGTTTGATCTCCTCTAGTACAGACTGGTTTGTTCTTCAGGCAGTCCATGGTATACACAGTATTCGCCGCCAGCACCATAATTCAAAGGCATCAATTTTCTTCCTGTCTATCTTTTTCACTGTCCAGCTTTCACATCCATATGATGTTATTGAAAATGCCATAGCTTGAACAAGTCGAATCTTTGTATGGAGAGAGACATCTCTGCTCTTGTGAATCTTATCTAGGTCTTTCATAGCCATTCTGCCAAGAGCAATGCGTCGTCTGATTTCTTGACTGCTTGTTCCTTCATATTGATAGTTGATCCAAGTAGGTTAAAGTTATTCACGATTTCAATTTCTTCTCCTTCGACGATGAACCTGTTGATTATGCCAGTTGTCATGTTCTTTGTCTTCTTTACATTAAGGTGCAGGCCCATTTTGAGACTATGTTCTTTGATTGTGAGAAGCAAATGTTTCAGATCATCTTCACTTTCTGCCAGTAATGTGGTGGTATCAGCATAGCGAAGGTTGTTGATGAATCTTCCACCAATCTTCACACCTCTGTTGTCTTCATACAATCCTGCTTCTCTGATGATTTGTTCTGCATATAAATTAAACAGGTAGGGGGAAAGTATGCAGCCTTGTCTTACACCTTTGCTTATTTTAAACCATTCTGTTTCTCCTTGTTCCGTTCGAACTGTTGCTTCTTGATCAATGTACAGATTGTGCAAGAGAACGATCAGGTGTTCTGGTATACCCATGCTTCTTAATGTGGCCCAGAGTTTCTCATGGTTTACACAGTCAAAAGCTTTGCTATAGTCGATAAAGCACAAATAGATATCCTTTTGGTATTCTTTAGTCTTTTCAAGGATCCATCTCACATCCGCAATGATGTCTCTCGTTCCTTGCCCTTTTCTGAACCCTGCTTGCACTTCAGGTAGTTCTCGTTCCAGGTATGATTGTAGTCTCTTTTGAATAATCTTCAGTAGAATTTTGCTGGCATGTGGGATCAGAGCGATTGTGCGATAATTTCCACAGTCTGTTGGATCACCTTTCTTTAGTACTGGTATAAACACAGATCTTTTCCAGTCAGTTGGCCATGATGCTGTCTTCCATATTTCTTGGCAGAGCCTTGTAAGTATGGTAACAGCTGCATCAGATTGCTGTAATACTTCTATGGGAATGCAATCAATGCCTGGTGCTTTGTTCTTTGATAAGGCTTTCAATGCTGCTTCAACTTCTTCTTTCATCACCAATGGTTCCAGATCATAAGGTACAGGTTGAAACGGCTGTTGGTCCACTTGATCTTTATCATATAAAAACTCTGTATATTCTTTCCATCTTTTCTTGATCTTCTCAGCATCATTCAACATAGAACCTTGAGCATCTTGTAACATTCCAATTTGAGGCTGGAACTTTTTCTTTAACTGTCGTAGCTTTAGGAAAGCTGATCTTGTTCTTCCTCTAATAGCTTCTGCTTCTATTTCCTTGCATGCGTCATTGTAGTACTTTTCCTTGTCCTGTCTTGCTGCACGTTGGAAATCTCTGTAGAGTTCTGTGATTGTCTTTTTTTCTCCTCTGGCTTTAGCTTCTCTGCGTTTCTGGGCAATTTTCAGAGTTTCTTCCGTCATCCATTTTGGCCGTTTTTTCTTTTTTACCTTTTGTAGAGACTTCTCGCTTTCTTCCAACACAACCTTCTTGATGTCATTCCATAACTCTTCTGGAACTCTATCATTTGTATCTAAAGCAGCAAATCGATTTTGCAGGCAGTCTTTAAATTCCAGTGGTATATTCTCAAGGTCATATTTTGCTGCATTCATGAGTGGTTTGCTCTTTTTCAGCTTTAGCTTGAGTTTGCATACTAGTAGTTGATGATCTGTACCACAGTCAGCTCCAGGTTTTGTCTTTGTTGATGTTATAGAGCTTTTCCATCGTTGACTTCCACAGATGTAGTCAATTTGATTTTTATACAATCCATTGGGTGAAGTCCATGTGTACAGTCGCCGCTTGTGTTGCTGGAAGAAGGTTTCGAGATGAATAGATCGTTGGTCTTGCAGAATTCTATCAGTCTTTCTCCAGCTTCATTTCTGTTGCCAAGTCCATATTTTCCAACTACTTTGTCTTCTTCTTTGTTGCCAACCTTTGCGTTCCAATCACCCATGACTATCAGGATATCCTGTTTGCATGTTCTGTCAATTTCAGCTTGTACTTTTTCATAGAACTCTTCAATTTCATTCTCTTCTGCAGCTGTTGTTGGGGCATATACTTGAATTATAGTTGTGTTGATAGGCATTCCTCGTAGACGAATAGAGATTAAGCGTTCGCTGACTGCACTGTATTTCATTACAGTTCTTGCAAGTTTCTTCTTTATTATAAATGCAACACCATTTCTTCTTTGTCTTTCATTTCCAGCATAGTAGACCATGTGATCATCTGATGCAAAGTGCCCGATGCCAGTCCACTTCAGTTCGCTGACACCCAACAGATCAAGTTGTACACGTTCCATTTCATTCTTGACCACCTCCAACTTCCCTTGGTTCATGCTTCGTACGTTCCATGTTCCAATGTGTAAGACATCTTTACAGCTTCTGACTCTCATTTCATGCGCAGCTACATCAGCAGTCAGACGTCCCGAGGGCTTTGATCCAACCACATCATAAATGCTGGCTTTACTCTGAAAAGTCTTCAGCTCTTCCCCAGTAGCTAGTTGAGTGCCTTCCAACCTGGGGATCTCATCTTCCAGCACTACAGCACAATTTGTTTTGTTGTAACTATCCATTGGGTTTTCATGGCAAGATACAGAAGTAGATTGCCGGGCCTTTCTTCCGCGCAGTTTAAGTTTGGTGGTGTTGCCGTTGTCACAGAAATGTGATCCTCCGCCGTCAACACTATCCCATTCTGCTGCTGCCCAGATAGGTGGTTTGTCTTGGTCTGGCATCTCAGCTGAGACCTGTCCATCTTGGGAGACCCTGCCAGTAGTTAAACTACCGATAGTTTAGCTCTCAGCATCACTGATGCACACAAGCCCTCACAGCACGACAAGCTGCAAACCAAGTGAGGGGCTGTTAGTGTAGCTGGGTTTAAAAAAGGTTTGGACAAGTTCCTGGAGGAAAGGTCCATAAACCATTATTAAGAAGGGACCCAGGATATCAATGCTTGACCCAGTACAAGCATTGCGGAACCTGTGTCTTTTGGGGAAACTGCCAGGTACGTATGACCTAGATTGGCCACTGTTGGAAACAGGATACTGGGCTTGATGGACCTTGGTCTGACCCAGTATGGCATATCTTATGTTCTTATGATGCTTTCAGTCCTCGATGCTATCGGCTAGAATAAGCTCTTACATACTTTATATGGGTATGTTTCTTCGGGAGGTTACAAGAGATTTGGAACTCATGGCTCCACTTCTTCCCGATGACAAGAGGGCCGACTTCCTTAAGATAAGCTGGAAAATATTCCTTGCACAGGAGAAAACCTCTTTGGCAAGGATTGGCAGGACAAAGCTACTCAGCTTGAGTCCGAAAACACCACCTTGAACAGACTATCAAGGACCACAGCCAACCCAGCAAAGACAGTTAAGAAACGCTTTTTCAACAAGAAAAAAAATTTCTATCTAAACACCCAGGCTGTCCACTGCCCAGTTCATGCTCCCCAAAAGGGGCAGCAGCAACACAGACAGCAGAGGAAGGCCCAAGTCCCCAGAACTCAACCAGCTCAGCAGACACAGCCTCCTCAGGGGCTTTGACTCCTTCCTAGAGAACTTTGTCATCCTACTCCTAAAGGGTCCAGAGCCTCTCACCATCCCAGGCAGACTTTGTCATTTCGCTGAGAGATGACAACAGATAACATCAGAGCAGTGGACTCTCTCCATTGTAACAGAGGGGTACAAACTCCATTTCCACAGTATGCCCCCTCCCACCATCACAAGACAGTTGAATCTTCGGGGCCCCTTCACCACTTTCTTGTGTCCAGAGGTCACCTCACTGTTTGCTTAAGGAACAATAGAAGAAGTACCTATGTCCCAACAGGGCATGGGTTTCTACTCCCCCTACTTCCTCATTCCAAAGAAGACAGGGGGATACAGGCCTATACTGGACCTCAGAGAGTTGAACAAGTATCTGTTCCGAAAAAAATTCAAGATGATCTCCCTCGGAACACTTCTTCCTTACATTTATAGTCAGTATTGGCAATGTTCTCTAGATCTAAGGGATGTATTTACACATATCCTCATTCATACAGATCACAGGAGGTTTCTTCGATTCCTTTTTCAAGGAAGACATTACCAGTACAGAGTTCTACCATTTGGACTGGCTTCTGCCCCAAGAGTCTTCACAAAATGCATGCAGTAGTAGCAGCAATCCTGAGAACTCTGGAGATATTTGTCTTCCGCTACTTAGACGTCTGGCTCATCCGAGCATTAGCACTTCCAGAAGCCAGCTCTGCTCTCTCCTTTACAATGCAAATCCTGCAGTACCTGGGACTGGTCATAAACCTCCCAAAATCTCATCTCACCCCTTCTCGGTCCCTAGAGTTCATAGGGTTTCTTCTAGACACAAGGCAGTCAAGGGCTTTCCTGCCACAACCACGTTGTGTTCGAATACTCCAGCTGGCCTCTCAAGCTGCTATGAAAATCTTTCTAATTGCTCGAGAATTGCTTCAGTTGCTGGGGCAAATGGCATCCACTGTCCATGTGGTTCCCTATGCTCGTCTGCACATGAGAGCAGCCCAGTGGACCCTAGCCTCTCAATGGACGCAGGTGTCAGGCCATCTGGGGGACAAAATCAAAAACTCTACACACCTCATTTTGTCTCTACAGTGGTGGCAATCACTGCAAAACCTTCTCGTGGGGTCTCCTTTTCAGCAGCCACTACACCAAGCCACCTTGATGACAGATGCGTCCAAGTTAGTTTGGGGGACTCACTTGGACAATCTCTCCACTCAAGGTCTCTGGACCGAGCAGGAGGCTTGCCTTCACATAGACCTCCTGGAACTCAGAGCCATTTTCTATGCTCTTCAAGTATATCAGGACCGCCTGAGCCACAAAACGGTTCTTGTCCAGACCGACAATCAAGTATATATCTTCTGTGTGAACAAGCAGGGTGGGACGGGTTCTTAGGCACTGTGCAACGAAGCTGTATGCCGCTGGGCCTTCACCAGAGATTTTCAAATCCACCTACTAGTGGTGTATCTGCCAGGCACACAAAATCTCTTGGCAGACAAACTCAGTCGAGTACTGCTGCCACACGAGTGGTCTCTTCATCCAGAGCAAATTGCTCAAATCTTTCAGATCTGGGGAACTCCAGATATAAACCTCTTTGCAAGTCCTCAGAATGCCAAACTTCCCTGGTTCTGTTCCAGAATTCCGGTTCAGAACTGTCAGGCAAGGGGTGCCTTCCATCTCCATTAGGGTCAGAACTTCCTCTATGCCTACCCACCCATTCCCCTCATTCCCAAAACTCTATTCAAGCTTCAGAGAGACAGGGGCCATATGATCCTCATAGCCCCACACTGGCCATGACAGATGTGGTATCCACTGCTTCTACGTCTCTTTCAAGCCAAGCCTCTGGAGTTGGGATGTGCTTCAGATCTTCTTTCTCAGGAGAATGGGACGCTATTGCATCTGAATCCTCAGTCCCTACACCTTAGGGCATGACTGCTGAGAGCCTAGAATTCCAGGATATCAACCTTTCTCAACAGGTTAAATATATCCTTTTGGCTTCAAGAAAACCTTCCACAAGGCGGGCCTACGTCTTTAAGTGGAGAAGCTTCTCTATCTGGTGTTCAAAAAAGGAACTTAATCCCTTTTCAGTGCCAGTAGAGGCGTTACTGAGTATCTACTCCATTTATCATCCTCTGGTCTTAAGACCAATTCAGTAAGGATCCGCCTTAGTGCCATTGTGGCTTTCCACAAGCCCTTGGATGGACAACCTGTTTCCTCTCAACCACTTGAAGCAAGGTTTATGAGAGGTCTACTCTTACCTAAACCTCCCATTAGGCCACCACCCGTTGCATGGGATTTGAATCTTGTCCTTGGGCAGCTCATGAAACCGCCCTTCGAACCCTTAGCCACTACATCTCTGAAGTTTCTTTCTTGGACGTTAATCTTCCTATTTGCTCTCACTTCTGCAAGGATCATCAGTGTGCTACAAGCTTTAGTGGCTGATCCTCCTTATACAAGGTTCCACCATGATAAAGTCGTTCTTAGGACTCACCCTCACTTTATGCCAAAGGTGGTTTCGCCTTTTCATTTAAACCAGTCGGTTTACCTTCCTGTATTTTTCCCTCGGCCTCATGCCTCTAATGCAGAAAGGAATCTTCATACTCTGGATTGTAAAAGAGGTTTAGCTTTTTACCTTCAGAGAACTAAGCAACATAGAAAGGCTTCTCAGCTTTTTGCTGCCTTTGTCTCCAGTCATCTTGGATTACCAGTTTCCAAGAGAACTCTGTCTAAATGGATTGCAAATTGCATATCCTTTGCCTATGAAAGTAAGGGACTTTCTCTCGAAGGTCATGTCACAGCTCACAATGTGAGAGCAATGGCAGCCTCAATGGCTAATCTTCGCTCCATGTCCATTGACGACATTTGCAAAGCAGCCACTTGAGCTTAGGTACACACCTTTGCAGCCCACTATTGCTTAGACAAGGGCTCCCGTCGGGATGCCTCGTTTGGCTAGGCTGTTCTCCAGCATCTCTTTCAGACTCCTACCTGCTGTCCCGGGTTTCGATGACAGAGATCCATGGGAGGAAGCATGACGCATTCCAACCTGGTTTTTGCAGCTGTCTAGGGTCCTCTCCCTGGCATCTCTCAGCTGGGGAGTCCCCATATGTTAAGACTACATTCCCCCTAGTTCCTGGGATAGCGTAGTTACTCACCTGTAAAAGGTGATCTCCGGGAACAGCAGGAATCAAGTCTTCACAACCCACCCACCTCCCTTAGGAGTTGTATCTCTTTCTCTCTCCTTCTCTCCTTTTGTCTCAGCTATAAACTCAACTGAAGAGGGAGAGTTGGAAAGGTGGGAAGGCAGTGGTGCAGATGCAGTGGGATGCTTCTAAATGCTTTCCTATTGGACGCTGGGGAGCGTTCCCACGCAGGGTCCATCGGTGCCGACAATACTCATATGTGAAGACTCAATTCCTGCTGTTCCCAGAGATCACCTATTACAGGTGAGTAACTGCGCTATCAAGAAATACTACTACTACTACTGAACATTTGTATAGCACTATAAGACGTTTGCAGCACTGCACAGACACATGCAAAGGACTATCCCTGCTCATCAGAGCTTACAATCTAGTCAAGACAGTCAACACAATAGCTGTAGACATAGAATACATCTAGCGGGAATGGTAAGCAAGCACAAAGGAGATTAAGTGAATCAAGATCTGTAAGCGGCAGCGAAGAGGTGAGTTTTCAGCCTGGATTTGAAAAGGGCCAGAGATGAAGCCTCACGTACAGTCTCAGGTAGTTTGTTCCAGGCATAAAGATCAGCAGGGTGAAAGGAGCAAAGTCTAGAGTTAGCAATAGAAGAGAAGGGCACAGATAAAAACAATTTACCAGAAGAGCGGCGTTACTGAGTTGGGGTGTAGGGAGAGATAAGAGAGGAAATGTAGTGAGGAGCTGCAGTGTGAATGTACTTAAAGGTCAGCAGGAGAAGTTTGACCTGGATGTGGAAATGGATAGGGAGCCAATGATGTGACTTGAGAAGAGGGGTAATATGAGCATGACGAGGCTGGAGGAAGATTCGTCGTGCAGCAGATTGTTGAACAGATTGAAGTTCAGAGAAATGATTCAGAGGGAGACGAGCAAGGAGTAGGTTACAGTAGTCAAGATGGGAGGTGACTAAAGAGTAGATAATTGACTTAGTAGTGTATCCCGAAATGAATGTGCAGATTTTGGTGATGTAGAGAAAGAAATGACAGGTTTTCGCTGTCAGTTGGATGTGTGTGTAGAAGGAAAGGGAGGAATCTAGACAATCCCAAGGATGTGAGCTGAGGAAACAAGGAGGAGAAGAGCGTTATCCACAAAGACTGAGAAAGGAGGAAGGAGAGAGGAGGTTTTAGGGGGAAAAATAAGAAGCTCAGTTTTGGCCATGTTCTATTTCAGGCAGCGGTGAGACATCCAAGCAGCAATGTCAGAAAGGTAGCACAAAAAGATCCTCTCAGTTTTGATCAATCTCTTGTGAATGTAGATTTACTAGTGTCATAGTATCCTGCAGTGTCCTGCCCTGGGCATTCACCTGGCATTGTTTCTGATTTGCCTTTTAATATCGGTCATTTCAGTTTGTAGCTCTCAAATGCTATTTTCCAGCATTCACTATGGACCTAGATCAGTGGTTCTCAACCCAGTCCTCTGGGACTCCCAAGCCAGTCAGATTTTCAAGATATCCACAATGAATAGGCATAAGATAGATCCACATACAATGGAAGCAATGCATGCAGATCTCTCTCATGCATATTCATTGTAGATGTCCTGAAAACCTGATTGGCTTGGGGTCCCAGAGGATTGGGTTGAGAATCCCATTGATCTAGACATACTAACAAGGAACCTAGAACTGTGAAAATGAAGGTACCTACTACATGGAATGCTAACATATCAGAACACATCACATTATACAGTTTACACTTAATCCCAATCCTGAGCTGTATGCACTACAAAATATTAGTAACCATATTTGAGCACCTCAGAGACATAGCCCCTTCGCACCTCTCTACACTAACCTCCAAGGAACTAGATACTCTAGTGAAACAAGGATGCAGCAAAAACAAACTAACCACTCCATCGGACTACAGAAAATCCACCAAAGCAAAAAATAGCAGGGCTTTCTCCCACTTTGCCTCCACTATCTGGAATATTTTTCCAGATGAGCTAAGAGAAATGAATGACCTCCCCCACTTTCCGTAAAAAATTAAAAACTTACCTTTTTAAACAGCATTTTGTAACCCCACGAGAGACTTCCTATGCCGACCTTACCAACCCACCTACGTAGACAGACCCTCACTCTCATCCACTTACTTTTCCTCTCCTACTTGAAGATCACCCACATAAACCTTTTATTCCATTTGCATTGACTTCCCCTGGTTTACGACATCAAACCTAAGGACCCTACACGCTGTACATAGTTCGCAACTTATGCTAGATATAGCCGACGTTTTGTTAAACATAATGTATACAGTTCAGATGTTTCAGGTAATTGATTTTGTACTGTTTACTGTACATCTCAAACGTTGTTCAGTGTACATAGTTTGCAACTTAGGCTAGATATAGCCGACGTTTTGTTCAAACATACTGTATATAGTTCAATTTCATGTAAATGATTTTGTACTGTGTACTGTACATATCAAACGTTGTTCAATGTAAACCACATTTGATCTGTTGGAAAAAGCAGTATAGAAATCCTAATAAATAAATAAATAGCAATTCACTGGGAAGCAAACAAAAATAATAGCATAAAAATATCATATATCCTAATATTAGTTTAAGTATCCATACTTATATTAGTTTAGGTATCAGGGATGACCCAAATGTTTCTGCCGCCCTAGGCAGAAGCCCCGGCCATGCTGCTCCCCATCCCCTCCCTGTGCTGAGCTGTGCTAGCACCGATTCTGGTGGGGGGATTCAGCTCGGTGGCAGGCCATGTCCTTCAGCAGTATACTTGGCCTGCCATTTCTGATACCCTCCAGCATAACCTCTGGGGTTCAGAAGTGGCAGGCCATGTGTGCCGAAGCACATGGCGTGCTGCTGAGCCTAGCCGCCCCCCCCCCCCGCCCCCAGAATCAGTGGCAGCAGTGGGTGACAGTGAGACATGGCTCAGCATAGGAGATGGGAAGGGTGCGCAGGGGGCGGCAGGCCAAGTGTGCTGCAGCACATAGCCTGTTGCCCACCGAGATCTGCCGCTCTAGGCGGCCACCTGGTGGACAGGCCAGCCCTGTTAGGTATTCCTACTTCTAAACAAATAAACACACTAATACAAAGATATCTACAGCAGTCAAGCAGCAAGATGTGGGCTATCTGGTCTTTTGTATTTAGTTCCACATGTATGATTATTTTCTTTTTAGTGAGAGATCATATGTGTGCACTCAGTTCAAAGATTTTCTGGCTCTTGGAGAATACATGCAATCTCTGGAGGTTAGAGCAGCAGATTTGGAGGAGCTGTGAAAGACAGAGAGCTATATAGAGGAGACCTACAGGGACATTAGAAAAGTTCCACCTACAGTCTGGCAGTGCTGCCTTGGAGAAAGGTCACCTGGAAGGGAGAGAGCATTATCTTGGTGTGGCAGGAAATAATCCTGTAGCCAGGACCTGCCCTTCAGATATGCAATATTAGTATTTTGCTCATGCCTTTCCAGTGGTAGTCCAAGGCAAGTTACATTTAGGTACATAAGTATTTCCCTGTCCCTAGAGGGCTTACAATCTAAGTTTGTACCTGAGGCAGTGGAGGGTTACGTGACTTGCCCAAGGCCACAATGAGTGCCAGTGGTATTTGAACCTTGGTCTCTCTGGTCATCAGGATGCTGCTGTAATGACTAGGCTGCTACTCCACTCCTGAGGATGTGTCTAAACAGGCCTCTGCCCAGGAGAGAAGGGTAAAGACTGCCATTTTAGTTGGTGATTCGATCATTAGACATGCCTGGGTAGATGTTGGGCGTGAGGATCATTTGGTAACTTGCCTGCCTACTTATGCGAAGGTAGCAGTCCTCACACCACTTACATAGGATTCAAGACAGTGCTGGACAGAAGCCAGCTGTTTTGTTACATGTGGACACCAACAACATAGGAAAGTAAGGGAGGTTCTTGAAGCCAAATTTTGGCTTTTAGGTAGAAAGTTGAAATCTTGGACCTGCAGGGTAGCATTCTCAGACATGCTCCATGTTCCACGTGCAGATCCCAAGAGGCAGGCAGAGTTCTGGTCTCAATGCGTGGGTGAGACAATGGTGCAGAGAAAGAGTGCTTTAGATTTGTCAGGAACTGGACAACATTCTGTGGAAGAGGGGCCTTTTCTGAAGGTATGGGCTGCACCTTAATAAGGGAAGTACTAGACTTCTCCCTCACTTGGTTTGCAGCTTGTCATAGTATGAGGGCTTGTGTACATCAGTGATATTGAGAGCTAAGCTATTGGTAGCTTAACTACTGGAAAGGTCTCCCAAGATGGACATTTTTCAGCTGAAGTGCCAGACTAAGACAATCCACCCATCTGGGTAGCAGCAGAATGGGACGGTGTTGGTGACGGAGGATCACATTTCTGTGACAACTGCAACAACACTAGCATTACCTGCACTGAAGAAAGGACTGACAATCTACTTCTTTTTTTTTTAAACTTTTATTTTCATTTTGCAACAAACAAAAGAAACAACACACCAAAAGAGACAAAACAAGTATACAATAAGGAAAAGTAAACCCGTTACCCCCCACCCCGGTGCTTCTTCTCTACCCGTTTGTATCAACATGTGAGCGCTTCCAATTAACAGTGATTATACATCAAACGATCAAAAAAGTATCCACAATACAGCATGATCATGAGACAGAGATATATACAAAGTTAGACAGTCAGATGAGAGCATTTAGCAAAATGTACATATTCATTGAGCATCTTCCATTGAGACCAATGAGAAGGAGTCTGAACGGAGGAAGCGAACAGACGAGGTATTTGTTCATATTTACTGTAGAGACAGACATGATTCCACCATTCATTGAGGCTCAAATGGGAACTAATTTCCCAGTATTACTTAATTAGGAAAATAACAATGCCAAGCATAAAGTTCAAAAGGAGATAAGCCATTTCTTGGGAGAGAGGGGATCCCCGCAACTGGGCGAAGTCCCACTATCCTCCAAGAAAGGGACTCCTGAGAGTGCAATATAGACTAAAGACGACCCCAGACCCGACGCCAGTTATACTGTAGTGCGGGATATTTATGCATAACATGAAATGAAGTAATAAACCTATGGCCACAGGACGTGTCCAGCAACCATTACCCTGAGTAGTGTTCTATTTGTCTAATCTGTGAGGAGTGTAAGAACACCGGTGGGCTAGAAAGAAGAGGGTCTGAGTGAGTGAGGCGGGTCGGGAACCCGTGTCCCTCTGCTCCAGATAAGGCTCCATGGCTCCGAGGTTAAAGTCACATGCAATTCTCTCTCCCATACTTTCTGCGCTATAGAGGTATCTCTAGTAATAGCATTACATAAGGTTTAGTAAAATTGGATGCTACACCCGGTGAACTACCGAGAGATCGGAAGTCTCCAATCAACCTTATGCAGAGAGTGCCAATGGCGGGAGTGCTCTAGTGCTCCGAATGCAATGCTGAAGTTGCACTGACAGAGTCGGGAGTCGAAAGGTTGCATAGGAGTATTAAAGGCACCTAAAGTGTCGAAAAGCATTGGTGGATAGTGGAAGTCTAATGGGAGAGTCATACCAGGGAGTAAGGTAAGGGGAATCGGTGAGCAAAGGCCCGCTACTATATCTAGCCACACAGGTCTGCTCGGTACTGGAACTTCCAACCAACGAGCACCTTGTTTGAGAAGAAAAGATTGAGGGAACACTTAAGTAAAATCGCCACCAAGTATTAATGGAGCATTGGCGGAGGCCGAGGCCAACTGCGCAACACTTGCATAGTAAGGAGGGTTGTCCACATTCGGGGCATAGTGCAAATACACGTGAATTCACTATCTCCAACCTCAAGGTGTACACGGGCCCATCTACCCTCCATGTCAGCGCTAATATCAGGTACAGTAGTGTGCAAAGACTTCTTAACCAGAATGGCTATCCCGTACCTTTTGGAAACGGTGGGAGAATAGGCAGCTACCATGTGAGGCCTAGCATTGAGTTTCAATGTTTCAGCAGAGTACAATGCGTTTCCCGAAGAAACACCAAATCAACATGCTCGTGGCTAAGATAGCTAAGGATTTTCTTTCTTCTGAGTGGACCAGTAATGCCTTTGACGATGAATAATGAGATTGTACATAAGGCCATTCAGAAAAGTTAAAATTCTGAGCATGATAGCACACATAATTTCACTGTGTCCCTCAAACTGACTGTATCTGGCTATACACATGACATAGGAAAAATAAGCTAATATAATACAATGAAGCGCCCCACATTAACAAAGAAAACCGCAGTACGGTAGAGGAGAAGCAAAACCCCAAAATTACTGGCGACCATGTGTCTGCGGGGAGAAACCCCAGAGAAGGCCGAAATTGAAAAAACATATAACCTGCAGGACTGTGCGTGCTCCGAATCCGACCGAGGCACACATCATGAAGGGATAGGAGACCAAAGACAAAAGTTATACAGAGAAAGAAAGAAAGTTCAGGCTATTTCTGTGCTGGGCTATGACCGCCGCATCGGGCCCTTCAAAATGGCGGACAGAGCCGGCAGATAAGAGTCCAAGACTTGGGATTAGCGCATCTGCTCTGCTTCTTTGGAGTCCAAAAATGTTGATAGTAGATCAGGATCCTCGAACGTCCTGGTCTGGTTGTGGAGAGTCACCCGGAGCTTCGCTGGATACAACAGGCCAAAGCGAGCCTGTAGCTGCTGAAGTCGAGGGCGAAGAGCAAGGAGTTTCCTCCGACGGTCAACGGTAGGTTTTGCCAAATCAGGAAAGAAGGAGACCTTACGACCTTCAAATTCCAAATGATGATTCGCTCGGGCAGCATGTAAAATTTGTTCCACTTGTTGATATCGTAGCAAGCTAAAGATAATAGGCCGGGGGGTCGTGCGGTTGAGCGCCATGCGGGCAGGAACACGGTGTGCTCGATCGATTTCCAGTTCTCTGTGAAAAGTGATCTTCAGCAAGGAGGGAAGAGTTTTGAGCAAGAATTCTCTTATATCTCCTGCTTCCACCCCCTCCGGCATTCCGAGGAGCCTCACATTGTTGCGACGGGCGCGATTATTGCTATCTTCCAACTCCTTTTGAAGATTCTGTATCTGGCGCTCAGCCTTGTCCAGTTTGCCCAAGCGCACCTCGTGCGAGTCGAGGACCCCCGCCATATTGTCCTGCCGTAATGAAAGACCTTCAAGTCGGTCCTGGAGCACTCCAAAGTCTTCTCGCATGGCTCGAAGCGCTTCTCCATTGGACTGCACCAATTCCTTCACGCCGCGTATTTCCTCCAAAATCTCCAGGTGCATTGCGGGGTTTTCACGAAATGGAACCATCTTCTGCGGGGAGGACACCTCTGTTTTGGAGCGTTTTCCGTGAGAAGAAGAAGGAGACCCGAAGTCCAAGCGCGCTGGTTTATGGGCCGCCATCCCCCCCGAGGTGCCCCAGTCAGCTCGGAGCGAAATAGTAAATTTATATAGGTATTAAGTCAGGATTCTGAGTAGGCCTCTCGGGAGCTTCAACGCAAAGCGTCCTACCCGCTGGACATCAGGCTCCGCCCCCCCCTGACAATCTACTTCTGAATATTGCCACAAAAACCCAGTCGATTGTCACAACAAAACAAATTGCTGGAAGATGAGACCCCCAGATCAGAAGGCACTCAATTGGCTTCTGGGATTGAGCTGATGACTTAATTTCTGTTTGTCTATGAGTTATGCCCATCAACACAACTACTGTTCAGTTATATGCCCCAACAACAGCTGTAGAAGAGGAAGAAGCTGATAAGTTCTATGAGCAAGTACAAGCTGAAGTTGATATACTATGCAAACAGGATATCCTGATAGTCATAGGTGACTGGAATGCAAAGGTTGGCAACAAAGATGAGGGCAAAGTGCTTGGAAATATGGACTTGACAACAGGAATGAAGCTGGAGAAAGACTGATAGAATTCTGCAAGACCAACGATCTATCATCTCAGATATCTTCTTCCAGCAGCTCAAGTGGCGACTGTACACATGGACTTCACCAAATGGATTGTACAAAAGTCAAATAGACTACATCTGTGAAAGTCAATGATGGAAAAGCTCACTACCATCGACAAAGATGAAACCTAGAACTGACTGTGGTACAGATCACCAACTACTAGTATGGAAACTCAAGCTAAAGCTGAAAAAGAACAAGCTACTCATGTAGAAAAATATGACCTTGAGAATGTACCATCAGAATTTAAAGACTGCTTGTGAAATTGATTTGCTGTTTTGGATACAAATGACTGAGCCCCAGAAGATTTATGGGATATCATCAAGAATGTTGAAAAAAGCTAAAATGGATGACCAAAAAAACAATGAAAATTACCAAGAAACACGGAGAAGCTAAAGCCAGAAGAGAGAGAGAGAGGCACTCACAGAACCCAACAGAGATTTCCAACATTCTCCAGGAACAAGCAGGAAGTCGGTCCTCACTTATGGGTGACGTTGGCACTGATGGAGCCCGTGTGGAGCAATTTCCCAGCTTTCAAAGAAAGCCTTTGGGATTGCTGTCACGCATGCGTGGTCCTCTTCCCGCCCAAGGGTGCCATCTTCCTCAGTCTCCCTTTTTCTGGGGAGCCCTTTGGACGCATGTCCTTGTCCCTCGGAAAAGGACTTTGTTTTTTGGCCTACTGGCCTCGTATTTTCCAGTTGCACCAATCCTCTACCTGTCCTTCCCCCTGCTCTACCTTTTTAGAGATGCTGGGGATAGTTTATTCTTCATTTTTTATCAACGGGCTTTGCACCCTTTTTTCTTTCCCTAACTGCTGGCCGCGTGTGTCTTCGACCTCTCGGGGGCCATTTTTGCCCCCATGGCCACCGGCTTCAAAAAATGCGATAGATGCTCTAGGAACATGTCGCTTACGGACACTCATGACTGTTGTCTGCGGTGCCTCAGAGCTGATCATGATACGGAGCTCTGTTAGCTCTGCAAGAAAATGTCCTCTAAGGCCCTGCTCAGTTGTAAGCAGAAGTCCGAAGACATTTTTCGAAAGGCCGCCTCGGAATCCCCGGTGGCGCTCTCAGTCATTCCCCCGGTGGGGTCCCCCTCTTCGGCTCCGCACTCTTGGCGGCACTCCGACCAGGGATCCCCTGAGGTGGAGTGGTGCAAAAAAAGAAGGCCTCGAAGTCCCTGTCGGGGGCTCCCGATAAGCGCAAGAGTCAGATAAGAAGCGGCTCCACAAGGCACCCCATACGGATACGGAGGCCTCCGGCGAAGGCGCCTGGTCTTCTGAGGGCTGTCCCAGTGAGGACCCCCTCTCCTCCTCAATGCCTGACCCGGTGACCCCGGAGTCAACGTTCCAGGGCCCCACGCCCATATTGGAGTCCCGCATGCTGGCGCTGGAACGCAGTGTTTCTGTGTTCATCGCTTCCTAGCAGGTGCTCACAGCCAGCTTCGCTGACTCGTGCCCAGAGACAGTGGGTCCCTCGTGTGGGACACCGAAATCCATCCAGGAAACCCCGGAGAGCCTCGGGCCTTGTGAGGGTCCTCAATGTCGGTCTCACTTGCCCTCCCATTCCTCGAAGGTGAGATCTTCCAGGGCCTCCGGCTCCAAATGGGCACTGGCCAGTGAACAGGGCGATCTGCCCAGCTCGGACTCCTCGACCGAGTTCTCGGAGTGGGAGTCTGATGGGGACACCCTCCTGGAAACCTGTACTCACCATGACCTTCCGTTGGACCCCTCCCCGCCCGTGTTCCAGCAGCACTCGCCACCCGAGAACACCTCCTTCCTGGTGTTCATTCGGGATATGGCACGGGCCCTTAACCTGGCCACTCAGGCCGAGGAGGACCCTCGTGCTGAAGATTTTTTTTTTATTTTTATTTACATTCTCTTATATACCGCGCTATTCAGCATCAGTGCGGTTTACATTGAACAAACTGAAATTACATTGAACAGGGCATTATAACTTGGAGATAACTATTTTACAGGGAACATGGGCTATGGAGGGTTAAGTGGCTTGCCCAAGACCACAAGGAGCACCTGTGGGACTAGAAACCCCAGTCCTTCCGGCCCAAGGTTGCTGTCCTCTAGTGGGATTTGAACCCCCGACCTTCCGGCCTGAAGTACTTTGCCCCAACCACTAGGCCACTCCTCCACTCTCAATATTCTTCAGTACGAGTTCCCGCCTAGGGAATCTCTCACTTTGCGGGTCCCTCCTATCCTGTCTCAGCTGCTGCTCTGCATGTGGGAGGCACCCGTCTCGGTCCCCACTGTGAGCAAGCGCCTTGATACTATGTACAAGGTACAACGTGGGCCAGGGTTCAGGAAGACCTAACTTCCCCACACCTCTATGGTGGTGGAGTCGGCCATGAGGAAATAGAAGAGCCCAAAATCGCACTTGTCAGTACTGCTGGGCTGGGAGTCGAGAGCCCTCGATGCCCTGGGCCGCAAGTCCTACGAAGGCTCCATGCTCTCTTGTCGCATTCAAGCATACCAACAATACATGGGTATGTTGTGCGATTTAGCCAAAGAGCTCAGAGGGTTCTCCGCGACCTCGAGGGCAAGCCCCTCAATTGGTTTTGTACTCTGTTGAAGTCCATCGCAGACTGCTCAAAATACCTCTCCTGAGCCGCCTATGATGGATTCGAGTCATCGGCTCGGGTGGCAGCCACGGGCATTGGGGCCCGCCACCAGGCATGGCTCCTATCATCATATTTGAAGCAGTGGGTGCAGGAAAAACTCCTGGATGTCCCCTGCCTTGGCGAGCAGCTCTTTGGCAAGCCGATGGAGGATAAAGCCACAGAGATAGAGACGGAGTTCGTCACCAGAACCCGTCTCTCACGCAAGACCTCCACTCTGCCCCGGAACAAGGAAAAAAGCCTTTCTTTCCGAAGAAGGGCCTCCAGTACCATGGCTACCTGCCCTACCCAGCTACCCCCACGCCAACCACCCCGGCACAGGGTAAGTCCGGCCAAGGGCATTGCAAGCCAAAAGGGCCAAAAGCCCAAACTCCGCTCCTCCATAACTCGCACAGGGGTTTTGATGCCATTGGCATAGCCCCTCTCCCTCCGGCGATGCAGCAGCCAGTGGGGGGGATGCCTGTCTTATTTTGCCCCTTTGTGGGCTTCCATCACCTTAGACACTTGTGTTCTCCAGGTCGTCCGAGAAGGCCATTGCCTTCGCTTCGACAGGTTTCCACCTCCCTTCTCCCCGGCGGAGCCTCCTTGACTCCCCGCACACCAGGTTTTACTGCAGCGGGAACTACTCTCTCCTTGCCCAACGGGCAGTCGAGAAGATCCCTCCACACCTTCGAGGTTGGGGCTTCTATTCCTGGTACTTCCTCGTACCGAAGAAGATGGGGGGGTCTGCAGCCCATCCTCGACTTCCAAAAGTTGAACAAGTTCTTGGTGCAGGAGACGTTCAAGATGTTATCCCTTGGCTTTCTGCTGCCCTTCCTCCGGCAGGGTGACTGGCTATGCTCCTTGGATCTAAAGGACACTTATGCCCATATCTTAATCCACCCCCAGCACAGGCAGTTCCTGCGTTTCAGGGGGCAGGGAGAGCACTTCCAGTACAGGGTGCTCCACTTCGGCCTTGCGTCCACCCCACGAGTCTTCACAAAATGCCTCATCGTGGTCACCGCCCAACTCAGGAGTCAGGGCGTGCCGGTCTTTCCCTACCTCGACGACTGGCTCGTCACGGGATCCTTGATTGAGGAAACCCGGTGAGCAATGCCGCTCACAATCCTTCTGTTGGAGGGCTTGGGGATCTTGGTCAACTACCCAAAGTCTCACCTCGAGCCGGTGCAGGCACTCATTGGGGCGTGCCTCGATACTCAGCAGGCGACCGCATTCTTACCGGTGGATCACGCCAACCGCCTTCGAGCCCTGGTGGCCCGGGTCCAAAGCACTCCCCGGGTCACAGCTCGGGCCATGCTATGCCTCCTTGGCCACATGGCCTCTACCATGCATGCTGTCCCCCATGCCCGCCTGCAAATGCGGACAGCTCAGTGGTGCCTCAGCGCCCAATGGAGCCCATCCCTCCGTCACCTCAGGGACCCTGTCAGGGTCCTTCCTGACCTCTGCTTGTCTCTGAGCTGGTGGCAAAACCCCCGCAACCCTGAGGGCCTTAGAGGACCACCTAAGAGTTGGTTCTCGTGCAGACCGACAACCGCGTGGCAATGTTCTATGTCAACAAGGAGGGAGGCACTGGTTCACACTCCCTCTGCCGGGAAGTGGTCCTCATCTGCTCCTTCGCTTTCCGATGGAAGATGTCCCTCAAGGCGACTTACCTTCTGGGTAAGGAGAATGTCCTGGCAGACAGGCTCAGCAGAATCCTTCACCCCCACAAATGGCGACTGGATCCAGGGGTAGCGGGCGGGCTGTTTCTTCACTGGGGGACGCAGGCGATAGACCTCTTCGCCAGTCTCCAGAATGCACAGCTTCCCAGCTTTTGCAGCCCAGTACCGCACCCAAGCAGGGAGAGTCCAGATGCATTCCTTCTGGACTGGTCAACCAGCCTGTTTTATGCATTCCCTCCCTTCCCTCTCATTGCGAGAACCCTTTTCTAGACTCAGCGGGATTGGCCATCGTTGATCCTCGTAGCCCCCTCGTGTCCTCAGCAGCCTTGGTTCCCGCTTCTGCTCCGGCTGTCGATGGAGCCTCTTGTCACCCTGGGATCTGCCCTAGGTCTGCTAACACAGGAGGAGGAGCGGGTGCAGCACCTGAACCTAGCTTCCTTATCCCTAATGGTCTGGCGGCTGAACGGGTTTCCCTGGCCTCACTGACTCTCCTGAAGGAGGTCGAGGAAGTCCTCCTCGCCTCTCTACTAGACAAGCCTATGCCTTCAAGTGGAGGCACTTCTCTGTCTGGTGCTCAGGACTCCAGATCAACCCATTCTTGTGCCCCTTTTGATGAATCCTCCAGTACCTCCTCCATCTCTCGAAGGAAGGGCTGAAGTCGAACTCTGTCAGGGTACACTTGAGCGCCATCTTGGTGAACCACCTCCTCATCGAGGGAAAGCCTCTCTCAGGGCAGCCATTAGTCTCCCGCTTTATGCGGGTCTTCTGCTTTCCAAGCCGCCCATCCATCATCCTCCGGCTGAATGTGGCCTGCATGTGGTGCTCATGCTGCTCACCCATCCACCCTTTGAGCAAATGGCGACGTGCTCGCTCCGGCACCTGTCCTGGAAGGTGGCCTTCCAGATGACGCTGACCTCGGCCCGCTGAGTCAGTGAGCTCCAGGCTCTCATGGCTGACGCTCCTTACACCAGGTTCTATCGGAATAGGGTGGTCCTCTGTACCCATCCTAAATTCCTGCCTAAAGTCATCTCGGATTTCCATCTTAATCAGGAGATGGTCCTGCTGTCTTTCTTCCCGAGGCCCTACGCTGATCAGGTGTTGGCGGCTCTCCACACCCTCGACTGCAGAAAGGCTCCCGCCTTCTACTTGCAGCACACCCAGACTCATCACAAGTATGGCCGACTGTTTGTGACCTACGATCCCAATAGACCGGGTCAGGCAGTTACCAAATGCACCCTCTCAGTTTGGGTAGCAGACTGCATCGCTTTCGCTTATAAGAAGGCAGGTGCCTCGCTAGATCGTTGAGTCACTGCACACAGAGTTCGGACGAAGGTGGCCTCTGTGACCTCGCTGCGCTCTGTGCCTCTGATAGACATCTGTAGGGCAGTGACCTGGTCTTCCACGAATACCTTCGCTGCTCACTACAGCCTGGAGAGGGAGTCCCGCCGGGACAGCGCCTTCGGCCAGGCTGTACTCCATAACCTGTTCGGGGTATAAGCAACTCCTGCCCTCTGACCCTTCTAAACGGCTAACAAGGGCTTTGCCCCGAGGACTCGGGCTCCTTCAGGCATCAGCTTCTGCTCATGGCCTCATGGAGGCATTTTTGATTACAGGTTCGGTAGTCTGTAGCTGGGGAGTTCCATAAGTGAGTATTGACTTCCTGCTTGTTCCTGGAGAAAGAGTAGTTACTCACCTGTAACAGGTGTTCTCCAGGGACAGCAGGAATCAGTCCTCACTACCCTCTCACCTACCCTGATGAGTTGCTGTATTTTTGTCCTTCCCTTGCCATCTGCTTGGTAGGGCTCGAGCTAAGGGACCTGACTGAGAAAGATGGTACCCTTGGGTGGGAAGAGGACCACGCATGCATGGCAGTAATCCCAAAGGCTTCCTTTGAAAGCTGGGGAATTGCTCCACACGGGCTCCGTGCCAACATCACCCATAGGTGAGGACTGATTCCTGCTGTCCCTGGAGAACACCTGTTACAGGTGAGTAATTACGCTTTCAGCAAGATGTAACAAGAAGTACATATGCAAGGAAATAAAATCAGAAGCTATTAGAGGAAGATCAAGGTCAGCTTTCCTAAAGCTATGAGAGTTAAAGAGAAAATTTCAGCCTCAAATTGAAATGCTACAAGATGTTCAAGGATCCATTTTGAATGATGTTGAGAACATCAAGAAAATGTGGAAAGAATGCAGAGTTGTTATATCATAAAATGAAATGGGCCAACAGCTGTTTCAACCTGTACCTTATCATAAAAAACCATTGGTGATGAAAGAAGTGATCACAGCAGAATTGAAAGCATTATTAAAAAACAAAGCACTGGGCATTGATGGCATTCTCATTGAAGTATTACAGCAGTTGGATGAAGCTGTTACCATACTTGCAAGGCTGTACCATGAAATTTAGAAGACAACATCAGGGTCAACTGACAGTAAAAGATTTGTGGTTTCACCAATACTGAAGAAAGGTTATGTGCCTGACTCTGGAAATTATCGCACAATTACTCTGATCCCAAATGCCAGCAATATTCTACTCAAGATCATTCAGCAGAGACTACAACCATACCTGGAACGACAACTGCCTGAAGTGCGTGCAAGCAAGGTTCAGGAAAGAGTGAGGAATAAGAGACATCATTGCAGATGTGAGTTGAATCCTTGAGAAGAAAAAAGAATACTAAAAGGATATCTATGTGTGTTTTATTGACTACAGCAAGACTTTTGACCATGTAAACTATGAGAAATTCTAGGCCACATTAAGAAGCATAGGTATACCAGTACACCTGATAATTCTCTTGCACAACCTTTACATTGATCAAGTAGCAACAATTCATATGGAACAGGGAGAAACGGAATGGTTTAAAATCAACAAATGTGTACAACAAGACTGCATACTTCCCCCCACCTGTTTAATTTCTATTTAGAACAAATCATCAGAGAAGCAGAAGTGTGCAAAGATTGTTGAGGAGTCTTCCACCAGTCTTCGCTATGCTGATGATACCACATTACTGGCTGAAAGTGAAGATGGTCTGCAGCATTTTCTTCTTAAGATCAAAGAACACAGTCTTAAAATGGGCAGATCTTGACAATTGGTAAAATCAATAAATTCATCATCAGGATAAAGTATACTCGAGAGAAGAGGGAGATTGGTGGTTGAATTGTAAGATTCAAAAGTGCCGAGGACAGATTTGTGGAAAGTGACATTGAGAAAGCGAAAATGCTAAACAAATACTTCTGTTCTGTATTCACTAAAGAATAAACTGAAGAAGGACCACATATAATTGACAAATATACAAATGGGAATGGAGTAGATACCACACTTTTCACAGAAGATGATGTTTTTGAACAGCTTGAAAGACTGAAAGTGGACAAGGCCGTTTGAGCGGATGGGATATATCCCAGGATACTGAAAGAACTTAGAGAGGTTCTGACAGGGCCTTTAAAAGATCTTTTTAATAGATCCTTGGAGACGGGAGAGGTTCCACAGGACTGGAGAAGGGCTTACGTGGTACCTTTTCACAAAAGTGGTAATAGGGAAAAGGTGACAAACTATAGACCGGTGAGCCTTAGATCTGTGGCGAGAAAAGTAATGGAAGCGCTCCTGAAAGAAAGAATAGTGGACTTCCTAGAAACCAATGGATTGCATGATCCGAGGCAACATAGTTTTGCCAAAGAATGATTATACCAAATAAATCTGATTGAGTTCTTTGACTGGGTGACCGGAGAACTAGATCAAGGGCATGCAATGAATATGATCTACCTAGATTTCAGCAAAGCCTTGATTATTGACTGACAGACAACAGAAGGTGGTGGTAGATGGAACTCACTCAGAAGAAAGGAAGGTGAGTAGTGGTATGTCCTAGGGATCATTCCTGGGACTGGTACTCTTCAATGTATTTGTGAGCGATATTGCAGAAGGATTGAAGGGAAAAGTCTGCCTTTTTGCAAATCACACAAAAATTTGCAACAGAATGGACTCCTTTGAGGGAGTGGATGAAATGAGAAAAAAACCTAAAAAAAAATAGAAGAAAGTTCTAATGTCTAAGGTCAAATTTTTGGCAGTTAAGATTTAATGTGAAGAAGTGCATACACTTGGGATGCAGAAATCCTAAGGAATTGTATGCGATAGGGGGTGACAGGTTGGTGTGCATGGACCAGGAGAAATACCTCAGAGTGATAGTGCCTGAGGATCTCAAGGAGGCGAAGCAATGTGACAAGGCAGTAGCCAGAGTCAGAAGGATGCTGGATTGTGTACAGAGAGGAATAACCAGCAGGAAGGAGGAATTATTAATGCCCCTATACAAGTCGTTGGTGAGGCCTCACTTGGAGTATTGTGTTCAGTTTTGGAGACCATATCTCAGAAAGGATATAAAAAGACAAAACAGTTCAGAGGAAGGTGACCAAAATGATTTGGTGCCTGTGGCAGAAGACGTATGAGAACAGTCCTGAAGATCTAAATACCTCAGAGGAGAGGAGGGACAGGGGAGATATGATACAGACGTTTAAATACTTAGAGGGTATTAATGAACAAACAAACCTTTTTTAAGAAGAGGAAGCTGTAAAACTATAGGGCATAAAATGAAGCTGGAAGGACGTACATTTAAAAGCAGTGTCGGGAAGTACTACTTCACTGAAAGGCTAGTGGATGCTTGAAATATCCTCCCGATGGAAGTAGTGGGACAAATACAGTGACTGATTTCAAAATGGCATTGGATAGACACAGTGGATCCCTTTATAGCAAGAGGATATTATCAAAATAAACTTAACTATCTTTTATACTTCAACAAATACAGGGGGGTGACCTGCATGGGGTGGCAGATACAAGTGCAACCTTAAAGAAAGGCATAGAGGGGGATGACCTGCATAGAGCAATGGGTGCATCTACTCTAGCCACCTTACTGGGCAGACTAGATGCACCATACTGATTTTTATCTGCCATCATATATTATGTTACTATGATGGAGAAGAAATAGAATTAGTGGACAACTTTAGCCTGCTTGGCTCAATAATCAATAAAGAAAAAATAAACAGTCAAGGATCCAATGACACTGCTCTTGGCCAAATGAAGGACCTAGACAAGATTCTTAAGAGCGGAGATGTTTCTCTCCATGCAAATATTTCACTTGCCTATGCCACAATATTTTCAATAACATCACATGGATGCAGAAGTTGGACAGTGAAAAAGATAGGAAGAAAATTGATGCCTTTGAATTATGGTGCTGGAATAGAATATTATGTATACCACGGATTGCCCAAAGAACAGACCAGTCAGTACTAGATGACATCAAACCTAATCCTTCTTTAGAAGCTCCGATGACAAGATTTAGACTTTCATGATTTGGACACATCATGTGAAGAGAATGATCATTAGAGAAAGTCATCATGCTTGGCAAGTTTGAAGATAAATGCAAAAGAAGAAGGCCAGGAGTGAGAGGGATCAATACAATAACAGTTGCTATGTATGTTACTCTATCAACAATGAGTTGCCTGAGTGAAGAGTGAACACAGGTTAGCACAGCTATCCAGAGGTTCGTCATGAGTCCCAGGGTACTGAAAAGCTAAAAAATGAAATTGCAGACCCAATATTATTAATTTGTGAACTAGCATTAAAATCACCTACAGAACCTTAAGATTGGAGAGTGGCCAACTTAATGCCAGTTTTTAAAGTGAGTTCTAGCAGTGAGCCAGGAAATTACAGACTAGTGAGCCTGACAGCGGTGCAAGCTAAATAGTAGAAACCATTATAAAGAACAAAATTACTGAACATACAGAAAGCCATGGTTTAATGAGAAGCCAGCAAAGGGAAATCTTTATTCACCAGTCTGCTGCATTTCTTTGAATGGTAGCTAAAGGTAAGGCAGTGGACAGTATAGTATAGGTGAGATTTTCATAAAGCCTTTGAGAAGGTACATCATGAGGGAATTCTGAAGAAATTAAAAAGTCATGAGATAGGAGACATTGTCAAATTGGGGAATGGTAACTGGTTATAAGATTTAAAAAAATAGAGAATAGAGCTAAATCTTAGATGTCGGAATGGGGTAGGCTCTTTAGTCTCTAAAGGCTTTTACACCACCACCATTTGACATGTCCTAATGCAGCCCATCTAAAAGTGGGCAAAACTCAAATAAACTTTGTTCTCATGGTTCGGTCAGGGGTCTCTGGAACTTGAAGAGTGATTGGGATGATACTGCCAGTCAAGTGCCAGCTAAGTGTTTTTCAGTTGTTTTAAATACACGTAAAAATGGTAAAAACTAACACACTGTCTTTAGAAGTCTATGAATGACAGTTGGGGGCAATTTATTGAGCTGTACTGAGCAGTTGTAAGCTGCAGAGTCACAGCCGTTAGCCCTAGCTCTGAGGCTTCTCTTCCATCTCGCTCCTATAAGGGGTAGTATATATTCCCTTGGGGCTTCTCATAAGAGTACCGTATTTTCCGGCGTATAAGACGACTTTCTAACCCATGAAAATATGCTCAAAAGTCGGGGGTCGTCTTATACGCCGGTACATGTTTAAGGATATACGGTGCGATCATAAAGTCCCTCCGCAGTGAGCACTGTGTATGCAAAGGCAGCCCGCTGAGGAAAAGAGAATGCAGCCGCTTGAGCGTACAGTCTGTCGTGGCAGTGACCACAGGCCTTTTGTGCTGCAAAATGCTTCCGCGAGCTCCGAGACCAAAGCAGCTCGGGTCGACGCTCCTGGGTTGCAGATCGGGAGAGCGAGTCTTCTGTGGCTGATGCCTCGGTACTTTGAAAAGAAAAGAAAAAAAAAGGGGGGGTCCCTGTTTTGGCTTAAAATCATGCTTTTGCATACTGGGAAGGGCTTTCCATGTAGTGGGGACAGCAGTCCTCGTCATCGGCTCAAGTGCTACATTCTTTCCCTCAGCGGGTCACCTTTGTGGTATATATAAGAAACTTTTTTTTAAATCATATTCAAACATTTTGGGGGAATTATAACTTTATTGCCCATTTGGAGACAATGCTGTGTTTAGCTTTATGGGCTGATGATGACATTTGAGCATATCTGGCTTCGTGGCCTTAAGTTCCTTTTGGCTCTCTAGCTAGAAGTTCTATTCACTCAGACTATTTGAGGTCCTTTTAATATTTATAAAATACTTTTCAGGATATCTGTTATTTTGTGGTGAAAATAATGGCACCTTGGTTATGTGTGTATGGTATTCAGAGGATACATGCATGGCTTTGGGCATACAGGCTTCCATCTCCCTATCATTTTCCCTGTTTGCCTGCACAAACTCCCTGACTCTCTCACCCTCATGCACTATTCCCCCTGGCTAGTCTTCGCCACACTCCCTTCCTCTTGTTCCCTCACTACATTGCACTATCTCCTGATGTTTTTTTATTTTTTTTGGTGTGCGCTGGAAGAGGGGTAGTCTTATACGGCGAGTATAGGCCAAACCCTGTATTTTAACAGGAAAAGTAGGGGGTCGTCTTATACGCCCAGTCGTCTTATACGCCGGAAAATACGGTACCTGTTTAATGCATGTTTTGAGTATGGCAAGGGTACAAGCTTTATATATTACTGCATCCCTTGGTAAGATTAGTTGCTATTTGGATAAGGGGGTTAGGAGTTTTTGTTAGTATTGGTAGTCCACAGTTATAGGCATCAGTGACAAAGGGGCCCTGATACCAGCTCTTCTAGATAAGCTTTCTCCATTTCACTTGTACATGTGTCATCTTATTCTGACTAAAGATTGACTACCTCTTCAAAACAAAAGTTTAGGATATTCAGAGGATTCTCTGGGAACAAGCAAGAAGTCCGTCCACAAATGGATGATGAAATACTCAAAGAAATCAGGGAAGCTAACAAATGTTACCGAACGGTAATAATAATGGGTGATTTCAATTACCCTGGTATTGACTGGGTCAGTGTCACATCAGGACATGCTAGGGAGATAAAGTTTCTAGATTAAATGAATGCCTGCTTCTTGCAGCAGCTGGTTCATGAACTGACCAGAGGGGAAGCCATTTTTATTTATTTATTTAGCTGTATTTATATCCCGCTTTTCACCTGGACTTAATCCTTAGTGGAACACCAAATCTGGTGCAAGAGATAAGGGTGTTGCGGCCACTTGGCATTAGTGATCATAGCATGATCGCGTTTGATTTAATTAGTGGAGGAATGGTAAGGAAAGCCACATTACTGCCTTTTAACTTTCGAAAGGTAGACTATGATAAAATGAGGAAAATAGTTAAGAAAAAACTAAAAAGGAGCAGTTGCAAAGGTTAAAAACTTACATCAAGCTTGGTTGTTGTTTAAAAATACTATATTGGAAGCCCAGGCCAGCTGTATTCCCACTTTAAGAAAAGTGGAAGGAAGTCCAAAAAACTGCAGCATGGTTTAAAGGTGAGGTCAGAGAGGCGGCTGTTGCCAAAAAAAGCATCTTTCAGGAAATGAAAAAAAGAGCCAAATGACGAAAACTGGAAACAGCAGAAGCACTAGAAAGTTAAATGCAAGACATTGATAAGGCAGGCAAGGAGAGAATTTGAGAAGAAACTTGCTGTGGAAGCAAAAACACATAATAAAGACTTTTTCAAGTACATTCATAGCAAAAAACCTGTGAGAAAGTCAGTTGGACCATTAGATGATAGAGGGGTAAAAGGGGCAGTAAGAGGGGACAAGGCTATAGCGGAGAGACTGAATGAATTCTTTGCTTCTGTCTTTCCTGAGGAAGATGTAGGGATGTTACCAATGACTGAAGTGGTATTTAAAGGTGCAGAAGAATTGAAGGAAATATCGATACATCGAGAAGATGTATTACAACTATTAGATAAGCTGAAGAGTAGCAAATCACCTGGGCCGGATGGTATACATCCAAGGGTATTGAAAGAACTGAAATATGAGATTGCAGACCTGCTATTAGTAATCTGTGAACTGTCATTAAAATCATCTCTAATACCTGAAGATTGGAGGATCGCCAATGTAACACCAATTTTTAAAAAGGGTTCCAGGGGTGATCCGGGAAACTACAGACCGGTGAGCCTGACGTCAATACCGGGAAAAATGATAGAAACCATCATAAAGAATAAAATTACTCAGCATGTAGATAGTCATGAACTAATGAGAGACAGCCAACATGGCTTTAGACAAGGAAGATCTTGTCTTACTAATCTGTTATGTTTTTTTGAAGGAGTGAATAATCAGGTGGACAAAGGTGAGTCGGTTGATATTGTATATCTGGACTTTCAGAAAGCCTTTGACAAGGTCCCTCATGAGAGACTTTTGGCAAAACTAAAGAGTCATGGGATAGGAGGCAGTGTACTACTGTGGATCAGGAACTGGTTAAAAGATAGAAAGCAGAGGGTAGGGCTAAATGGCCAATTTTCCCAATGGAGAAAGGTGAATAGTGGTGTACCCCAGGGATCTGTGCTGGGTCCGCTGCTTTTTGACATATTCATAAATGACCTGAAAAGTGGAATAACGAGTGAGGTTATCAAATTTGCAGATGACACAAAACTATTTAAAGTTGTTAAAACCCAAGAGGATTGTGGAAAATTGCAAGAGGATCTTGATAAATTGGAAGACTGGGCATCAAAATGGCAGATGAAATTTAATGTGGACAAGTGCAAGGTTATGCACCTAGGGAAGAACAACCCAAACTATGGTTACACGATGCAAGGTTCCACATTAGGAACCACCACCCAGGAAAAAGATTTAGGCGTCATTGTGGATACCAGGTTAAAACCCTCGGCCCAGTGTGCAGCGGCGGCCAAGAGAGCAAATAGAATGCTAGGTATGATAAGGAAAGGAATGGAAAATAAAACAAAGGATATATAATGCCTCTATATCGTTCCATGGTGAGACCGCACCTTGAATATTGTGTGCAATTCTGGTCGCCGTATCTTAAAAAGGATATAGAGTTATTAGAAAAGGTTCAGAGAAGAGCCACCAAAATGGTAAAGGGGATGGAAGAATACTGCTATGAAGAAAGGCTAAAAAGGTTAGGGCTCTTTAACCTGGAAAAGAGACGGCTGAGGGGAGATATGATAGAAGTCTATAAATTAATGAGCGGAGTGGAACGGGTAAACGTAGATCGATTGTTTACCTTATCAGAATATAGAAAGACTAGGGGACATGCAATGAAGCTATAGGGTAAACTATTTAAGACTAATAAGAGAAAATATTTTTTCACACAATGTGTAATCAAACTCTGGAATTTGTTACCGGAGGATGTAGTAAAGGCTGTTAGTGTAGCTGGGTTTAAAAAAGGTTTGGACAAGTTCCTGGAGGAAAGGTCCATAAGCCATTATTAAGAAGGGACCCAGGATATCAATGCTTGAACCAATACAAGCATTGTGGAACCTGTGTCCCTTGGGGAAACTGCTAGGTACATATGACCTAGATTGGCCTCTGTTGGAAACAGAATACTGGGCTTGTTGATGGACCTTGGTCTGACCCAGTATGGCATATCTTATGTTCTTATGTTCTTATGTTAACTGAAAAGTAGCAAATCACCTGGACCGGATAGTATACATCCAAGGGTGTTCAAAGAACTGAAATATGAGATTGCAGACCTGCTATTAGTAATCTGTGAACTATCATTAAAATCATCTGTAATACCTGAAGATTGGAGGATCGCCAATGTAATGCCTTGAATATTGTATGCAATTCTGATCGTCGTATCTTTAAAAAGATATAGCGCTATTAGAAAAGGTACAGAGAAGAGCCACCAAAATGGTAAAGGGGATGGAACGATACTCCTATGAAGAGAAGCTAAAAAGGTTACGGCTCTTCAACCTGGAAAAGAGACTGCTGAGGGGAGATATAATAGAGGTCTGTAAATTAATGAATGGAGTGGAACGGGTAAACATATATCTATTGTTAACGTCATCAGAATTTAAAAGGACTAGGGACATGCAGTGAAGCTACAGGGTAACCTATTTAAGACTAATAAGAGAAAATATTTTTTCACTCAACGTGTAATCAAACTCTGGAATTTGTTATTGGAGGATGTAGTAAAAGCTGTTAGTGTAGCTGGGTTTAAAAAAAGGTTTGAACAAGTTTCTGGAGGAAAGGTCCATAAACCATTATTAAAAGGGGCACGGGATATCACTGCTTGACCCAATACAAGCATTGAGGAATCTGTGTCTTTTGGGGAAACTGCTATGTACTTATGACCTAGATTGGCCACTGTTGGAAATAGGATACTGGGCTTGATGGATCTTGTTCTGACCCAGTATGGCATTTCTTATGTTCTTATGCTATGTAAAAGCTGCTCTATCTCCTTTTTTTTTTTTTTTTTTTTTTTATTGAAAGGCTTCCAAAGAATACATAACATCATAAACCACAAAGACCTTCAAAGAAGAAGCAACAATAATAACATAACGCCAGATCACAATGGCATTCAACAGTATGCCTTCACTTTTACAGTTTTAAAGTAAAGAAACCGAGAGCAGTAACCTCCCAACCTCCCGTCCTCCCCCCCTCCCCGACACCTCCCTAGCCCAGGACCCCCCTCCCATCCAACCTCCCAATCCCCCCCTCTATGGCTTGCTAACATTCAAGTACGGGGAAGGTGATGAGCAGCAGATATACTCAAGGGGCAAGCTCCCTTTAAAGTTTTGCAAGTTCCCCCCTTCTTATCCAACACAGTCACGCACCGTGCTCTATCTCCTTTTTAAAAGTTAATTCCTGCAGCCTGTTTCCAACCCGGTTAAGATGGAGCCCATCCCTTGGAAGAAGCCCCTCCTTTCCCCAGAATGTTTCCCAGTTCTTAAAAAATCCAAAACCCTCTTTGCACCATCATCTGATCCACACATTGAGACTCCGGAGCTCTAACTTCCTTTTGGGTCCTGCACATGGAATCGGAACCATTTCTAAGAATGCTTCCCTCAAAGTTCTGGATTTCAATTCTCTACCTGAAAGTCTAAATTTATCCTCCCGAACCTCCCGAACCTCCCTACCACACTTTCCTATTTCATTGGTACCAGTATGTACCAAGACAGCAGACCTCCCAGCACCACCACCTCGTCTAGGTGGCGCATGAGGTTGGCTACCTTCGCACCAGGCAGGCATGTTACCAGGCGATCCATCAGCCATTCAGCTATCTACATGCTTAATGATCAAATCACCAACTATAGCGGCCATCCTAACCCTCCCCTCATGGGCATATGTCCCTGGAGAAACCTCGGTGCGAGAGGGTTTTACATCATCTGGAGGACCGGTCCTAGCTACGTAATCATTTCCTGCCACACTATGGTAATCCTCTCCTGTCATGTGACTTCTCTCCTTCATGGCAACAGGGAGGCTGCCAGACTGGAGGTGAGACTATAGTACTACGCCCCTGTAGGTCTCATCTATATTTACCTCCCTGTCTTCCTTATGTCCTCCAAGTCTGCTATTCTAGCCTCCAGAGATCAGACTCGTTCTCTGAGAGCAAAGAACTCCTTGCATGTGACACTCATTGCAAAAGATTAGAAAGCCCCCATCTTGCTGCTGAACTGCTGTCTACATCTTCGTTTTAAGGTTTTATTCATATATAAAACTAGTTTACTTACTTAGGTTTGCTGGGGATACTTATACTAATACAACCATACCTTATCTGTTAAATGAACTTTGTTCACCTCAGGAATAATTAATCTCAGGTCCTTAATAAATGTATTCATGAGGAGGATAACTAGCTGCACCTGAAAGTGATTATGGGCACCTCCCCCCCCTTTAATAGGTTTAAGAGCCTATAAAGCTATGATTATCCTTGGGGTAGGTGGGAGTTTGGGTTTGAGGGAGGGAAAGAATACTTAACAACTGGCTTGCTATGCAGTGCCCTGTGCTTCTAAGGTAAAGTCTTACCAATTTCCTGGATGATTCACACAACCCTTGGTTTGGTAGGGGAGCCTTTCAAATTGCTTCTTCAATCTGTCATTTGCCTTTAACACCTATTTAAGAGAACTTCACAGATCTTTTGCCTCCTAACTGGAAGGCCTCTTTGTAAAGGTTACTAGAAACAAGTTTAGTTTTTGGTATTCAAACACTATTTATTCTACTGTACTTGTATGCTAAGCTATACTCTGATTTGGTTTAACTAAAAGAGCTCTCTAGAAACAAAGTTATTTCCATAACTATTTACCCTATTTTTCTTTCTATGCTAAGCTATTCTCTTATTTGATTTGAATGAAAAGCTCTCTGGTGGTGCTAAGACCTGACTGACTCAGCAAACAGACTGAATTCTAAAATACGCATCTGCTTTAACCCAAAGGTTACTCTTTTTCCCTAAGATTTAGAGTGTATTCCAGATCTATTTCCAGTTGTAGCAGTCCCTCTGGATAGTCCTTCAAGACTTCTTATTTACTGTACAAACACAAATAAAGAAATAGTTAACCGTTTTTCTCTTTTTCCTCCCCCTCTATTACAATTCTTAAATATAAGATCCCTATAAAATAATCTTAAACATAATTTTAAAATGAAATCATAATCATGTTTATTTATTTCTACTGCTGCAAATAAGAATCAAAAGTTATTCTTTCTGTATAGATGGTAGTTAGCTACATTCATGCTTTACTGTAACTGTAAACAATTTTTTAAAGAGTTTCTGTAACAAAGCTTTATCTGGCAAGCAGGCCTTGAATAACTCTCCAGCTGTCTCCCCTTTCTGTAAACACCCAATCCTGCCAAGCTATCTTGCCGTTATCTGTGCTGTCTTTTTCTTTCAAGCTATTACTGCAGTGTACACTGCATTCCCCAATTCGGTTATGTCAGATCTTCAAAGCACTCAAAATGCTATACCAAATCTATGCAGATGACATAATGTTTTTCACACCCATAAATCTCCTCTCTCCGGATCTCACCAGCTTACAAAAGTGCTTCACAGATGTTAAAGGATGGCTTGCTAGATACAATCTACTCATCACCCAAGAGAAGACCGAGGCACTTTACATAACCACTAACCCAACCTTCGCTCCACCATCAACACTGAAAATAGACGACATAACAATCAAAGTTAAATCCGAAAAAATACTTGGTTATAACAATAGACTAACAACTGATCTTCCAACCTCACATAAAAAGAATAACTACCTCCGTCTACCATAAACTAAGAACCCTGAAGCATCTCCGCCCACTACTCTTTCTAAAACTTTTCCGAATTGTGTGTCAGGTAATAACATCTGTGCTAGACTATTGTAATATCATCTTCCAGGTCCTACCTAAACAAACTTTCCACCCATTACAAATGGCCCAAAATTCTGCGGCCCAAATAATATCTGGGGTCTCTCACTGATCATACATGCACCCTGTCAGACGGCTGCCTAGGGTGAGAACTTACACAATCTTGACGATGCATATATTCATATGATTCTTGCAAGGTATTGTGGGTATTGTAGTTCATTCACTCCCAAACACAGCTGATGACAATAATTTGAGTTGTGAAACCAAGTGGTAAGATCAATAAAATACTTCTTTTATTGATGGGGTTTAATTCACCCAGCACATGTATGCTTGATAGCACTATAAATGAGGTTACTTGCTTGCAGTGTTTAAATGGATAACAAAAAGTCACAAAGTAAACCAGAAACAACCTTCAGCTTGTCAGGCAATTAGCTAATGTTTTCTTAGCAAATAATTACCAAATACAAAGGCACAAGGAAAACAATAAACTTTGCTGGTTAGGTTAACTTCTGCTTATTTTCCACGCAGATCTCAGCAGTGATTCTCCCTTGCTCACACACACAATCAGGTGCAGCCCTAATTACTATCAATGGACCAGCTGAAAGCCTTTAGCTGGCTGGCTGCAACTGTGTGAGCCCAAATCCTGCTTTAAGAGCTGTTTGCAGTGGAAATAAAGAACAAAGTTAGGTTTCTTTGTGATGGCTGATGTGTTTGCTCATAGAAAACTAGCAATAGCATTTAGATAAAGAACAGTCCATGTAAATAGTTTCATCTGCTGTATTTCCCCCTGCATCAACAATCATAGGGTCAATATCATACATTGGCACAGATGAGTCTTTCATTAAGGCACTATCATGAGAATGCTTATTCCCTTGCTGCCATTCTCTATTATAGATAGGGTCTGGATCAGTGTTCATACCTGAGCCTCTCCTGCTATCATTATTCCTCTCTGTATAGCCTGGCCAATATGTAATCCAATTCTGATGTCCAGCCTTCCAATCTTGATCCCTGGACACTGGATCTTCTCTCACATACCTTCTGGCCTTGGTCTGAAAGTCCCTTCCACGTGCAGTCTTCTCTCTTCCAGGTAGCCACTGGTGATTCCTATCTCTGCCACTCCATTCCTCTGGCTGAATCCAGTCCAATGGACTCTGCTGGCTTTTGGAATACCTCCCAGTATGAGTACTGCCTTGGAATCTCCCAGACCTTCCAATAGCCTTTCTTCTCTTCCTTCCAGAGAGTTTCCTTCTCTCTCTATCTGCGTGGCTTTTGCTGAAGCTGTTCTTCCAACTGTTGCTGAAACTGTTATCTGAAGAATAAGCTCTATTCTTATTCTTTCCTAATGTGTGCTGCTCCCTAACACAGCGCAGCTGTGTTGAATCAAGCCCTGCCCTTTGAGATGAGTGCTTAGGGATTACCTCATAGCTCTCTTGATTGCACACACATTCTCTCACTTCAGCCCCTCTCATGGCTGCTGGAAACCTGGTGCATTCTGGGACTGGTAGTCTTTTATGTGAAAACTCTGTTTTCTTGCTTCTACCAGAACTGACAGGTTGCTTGTTCAGAGTCACATCATCTTTTCTATAGCTCCTACCTGAGCTATGATAAGCTTCCTTATCACAACCCCTATGCTAATACAACTTCATTGGCTTCCCACATCAGCCAGAATCAGATAAAAAGTTCTAATCACAGTATTCAAAATCCTTCACAAAGAACCTGCCACATGTCTCCTGTTCCTTATCTCTAACATAAAGAATGAAAGACTGCGAAGAAACTCCACCCTCAACCTACTCGGCATTCCACAGCAGAAGACAAAAAGCAAGCAGTCAACCTGCAATAGAACATTCACCTTATTCTCTCCATCCTTATGGAACAAATTACCGCCAACACTAAGAAGACTCTTAGACCAGTTTGAATTCAGGAAGAAATTAAAAATGCACCTCTTCAAGGAAGAATATAACATACCCTCAGACCTAGAGACTCACCCATCATTGTTAAAATCCTCCAATTCAATGCACTGGATACTTACACTGTGTCAGTGATCCATTGTTGAATACTAGCTATCTCTCACCTACAACAACACTGTAAATTGCTTAAAGTTCAATAAATTTACTGTTATGTAGTTATACTATTATTTTGATATATTATTCCAGTTCCTTGTACAACCATGCCTAATGGTCCTGTTAAATTGTTGTTTCATTGTAAACCATTCTGAATAGTAGAAAAGTGGTATAAAAATAAGTTTAAATAAATACATAAATTCCACTGACTCAGAGAATTCATTCCATATTATAAATACAGACCCAAACAGATAGCAAAGAAAAAAAACACTAGCTGTACAAACACGCTATCCTACTACTGCAAAATCAATCATAGAACCTTATTTCCAAAAGAAGCAGGAAAAAAAGGAAAACAATCTTATTCATATTCTTATTTCTAACACTGGGAGATTATTCCTCACATCTACCTCTCTTTCTGTAGAGAAATATTTCCGCATATTACTCATGAGTTTATCCCCTTTCATTCTCATACCATGTCCCCTCATACCAGAGTTTGCTTTCAATCGAAAGAGGCTCTCCTATTGGGCATTTATGCCACAGAAGTATTTAAATGTCTCTGTCATATCTCCTCTACCCCGCCTTTCCTCTAATGTATACATATTAAGATCTTTAAGTCTGTTCCCATATGCTTTATAGTGAAGACCTCTAACCATCTTAGTGGTCACCCTCAGCACCGACTAAATCCTGCTTATATCCTTTTGAAGGCGTCATCTCCAGAATTACACACAATACTCCAAATATGATTGCACCAAAGTCTTATACAGAGGCACTAACACCTCCTTTTTTCTGCTGGCCATTCCTCTCCCTATGCACCCAAGCATTCTTCTGGCTTTTGCTGTCACCTTTTCTACCTATTTTAGACACTTTCAGATCATCAGAACCGATCATGCCCAGGTCTCGCTCTTCTTTCATGAGGAGAAGTACTTTGCTCCCTGCACCGTCTGCTCCTTTGGATTTCACTTTGCTTTTCTGCATTACTTGTTTTGGGTTGAAGTAACTCTTAGTGTTGTAGCTCTTTTTGATGATAATCTTGGTAGAAGTCCATTTATCCAGATCTACTACTGCTGCTACTACTACTACTATTGAACATACGCATAGTGCTACAAAACATATACAGTGCTGCACAGACATGTAAAAGATGGTCCCTGTTCATCGGAGCTTACAATCTAGTCAAGACAGACAGCACAGTAGCTGTAGATCTGAGATACATGTAGGGGGAATGGTAAGGAAACACGAGGGAGATGAGGTGAATCAAGATCCGAAAGCGGCAGCGAAGAGGTGAGTTTTCAGTTTGGATTTGAAAAGTTTGAGAGAAGGCACCTGATGTACAGACTCAGTTAGTTTGTTCCAGGTGTAAGGAGCAGCAAGGTGAAAGGAGCGAAGTCTGGAGTAAGCAATAGAAGAAAAGGGCACAAATAGAAGCAATTTGCCAGAAGAGCGGAGTCCCCAAGTTGGGGTGTAGGGAGAGATAAGAGAGGAAAGTAGTGAGGAGCTGCAGAGTGAATGCACTTAGAGGTCAGCAGGAGAAGTTTGGAAACAGATGTGGAAACAGATAGGGAGCCAATGAAGTGACTTGAGAAGAGTGGTAATATGAGCATGACAAGGCTGGCGAAGATTAGCTGCACAGCAGAGTATTGAACAGATTGAGGGGGAGAGAGATGATTCAGAGGAAGACTAACAAGGAGTAGGTTACACAAATCTAAATGGGAGGTGACTAAGGAGTGGATAAGTGTCTTTATAGTGTGTTCAGAAAGAAATGGGTAAATTTTGTTGATGTTGTAGAGAAAGAAATGGCAAGTTTTAGCTATCGGTTGGTTGTGTGTGGAGAAGGAGAGAGAGGAGTCAAAGATGACCCCAAGGTTGCGAGCTGAGGAGACAGGGAGGAGTAGAGAGTTATCCACAGAGACTGAGAAAGGAGGAAGGGGAGAAGAGGGTTTAGGGGGGAAATAGGAAGCTCAGTTTTGGCCATGATCAATTTCAAGTGGTAGTGAGACATCCAAGCAGCAATGTTGGAAAGGAAGGCAGAGATCCTCACCTGGATTGCCTGAGAGATTTCAGGTGTAGAGAGGTAGATCTGGGAGTCATTAGCGTAAAGATGGTAGTGAAAGCCATGGGAAAAGATGAGTGCAACAAGGGGCTGGGTATAGAGAGAGAAAAGGAGTGGACCCAAGATAGATCCTTGGGGTATACCAATTGAGAGTGGGTTATCAGTAGAGGAGTATCCACCAGAAAAAACACTGAAAGAGCAATGGGAGAGATAAGAAGAGAAGCAGGATAGCAGAGAGCCCTTAAAACCAAGTGAGGACAAGGTATTAAGGAGAAGATTGTGGCAACAGTGTCAAAAGTAGCAGAAAAGTCACAAAGGATTTGGATTGAGTAAAGGTCCCTGGATTTTGCCAGGAATAGGTCACTGGAGACTTTGATAAGAGCTGTTTCAGTGGAATGTAAAGATGAAAACCAGATTGTAGAGGAGCCAGAAGGGCTTAAGAGGAGAAACGTTGAGGCAATGATGGTGAACTACAGGTTCAAGTAGTTTAGAAACGAAGGGGAGGAGGGAAGTGGGTCGATAGTGAGAAGGACAGGTAGTGTCTAGTGAGGGTTTCTTGAGGAGAGGAGTGACCACAGCATACTTGAAGGCTGCAGGGAAAATTTAATTGGATAGCGATAGGCTGAGGATATGAGAGATGGGAGGGACTACAGTGGAGGAGATAGAGCTAAGGAGATGGGTGGGAATAGGATCAGAGGAGCAGGTGGTGAGTTTGGATGAGGAAAGAAGGTGAGCGGTTTCCTCTTCAGAGATCATAGAAAAGGGAGAAAGGGTAGCAGAGGGGGGGGGGGAGATTGGGAGTGAAGAGAGGGAGGAAGGGGAGTATCTCATGGGTAATTGGAGTGTGATCTTGTGAATTTTGTCATGGTAGTAGTCAGCCAGGGTTTGGGCAGAAAAGGAGGGAAGGGTTGGAGTCTGAAGCACCTTGAGGAGATAGTTGAGAGTTTCAAAGAGACAGCAAGTGTCAAAGGCAAGAAAGTTAGTCAGATGGATACAATAATCTTGTTTGGTGAGGGCTATGGTTGACTGGAAAGAGAGAAGCATGAATTTGAAGTGTAGAAAGTCTGCAAGGGTGCTGGATTTGAGCCAAGCATGCTCAGCAGAGTCGGCACAGGAATGTAGATAGCGGGTAGTGGAAGACAGCTAGGGTTTAGTTACAGTACGCCTCACAGGACATGGTATGGGAGGAGCAAGAGCATCCAGAGCAGAGGAAGTGCAGTGCTATAGGAAGCTACTGCCTCATCAGCAGACTCAGATGACATAGTGGAGGAAAGAAGTGATGAGACAGTGAAAGAGAGAGCCAACGGATCAATAGCATGAAGATTTCTAAAGAGGTTGGAGGAGACAGGGTGAGGTTGAGGCAGTGAGTGATGAAGAGTGAAGCTTAGCCAGGAGATGGTTCGATAAGGGAAGAAGTGAGGTACAGAAGTTTGAGGGTAAGCAATTAGAGACGAATACAAGGTCGAGGCAGTGGCCTTGCTAGTGAGTAGGCGCAGTAGAGCAAAGCTGGAGGTTGAATGATGAGGTAAGGGAGAGGAGCTTTAAAACATAAGGGTCAGAGGCGTTATCAACATGAATGTTAGAATCCCTGAGAATAAGTGAGGGGAAGATGAATCCTGAAAGAAAGAAAGCCATGGGTCAAAGTTTGAGAGAAAGGTAGACTTGTCAGGGGGTCAATAAATAAGAGCTAATCAAAGAGGTAGTGGAGTAAAAAGCCGGGTGGAATGGACTTCAAAGGAGCGAAAGGAGTGAGACTGAGGCAGAAGGAGGGGCTGAAATTGACAGGAAGGAGAGAGTAGAAGTCCAATATCTCCACCATGGCCAATGGAACGAGGCATGTAGGAGAATTGATAGTCGCCATGACAGAGAGCAGCGACTGAAGCTGAATCCTCAGGGAGAAGCCAGGTCTCTATTAGAGCAAGGAGATGGAGAGCGTTAGAGTTAAAGAGATCATGAGTAAAAGCAAGTTTATTTGAGATGGAGTGTGCGTTCCACAAGGCACATGAGAAAGGAAGAGAGGAGGAGGGGGAGAGGAGAGGAAAGGGATATGAATAAGGTTTGAGCTGTTGTGTGAGGATCTGTTCTGGAAGTGTGACAATAGTCTAGGGGGGCCAGGGTTGGGGCTGATATCTCTGGAAGAGAGAAGGAGAAGGAATAGAAGAGTACGGGGCAGAGAGGAGCAAGCAGGGCAGTAACAAGAGAGGTTGCTTCAGAGAGAGAGGAGATGGCTGAATGAGAAAGAGAAAGTAGTGAAGCTGAAGAGCTCATGATAGGGTAGATGACAAGATGGTGGGGGAAGTGAGGATGGTAAAGGGGAAATAAGGGGAAGGGGCTTGAATGTGTTGGTAGCACTCCTTGTGACCTTGGGCAAGTCACTTAATCCTCTATTGCCTTGGAAGAAAGGCCTGACAATCAACTTCCAGTCACACTGCGAAGAACATAAGGCTTTCAATACTGGGTCAGACCAAGGTCCATCAAGCCCAGACCAGATCATAAGGTATATGTCAGGTTCCCAGAAAGGTACCTAGGTTCCACAATGCTTGTCCCAGGGTAAGCAGTGGATTTCCTGGGTCCTTTTTTAATAATGGTTAATAGAGCTTTACTCTAGGAACTTGTCCAAACATTTTTTAAACCCAGCTACACTAACAGCTTTTACATCCTCCGGTAACGTATTCCAGAGATTGATTATGCGTTAAGTAAAAAAAAATATTTTCTCTTATTAATCTTAAATGGATTACATTGTAACTTCATTGAGTGTTCCCTAGTCTTTCTACTTTTTAATGTAGTAAACAACCGATCTATGTTTACCTGTCTACTCCATTCATTAATTAATAGACCTCTTTATATCGCCCCTCAGCTGTCTCTTTTACAGGTTGATGAGCCCGTACCTTTTAAGTCTTTCCTCATAGGGGGATCCTTCCACCCCTTTTACTATTTTTGGCTCTTCTCTGCTATATCCTTTGTAGGATATGGTGACCAGAAATGCACACAATATTCAAGATGCGGTCGCACCATGGAACGATACAGAGACATTATAATACCCAGGAGCTGCTGGGTCGCCAGGAGACAGTATTGAATCAAAAGCACACATTGCATTGCATTTTGTGACCATAGAAAGTCTGTGGGTATGTTGAACTCTTTAGTAAACGTGCCCCTTAAAGTATCTTTAACAAGCTTTCAAGAGTTATTCTTATATATAAAGGGTGGCCCAAAAAAAGTGAGAACATTTCATAGCATATAAGTTATTAAAAAATTCAAAAAGACAGATGTAAACGATTGACAAATTTAAAAAAAAAAGATGACGACTGGAAATTATTGAAATAAAGACGTTATATAACTAAAAAAGGTAAATAAGTAAAGTATTTAAGCTTTTAATTTACGAGATGTTCTCACTCTTTTTTTGCCATTCTGTATTTATATATATATTTAGTGGTCACATAATTGTAAAGGAAAGCAGGAGCTTGCTGTTTGTCAAATTTTTGGGTGATGCAACTCTCAGCTCTTAGTGACACACTGATGTGTCTCGATAACCTGCTTAAGAACCATTGCTCTAAAAGCTTGATATATATTTGAATTGAAAAGCCATTGTGTCTGTTGCTGTAAAGGGATCCATTGGTGGGGGCAAATACAGTGACAGAATTCAAAATTGCATGGGACAGACACAGTGGATCCTTTTACAGCAACAGGATAAAATAAAAATAAACTTAACCATCTAATTTCTCAACAAACAGGGGTGTTCTACATGGAGCGGTGGGTTCACCCCTAAACAAAGACATGGGGAAGGGTGGCCTGCACGGAGCGGCAGGTGCACCTACTCTTGCCATCTGACTGGGCAGACTAGATGGACCATACTGGTCTTTATCTGCCGTCATTTACTTTGTTACTATGATCTGGGTTCCGCAAACAATTTATTGACATGATTTTCTTCTTCTCTTTCTCTTTGTAGGAGCGTCGTTTTACCTGTGAAAAAACCTGCTCCAGGTACTCTAGCAGTGAACACAGTTGGAGCTGCTACAACTGGAGCTGGACTGATGCCAAGCAGTACACCGAATATATTTGCTGCTACAGGAGTTACCCCAAAATGTATGATCAATACAACAGGTACTATGTTCCATTTCTTCTTTTTGTTATATATTTTTTTCATTAAAATAATTTAATTTCACCCATCAAAAATCCTGAGAAGATTAAACCAAATAAACGTGTGTCTGTTTTGGAGCTGTTCCCGGAACCATTTTAGAAAGTCAGGTATATAGAGGTCCACAGCACAAGAATGGTCCAACAGAGAGCAAACACCCACAGGGAGTGGGAACACAACCAAGAGCAGGTGCAGAAAAATGTCAGTCAAACAACTTTATTAAATAATCCCGACACGTTTCAGCTATGAAACTTTCCTCAGGAGGTGCTGACCTCAAAAAATAAACAGATTAAAACCATGTGTTAAAAACATTAAAAGAATAAAAAGTAAGAAATAAAAAGTGATAAATAATAACATAAGAAGCATATCTTGTTAAAATGTACATCATGATGCATGGTAATTACATAGACTTAAAAGTGAAAGTAAATACTCAAATATAAAAAGGCTGAGGTAAGATGGACACAAACAAAATGGACATAAATAAAAGATACTAGAGACTCAACGTACCCATAGAGAGTGAACGAAAACTCATATGGAACAAACGTGCATGAAGAAGATTCATCATAAAACCATGTAAAATGCAAGTTGTACAATTGTGTAGAAACACAAAGAAAGGTTTGAGAAGGAAAATTTATAGGAAAGAACCGCACTTGAAAAGATGCTAACAAGGGTCTATAGTCCCTGTAGAAATGAAACGGAGAAATTAAGCATATTTTATTTTAGTATAAACTTTCTTAATACTGTGAAACATAATCGCTCAGAATCAGGAGAACTTGCCATCTCTAGGAGCAAGCAGGAATGTAGTCTTCACATATGGATATCGTCGGCACCAACGGAGCCCGCACGGGACCGCTCCCCAGCGTCCAATAGAAAAGCTTTTGGGAGCATCCCATTGCACCTGCGCCACTGCCTTCCCGCCTTTCCAACTCACCCTCTTCAGTTTTTTGTTTTCCGCGGAGCCGACAGGCAGCAAACCCTGTCACCGAAGAAATTTTTATTTTTTGTGGTCGCGTCTGCCTTCCCATTGACGCCTATACCAGTACCATTGGTGCCTTCTTTATTTTCTTATTTCTTTTCTTCTAAAGGGTCTGTCCCCTCTTGGTGCTAGTCACTATTTTGGGCACTAGACCCTCTTTTCTTCCAAAATGGAGAAACCATCTAGTGGTTTCAAAAAATGTTCAAAATGTAGCAGTACCATTTCTGCTACTGACACCCATGATTGGTGTCTTAAATGTTTAGGTCCTGACCATTTGCCATCGGAGTGTCTCCTTTCTAGAAAGATGGCCAAAAGAGGCCTGCAGAACAGAACTGCAAAACTCGGTACCCTCTTTGCCTTGGATGCAATGTCTGTTGCATCGACGTCGTCCAGGGCTTCATCTTCCTCCCATGGATCTCAGGTAACTAAATCCAGGTCTTCCAAGACCGGTCCTCAAAGGGTAGATCTCCTTCTAAGCATCGCGATGCTACTAGCGCTGCCCTCGAGGAAAACACACTGGCCAAACAGCCCCGGCAGGAGGCCCCTGCCTCCAAAGCATTAACGGGGTTCCAGGATGTTCCTGAAGCTTCCACCTCCAGAGAACTCTTGGTGCCATGTTCTGGTGTCGTGGCCTGCTCCACTGGTACCGACATCCAGACATTGTCAGGCTCCATGGATCAACGTATCCTGGCCATTGAGCACAATCTTGCGGCTTTATTAGCAGCCTTGGTACCGCTTAAAACCGCTACACTCAATGCAGTTATCCATACTGATAATGGTACCGAATGTACCTGCAATCGACCGATGCGCCTCTCTCCATGCTTCCTCCCATGCCGGCCCTGGAATCAGTCACTGGCATCGAGGGTCAGGTATCGAGTCATTCCGATGCCGACTTTGATTGATACTGCCGACAAGCAATACGAGAGCATCCGGCCCGATGATACTTCGAGTCCTCCGATTCAGATGATTCCGAGGACTCTGTTGGTACCGGGGTGGTTCTTCTGGAGGATTCCTCTCCTTCTCCACAGCGTCGGATGTCTCCTCCGGAGGACATGTCCTTTGAGGACTTCATACGTGATATAGCACGGGAACTCTCGATCACCGTGACCCTTGAGAAGGAACCGAGAGCTGAAGAATTAGAAATTCTTCTGTATGCAGCAGCTCCTAAGGAGGCTGCTGTCCTTCCCATTCAACGAATTTAACATGATCTCATGCTTAGGATGTGGGAAACACCCCTGACGGTGTCTCCACATTCTAGGAGACGCGATATGATGTACCAGGTAGCGCGGTTTGCAAAAAACACAATTACCACACCATTCAATGGTGGTGGGATCGGCAATGCACAGAATCAAGAGTGATAAGATGCATTCATACAACTCTCCAGGTCATGAATCGAGGACACTTGATGCCTTTGGGCATCAATATTTTCAGTCCTTAATGCTGTCGGCTAGAATAAGCTCTTACATACTTTATATGGGTATGTTTCTTCGGGAGGTTGCAAGAGATTTGGAACTCATGGCTCCACTTCTTCCCGATGACAAGAGGGCCAACTTCCTCACTGTGGTCAAACATGCCCAGAATGTTTCTAAGTTCATGAACCATGCAACCTTTGATTGCTTTGAGTGCATTAGCAGAACCTCTGCTATTTCCATCGGTGCACGTCGCATTGCCTGGTTACAAGCATCTGATTTAGAACAATGGGTGCAAGACAAGCTGGGAAATATTCATTTCACAGGAGAAAACCTCTTTGGCAAGGATTGGCAGGACAAAGCTTCTCAGCTTGAATCCGAAAACACCACCTTGAACAGACTGACAAGGACCACAGCCAACCCAGCTAAGAAAAAGACAGCTAGGAACAATGTTCCCTGTAATTTTCTGTAGGCTGTGTGCGCATAAAATATCAGCTGTGCAGCTTTTGAAGGAAGGTTAAATTTTTGTGCGCCACATAATACTCAGTTATCTACTTTAAAATTTGACTACACGTCAGAATACAGTATGTACACCACATTGATTTTAATCAAATTAAATTAAAATAGACGATTACTAGCAGCATGCTGCTCATGTTAGAGATGATCTTACAGGATTTTTAGAATCCTCCCTAGAGGTCATCTCAGAGAGGTCCACTCTACTTGTTACCTTTGCACTAGAATCAGATAAATTTTTTATCCTTGGATTGTACTTTAGGAACCTCAATGAGGAATTTCTGGGGTCTAAAATACAAATTTTTCCTGATATAGCTCAGAATACGCAACTGAGAAGGCAGGAGTTTCTAGTGCTGCGCCCTAGGGTGGTGGCACTGGGAGCCTCCTTCCAGCTTAAATTTCCTGCAAAGTGTTTTGTGATGTTTAAACAATGTTTTTTGTTTTTTGATCCTGGGCAGTTGTTGGAGTTCCTGGAGGCTAGGGAAGTGGTTAATGTCGCTTTGTCGGGACCCTCGGTACCGGCTGATGCTTAACTTCCTACCTGTCGCATATGGTTAAATTTCCTGTGTATTTTAGGTAGTTTAGGTCTTGGTTTTAGACCTTTACTTTCTGGTTTTTCTTAGGACCTCCCTACATTTCCTTTTGTTTGTGGTCTATAATATGAGTATTAGTTATGTTTAGATTGATTTGTTTAGCCTTGGGGTTATTGATTACTTTTGTACAATGTTTTCTTTTTTAGTTTTTGATAACATTGCTCATGTCTGTATCATTCAATGATGTTTCTTGGTTGTTAAAATTGTTAAAATTGAATAAAAATTTAAATAAAAAAAAATAGACGATTACTAAATGAAGCGTAAAATTTCCAGTAATTCCAATCACAACTTTTAAATTCTAAGATGTCTGTGTTTTCTATCAGAATCAGAACCATAATTTTTGTGCGCTCTGTTGTAAAGTATGTGCGCTCACTCGGTGAGGTGTGTGCGCGCGCACACGCGCACAGCTTAGAGGGAACAGTGGCTAGGAAACCCTTTTTCAATAAGAAAAATAAATTCTATCCATCTTACACCCAGGTGGTGCACTGTCCAGTGCAAGCTCCTCAGAAGGGGCAACAGCAACCCAGACAGCAAAGAAAGGCCCAAGTCCCCAGAGCTCAACTTGCTCAGCAGACTCAGCCTCCTCAGGGGCTTTGACTCCTTCCTAGAGAACTTAGTCATCGTACCTCTAAAGGGTCCAGAGCCTCTCACCATTGCAGGCAGACTCTGTCATTTTGCCGAAAGGTGGCAACAGATAACATCAGAGCAGTGGACTCTCCATTGTAACAGAGGTACAAACTCCATTTCCACAGTATTCCCCCTCCTGTCATCACAAGACACTTCAATTCTCGGGCCCCCTTCACCACTCTCTTGTGTCAAGAGGTCACCTCAGTACTTGCTCAAGGAGCAATAGAAGAAGTACCTATGTCGCAACAGGGCATGGGTTTCTACTCCCCCTACTTCCTCATTCCAAAGAAGACGGGGGGGGGGGGGGATACAGGCCCATACTGGACCTCAGGGAGTTAAACAAGTATCTGTTCAGAGAAAAATTCCAGATGATCCCTCTCGGAACACTTCTTCCTTACATTCAGAGACAGGATTGGCTATGTTCACTAGATCTAAAGGATGCATACACACATATCCTCATTCATACAGATAACAGGAGGTTTCTTTGATTCCTCTTTCAAGGAAGACACTAGCAATACAGGGTTCTACCCTTTAGACTGGCTTCTGACCCAAGATTCTTCACAAAATGAATGGCTGTAGTAGCAGCATTCTTGAGAACTCTGGGGATATTCGTCTTCCCCTACTCAGACGATTGGCTCATCCAAGCATCAACAGCTCCAGAAGCCAGCTCCGCTCTCTCCTGTACAATGCAAATCCTGCAGTACTTGGGACTGGTCATAAACCTCCCAAAATCTCATCTCACTCCTTCTCAGTCCCTAGAGTTCATAGGGGCTCTTCTAGACACAAAGGCTTTCCTGCCACAACCACATTGTGTTCGAATACTCCAGCTGGCCTCTCAAGCAGCTATGAAAACTCTTCTAACTGCTCGAGAAATGCTTCAGCTGCTGGCGCATATGGCATCCACTGTCCATGTGGTTCCCTATGCTCGCCTACACATGCAGGCAGCCCAGAGGACCCTAGCCTCTCAGTGGACACAGGCATCGGGTTGCCTGGGGGACAAAATCAGAAACTCTGCACTCCTCATTTCGTCCCTACAGTGGTGGCAATCGCTGAAAAACCTTCTCGTAGGGTCTCATTTTCAGCAGCCACTACACCAAGCCACCTTGACGACAGATGCGTCCAAGTTAGGTTGGGGGGCTCACTTGGAAAATCTCTCCACTCAGGGTCTCTGGACTGAGGAAGAGGCTTGTCTTCTCATAAACCTCCTGGAACTAAGAGCTATTTTCTATGCTCGTCAAGTATTTCAGGACTGCCTAAGCTACAAGACGGTTCTTGTCAGTTCTCAGGCGTTGTGCAATGAAGCTCTATGCCTCTGGGCCTTCGCCAGAGCCCTTCAAATCCACCTATTAGCGGTGTATCTTCCGGGCACACAAAATCTCTTGGCAGACAAACTCAGTCAATTACTGCTGCCACACGAGTAGTCTCTTCATCCAGAGCAAATTGCTTGAATCTTTCGGATCTGGGGAACTCCACATATAGACCTCTTTGCAAGTCCTCAGAATGCCATACTTCCCTGGTTCTGTTCCAGAATTCCGGCTCAGAACTGTCAGGCAAGTAATGCCTTCTATCTCCATTGGGGTCAGGGCTTCCTCTATGCCTACCCACCCATTCCCCTCATTCCCAAAACACTATTCAAGCTTCAGAGAGACAGGGGCCATATGATCCTCATAGCCCACGCTGGCCATGACAGATGTGGTATCCTCTGTTTCTACGTCTCTCTCAAGCCAAGCCTCTGTAGTTAGGATGTGCTTCAGATCTTCTTTCCCAGGAGAACGTGACGCTATTGCACCCGAATCCTAAGTCTTTACACCTCAGGGCGTGCTGCTGAGAGCCTAGAATTCCAGGATATCAACCTTTCTCAACAGGTTAAGGATATCCTTTTGGCTTCAAGAAAACCTTCCACAAGGCGGGCCTATGCCTTTAAATGGAGAAGGTTTTCTATCTGGTGTTCAAAAAAGGAACTTAATCCTTTTTCAGTTCCAGTGGAGGTGCTACTGGAGTATCTCCTCCATTTATCATCCTCTGGTCTTAAGACTAATTTAGTAAGGGTCCACCTTAGTGCCATTGTGGCTTTCCACGAGCCCTTTGATGGACAACCTGTCTCCTCTCAACCACTTGTAGCAAGGTTTATGAGAAGTCTACTTTTAACAAAACCTCCCATTAAGCCATCACCGGTGGCATGGGATTTGAACCTTTTCCTCGGGCAGCTTATGAAACTGCCCTTTAAACCCTTAGCCACTACATCTCTGAAATTTCTTTCTTGGAAGGTAATCTTCCTAATTGCCCTCACTTCTTCAAGACGCATCAGTGAGCTACAAGCTTTAGTTAGTGGGTGATCCTCCTTATACAAGGTTCCACCATGATAAAGTAGTTCTTAGGACTCACCCTCACTTTATGCAAAAGGTGGTTTCGCCTTTTCATTTAAACCAGTCGGTTTACCTTCCTGTATTCTTCCCTAGGCCTCACACCTCTAATGCAGAAAGGAATCTTCATACTCTAGATTGTAAAAGAGGTTTAGCTTTTTACCTTCAGAGAACTAAGCAACATAGAAAGGCTTCTCAGCTTTTTGTTGCCTTTGACTCCAGTCATCTTTTATTACCAGTTTCCAAGCAAACTCTTTCTAACTGGATTGCAGATTGCATATCCTTTGCCTATGAGAGCAAGGGACTTTCTCTCGAAGATCATGTCACAGCTCACAATGTGAGAGCAATGGCAGCCTCTATGGCCAAACTTCGCTCAGTATCCATTGGCATCATTTGCAGAGCAGCCACTTGGGCTTTGGTACACACCTTTGCAGCCCACTACTGCTTAGACAAGGACTCCCATCGGGATGCCTCGTTTGGCCAGGCCGTTCTCCAGCATCTCTTTCAGACTTCGAACAACTCCTACCCGCCGTACCGAGTTTCAATTCCAGAGATCCGTGGGAGGAAGCATGACCCATCTCAACCTGAGTTTCGCAGCTTTCTAGGGTCATCTCCCTGGCATGTCTCAGCTTGGGAGTCTCCATATGTGAAGACTACATTCCTGCTTGTTCCTGGAGATAGTGTAGTTACTCACGGTGATCTCCGGGAACAGCAGGAATCGAGTCTCACAACCCACCCACCCACCTCCCCTGGGATTTGTATCTCTCTGTCTCTCTCTTTCTCTCTCCTTTTCTCCTTTTGTCTCAGCTATAAACTCAAATGAAGAGGGAGAGTTGGGAAGGCAGTGGCGCAGCAACAGTGAGATGCTCCCAAAAGCTTTTCTTTTGGATGCTGGGGAGCGTTCCCGTGCGGGCTCCATTGGTGCTGATGATGCCCATATGTGAAGACTCAATTCCTGCTTTTTCCCAGAGATCACCTGTTACAGGCGAGTAGCTACGCTTTACTTGCAGACCAGTGTATCCTGAAGTTTTGTGCAGCAGAATAGCTGGGACTGGACTGCACGTCCTTTTTAAATTGCAAAAATGTTTGCACCAAAGCAAGAACTCATAGTACAGATGGTAACTAAGAGACCTTAAACCATTATGTGAAAGCGAATTAAAGGTCCAATGGCATGAGTAATGCATATTCCAATTATTAGTAATACAATAAAAAATGTTTTTGTAAAATTCATGCATATAAAGCATAGTTACTCACCTGTAACAGGTGATCTCCGGGAACAGCAGGAATTTAGTCTTCACATATGGGTATCGTCGGTACCGACGGAGCCTGTGTGGGAACGCTCCCCAGCGTCCAATTAGAAAGCCTTTGGGAGCATACCACAGGGCCTGCGTGCTACCTTCCCACCTTTCCCAACAGCCTCTCTCCAGTTGAGTTTAAAGCTGAGACAAAGAGAGAGAGAGGGAAAGAGAAAGAGATAGATAGAGAGATACAACTCCTAGGGGAGGTGGGGAGGTTGTGAAGACTAAATTCCTGCTGTTCCCAGAGATCACCTGTTACAGGTAAGTAACTATGCTATCTCCAGGAACAAGCAGGAATGTAGTCTTCACATATGGGGACTCCCTAGCTTTAGATGCCAGGGAGAGACCCCAGAAGTTGTGTACCCCTGTGAAAGGGCTCCACTTCCCCCCATGGATCTCTGGCATCCAACCAGGGATGGTGGGTAGGAGTTGATTAGGTATGGAACAGGTGTTGAAGAGCAGCCTGACTAAACAAGGCATCCTGGCAAGAGTCCTTGTCCAAGCAGTAATGGGCTGTGAAGGTATGAACCGAGGCCCAAGTGGCTGATCGACAGATGTCGTCGATAGACACAGAGTGCAGATGAGCCATTGAAGCTGCCATGGCTCTCACATTGTGAGCTGTGACATGGCCCTCCAGAGGAAGATTCTTACTCTGATAGGCAAAGGAAATACACTGTGCAATCCAGCTGGACAGTGTTCTCTTGAAGACTGGAAGTCCCAAATGAGAAGGATCAAAAGCAACAAAGAGTTGAGAGGACTTTCTATGTTGCTGTGTTCTTTGCAAGTAAAAGGCTAAAGCTCTTTTACAGTCCAAAGTATGAAGATTCCTTTCTGCATTTGATTGCTGAGGTCTTGGAAAGAACACAGGCAAGTAGACTGCTTGGTTAAGATGAAAAGGCGAGACCACCTTTGGCATAAAGTGTGGATGAGTCCTAAGGACTACTTTGTCATGATGGAACCTTGTATAAGGTGAATCAGCCACTAGTGCCTGCAACTCACTGATGCGACGTGCTGATGTGATTGCAATGAGAAAGATAACTTTCCAAGAAAGTAATTTCAAAGAGGTAATAGCTAAGGGTTTGAAAGATGGCTTCATGAACTGACCAAGAACCAGGTTTAAGTCCCATGCCACCGATGGTGGCCTAATGGGAGGCTTAGTTAGAAGAAGGCCTCTCATAAATCTTGCTATAAGAGGATGGGAGGAAATAGGTTGTCCATTTAGAGGCTTGTAAGAAGCTGCAATAGCACTCAAATGGACTCTTACTGAGTTAGTTTTAAGTCCCGCATTGGATAAATGAAGGAGGTACTCAAGTAATGATTCCAGAGGTATCGCAAGGGAGTTAAGACCCTTCTGCGAACACCATATGGTAAACCTCTTCCACTTAAAAGCATAAGAGTGTCTTGTGGAAGGCTTCCTGGAAGCATAAAGGACATCCTTTACTTGCTGAGGGAGGTTAAGATCATGAAGATCTAGGCCTTCAGCAACCAAGCTCTGAGATGCAGAGACTGAGGATTGGGATGCCATAACATTCCGTCCTCCTGTGACAGGAGATCTGGAGCAGATCCTAACTCCAGGGAGGGAGCTTGAGAGAGATGTAGAAGCAGAGGGTACCACACTTGCCGCAGCCAATGTGGAGCTATGAGAATCATACACCCTCTGTCTCTCTGAAGCTTGAACAGGGTTTTGGGAATTAGGGGAATCGGTGGAAAGGCATAAAGGAAGTCTTGACCTCAGTAAAGGTGGAAAGCATCCCTGGCCTGAGAGCCCTGAGCCGGAATTCTAGAACAGAACCGGGGAAGTTTGGCATTCAACGGACTTGCAAAGAGGTCTATGTCCGGGTTTCCCCAAATTTGAAAAATCTTGGCCACCTGGTCTGTATGTAGAGACCATTCGTGTGGAAGCAATACTCGACTGAGTCTGTCTGCCCAAGAGTTTTGTATGCCTGGAAGATACACAGCCAGGAGATTAATCTGATGCTCTCTGGCGAGGGCCCATAGTCGCAAAGCTTCGTAGCAAAGCGACAGAGAGCCTGTTCCCCCCTGCTTGTTCACGTAGAACATGGCTACTTGATTGTCCGTCTGAATGAGGACTGTCTCGTAGCTGAGCAGGGTGTGGAACACTCGAAGATCAAGGAAGATTGCTCTGAGCTCTAAGAGATTGATATGTAGATGAGTCTCCTGTGGAGTCCAAGTGCCTTGGGTGGAGAGGTCTTGTAGATGAGCTCCCCAACCCATTGGTGAAGCATCTGTTGTGAGAGTTGCATGGGGTAAAGGTTGTTGAAAAGGGGACCCTAGCAACAGGTTCTGAGAGGACTGCCACCATTGGAGAGACAAAATAAGGTGATTTGTGTTTGCTATTTTGTCTGACAGGCACCCTGATGCCTGGGTCCATTGAGTGGATAAAGTCCACTGGGCTGCTCTCATATGGAGGCGAGCATAAGGAACCACATGCACTGTAGATGCCATGTGGCCTAGTAGTTGTAACATTTCTCGGGCAGTGAGATGAGGTTTTAGCACTGCTTGAGAAGCTAACTGCACCATGCGAAGGCAACTGGCCTGGGGAAGATAGGCCCTTGCTTTTCTGGTATCCAGCAAAGCTCCTATGAACTCTAGAGATTGAGTGGGAGTTAGGCTGGATTTTGGGATGTTTATGACCAGACCCAAATACTGAAGGATACGCATTGTGCAAGATAGAGGTCCTGGCCTCTGACTCTGATGGGGCTCGAATGAGCCAGTCATCTAAGTAGGAGAAGACGAATATCCCTAGTGCAGAGAAATGCTGCTACCACAGCCATGCATTTCGTGAATACTCTTGGTGCTGAGGTCAGGCCAAAAGGAAGCACCCTGTATTGGTAGTGCTTTCCTTGAAAAAGGAACCAAAGGAACTTTCTGTGGGTTGGATGGATGAGAACATGAGTGTACGCATCCTTGAGATCTAGAGAACAAAGCCAATCCTGACTCTGAAGGTATGGCAGCAGAGTTCCCAGAGAAATCATCTTGAATTTCTCTTGGAACAGGAATTTGTTCAGTTCTCTGAGATCTAAAATAGGTCTGTGTCTCCCCTGTTTTCTTTGGGATAAGGACAAAAAATTCAAAGTTTTGATGCTTATTCAAAGTGTCTTTTCTGCTTTGGTCCAGACTATAGTTAAAAAAAAAAGTTCAAAAATTGCATTTGGATGTCTCTGGGTAAGAAAAAGCTTCAAGAGCACACCTAGAAAAAAACTTTGTGCAGACAATGCCAACTCCTATGTATTCCAGTCAAGAATCTTCTATGGAGGAACCATCCACCTTGAAACGCAGTAACTCAAACTGTCAAATCGCCCTTGGTGTCCCTTGCTTGATAGACAAGGCTAGGTGGTCTTCTCTGGAGGTTTCCAGACTTTCCGCACACACGACTGTTTTTGAGTGCCTGCAAAAACCTCATGATAAGCTATTTACAGCCGCACTGACAATAGTGCTGAGGAAAAATAAGCATTCCAGCACAGACAGCACACCTCCCATAAAGTAGCACTTAAGCTGTTCTGCAGGTCAGTGTTATTTCTGCAGTTAATGTATCTGCACAGGTTACTATGAAACACTTCCTCATTGTGACTGCTGCTGCCTCTACATAGATTCCTGTGCAGATGTCTGCTTCTTATGCACCAATATACATACCAGAAGAGAGTGATTCATTCTCTCCCCTTTTGATTCAACCACCAGAGCATTCACATGCTTACATGAAAAAGATGTTTAAGGACTTTGGCAAATATATTTCAAAAGTATGTCTGACTCTGCATTCTTCAGATATCCTGGCCTTACGCCAGTGCAGAGAGGGACTCAACCTGATTCTATTGTGTCCCTTTTGTCTACTTCAGTCTTTGATCAGGAATGTAGTCATTCACTTCCTGCTTAATCTTCAGAGTTTATCTGTTTTAGCATGGAAGATTCCCTCTATGATTTCTTTCCAGCTTTCCAAGATGATGGAGCAGTAGGATCTACAGGCATTCCTTCTGATCCTCTCCTCCTCCTCTGAGAAAGAAATCTCTTTATGAGGACATCTGTTACTAAGAGTTTGTCCACAAGATGACAAAAAGACATTTATTTTCCACTGTAAGAAGATTTCAAACCCAGCTCGGAGGCATTTATTTATTTATTACAATTTTTTCTATACCGCACTATTCAGCATCAGCGCGGTTTACATGGAACATAACAATCAGACAGGGTACATAAGTCTGAGTTTACAATTAACAGGAGAACCAAATTGATAACAAAAAGGAACTATTTACACAACGGTGTCATATAAAGCAGCATCTATGTTAAACTCCACTTGCACTTCAGCCGGTTTCAAAGAAACTGGACCTCCGATATAAAGTCCAGTCTTATGGAGTTTTAATAAATAGCATAAGAACATAAGATGTGCCGTACTGGGTCAGACCAAGGTTCATAAAGGCCAGTATCCTGTTTCCAGTAGTGGCCAATCCAGGTCACAAGTACCTAGCAGGTTCCCCAAAAAGATACACATGTTCCACAATGCTTGTATTGGGGCAAGCAGCAGATTTCCCAGGTCCTCTTTAATAATGGTTTATGGACCTCTCCTCCAGGAATTTGTCTAAACCTTTTTTTCAACCCAGCTACAATGACAGCTTTTGCTACATCCTCCAGTAACAAATTCCTGAGTCTATGTGTTGAGTGAAAAAATATTTTCTCTTATTAGTCTTAAACGTGTTACATTGTAGCTTCATTGCATGTCCTCTAGTCTTTCTACTTTTTGATGGCATAAACAATGGATCTACCTTTACCCGTTCCACTCCATTCATTAATTTACAGACCTCTATTATATCTCCCCTCGGCCGTTTCTTTTCCAGGTTGAAGAGCCCTAACCTTTTAAGCCTCTCCTCATAGGGAAATCCTTCCATCCCCTTTACCATTTTGGTGGCTCTTCTCTGTATCTTTTCTGATTCTGCTATATCCTTTTTAAGATATGGCAACCAGAATTGCACATAATATTCAAGGTGCGGTCACACCATGGAACGATACAGAGGCATTATACTATCCTTTGTTTTATTCTCCATTCCTTTCCTTATGATTTCTAGTGTTCTATTTGCTGTCTTGGCTGCCACTGCACACAGCGTGGAATGTTTCAACATGTTATCCACGATGACATCTAGCTCTTTTTCCTGGGTGATGGTTCCTAATTTGGAACCTTGTATCGTGCAACCATAGGTTGAGTTGTTCTTTCCTAAGTGCATAACTTTTACTTTGTCCACAATAAATTTCATCTACCATTTGAACGTCTACTCTTCCACTCTATCAAGGTTCTCTTGCAATTTTTCACAGTATTACACATGACTTCAATGATAGTTCACAGATTACTAATAGTAGGTGTGCAATCTCATACTTCAGTTCTTTCAACACCCTCGGATGTATACCATCCAGTCCAAGTGATTTTCTAGTCTTTAGTTTATCAAATAATTGTAATATATCTTCCCAGTTTCTCAATATTTCTTTCAATTCAGTTATGGGTAACTTCCCTACATCATCTTCAGTAAAGACCGAAGCATAGAATTCATTCAGTCTCTCTGCTATGGGCTTGTTCTCGCTTAGTGCCCCTTTTACCCCTCTGTCATTTAATGGTCTAACTGACTCTCTCACAGGTTATTTTGCTATGAATGTACTTGAAAAAGGTTTTATTATGTGTTTTTGCTGCCATAGTAAGCTTTTTTTCAAATTCTGTCTTTGCCTGCCTTATCACTGCCTTGCATCTAACTTGCCAGTGCTTATGTTGTTTCCAGTTTTCATCAATTGGCTCCTTTTATCCATTTCCCAAAAAATGCTTTTTTGACTACAATAGCCTCTCTGAACTCACCTTTAAACCATGCTGGCAGTTTTATGGACTTCATTTCACTTTTCTTAAAACGTGGAATACAGCTGGCCTGGGCTTCCAAGATAGTATTTTGAAACAATGCCCATGCTTGATGGCAATCTTTAACCTTTGCAGTGCTTCTTTTAATTTTTCCTTAACGATTTTCCTCATTTTACCGTAGTCTCTGTTTTGAAATTTAAAAGTTAGTACTGTGGATTTCCTTCCTGTCTTTCCTCCATTAATTAAATCAAATGCAGTAATGCTATGATCACTATTGCCAAAGGGCTCCAACGCCCTTATCTCTTGCATCAGATCTTATGTTCCACTAAGGACTGAGTCCAAAATAGCTTCCCCTCTTGTTGGTTCATGAAGCAGCTGCTCAAAAAGCAGTCATTTATTTCATCTAGAAACTTTATCTCCCCAGCATGTCCTACCGTGACACTGACCCAGTTGATACCGGGGTATTTGAAATCACCCATTATTACTGTGTTGTAACTTTTTTAGCTTCTGTGATTTCTTTGAGCATTTCATCATCCATGTGTTCATTTATGCCAGGCGATTGAAAGTACATCACCATTGCCATCATCTTCCCCTTTTTATATGGAATTTCGATCTATAGAGATTCTCGCATTGTATTTTGTTTCCTGCAAACTTTAATCCTCTATGGTTCAGTGTCCTCTCTAACAAAGAGTGCAACCCCTCCACCAATTTGATCTGCTCTTATCATTGTGATATAATTTGTACCCAGGTATCACAGTGTCCCATTGGTTGTCCTCCTTCCACCAGATCTCTGAGATTCCAATCATATCTAACCTCTCATTTAGTGCTATATAGTCTAATTTATTCATATTGGCCTGGTTATCAGTAGATGGGGGTAATTTGGAATCTATCTGCTCTGTAGTTAAGGGCTTTGGGTTTTTTTGTCTTTATTAGAACCTCTCTGTTAATATGCCCTAGCTTCAATCTTTTGCTAGTATCCTTCAGGAATCCATCGTTCCGGACCATGCGCTCTTGGGTGACTGTCAGCTTTCCTCTATTATCTAGTTCAAAATCTGCTCTATATCCTTTTTAAAGGTTAATGCCAGCAGCCTGGTTCCATCCCTTTGGAAAAACCTCTCCTTTCCCCAGAATGTTGCCTAGTTTGTGACAAATCCAAAACTCTCTTCCTTGCACCATCATCTCATCCACGCATTGAGACTGCAGAGCTCTGCCTGCCTTTTGGGTCCTGTGCGTGAAATATATCTACCAAACTTCACCAAGAGAAAGGTCTCAACATATGAATGTCCCTCCTGCTCAGCAGAAGCAGCAGCCATCGTTTGACAATCATCAAGCATTCCCCTCCCTGAAGAACACACAAACTCTGCTTAAACAAAAGTCCCCTGTTTGACTTACCCTGCATATACCATTTTTGTCAGGAAAACTACATCAGTATCACCCTAAATATTAGCTATTTCACTATGTATTTAGAGAGTTAAAAGCTTCATAGCTGTAGGCTTCCTTTAAATGGTATTTCTCCACCATGCATGCTAATTGGTATAGTGACCTCAGTGTGATCTCAACCAAGCTTAATGATGCAATCTACTGGCAATCATTAAAAAATGCATTTAAAATTAAAATATTGAATATGTTTAAGTCAACCAGGACATTTCTTTTTACTAGAGTGTTTCATGGCCTTTGGATGACTCCTTGCCTCTCACAGAAATTGGAGACGGTCCTGTGTACAATTTGAGCTTGTTCTGTCAATGTGAGCAGTCATGTATTTTTTAGAATTTTTTTGTAACAGTTTAGTGGAATGGTATAAACTATGTTTTTAGTCATTTATGAGAATGACGTGCCTTATTTGTAACCTATACTATGGGGTATGTTTACTAAACGGCAGTAAAGGAGCATGTGTGCTATTTACGTAGGCTATCAGCACACTTGCTCCCTTAACGCCAAGAAAATGCTGCCTTAAGGGGCAGTAAAGGCACCAGCAGCATTAAGGGCACAGGGGGTGGAGAGTGGGTATGAACAGGGTGGGGAGTGCGCGGTTTCAGCATGTGCTCCCATACCACCGATTGCATAATGGCCTGAAAAGCCCTTTAACGCTGGGAACCCAATCGCCAAGTAAATCCTCACAAAAAGGGTGTTTGTAGAGGGGAGAGAGACTATTTAGGCATCAGCAATGTGATGTACTGACAAGGGAGCCCAAGATAGTGATAGTAGTGCTCCATTATCAGCAATAGCATGGTGCTCAAGTATAATATCTGGCTCCAGTGATGTGGATGCAATCTCTTTCTGGGGATGCCAATCACTGAGCAAAATGCTGGGTGTCAATGCTGAGTATGTCAAGGCAGGGTGCTCGTGGTCGCTCTAAGTACATGTTGCGCATGCTGACCAATGGACCAACCACAGTCGGTTTATACATGGCTGACACAGCCTAGTGAAGGGCAGCAGGGGCAGTCTGTCTTTGTGTGCTGTGGTCGATTGTTTGTCCTCAATGGTTGGGGCAGCAGTGGTTTTCCAGGACCAAGCAAGAAGTCAGTCCTCACATATGGGTGACGTTGGCGCCGACGGAGCCCCCGTGCGGAGCATTTCCCCAGCTTTCATAGAAAGCCTTTGGGAATGCAGCGTGCATGCACGGTCCCCTTCCCTCCCAAGGATGCCATCTTGCTCAGTCTTCTTTTTTCTGCGGAGCCTGACGGATGTATATTCATTTCACCCGAGGAAGAAGTTGATTTTCTCTGCGTTAACCTGTTTTTCTTTGGTTCGACGCCGGTTTCCCTTTCCCTCCTGGGCCCGATACATCGGTATCAAGCCCGGATCTCTTTTTCGGTTTTTGTCCTTAGTGACTAGCATTCGTGCCACTTTTTCTTTTTTCACTGGCAGCCCTGTCTTTTGACCTTGCAGGGGCCCTTTTTTCCCCGATGGCTGTCAGCGGGTTTAAAAAGTGTGATCGGTGTAAGAAACTTATGTCTCTCACTGACACACATGACTGCTGCCTCCGGTGCCTTGGACCCGATCATGACCCGATGATCTGTGGTCCATGTGGGAAGATGTCCTCTAAGGCGTTAAGGAGTCGGCAGCACCAAAAGGAAAGAATCTTCTCTGACTCCGCATCCGGTAGGGCCCGGACCTCGTCAGAGGCCTCAACATCTCGGGACTCCGGCCCCGAGCAGCATCGAGGCTCCTCTGAAAGGGGGTCTCCCTCGCGGGAGCATCGTAAGAAGAAAAAACCCACGAGGGCGGCGTCGGTGGACGCACTTGGCTCCTCGAGGGCCAAGTCGCATAGCCCCGAGCGCCGTCCCGGGTCTTAGGAGTCGGAGATGCCTGCAAAACAACCTCATGTGGAGATGGAGTCCCCGGGTCACGTGAGTACTGTAGTCCTCGTGGACTCACCTCTAGGGGCCGCCGGGGCCCGAGTCGGGGGCTGCTGAGTCTCCTGAGCTCGGACAGGTTGACGGCCTTGGAGAGCAGATTGGCTGCCTTCATGGAAGAGCAGTGGGCACTGATCACTGATCGCCGGTCTCACCAGTGCATCTGCCCCGCCCACCGGGACATCGTTGTCCAAGTCGACACCGGAGGTCGAGCTGATCCTCGAGTCCATGCGAGCTCGAGTCGATCCTCGGCCAAGGTCCCCCTCGGCCTCCCGTTCGGGACCGAGGTTGTCAACGCCAGTACCCTCGGCGTCAGGGCGGATGGCATCGATGCCTGCCCGACCGGAGCCGCTCGATTCCTCCTCCGAGGAGTCCGGCTGGGAAATGGAGGATGAGGACTCGCCCGACACCTTTTGGACTCGGTGCGTTCCTTCAGACTCACCCGAGTCCGAGCCTCGGAGAAGGTCCTCCCCGGAGTATACCCGGTTCTCGGACTTCGTTCGTGCGGGAAATGGCCAAGGCTTTGGCATTCCCCGCGGATCCCGAGGAGGAGCCTCGAGCCGAGGAGCTCGAGACCCTCCAGTATGACTCTCCTCCGAAGGAGGCCTTTACTGTTCCGGTTCCTCCGATGCTGGAACGGTTGCTCTTCCGCATGTGGGAGGCGCCGGCATCGACGCCGGTTTTAAGCAAGTGGGTCGATTCCATCTGTCGAGTCCACAAGAGCCCCGGGTTCCAAAAGGCACAATTACTGCACCACTCCATGGTTGTGGAATCGGCAATGCATTGTCTGAAGAGTCAGAAGATGCACTCCTAGGTGCCTCCCGGCCGGGAGGCCCGGAACCTGCATGCCCTCGGTAAGAAGTGCTTCCAGGGCTCTATGCTTGCTTGCCGTGTCCAGACCTACCAGCTGTATATGGGCATGTACCTTCGAGACCTGGCAAAGGAGATTGCCTGGTTCTCTGCTGGTCTCTCCGAGGAACCTTTGCAGAGGTTCAATGCTCTGTCCTTGGGTATTTGTGAGTGCTCAAAGTTTCTCTCTCGAGCAGCCTATGATGGCTTCGAGGCTTCGGTCCGAGTAGCTGCGGCTGGCATCAGTGCACGCTTTCAGGCTTGGCTACAGTCATCGGACCTCGAGCCATGGGTGCAGGACAAGTTGGTCGATGTCCCCTGCCGAGGTGAAAACCTCTTTGGCAAGCCCATGGCTGACAAGGCTGCAGAACGCGAGACCGAGACTCTTACCCGGACAAGGCTGTCCAGAGAAACCTCTGCCCCTTCTTTTACCCGAGGAAGTCATCTGCCTATAAACAGTACCCTCATTATCAGGCCTCTGTAGCTCCCCAACAGGATCAGCAGGCCAAGGGGCAGGATCATGGGCCCCGTAGGCAGAAGGCCCCCAAGCCTCCTACTCCGGCTCCTGCTCAGCAGGGAGGGGGATTTTGACTGCAATGGCATAGCCTCTCCTCCTCAGCTGGCCCCTATCAGCACTGGAGGCAGGCTGGCCCTGTTCGCCCACAGGTGGTCAGCCGTCACAAGGGATACCTGGGTTCTAAGTATAGTCCAGAAGGGCTATCTCCTCCACTTCCACCAGGTACCCCCCTCCTATTTTCCAGGGGAGCCTCCCAGACTCCCTTTGCACAGGGACTTACTCCTGCAGGAGTTGGCAGGTCTTCTGAAGGAACAGGCAGTAGAACCGGTGCCCCTCCACCTGAGAGGTCATGGCTTCTATTCCAGGTACTTCCTGGTACCAAAAAGAACAGGAGGCCTCAGACCCATCCTAGACTTGCGAAACCTGAACAAGTTCCTGGAGAGGGAAAAGTTCAAGTTGCTTACCCTTGGAATCCTCCTGCCCTACCTCCAGCAGGGAGATTGGCTATGCTTCTTAGACCTAAAGGATGCTTATACTCACATCCTCATTCATCCAGGGGTCTGTTACCAATTGCCTGAATAGTTCTCCCTGTAGAGAATCCAGGATCTCCTTACTTCTAGATGATACTGCAGCAGGAATGTGCCAATCAACATCTGGCATATTGAAATCTCCTATCAGTAGCACTTCCCCTTTCCTAGCAATGCTGCGTATGTCTTCAATTAACTCTCTGTCCACCTCTTCCTCTTGTGAGGGAGGTCTGTATATCACACCAATGCAAATAGATTTCTCTTTCCCTCTTTCTAGTTTAACCCACAATGCCTCCTCTCTCCCTTTCACGGTCCATGTAACTCCAAATGCCCATCTACACATGAGGCCAGCTCAGTGGGGCCTTAGAATTCAGTGGCTGCAGGCCACAGGAAACCTGAAGGACAAAGCGAAGGTGTCCAAGCTACTAACGTCTTCTCTGCAGTGGTGGCTTCATCTTCAGAATCTGGTGCAAGGAGTGCCTTTTCAAGCACCTCCACATTCACAAGTGTTGACAACCGATGCTTCTCTTCAAGGTTGGGGTGCACATTGCCAAGGAGCCTGCACTCAGGGCCTGTGGTCTCCTTGGGAGGCCGCACAGCAGATCATTCTCTTGGAGCTGAGAGCTACCTGCAGACTTTCTCTCATGTCCTCTCTCACCAGTCCGTCTTAGTTCAGACGGACAATCAAGTTGCTATGTTCTATGTGAACAAACAGGGGGGCACAGGGTCCCGACCTCTCTGTCAGGAAGCACAGGACCTGTGCTCCTGGGCAGTCTATCATGGCATACTTCTCAAGGCGGTCTATGTCCCTGGACAGGAGAATTACCTGGCAGACAGATTGAGCAGGATCCTACAGCCACACGAATGGCAGTTGAATCTTCTGGTGGTTCAACAGATCTTCCTACGATGGGTTCTTCCGACCATAGATCTCTTCGCCAGTCCATTGAACCATCAACTTCCAAGTTCTGCTCCAGACAACCGCATCCTCTCAGAGTAGCAGCGGATGTGTTTCTCATTCCGTGGTCTACAGGCCTCCTATATGTGTTTCCTCTCACTCCCGCCTCTAGTGCCCAAGACACTGTTCAGAATGATCCGGGACAAGGCCTCGGTGATCCTGGTGGCCCCCAGATGGCCAAGGCAACCGTGGTTCCCACTTCTGTTGCAATTAGCGGTGGACACTTCTCTTCCTCTGGGGATACAGCCCGATCTCCTGTCTCATGAGCAGGGATCTCTCTTACACCCCATCCTCCAGTCCCTCGATCTGATGGCCTGGCTGCTGAAAGGGTAGTTCTAGCACCCTTACTGCTGCCTAGGGAGGTGGAGGACGTGGTTCTGGCTTCTAGGAGGCAGTCCACCCGGCAGTCTTGTGCCCTCAAGTGGCGTAGGTTCTCCACCTGGTGTGCTCAACACAAGGAAGATCCTTTCTCATGCCTGATACCAGTGGTGGTGCAATATTTGCTTCACCTATCCAACCTAGGCCTTAAATCCAGCTCTGTTAGGGTCCATCTCAGTGCTCTCTCAGCGCACCACTCACCAGTGGAGGGTCAGTCTCTCAAGCCACCGTTTGGTGGCACGCTTCCTCAGAGGCCTACTTTTGCTTAAGCCTCCAGTTCATCCACCTGCCCCTGAGTGGGATTTGAATGTGGTCTTGCAACAGCTTACTTGCCCACCATTTGAGCCTATGGCTACTTGTCCTTTGTGCTTTCTCTCCTGGAAAGCATTGTTTTTGGTAGCTCTTACCACAGCAAGGCGAGTGAGCGAGCTTCAAGCCCTGGTGTCAGATGCACCATACACTAGGTTCTATAGGAACAGAGTCTAACGGACTCACCCTAAGTTCCTTCCAAAGGTTGTCTCCTCCTCCCACCTCAATCAGGAGGTGGTTCTTCTGACTTTCTTTCCCAGGCCGTATGCCAGCCGGGCTGAGATGGTCTTGCATACCCTGGACTGTAGGAGGGCGTTGTCCTTCTACCTTGACCTTACACAGGGACACCGAATGGCTGTGCAGCTCTTCGTATTTTTTGACCCTAATAAGCTGGGGTTGCCTGTCTCCAAGTGTACCTTGTCCATCTGGGTGGCAGACTGTAGCGCCTGGGCGTATAGGGCAGCCGGCCTCTCCTTGCAGGGTCGAGTCACGGCCCACCGTGTGAGGGCGAAGGCTGCGTCAGTGGCTCATCTCCGCTCTGTTCCGTTGGCAGACATCTGCAGGGCCGCTACTTGGTCCTCAAGCCAGACTTTTGCAGCCCGCTACTGCCTCGAGAGGGAGTCCCGCAGGGACAGTGCTTTCGGGCAGGCGGTACTCCGTAATCTCTTTGAGGTACAGGCAATGTTCTCTCTAATTTTCTGTAGGCTGTGTGTGCATAAAATATCAGCTGTGCAGCTTTTGAAGGAAGGTTAAATTTTTGTGCGCCACATAACGACACTCGGAGTTATATACTTTAAAATTTGACTACACATCAGAATACAGTATGTACACCACATTGATTGCACTAAAAAACATTGTAGAACTTGTGAAAACCCTAAATACATAACAACTTTTAAATGTTAAGATGTCTGTGTTGTTTTCTATCAGAATCAGAACCGTAATTTTTGTGCCCTCTGTTGTAAAGTATGTGCGCTCGCTCGGCAAGGTGTGTGCACGCGCACAGCTTAGAGGGAACAGTGGGTACAGGCAGCTCCTACCCTCCGGCCCTGGTGTTGGGCTACCGTTCGGGGGCATTCTCAGAGAACATTCTTTTCACACATGCTGAGGCTCTAGAGGGAGCTTATTTTTCAGCTTTGGGTCCCTGGTAGCCTTAAGCTGGGGAGTCCCATATGTGAGGAGTAACTTCCTGCTTGGTCCTGGAGAAAGAGTAATTACTCACCTGTAACAGGTGTTCTCCAGGAGCAGCAGGAATCAGTCCTCACAACCCTCCCTCCTCCCCTTGGAGTTGCAGTCATATAATTCATTTTCTTTTTTGCTGTCTTTTAGCTATGTCATCAGACTGAGCAAGATGGCACACTTGGGCGGGAAGGAGACCGGGCATGCGTGCTGCATTCCCAAAGGCTTTCTTTGAAAGCTGGGGAAATGCTCTGCATGGGGGCTCCGTCAGCACCGACGTCACCCATATGTAAGGACTGATTCCTGCTGCTCCTGGAGAATACCTGTTACAGGTGAGTAACTACTCTATTTCTGTGGTGGATATTGCCTTTATTTGTGGGGACAAACAGGTAAGCCACTATCATATTAAAGGCTTAAATTCAGCAGGTCAGGCCATCATTTCCAGCCTTCATCTACACAACAGCAGTTCTGCATGGTAGCCGCACACCAGCTCAGTTCAGGATTCTAGGCTCAATGTCAGAAATCATTTTCTCCAAAACAAAAAAGAAGGCTTAGACTAAAGCAAGAGCCATTCTTTGGAAAATGTACAAAGATACATGAATAAATAGCGGACCACTCTTACACAGTATTTGAAAACTCTGATGATTCCATGGGGCCTTTGTATGATTAAACCACCACAGATGTTTTTGGATGACACACAGTTTCTAAGTAAATGGAATGGTATCCTCAACAAGTGCAGTTTATATCTTCTTGCTGTTCTTGGTGAACGAATTATAGTTGTGGAAGATTTGATTAAGCAGCTGCTTTCTACATCAGAAGAAAAATTGAGGGTTTACCAAGTGATTCTTTTAATTTGCATTGGGAGAACTAAATCAACAGTTATCACAGTTTCGGGACAATTTGAGACGTTTAAAAACAGAAAAGTTTAATTGTGACAAATTTGGTTCTGATCATGATCAGGTTTATACCCGTAATCAAAAAACAATTAGTCACAAGAAGTAAGTATCTTTTGACAATACTTTTGAGGACACAGGTGACAGCAACTCCTCGGTACGGACCCAACATCGACAATACTATCAGTACGGTACACAGACCTCTCATGACCGTGAACAGGATTTACAGCAGGGTTGTTACCAGGATTGAAGATCCCAACTACGCTAACAAACTAACCCCCGAAGAGGTCCAACCACTTACTCCCGCAGCAAACAGCAGTCGTCAACTTGACTAACACTCTTATCTCCAGGAACAAGCAGGAATGTAGTATTCACATATGGGTATCGTCGGTACCGACAGAGCCTGCGCGGGAACGCACACCAGCGTCCAATAGGAAAGCTTTTGGGAGCATCCCACAGCACCTGCGTGCTGCCTTCCCACCTTTCCCAACTGTCCCTCTCCAGTTCTTCGTTTTCTGCCGAGCCGACAGGTCGCACATCCTGTCACCGCAGAAAAAGAAATCCCTTCTATTCTTATTTTTCGGGCCGCGTCTGCCTTCCCTCAACGCTACACCGGTACCGCCGGTTCCTCTTTCTTTGCTTCTTAAAAAAACAAACAAACAAACTTTCTTTTGGAGTCTTTCCAGTAATTTTTCTCTTCAGGTGCCACGCGCCATTTGGGGCACTAGGCCCAACTTTTTCTTCAGAATGGAAAAACCCGCTTCGGGTTTTAAAAAGTGTTCTAAGTGTGGCGTTACCATCTCCGTCACCGACACCCATGAGTGGTGCCTCGAATGTTTAGGTCCTGACCACTCTATCTCAGAGTGTGTTGCCTGTGGGATGATATCAAAAAGGGGCCGACGGAACTGAGCTGCTAAACCTAGCACCCTTTTTCCCTCTGATGCAGCCTCCGTGGCATCGACGGCTTCCAGGGCTTCGTCTTCCTCCCATGGATCTCAGGTAACTAAACATAAATCTAGCGGGTCCTCAAAGGGTAGAACTCCTTCTAGACAGCGAGATGCCTCTGGCATTGCCCTTGAGGGAATTTCACCGGCAAAATTGCCCCAGCGGGAGGCTTCGGCTTCCAAAGCACTAACGGGGCTCCAGGATGTTCTCGAGGCTTCAACCTTGGCAGAACTACTGGTGCCATGTTCTGGGGTACCGGCCGCTTCATCCAGTACCAATACCCAAGCATCGGCAGCGTTGATAGATAAGAGATTCTTGGCTATTGAACGCAGTCTGGCGGCTCTTCTCACGGCCTCGATGCCTCTGAAACCGTTTCAGACAATTCAACCGGTGCCGGCACCGACTGCATCGACATCGGCAGGTATTCTACCGGGACCGAGTCATGCGTCTCTATCCGGCATTGACAAGTTGGTACCGGACCTCTCCAATGCTAACTTTGATCGGTACCAGTACCGTGCCTTGCACGATCACCCGGATCGGAGATACTTCGAATTCTTGGATGAGTCTGAAGACTCTGAAAGCTCTGCCGATACCAGAGTACTTCTTCCTGAGGATTCCTCTTCTCCTCAGCATAGGATGTCTCCACCAGAGGATATGTCCTTTCAGGATTTTATCCGAGATGTGGCACGAGGTCTTTCCATCCCAGTGGCTCCTGAAAAGGAGATTAGGGCAAAGGAATTAGAAATCCTGCAATACCCTAAAGCTCCCAAGGAGGCAGCTACCTTACCTATTCATCAGATCTTGCATGATCTCATGTTAAGGATGTGGGAAACACCTCTAACCACATCTCCTCACTCTCGAAGACTCGACACCATGTATCGAGTTCCTCCTTGTCCTGGGTTTCAGAAGACTCAGTTACCACACCATTCCATGGTGGTCGAATCAGCTATGAGAAGGATAAAGAGTGCAAAAAGGCATGCATCTAATCCTCCAGTACGTGAGTGTAGGACTCTTGACGCCTTTAGACGTCGAACCTTCCAGGCTTCCATGCTTTCTGCTAGGATCAGTTCCTATATCTTATATATGGGAATGTTCCTTAAGGAGGTCACAGGAGATTTAGAGCTTATGAGCCCTCTCCTTCCTGATGATAAGAGGCAAGATTACCTCACCCTTGTCAAACATGCTCAGGATGTTTCCAAGTTGGTGAATCGTGCAGCCTTTGACTGCTTTGAGTGCATAAGCAGAACCTCTGCTATTGCCATAGGTGCACATAGGATTGCCTGGCTCCAGGCATCTGACTTGGAAATTTGGGTACAGGATAAACTAGGGAATATTCCTTGCAAATGAGAGAATCTCTTTGGCAAGAATTTTCAGGAAAAAGCTAATGAGATAGATGCTGACAATATCACTCTGGATAGATTGTCTAAATCTACAGCTGAGCCTGCAATGAAAAAATCCTCTAAGAAACCATTCTTCAGTAAGAAGAAGTAGTTTTATCCCTGCTATACCCAACAGGGGTATCGCTTAGGTCAGTCTGCCAAAAAGGGACAACAGCAGCAACCTAGGCAAAGAAAGACAAAAGCAGCTAAGCCTCAACCAGCTCAGCAGATTCAACCTCCACAGGGGCTTTGAGTCCTATCTAGAGAACTTTGCCTTCCTGGCCCTGAACGGTCCAGAACCCTCCACCATCCCAGGAAGGTTATGTCATTTTGCCCCCAGATGGGGTCAAATAACAGCAGAAAATTGGACTCTGTCTATTGTAAGAGAAGGGTACAAGCTTCATTTCCTCAGCATGCCCCCTTCTACAATGGTAAGACAGTTCAATTCTCAGACCTCTCTCAACGACCAGTTAGGTCAAGAGGTCACTGTGCTTCTTGCCCAAGGGGCAATAAAAGAGATACCCATTCCCCAATGGGGTACAGGGTTTTACTCCCCCTATTTCCTTATTCCAAAGAAAACAGGAGGACACAGACCCATCTTAGACCTCAGAGAATTGAACAAATTCCTGTTCAAAGAGAAGTTCAAAATGATTTCTCTAGGAACTCTGCTGCCATACCTTCAGAGTCAGGACCGGCTTTGTTCTCTAGATCTCAAGGATGCGTACACTTATGTTCTCATCCATCCAACTCACCGAAAGTTCCTTCGCTTTCTGTGTCAAGGGAAGCACTACCAATACAGGGTTCTTCCTTTTGGCCTGGCCTCTACACCAAGGGTGTTCACAAAATGCATGGCTGTGGTGGCAGCATTTCTCCGCACCCTAGGAATATTCATCTTCCCTTACTTAGACGATTGGCTCATTCGAGCCCCTTCAGAGCCAGAGGCCAGGGTTGCTCTCTCTCGCACAATGCGCATCCTTCAGTATCTGGGACTTGTCATAAACTTTCCAAAATCCAACCTTGCTCCCACTCAGTCCCTAGAGTTTATAGGAGCTCTGCTGGATACCAGACAGACAAGGGCCTACCTTCCACAGCCCCGCTGCCTTTGCATTCTGCAGTTAGCTTCCCAAGCAGTGCTAAAACCTCACCTCACTGCTCGAGAAATGTTACAGTTGCTAGGCCACATGGCATCCACCGTGCATGTGGTTCCTTATGCTCGCCTCCATATGAGGGCAGCCCAGTGGACTTTATCCACTTAGTGGACTCAGGCGTCAGGTTGCCTGTCAGACAAAATAGCAAACTCAGATCGCCTTATTTTGTCCCTCCAATGGTGGCAGTCACTCCAAAACCTTTTGGTGGGGTCTCCTTTTCAGCAACCCACACCCCAAGCCACTCTAACAACAGATGCCTCACAGGTGGGTTGGGGAGCCCACCTGCAAGGCCTCTCTACCCATGGTACCTGGACTCCACAGGAGGCCTATCTACACATCAATCTCCTGGAACTCAGAGCAATCTTCCTTGCTCTTCGAGTATTCCACACCCAGCCCAGCTACAAGACAGTCCTAGTTCAAACAGACAATCAAGTAGCCATGTTCTATGTGAACAAGCAGGGTGGAACAGGCTCTCTGTCACTCTGCAACAAAGCTTTGGAACTATGGGCCCTCGCCAGAGAGCATCAGATTCATCTCCTTGTGGTTTATCTTCCAGGCATTCAAAACTCTTGGGCAGACAGACTCAGACGAGTTCTGCTTCCACACGAATGGTCCTCCATGCAGACCAGGTGGTCAGAATTTTTCAAATTTGGGGAATCCTGGACATAGACTCTATGTCAACCTGTATATACTTTAGTACTCTATGTCAACCTGTATATACTTACCATGTACTCTCCATCTATTCTGACCAAACTCAGCGTGTATATAGTTATTCTGTATTTATATCATTAATAGTTACCCTGTATTGTCCAAGTTCTAATACCTGTTATAATGTAAACTCAAACAGTCTTGACTGCACTGAGCTCTCGTTGTTGAATGTAAACCGCACTGATAACAAATAGCGCGGTATATAAGAAGTGTTAAATAAATAAATAAATAAATAGACCTCTTTGCAAGTCCGCTGAATGCCAAACTTCTCCGGTTCTGTTCCAGAATTCCAGCTCAGGGTTGTCAGGCCAGGGATGCTTTCCTCCTCCATTGGGGTCAGGACTTCCGGTATGCCTTTCCACCCATTCCCCTAATTCCCAAAACCCTGTTCAAGCTTCAGAGAGACAGAGGTCATATGATTCTCATTGTTCCACGTTGGCCACGACAAATGTGGTACCCTCTGCTCCTACACAGAGCAAAAAGCCACGTCAGATGAGGCACACAGTCAGAGAACGTGGTAAGACCAACCAAGGAGTAAGTATATGTCCACATTATCACTTTGCTTTCTTTATATATTTTTTATTAAGTTTTAGTGATTAATTTTAGTTTATAGCGTTCCAACATTTCTTTCCATATGTTTTTAATGTATTTGACATAAATTTACATGTGGTTTTAGGTTTTTTATGTTTTATGATATTTGTTCATATTGTTCTTAATTGTTTGTTTATTTCCTTGACCGCAGTTTGCCTTTACCAGTGAGGAAGTTTTTAAACGAAACACGGCCCATTTTGGGTTTTATTGGCAAATCAAATAAAGTTCCTTTTCAAATACTTACTCCTTGGTTGGTCTTACCACGTTCTCTGACTGTGTACCCTCTGCTCCTACATCTCTCTCAGGGCCTGGTTTCAGAAACCAGGCCCTGAGATGCAGACTGGGCATCCCAATCCCCAGTCTCTTCATCTCAGGGCCTGGTTTCTGAAAGCCTAGAACTTCACGGTCTTAACCTTTCCCAGCAGGTAAAGGATAGCCTTTATGCTTCCAGGAAGCCTTCCACAAGACGCTCTTATGCATTTAAGTGGAAAAGGTTTACCATATGGTGCTCGCAGAAGGGTCTTAAACCTCTTGCGATACCTCTGGAATCATTACTGGAGTATCTCCTTCATTTATCAAATGCAGGGCTTAAGACCAATTCAGTGATAGTTCATTTGAGTGCTATTGCAGCTTCTTTCAAGCCTCTAAATGGACAACCTATTTCCTCTCATCCTCTGATAGCGAGATTTATGAGAGGCCTTCTTTTAACTAAGCCTCCCATTAGGCCACCACCGGTGGCATGGGATTTAAATCTGGTTCTTGGGCAGCTGATGAAACCGCCCTTTGAACCATTAGCCACTACCTCTTTGAAATTCCTTTCCTGGAAGATCATCTTTCTTATTGCAATAACATCAGCATGTCGCATCAGTAACATAGTAACATAGTAAATGAAGGCAGATAAAGACCAGTATGGTCCATCTAGTCTGCCCAGTATGATGGCAAGAGTAGGTGCACCTGCCGCTCCGTGACTTGCAAGCGTTAGTGGCTGATCCTCCTTATACAAGGTTCCATCATGATAAGGTAGTCCTTAGGTCTCATCCACACTTTATGCCAAAGGTGGTGTCACCTTTTCATTTAAACCAAGCGGTTTACCTTCCTGTATTCTTCCCAAGGCCTCACGCCTCAAATGCAGAAAGGAATCTTCATACTTTGGACTGTAAAAGGGCTTTGGCCTTTTGCTTACAAAGGACACAGCAACATAGAAAGTCCTCCCAACTCTTTGTTGCTTTTGATCCTAGTCATTTGGCACTTCCAGTCTCCAAAAGAACACTGTCCAGCTGGATTGCACAGTGTATTTCTTTTGCCTATGAGAGTAAAACTCTTCCTCTTGAAGGCCATGTCACAGCTCACAATGTGAGAGCCATGGCAGCCTCTATGGCTCATCTTCATTCTGTGTCTATCGACGACATCTGTCGAGCAGCTACTTGGGCTTCGGTTCATACCTTCACAGCCCATTACTGCTTAGACAAGGACTCCCGCCGGGATGCCTTGTTTGTTCAGGCTGTTCTACAACACCTGTTCCATACTTAATCAACTCCTACCCACCATCCCTGGTAGGATGCCAGAGATCCATGGGGGGAAGTGGAGCCCTTTCACAGGGGCACACAACTTCTGGGGCCTTCTCCCTTGCATCTGCAGCTAGGGAGTCTCCATATGTGAAGACTACATTCCTGTTTGTTCCTGGAGATAGCATAGTTACTCACCTGTAACAGGTGATCTCTGGGAACAGCAGGAATTAGTCTTCACAACCCACCCACCTCCCCTAGGAGTTGTATCTCTCTATCTCTCTATCTTTCTCTCTTTCCCTCTCTCTTTTGTCTCAGCTTTAAACTCAACTGTAAAGGGACAGTTGGGAAAGGCGGGAAGGCAGCATGCAGGCACTGTGGGATGCTCCCAAAAGCTTTCCTATTGGACGCTGGGGAGCAAAGGCCTATAATATATTAATAATTCAACAAATGATTACAGCGACAATGCGTTATTGGTAAAGGAAGAGAGACACATTTGATTTTATCATTGGGTGTCACCACAAGTTGACCAATGGTAAAAGGGGTCACGGTACAAAAACGGTTGAGAACCACTGAGCTAGAAGAATCAGTGAACTTCAAGCTTTAGTGACCTTGTACTTGGGTTCTATCATCACAAGGTCATGCTTTAGATACATCTGAAGTTCTTACCAAAAGTAGTCCTTCTTTTCAATCTCTATGAGGCAATAGTTCTTCCTACTTACAGTCTGCAGCCTCATTCAAATTTTCATGAAAAAACCTTCCACAACTTGGACTGTAAATGAACTTGATCATATTATTTGAAAATGACTGAATCTTTTGCATGTCTCTGTTTAGCGCTGTGTACGCTTTGTAACACTATACAAATGATTAATAGTAGTAGTACTTTTTGGAAGACTGCTCAGCTTTTCATCTTATTAGACCTGGCATAGCAGTTGTGAAAAGGACTTCGGCAAACTTGCTTTCCTCATATATACTGTTTTGCTAGGAACAGTCAAATGTTCCTCTCTACTCCAAAGTCAAGTCTCACCAAATTGGAGCTACTGGAACAAAACAGTAGCTCTCTTAAAGTCAATCTCACTACAGACTTGAAGCAGATACTTGGTCTTCTCTTCATACCTTTGTTGCTGATTACTTTCTAGACCTGGGCTATACTTGAGCAATCTGTTCTTTTCTCCAAGCAGCTCTCACAATTCACTGTAAGGCCTACAAATTCAGTTTAGTGACCTACAACATGAGCAGCCCTAAGACTGGAAATCACTCACTTGTGTGCCTGACTCAATCCTGCTGGTAAGCAGAAAAGGCAGTGTTGCTCCTCTGTAACAGGTATTTCCATTGACAGCAAGAGTGATAAGGCAAAAACTCCCTCCCATCTCTCCAAGAGTTATGTTTCGTTGAGCTTTTTAACCTACTGAGGAGTTGAGGATACTAGTATGTGTGAGAAGATTGTGTATGCTCAGAACTTTACACTAAGATTCTGAGCTGAGGGAGAAAGTTTTCCACTGCCATTCGATAACATCACTTAATTGTGGGTCTCATCTATCCTGCTGTTGACGGAAAACACCTTTTTGCAGGTGAGCAGCATTGCTTTACATTCCTTCGATAAAGACTGTACATTTCTCCAGGAACAAGCAGGAAGTCAATCCTCACATATGGGTGACGTTGGCGCCGACGAAACCCTCGTGCAGAGCAATTCCCCAGCTTTCTATGAAAGCCTTTGGGATTGCATCACGCATGCGCGATCCCCTTCCCGCCCAAGGGTGCAGTCTTGCTCAGTCTTCTTTTTTCCGTGGAGCCCAATGGACGTGGTCCTGTTTTCACTGTGGAAAAAGTAGAAAGTGGCTTTATTTTTTCAGCTTCCTGGTTCGACACCAGTTCCCCTTCCCACCTTCGGCTTGGTACACTGGTACCGAGTCCGGTCAGTTTTTCATTTTTGTCCTTTGTGACTAGCGTTCGCGCTCTTTTTATTTTTCACTGGCAGCCCAGTTGTTTGACCTTGCAGGGGCCCTTTTTCCCCCGATGGCTGCCAGCGGGTTTAAAAAGTGTGATCGGTGTAAGAAGCTGATGTCTCTAACCGACACACACGACTGCTGCCTCCGATGCCTCGGCCCTGACCATGATCCGGTGGTCTATGGGCTGTGTGGTAAGATGTCTTCAAAGTCTTTGAAGAGCAGGCAGCATCAATGTGACAGGATTTTTTCTGAGTCCACAACCGCCCGAGCCCGGACCTCGTCAGAAGCCTTGACATCTTGGGAATCGGAGCCCGAGCATCATTGTGGGTCTTCTGAGCGGGGGTCTCCCTCCAGGGATCATTGGAGGAAGAAGAAGCTTGTGAGGGCGGCATTGCTGGACACCTGTGATTGGCTTGGGCCCTCGGGTTCCAGGCCGCAGAGCCCGGACCGCCGCCCCAGGTCCTCGGAGTTGGAGCGGTCGGCTAAACAACCTCGCAAGGAGCCGGAGATGTCAAACAAGGTAACTTCTGTTGTCCTCGTGGACTCTCCTCCGGGAGAGCCGGCGTCGTGCCCGACGATGTTGAGGCCCGAGCCGGGAGCTGCGGAGTCTTCTGAGGTTGGTGGTCCTGGAGAGCAGCATGGCTGCCTTCATGGAGCAACAGCGGGCACTGATGGCCGGTTTCACCGGTCTGTCCGCCCTGACCACCGGGATGTCGAAGTTGACGCCGGAGGCCGAGCCGATCCTCGAGGTGATCAGGTCTCGAGTCGATCCTTGGCCAAGGTCCCCCTCGACCTCCCGTTCGGGACCAAGGTCGTTGACGCCGGTGCCCTCTGCGTCGGGGCAGTCAGGCTCAAGGCCAGAGCCCATCGAGTCAGCTTATTTGAGTGGTACAGCTGTGATGTTGCTTTGTTGCGGGACTGGTTGCCGGGGGTGATGATTGTATGGTCGGACATAATTCCTTGCCCGGCTTGCCAATCTCAGCGGCATTGGTCTCACGGCCTGATTAAGATCAACCGGCAGATTGGGCAATGGGTTCAACAGACTGGTGGTGTACAGGTGCCACACCCTTGGGCAGAGGTGAAATGTGCTGGTCTATACCACACAGATGGTGTGCACCTCTCTCCAGTGGGTGCTCAGCAAGCAGGTCGATTCCATCTATCGAGTCCGCAAGAGTCCTGGGTTCCAGAAAGCGCAGCTGCCGCACAATTCCATGGTTGTGGAATCGGCCATGCACTGGCTGAAAAGCCAAAAAATGCACTTCTTGGTGTCTCCCGGCCGGGAGGCCCGGAAACTGGATGCCCTCAGCAGAAAGTGCTACCAGGGCTCGATGCTGTCATGCCGTTTCCAAACTTACCATCTGTACATGGGCATGTACTTGCGGGACCTGGCAAAGGAGATTGACGGGTTCTCGGCTCGCCTATCCAAGAAACCCTTGCAGTGCTTCAAAGCCTTGTCCACGGGGATCAGAGAGTGCTCGAAGTTCATGTCTCGAGCAGCTTACGACGGCTTTAAGGCTTCGGCGCGAGTAGCCACGGCCGGCATCGGTGCACACCGTCAGGCCTGGCTCATGTCATCGGACCTGGAGCCATGGATTCAGCACAAGTTGGTCGATGTCCTGTGCCGAGGAGACAACCTCTTGGGCAAACCCATGACTGAGAAAGCTGCAGAACTCGAGTCTGAGTACTTGACCCGGACAAGGTTGTCGAAGAAGACATCGGCACCTTCTCACAAGAAGAAGGCCTCGGGGAAAAAGCCCTTTTTCCCGAGGAAGTCTACAGCTTACAGAAACTACCCCACTTACCAGGCCGCCCCAGTTCCCCAACAGGGGCAGCAGACCAGGGGACAGGGGCATGGCCCGCATAAGCCGAATACCCCGAAGCCTCCAGCTCCGGCTCCTACCCAGCCGGGAGGGGGTTTTTGACTCCCAGTGCATAGCTCCTCTCGCACCAGTGGTTTGGCCCTGCACAGGTGGGAGGCTGGCCCTGTACGCTCACAGGTGGCCAGCCATTACTACCGACGCCTGGGTTTTGCAAATAGTCCAGCAGGGCTACTTATTTCACTTTCACTAGGTGCCCACCTCCTTTTTCCCAGGAGAGCCTCTCAGGCCCCCTTTTCACAGGAACCTTCTCCTGCAGGAGTTGGCAGGTCTGCTAAAGGATCAGGTGGTGGAACCAGTGCCCCACCACCTGCAGGGGCAAGGCTTCTACTCCAGGTATTTCCTCAGACCAAAAAGAAAAGGCCTTCGCCCCATCCTGGACTTGAAAAATCTGAACAAGTTCCTGGTGAGGGAAAAGTTCAAGATGCTCTCCCTTGGAATCCTACTGCCTTACCTCCACCAGGGAGACTGGCTATGCTCCTTAGATTTAAAGGATGCTTATACTCACATCCTCATACACCCAGACCACGGGCAATACCTCAGGTTTGTGGTTGGAGGAAACCACTTCCAGTACAAGGTACTTCCCTTTGACCTAGCTTCCGCTCCCAGAGTATTTACCAAATGCCTAGCAGTGGTGGCGGCCTTCCTCAGAAGCCAGGGAGTCTTCGTCTTTCCATACCTGGACGACTGGCTCATCAGGGGCCAGTCAGCTCAGGAGGCATGGCACGCCACTGTTCGCACAGTCAACCTGCTCCAGTACCTAGGGTTCATTATAAATCACGAAAAGTCCACTTTACTCCCCTCTCAGAACTTGGAGTTCATAGGGGCAAGACTGGGCACACTTCAGGCAAGGGCTTAACCTACCGCTGGACAGGGCAAGGCGGTTGCTGGACTTGGTACAACAGGTCCAGCACAGGCCTCAGGTCTCTGCAAGGGTCTTCGTATGCCTCCTGGGCCACATGGCCTCCACGGTGCATGTGACTCCCTATGCTCATTTTCACATGCGCACAGCTCAATGGAGCCTCAGAGACCAGTGGACGCAAGCTACTGGCCGCCTCAGAGACAGAGTAGCAATTTCCATGCTACTGGTGTCAGCCTTGCAATGGTGGCTTCACCCCCCCAGTTTGCTTCAGGGAATACCATTCCAACCTCCCTCTTACAGCAGAGTGCTGATGACAGATGCCTCCTTGCTGGGCTGGGGTGTCCATTGCCAAGGTTCCAGCACTGAGGGTCTGTTGTCCTCACGAGAGGCCACACTCCAGATCAATCTACTAGAGCTTCGAGCCATCCGCCTAGCTCTTCAAGCCTTCTGTCATCTTCTTGCACATCAGTCAGTGCTGATACAGACAAACAATAAGGTAGCGATGTTCTACATCAACAAACAGGGGGGCATGGGATCTCGCATCCTATGCCAGGAAACTCTGGACCTCTGCTCTTTTGCAGTGGCACATCACATAAACTGCTGCCCGGTCAGGAGAACCTCCTGGCCGACAAGTTGAGCAGGATTCTGCAACCTCACGAATGGCAACTGGACAGGGATGTAGCCCAGTGGAACTTCAACCATTGGGGTTTCCCATCCATGGATATCTTTGCCAGTCCACAAAACCATCAGTTGCCCCGGTTCTACTCGAGGCAGCCGCTTCCGCTGATTGTGGCGGCGGATGCTTTCCTGATCTCGTGGACACAAGGCCTTCTCTGTGCGTTCCCACCCATGCCCCTGGTGGCACGCACTGTTCAAAATTCTTCAGGACATGGCCTCTGTCATCCTGGTAGCCCCCAGGTAGCCCAGACAGCCTTGGTTCCCTTTTCTTCTTCAACTAGCGGTCGAGACTCCACTCCCACTGGGGGTGCAGCCCAACTTCTTGACCCAGGAACAGGGGTCCTTGCTTCACCCCAATCTCAGATCCTTCCATTTAATGGCCTGGCTGCTGACAGGGTAGTTCTCGCTCCTCTCCTCCTTCCCAAGGAGGTTGAGGAGGTGTTGCTAGCCTCTAGAAGTCAACCCACTAGAAAATCCTATGCGTGTAAGTGGCGTAGATTTGCCGGGTGGTGTGCTGAGAATAAGGAAAACCCTTCACTTGTCAAGTACCTCAGGTATTGCAGTATTTGCGCCACCTCTCGGAGTTAGGCCTCAAGTGTAACTCTGTCGGGTCCGCCTGAGTGCGCTATCGGCTAACCACTCTCCAGTGGACGGGCAACCTCTTTCAGCTCACCCTTTGGTGTCCCGATTCCTCAGAGGCCTGCTACTATTGAAGCCTCCAATTCATCCACCGGCTACTGAATGGGACTTAAATGTGGTCTTGCAGCGGCTCACTTGCCCACCTTTTGAGCCAATGTCCACCTGTGCTCTCCGCTTCCTTTCCTGGAAAGCACTCTTCCTGGTGACACTCACGTCTGCCCGCCATGTGAGTGAGCTGCAAGCTTTAGTATCGGATAGACCGCATACACGGTTTTATAAAAACAGGGTGGTACTACATACTCACCCCAAGTTCCTTCCAAAAGTGGTTTCCTCATTTCACCTCAACCAAGAGGTGGTTCTTCCAACCTTATTTCCCATGCTGCATACCTGCAGGGGAGAAGCGGTCCTGCATACCCTGGACTGTAAGAGGGCGCTCGCCTTCTACCTGGAGCGTACGTGGGGACATCGGAGAGCTTCTCAGCTCTTTGTCTCTTATGACCCTAGTAAACTGGGTCTCCCTGTCTCCAAGCACACGTTATCCACCTGGGTGGCGGACTGCATTGCCTGGGCGTATAGGGCAGCTGACCTTCAGCTGCAGGGCTGAATCACGGCCCACTCAGTCAGGGCTAAGGCCACCTAAGTGGCTAATCACTGCTCTGTCCCATTAGCAGACATCTGCCGGGCCGCAACTTGGTCTTCAAGCCAGACTTTTGCAGCCCACTACTGCCTGGAGAGAGAGTCCCAGCGGGACAGTGTTTTCGGTCAGGCGGTACTCCGTAACCTATTCGAGGTTTAGGCAACTCCTACCCTCCGACCCTTTGGTGTCAGGCTACCGTGGGGGTTGTGTTCTCTGAGAAAAATCCTATCACTGCTGCTGCAGCTCTTCTAGAGGGAGCCATTTTTCAGCTATGGGTTCTCGGTAGCCTATAGCTAGGGAGTCCCATATGTGAGGACTGACTTCCTGCTTGTTCCTGGAGAAAGCGTAGTTACTCACCTGTAACAGGTGTTCTCCAGGGACAGCAGGAATCAGTCCTCACGACCCTCCCTCCTCCCCTGCAGTTGCAGTCCTTGATTAATTTTTTCTCATTTTGCCTTCTTTTTAGCTATGTCATCTGACTGAGCAAGATGGCACCCTTGGGCGGGAAGGGGACCGCAAATGCATGATGCAATCACAAAGGCTTTCTTAGAAAGCTGGGGAATTGCTCTGCATGAGTGCTCCTTCGGCGTCGACATCACCCATATGTGAGGACTGATTCCTGCTGTCCTTGGAGAACACCTGTTATAGGTGAGTAACTACGCTTTATTCTCTGCCCATCATAACTCTTTCTCTACAATTAACCTTTTATTTGTGAATAATGCCACAATGAGATTATGGAGGGTTCAGTTGCCTGTATTTTAGTCCAGTCACACTCTGATAGTGTCAAAGGGAAATAGAGGCTGGAACTGCATACTGCTTGGTGACTAGATGATTGTCTCATAAGAAGTCAAGATCTGTGGGTCAGTTAAGAAACATATCAGTGGATTTTTTTTATATAAATTATAATGGAGAGATCTCAAGTGGCACTCTTGGGACACAGCTAAAGCAGTTATAAGAGGAATGGTCATAGCTCTGAGTTCTGCTTAAAAAGGAAAGCTCAAAGCAATAAAGTTTTGCCCGGGAGAAACTGATAATGTACAAAAAACTTCAGAAGCAATATTATTCTGTTTATTATACACTAAAAAGTAGGCCTGAGAAGGTAGGTAAATGTATTAAGCTGTCAGAATTGTGACAGTACGACAAGGATAATAAAGTGAACAAATTAATAGGTGTAAGCTGAGGGGCATTTGTAATAACTTGATCATATCTCTTGTTTTCTGAAGAGTTGACTACAGGTGGCAGTCAACATAAGAACATTAGATTTGCTTTACTGGGTTAGACCAAAGATCCATCAAGCCCAATATTCTGTTTCCAGCAGTAACCAATGCAAGTCAAAAGTACCTGGCAGGATCCCAAAAGGTGAACAGATTCCAGATTTCATCCAGTCTACTTTAAAAATGGCTTAGGGACCTTTCCTCTGGGAACTTGTCCAAATGTTTTTTTAAACCCAGCTACACTAACAACTTTTACTATATCCTCCAGTAACAAATTCTAGAGCTTAATTACACGTTAAGTGAAAAAATATTTTCTCCATGGACAAGCAGGATAAGTGCTCACATATGGGTGACATCATAAACAGACCCTTATGAAGGGACCTCTGGAAACTTTTAGATTTGGTTCTTTCATGTATGCACGTGTCCTCCTGCCTGCTGTGCCTCATTTCCTCCATCTCTCTTTTTTCCCACAAAGCCCCAGTTAGTCTTAAATGTACTACTTTGTAGCTCCATTGGGTATTCTCTAGTCTTTGTAAATTTTTTTTAAGAATTGTGAAATATATATTTCGTCTTAATACAAGGAAAACTTTGCAAAGGTAAATGCAAGAAAAAAAAGAATAAAACATAGAGTATAGCCCTAATTACGGGAAGATAAAACCAGTATAGAGCAAAAATCACTTAATAGGAAATAGGCTATTTAGCCAAATACACAGATTTTATTGATTTTATTTTATTTAGCAGGATTTATATACTGCCTTTCATCTGGTCAAAATGGTTTACATAGAACAATGTTTTTTAAATACATAGAACACAATACATTATGTACAATGAACAGGTAACCAGTGCATAGAACAAAACAACTTATGTACAATGAGCAGATAACTTATATACAAGAAGACTGAATGTAGGTTTGGTTGGTTATTTACATTGGTGAGCTATAATGCAGGGTTTGCGCAAGAGAAGTTGCGTAGGAGCTTATTTTGTTTGCTTGGGTTTGTGGGTTTTGTGTATGTTTGAGGGGGGTGGTTCTGCGAGGGACAAAAGTGTTCAATGAACAGGTGAGTTTTCGGGTGCTTCCAGAAGTTAAGGAGATCTGGTATGTTTCAGATTTGGTCTGGCAGGGTGTTCCAGATAGATGGTGCGTATAATTCAAAGGACCATGCACACGCTTGCTAGTTGGTTTTTGCTTTTGCGTGTGGGATGATAAGAGTGTTTTTGTTGATTGTCTTCTTGGTATGTTTTGTTGTGGGATCTGGAGTAGAGTCTGCAGGTGTGAGGTGGTATGGCAGTGGATCTCCTTGTGGGTGAGAAGGAGAGTCTTGTATTTGATCCGGTTTTCGAGGGGCAGCCACTGTAGGTGCTTCAAGATAGGTGTGATATGGTCATATTTCGAGGCTCCTTTAAATATGCGTGCGGTGGTGTGTAGAGTGCTGCGTAGGGCGAGTAAGGTGGACTACGGTAGGCCTTGGTAAATGGAATTACAGTAGTCGAGATGTGGGAGGATTAGGGCCTAGAGAATGGAGCAGAAGTCTGTTGGTTCGAGGAGGGGGCATAGCCATTGTAGGGTCTTGGCCTTGAAGGTAGGTTGTATTGGCAGTCTTGTGTATCTGTGGAGTGAAGGAAAGTTGTTGATCCAGGATGATGCTGAGGTATTTGATTTCAGTTTACACTTTTATTTGTTCATTGTTTACGGTAAGGGTGGTAGGAGAATTAGAACATAAAAACATAAAAAATGCCATACTGGGTCAGACTAAGGTCCATCAAGTCCAGTATCCTGTTTCAACAGTGGCCAATCCAGGTCACAAGTACCTGGCAGGTAACCAAAGTCCAAAGCTTCCACAGTACTCATCCCGGGGTAAGCAGTAGATCTCCTGGGTCCTCTTTAACAAAGGACCTTTCCTCCAGAAACTTGTCCAAACCTTTTTTTAAACCCAGCTACAACTAACAGCTTTTACTACATCCTCCGGTAACAAATTCCAGCGTTTGATTACGTGTTGCGTGAAAAAATATTTTCTCTTATTAGTCTTAAATGGGTTATATTGTAGCTTCATTGCGTGTGCTCTAGTCTTTTTACTTTTTGATGGCGTAAACAAGCGATCTACTTTTATCCATTCCACTCCATTCATACATTTATAGGCTTCTATTATATCTCCCCTCAGCCTTCTCTTTTCAAGTTGAAGAGCCCTAACCTTTTTAGCCTCTCTTCATAGGGGTATCCTTCCATTCCCATTACCATTTTGGTGGCTCTTCTCTGTACCTTTTTTAATTCTGCTATATCCTTTTTAAGTTACGGCAACCATAATTGCACACGATATTCAAGGTGCGGTTGAACCATGAAACAATACAGAGGCATTATAATATCCTTTATTTTATTCTCCATTCCTTTCTTTATGATTCCTAGCATTCTATTAGCTTTCTTGGCCGCTGCTGCACACTGGATGGAGGGTTTCAACATATCCACAATGACGCCTAAATCTTTTTCCTGGGTGGTGGTTTCTCAGGTGGTAAACAAAGTTTGGGTTGTTCTTCCCTAGGTGCATATCATTGCACTTGTCCACATTAAATTTTATCTGCCATTTGGATGCCCAGTCTTCCAATTTTTCAAGGTCCTCTTGGGTTTTAAGAACTTTGAATGATTTTGATGTCATCTTCAAATTTGATCACCTCACTCATTATTTCCATTTCCAGGTCATTTATGAATATGTTAAAAAGCAGCAGGCCCAACACAGATCCCTGGGGTACTCCACTATTTACTTTTCTTCATTGAGAAAATTGGCCATTTAGCCCTACTCTCTGCCTTCATCTTTATCTTTATTTGCACAGTTTGATATGCCGCCCTTGCTGAAGCATCAGGGCGGTGTACAATAAAATATAGCGGCTACGGGAAACAAAGCAAGACAGAAAAGTGATAGAAAAAAAACCAGAGCGAAAGATAGCACAGAGAAAGAGCCAGACATAAGAACTAATAATAGACAAAAGGGCAGGAGGGAGAGGAAACTACAAAGTGGCTGGATTGTAACGTCACTGAGTTACAGCGGGTGGGGGGCCCGACTGGGGGAAGGCAAGACCATCAGCAGAAGCAGGGAGATCATAGGCCTGACAATAGAGGTGTGTTTTATTTATTTATTTATTTTATTTATTTAACAATCATTTATATACCGCATCTTCCAGAGATCAGTTGCGGTTCACAATAAACAACAATCAACAAAGCAGAGTTTGTTTTACATGTAACATCTTATAACCACAAGCAATATTATAAGTAAACAGCAAATGTTAAAACTGAACAGAACAGTGAAAACCATATACATTATATACAGATACACATTATGTAGGGCTTTAGCATTGTGCATAGTACAGTTTCAGCTAGGTGGAATTGTCTGTTTAGGTCATTGGATCACCTCAGACAAAAACTGGTTAGCCTTTATCTAAATCAATTGAGGGATGATCTGTATTGTTGTAATGCATAGTAAATAGATAGGTTTTCAATTTTTTACGATGTTTTTTATGATGTTTTTCAATTTTTTACGATGTTTTTCAATTTTTTATGATGTTTTTCAATGTTTTAAGAAGTGCTTTGAAACGGGGGAAAGATGATTTGGTGTGAAGGGAGTGCGGGAGCGAATTCCATAGAGTGGGACTTAGAAAGAAGAAGGCAGAGTGACGGGTAAGCTCGATATGGGCCTGGGAGGGGGAAGGGAGAAAAAGACAGTTGCTGTGTGCAGAGCGGAGGAGACGTGGAGCCGGTTGAAGGTGAATAATGTCAGCTAGGTACTGTGGAGTGCTGGTGTGCAGAACCTTGTGCGTGATAGTAAGGAGTTTGTAAATTAATCTAACATTGATCGGAAGCCAGTGTAGAGAAAGGAGGCAGGGGGTGACATGGCTGTGAGCAGAAGAGCAAGTGATAAGATGGGCAGCTGTATTTTGGACTAACTGGAGGCGCCGAAGCTGGTAGTGAGGGAGACCTGCGAGAACAGAGTTACAATAATCTAAGCGGGTGATCACAAGTGACAGGACAAGAGTAGTAATAGAGGAGGTAGGGAGAAACAACTGAAAAGCCCTGATCCTACGAAGATGAAAAAAGGAAGTACGTACCACCGAGGAGATATGTTGTTGAAAAGAGAGAGAGGAGTCCAGGGTGACACCCAAATACCGAAGGGTGGGAACAAGGGGAATAGGAAGAGTGGACATAGTGGGAGATAGATCAGGAGAGGGAGCACCAAAGGAGAACCAAATGGCAGAGGATTTGGAGGGGTTGCCGTGGAGAAACTTTTGATTAAACCTGGTGGCAATGAGAGTGAGGCAGGTATTGAGCGGAGCAAGATCTGGTGCTGAGGGAGATGTGTGATGGACTAGGAGAATGTCATCTGCATAAATATAGGCAGAAATTCCAGCTTGTTGTATGAGCAAACAAGGGAGTTTCTGATCCACAATACTACACTGCCTCCAATCCCATGACTTTTTAATTTCGCCAAGAGTCTCTCATGAGGGATCTTGTCAAAGGCTTTCTGAAAATCCAGATACACAATATCAACCAGCTCACCTTTGTCAGCTTGTTTATTCACACCTTGAAAAAAATATAACAGATTAGTAAGACTAGACCTTACTTGGCTAAATCCATGTTGACTTTCTCCCATTAAACCATGACTATATACATGATCAGTAATTTTATTCTTTATAATGATTTCTACCATTTTGCCTGGTACTGATGTCAGACTCACAGGTCTGTAGTTTCTCGGATCACCCTGGAACCCTTTTTAAATATTGCCATTACATTGGTTATTCTCCACTCTTCAGGTACTACAGTTGATTTTAATGATAGTTCACAGATTACTAATAGTAGGTCCGCAATCTCATATTTCAGTTCTTTCAATACCCTTGGATGTATACCATCCGGTCCAGATGATTTGGTACTCTTCAGTTTATCAAATAGTTTTAATATATCTTCCTGCTTTATCGATATTTCTTTCAGTTCTTTCGATACATCACCTTTATATACCATTTCAGGCATGAGTAAATTCCCTACATCATCTTCAGTAAAGACTGAAGCAAAGAATTCATTCAGTCTCTCTGCTATGGCCTTGTCTTCACTTAGCGCCCCTTTTACTCCTCTATCATCCACTGGTCCAACTGACTGTCGCACAGGTTTTTTGCTACGAATGTACTTGAAAAAGCTTTTATTATGCATTTATGCTTCCACGGCAAGCTTTTTTTCAAATTCTCTCTTTGCCTGTCTTATCAATGCCTTGTATCTAACTTGGCAGTGCTTTTGCTGTTTCCCATTTTCATCACTTAGCTCCTTTTTCCATTTCAAGAAAGATGCTTTTTTTGGCTACAACAGCTTCTCTGACCTTGTCTTTAAACCATGCTGGCAGTTTTTTGGCCTTCCTTCCACGTCTCTTAAAGCGTGGAGTACATCTGTTCTGGGCTTCCAAGAGAGTATTTTTAAACAATGCCCGCGCTGTATGCAAATCTTTAGCCTTTGCAGCTGCTTCTTTTAGTCTTTTGTTAACTATTTTCCTCATTTTATTATAGTCTCCCTTTTGAAAGTTAAATGGGAGTACTGTGGATTTCCTTGCTGTCCTTCTTTCATTTATTAAATCAAATGCGATCATGAAATGATCACTATTGCCAAGTGGCCCCAACACCTTTATCTCTTTCACCAAATCCTGCATGCCACTAAGGACTAGGTCCAAAATAGCTTCTCCTCTTGTTTGTTCATGAACCAGCTGCTCCAAGAAGCAGTCATTTATTTAATCTACAAACGTAATCTCCTTAGCACGTCCTGCTGTGACACTGACCCAGTCAATATCCAGGTAATGGAAATCACCTATTATTACTGTGTTGTAACTTTTGTTAGCTTCCCTTATTTCTTTCAACATTTCATTATCCATCTGTTTATTCTGGCCAGGCGTCAGCAAGGGCTGTTGTAGCAGCACACCAGTGACGTCAGCAACTGCTCCTCCTTTCCTGGGGCATACAGGGGCTCCAATTCAAAGCAGAAAAAAATGTAGCACGCAAAGTTCCTCCCTGTACTTCTTGCAATTTAATAACCATCTCTTGAGAAAAAAAGCATAAGGATATAACAAGTGGCACTTAACTTAGAATTTATACAACTAATAGCCACCCATAAGTCCTTCAAAGTAAACTCCCCATTTGGAGAAAATAGACAGGAGCAGTGGAACTTTCTTGGAATCCCATGACAAAACAGATTTTGGAAGTGCTACAACATCAGCTCTCTCCTCTAATTCCCCAGTAGAAGAGTCTTCCACTAATATAGTAAATTAGAAAAGGGGGTTTGGGTGAGGAGGAGGTGTTCTGTCTGCAGAGCTTAAAGAAGCTCCCTCTAGAGAGGCTTGAGCCACTGGCAGAACCACAACATGCTTATCTATCAGCCCAGTAGTCTTTATAAGTGGTGAAGCTAAAGACTGTGACTTCATAGTGTGCTTTTTCTCTGCCTCATGGGGGAGCACTCACATCATTTTACCAAGTATCCAGTCCTCCAAGTCAAACATTATTAATGGGCAATTCCTCCACTGGTATCCGTTGGTACTCCAAAGGGGCGTGAACTTCCTTTTTTGGTCATTCCCCTATGGCCATACCCCTTTGCCCCACGCCCTGTGGCTGCATATAATGGTAATGATCGATCTTAAGGATCCTGGTGTCCTAACACTGACGTAACAGGGGTGCCTGTTGTGCCTGCACTGTGGGCTTAATGCTCCAGTAAAACTGATGCTTCTCCACTCAGGCCAATGGCACGGGCCTTTGGACACTCTACACCTCTCCAAACAACAATACATCAGTCTTTGTACTTTTTGAAGAAGCAAATAACCATAGTAACATAGTATATGACAGCAGATAAAGACCAGTATGGTCCGTCTAGTCTGCTCAGCAAGGTGGCAAGAGTAGGGACACCTACCGCTCTGTGCAGGTTAGCCCTCCCCATGCCTCTATTTAGGGGTGTACTCACTGTTCCTTGCAGGTCACCCCTATTTGTATAGATATAAGAAATAGTTAAGTTTACTTTGATTTTATTCTGTTGCTATAAAGGGATCCACTGTGTCTGTCACTATATTTGCCCACCACTTCCATCGGGAGGGCATTCCAAGCATCCACCACCCTTTTAGTGAAAATATATTTCCTGACGTTGTCTTTCAGATTACCCCCTTGCAGCTTCATGCTATGCCCTCTAGTTTTACAGCTTCCCCATCTTTGAAAAAGGTTTGTTTGTTCATTAATACCCTTTAAGTATTTAAAGGTCTGCATCATATCTCCCCTGTCCCTCCTCTCCTCTAGCATATACATATTTAGGTCTTCAAGTCTCTTCTCATACATCTTCTAGTGCAGGCTTCAAATCATTTTGGTCTCCTTTCTCTGAACCATTTCAAGTCTTTTTATATCCTTTGTGAGATATGGTCTCCAAACCTTAACACTGTACTCCAAGTGAGGCCTCACCAGCAACTTGTACAGAGGCATTAATACCTTCTCCTTACTGCTGGTAATTCCTCTCTGTATGTAACCCAGCATCCTTCTGGCTTTTGCCACCGCATTGTCACACTGTTTCACCACATTGAGATCCTCAGAAACAATCACTCTGAGGTCCTTCTCCTGCTCCGTGCACACCAACCTCTCGCCCTCTATTAATACAATTCCCTTGGATTTCTGCATCCCAAGTGCATGACACTGCACTTCTTCACATTAAATCTTAACTGCAAGCATTAGACCATTCTTCAAGCTTTTCTCAATCTTTCCTCATGTTATCCATTCCCTCAGGGGAGTCCACTCTCTTGCAAATGTTTGTGTCTTCTGCAAAAAAGCAGACTTTTCCATTCAGTCCTTCAGTCAGCAATATCATCCACAAATACATTGAACAGTACCAGTCCCAGGACTGATCCCCGGGGACACCACTACTCACTTTCCTTTTATCCGAGTGAATTCTGTTTACTATCACCTTTTGTCATCTCAGTTGATCACCTTGGGATCTATCCCCAAGCTGTTCAGTTTATTGATAAGCCTCTTATGAGGAACAGTATCAAAGGCTTTGCTGAAATCTAGGTATATCACATCCATTCTTTAGTTTATCCCACTGCAGTTCCACTTCCCTTATATCCTCCCACCTTGCCAATTCCTCCTTTAGGCACTTGACCATTTTACAGAAGTCAGCGTTTTTGAAGTGTAGGACCTTCAGTTTGCTGTGATTGGACTAAATCCAGCATCAAACTTTCCCTGGTTGGTTCCATCACCATTTGTCTAAGCAATGTTTCTTGGAAGGCATCCACAGTCTTTATACTTCTGTCCAGATTTGCAGAAGGAATACTTCAATCCACATCTGGTAAATTAAAGTCACCCAATATGATCACTTCTCCCTTCATGGCTACCTTTGCAATATCAATAATCAAGTCTCTATCCATTTCTTCGGTTTGAGTTGGAGACCTCTAGATTACACCACTATGGATGACAGTGCTATCTCCTCTTTCCAACACAATCCACAGCACTTCTTCTTTTTACATCGTCTCTTGCATTTCAGTAGCCTTAATATTGCTTTTGACATACAGGGCTGCTCCTCCTTTTCTGCCTTCTCTATCTCTTCTAAATAAATTATAGCTGTCTTGTTGAACCACTCCACTCATTATTTTATAGACCAATTTATTTCCTCCCTCAACAATCAGTTATGACATATTTGTGAAACCTTTTCAGCCTATTATAGAGGTTTATTTTCTTCTGAAATCCAGGGCCAGATTTAAGATTATGGTGCCAATAGGCAAAGGAGCAGTGAGAAGGAGAATAACCCAGAGATTGGAGAGTGGGCAGTCCCAAGCCTCAGATTTTGTGCTTTTTTAGAATTTGATGCCCTAAGCATGTCCCTAAGTTATATATGCCTAAATCCAGCCTTCCAGAAATAACACATTCTAATGTTAAAATTGAAGAATTTCTCAGTCAGCTTTAACATCCTACTGCCCTGCCCCTATTGAGTTGAAGCCTAAGTTAGAAGCAACATTTCTGGATTTTTATTTGGCCATATTTCTTACCTGCATTATCTAAAAAATCTAAGCAGGCTTATAAGGATGAGTAGTAGGTCATTAAATCTCTTAAGCCTGCAAAGAGTCTAAGGGAGGACAGAAACATAGAAAATGACGGCAGAAAAAGACCACATGACCCATCTAGTCTGCCCTTACATATCTACTACAATAGTCCCTTTTTATCCTTTAGAGATCTTCTATGTTTGCCCCATGCTTTCTTGAATTGAAACTGTCCTCGTCTCCACTACCTCCACTGGGAGACTATTCCACTCTTTCCATAATTAAATATTTCCGCATATTACTCCTGAGTTTATCCCCTTTCACTGTCATCCTATGTCCCCTCGTACCAGAGCTTGCTTTCAGTCGAAAGAGGCTCTCCTCCTGGGCATTTATGCCATAGAGGTATTTAAACATCTCTATCATATTATCTCCTCAATCCCATCTTTCCTCTAATGTATACATATTAAGATCTTGCAGTCTGTTCCCTTATGCTTTATAGCAAAGACCTCTAACCATCTTAGTAACCACCCTCTGCACAGACTTCATCCTGCTTATATCCTTTTGAAGGTGTGGTCTCCAGAATTGTACACAATACTCTACCTATGATCGCACCAAAGACTTGTACAGAGTCACTGTCACCTCCTTTTTCTGCTGTCCATTCCTCTCCCTGTGCACCCAAACAGCCTTCTGTCTTTTGCCATTACCTTTTCTACCTGTTTAGCCGCTTTCAAATCATCAGAAACAATCATGCCCAGGTCCCAGTCTTCTTTCATGGAGAGAAGTACTTCGCCCCCTGCACTGTACTGCTGCCTTGGATTTCACTTTGCTTTTCTGCAGAACTTGTGATTAGTTATTGTGGTTTAAATAAGTAAGTTTTATAAATAAAAACATATTGCAAAGGCCTATAATATTATTAATAATTCAACAAATGATTACAGCGACAATGCATTAGCGGCAAAGGAAGAGAGACATATTTGATTTTATCATTGGGGGTCACCACAAGTTGACCAATGGTAAAAGGAGTCATGGTACAAAAAAGGTTGAGAACCACTGTTCTAGGGCTTCATCTTCCTCCTATGGATCTCAGGTAACTAAACCCAGGTCTTCCAAGACCAACCGGTCCTCAAAGGGTAGATCTCCTTTGAAGCATCGAGATGCTACTATTGTTGCCCTCGTAGAAAACATACCGGCAAAACAGCCCTGGCGGGAGGTCCCAGCCTCCAAAGAATTAACGAGGCTCCAGGATGTTCCCGAAGCTTCCACATCGGGAGAACTCCTGGTGCCATGTTCTGGTGTCGTGGCCTGTTCCACCTGTTCCGACATCCAGGCATCAGCAGGGGCTATGGATCAGAGCATCCTGGCCATCGAACACAGTCTGGCGGCTCTCTTAGCAGCCTCGGTACCACTAAGACCGCTTCAGATGGTTTTGCAGTCATCGGTACCAGTACCGACCGCGCCTGCTTTAACCGATGCGCTGTCCCCCATGCCGGCTCTTGAATCATTATCCGGTATCGAAGGACCGGTATCGAGACAGTCCGATGTCGACTTGGATCGATACCGGCGTCAAGCAATGCAAGAGCACCTGGCATGTAGATACTTCGAGTCCTCCGATTACGATGACTCTGATGACCACGTCAGTACCGGAGTGATTCTACCAGAGGATCCCTCTCCTCCTCCTCAACGAAGGATGTCTCCTCCGGAGGACATGTCATTTCAGGATTTCATACGTGATGTAGCCAGAGGACTTTCAATCACGGTGATTCCTGAGAAAGAATGAGCAGAAGAATTAGAAATTCTTCAATACCCGGCAGTTCCTAAAGAAGCTGCAACTCTTCCCATTCACCGCATCATGCATGACCTCATGCTAAGAATGTGGGAAGCTCCTTTAACGGTGTCTCCACACTCTCGGAGACTTGATACCATGTGCCGAGTTCCACAATGACCTGGTTTTCAAAAGACTCAACTACCACACCACTCAATGGTAGTGGAATTGGTGATGCGTAGGATCAAGAGTGCTAAAACACATTCTTCCAATCCTCCAGGCCGCGAAGCTAGGACACTCGATGCCTTTGGGCGCCGATGCTTTCAATCCTCGATGCTATCAGTCAGGATCAGCTCTTACATTCTCTACGTGGGAATGTTTCTTAAAGAGGTTACAAGGGATTTAGAGCTCATGGCTCCTCTTTTCCCCGATGACAAAAGAACAGACTTCCTCACTCTGGTCAAATATGCCTAGAATGTGTCTAAGTTCATGAATCGTGCAACCTCTGGTTGCTTTGAGTGCATTAGCAGAACCTCTGCTATTTCCATCGGTGCACATCGCATTGCCTGGTTTCAGGCATCTGATTTAGAAAAATGAGTGCAAGGGAATATTCCTTGTACACGAGAAAACCTGTTTGGCAAGGATTGGCAGGACAAGGCTAATCAGCTTGAGTCTGAATGTACCACCTTGAATAGATTGCCAAGGGCTACAGCCAACCCAGCAAAAAAGAAGACAATTAAGAAACCCTTTTTCAACAAAAAAAAGAAATTCTACTCATCTTACACCCAGGCTGTCCACTGTCCAGTGTATGCTCCCCAGAAGGGGTAACAGCAACCCAGACAGCAAAGAAAGGCCCAAGTCCCCAGAGCTCAACCTGCTCAGCAGACTCAGCCTCCTCAGGAGCTTTGACTCCTTCCTAGAGAACTTGGTCAACCTGCCCTTGAAAGGTCCAGAACCTCTCACCATCCTCGGCAGACTTTGTCTTTTTGCCAGAAGATGGCAACAAATAACATCAGAAAACTGGACCCTTTCCATTGCACAAAAAGGGTAAAAAATCCATTTTCACAGTATGCCCCCTCCCACCATAACAAGACAGTTCAATTCTCAGGGCCCCTCCACCACTCTTTTGAGTCAAGAAGTCACCTCACTACTTGCTCAAGGAGCAATAGAAGAGGTACCTATATCCCAACAGGGCAGGGGTTTCTACTCCCCCTACTTCCTCATTCCAAAGAAGACAGGGGGATACAGACCCATACTGGACCTCAGAGAGTTCAACAAGTATCTGTTCCGAGAAAAATTCAAAGTGATTTCCCTCAGAACACTTCTCCCTTACATTTAGAGCCAGGATTGGCTATGTTCTCTAGATCAAAATGATGCATACACGCATATCCTCATCCACACAGATCACAGGAGGTTTCTTCGATTCCTTTATCAAGGAAGGCATTACCAGTACAGGGTTCTTCCTTTTGGACTGGCTTCTGCCCCAAGAGTCTTCACAAAATGCATGGCTGTAGTAGCAGCATTCCTGAAAACTTTGGAGATATTCGTCTTCCCCTACTTAGACGACTGGCTCATCCAAGCATCAACAGCTCCAGAAGCCAGCTTTGCTCTCTCCCGTGCAGTGCAGATTCTGCAGTACTTGGGATTGATCATAAACCTTCCAAAATTTAATCTCACCCCTTCTCAATCTCTAGAGTTCTTAGGGTCTCATCTAGACCCAAGGCAGTCAAAGGCTTTCCTGCCACAGCCATGTTGTCTTTGAATACTTTAGCTGGCATCTCAAGCAGCTATGAAAACTCTAACTGCTTGAGAAATGCTTCAGTTGCTGGGACATATGGCATCCACTGTACATGTGGTTCCCTATGCTGGACTCCACATGTGAGCAGCCCAGTGGATCCTAACTTCTCAGTGGACACAGGCTTTGGGTTGCCTGATGGACAAAATCAGAAATTCGACACGTCTCATTTCGTCCCTGCAGTGGTGGCAATCACTGGAAACCTTCTCGTAGGCTTTTCTTTCCAGCAGCCACTGCATCAAGCCACCTTGACGACAGATGCATCCAAGTTAGGCTGGAGGGCTCACTTGGACAATCTCTGCACACAGGGTTTTTGAACCTAGCAGGAGGCTTGTCTTCCTATAAACATCCTGGAACTCAGAGCCATCTTCTATGCTCTTCAGTTTTTTCAGGCCCACCTCAGCTACAAGACGGTTCTGGTTCAGACCGACAATCAAGTAGCCATGTTCTACGTGAACAAGCAGGGTGGAACAGGTTCTCAAGCATTGTGCAACAAAGCTTTATGCCTCTGGGCCTTTGCCAGGAATCTTCAAATCCACGTTCTAGCGGTGTATCTTGCAGGCATGCAAAATCTTTTGACAGACAAACTCAGTCGAGTACCGCTGCCACATGAGTGGTCTCTTCATCAAGAGCAAGTTGCTCAAATTTTTCAAATCTGGGGAACTCCAAAGATAGACTTCTTTGCAAGTCCTCAGAATGCCAAACTTCCCTGATTCTGTTCCAGAATTCTGGCTCAGAACTGTTAGGCAAGGGATGCTTTCCACCTCCACTGGGGTCAAGACTTCCTCTATGCCTTCCCACCCATTCCCCTCATTCCCAAAACTCTGTTCAAGCTTCAGAGAGACAGGGGCCATATGATCCTCATAACCCCACGTTGGCCATGACAAACGTGATATCCTCTGCTTCTACGTCTCTCTCAAGCCAGACCTCTGGAGTTGGGATATGCTCCAAATCTGCTTTCCCAGGAGAATGGGACGCTATTGCACCCGAATCCTCACTCTCTACACCTTAGGGCATGGCTCCTGAGAGCCTAGAATTCCAGGATATCAACTTTTCTCAACAGGTAAAGGATATCCTTATATAAAATTTGCTGTAAAACCTCTATGGATTGAAATTCCATGTAAAAAGGGGAAGGCGATGGCAGTGGGGGTGTACTATTGACCGCCTGGCCAGAATGAACGATGATGAAATGCTCAAAGAAATCACGGAAGCTAACAAACGTTACAGCGCAGTAATAATAATGGGTGATTTCAATTACCCCGGTATCGACTGGGTCAGTGTCATGGCAGGACATGCTAGGGAGATAAAGTTCCTAGATGAAATAAATGACTGCTTCTTGGAGCAGCTGGTTCATGAACCGACCAGAGGGGAAGCCATATTAGACCTAGTCCTTAGTGGAACACCAGATCTAGTGCAAGAGATAAGGGTGTTGGGGCCACTTGGCAATAGTGATCATAGCATGATCGCCTTTGATTTAATTAGTGGAGGAGGGATAGTAAGGAAATCCACAGTACTACCTTTTAACTTTCGAAAGGGAGACTATGATAAAATGAGGAAAATAGTTAAGAAAAAACTAAAAGAGCAGTTGCAAAGGTTAAAGACTTACATCAAGCCTGGGTGTTGTTGAAAAATACTATCTCCAGGAACAAGCAGGAATGAGTCTTCACATATGGGTATCGTCAGTACCAACGGAGCCTGCGCGGGAACGCTCCCCAGCGTCCAATAAGAAAGCTTTTGGGAGCATCCCACAGCTCCTGCGTGCTGCCTTCCCGCCTTTCCCAACCGCCTCTCTCCAGTTCTAGTTCTTCTTTTCCGCGGAGCCAGCAGGTCGTGTTCCTGTCACCGCAGAAGAACTTCTTTATTTTTTTCTTTATTCTTTTGTGTCGCATCTGCCTACTTCGACGTCGGACCGGTACCACCGGTCTTTCTTTTCTTTCTTTCAAAAAACCCCCAAAACGCTTTAACTTTACTGTGCATTTTTAGTTTTTGGGCCCTAGGCCTAAAAACATTTTCCTCATGGAGAAGCCCGCTTCTGGGTTTAAAAAATGCACAAAATGTGGCGGTACTATTTCTGTCACCGACACCCATGACTGGTGTCTAAAGTGTTTGGGACCTGACCATTCCATCATGGATTGTATGTCCTGTACCATGATGTCGAAAAGAGGTCGGCAGAACCGAGCAGCCAAGCTCAGTACCCTGTTTCCCTCTGATGCAGCTTCGGTAGCATCGACGTCGTCCAGGGCCTCTTCTTCCTCCCATGGATCTCAGGTAACCAAGCATAAATCTGTCCGGTCCTCGAAGGGCAGATCTCCCTCCAAGCATCGAGATGCCTCCGGGCTTGCCCTCGAGGATTCCGCACCGGCAAAATTACCCCGGCGGGAAGCTCCGGCTTCCAAAGCGTTATCTATGGGGTCACAGGTTGACATCGATGGCTCGGCCTCGACAGATCACCTGTTGCCGTGTTCTGGGGTACCGGTGGCTCCCACTGGTACCGACATCCAGACTCTGGTGGCGTCGATGGATCAGAAGATTCTGACCATGCAAGCGCACCTTAACGGCTTTCATACAGGCTGTGACGCCTCCGGTACCGCAACAATCCCCGTTGCTGGTACCGCCATCGCTCCCGGTACCGATTGCATCGACATCGGCTTTGGTGTCAACTGCAACGGTACCCTGTCCTATGATGCCCATCGGTACCGAACCGGTACCGATTACTCCCGATGTCGATCCCACTCGATACGGTTATCGGGCTTTACAGGAGCCTCCAGACAGGCAATACTTCGATTCGTCTGAGGACTCTGATGAGTCTGAGGGTTCTGTAGAAGCATCCATACTTCTTCCTCAGGAGTCGTCTTCACCTAAACGAAGAATGTCTCCTCCAGAAGACTTGTCTTTTCAAGACTTTATTAGGGAAGTGGCTAGGGGCCTCTCTATCACAGTGGCCCCTGAGTCAGAACCCAGAGCCAAGGAGTTGGATATTTTACAGTATCCTAAAGCTCCTAAGGAGGCAGCTACTTTACCTGTTCATGAGATTCTGTATGATCTCATGTTGAGGATGTGGGAGACACCTCTCACCACCTCTCCTCATTCTTGCAGGTTAGACACCATGTATTGTGTCCCTCCTTGTCCTGGCTTCCACAAGACTCAGCTTCCTCACCACTCTATTGTGCTTTTGGCCAAAGGGTTTTCCAAGCTGCTATGCTAGCTGCTAGGATCAATTCCTATTGTCTCTATATAGGAATGTTTCTTAAAGAAGTCACAGATCATCTGCAGACTTTAACCCCTTTCATTTCAGAGGATAAAAGACAGGAGTTTCTCACTTGGCTCAAACATGCCCAAGATGTCTCCAAATTTTCCAACCGTGCAGCCTTTGACTCTTTTGAGTGTGTAAGCAGAGCTTCGGCTATTGCCATAGGGGCACGCAGAATTGCTTGGCTACAAGCTTCTGATTTGGAGCTCTGGGTCCAAGATCAATTGGGAAATCTCCCTTGTACAGGTGAAAACCTTTTTGGTAAGGATTGGCAAGCTAAGGCCACTCAGATGGATGCTGAAAACTCTGCTTTGGATCGACTTTCAAAGTCTACCTCTGCTCCTGTTAAGAAAAGAATGTTTAAAAAGACATCTTTTTCCAAAAAGGGAAGATACTATCCTGCTTATGGTCAGCAGGCATCTTCTGCAGGTCGTTTTGCTGCAAAGCGTCAGCAACCACCTAAACAGGCCAAGTCAAAGGCTGCTAGACCTTCCACGGCCCAGCAGCCTCAGCCTCCTCAGGGCCTTTGACTTGCAACTAGAGAACTTAGCCTTTCTAGCTCTGGAAGGACCAGAGCCCCTTACCATCCCAGGAAGGTTGACTTACTTTGCTCCTAGATGGGAGCAAATCACAGCAGAGCAATGGACACTCTCCATCATAAGGGAGGGGTACAAGCTTCATTTCTTAAGCCTTCCCCCTCACACCATGGTGAAACAGTTCAATTCTCCAACATCTCTCCTCAACCTTTTAGGTCAGGAGATTGCCATCCTTCTTGCCCAAGGGGCAATAGAAGAAGTACCTCTTCTTCAACAAGGCACAGGGTTCTACTCCCCTTATTTTCTTATTCCAAAGAAAACAGGGGGCTACAGACCCATCTTAGATCTCAGAAAATTGAACAGATTTCTATTCAAGGAGAAATTCAAGATGATTTCTCTCGGTGCGCTGCTTCCATACCTTCAGAGTCAGGACTGGCTTTGTTCTCTAGATCTCAAGGATGCATACACCCATGTCCTCATCCATCCAACTCACAGAAGGTTCCTTCGGTTCCTTTTTCAAGGAAAGCACTACCAATACAGGGTGCTTTCTTTTGGTCTGGCCTCTGCACCAAGGGTGTTCATGAAATGCATGGCAGTAGTAGGAATTTTGTCTTCCCATATCTGGACGACTGGCTCATTCGAGCTCCATCTCATGCAGAGGCCAAGACTTGTCTAACCTGCACAATGCTTGTCTTTCAGTATTTGGGACTAGTAATAAACATTCCAAAATCCAATCTCACCCCTACTCAGTCCCTCAAGTTTATAGGGGCTTGGTTGGGCACCACAACTGCAAGGGCCTATCTTCCTCAGACCCGTTGCCTGCGCTTGGTGCAGTTAGCCTCCCAAATACAGTTAAAGCCCCTTTTAACTGCTCGAGAAATGTTACAACTCTTAGGCTACATGGCATCCACTGTGCATGTGGTTCCATATGCTCGCCTTCACATGAGGGCAGCTCAATGGACTTTGTCCACCCAATGGACTCAGGCATCAGGTTGCCTGTCAGACAAAATAGCGAACTCCAGTCGCCTTTTTTGGTCTCTCCAGTGGTGGAAGTCCTCTCAAAACCTGTTGCTGGGGTCCCCTTTTCAACAGTCACTTCCTCAAGCAACCCTTACAACAGATGCCTCTCCAATGGGTTGGGGAGCTCATCTGCAAGATCTCTCCACCCAGGGCATCTGGTCTCCACAGAAGACTTCGCTACACATCAATCTCTTGGAACTCAGAGCAAGTGCAGAGAGGAATCTTTATACTTTGGATTGTAAAAGAGATCTCGCCTTTTACTTACAAAGAACACAGCAACATAGAAAGTCTTCTCAACTCTTTTTGCTTTTGATCCTTCCCATTTAGAACTTCCAGTTTCTAAGAGAACACTGTCCAGCTGGATTGCTCAGTGTATTTCTTTCGCCTACCAGAGTAGGAACCTTTCTCTGGAAAGCCATGTCACAACTCACAATGTGAGGGCCATGGCAGCCTCAATGGCTCATCTAAACTCTGTGTCCATCGACCAAATCTGTCGAGCGGCCACCTGGGCCTCGGTTCATACCTTCACAGCCCATTACTGTTTGGACAAGGACTCCTGCCGGGATGCCTCATTTGGTCAGGCTGTTCTCAAACCCCTGCTCCATTCCTAATCAACTCCTACCCACCTACCCTGGTTGGATGCCAGAGATCCATGGGGGGAGGTGGAGCCCTTTTCAAGGACACACAACTCTGGGGTCTCTCCCTGGCATCTGCAGTTAGGGAGTCCCCATATGTGAAGACTCATTCCTGCTTGTTCCTGGAGATAGCACAGTTACTTACCTGTAACAGGTGATCTCTGGGAACAGCAGGAATAAGTCTTCACAACCCACCCACCTCCCCTAGGAGTAGTATCTCTCTATCTATATTTCGAACTTTTCTCTTTCTCTTTATCTCAGCTTTAAAACTCAAACTGGAGAGAGGCGGTTGAGAAAGGCGGGAAAGCAGCACCCAGGCGCTGTGGGATGCTCCCAAAAGCTTTCTTACTGGACGCTGGGGAGCGTTCCCGCGCTGGCTCCGTCAGTACCGTTGATACCCATATGTGAAGACTTATTCCTGCTGTTCCCAGAGATCACCTGTTAGAGGTAAGTAACTGTGCTATCTTGGAAGCCCAGGCCAGCTGTATTCCACGCTTTAATAAAAGTGGAAGGAAGTCCAAAAAACTGCCAGCATGGTTTAAAGGTGAGGTCAGAGAGGCTGTTGTTGCCAAAAAAGCATCTTTCCGGAAATGGAAAAAAGAGCCAAATGACGAAACCTGGAAACAGCACAAGCATTGGCAAGTCAAATGCAAGGCATTGATAAGGCAGGCAAAGGGAGAATTTGAGAAGAAGCTTGCTGCGGAAGCAAAAGCGTGAAATAAAGACTTTTGCAAGTATATTCGTAGCAAAAAACCTGTGAGAGTCAGTTGGTCCATTAGATGATAGAGGGGTTAAAGGGGCACAAAGAGGCAACAAGGTGATAGCAGAGAGACTGAATGAATTCTTTGCTTCGGTCTTTACTGAGGAAGATGTAGGGATGTTACCCATGACTGAAGTGGTATTTAAAGGTGCGGAAGATCTGAAGGAAATATCGATACATCGGGAAGATGTATTACAACTATTAGATAAACTGAAGAGTAGCAAATCACCTGGGCCGGATGATATACATCCAAGGGTGTTGAAGGAACTGAAATATGAGATACAGACCTGCTATTAGTAATCTGTTAACTATCATTAAAATCATCTCTAATACCTGAAGATTGGAGGATCGCCAATGTCACAATAATTTTTAAAAAGGGTTCCAGGGGTGATCCGGGAAACTACAGACCAGTGAGCCTGATGTCAGTACCAGGAAAAATGGTAGAAACCATCATAAAGAATAAAATTACTCAGCATGTAGAATAGTCATGGCCTAATGGGAGACAGCCAACATGGCTTTAGACAAGGAAGATCTTGTTTTACTAATCTGTTATGTTTTTTTGAAGGTGTGAATAGACAGGTGGACAAAGATGAGTCGGTTGATATAGTGTATCTGGACTTTCAGAAAGCCTTTGACAAGGTCCCTCATCAGAGACTTTTGGCAAAACTAAAGAGTCATGGGATAGGAGGCAGTGTGTACTATTGTGGATCAGGAACTGGTTAAAAGATAGAAAGCAGAGGGTAGGGCTAAATGGCCAGTTTTCCCAATGGAGAAAGGTGAGTATTGTAAGGTGAGGTGACCTGGAAAGTGGAATAACTAGTGAGGTTATTAAATTTGCAGATGACACAAAACTATTTAAAGTTGTTAAAACCCAAGAGGATTGTGGAAAATTGCAAGAGGATCTTGATAAATTGGAAGACTGGGCATCAAAATGGCAGATGAAATTTAATGTGGACAAGTGCAAAGTTATGCACCTAGGGAAGAACAACCCAAACTATGGTTACACAATGCAAGGTTCCACATTAGGAACCACCACCCAGGAAAAAGATTTAGTCGTCATTGTGGATAACATGTTAAAACGCTCGGCCCAGTGTGCAGCGGCGGCCAAGAGAGTAAATAAAATGCTAGGTATCATAAGGAAAGGAATGGAAAATAAAACAAAAGATATTATAATGCCTCTATATTGTTCCATAGTGAGACCGCACCTTGAATATTGTGTGCAATTCTGGTCCCCGTATCTTAAAAAGGATATAGCGATATTAGAAAAGGTTCAGAGAAAACCACCAAAATGGTAAAGGGGATGTAAGGATACTCCTATGAAGAAAGGCTAAAAAGGTTAGGGCTCTTTTTACCAGGAAAAGAGACGGCTGAGGGGAGATATGATAGACGTCTATAAATTATTGAACGGAGTGGAACGGGTAAACGTAGATTGATTGTTTACGTTATCAGAATATAGAAAGACTAGGAGACATGCAATGAAGCTACAGGGTAAACTATTTAAGACTAATAAAAGAAAATATTTTTTCACTCAACGTGTAATCAAACTCTGGAATTTATTACCAGAGGATGTGGTAAAGGCTGTTAGTGTAGCTGGGTTTAAAAAAGGTTTGGACATGTTCCTGGAGGAAATGTCCATAAACCATTATTAAGAAGGGACCCATGATATCAATGCTTGACCCAGTGCAAGCATTGTGGAACCTGTGTCTTGGGGAAACTGATAGGTACGTATGACCTAGATTGGCCACTGTTGGAAACAGGATACTGGGCTTGATGGACATTGGTCTGACCCAGTATTGCATATCTTATGTTCTTATGTTCCTTTTGGCTTCAAGAAATCCTTCTACAAAGCAAGCCTACGCCTTCAAGTGGAAAAGGTTTTTTATCTGGTTTTCTAAAAAGGAGCTTAACCCCTTTTCAGTGCCAGTGGAGGCGTTACTAGAGTATCTCCTCCATTTATCATCCTCTGGTCTTAAGACCAATTCAGTAAGAGTCCACCTTAGTGCCATTGCTGCTTTTCACAAGCCCTTAGATCAGCGGCTCTCAATCTGTGGGTCGCCACAGGATTTAGCGGGGGTCGCCTCACTCCGCCATTAAAAAAAAAAAAAAAAAAAGCGCACAAGTTGCTGCTGCTGCCGAGTCCGCTTCTCAGCAGCGGCAAACTCACTGCCTCCCTTCTACTGCAGCCGCGGCTCCCTGTCTCTTAGGGAACCACGGCAGTGCCTGTGAAACCATTGCGGAGCCCTTCCTGTCTATCGACGGGCTCCGTGCAGCATTGTCCCTCCACTAAAGGAAGTTGTTTACCACTTCCTTTGGAGGCGGGACAATGCTGCATGGAGCCCTTCGAAGGCTCCGCAACTATTTCACAGGCTCAGCCGCGGTTCCCTAAGAGACAGGGAGCCGTGTCTGCAGAAGAAGAACAGGGCAGTAGCAGGCAGACAGGGAGAGGGGAGGAAGGGGCAGGGAGCCTGCAACGGGGCTGACATAGGGGAGGGAGGGGGCTGACATGGAGGGATAGATGGAGGGAGAGAGGGAGGGGGGCTAACATGGATAGGGGGCTGACATGGAGGGAGGGAGGGCTGACATGGACAGAGGGGGTGCTGACATGGAGGGAGGGAGGGGGCTGACATGGATGGATGGAGGGAGGGCTGACATGGACAGAGGGGGGCTGACATTGATTGAGGGATGGATGGAGGGTGGTAGGGGGGCTGACATTGACAGGAGGGCTGACATTGAGGGAGGGGGGCTGACAGGGAGGGAGGCTGATAGGGAGGGAGGGAGGTGGGCTGACATGGAGAGAGGGAGGGCTGCATGGACAGAGGGGGGGGGCTGACATGGAGGGAGGGTGGGAGCGGGGCTGACATGGAGAGAGGGGGGCTGTCATGGAAGAGGACTGACATGGAGGGAGGGAGGGGGACTGACATGGACAGAGGGGGGCTGACATGGACAAAGGGAAGAGACAGGGGGACATACTGGACAGACGAGGGATAAATGCTGGACAGAGGGGAGAGACAGTGCGGGCTAGGATTATAATGGGCAGATGGGGGGGCTAGGACTGTTAATGGGTTGATTAGGGAAGGCTAGGACTGGGAATGGACTGATCAAGGGGGGGTTGGGACTGGTAATGTGCTGATAGGGGGTAGGATTGGTAATGGACTGATGGGGGGCTAGCATTGGAAATGAGCTGATTGGGGAGGTTAGGACTGGGAATGGGCTGATAAGAGGAGGCTAGGACTGGTAATGGGCTGATGGGGGGTTAGGACTGGTATTGGGCTGATTAGGGGAGGCTAGCACTGGTAATGGGGTTGAGGAGGGACTAGCACTGGAAATGAGCTAATTAGAGGAGGCTAGGACTGGTAAGGAGCTGATGGGGGTAGGACTGGTATTGGGCTGATTAGGGGAGGCTAGCACTGGTAATGGGGTTGAGGGAGGACTAGCACTGGAAGCGAGCTGATTGGGGGGCTTCGACTGGGAATGGGCTGATTGTGGGGAGGGGAGGATAGAGCTCCTGGCCCTGGAAGAAAACTGGGGGCTAAGGCTACAAATGGGCTGATACGAGGGGATGGGAGTATGGAACTGGAAGGGAGTGGATCTGAGAGGGGTTGCCATGATATTTGTACTAGAAGGGGACTGGTCAGTGGAGAAGGAGGGGGACTGGAAGGGAATTGACACCAGTGGCAGTCATGGGAATCTAAGTTGACATTGAAAGGTACTGAGAGTGAGGACTGGAAAGGGGCTGATACTGGGGAGGGTTACTGGGACTGGAAATAGGCTGATGGAAAGAAGGAAAGAAGTGAAGAACACAAAAGAAGAGATAAGAAATGGCAGATGGACCATAGACCACAGAAAGAGAGCTAAGAGAAGACAGGAAAGCAGAAGCCTCAGATCGGGACCAGCATGATCAGAGAATAAATTGGACAAACAACAAAGGTAGAAAAAATAATTTTATTTCATATTAGTGATTTGACTACAAAATCATCATAATTTTGAAATCAAATATTGTTACTTGTTATTGTGATTAGTTATTGTGGTTTAAATAAGTAAGTTTTATAAATAAAAACATATTGCAAAGGCCTATAATATATTAATAATTCAACAAATGATTACAGCGACAATATGTTAATGGTAAAGGAAGAGAGACACATTTTATTTTATCATTGGGGGTTCACCACAAGTTGAACAATGGTAAAAGGGGTCACGGTACAAAAAAGGTTGAGAATCACTGCCTCAGATGGACAACCTGTTTCCTCTCATTCTCTTGTGGAAAGGTTTATGAGAGGACTACTCTTGACTAAACCTCCCATTAAGCCACCGCCTGTGGCATGGGATTTGAATCTTGTCCTTGGGCAGCTTATGAAACCTCCCTTCGAACCTCTAGCCACTATATCTCTAAAGTTTCTTTCTTGGAAAGTAATTTTCCTAATTGCTCTCATTTCTGTGAGACGCATCAGTGAGCTCCAGATTTTAGTGGCTGATCCTCCTTATACAAGGTTCCACCATGATAAGGTAGTTCTTAGAACTCACACACATTTTATGCCAAAGGTGATTTCACCCTTTCATTTAAACCAGTCGGTTTACCTTCCTGTATTTTTCCCTAAGCCTCACGTCTTCCAGTGCAGGAAGGAATTTGCACACCCTAGATTGTAAAAGAGCCTTGGCCTTTTACCTTCAGAGAACTAAGCAATATCGAAAGTCTTCCAAGCTCTTTGTTTCCTTTGACTCTAGTCATCTTGGACTACCGGTTTCCAAACAAACTTTGTCCACATGGATTGCAAATTGCATATCCTTTGCTTATGAGAGCAAAGGACTTTCTCACGAAGGTCATGTCACAGCTCACAATGTGAGAGCAATGACAGCCTCGATGGCTAACCTTCGCTCAGTGTCCATTGACGACATCTGTAGAGCAGCCACTTGGGCTTCAGTACACACCTTTGCAGCCCACTACTGCTTAGATAAGGACTCCCGTCGGGATGCCTCGTTTGTCCAAGCTGTTCTCCAGCATCTCTTTCAGACTTAGAAAAACTCCTACCCACCGTCCCGAGTTTCGATGCCAGAGATCCATGGGAGGAAGCATGATCCATCTCAACTTGGGTTTCGCAGCTTCTGGGGTCATCTCCCTGGCATCTTTCAGCTGGGGAGTCCCCATATGTGAAGACTACATTCCTGCTTGTTCCTGGGGATAGCATAGTTACTCACCTGTAACAGGTAATCTCCGGGAACAGCAGGAATTAAGTCTTCACAACCCACCCACCTCCCCTAATCTCTCTCTATCTTTCTCTATCTCTCCTTCTCTCCTTTGTCTCAGCTATTATCTCAACTGAAGATGGAGAGTTGGAAAGGTGGGAAGGCAGCAATGCAGGCGCAGTGGGATGCTCCCAAAAGCTTTCCTATTGGATGCTGGGGAGCGTTCCCGCGCAGGCTCCGTCGGTATCGATGATACCCATATGTGAAGAATTAATTCCTGCTGTTCCCGGAGATAACCTGTTACAGGTGAGTAACTACACTTTACTCATTAGTCTTTAATGGGTTACATTGTAGCTTCATTGCGTGTCCCCTAGTCTGTCTACATTTTGATGGTGTAAACAATCGATCTACGTTTACCCATTCCACACCATTCATTAATTTATAGACCTCTATCATATCTCCCTTCAGCCATTTGTTTTCCAAGTTGAAGAGCATTAACCTTTTAAGCCTTTCCTCATAGGGATATCCTTCCATCCCTTTTACCATTTTGATGGCTCTTTTCTGTACTTTTTCTAATTCTGCTATAGCCTTTTTAATATATGGCAACCAGAGATGGTTGATAGGGCCTGTGCTCAGTGAAATAGCAAAGAATGGAGACAGTAGAGTTCAGCTAGGGGTAGGACATGTAAATGTGTTCCAACCACTGGCAGAAGGAAGGTTTGCCACCAAACTGTGCTGTTAGACCACCATCTCCCCTGCATGGATGGCACATAGTAGTGCATATGTGCACCTAATGTACCATGCAGGTTCAGTGGGCCGTCTTCCTGTGGGCAGATGGCCCCTCACATTGATTATATTTGGAAATGTCTTTGGTCTGCTGGCTCTGAGCATATCTCTCCATTTCCAGCACTGAATATGGGCTAGCTTGGTTGGGGCTCCCTGATCAGTGTCCTCTCTCCCGTCCCCTTTGCCCAGGGAATGAGGTATCCCACAGACCTGGGGAGTTGTTGTAGGCTCCCAATAACCTGTGGGTCTTCAGTTCCCTGAAATATGAAGTGCTCCCTCTGGGAGCTGATCAGATTTACCCACCTCCATAGGATTGAGAAGGGGTACCGTAGTGTGTCCTTAGAACCCTCTCCATGGTGGAAGCATCGGTGCCCTTTGTGGAATGCTTCCCACTCCCGTGGCAGAGATTAGCCCACAGGTGTGGCTGTCCTATGTGTGGTGTGAGTCAAGGGGCTGTATCTGGACATTGTGGGCTCCATGTAGAGGAGTAGGAGGATGGCTAGCTGCCTCGGCCATATGTCGCCCCCCCCCCCCCTACATCTATGTGATCACTTTGTTGGACATGCATATTTGCATACTCTAGTGACCTCCTTCTCTCACATGGGTGCCGCACTCCTCAGTAGTTTGGGGTACTGTGCCAGATGTATAAGGGAAGTGACAGCAGTCCGATAACCTGTCCACTTCAGCCTAGGTAAACAGGTGCTCTGGATGATTCCTCATGAGAAAAGTTCATACTGCTCTTTCACTCACTTCTGACACCCTGCTCGCATCCATATGAGCGCCCTGCTCCTTCAGTTGCTGTATATGCACCCTATTGCCCACAAATAGGGTGGTAGCATGGTCACTATGCTTTCTTGATTTGCATGTCTTGCCTCCTTGTACTTTGGCCCATAATGTAACTCTGAGCTGTGCAGTGTTACATACCTATTCCTGGGTCACCCCTCTGTTTCCTTCACTGCCCACTTAGTACATGCCCTGCTATTGGGTTTGGAAGCCATGTATTATTATCTGCTGTATCTGCAGCGGTTTGGTTGCCCATGCCTACTGCCACTCATAACATTGCATTTCTAGCACACAAGTACAGGGTGCACCCCGCATGCGTTGTCACAGCATGCATGCACTCTGGCCGCATGTTCTCAATAACAAATGCTACTGATATGGTTCATGCCACATTAGTGGTTGGGGCAGGGTACTTCAGGCCGGAAGGTCGGGGATTCAAATCCCACTAGAGGACAGCAACCTTGGACCGGAAGGACTGGGGTTTCTAGTCCCACAGGTGCTCCTTGTGGTCTTGGGCAAGCCACTTAACCCTCCATAGCCCATGTTCCCTGTAAAAATAGTTATCTCCAAGTTATAATGCCCTGTTCAATGTAATTTCAGTTTGTTCAATGTAAACCGCACTGATGCAGAATAGCGCGGTATATAAGAGAATATAAATAAATAAATAAATAAATAATTTCTTTACTGTGGCCACACTCCTTGCATTTGCCACAGCCGCTATGCCCCACCACGATATAATTACATGTTAATTTCACATTTGCCCCACACTACTTGTGGCACTTTCATAGACATATCCCAAAATTAGAATCTTTAAATGAAATGAAATTAACCTTATTTTTGGGACAGGTGCAGTAGATTCCACATCATCATCTTCATCATCATCTTCAAGTTTTGTGAATGGTGCTACTAGCAAAAATCTTCCAGCTGTGCAGACTGTTGCTCCAATGCCAGAAGATTCTGTTGAAAACATAAGGTATGCAATTTTTATATTTTAGCTTTTAATTATTAGAATATAATAGCAGAAGTACAGTATGTCCCCAAATTTGGAAGTTGATATTTTAATTTACAGTGTTAGGTTTTTAATGTTTTTAACACATTTATTTATATCTCACCATGCTCATGGTGAGTTATAAATCATTATAATAGCGTCTATCCCTGTTCATTAATGTCAGGGTTAAAAGCTGCTTTATTATGCATATTCCACTTGTTCAGCACTGTTCCCTTATGTATGGTAGCACTGTACTTCTCAAGTGGCCATACACACTGCACCTCAGGGTGTGCACAACTGTACAGAGGAGCAGGAGGTCCCGCCAGAGTTCCTCCTACTGTTGCTGTGCCATTGAAGCTCTCCGTTGGTATTGTGAGCTTGTTCAAAACTCCCAGACAGCATTTTCTGTGTGCTGATATCATTATGTAGTGGGTAAGGCATAACAGGATATGTTTGTTTTTGAGGGTTTTTCTGGTGAGCTATCTTGCAGTTTCTTTTTTTATGGTGGGGGAATGTAAGGAATAGAGAAGATATACTAGAGATCATAAAAAGAAGCCATGGTGGGAAGGAGGCAATGGGTAGACATTGAAGCTGAAGGAAGGATCCATGGGAGGAACGGAGTCAGCATGGGACAGTTGCTTGGGGGAGGGAAGAAGAAGCAGGAAATAGATGCTGGAGGAGGGTAAAGGAAGTGAGTCAAATTCTGGGAGAAGGGTGAAAGAAACAGGAGGTCAATGCTGAAAGGAGGGAAAAGGCATTATGGACAGAATTATGCAACTGCAGCTTCCCTCTTAAGCTGGAAGAGGCGGCATATACTAGAAGTAGAGAAGGAAACATGGGGCAGTTGCTAGAAAGACAGGAAGAGACAGTGGGGAAAGTGGCAAGTGGTGTAGATGCTGGAAGGACGGGGTAAGAAGGAGAAGGCAAATTATGGGCGAGAAAGAGGAAGATGTTGGGGAGAGGGTGAAGTAAAAAGGGACAGTTATTGGGGGGAGAGGGAGGAAGAGGCAGGGGGAAATTGCTGGGCAGGAGAAAAAAAAGGCAACTGGGTAGATACTGGGAAGGGAAGGAAGTGAAAGAAGGGTAGATACTAAGAAGAGAGAAAAGGCAGGGTTGTTGGTAACGAGATAAGAAAGGAGAATGTGTTGTGAAATGGAGGAGGAATATGAAATGAAAGAATAGGAAGGCATTGAAAAAAAAGAAGGAAAAGCGAGGGGATAAATGGAGTGAAGGGTTAGATGAGAGGTGAAAAATATGAGAAAGCCTAGGGAAGAGTAAGATGACATGGAAACTGCCCCAGAAAAAAAATAGAGGAAATGGTGTACAGGGAATATAGTAACCAAAAAGAATTTATATCTTGCCAACCAGATTTGTTGATAGGGAAAGATATATATTCTCCTTGTTGGGAAATCTGTATTATTAATTCTTATATACCACTCATCATAATTACTCCTGTATGCTTTACTTTACATACATACCAAAAAATCAACTGCATAAATATACAATGAAAATAATACAATAACACTGCTAAATAAAGAACCTTAAAAATAGATAATGCAATAACTTAAAAGCTTGTTAAAAAATAGTATGCCTTTTAACCTCTTAGGAACATCCTGCATATCTATGTAATTGCTTAAATACTCTGACAAAGCATTTGTAAAAATAGGGCATAAAGAAAGAAAACATTTGATTTTGTGATTTTATTTCCCATTATTCACAGAAGACACTGAAAGCATAGCTTGTTGAGATGATCACAAATTTCAGGCCAGGCTGGAATATTGTTTAGCTGTGATTGTAGTCTATTAGTTATATGTAAAGAAATGCCAATTTAATGTGTATGAATGGCTTTCAAAGCCATCAAAATCTAAAATGAAGCCATTGTAATGATGCCCTTCTTGAAGATGCATGATCAAACTTTTTTAATGAAAAATCAAATGAATAATTTGAAAAGAACAAATAAACTTAGCAACCAATTCAGCACAAATAATGCTACAATAATCTAAATAAGGTCAAATTAAAATTGAACTACTAGCCAAAAGACAGGTTGCTCTAAATACAGGTGCAGACATCTTACTACTCTCATTTTATGAAAGGTACCATGCATAATGACATTTATTTTATTTTATTTAACATGTTTTATATACTGCTTTATCATTTCAATCAAAGCAGTTTACATTGTAACTTAAACTTGGTAATGTACATTAAACAGGGATATTGATAACTTGGATTTTTCTGAGGCAATGGAGGGTTATGTGACTTGCCCAAGGCCACAAGGAGTGCTAGTGGGAATTGAACCCTGGTCTCTGGATTCCCATGCCAGTGCTCTTAACCATTAGGCTACTCCTCCACTCCATTATTATTGAATTCTGCTCCAAAGGTTAGGTTAGGTTAGAATAAAGGATCATCATACCTAGATATGAAACCCCTTTCTGAATAGCCACAACATTGAACTGACGAAGGAAAAAGACGTATCTGTCTGCCTGGAGTAATTATAATGGCTTTGGGTATTTTTGAAATAAATTTGCAAGCCATTTTGTGACAACCAATCATTCATGCTTTTTAACACTGTTATCAGACTTGAAGAATGCAGTCCCATTTTAATAGAAAATGGAGCGAATAACAGCAAATTGTCAATATACAGTTAATAATTCACAGACTAAAGATTTAATAGCTTATAGAGTTGTGATAAATAAAGATTAAAAATAGTGGAAGATAAGGAGGATCTCTGTGGTATTCTTTGTTTTATAGAATACCAATAAGAAGTATCTGAGTACATTCTGAGTGTGACCACCTAGAAACAATTGAAACAAGAAAAACTTTGATGCTAGTATCTACAGACCTCAGTCTATGCAACAGGACAAAGTCTACAACTGAATCAAATCTGGCAGTAAGATCAGTATAAGGATATAGAAATGCCATATTAGTAGATTATCGAAGAACAAGACTCTCAAGGTTTCACAACTGTGATCGGACTGTATGATGCACAATCAAGAGATGCCCTGTATTTAGATTTTTTTAGTTAAAGATAGTTCATTTTAGTATCTCAGAAAGCTTTATTTCTCATTAGAAGTATTAATTAAAGTCCCCAAGAGTCACCAAATGAGGTGGAGGCGTTCTAATTCTAACCAAAGCAGACCTCAACACCTCCACCAGTACCTGTAATAATAATGATGGGTTAGATCTACTCAAATTGAGAACAAAAATCTAGCAATTTGCCTCTGCTATAGACCTCCTACTAGCAACCACATTAACCTTACAGCAATCCTAGAATCAGCCACCACAACTCATACAAAAAAACCCCCATATCATTCTAGGAGATTTCAATCTATCTTCACTCCCTTTGCAACAATCTACAACTTTCCTGGAATTCATGGAAGACTTAAGCTTCCAACAAACAATGAACGAGCCCACCCATATCAAAGGAAACACACTCAACTTGATATGCCTCCCCAAATCTATCATTGAACATCCTAACTACACCCCCCTCGCACAACTCAGGTACCATGGACTGACCATTTCATCCTTAGGTTTAACCTCCCAATTCCCTTTACAGTACAAAAAGCCACTAACGCAGAACAACATAGGCCACTCTTTAGGTACTTCAACAAAGAAGCATTCCTGAATAGCATACTCCCTCAGCTCACATCTCAAACTCATAACTTAGAAGAATCAGTAAAGAACTGTCACTCAATAATTAATAAAGCAGCTATACCCATAAGCACATACAAGAAAAGTAACTGCAGACAATCCGAAAAATGGTACAATCACGATATCCGCATGCTTAAAAAAGAACTTACGATATATGTGAATGTAATATGGAAATCCTTAATAAAAAGTTAAATGGGAGGGGGAAAATATGAAGAGTAATGGGTGGTACAATCTTTGAGGAAATATAAGAACAATAACTCAAAATGTATACAGCCAATTAAATAATAAGCAGAACACAGAGGGGTATTGATATACCGTTTATTACAGACATGCAAGAATAACAAAGGTTGCTGTTATAATATGATGTTTGCATACAAACTAAGATTCATTACATAGAAGGTTTTGCAATATATGGGGGATAAGTTATTACTAGTAGGACTATGTGCAAGTGGATGTATGACAAATGTTGAATTTGTATAGTGGACATTTTGACTATTAAAATAAAAAATTTTAAATGGAAAAAAAAGAGCTTCGTAAACTTGAGAAAAAATGGAGGACTAAAAAATCCCCATATTTCAAGTCTCTTTACACAGCAGCTCTTATATCTTATAAAGAAGCTATACAAGCTGCTAAAAGGAACCACTACACTAGCACACTAAATAAAGCCATCAACTGTCCCAGAGAACTATTTGATATAGTTAGATCTCTAACTAAAACCCACCAAAATGAGGCCCCAAAATCTGCCATCAGTCCACAAATCCTGGCAGACCATTTTGCCGCCAAGCTAAAAAGTAATAAACATACAACCAGTTCTATATCACAGATAACTCACACCACTCACAGCAAATGGAATAATTTTCACGCTATCAATGAAAAACAGCTCCTTGATATAATTACTAAAATTAACACCACCACTTCACACCTAGATCCATGCCCGGTTTCTTGGATAAAAGCATCTAAAGCTGATCTAGCCCCATTCTTACTTAATATGGTTAATCAATCCCTCCTACAAGGAGCTATGTCAAATGATCTTAAACGCTCTGCCATTTGCCCAATACTTAAGAACAGATCCTTAAACAGCGATGACCCATCATCCTATAGGCCTATTGCAAGCATTCCCTTTCTAGCAAAAATAATTGAAAAGATAGTCCAATTGCAGTTACAGGACTTCATAGACACAAACGCACCTCTGGACGAACACCAGTATGGCTTCTGTCCATGCCATGGTATAGAAATTCTACTAACAATCTTATTTGACTCCATCATCCGTGGCATGGATAATGTTAATCAAGCTTTCATTCTTGTCTTTATAGACATTGCCTCTGCCTTTGACAATGTAGACCACTCTACCCTCATCACTAGACTAGTACAACTAGGAATAACTGGTACTACTATGCAGTGGTTTAAATCATGGTTCTTTTCTTTTTCACTAATTGATGTGGTATTGTAAACCGCTCTGATACCTTTTGGGTCTGAGCGGTATATCAAATTCAAATAAACATAAACATAAACATACATTACAAACACATACCAATTTGTAAGATTCAGCCAAGAATCCTCTTCATCCTTTCCTCAAGAACAGGGACTCCCACAAGGCTCAGCATTATCTGCCCTCCTTTTCAACCTGTACATACAACCAATCTGCTCAGTTTTCAAGAAGCATAAAATAGGATACCTCATTTATGCCGACGATATTATGTTGTTTGCACCAGTAAATATAAAAAGCCCCATCTATAGCAACATGATTGAATGCATTCTAGAGGCACAATCCTGACTCGCCAATAACAACCTCCAAGTCAATTTAAAAAAAAACTGAAATGATGTTCACAACAAAAAACCTTGATTTTACCCCCCCCCCCCCCAACGAATTCAACATACAGTAGAAAGCACCACAATCCCAGTAAAGCAGGAGGTAAAATACCTAGGAATCATTCTGGACAAGTCTCTCAGTATGTCAACTCATATAAAACAAACAGCCAGGACCATATTTTTCAAACTAAGAACCATCCAGAACCTCAGACCTATCCTTGAACCTAGCGATTTCCGAACCGTGTTCCAAGTGCTTATAACACCTCATTGGGACTATTGCAACATCTTACTACAGGGTCTCCCCAAAAAAACTATCCAATAGCGAGCAGAGTAAAATATAAAACGATAATCACCACATTCAAACTAATTAACGACATCTCCCCCTCCTTCCTCAAATCTAGAATTCAATCACAGACAGACTTCAGAAACAGAAGGAAGAGTAACGAGAACATACTTGCCATACCTTCCTCAGTGCGTAAAATGAAACAAATAACTAGCAACAGGGTCTTTACTTTCACTGCACCTACTCTATGGAATTCATTACCAGACCCCATTAGGTCAAAGATGTGCAGACCTTTACGAAAGAACTGAAGACACTTCTTTTTACTGAATACTTTAACAATATTGACTAATTTATAATTGTTACCTCCGCTCATATGTAACCTACAAATATAAGTTATTGTTAACGGCCTCCCTCTAACTTCCTGATCCAGGAAGTTGCATTGTACATAGTTAATGGCTTTTCATGTTTTCATGTTCTCATGTAACTGTACATAGTTAAACCATTATGGTTTGTAATAACTGTTCCATGTATCTGGTTTGTTTAAATGTAAACCGCCCCTGATCTCTGGAAGGAGCAGTATAGAAAAACTGTTTAATAAATAAAGTGCTCAACAGATGAGTTATCAGATTCCTAATTGTTTTTTTTATTTCTTTTTTTATACCGTGCTCTTTAGAATCAGTGTGGTTTACATGTATACTAACAGGTACTTTTTATTCCCTTGTCCCCGAAGGGCTCACAATCTAAGTGTACCTGAGGCAATGGAGGGTTAAGTGGCTTGCCCAAGGCCACAAGGAGTGGCAATGGGACTAGAGACCCCAGTCCCTCCAGTCTGAGGTTGCTTGTCCCCATGTGGGAATTGAACCCCCAACCCCCCCAGCCTGAGGTAACCTGTCCAAACCACTGAGCCACTGCTCCCTCTAATTAGCCTAATATTAGGATCAGAACTAGAATCCAATATATATGTAGATGAAGATAAGTTAGAAATTTTCATTGGGTTCAGTTTAGGGTTGCCAACCGTCCGGTTTTCAGCCGGCCTGGCCGGTTTTTCCATGGCCAGGCCAGCTGCCGGCGCAGAGGTAAAACCGGCCCTTGAAAAGCCGTTTTTTTGCTCTGGCCGCAAGATCGGAAGCAGCCAGAGCAAAAAACCGGCTTTTCTTCCGATCCGAAGAAGTCCGCGGAGTTAAAAAAAAAAAAAAAAAACAGCCCGCACACCGGAAGGCTTCAGAGGGAGCCGGGGAAGCCCGTGCGAGGCCCCGGCTCCCTCTGTACAACTGCCAGCGTAAAGATCTTTTTCCTTCACGCTGGCGGCTGTTTCTGTGAAGCCGCGATTGCTGGGAAAGGATAAAGGCAATGCCCTTTACCCTTTCCCAGCATTCGCGGCTTCACAGAAACAACCGCCAGCGTGAAGGAAAAGGATCTTCACGTTGGCAGTTGTACAGAGGGAGCTGGGGCCTCGCGCGGGCTTCTCCGGCTCCCTCTGAAGCCCCTCAGACAGCCGCGGTGCTGGTCAGGGGGGGAAGAGGCCAAGGACTGCAAGGGCTGTGATGGGGGGGGGGGCTAGGACTACAAATGGGCTGGGGGGGGGGGGAGACCTGGACTGGAAAAGGGCTATGGGGGGGGGGAACTTGGACTGGAAAAGGGCTATGGGGGGGGGACGACTTGGACTGGAAATGTTGCTGTGATGGGGGGGGACCTGGACTGGAAATGGGCTATGAGGGGGGAACTTGGACTGGAAAAGGGCTATGGGGGGGGGGGACTTGGACTGGAAATGTTGCTGTGATGGGGGGGGGACCTGGACTGGAAATGGGCTATGAGGAGGGGAACTTGGACTGGAAAAGAGCTATGGGGGGGAGGACTTGGACTGGAAATGTTGTTGTTATGGGGGGGGGGGACCTGGACTGCAAATGGGCTATGGTGGAGGGAGGGGGAACTTGGACTGGAAATAGGCTGTGATTAGGGGGGCTAGGACTGCAAATGGGCTGTGATGGTGCGGGGGGGACTAGGACTGCAAATGGGATGTGATGGTGGGGGGGGGCCCAGGACTGGAAATAGGCTGTGATGGGGGGGGGGGCTGGGGCTAGAAAGAGGCTGTGATGCGGGACTTGGACTGGAAATGGGCTGTGATTGGGGGGGGGGCTAGGACTGGAAATGGCCTGTGATGTGAGGGCTAGCACTGGAAATGGGCTGATGAAGAGCTGGAATAGGACTGGAAATGGGCTGATGGGGGCTACAGTAGGACTGGAAATGGGCTGATGTGGGGCATGGGAGAATGGGACTAGAAGGGAGTGGATGCTGGGTGGGTCTAGAACAGGGGTCTCAAACACGCGGCCCGCGGGCCGCATGCGGCCCGTGACGGCGGAAAACCAAAAATCCCCCAAAACCCTGGCTTCTGCTGCTGCCGTTGCCGCCGTGGCAGCAGCAGAATCAATTGTCAAATTAAAAAAAAAAACTGACTTCTGCTGCTCAAGCAGCTGTCCTGCGGCCCCTTTCCCTCTGCCCGGAGATCCGACTCTGCTCTCAGCGGCGTGCTTTTCAAGCCGCGAAGAGAGTATTCCCCTCTCGCGCGGCTTGAAAAACCGCGCGAGAGGGGAATACTCTCGTCGCGGCTTGAAAAGCACGCCGCTGATAGAGCAGAGTCGGATCTCCGGGCAGAGGGAAAGGGGCCGCAGGACAGCTGCTTGAGCAGCAGAAGTCAGTTTTTTTTTAAAATTTGACAATTGATTCTGCTGCTGCCACGGCGGCAACGGCAGCAGCAGAAGCCAGGGTTTTGGGGTTTTTTTTGTTGGCCGGTAATGAGCTATGGAGGGGCTGACTGAACTGGAAGTGGGCTATTGGCAGAGGGGGGAGGGGGGTTATGACTGGTAATGGGCTGGGGGGGGTTATAACTGGTAATGGGCTATGGTGGGGGCTAGGACTGGAAATGGGCAGATGGGGGTTAGGACTGGAAGTGGGCTATTGGCAGGGGGGGTTATGACTGGTAATGGGCTGGGGGGGGTTATAACTAGTAATGGGCTATGGTGGGGGCTAGGACTGGAAATGGGCAGATGGGGGTTAGGACTGGAAGTGGGCTATTGGCAGGGGGGGGTTATGACTGGTAATGGGCTATGGTGGGGGCTAGGACTGGAAATGGGCAGATGGGGGTTAGGACTGGAAGTGGGCTATCGGCAGGGGGGGGTTATGACTGGTAATGGGCTATGGTGGGGGCTAGGACTGGAAATGGGCAGATGGGGGTTAGGACTGGAAGTGGGCTATTGGAAGGGGTGGGGATATAACTGGTAATGGGCTATTGTGGGGGCTAGGACTGAAAATGGGGTGATGGGGGTTAGGACTGGAGGTGGGCTGATTGGGGGGTTAGGACTGGTAATGGCCTATGAGGGGAGGTAAGACTGAAAATGGGGTGATGGGGATACGACTGCAAGTGGGCTATGGGGGGGACTAGGACTGGTAATGGGCTATGGGGGGGTAAGACTGAAAATGGGGTGATGGGGGGGTAAGACTGGAAGTGCGCTATGGGGAGGTTAGGACTGGTTATGGGCTATGGGGGGTCTAGGACTGGTAAGGGGCTGGGGGGGTTGCTAGGACTGGAAATGGGCTGAGTGGAAGGGGGGCTTGAACTGCAAATGGCTGATGGGGAGGGGGGCTTGGAATGGAAATGGGCTGTGAGGGGAGGGAGCTAGGATTGGAAATGGGCTGATGGGCGTCTAGGATTGGAAATGGGCTGATGGTGAGGCTAGGATAGGACTGGAAATGGACTGATGCAGGGACTAGAAAGGAGCAGATGCTGGGTGGGGCTGGAACTAGAAGGGAGCTGATGTTGGGGGAGGATTAGAATGGGATGGAGCTGGGAAAGTGAAATGGAGAGGGGAAAAATATTTTGTCTGGAAGAGAAGACAAATCTACAATTGGCCAGGTATTGGGAGAGTAAGTGGGGATTGAGGATGGAGGGGTAAAATTTGAGTGGATGAAATAGGAATGAGGAAAGAGCAAAAGGAGAAAGATTAGTATGTTAAAGCAGATGTAGAGAGAGAGAATGGAAAAAAACTAGAAGAGAGAAGAAAGGACAAATGGACAGCAGACGATGGAGATAGCAGAAGACACGAAGAAACCAGAAGTGGCTGGAGCAATTGCAACTGAAAAAAAATGCACAAAAGGTAGAAAAATATCTCTTTATTTTGAATTTATTAACTGGAATATGTCAGCTCTGGGAAATGTGCAACATTAATGTCTGTGCTTTGGTACAAGAAATTATTTATAGTTTTATTTCTACAGTGCTGAGGTATTCTGTGTAATTCCTATTTGACATTGCTACTTGTTCTCTTTTCCCAGTAGGTCATGTATTGTTCTCTGAAATGTATTGATTTAATATTTGCAGTGTTGCCTTTTGATAGGTAGGGTCTGGTGCTTTGTGAGTCCTGGTAGTGCTGTTATGATACGGGGGGTTTGCTATGGGTTCCAAATGGGCAGTGTTAGTAGTAGTTCCTAATGTGCCTGGCGGTTGGCACTGGATTATAGTAATATAGAAATTTTCTAGTCTTTCTTTATCCATGCACTCATTATGCAACATTATGCAAATATTTATGCAAATGAGGCCCCTTATGCAAATGAGGCCCGTGTCTTATGCGGCCCCCGGGTTACTTTACAAGTCCTCATTCGGCCCTCAAAGCAATTTGAGTTTGAGACCCCTGGTCTAGAACTATAAGGGAACTGATTTTGGGGGAGGACTAGAATGGATGGGGAATGAGAATGGAAGGGGAAAAGATATTTTGTGTGGAAGAAAAGTCTATGATGGGTCGGGTATTGGGAGAGTAAGAGGGGCTTGAGAATGGAAGGGTGAAATTTAAATGGATGATAAAGGAATAAGGAAAGAATTGGGGGAAAGAGCAAAAGGGAAACAATCAGTATGTTAAAGCAGAAATAGAGAGAGAATGGAAAACATCTAAAAGAGAAGAAAGGACAAATGGATAGCTCGCAGAAGACACGAAGAAACCAGAAGAAAGTGACTGGAGCAATTGCAACTGAAAAATAAAATGCCCAAACAGAAGATAGAAAAATACTTTTTATTTTGAATTTATTAACTGGAATATGTCTGGTCTGGGAAGTGTGTATTGCTAACATCTTTGCGTTTTTGTATAGTGCAAGAGGAAATTACTTTATAGTTTTATTTCTCCAGTGTTGTACATTTCATGTTTGGCTTTTGGGGTTACCAGTTTAATTATTATCTGACCAAGGAAGTTAGCCTACACGTATCCTCGGTAATTTTTGTGGGTGGGGCTGGGGGCGGGGTGGGGCGGGGCAGGGGTGGGACTAGGGGCAGAGAATGGGTGGAGCATGGCGAGCCACAGGTGTCGGGTTTTTCTCTGTGAAAAAGTTGGCAACCCTAGTTCAGTTTAGGCCCTTGGTCTTCACTCCCAGTCGTCAAGGGCCACTGACAGGTCATGTTTCCAGGATGAATGAATATGCATGAGAGAGATTTGACTGCCCACTACTTCCATTGTATGCAAATCTTTCTCATGTATATTCGTTAGGAACACCCTGAAAAACTGACCTGTTGGCGGCCCTCAAGGACTGGAATTGAAGACCAGTAGGCCAATATTCAGTCTCTGTGGTCAGTGTTTCTTTCAAATGCTGGTTGCCACAGCTGAAAAACCTTTGAATATTCAGGGCCAGTATATGGATAGGGGCTGATATTGAACATTCAGATTCAGTGGTGACTGGCACTGATATCTGTATAGCAGGCAATACTGAGGCCACTGTCTGGATAGCTAATCAGATAAAGTTAGTGCAGTCTTTTTGCTGTGTTAATGTTATCCAAATAGTTATCCAATTTGCGGACTAAATATTGCTGCTAACTGGATGGCCCCTAATCGCTCAAGCTCTGCCCCTGGATCGTCTTTGCACTATTTGGATAGTGTTGCTTAATATCTCACTGTCCGGCACTTACCCAGTTTAGCAGTTGCCATTAAATGGATAAGTGCTTTTGAATATCAGCTCTCAAGTATCTAGGCAAATATATTTCTTTGGTACTTCAGCATATTTGATTGCTTTAAGGTTTATTATCGGTAGAAGAATTTGTGTGACTAAAGAATATAACTGATTGGAGCTTTTAAATAGTTTTCTTATTTTGTGCTAATGGACATTTCTTTCCTTATCATGCTCTTTACGGTAACTGAATTTTGTAGTTTTGCACAGAAAGGAAAGGAGAAATAACAGAGATCAAAACTCATAGCTTTTTAACCATTGTATACTGGTATACTAGACAAGTCATCAACTGAAATAAAATAATGCAACTTGTCCTCCAAAAACAAAATACAAAAGAAAAACAGAAGCCAAGTTTAAATTTAAGAAATTGACAGTGGGTTTAGTTGTTCCTAAAAAAAAAAAAATCCATTAGACTAATTTCAGCCAGCATGCTGACAGGATAAGTTGACACAAGCCGCAGCATTTAATTTATTCTGTATGATCAATGCCACTATTTGTATAGATAATGGCACAGAATATACAAATACTGCAGTCACCATGTCAGCATTATCAGTTTAGGTTTGCTATTCAGCCAAATATTGCTGCTTGATGGATACCTTTTTTGGCAGTCTCTTGCGCCATCCCAAACTTTGCCTTTCTTATACAGAATAGTATCAGATTGTTTAGAGAGAAATCTAAGGATAGTGAAGCTATTCATTCACCAGCTGCTGGTGAACATATAGGACCTGATTCCGTCCCACACGTAGATCCATCCCCTCTGTGTGTCCGGTCTGAACACACAGGGCACGTCTAGTCCTGTGGTATCAGAATCGCGAAAGTCATGTACGTGCAGGCCAGGACTGTGATTCAGTCCGGCCTGCAGGTACATGAAAAGCCCGGCTAACTCAGTCAGGGCTTTTAAATGAAGCTGTGGTATCATGGTATCCGGTTTCCATGGCACCGTGGCTCCATTTAAAAGTCGCGCTGCCGGCTGCCGGATTAAAGTGTATCTCCAGGAACAAGCAGGAATGTAGTCTTCACATATGGGTATCGTCGGCACAGGCGGAGCCCGTGTGGGAACGCTCCCCAGCGTTCTATAGGAAAGCTTTTGAGAGCATCCCTCTGCGCCTGCGCTGCTGCCTTCCCGCCTTTCCAACTCTCCCTCTTCAGTTTTTCGTTTTCCGCAGAGCCGACTGGCAGCAAGCCCTGTCACCGCAGAAATTTTTTTTTTTTTTGTGATCGCGTCTGCCTTCCTGTCAACACTCACACCGATACCATCGGTGTCTTTTTTTTTTTCTTCCTCTAAAAAAAAAAGCTTTTTTCTTGAGGGTCTGTCCCTCTTGGTGCCTTGGCGCCATTTTGGGCCGTAGGCCCTGTTTTCTTTTAAAATGGAGAAACCAACTAGTGGTTTCAAAAAATGTTCAAAATGTAGCAGTACTATTTCTGCTACCGACACCCATGACTGGTGTCTTAAATATTTGGGCCCAGACCATTCACCATCGGAGTGTCTCCTCTGCAGAAAGATGACTAAGAGAGACCTGCAGAATAGAGCTGCAAAACTTGGCACTCTTTTTGCCTCGGATGCAATGTCCGTTGCATCGACTTCATCCAGGGCTTCATCTTCCTCCCATGGATCTCAGGTAACCAAACCCAGGTCTTCCTCGAAGACCGGCCAGTCCTCAAAGGGTAGAACTCCTTCTAAGCATCGAGATGCTTCTATTGTTGCCCTCGAGGAGAACACACCAGCCAAACAACCCCGGCGGAAGGTCCTTCCCTCCAAAGGATTATCGGGGTACCAAGATGTTCCCGAGGCGTCCACCTCTAGAGAGCTCTTGGTGCCATGTTCTGGGGTCGTGGCCCGCTCCACCGATACCAACACCCAGACATCGGCAGGCTCCATGGATCAACGTATCCTAGCCATTGAGCGGAGTCTTGTGGCCTTGCTAGCAGCCTCTGTACTGCTGAAGCTGCTGCAATCAGTTCTGCAGTCGTCGGTACCAATACTAGTCCTCAAACACTCGCCAAATCCGCACATAAGCCAGCAAAGTAGACCTCTTCCTGGATTTCAATAGAGTGGCTATGACTGGAGCAGAGTAACCCTTGGCCTTCAGCCTAGCCCTTTCAATAGCCAAAGCCGTAAGAGAGAATCGATCCACCTGAGGCATACGCAGGGGTCTTTGAGACAGCAGGTCTCCCCGCCGAGGCAGCTGCCACGGAGATCCCACTACGAGCCTTTGTAAATCCGCGTACCACGGTCTCCTTGGCCAAACCGGGGCTATCAAAATCACTGTTCCCCTGTGGCACTCTATGCGTTTGCAGCACCCTTCCTATTAACACCCAAGGGAGGAACACGTACACTCTGGATAAGCGCATCCAGGCCTTCCGACATCCTTTCTCTTCGTCTGCTGTAAAAGCGCTCACCTTTGCCGACCGGAATGTCGCCATGAGATCCATCACCCGCATTCCCCACCGGTCTACCAACATGTCGAACACGTCCTGATGGAGAACCCATTCGCCCGGGTCCACCTTCACTCGACTCAGGAAGTCGGCATCCACATTGTCCACTACGGCCACATGCGCTGCCGATAGCGCCAGAAGATTCTTCTCGGCCCACTCCAACAACAGGTCTGCTTCCACCTCCATGGCGAGACTGCTGGGGCCACCCTGCCGATTGATAGAGGCTACCGCCGTGGCATTGTTGGACAGCACTCGAACGGCCTCATTGCACAGTGCTGCTTGAAACGCCTGTAGGGCCAGGTGTACTGCCCTCATCTCCAGCCTGTTGATGGACCAGGACTTCTCCAGTTCGGACCACTGACCCTGGGCAAACTGCCCCTGGCAGTGAGCTCCCCAGCCAAAATGTTTCTAAGTTTGTGAATAGGGCAACCTTTGATTGTTTCGAATATATTAGCAGGACCTCTGCTATTTCCATTGGTGCATGTCGGATTGCTTGGTTACAAGCATCTGATTTAGAACAGTGGGTTCAAGATAAGCTGGGGAATATTCCTTGCACGGGAGAAAACCTCTTTGGCAAGGATTGGCAGGACAAAGCTTCTCAACTTGAGTCTGAGAACACTACCTTAAATAGACTCTCAAGGGCCACTGCCAACCCAGCTAAGAAAAAGATGCTTAAGAAGCCCTTTTTCAACAAGAAAAAGAAATTCTATCCTTCTTATACCCATACTGTCCACTGCCCAGTCCTTGCAACAGCAGCCAAAACAAAGAAAGGCTCAAGTCCCCAGAGCTGAACCAGCTCAGCAGACACAGTCTCCACAAGTTCTTTGACTCCTTCCTAGAGAACCTAGCCATCCTACCGCTAAAAATTCCAGAGCCACTCAACATTCCAGGCAGACTGTGTTACTTTGCCAAGAGATGGCAGCAGATAACATCAGAGCATTGGACTCTCTCCCTCCATAGTGACAGAGGGGTACAAACTCCATTTCCACAGTATGCCCCCTCCCTCCACTCCAAGAGAGTTCAGTTCTCGGCCCCCTCACCCCTCTCTTATGTCAAGAAGTTACCTTACTCCTTACTCAGGGTGTGATAGAGGAGCTACCTCTTTCTCAACAAGGCCTACACTTTTATTCCTCCTACTTCCTTATACCAAAGAAAACAGAAGGGTACAGGCCCATACTGGACCTCAGAGAGTTAAACAAGTATCTGTTCCGAGAGAAATTCAAAATGATCTCTCTCTGAACACTTCTCCCTTACAGCCAAAGTCAGGATTGCCTATGTTCTCTAGACCTAAAGGATGCATATACACATATCCTTTTTCATGCAGAACACAGGAGGTTTCTTCAATTCCTCTTTCAGGGAAGACATAACTAGTACAGGATTCTACCCTTTGTTCTGGCTTCTGCCCCAAGAGTCTTCACAAAATGCATGGCAGTAGTAGCAGCATTTCTAAGGACTCTAGGGATATTTGTCTTCACCTACTTAGACGACTGGCTGATCCGAGCATCAATAGCTCCAGAGGCCAGCTCTGCTCTTTCCTGCACAATGCAAGTCCTTCTCAATCCCTAGAGTTCATAGGGGCTCTTCTAGACATGTGGCAGTCAAGGGCTTTCTTGCCACAGCTCCGCTATGCTCGAATAGTTCAACTGGCTTCTCAAGCAGCTATGAAAACTTTCCTGACTGCTTGAGAAATGCTTCAGTTGCTAGGTCATATGGGCGTCCACTGTGGTCCCGTATGCTCGCCTACATATGGGGGCAGCCCGGTGGACCCTAGCCTCTCAGTGGACTCAGGCGTCGGGTCATCTTGGGGATATAATTAGAATCTCTGCATGCCTCATTTTGTCCCTTCAGTGGTGGCAGTCGCTAGAAAACCTACTGGTAGGGTCACCTTTTCAGCAGCCACTGCACCAAGCTACCTTGATGACAGATGCGTCCAAGTTGGGTTGGGGGGCTCATCTGGACAGTCTCTCCACTCAAGGTCTCTGGACCCAGCAGGAGGCTTGACTTCACATAAATCTACTGGAACTCAGAGCCATTTTCTATGCTCTCCGAGTATTCCAGGACCATCTGCACTACAAGACAGTTCTTGTCCAGACGGACAATCAGATAGCCATGTTCTATGTGAACAAACAGGGTGGAACAGGTTCTCAGGCATTGTGCAACGAAGCTTTACACTTCTGGTCCTTTGCAAAAGGCCTTCAGATTCACCTACTAGCACCGTATCTCCCTGGCAAACAGAATCTTCTAGCAGACAAACTCAGTCGAGTACTGCTGGCACACGAGTGGGTTCTTCATTCAAAGCAAATTGCTCAAATCTTTTGAATCTGGGGAACCCTAGATATAGACCTATTTGCAAGTCCTCAGAATGCCAAACTTCCCCGATTCTGTTACAGAATTCCGGCTCTGAACAATCAGGCAATGGATGCTTTCCACCTACACTGGGGTCAGGACTTCCTATATGCCTTCCCACCCATTCCCCTCATCCCCAAGACTCTTCAAGCTTCAGAGAGACAGGGGCCTTATGATCCTCTTAGCCCCATGCTGGCCATGGCAGACGTGGTATCCACTGCTTCTACGTCTCTCTCAAGCCAGACCTCTGGAGTTGGGATGTGCTCCAGATCTTTTATCCCAGGAGAACGGGATGCTTCTGCACCCGAATCCTCAGTCTTTGCACCTGATGGCATTGCTGCTGAGAGCTTAGAACTCCAGGTTGTCAACCTCTCTCAACATGTTAAAGATATCCTTTTGGCCTCCAGGAAACCTTCCACAAGGTGTGCTTACGCCTTTAAGTGGAGAAGATTCTCTATCTGGTGTTCAGAAAAGGAACTTAGTCCTTTTTCAGTTCTAGTAGAGGCTTTACTGGAGTATCTCCTCCATCTTTCATCCTCTGGACTTAAAACTAATTCAGTAAGGGTCCACCTTAGTGCCCTTGCGGCTTTCCACAAGCCCCTTCCTGGACAACCTGTCTCCTCTCAGCCGCTTGTAGCTCGTTTTATGAGAGGTCTGTTGTTGTTGTTAAGTGCCGTCGAGTTGGAGTCGACTCATGGCGACCCTCTGGATAGCTATCCTAAATTGTGTTCGGTCTTCAGTCAGGCGGCTCATTGTTGACAGACTGGTACCTGTAGCTGCTGTTATTGTATCGATCCATCTCATTGCTGGCCTTCCTCTTTTGCGTTGACCTATCTTGCCAAGCATGATGTTTTTCTCTAATGATCTCTCTCTTCGCATGATGTGTCCAAAGTATGAAAGTCAAAGTCTTGTCATCTGAGCTTCTAAAGAAAGCTTAAGTTTGATCTCCTCTAGTACCGACTGGTTTGTTCTTCGGGCAGTCCATGGTATACATGGTATTCGCCGCCAGCACCATAATTCAAAGGAATCAATTTTCTTCCTGTCTGTCTTTTTCACAGTCCAGCTTTCACATCCATATGATGTTATTGAAAATACCATGGCTTGAACAAGTCAAATCTTTGTATGGAGAGAGACATCTCTGCTCTTGAGAATCTTATCTAGGTCTTTCATAGCCATTCTGCCAAGAGCAACGCATCGTTTGATTTCTTGACTGCTTGTTGCTTCTTTATTGATAGTTGATCCAAGTAGGTTAAAGTTGTTCACAATTTCAATTTCTTCTCCTTCAACGATGAACCTGTTGATTATGCCAGTTGTCATGATCTTTGTCTTCTTTACATTAAGGTGCAGGCCCATTTTGAGACTATGTTCTTTGATTGTGAGAAGCAAATGTTTCAGATCATCTTCACTTTCAGCCAATAATGTGGTATCATCAGCATAGCGAAGGTTGTTGATGAGTCTTCCACCAATCTTCACACCTCTGTTGTCTTCATACAATCCTGCTTCTCTGATGATTTGTTCTGCATATAAATTAAACAGGTAGGGGGAAAGTATGCAGCCTTGTCTTACACCTTTGCTTATTTTAAACCAGTCTGTTTCTACTCTTAACTAAACCTCCCATTAAGCCACCACCCTTGGCATGGGATTTAAATCTTGTCCTTGGACAGCTTATGATGCCGCCCTTTGAGCCCTTAGCCACTACATCCTGGTAGCTTTTTTCTTGGAAGGAAATCTTCTTAATTGCCCTCACTTCTGCAAGATGCATCAGTGAGCTACAAGCTTTAGTGGTTGACCCTCCTTACTCAAGGTTCCACCATGATAAAGTAGTCCTTAGAATTCATCCTCACTTCATGCCAAAGGTGGTTTCGCCTTTCCATTTGAACCAGTCGGTTTACCATCCTGTCTTCTTCCCTAGGCCTCATGCCTCTAGTACAGAAAGGAATCTTCACACTCTAGATTGTAAACGGGCTTTAGCCTTTTACCTTCAGAGGACTAGGCAGCATAGAAAGGCTTCACAGCTTTTTGTTGCCTTTGATTCCGGTCGCCTGAGTTTACCAGTTTCCAAGAGAACACTCTCCAAGTGGATTGCAGATTGCATATCCTTTACCTATGAGAGTAAGGGACTTTCTCTTGAAGGTCATGTCACAGCTCACAACGTGAGAGAAATGGCTGCCTCTATGGCTAACCTTCGCTCGGTGTCGATTGATGAGATCTGCAAAGCAGCTTCTTGGTCCTCTGTCCACACTTTTGCAGCCCATTACTGCTTAGACAAGGACTCCCATTGGGATTTCTTATTTGGCCAAGCTGTTCTCCAGCATCTCTTTCAGACTTAGAACAACTCCTACCCCCTGTCCTGGGTTTTGATACCAGAGATCCTTGCGAGGAAGCATGACCCACCTCAGCCTGGGTTTCACTGCTTTCTGGGGTCATCTCCCTGGCATCTCTAAGCTTGGGAGTCCCATATGTGAAGACTAATTCCTGCTTGTTCCTGGAGATAGCATAGTTACTCACCTGTAACAGGTGATCTCCGGGAACAGCAGGAATTGAGTCTTCACAACCCACCCACCTCCCCTAAGAGTTGTATCTCTATCTCTCTCTCCCTTTTTCTGTCCTTCTCTCCTTTTTTCTCAGCTACAAAACTAACTGAAGAGGGAGAGTTGGAAAGGTGGGAAGGCAGCAGTGTAGGCACAGTGGGATGCTCCCAAAAGCTTTCCTATAGGATGCTGGGGAGCGTTACTGCACGGGCTCTGTCGGTGCCGATGATACCCATATGTGAAGACTCAATTCCTGCTGTTCCCAGAGATCACCTGTTATAGGTGAGTAACTACGCTTTATTCCCCGCAGTCTGACCCCTGATCTGGCCTCCTAAGGCCAGTATCCGGTTGCGGGGAATGTTCCCTGGCCCCCCTGCCCTATCCGCACTTGAGGTGGAATAACTTCCCTGCACATGTTGCTGGCCCTGGATGTACAGGCCCAACATTAGAATCGGCCCTGTACGTCCAGGGCCAGCGACCGCCCACTGCCTGCCCAGACTCCGCTCCTGGGCCACCCATTCCCTGCCCCATCTTACTTCCCCGTACAACCGGCGGGTTAGTTATTCGGGGGCAGGAGCCAGTATGAATAGCGGGGACGGACATCCATCCCCGCTATTCTTGGCTCAGAAAGACCCCAATAATTTCTTTTACATATCAAGGCACACAGTTTTATTTGTGCCTTAAAAAACCAAATTTACATAAATCTAATTGTGACCTCTTCAGCAGTGCACATCGTGTATTTTTTTTTGTTTCAACCGTAAGTCGATACATCGTGTGAAGTGGACACAAGTACAGGGGACTGTGAGGACTGTGAAAGAGAGGCTCTCATCTTGGGGTTTTTATGTAGTAGGCAGTATGTGTTATTTTACACAGTATACCTGTAAATATTCCTAGTTTTATTAAACCAGTAGTGACCTTTCCAACAGGATAATGGGGGTGTGTAGAGGTTTTTTTCCAGCTTTACACTGTATGAAGTGTGCCCCAGTGAAGGGACTGTGACAGAGAGGGTCCGGTCTCGAGCTGTCTGTGTAGTCGGCAGTGGGAGTAGGAAATAATTTTTCAAAATGATTGGATGTGCTAAACTTCACACAAATTACCCCTCCCTGGACACATGGAAAAGATCTGTTCATTATTGGGGTGCTCAAGTATCCAGAACACCCATAGGTCATAGGCCATCTGCAGGCTTGGATCAGGAATCCATTTTGTTTGGTTCATGTAGGCCACAGGCAGGCTTTTGGGTCTGAACAGGTTGCAGGTACCTGTGATGGAAATTATGCAGAAATAAGGACTGTTTCCACATGTTACCAGTGGTGTGCCCCAGGGATCTGTCCTTGGTCCGATTCTTTTTAAAATCTTTGTTAGTGATATAGCGGAAGGGCTGTCGGGTTAGGTTTGCCTTTTTGCGGATGATACCAAAATCTGCAATATAGACACCCAGGAAGGTGTAGATAACATGAGGAGGGATCTAGCTAAGCTTGAAGAATGGTCTAGAATCTGGCAGCTGGGATTTAATGTTAAAAAATGTAAGGTCATGCATTTGGACTGCAGCAATCCAAGGAAGCAATATAGTATAGGGGGTGAAGTACTTTTGTCCACTAAAGAAGAGCAGGACCTGGGCGTGGTTGTGTCTGATGATCTTAAAGTAGCTAAACAGGTAGAAAAGGCTATGACAAAAGCTAGAAGGATGCTTGGGTGCATAGGGAGAGGAATGGCTAGCAGAAAAAAGGAGGTGATAGTGCCTCTGTATAAGTCTTTGGTGCGACCTCATTTGGAATATAGTGTGCAGTTCTGGAGACCGCACCTTCAAAAGGATGTGAACAGGATGGAGTCGGTACAGAGGGTGGCTACTAAAATGGTTAGTGGTCTTCATTATAAAGCATATGAGGACAGACTTAAGGATCTTAATATGTACACCTTAGAGGAAAGGCGGGATAGAAGTGATATGATTGAGATGTTTAAATATCTCCATGGCATAAATGTTCAGCGGGAGAGCCTTTTTCAGTTGAAAGCAAGTTCTGCTACGAGGGGACATGGGATGAAGGTGAAGGGGGATAGATTCAGGAGTGATTTGCAGAAATATTTCTTTACGGAAAGAGTGGTGGATCCGTGGAATAGTCTCCCAGTGGAGGTGGTAGAGATGAGGACAGTAACTGAATTCAAAAAAGAATGGGACAAATGCAGAGGATCTCTAAAGGAAAAAAGGGAACTGTTGTAGTTTTTGTTATGGAAGGACAGACTAGATAGGCCATGTGGTCTTTTTCTGTCGTTATATTTCTATGTTTCTATGTTTTGCAGAATGAAAATTGATTTTATGGAATTTCTGTATACACAATGGAGTTTCTTAATAATACTGTATTTTCATAAAAATCACATTTATGGCAATATTGTCTGATAATAAGACTGACCTCTATCACGCCTTTCCTCTAAGGTGTACATATTAAGATCCTTAAGTCTTTCCTCATATGCTTTATAATGAAGACCACTAACCATTTTAGTAGCCACCCTCTGTACTGACTCCATCCTGTTTATATCCTTTTGAAGGTGCAGTCTCCAGAATTGCACACAATACTCCAAATAAGGTTGCACCAAAGACTTATACAGGCACTATCACCTCCTTTTTTCTGCTAGCCATTCCTCTCCCTATGCACCCAAGCATCTTTCTAGCTTTTTCTGTTGCCTTTTCTACCTGTTTAGCTACTTTAAGATCATCAGACACAACCACACTGAGGTCCCGCTCTTCTTTAGTGGACAAAAGTACTTCACCCCCTATACTATATTGCTCGCTTGGATTTCTGCAGCCCAGATGCATGACCTTGCATTTTTTAACATTAAATCCCAGCTGACAAATTCTAGACCACTCTTCAAGCTTAGCTGGATCCCTCCTCATGTTATCTACACCTTCCTAGGTGTCTACTCTATTGCAGATTTTGGTATCATCTGCAAAGAGGCAAACCTTACCCGACAGCACTTCTGCTATATCATTAACAAAGATGTTAAAAAGAATCGGACCAAGGACAGATCCCTGGGGCACACCACTGGTAACTTCCTTCTCCTCAGAGTGAGCTCCATTTACCTGTACCCTTTGTTGCCTCCCACTCAACCAATTTCTAACCCAAGCAGTAACTTTACGGTCCATCCCTAGGGGTGCTCAGTTTGTTTATAAGTCACCTGTGAGGAACAGTGTCAAAGGCTTTACTGAAATCTAAATATACCACATCTAGGGCTCTCCCTCGGTCCAATTCCCTGGTCACCCAGTCAAAGAAATAAATCAGATTTGTCTGACAAGACCTACCTCTGGTGAATCCATGCTGCCTCGGAACCTGTAATCCGCTGGACTCCAGAAACCTCACTATTTTCTCTTTCAGCAGAGTTTCGAATAATTTACTCACCACCGATGTTAAACTAACCGGCCTGTAGTTTTGAACCACATCCTTACTTCCGCTTTTGTGTAAAGGGACCACATGAGCCTCTCTCCAGTCCTTTGGCACCACTCCCGACTCCAATGAGGCATTGAAAAGGTCAGTCAGTGGAGCTGCTAGAATGTCCCCAAGTTCCCTCAGTATTCTAGGGTGTATCCCATCCAGTCCCATTGCTTTGTCTACTTTAAGTTTAGCTAGTTTCTCACAAACTCAGTCTTCTGAAAATTCTTCAAGATGTCCCTCGTTTCTGTTCCTGTCTGTGGGTGTTTTCTGAGGTCCTGTTCCTGGTTCTTCATCTGTGAACACAGAACAGAAATATTTGTTAAGCAATTGCGCTTTATCCTCTTAATTCCGCTTTATCCAAGTCTTCAACAAGATCTTGTTTCCTCTTACTGGAAAAAGTCAGTCATTCATCCCATTCTTAAAAATAATACAACTGTTCCCTCAAATCCAGTAAATTACCATAAGAACATAAGATATGTCATACTGGGTCAGACCAAGGTCCATCAAGCCCAGTATCCTGTTTCCAACAGTGGCCAATCTAGGTCATACGTAGCTAGCAGTTTCCCCAAAAGACACAGGTTCCACAATGCTTGTACTGGGTCAATGTCTCATTTATGGCTATCATGACAGAGAAATAGTTTCTTCAACTCTTTTCCACCACTGAGGTCAATAACTCATGTCACCCTTGACAATCCAGATTTAGGTCATTTTATAGTAGAGAAACTCTCCTGCTTGCAATGCATACTGAAACTTTCACTCTCATAGACCAAGAACTGGAAATAATGATTTTACAACTTGATTTGTCACCTGTATTTGACTTGATAGACCACCAGCTGCTTTTGGCCAGGCTGAGGGAGGATGGGATTGATGTCATGGTGCATACCTGGTTTAAGTTCTCTCTCTCAAGCTGTACATTTATAGTTAACAAAAAGTTCCTCTGGAAAACTCCCTTCCCTGTGGGGTCCAACAGGGATTAACCCTCTCTTCTCTGCTTTTTGATATTTTCATGGCACCATTAGCAACACTGATACAGGATTTAGGACTGAGCATACATATGCACATTGACGATATCCAAGTTATTATCTTTCACCCGTTCTAAGACCCAGCCTTCAGAACCACATTTTCTCAGCATTTGAGCAAAACTGCAGACTGGATTCCCCTTAAAAAAATGTTCTCAATACATGAAGTCTTTGGTGCTTTTGATTTACAAACTACACGCCATGTGTAAATCTGTCCTTTCAATAGCTGGTAACCTTATCTCTATCTATGATACCATTACTTCTTCAGGAGTAATCCTTGACAGCCAATTCTCCTTTTGCCCTCACAGCTCAGCAGTAGTTAAAAAAATATTTCTTCACTCTTAGTCTCATTAGATACATCAAACACTTTCTGGATCTCTGAACAAACTAAGACCCTTACCACTCTTTAGTCCCTTCCCATCTAGACTATTGTAACCTCCTTCTTGCTGGTCTCCCTCTGAATCATCTCTCTCTCCTTCAACCTGTTAAAAATTCAGCTGCATAGCTAAATCTTCCACCAGTATTCCCATGCTGTTTCCGTATCCAATTCAAACTTCTCCTTCTGACCTATAAGTGAACATAAGAACATAGAAAATGCCATACTAGGTCAGACCAAGGTTCATCAAGCCTGGTATCCTGTTTCCAACAGTGGCCAATCCAGGTCACAAGTACCTGACAGGTTCCAAAAAAGGTACATAGGTTCCACAATGCTTGTCTCAGTGTAAACAGTGGATTGCCCAGATTCTCTTTAATAATGGTTTATGGATCTTTTCCCCATGAATTTGTTCAAACTTGTTTTTAAACCTTCTGCACCAACAACTTTTACCACATTTTCTGGTAACAAATTCCAGAGTTGGATTACATGTAGAGTGAAAAAATATTTTCTCTTATTACTTTTAAATAGGTTACATTGTAGCTTCATTGCATGCCCCCTAATCTTTCTACTTTTTTGATGGAGTAAACAAGTTATCAACGATTGCCAGTTCTACTCCATTCATTAATTTACAGACCTCTATCATATCTTCTCTCAGCCGTCTCTTTTCCAAGTTGAAGAACCTTAACCTTTTAAGCCTTTCCTCATTGGGGTATCCTTCCATCCCCTTTACCATGTTGGTGGCTCTTCTCTGTACCTTGTCTAATTCTGCTACATCCTTTTTAAGATACAGCGACCAGAATTTCACACAATATTCAAGGTGTGGTCGCACCATGGAACAATATAAAGGCATTATAATAGCCTTTGTTTTATTCTCCATTCCTTTCCTTATGATTCCTAGCATTCTATTTGCTATATGGACGCCACTTCACACCGGGTGGAGGGTTTCAATGTGTTATCCACGATGACGCCTAAATCTTTTTCCTGGGTGGTGGTTTCTAATGTGGAACCTTGCATCATATAACCATTGTTTGGGTTGTTCTTTCCTAAGTGCATAACTTTGCATTTGTCTAAATTAAATTTCATCTGCCATTTGGATATACAGTCTTCCATTTTATCAAGGTCCTCTTGCAATCTGTCATAATCCTCTTGTGTTTTAACAACTCTGAATAATTTTGTGTCATCTGCAAATTTGATCACCTCAGTTATTCCCATTTTCAGGTCATTTATGAATATGTTAAAAAGCAACAGGGCCCAGCACAGATCCCTGGAGTAGTCCACTATTCAGCTTTCTCCATTGAGAAAATTGGCCATTAGCCCTATCTTTTAACCTGTTCCTGATCCACAATAGTATACTGCCTCCTACCCCATGACTTTTTAATTTTTCCAAGAGTCTCTCTCATGAGGGACCTTGTCTACTATGGACTCAATGACAAAACATAAATCAAACACTAACATACCACACAGAAGACCAGGAAAAATAAACCAACCAACTCTACACAAAAAGACAAATTCTACATGTAAATAGTTCATTCCCCCCATCTATCTCCAAGTTCCACACCCTTGTTTATTGTAAAGCAATTCTCTGTTAATTGTTAGGTCATATTGTTTGATGTAAACCGCCATGAATAAAGGCGGCATAGAAAAGCTGTTAAATAAATAAAATAAACAAATAAATTGTCAAAGGCTTTCTGAAAATCCAGATACACTACACCACATTGATTTAAAAAAATATAACAGATTATTAAGACAAGACTTTCCTTGGCTAAATCCATGTTGGCTTTCTACCACTAAACCATGACTATCTACATGTTCAGGAATTTTATTCTTTATAATGTCTCTACCATTTTTGCCTAGTACGGACATCATGCTTACTGATCTGTAGTTTCCTGGCTCACCCCTGGAACCCTTTTTAAAAACTGGCATTACGTTAGACATTCATTCTGCTGCTCTTCACTACCTTTCCTCTCTTGTCTTTCCCTACACCCCTCCTTGGGAACTCCGCTCATGTGGCAGATCGCATCTCTCTGTGCCCTTCTTGTTCACTGCCAATTCCAGACTTTGATCGTTACACCTTACTAATCCTTATGCCTGTAAAAAAACTACTTGAGTCGGTAAGTCAGGCTCCATTTCTGGCCCTTTTCAAATCCAGGCTAAGAACTCACCATTTAATATTTGTGTATTTTATATGTCGATAATGTTAATTGTTTGCAAACTGCCATATCATCAAACTAATTTGCCTGAATGGTGTTATAGTGAATGTCCATAAATAAATAAAATTGGACTGACTATGTAGCTAAGTAAACTTGGAGTAGACTAGACAATCAGCATTTGGGGTCACTGGTCCAAGATTATGGAATGAGCTCCCCGAAGAGCTACATTTGGAAACACCATACAATAAATTTAAAGTCTGGTTAAAATTCATTATTATTAGCCTTTGTAAATGGATTCTTTTTTGAGTACCCAATTGGACTGGACTGGGAAACCAGAGAATGTTTCAGTAGAGCTATGCTTATTTTTGTAAGCTACTGTTATTTTAGGTGTTTAAACAAAGTATAAAATACAAATCTTTTATTAAAGATTTTTTTTAATTTTAAATTTATTGACTTATAGTTAATATTTGTATTATATTTTTTGTTGTTTTGTGTTTATTAACATTTAGTATTTTATAAACCACATAGTTAACTTGTTTATATGCGCTATATCAAATTAAACTTTAAAGCGTAATCTAAAGGCACCAGAGCATCCAAAGTCTGAGGCCTGTATACAGACAGATGAAGTTCCATCTCCAAAGTCCAAGGAGGGAGCTCAGGTTTCTGCTTATGAGTATTTGGGTCTATCACCTCTTGTGGCTTATATATTCTTGGTATGAACTTTCTTTATTTAAGGCCTCTGCAACATCCAGGGCTCCATCCAAGGTTAGATTTCGATATTTATTATCCCTATTATTGAAAAGAGGCACTCAACCTATTTACAGACTGTTCCTACAAAACTAGTCTGGCTACCTCCAAGCCAATATTTTCTTCCAGCTGCAGCCACGTCCAGCCAATATCCTTTAAACAGTTGAAAGGACTTTTTTGGATCTTCTCTGGACTGGAGAACTTTTCACCAGAATCACTGCCTATAAGCTTCTGAAGTACTTTCTGATCACTTAAGGATACCAGCTTTAACTTCCATGTGCAAAAATCATCCATCTGGACTTGCAATCTAGAAAGCAGCTTGGTTGTGGTCCATTAAAGCAAACAGTTGCCTAAATAAGCGGTCCACATCCCCTCTTGCCACCATGGAAGACAGACAATCTGTCTAAACCTTAGCAAGAATGATTCTATATCCTCCTCAGAGGCCAGTATGGGCATTCTAGGAGGCAGAGTGGCAATTTGGGTTATGATAGCTTGAACAGCTTGGGCTATCTGTATTAGAGAGGTCTACAGTTGTTTCAACCACTCCTTTAGAATCTGTTGCTGAGCCTTTTGGATCTTCCATTTGCTTGATAGCGGCCACTGCCATTTTATCAGGGCCTGATTTAAACATTTTTTCTTCCTTAGCACCACCAGGTGTCTTGAATGGATACACAAAGACTCCATGTTTCGCAGCAGAGAGGAAGAGGGTTTGGTTTTCCTTTCCTTTGTTCCAAAGCCAAAAAAAAATAGACTATTTGTCTCCAACTGTTAACATCATTTTCTAACTGAGCCCTCAAGCATAAACAAACAAATATGGTGCACAAACAAACAAATATGGTGCAAGAAATAAGGGTGTTGGGACCACTTGGCAATAGTGATCATAGTATGATCATGTTTGATTTAATTAGTGGAGGACAGATAGTAAAGGCATCCACAGTACTACCTTTTAACTTTCAAAAGGGAGACTATGATAGAATGAGGAATATAGTTAGGAAAAAACTAAAAGGAGCGGTTCCAAAGGTTAAAGACTTACAGCAAGCTTGGGTGTTATTTAAAAATACTATCCTAGAAGCCCAGACCAGCTGTATTCCACGCATTAAGAAAAGTGGAAGAAAGTCCAAAAAACTGCCAGCATGATTTAAAGGTGAGGTCAGAGAGGCTGTTGCTGCCAAAAAAGCAACCTTCAGGAAATGGAAAAAAGAGCCAAATGATGAAAACTGGAAACAGCACAAGCACTGGCAAGTTAAATGCAAAGCATTGATAAGGCAGGCAAAGCGGGAATTTGAGAAGAAACTTGCTACGGAAGCAAAAACACGAAATAAAGACTTTTTCAAGTACATTCGTAGCAAAAGGCCTGTGAGAGAGTCAATTGGACCATTAGATGATAGAGGGGTAAAAGGGGCAGTAAGAGGAAACAAGGCTATAGAAGAGAGACTGAATGAATTCTTTGCTTCGGTCTTTACTGAGGAAGATGTAGGGATGTTACCCAAGACTGAAGTGGTATTTAAAGGTGATACTGCAGAGGAATTGAGAGAAATATCTCTACACCGGGAAGATATATTACAACTATTTGATAAACTGAATAGTAGCAAATCACCTGGACCGGATGGTATACATCCCAGAGTGTTGAAAGAACTGAAATATGAGATTGCAGACCTGCTATTGGTAATCTGTGAACTTTCATTAAAATCATCTATAATACCTGAAGATTGGAGGGTCGCCAACGTAACACCAATTTTTAAAAAGGGTTCCAGGGGTGACCCAGGAAATTACAGACCGGTGAGCCTGACGTCAGTACCAGGGAAAATGGTAGAAACCATCATAAAGGACAAAATTACACAGCATGTAGATAGTCATGGCCTAATGGGAGACAGCCAACATGGCTTTAGACAAGGGCAGATGAAATTTAATGTGGACAAGTGCAAGGTTATGCACCTAGGGAAGAACAACCCAAACTATGGTTACACGATGCAAGGTTCCACATTAGGAACCACCACCCAGGAAAAAGATTTAGGCGTCATTGTGGATAACATGTTAAAACCCTCGGCCCAGTGTGCAGCGGCGGCCAAGAGAGCAAATAGAATGCTAGGTATGATAAGGAAAGGAATGGAAAATAAAACAAAGGATATTATAATGCCTCTATATCGTTCCATGGTGAGACCGCACCTTGAATATTGTGTGCAATTCTGGTCGCCGTATCTTAAAAAGGATATAGAGTTATTAGAAAAGGTTCAGAGAAGAGCCACCAAAATGGTAAAGGGGATGGAAGGATACTCCTATGAAGAAAGGCTAAAAAGGTTAGGGCTCTTTAACCTGGAAAAGAGACGGCTGAGGGGAGATATGATAGAAGTCTACAAATTAATGAGCGGAGTGGAACGGGTAAACGTAGATCGATTGTTTACCTTATCAGAATATAGAAAGACTAGGGGACATGCAATGAAGCTACAGGGTAAACTATTTAAGACTAATAAAAGAAAATATTTTTTCACTCAACGTGTAATCAAACTCTGGAATTTGTTACCCGAGGATGTAGTAAAGGCTGTTAGTGTAGCTGGGTTTAAAAAAGGTTTGGACAAGTTCCTGGAGGAAAGGTCCATAAGCCATTATTAAGAAGGGACCCAGGATATCAATGCTTGAACCAATACAAGCATTGTGGAACCTGTGTCCCTTGGGGAAACTGCTAGGTACATATGACCTAGATTGGCCACTGTTGGAAACAGAATACTGGGCTTGATGGACCTTGGTCTGACCCAGTATGGCATATCTTATGTTCTTATGTTCTTATGATCTTGTCTTACTAATCTGATATGTTTTTTTGAAGGTGTGCATAAACAGGTAGACAAAGGTGAGTCGGTTGATATAGTGTATCTGGACTTTCAGAAAGCTTTTGACAAAGTCCCCCATCAGAGACTTTTGGCGAAGCTAAAAAGTCATGGGATAGGAGGCAGTGTACTATTGTGGATCGGGAACTGGTTAAAAGATAGAAAGCAGAGGGTAGGGCTAAATGGACAATATTCCCAATGGAAAAAGGTGAATAGTGGAGTACCCCAGGGATCTGTGCTGGGTCCGCTGCTTTTTGACATATTCATAAATGACCTGGAAAAGGGAATAACTAGTGAGGTTATCAGATTTGCAGATGACACAAAACTGTTTAAAGTTGTTAAAACCCAAGAGGATTGCGGAAAACTGCAGGAGGATCTGGATAAATTGGAAGACTGGGCATCCAAATGGCAGATGAAATTTAATGTGGACAAGTGCAAAGTTATGCACCTAGGAAAGAACAACCCATACTATAGTTACACGATGCAAGGCTCCACATTAGAAACCACCACCCAGGAAAAAGATTTAGGAGTCATTGTGGATAACATGTTAAAACCCTCCGTCCAGTGTGCAGCGGCAGCCAAGAAAGCAAATAGAATGCTAGGTATCATAAGGAAAGGGATGGAGAACAAAACAAAGGATATTATAATGCCTCTGTATCGCTCCATGGTACGACCGCACCTTGAATATTGTGTGCAATTCTGGTCACCGTATCTTAAAAAGGACATAGCGTTATTAGAAAAAGTACAGAGAAGAGCCACCAAATTGGTGAAGGGGATGGAAGGCTACTCCTATGAAGAGAGGCTAAGAAGGTTAGGGCTCTTTAGCCTGGAGAAGAGACGGCTGAGGGGAGATATGATAGAGGTCTATAAATTAATGAATGGAGTGGAACGGATAAACGTGGATCAATTGTTTACGCTATCAGAGTATAGAAAGACTAGGGGACATGTAATGAAGCTACAGGGTAAACTATTTAAGACAAATAAGAGAAAATATTTTTTCACTCAATGTGTAATCAAACTCTGGAATCTGTTACTGGAGAATGTAGTAAGGGCTGTTAGTATATCTGGGTTTAAAAAAGGTTTGGACAAGTTCCTGGAGGAAAGGTCCATAAACCACTATTAAAAAGGGACCCAGGATATCAATGCTTGACCCAGTACAAGCATTGTGGAACCTGTGTCTTTTGGGGATATTGCTAGGTACGTATAACCTAGATTGGCCACTGTTGGAAACAGGATACTGGGCTTGATGGACCTCGGTCTGACCCAGTATGGCATGTCTTATGTTCTTATGTTCACTGCTATTAGGTCCAGAGTCTTAAAGACAGTAAGGTGGGTTTGCTAATCATTACTGGGAGCGGAAATCCATTCCACGACTACCACCACATGTGATAATGTGCAAAGGCAACTGGAGTTCAGACTCGAGGTGAAGCCCATGAAACAACAGGTCAGTGAAGCCCAGGTTCAGAAAACAAAAGAAAAGCCTTCAATCAAGGACAGAAAATGCAATGCCATGCCTAGCTTACCTTTTCTGGCTTCAAAACAGTGCAACATCAATCAGATATAAACGGTAAAATATTCTCAAGCTCTTCTATCTCCTCATCTGAGCCTCTCTACCTTCCTCTGGGCCTGAGGTTTTAACTTTCTCTTTGGGGCTGCACCTTCTATTCTAGGTTCTTCAGCTGGATTCCTTTTAAAGTGGGTTGGATGTTTTTAAATCCTTAAGGTCAACAACTGGGGTGGGGGGGAACTCTCTTGCATACTCCTTCACAGTGGGAGGGGCGGGAAGATGGTAATGCCAGGGGGTTGGAGAAAAGCAAAGAGAAGGCGATGATGCAGGAAGGGAAGGTTATAGTGTACCACAACAAAGCGAATACATTGTTGGGTGTGCTATGACATAAAATAGTTTGAGGACCAATGACCTAACATAAGTGCTCTCACAATTATCATCTGTAATCTAAGTGAGCAGTAAGTCATGACTCATAAATGCTATTGTTGAAATGATAATTTTCCTTTTATAGATATTAGTAGGTATCCGAGTTCATATTGATATTCTAGGATATATTTTCTATCTTGTAATTAAAGTTGGGTAGACTACTGTCTCTGCAGATGTGTCAAGTGCCATTCTTAGTCTTATTCATAGGCATTGTGATACAATTAGGAGAGCTTCTCATTCCCTACAGATACAGTCTTCCTTCAACAACCATTTACATTATAATCTTTGGGAGGATGAGGATCAAACATGAGCCTCCTTCAAAGCAGATAGCATGCCACCAGTGTATTGCACAGATCTCCTGCTCCTGACCTTTCCAAATGAGAATTCTACTGAGACTCCATTACTCTCTACTCCATTGATTAAAATTGAACCTATGAAAATTAGAAGCCTTTTGGATAAGCAGAAGAAATAAGCTGCTATCATTGGTTGCTCCTATCTCAGACTACCATATCTCAGACCATGCTAGGGATCGTTCTTAACTCCCATCTGACCTTTCAAGCATACCTCTCACCACTAAGAACTCTTTCTTCCTGTTCTTATGGCATGGCAGATATAATTACTATAATCATACTTCTATGTCATGCTGGAAATCTGAACACATTACTAGTCAATCATCAATGGCTGCCATCAAATATAGGATACAACGTAACATCATAATTCTGTTTTTTAAGATCCTCTGGAAAAGATGATCTAACTATCTCATTAACCTGCTTATTCCTTACAGTGCAACGCCTAACTTAAGAATTGCTGATCTTAACTTGCTAACTATCCTACCTCCTTGCAAAATATACTTCAAATTCACTCTTCAAATTGCCTTTATGTATCATACCTTCTAGGGAATTCTATTACTCCATATATAAAAACCCAGTTTATGTTAATGTTAGCTATTCTAGACCCTTTGAGCAACATAGAGGGATGCTCCAGGAGTGCCCTCTGTCACCCCTGCTATTTGTCCTGGCTATGGAGCCCCTGGCACAGAGGGTCTGGGACTGTATAGGCATAAAAGGACCCAGGGTAGGAGCCTCCCAATATAAGATTTTCAAATTTGTGGCTCTTTACAGTGGTGAATCTGGACCAATCCTTGCTGGAATTGGTTAGGGAAATGGAGAAGTATGGGCAAGTGTCCAGGTTCAGACTCCTGTGACTGAGATTAGCAGCAGCAGGACACAGACGGGCAGAAATGGGGCCAGGAGAGGGTTAAGAGGTGGGGGGGGCAGAGGGGCAGGAGAGCAGGTCCTGGCGAGGGCTATTTTAGTGGCCTGCAGGGCCTTGGGTCACCCTCCGGACTGAAGGACTCCAGACAGCTTTCATTCCAGGTGAAATTAAAATGAATGGGTAAGTCCTCACTGTGGCACTCATGCCGGTGACTGGCCCCTGCCCCTACACACTGATCACTCCGACTCCCTGGGTCTGTTCAGCCTCCAATGGAAGGGATATCAATACTGCCGGATTTTGTGGCTATGGACTTTGCCGTTCCAGAGGGAGGTGAGTGTTTTCTGCGGTGCTCCTGCCTCTGAAGGGTCTTTCTTTCCCCCACTGCCCTTTTCACGCCACTTTATAGGTCTTCTGGCTTGCTGACGGTGGAGACAGCAGACCTCCTACACATGGTTCACTCCTGGCGGCCTGCCCAATGAGAAAGGGGGAGATGGCTATCAATATCACTGGACTTTGTTATTTGGAATTTGTTACCGGAGGATGTAGTAAAGGCTATTAGTGTAGCTGGGTTTAAAAAAGGTTTGGACAAGTTCCTGGAGGAAAGGTCCATAAACCATTATTAAAAAGGGACCCAGGATATCAATGCTTGACCCAGTACAAGCATTGTGGAACCTGTATCTTTTGGGGAAACTGCTAGGTACGTATGACCTAGATTGGCCACTGTTGGAAACAGGATTCTGGGCTTGATGGACCTTGGTCTGACCCAGTACGGCATATCTTATGTTCTTATGTTCTTATGACTTCACAGCTGGAGATCTTGCTGCTCCAGTGGGCACTGCGGGAGGTCGGAGGGCAGTGGTGAGAAGGGCTGTGTGATGGAAGGGGGGATTAGCTCAGAGAGGCATGTTGGGCTGCAGAATGGCCACTGGCACGAGGGGTCCTTCCCAGTGGCCATCATGGGGTTGGTGCAGTGCGTCCAGTGAGCCAGTAGGGAGGAGCGGTCCTTGGCTTCTCCTACCCTTGACAGTTTTTCTTCCTTCACTTTGCTGCATTTGGGCCTGCACTGCAGGTTAGGGCATTACTGGCATGCCCCAGGTCCGGGATTGGACCGAGTGTTGCAGTGGGAGTAGTTGGAGGTAGGTCATCCTTGGCATCATGGGGAGCATGACGTGGCAGCGCTGATTCTTAAAAATAGAAAAAGAAGAATCTATTAATGTGGGAACGGGGGAAGCTATAGACAGGGAAAATTTGCAGCCCCACGTGTTTTCACAAGTCAAGGGTATCATATAGTGGGAGTCTTGAGTACTGAAATCACTTTTAAATTGTGGGGGCAAGTTACTGATCAGGGCTCTCAAATGGGCATAGTGTTAAAATATAAGAAGGGGCCAATGGTATTAAAAAACAAAAAAAAAAGATGGGATACCATGTTGACATACACAGGATTTTCGATCTTGACTCCTGAAGGGGTTTACGCCCCTTGAGGATGAGATTCCTTGGTTACTGTCAATGGTAATGTGAGGTAGGTTACTTTCCTTTCTTTGTTGCCTCTTCAAAGAATTTCTTCACACTGCAGGCATGACTAGGAAGAACAACAGTTTATCTGGGTTCTTCATGAGCAAGTCAGCCAGCATAGCCTGAGGATAGTCGGGCAACACCTCGACGCTTCACCCAAGTTTGGGAGGCATGGTAGCAGGAAGGGGCGGCACCACTGACACCATCCAAAAGGAGACGTGCATCTCACCTGATCCTGGAGCAGCAACAGACAGGGTGAAGTGCGCTGCAGTGTCTCCTCATTAGCGCATTTAGAACATAACATAAGAAATGCCATACTGGGTCAGACCAAGATCCATCAAACCCAGTATCCTGTTTTCAACAGTGGCCGGTCTAGATCACAAGTACCTGGCAGGTTCCCAAAGGCACACAGGTTCCACAATGCTCACCCTGAGGTAAGAAAAGGATTTCCCAGGTACTCTTTAATAATGGTTTATGGACCTTTCCTCCAGGAACTTGTCCAAACCTTTTTTAAACCCAGCTGCACTAATAGCTTTTACTACATTCCCCGGTAATGAATTCCACTTGGTTCCCAAGAAGATAAAGAAAAAGACATGGAAGCAGGAGTTTATTGACATTTTCTCATTACTGATTAGAGACCAAGAGAGGAAAGAAAAAATGATAAGGAGAAAGAGAAAAGGGCCGGAAAGCTAAATCAATGCACAACTGGGTGCTTTCCACATATTTGTGAGCGTCATGGTGGAGCACAAACCAAATTTAGCACTCTTTTTAATCTGCTACCTTGATATCATAACCCACGCACACAAGCACTTTGGGGGTTGGGCCTGGCTAAATTATGACATGAGTTTCCCGAAGCACATGGCTGAGTATCCCACCATCACATGGCGGCATCGTGTAGTCGATCTATGGCTGGACGAGATGGCTTATAACCGGTTGTTCCACCCTGATGGCGGGTCCTAGCATTTCCTGGCCTACTCGACGTGATCGGCTGGGCAGGCGGTCGGGTGGCAGTATTGCTGACAGTATAACAGTAGACACTGTACATGGAACCCATGCAAATTTAGGCATGCCTCTTGCGCACGTGGAGCCAGGCATCCGATCACTGTGTGCAGATTCGTCAAGGACGGAAGGACCCACAGATTGCAGATTCAATGTGCAAGTGACAGCTTTAGCCCAGTCATCCATCAAGCTTGACAACATGCTCCTGTGGCTGTGAGCTTATCCCACACAGGGCAGGGCACACAGCATTTTGGAAGGGTTTGCACAGGGTTTCCGTATCCCCTCCTCCGGGCCCAGGAGTATCTCCCTGTGCCCTGTTTGTGATTCACCATTAATTCTTCGGCATATCTCTGCAGTGAGAGAAAAACTTGCCAAAGGAAGTTCCATGGGGAGAATAGCCAGTCCTTTTGGGACCCTCCCCCCATTCGCTAACTTAATCATATCTCCGCTGGGCATAGTCTTGATGAAAGAGTCAGGTAAAATTTCACCTTATGCACAACTTGTTGTACCCAGATGGTGACTCAATCAACGACCATATTGAACCGCAATTGTGTCCGGTGTGGTATGCTTCCATTGACCAGGCCATAGTGTCGGTGTGAGGGTTGGATTCTCAGGCACATTTGACCAAAGCAGACATTAAGTTGGCTTTCCATCTGCTCCCGCTACACCCAGACTCCTCCTTTCAAAGGCAATTATTACTATGATAAATGCATGCCCATGGGATGTACAATCTCCTGAAGGTACTCTGAGCTATTTAGCTTCTTTGTGCACTGGGTGGTGGAAAAAATCTCTGGGTTGGGAAGGTGGTCCATTACCTAGATGACTTTCTCTTCCTGAGATCGGGCTTAGAGCAGTGTAAACAAGTCTTCGCACCTTTCTAGCATATCGCCCAGGGTTTGGGATCCCTCTTGTAACAGAGAAGACTGTTGGCCCCCTGACAGTAATTACAGTTCTGGGTGTCGACCTGGATGTTCACGAGCAGGTCTCAAAGATAAGATAGAGAAATGGTATGCAGCCATCAAACACATGAGGGGTGCACAAAAGGCAATGCTGGAGAAGTCCCAATTGCTGCTCAATCTGTTCTGCTTCACAGCTAGAGTCATTCTCATGGGGTAAGCCTTCTGTAGGTGACTGACTCTGGCAACAAGTTAATAAGCGGCATTACCATATCAGGGTTAGTAAAATCATATGGGAGGATTTGGGCATATGGGAATCTTTTTTTGCAGTTTTTTAATGGCATGGCATTCTGGCAAGACCTCTCCTCCCTCTGTTTTCAGCTCTGACCTTGAATTATACACCAATACGTCCAGCAGAGTTGGATTCAGCATATATTTTAAAGGGGGCCTGGTGCTCCGAACTCTGGCCACAGGATTGGCTTGACTGTGGCGCCACCAAAGACATCATCTTTCTTGAATTGTTCCCCATAATTGGAGGCACTGTTCCTCTGGGCTCCATAATTAGTCAATAAAGCAATTTCATTTTGCACAGACAATATGGTGGTAGTGCAAGCTGTGAATGGGATGTATGCCAGAAGGCTAGGAGTGGTGGCGCTTCTACGACAGATAGTGCTGCTCTGCTTGTTGCATAACATCACCCGTAGAGCAGAGCATATCCCTGGTTACCATAATATTATTGCCAATGCTCTCTCTCACGTTAAGATGTCGACATTCCAAGTCAGTGCCCCGGGGCGGATATAGTCTAGACACTCATCCCTGCAGCAATCTGGGCCTTTGGCCTTCTGAAATATGGAGCCTCCTGATGGGTTTCCTCGCCACCCCTACCAGACACAAATATGTGAAGGCTTGGGACCACTTCCAGGAGTTCTGCCTCAGTGATCGGTTTAAGACTGGCACTATCGTGCAATGACTACTCACCTACAAGGACAGGGTGATGAGTAAATTGGTGGTACAGATGCGCCTAGTGGGCATCGCAAAGCAATGGGGGAGCGAAGCCCTTCAGCAGACTTTGTCATTGCTAGGGTAGTGAAGAGATGGTCGACCATGTGTTGCCGCCCACCAGACTACAGATGCCCAATCACCCATGAGGTGCTCAGGAGGCTGGTCATGACCACGGACATGATTTGTCACAATACGTTTGAGGCACAGCTCTTTAGAGATGCCTTTGTACAGGCATTTTTTGGGGCACTATGGATGGGTGAATTGGTGGCCCCCTCAAAATACACAGGGGGATGTGGGGGACTCAGGCTTGAGGACATCTCAGTATGGAGCGGCACTTTAGAGATGCATATTCGCAGATCCAAGACTGATCCATTGGGTAGGGTTGCTAAGTTGTCATTGGCACTCCTGCCAGGAGACTCTACTGGCCTGGCGTGCAGGGCCGGCCCGTCCATTGAGCAAGAATGTTGTTTGTACAGGGTCCCGCAATTCAGGGGGCCCCACGCAAACAACCTTTTGCATTAAAAGACCGCTGCCACCGCCAAGGCAGCGGCAGAATCAAGTGCCACGCAGCCGTGGCTGCGGATCCCCTGCCTGCCTGGCAGAGCCCTCCCTGAATCAGTTCCCTCAGCGCCAGCTTTTCAGAGCCGCGAAGGGAGAGTTTCTCTTTCTCTCGGCTCTGTTAAGCCCGCCGGCGCTGTTGGGAAACAGGCATTTCAGGGAGGGCACTGCCGGGCAGGCAGGGGGGCTGCGGCTGTGGGACACTTGATTCTGCCGCTGCCGCAGTGGCAGCAGCAGCAGCAGCAGCCAGGTTGTTTTTTTTAAATTTCCCTGGGGGGAGGGGGGTTAGGACTGGTAATGGGCTGTGAGGGGTTAGGACTGGAAGTGGGCTGATGGGGGGGTTAGGACTGGTAATGGGCTGTGGGGGGTTAGGACTGGAAGTGGGCTGATGGGGGGGTTAGGACTGGTAATGGGCTATGGGGGGGCTAAGACTGAAAATGGGCTGATGGGGGGGCTGACTGGAAATGGGCTGATGGGGGGGCTAAGACTGGAAATGGGCTGATGGGGGGGTTAGGATTGGAATTGGGCTGATGGGGGGGTTAGGACTGGAGGTGGGCTGATGGGGGGGTTAGGACTGGTAATGGGCTGGGGGGTTGCTAGGACTGGAAATGGGCTGAGTGGAAGGGGAGCTTGACCTGCAAATAGCTGATGGGGAGGGGGCTTGGAATGGAAATGGGCTGAGTGGAAGGGGGGCTTCAACTGCAAATAGCTTATGGGGAAGGGGGCTAGGACTGGAAATGGGCTGAGTGGGGGGGGGGAGCTAGGACTTAAAATGGGCTGATGGAGGGGCTAGGATAGGACTGGAAATGGGCTGTTGGGGGGGGGGGTGCCAAGATTGGAAATGGGCTGTGGTGGGGGCTTGGATTGAAATGGACTCATGGAGGGGCTAGAACTGGATTTAGGTTCATGGGGGGCTTGGATTAGAAATGGGCTGAGTGGAGGGGAGTTAGGATTTGACATGGGCTGATGGTGGGGCTAGGAAAGGACTAGAAATGGGCTGATGGGGTCTGGGATTGGAAATGAGCTGATGGAGGGACTCGGATAGGACTGGAAATGAATGGGGGAGCTAGGATTGGAAATGGGCTGATGGGGGCTAGGACTGGAAATGGACTGATGCGGGGACTAGAAGGGAGCGGATGCTGGATGGGGCTGGAACTAGAAGGGAGCTGATGTTGGGGGAAGATTAGAATGGGATGGGGCTGGGAGAGTGAAATGGAGAGGGGAAAAATATTTTGTGTGGGAGGGAAGAAAAATCTACAATTGGCCGGGTATTGGGAGAGTAAGTGGGGATTGAGGATGGGGGGGGGGGGGTAAAATTTGAGTGGATGAAAAAGGAATGAGGAAAGAACAAAAGAGGAAAGATTAGTATGTTAAAGTAGATGTAGAGAGAGAATGGAAAAAGAGAGAAGAAAGGACAAATGGACAGCAGACGATGGAGAGTTAGCAGAAGACAGGAAGAAACCAGAAGAAAGTGGCTGGAGCAATTGCAACTGAAAAATAAATGCACAAAAGGTAGAAAAATATCTCTTTATTTTGAATTTATTAACTGGAATATGTCAGCTCTGGGAAATGTGCATCATTAACGTCTGCGCTTTGTTTAGTACAAGAGGAAATTAATTTATAGTTTTATTTCTACAGTGTTGTTGTACATTCTAAGTTTGGCTTTTGGGGTTCCCAGTTTAAATATTGTCTTCCTGTTTCTAAATTGTGATTCCTTGTTTGGTGATGGTCTATGTTCTGCATGTGTAACAGAGCTGAGGTATTCTGTTTATGTAATTCCTATTTGACATTGCCACTTGTTCTCTTTCCCCAGTAGGTCATGTATTGTTATTCTCTGAAATGTATTGGTTTAATATTTGCAGTGTTGCCTTTTGATAGGTAGAGTATGGTGCTTTGTAAGTCCTGGTAGTGCTGTTACGATACAGCGGGTTTGCTATGGGTTCCAAATGGTCAGTGTTTGTAGTAGTTTCTAATGTGCCTGGCGGTTGGCACTGGATTATAGTAATGTAGAAATCTTTTAGTCTTTCTTTATCCATACACTCATTAAGAGGCATGTTTGCTAAAAGTTAGAGGATAGAAAGGAGGAGTTCCTTCTTCTGCTGAAGCATACCCAAGATATTTCAAAGTTCTCCAACAGAGCAGCCTTTGACTCCTTTGAGGGTGCTAGCAGAGCCTCAGGTATTGCCATAGCGGCTCGCAGAATTGCTTGGCTCCAGGCCTCTAACCTTGAACCCTGGGTCCAGGATGGGTTGGGAAATTTGCCCTGTACAGGTGAGAATCTGTTTGGTAAGGAGTGGCAAATCAAAGCCACTCAAATGGATGCAGAAAATGCTGCTTTAGATAGACTTTCTAAGTCTACCTCTACCCCTGTCAAGAAGAAATCTTTCAAAAAGCCTTTCTACAAGAAGGCCAGATTTGCCACAAATACTGGCCAACAATCTTCTGCAGCTCGCTTTGCTCCTAAGCGTCAGCAGCCTAAACAGGCCAGGGCAAAACCTGCAGGGGCTGCTACAGCCCAACAGTCCCAACCCCCTCAGGGTTTTTGACTTAAAACTAGAGAACTTAACCTTTCTGGCTCTAAAACATCCAGAACCTCTCACCATTCCAGAAAGGTTAACTCATTTTGCTCCCAGATGGGACCAAATCACATCAGAGCAATGGACCCTCTCTATCATCAGAGAGGGCTACAAACTACATTTCTCCAACCTTCCTCCCCATACCTTGGTGAGAAGTTTCAATTCTCCCCCATCTCTCCTAGACCTGTTGGGTCAGGAGGTGACCACTCTTCTCGCCCAAAAGGCAATAGAAGAGGTTCCTCTTCCTCAACAAGGGTCAGGTTTTTACTCCCCTTATTTTCTCATTCCCAAGAAAACAGGGGGGTACAGACCCATTCTGGATCTCAGAGAATTGAACAAATTTCTATACAGGGAGAAATTCAAGATGCTTTCTCTAGGCACTCTCCTTCCATACCTACAGAGTCAGGACTGGCTTTGTTCTCTAGATCTCAAGGATGCGTACACACATATACTCATCCATCCATCCCACAGAAAATTCCTACGGTTTCTGTTCCAGGGAAAACATTTCCAATACAGAGTACTTCCCTTCGGTCTAGCCTCTGCTCCAAGGGTATTTACCAAATGCATGGCAATAGTAGCTGCATTTCTACGCGCCCTGGGAATTTTTGTCTTCCCATACCTGGACGACTGGCTCATCCGAGCTCCGTCTCAGTCCGAGGCTCAGACTTCCCTGGATCGCACCAGGCGAATTCTACAGTATCTGGGACTTGTGATCAATCTGCCAAAGTCCCAACTCACTCGTACTCAATCCCTATAATTCATAGGGGCCTGGTTGGATACCACCACCGCAAGGGCCTATCTACCTCAGGCCCGTTGCCAACGTCTAGTGCACTTAGCCTCTCAGACTCAGTCCAGAAGCCACTTGACTGCCAGAGAGATGCTACAACTATTAGGCCACATGGCCTCCACAGTGCATGTGGTGCCTTATGCTCGCCTACATATGAGAGCAGCTCAATGGACTTTATCCACCCAGTGGACTCAAGCATCAGGAGCTCTCTCAGACCAAATAGCAAACTCCAATCGTCTCTTTTGGTCTCTCCAATGGTGGATATCCACTCAAAATCTGTTGTTGGGGGCACCCTTTCAACCATTGTTGCCTCAAGCAACCCTCACAACAGATGCCTCCCAAACAGGTTGGGGGGCTCATCTCCAAGATCTCTCCACTCAGGGCACTTGGTCTCCACAGGAGACCACCCTTCATATCAACCACTTGGAACTTCGAGCAATCTTTCTAGCTCTCAATGTTTTTCATACCCTCCCCAGCAACATGACAGTCCTTATTCACACGGACAATCAAGTAGCCAAGTTTTACATAAACAAACAAGGAGGGACTGGCTCTCTGTCGCTTTGCAACGAAGCTCTAAGATTATGGGCCTTCGCCAGAGAGCATCAAATCCATCTCCTGGCAGTATATCTTCCAGGAATCCAAAACTCTTGGGCAGACAGACTCAGTCGAGTTCTGCTTCCACACGAATGGTCCCTGCACATGGATCAGGTACTCAGAATCTTCCAGAAATGGGGAACCCCGGACATAGACCTCTTTGCAAGTCCGTGGAATGCCAAACTTCCCCGGTTCTGTTCCAGAATTTCGTGTCAGGGAGTTCAGACCAAGGATGCCTTCCTCCTGCATTGAGGTCAGGGTTTCCTGTATGCCTTCCCACCCATTCCTTTGATTCCCAAGACTCTGTTCAAACTTCAAAGGGATCAAGGGTCCATGATCCTCATAGCTCCACGCTGGCCATGCCAAGTGTGGTACCCTCTACTTCGGCATCTCTCCCAAGCCCCCTCCCTGGACTTGGGAGCGGCTCCAGACCTTCTGTCTCAGGAGGAGGGGACTTTGTGGCACCCAAACCCCAAGTCCCTTCACCTCAGAGCTTGGTTACTGAAGGCCTAGACCTTCAACACTTCAATCTTTCGCAGCAAGTGAAGGATATCCTACATGCCTCTAGGAAAACTTCCACTAGGCGTTCTTACGCTTTTAAATGGAAAAGATTTTCCATTTGGTGTGCTCAAAAGGGTCTTAACCCTCTGGCACTCCCATTGAATTCTCTTTTGGAATATCTCCTGCATCTCTCCAATGCAGGACTCAAAACGAATTCAGTAAGAGTCCATTTGAGTGCTATTGCGGCATCACTTAAGCCCATCAATGGACAGCCTGTTTTCTCTCATCCTCTTATTGCAAGATTCATAAGAGGCTTAACTTTAACTAAACCTCCCATTCGACCTCCTCCGGTGGCATGGGACTTAAACTTGGTTCTTGATCAGCTTATGAAGCCACCTTTTGAACACTTAGCCACTACCTCCTTGAAATTTCTTTCCTGGAAGGTTATTTTCCTCATTGCAGTCACTTCAGCTCGCCGCATCAGTGAATTAGCCTTAGTGGCTAATCCACCTTATACAAGGTTCCATCATGATAGGGTAGTCCTTAGGACAAATACTCACTTTATGCCTAAAGTGGTCTCACCTTTTCATCTTAATCAAGAGGCATATTTACCTGTCTTTTTTCCAGCTCCTCATGCATCCAATGCAGAGAGGAACCTTCATACTCTAGACTGTAAAAGAGCTCTTGCCTTTTACTTCCACAGGACACAGGAACATCGAAAGTCTTCTCAGCTTTTTGTTGCTTTTGATCCTTCTCATTTAGGACTTCCAGTCTCCAAAAGAACACTCTCCAATTGGATTGCTCAGTGTATCTCTTTTGCTTACCAGAGTAAGAACCTTTCTCTGGAGGGCCATGTCACCGCTCACAACGTGAGGGCCATGGCCACCTCTATGGCTCATTTAAACTCTGTGTCCATTGACCAGATCTGTCGAGCAGCCACCTGGGCCTCGGTTCATACCTTTACAGCCCATTACTGTTTGGACAAGGACTCCCGCCGGGATGCCTTGTTTGGTCAGGCTGTCCTCAGACACCTGTTCCATTCTTGAACAACTTCTGCCCACCTTCCCTGAATGGATGCCTGAGATCCATAGGAAGATGAAGAACCTTTCAGGGTCTCATACCCTTCAGGGGATCTCCCGGGCATCTTAGCTAGGGAGTCCCCATATGTGAGGACTTATTCCTGCGTGTTCCTGGAGATAGCACAGTTACTTACCTGTAACAGGTGATCTCTGGGAACAGCAGGAATAAGTCCTCACAACCCGCCCACCTCCCCTAGGAGTTGTATCTCTCTCTCTCTTCCTTTCCTCTCTCTATTGTCTCAGCTATAAACTCTAACTGAGGAGAGTTGGTCAGGAAGGCGGGAAGGCAGCGCGCATGCGCTGTGGGAGGCCCCAAAAACTTTCCTTCTGGGAAGCTGGGGAGCTTTCCTGCTCAGGCTCCGTCGGTACCGACGTACCCATATGTGAGGACTAATTCCTGCTGTTCCCAGAGATCACCTGTTACAGGTAAGTAACTGTGCTTTCATGGCTGCTGTTATCATATGGCAACCTTCAAATTTTCCCCAAAATGTTTCCCTGGATTCTATATTTCCAAAAAATCCGCACACTGTGTGCGAAATATAAGAACATAAGAAATGCCATACTGGGTCAGACCGAGGTCCATCAAGCCCAGTATCCTGTTTCCAACAGTGGCCAATCTAGGTCATACGTACCTAGCAGTTTCCCCAAAAGACACAGGTTCTGCAGTGCTTGTACTAGGTCAAGCATTGATATCCTGGGTCCCTTTTTAATAGTGGTTTATGGACCTTTCCTCCAGGAACTTGTCCAAACCTTTTTTAAACCCAGCTATACTAACAGCCCTTACTACATCCTCCGGTAACAGATTCCAGAGTTTGATTACACGTTGAGTGAAGAAATATTTTCTCTTATTTGTCTTAAATAGTTTACCCCGTAGCTTCATTACATGTCCCCTAGTCCTTCTATATTCTGATAGCGTAAACAATTGATCCACGTTTATCCGTTCCACTCCATTCATTAATTTATAGACCTCTATCATATCATATCTCCCCTCAGCCGTCTCTTTTCCAGGTTAAAGAGCCCTAACCTTTTTAGCCTCTCTTCATAGGAGTAGCCTTCCATCCCCTTCACCAATTTGGTGGCTCTTCTCTGTACTTTTTCTAATAACTCTATGTCCTTTTTAAGATACGGTGACCAGAATTGCACACAATATTCAAGGTGCGGTCGTACCATGGAGCGATACAGAGGCATTATAATATCCTTTGTTTTATTCTCCATCCCTTTCCTTATGATACCTAGCATTCTATTTGCTTTCTTGCCCGCCGCTGCACACTGGGCGGAGGGTTTTAACATGTTATCCACGATGACTCCTAAATCTTTTTCCTGGGTGGTGGTTTCTAATGTGGAGCCTTGCATCGTGTAACTATAGTGTGGGTTGTTCTTTCCTAGGTGCATAACTTTGCACTTGTCCACATTAAATTTCATCTGCCATCTGGATGCCCAGTCTTCCAATTTATCCAGATCTTCCTGCAGTTTTCCACAATCCTCTTGGGTTTTAACAACTTTAAACAGTTTTGTGTCATCTGCAAATTTGATAACCTCACTAGTTATTCCCTTTTCCAGGTCATTTATGAATATGTCAAAAAGTAGCGGACCCAGTACAGATCCCTGGGGTACTCCACTATTCACCTTTTTCCATTGGGAATATTGGCCATTTAGCCCTACCCTCTGCTTTCTATCTTTTAACCAGTTCCCGATCCACAATAGTACACTGCCTCCTATCCCATGACTTTTTAGCTTTGCCAAAAGTCTCTGATGGGGGACCTTGTCAAAAGCTTTCTGAAAGTCCAGATACACTATATCAACCGACTCACCTTTGTCTACCTGTTTATGCACACCTTCAAAAAAACAGATCAGATTAGTAAGACAAGATCTTCCTTGTCTAAAGCCATGTTGGCTGTCTCCCATTAGGCCATGACTATCTACATGCTGTGTAATTTTGTTCTTTATGATGGTTTCTACCATTTTCCCTGGTACTGACGTCAGGCTCACCGGTCTGTAATTTCCCGGGTCACCCCTGGAACCCTTTTTAAAAATTGGTGTTACATTGGCGACCCTCCAATCTTCAGGTATTACAGATGATTTTAATGAAAGTTCACAGATTACCAATAGCAGGTCTGCAATCTCATATTTCAGTTCTTTCAACACTCTGGGATGTATACCAGGTGACTTGCTACTATTCAGTTTATCAAATAGTTGTAATATATCTTCCCGGTGTAGCGATATTTCTCTCAATTCCTCTGCAGTATCACCTTTAAATACCACTTCAGTCTTGGGTAACATCCCTACATCTTCCTCAGTAAAGACCGAAGCAAAGAATTCATTCAGTCTCTCTGCTATAGCCTTGTCTCCTCTTACTGCCCCTTTTACCCCTCTATCATCTAACGGTCCAATTGACTCTCTCACAGGCCTTTTGCTATGAATGTACTTGAAAAAGTCTTTATTTCGTGTTTTTGCTTCCGTAGCAAGTTTCTTCTCAAATTCCCGCTTTGCCTGCCTTATCAATGCTTTGCATTTAACTTGCCAGTGCTTGTGCTGTTTCCAGTTTTCATCATTTGGCTCTTTTTTCCATTTCCTGAAGGTTGCTCTTTTGGCAGCAATAGCCTCTCTGACCTCACCTTTAAACCATGCTGGCAGTTTTTTGGACTTTCTTCCACTTTTCTTAATGCGTGGAATACAGCTGGTCTGGGCTTCGAGGATAGTATTTTTAAATAACACCGAAGCTTGCTGTAAGTCTTTAACCTTTGGAACCGCTCCTTTTAGTTTTTTCCGAACTATATTCCTCATTCTATCATAGTCTCCCTTTTGAAAGTTAAAAGGTAGTACTGTGGATTCCTTTACTATCTGTCCTCCACTGATTAAATCAAACATGATCATACTATGATCACTATTGCCAAGTGGTCCCAACACCCTTATTTCTTGCACCAGATCTGGCGTTCCACTAAGGACTAGGTCCAGTATGGCTTCCCCTCTGGTCGGTTCATGAATCAGCTGCTCCAAGAAGCAGTCATTTATTTCATCTAGAAACTTTATCTTGTTAGCTTGTCCTGCTGTGACACTGTCCCAGTCGATACCGGGGTAATTGAAATCACCCATTATTACTACTCTGTTGTGGCTTTTGTTAGCTTCCTTGATTTCTTTGAGCATTTCATCATCCATTTGTTCATTCTGGCCAGGCGGTCGATAGTATACTCCCACTGCCATCACCTTCCCCTTCATAAATGGAATTTCAATCCATAGAGATTCTACAGCAAATTTTGTTCCCTGCAAAACTTTAATCCTTTCTGACTCAATGCCCTCTCTAACATAGAGCGCAACCCCTCCACCAATTTGTTCAGCTCTATCATTACGATATAGTTTGTATCCAGGTATCACAGTGTCCCACTGGTTATCCTCCTTCCACCATGTCTCTGAGAGTGCAATCATATCTAACCTCTCATTTAGTGCTATATATTCTAATTCTCCCATCTTATTGTTTAGACTTCTAGCATTGGCATACAAGCATTTTAGAGACTGTATTTTATTAATATTAATCTGGCTATTGGTAGGCATGGGTAATTGGGAATCTTTATGCTCTGTCTGCTCCTTACTCAAGGGCATTTGGGCTACTATACTCCCTTTTGGAACCTCACTGCTTTTGGTAGTATCCTTCAAGGATACCTTTGTCCGAACCATGCGCTCTTGGGTGACTGTCGGCTTTCCCCTATTTTCTAGTTTAAAAGCTTCTCTATCTCTTTTTTAAAGGTTAATGCCAGCAGTCTGGTCCCATCCTGATTAAGGTGAAGCCCATCCCTTCGGAAGAGCCCCCCCTTTCCCCAGAATGTTCCCCAGTTCCTAACAAATCCAAAACCCTCATCCTTGCACCATTGTCTCATCCACGCATTGAAACTCCGGAGCTCTGCCTGTCTTTTGGGTCCTGCACGTGGAACAGGAAGCATTTCGGAGAACGCTATCCTGGAAGTTCTGGATTTCAACTTCCTACCTAAAAGCTTAAATTTAGCCTCCAGAACTTCCCTACCACATTTTCCTATGTCATTGGTACCAACATGTACCAAGACAGCAGACTCCCCCCCAGCACTATCTATGATCCTATCTAGGCGGTGCGTGAGATCTGCTACCTTCGCACCAGACAGGCATGTTACCAGGCGATCCTCACGTCCACCAGCCACCCAGCTATCCACATTCCTAATGATTGAATCACCAACTATAACAGCTGTCCTGACCCTCCCCTCATGGGGACATGGCCCTGGAGAAACGTCCTCGGTGCGAGAGGGTTTTACATCACCTGGAGGACAGGTCCTAGTTACAGGATCACTTCCTGCCACACCAGGGTGATGCTCTCCTGTCACGTGACCTCTCTCCTCCATGGCAACAGGGATGCTGCCAGACTGGAGGTGGAACTTCAGGACTATATCCCTGTAGGTCTCGTTCATGTACTTCTCTGTCTTTCTTATGTCTTCCAGGTCTGCTACTCTAGCCTCTAGAGAACAGACTCGTTCCCTGAGAGCAAAGAGCTCCCTGCACTTAGTGCATATGTAGGACCTCTCACCAACTGGGAGAAAATCATACATGTGACACTCAATGCAAAAGACCGGAGAACCCCCATCTTGTTGCTGGACCTCTGTCTGCATCTTAGTTTAAAGCTTGTGTTTAGGTCTTTTAAATTCGGTATATAATAAGGATTGGTGTAGATGCTTATACTAATAAAAGTGTATCTAATACCCCTAATACACCCTGTGTACCTGAAGCTTAATTAATCTCAGGTCCTCTGTGTATGACTGATTTGGATTAAGAGCTGCACCTGAGAGCAGCCCCTTTCCTCTAAGATGTGCAAGTACCTATAAAACTACAATTACCCCAGGGGTGGGTGGGTGGGTGCTGGGGAGGGAGGGAGGGAGATAAGTCCTATTAAAGAGGGCAGTTACAAGGTACCCTGTCCTGAACCCTCAGCAGGGGGATGGGGGTACCACACAAAGCCCAGTTAGTTGAGAGAGGCAAGGTAAGTACAGCTGAGAAGGCTGAACTAGCACACCACTAAGACAAACAATAAATAATTAAACAAACAGACAAACAGTAAATAATTAAATAAACAGCTAGAACTCACAGTAAGATGTCCCAGGAGGCAAATATCCACTCACTAGCAGAGCTCTGTAAAAGTACAGCCCTTCTCTGATCAGAGAAAAGCAAACTAAAACAGACTATGCACACGTGGAGAAAACAGGAAGAAGGCTACACAATACCTCAGGGGGAGGGGCAGGATTCACTCAGGCAGGCAAGGACAGGAAAAAAGTTTAACAAACAGCAGGTTCTGGGGAGAGAGATGTAATTCAAAATGGCTACCACACAAAGCCCAGTTAGTTGAGAGAGGCAAGGTAAGTACAGCTGAGAAGGCTGAACTAGCACACCAATAAGACAAACAATAAATAATTAAACAAACAGTTAGACAAACAGTAAATAATTAAATAAACAGCTAGAACTCACAGTAAGATGTCCCAGGAGGCAAATATCCACTCACTAGCAGAGCTCTGTAAAAGTACAGCCCTTCTCTGATCAGAGAAAAGCATCTGTGCTTGACATCTGGAAAAAACTGTTATTTAAACTCACACCCAGCAGTAAATGAAACTGATGCCAAGACTGTTTTTAATTTCCAGCCATTCAGGACCATAGTTGCCATATGGCAATAGTAAATATTGTTTCTTAGAAATATTTTTTTTTCAAAAAAAAACCCTTTATATTCTGCATTATTTAGCTCAAATCTTAATTAAAAAAAAAACAGAAAAAAAAATTTCAGTTACAAAACAATTATGTGGACGCGAAAGGTTTAGGGTTGTTTCTCCTGTTCCATGCAGGCTGTAATCCTATATACCTTTGTTTAGGATTGTACCTACCATTCTATGCAGGTTAATTCCTCTGTTTTTTGAAGTATAGAAGTTATTTAAGTTTGCTTTGATTCTATCCTCCTGCTATATGGGGATCCTCTGTGTCTCTCTCATTGAGAAGGAGGTGGCCACTTTGGCAGGGAATGTTCTGAAAAAATGGAAGCTATTATGAAGGTCAGCTGGGTGACACACCATGCTTGTAATTTTGTTAAGGCTTCCTGCTCAAAGGTCTGCAATTTTATGATTCCCATCAAGTTGGAAGAGTTTTCCACTTATGCTGTTGTAAATTCAGGGAATGTCAAGACTCTTGTGTAGAGAGAGTTGCTGAAAGGTCATACATTTATTGTGAGCATTTGTTATTTATCACTTACATAAGAACATAAGATATGCCATACTGGGTCAGACCAAGGTCCATCAAGCCCAGTATCCTGTTTCCAACAGTGGCCAATCTAGGTCATACGTACCTAGCAGTTTCCATGTTTCCATGAGGTCAGATAACAGTATCCTACAGTCTATGTTGGTTGGACAACAGCAGGCAGACATTCCAAACTCAAAGTGGGAGAACTCCTCCAAACTTTCATATCCCATTAATCTGGGACAGGATTATTCAAACTTTGAAATGATATGGGCTCAACTCAATATGGCATCAATGGAGGTGAGCGCTGGAAGGGTCCCTTTTTTGGAGGGTCCAGACTTAGATGTCAGGGAATCTGAAATATCTAAGTCCCAGCAGCAACATCGCCAGGCAAAGACCCCAAATTCTGGAAAAGTAGATGCTGCTGTAGATAAGGACCCTGCAAGAAGCAGTATTGTACTTGCCCACCTCTTACAGAATATCTTAGATACTGCCCTACATTACTCTTTCCTGGATTTCAGGCCAAAAGATCAAAGATCTAGCTGCCATTCTTCCCCTGCACTCATTCACGTATGAAGTTTTGCAATTTGTCCTTAACCTGGGTTTGCCTCAAGGTTCCCCAGCTAGTGTTCCTCTTCCATTCTCGGGAACTAGGAAGGGTCCCTGTGGTAGCTGTAGTATCTTTGAAGCGAAAGGTGGAAGTCATCCTCTGAGAGGGCCTGCTTCATACAAGGAAGCAGGGGGAACCTTCTTTTAAGGTTTTTCAGCTACTAACAGTGCTTCATCCCAAATTTCACAGAGATGGCAGAACTACTAACCTGAAAAAATGCACAGAGATTATTTCGTGTCAGAGGAGCTGGAAGAGGCCTTCCAAGAATTGAAGAAGACCCTTTGCTCAGATCCATTTGTGATTTCAGTTATCCCATTATAGTTCAGATGAATACCTCAGAAATGGACTTGGGGGCAGTGCTGGTTCCAGAGAAGGATGGCCAAGAACACTCTGTGGCTTTTATAAACTGGAAACTACTCCCTTAAGAGACAGTATCTGCAGCAGTTGGAAAGGAAGCATTAGCCAAAAAATGGGCATCAGAAGTATTCCACAATTAACCTGTGGGGACACAACTCAACCCTTGGGATAGACTGCCAGCCACTCAAGCGAGTAATTCAGAACAAGGAAACCAATAATTGGATTATTACACAATGGTTCCTGAGCCTCTGACCTTTCACCTATGGAGTACAACATAGTGCAGGTAAGAACAAACAGAATATGGACGTCCTCCTTTGAGAGGTGGCTCCTGCTGATGCAGGCACTCAAATAAAAAAGGTTGAGGTGAGGTCAAGTCTATGTGAAGGAGTATAGAAGAGAGATTCCTGGTCCTTCTTAAGGATTAGAACAGCTCCAACCCACTTTAACAGAAACCCAGCTGAAGAACTTAGAGGGGAATGGGGCCCAAGGGAACAAGTTAAAATCCCAGGCCCAGAGGAAGGTAGGGAGCTCTGGATGAGGAGATAGAAAGTCTTAAGTTATGCCACACTCTTTGTCTGATTGATGTTATCTGTTTTGATGCTAGCAAAGTTAAGACAGGCATTGTGTTGTATTTTCTGTCCTGAATAAAGGTTTTTTGTGTGTGTTCTGAAACTAGGCTTAATTGGCTTGTTTTCTTAAGGGCTTCACCTCAGGCTCAGCACTCAAGTTGACCATGCACACTATCACTAGCCCCTTGGCATTACCAGCTGATCTTAGACAATTTTTGGACAGTTGTGAAAAAGGGTGAAAATTTTGATGTTAACGTACTTTTACTTTCACAAATTCCCTCTAAATCTTTTAAAGAAAGGCTAAACGCCAGCTTTACAATGCATAATTTTCAAACGTGCAGCTGTTACCCCTATAACAAACAGAGAACCCATCAGAGTTTTGCAAAGGATTCAACAAACAGGATATACCTACATAGCTTTAAATCCAACGTAGTCATTCATAGGTCTCATCTGTACATTTATCCACAATACATAACAAAACTTATATTGTAACACCTTCACCACCGTATCTGACATGACATCATGTTTCAGACTCATACATCTTGCTTCAGGGAATCACTTTTACACAATAACTACATCAAAAAGCAACTCCTAAGCTGATGTACTCCTCCAAACCCAGCGCCAGAATATAAAGATCCCAGCCTCACTTGATACAGGTGTACGGACTAGTCTATTGCAATTAACCACCCATATCATAAATCATGAACTAAAGAGGTCCACTCATTCTGATTGTTTAAACCAATTGGTTCCAATGATTTCAAACGAAAGATCCATTTTTGCTCTATATAATTTAAGTATCCTAATTGATCCCCCATATGCTAATCCAGCTTGATCAGTCACTCGCCAATGAAACTGATTACCCTGATGTTCATTGGCCACAAAGTGAGCAACCATAGGTGCCATCAAAACCTGATTAGACAACCTACTATGAGGTTCACTCAAGCATTTTAGAACAGGGCGAATCGTCTGCCCCACATAGATCTTCAGGCAAGGGCAGATGATCACATAGACAACATAGGTTGAAAGAGAAGAAGTAACATTTCTTGTTGAAAAATGCTCATGGGATATGGGATGAATCCAGGTGTGGCCTGTAATGGTATTTTGACACCAACGGCAACGTCTGTAGCCGGTGTGGTTCCCTTTAGCAGAATCCCTTTTCCTCTGCAGCCAATTACTACCACATTTATAGATTTCAAGGAGGATTGTCTGGGATATTTTGCAAAGCCTGCAAGATACACCAATGACTTTTAATCAATCCAGCTATTCGCAGTGTCATATTAGAATAAGGTAATACACATACCTTTTCCTGAGATTCATTCTTAGGTAACAACAACCACTCCCGATGAGCATTTCTAGCATGCTGAATACACGCTCCCTACTTGTATTTCAATATGGGTAGAAAGAGGAAGTCTCGGCAGGCTACGTTATCCCAGACTAACCTGCCTGCCTCCTTGGCGATTTCCTTTGGTCCTATCAATCTTTTTGTGAGTCAGGGACAGCAGCCAGTGGAGAGAAGTGAGGTGGAAAACCCGGCTATGTTTGAGAGCTGTACCTCGCAGTCACCCTCAGGCAGTGAACTCTCACCCCCGCAGCGACCTTGGAAACAGGCATACATCACTGTATGCTCTGCTGTGTTGGAAGGTGTGGGAGCCTCGGAGATTGGGGCGACCTCTGGCCTTCACATGGGGCTTCCTGACAGAGGAGTTATCGTGGCGCTTGAAGCTCTGCAGATTCCATCAGCGTGAGTGGTGCCCCTGAGAGGAATTCCATCAGCAGGAGAGGTCTTTGGAAGTTTGGCCACTCCAGCTCCCATTTCTTCAGATCCCATGGAGTCCTTGTTGCTGGCAGTTGGCAAGATGGGTGCTTCTTCCTCTTTTTCTTTTACTTTGCAAAAGCCAGCACTTTTAACTTTGGAAACGATATAGGATGCTATTAAGTTTGCGGGGAAAGTTCTTGTTCCTCAAATACAAGTTCTACAGACTAAGACACAGGAATTGTCACTGAGTTGCTTTGGACATGCTCACCGTGTGGAAAACTTACAGGCTACTGTGGAAGTCCTTCCTTCTAGGGCAGATAGATTGGATCAGCAAGCAGAGGCTTTTATTAAAGACTCCAACACTATAAGATTTAAATTAGAACATTTGGATGACTGTTCTCACATGGCAAATCTTCGCCTGTTAATTTTCCTAGGTCTATGATGACTACTGCTAAAGATATGGTTAAATAATATTTTTTAGAAGTGTTGGGGGTACCGGCTGAGTCATGCCCTCCTTTAGTAAGAGCTTATTATCTACCACAGGAGCGTAAGGAATGTGTCACGGCAGAGATCCCTGACCCTCAAATGGCAGGTATATTGAATGTTTCTCAAATGTTGGAAAGATCTGATGTTGAAGATGTAGTACTGGCAACTTGTTTAATAACTTTGGCCCTCTTATCAGATAAGGATTAGCTGTTACGAATGTTTTTTCAGAAACGTAATGTAATGTTTAAGGGGTGCTTGGTCAGAATGTTTCCTGATTTGGCAAGGGAGACTCAGCGTCGCAGGCGAGAATTTATAATTATGTGACCTAGAGTTCTCCAGCTGGGGGGGGGGGTATTTTTCTTGAAATAACCAAGTAAGTGCCACGTCAAGCTCCAGGGTCAAGCATATGTTTTTTCTTTCCCTTCTCAACTTATTTCCTTTATTAATGCACATGGGGATCCTGGAGATGGGAATGATGGAACTCTATGTGCATTATGAAGTAGTCTGGCTGTTTGATTCAGCATATTTTCCTGTTTGTTTTTTTAATTTCTTGTTTTTGAAGTAGAGCATGTCTCCCTGCTGGGTCCATCTTGGTTCCTTATATGGTGGGCTGGTGGATGGAGAGTCCTGTGCTTATTTCCTTTATTATTTGGTAATTCTATATTGTTAATTTTCAGTGACAAATCTTGTTTCCTAACAAGTGTATATTATTGGCTCATTATTTTGTGAATATGCATAAAGATAAAATTAAAAAAAAAGCTTGTCTTATTACAGCAGATGGATATCCCCTCTCTAACAACTTGTTCTTAAGATCATCCACCTTTGTCAGAAAATCAGTGAAGGATGTACAGATCCACCATAAGCACAAAAATTTCCCAATTGGCAAACTCTGCTTCAAATGTTTGGGGTGATCACTAGTGAAACACAATAAAGTATTGCGTTCCACAGGTTTGCGATACAACGATGTAACAAGTCCATCTGATGTAATTTGAATTAAAACATCTGAGAACTCAATCTGCTGTGTAGAGAATTTCATTGTAAACTTCAAAAACAGATGAGAGTCATTGATCCATTGCTCAAAATCTTTTAATTGCTGTAAAGAACCATACCATAAGAAAAAAATATTATATAAAAATCTGCACCATAAAAAAATGAAGAAAAAAAGAAGAAACATATATATATATATGTTCAAAATGTGCCATATGTAGCGTGGCTAATGAAGGCGCAACAGCTGCACTCATTGCAGTGCCATGATGTTGCAAATAAAATTGACCTTCAAAATAGAAATAGTTGCGAGTTAATACTATCTCCAGTAACTGAAGCAAAAAGCAGAAATCCGATGAGATTGTGCGATCAAAATTAGTGAATTTTCAGCAATCTGCATAAGCTCTGCTTGGGGTATAACCATGTACAACGATTCTACATCCATAGTCACTAACCAACACTGCGAAGTATCTGCCTGAAAATCAGAGATTAAATGCAAAACAGGAGAGGTATCCTGTACAAAAGAACGAACCTGTCTGGCCATAGGATTTAAGAATAAATCCAAAAATGTAGATAACTATTCCAACACCGTATTTCTAAGAGGAACAATTAGTCTACCTTTGTGTATTTTAGGGAGCATATATATATATAAATAAGGTGGCCCAAAAAAAAGTGAGAACATCTCATAAATTAAAAGCTTAAATAGTTTAGTTTACTTATTTACCTTTTCCGGTCGCCATCTTTTTTTTTTTAAATTTGTCAGTCATTTACATCTGTCTTTTTTAATTTTTAAATAACTTATTTGCTACGAGATGTTCTCACTTTTTTGGGCCACCCTGTATATGGCATTGTGTAATGTTTCTTAATCAAAAATATGGCTTCTCTTGAAGTCAACATCTTAGATTCAACTGCTTCCTGCTCTACCTTCAAAATACATTGTTGAATATTCTCCAACAGATTATGTGACTATAAAGAGTAATATTCCTGATTATTCAATTGAGCATACACCTCTATCTGATAGTGATCAGTGGATTGAATTGCAATATTACCCCCCCCCCCATCTGCACGCAATATGATCAATGACTCATCCTCATGTAAAGAATGTAGCGCCTGTCTCTCCCTAGCAGATATATTAGATCTCCACCTACCTGGGGTGGAGCTCTCTAGTTCATCAAAATCTTGCAAGATAACATCACAAAAAGTAGTAATTGCAGGAGGAGGTAAACCAGGGGGTACCAAGTAGATACAGAGTGAACCAAATCACCTGATACACAATTTTGACACAAAAAATGATCCCATTGAGGTAACTTAAGTATAAATGCATGTATGGCGACCCTTTCTTTAAAAGATTTAAAGGCAGTTCATGAAAATGTATAGTATTAGTATTCTAACCCATTTAGGGTGAGGTTCAGTGTTTGTAGTTAATGTACTTTTAGCACAGGAGTATGAGAAAGTTTGTTTGCAGTGAAAAATTTGTTTTTAATTGCTACCTGCTTAGAAATATATTTGATAGGTACCCCTGGCTTCACCAAGTTCCTTTTCTTCTATTCTCTGGCATTATCACTTCCCTTCCTTCCCACCATTTTTGTTTCACTATTTTCCCTTCCTCTCCTTACAAATGTAATGTGTGCCTTCAAGTCAGTATTGGCTCCTGGTGACCCACAAGCTCCTAGGTATTCTTGGCAGTGTGACCATAAGTAGATTGCCAGGCCTTTCTTCCAAGTCAATGGAGGGTTAAGTGACTTGCCCAAGGCCACAAGGAGTTGTAGTGGGAATCAAACCTTGGTCTCCTGGTTACTAAGCCAGTGCTCTAACCACTAGACCACTAGAAATGCCATGTTCCATCACCTTCCTTCTCCCTCCCTTTGCATAAGGTTTTCGCTTTCAAGCCAGAGGAATCATGCAAGCAGTGCTCCTTACCTTTATCTTGGCAGTCTCCTCTGCTATCTTTCCTCTGAAATCGGAAATTTGTTCCAACTTCAGAACGAGGTCTGCAGAAGAGGGAAGAAACAGCAGGTAAGGAATGCCTCTCACTGATTCCTCCAGACAGTGAGAGGGAATAGCAAAGGGGACGCAGGGGAAATAGAAATTCAAACATTGTTCGCAGCAGCTGCTGTGATTTATTTTGGTCTTCCTTCTGTGTGGTGGGAGCAAGGCAAAATTTGTTAGCCAGTATAAACACAGAAAAAGTATCTTGTAATTAATGCCTAATCCCAGCTCAGTACATTCTAAACAAGAAGGAAACAGAAACATGACAGTAGAAACAGACCATACAGCCTATCCAGTCTGACCTTCCATGCCAACTACTCGTATAGTCCCTTTTTTCCTTTATAGATCTTACGTGTTTGTCCCATGCTTTCTTGAATTCAGATACAGTCCTCATCTCTACTACCTTCGCTGGGAGACTATTCCATGCATCTATCACTCTTTCCATAAAGAAATATTTCCACATATTACTCCTGAGTCTTATCTTCTTTCACCTTCTTAGAGTTTGCCTTCTCTTTTCTATCTCATATATAAACTATTTTTAAACTAATAAAGCGTTCTTCATAAGTTCACAAATGTTATTTTAACAATACAGGATCTTTTAGCCTGCATAGAAAGTAAAAAAGGTGAAAAGGAATGTTTGGAGCAGCACCATATCATTTCCCGGCTGTCCACCCCAATCCCAGTTTGACAATTTTTTTTTATTATGGCTGAAGAGCAGGAGGAGTGCTAAGGCTATATATTTAAATCTATGCATATTGGTTGGTTGAGTGAGCACTTGCCCAGACACTAAATTCACAGACTTAGTCCATGGTAGGACATTGGAAGATTTGACATGTTGATGTGATACAGTAATGGGGTCATTTAGTACAGTAAATAGTGGGGATGGATGTACGGATTGGATGTCCATCTCCAATATTCGCCCCTGCCGACCCCGGCTAATGGCTCCCCCTATGAGCAGGGCATTTGTACAAGCAGGCTTAGACGGGGGCGGGAGGGGGCGTTTCTGAGGCAGAGCGGGAGCAGAGCATGGGTGGGCCATGACCACGGACGTACAGGGCCGATTCTGAGGTCCGTGAACATAGACGGAGGACTTATTCCACTGCAGTGGTTGAATAAGTCCCCCTTGACATCGGGGGATCCTGCAGTCGGGCCCGGAAAGAGAAGTAGAGGGATGCAGGAAGATCTCCGTAGCTGGACCTTGGCCATGGGAGGCCAGATCTAGGGTCCAGCTGCGGGGAAAGAAGAAAATTGGTGGCAGCTGGCATTTGCGGCTCCTGAATGGAGCCACAGTGCCATGGCAACGGTGTGCCATGGCATTGCGGCTCCATTCAGGAGCCTGACTGAGGTAGCCGAGGATCTGCTGGGCGTGCAGGCCGATTGGAATTGGGACCCGGCATGTACGATCAGGCCGTAGATCTGATTTTGATCTTGCGAGCACGTCTAGTCCCCGCAGGATCAGAATCTGGTCTAATTCTGGGCGTCCTGCTTCCGATCGGCCACACAGGGGTCTGGACGGCCAAAGCAGAATGTGCTTCCTCGTGTATGAGCTGAGAGGTGACTTATGGGGAGGGCCTGTGCGATTTATAATATTGTCAGATACTACTACTACTTCTGATCATTTATGTAATACTTACAAGGCATACACAGTGCTGCACAGATACATGTAAAGACTGTCCCTGCTTGTCAGAGCTTACAATCTAGTCAAGACAGACAATACAACAGTTCAGGACAAGATTACAACTAAGGAAAGGTAAGGAGACACATAGGAGACTAAGCGGTCAGGATCCAAAAGCAGCCTCAAAGAGGTAAGCTTTTAGCATGGATTTGAAAAGGGCCAGGGATGAAGCCTGACATACAGACTCAGGTAGTTTCTTCCAGCCATAAGGAGCAAAAGGGTGAAAGGACTGAAGTCTGGAGTTGGCAGTGGAAGAAAAGGGCACAGGCAGAAGCAGTCCACCAGAAGAGCGGAGTTCACGAGGAGGGGTGCAGGGAGAGATGAGAGAGGAAAGATTGTGAGGAGCAACAGAATGAGTTCATTTATAGGTCAGAAGGAGAAGTTTGAACTGGATACGGAAATGGATGGGGAGCCATTGAAGTGACTTGAGAAGAGGGATTATATGAGTATATCAAGGCTGGCGGAAGATTACCCACACAGCTGAGTTTTGAACAGATTGAAGGGGAGAGAGATGATTAAGAGGGAGACCAACAAGGAGGAGGTTGCAATAGTCTAGAAGGATGGTGACTAAAGAGCGAATAAGTGTCTTAGTAGTGTGTTCAGAAAGGAAGGGGCAAATTTTGCTAGTGTTATAGAGAAAGAAATGACAAGTTTTAGCTATCATTTGGATGTGTTTGGAGAAGGAGAGGGAGATGACCCCATTGCGGGCTGAGGAAACAGGGAGTAGAAGTGTTATCCTCGGAGATTGAAAAAGGAGGAAGTGGAGAGGTAGGTTTAGGGGGAAAAAATAAGAAGCTTGATTTTGGTCATGTTCAATTTCAAATGGTGGTGAGACATTCAGGCAGCGATGTCAGATAGGCAGGCAGAGATCTGGGCTGGGATTGCCAGAGAGATATCAGATGTAGAGAGAGAGAGAGAGAGAGATCTGAGTGTCATCACTGTAAAAATGGTACTGAAAGCCATGGGAGGGAGTTGAATGCACCAAGGGACTGGGTATAGAGAGAGAAAAGGAGTGGACCCAAGACAGATCCTTTGGTACACCAGCTGAGAGTGGGATAGCAGTAGAGGAGGATCCATTAGAACAAACACTGAAAGAGCAATGGGAGAGATGATAAAAGAACTAGGGTAGCACAGAGCCCTTAAAACTGAGCGAGGACAAAGTGTCAAGGAGAAAGAGGTGGTCAACAGTGTCTCAAGAAGCAGAAAGGCCAAGAAGGATGAGATTAGAGTAAAGGCCCGAAGGGGAAGGGGGAGTGGGGGTTAGTTAGATAGGGGAGGATAGCACATAGCGTAAGGTTGGCGGTCTAGGGAAGAAAGGTTGTGCTGAAGCAACCTGGGATTGAGGGGCACCCTTAGTCTTGGGAGAGTTGCAGTGGGCGGTGCTGGTACCCTTAGTGGGATGGGTAAGGTGAGGGGGGATGGAACTGTTGATTGGGTTTACAGTTTATTGGCTATAAAGTAGAAAGTTTGGTTTGATTAGCAATACGATGGCAGTTTTGTGTTTAATGTTATTACAGGAATGATGTATGTATATAGCGATCCGTTATCAGGTGGAAGCTATTAGTACCAATCTGGAGATAATAATATTCTTAGGTATGTTACAGTAATGACACTGCAAGCATGAGTCTCGGGGGTGAACAGGGGGGAGCGCTTGTTCTTGTAGTTGTTCTTGTATCAGGATATACCAAGTGATAGCAATGTACAATTTTCTCGCTGTGTGCTGTAGATTTTCTTATGATGCTAATAACAATAATAAAAATGAGTTTTCATAGAGTAAAGGCCCTTGGATTTTGCCAGGAACAGATACCTAGACAAACAGAAGATCTCTAAAGAAAAGAAGGGGCTTTAGTATTTGATATGGAAGGGCAGACTAGATGGGCCATTTGCATGTTCTCCCAAACGTAGTTTAAGGGGTCTTGACGTCCGACCCACGTAGTAAACTACATTTGGGAGAACATGCTTCGAGACTTCGCACAAAAACTTTGACAGCCCCACTGGTGGACCACTGTTTGAGCATGTCACATACTTTTGAAGAACTTCAGTGGCGTGTGCTTGATTTTGTACCACCTAACCCACGGGGAGGTGATCGGGTTCAAGTACTGCAGAATTTGGAACAACATTGGATTTTTAGGTTAAATTTGCTTCATCCAATGGGTCTGAATATGCAGGTGGATTAGCATACCATTTTATAGCGTTTCTATACCGGGGTGATCATTCAGCTTTTTGAGTGGGAGGAGGTGCCTGTTCAGTGGTCCCTCCCACGTTGGTTTGGATTGGCTCGGCTCCTCTGAGTTGAACCCGCCTTGATGGTGGTGGTTGAAACAGCCGAGCAACCGATGGCGTTTTCCTGAGTATAAAAACTGTGTTTTAAAATATGGTTTACATGGCTGTATTTGTATCAAGAGGTGCTTTGACCTGAAGCAGGGGAATTAATGAGTGATCCCCGAAACGTGACACGTCGTTTGCGATACTGCTGATTGTGGTATTTGGAGCAGCCCTCGTGAATTCAACATACAGCTAAGTAACAATGCTGTTCTTATGAAAATAAGTATTTTACAGTCACAACAAACATTGATATAAAGTTATTGCTTTAATTAAAATGGATAGGTCATGAAGGTGAGAGGAAACTTCCTCTTCACTTAGCTGACTTTTCCGACAAAAAAATATTTGTTTGGCACGATCAAGATGTTTTATTCCGCTGGTTAAATTTGACTGGGTTTTGATTTTGTGGTGATATTTTTCTAACCTGGCTGAGGGTATCTATTTTTTGAGTTCTTTTGACCAATGTATCTGGCTTCTCTGCTGAAAATAAGAAATCTATTGAATACCCCAGTCTGCCTTCAGCCATGACGACAGTATGCCAGTACTGAAGCCACTAGAGACATGGAGTCTAGATGAGGCAGACAAAGATGCCACAATATACGGGCTAGACATGGAAAACGACATGGATCCAGATTTTGAACCGTTTATGTCCGGTGTGCCTCATCTGATAACAGTCAGAATTGAATGACCTGGTAAGGGACTTACGTTTGTCAAAAACTAAAGCTGAACTATGTGGTTCAAGATTGCAAGAATGGGGTTTGCTGTTGCCAGATGTGAACATTTCTGTCTTTCGGACCTGCCAAGAAGATATGAAAAATTTATTTGCACATGTTGACTACCTCTCTTTCTGCACTGACATCAATGAGTTTTTCACGGTGCCGTTTTATTGATTCATCACTGTTAAGCCTGAAAGGTGTCTTGTTACATAATGGCAATGTCCACCCTTCAATACCTATTGCCTATGCAGCGCACATGAAAGAAACCTATGAAAACATGGAACTGTTGTTGAAACACATACAGTACAACTACAGCTGGAACATCTGTTGTGATCTAAAAGTAGTGGCACTGCTACTAGGAGTGCAGCTTGACTATACCAAGTACTATTGTTTCATTTACAAATGGGACTCCCATGCTAGAGAGTCTCATTACATTGAAAAGAGCTGGCTGCTCCATAAGAATTTGGTTCCAGGACAGAAAATGTGGCACATGAACCACTTGTTGACACAAGTAAGATATGTTTGCCTTCTGTTCATATAAAACTCAGACTGATGAAAAACTTTGTGAACGCAATGAACAGGGAAGGTGAAGGATTTCAGTATTTGAGATATTTTTCCAAGAATAACTGATGCCAAGATTAAGGAAGGCTTTTTTTGGGGTCCACAAGTCAGACAAATCATCACTGACAAGCAGTTTGAAGATCTGCTAGTGGGGCCTCAGAAAATTGCATGGAAGGCATTCAGGGATGTTGTTGAGAATTTTCTTGGCAATTACAGGGCACCAAACTATATCCAGCTGGTTGACAACATGCTTCAAGCATACAAAATCATGAAGTGCAACATAACGCTGAAGATTCATTTTCTGCATTCACACTTGGACTTCTTCCCTGCTAATCTTGGTGCAGTCAGCGATGAACATGGTGAAAGGTTTCACCAGGACATTGCAACGATGGAAAAGTAGTATTAGGGCTACTGGAACCCATCAATGCTGGCCGACTATTGTTGGACACTGAGACAAGAAGCATCAGATGCTGAGTACAAATGAAAATCAGGAGCAAAACATTTTTAACTTAGGTGAACTAGTGCAATATGTCAGCATCATTGTATGATTAAACATACTAAATTCGGTCAAAATTTAATTTCACTTTTCTCCACATTCCTACATGATACACAGTCAATCTGAAATTTTTATTTGTGTTAAGCTTGAAGCTGTCTATCGTAATCACCAAAAGCTTTTCAGGAAGCAAAACTTTTGAACAAAATTTCGGTCCAGTGGAATTAGTATGAAAAGAAAACCAGACAATAATGAGAGGAAAGGAGAAAGAGAAGGTCAGAAGGTACAGTCAGATAAGTCAAACTAGAAGTAGAGAATTCTTGAATCTAGTGGCTGTGTTGGTCAATTCAGACCCCAGAGGATTGCTGAAATAAAAATGTTTTCATATCGTCCTGCTAGACCAGTCCAGACAAGTGGGTTGTGTTCCCCTACCATCAGCTTGGTGGAGAGAAAGAACCAATGAAAAGCCCAAGTTTCAATGACTTCACTCCCATGCCTCTATTTGCCTCAGCCACCAGAGGTCTGTTCAGTATCCATCCCAAAACATATGGGAGAATACGGCAAGCCTCACCCAACCCAAAAGTGGGCAACAATAAGTAATCAAACAGTAGAGAACTATGTAAAGGAAAGCGTAAACAGAAAGTTGTCAGTAGAAGATGAACCTGCAGAGCCAAGTAGGAAAACCATAGTGAACCCAAGGGTACCACAGCAGAAGAACAGAGCAGATACAGTTCCAGAGGTGACCCCTGGCCTGGTCTAGCAGGACTTAAGGAAAGGACATTATCTGGTAAGTAAAATGTCACCTGCTATATCATCCTGTTTGACTAGTCCAGACAAGTGGGATATAACACTGGCAGAAGAAGAGACAGCAGCTCCCAAAACCCTTGAGCCAAAGTGGAAAGTGATGCCCATCTTGCCACCCGACAAATGTCTACTGGGGCTACTGAGTTCCACTCCGCCCATGAGGATGCTTGCACTCAGAATGGGCATGAAAACCCTCCGGAACTGGACGGTTCTGCAATACATATGCCAGGACAATGGCCTCCTTAATCCAGCGCCCCAAAGTTGACAGCCACCGTGTCACCCTTGCATGGGCCAGCAAACAGCACAAAAAGATGGTCAGACTTATAAAAGGAATTTGTAACCTCTAAGTACTGGAGAAGCACTCTCCGGACATCCATAAGGCGCGAAGAGCCTTATCCTTCCCCCGCACTGCTCCTTAGAGGAAGAGGGCAGGGAGACCACCTGGTTCACATGAAAGGGAGAAAGCATCTTAGGTAAGAAGGAAGACACAAGCAAAATGGAAACAGCCTCCTTTGAAAAAGACAGATAAGGATCTCGGTAAGACAGGGCCTGCAGCTCAGAAATCCAACTTATGGAAAAAATCGTGACCATGATGACTGCCTTGAGCATCAAATCCTGAAAAGTAGTGCGCTTCAGTGGCTCAAAGTGCACTGCCATCAGGGCCCTGAGCATCAGACACAGATCCCAGGAAGGGACCACAGACCGGAGGGAAGGACACAGACACCGAATCCCCTGGAGAAAGCGTGAGACATTTGGGAGCAATGCTAAAGACTTACCAGCCACCAGACCTCAGAAACAGGCCAAAGTTGCCAACTGAACTTTCAGAGAGCTAAAGGAAAGGCCCTTCTCCAGGTTATCCTGTAGAAAGGCCTACAGAGATGACACCTTGGCTGCCTCAGGAGTCAACTGTTGAGTTCTGTACCATCACTTGAGGCACCAGACTGGCATATATGCTAGCTTGGTAGACCTCCTCCAGGCTCCGAGCAGAGTAGAGACCATCATTGGAGAGTAGCCATTATATGCTAACCATCTCTTTTCAAGAGTCGAGCTGTAATCAAGATGGGAACCAGGTCCTCCAAGACGATCGGTCCCTGCACAATAGGCCCCGAGATGGAGTCAGCCAAAGAGGGGACACCTGCAAGAGCCGCATCAGGTCTCCTAACCACACTCTCCTAGGCCAATCCGGTACCAGCAGAGCAATCTTGTCTGGCTGGCATTCTATATGCCAAATCGTACGTTTCACCAGGGTCCATGGTGGAAACACGTAGAGCGGGTCCTGACTTGGCCAATGCTAGGCCAGAGCATCGATGCCCTCGGACCCCATCTCTGTGCAGTGACTGAAGATACGGCAAATTTTGACAGTGGAGTGGGTCATCATCAGAACCATTTCAGGCGATCCCAGTGATGCAAAATCAACTGAAACACCTCCTGACTCAACTCCCACTCTCTAGGATCCAGAGAGCCACGCTGAGGAGGTCCGCCTTCATACTGTCAACCCCCATCAATGTGCTGAGCTGACAAGGCTAGGAGGCTCTTCTTTGTCCAGGCATACAGGAGAGCCATTTCCAGAGCTACCCTGAAACTCTTTGTACCAACTTGCTGATTGACAAAATCCAAAACACTTGAACAGCCCTGCCCTCTACCAGGGGCAGGAAACACAGCAGAGCCAACCTGATGGCCCTTGCCTCAAGGCAGTTGATGGACCATACCGTTTCCCTGTAGTTCGAACAGCCTTGGCAAGGTCTTGGCAGTGGACTCCCTAGCTTGAGAGACTGACATCCATCGTCAGAAGGATCCAGGAGAAATCTCCAGCGGTATGCCCTTTCCTGGTCTTAACTATCATGTGGAGTGGGAGCCTTTCCGTGAAACTCTGAGAACTCGGGGACCACAGAATCAGGAAGGATCACTAGAGCGGTTGAATGTGAGCACGTGCCCACGGCACCATCTGTATGGTCGCCACCATCAATCTGAGGAGCTGAAGATAATTCCAGACTCTGGGGAGCATGCTGTGCACCAGGCAATCCAACAGTCTTTTGCCTTTCTCTGGCAAGAAAACTCTGCCCACTTTGGTGTCAAAATGTACTCCCATGAACTCTAGGGACTGGGAAGGCAAAAGCTGGATCTTTCCCCAACTGATCAACCAGCTGAGACTTTCCAAAAAGGACAACACTCAGGATACCACCCCAGATGCTTCTGGAAGAGAACAGGCTCATATGAGCTAGTCATCCAGATATAGATGGACACAGATCCCTCGGCACCACAGCCGCCACCATTACCTTGAAGAATGTCCTCAGGGCAGCGGATAGCCCGAAAGGTGGGGGGGGGAGGGGGGCAGTGAACAGATCTTGATAGCCAAGTAAGGCAAAATGCAGATACTTTTGCTGATCCGTCCGAATCAGGATATGAAAATTCACCTCTGCCAGATCCAGAGAAGACAAGAACTACCCTCAACATACTCCTTGAATCATGGAGCACAAGGTTTCCAACCGGAAGCATAAGACATGCAAGTGCTCATTGACCCTCTTGAGGTCCAGAAGAAACCAGCCTTTTTTGGCATCACAAAATATATGGAGTATCTGCCCTTGCCCCACTCATCCAGGTGGGATGGGCAACCACTGTCTTTAGGAGCATCAACATGTCCAAGATTTTCCACACAGCAGCATTTTTGATTGCAGATCCAGAAGTGGAAATGACGAAAGCATCTGGAATTGGCTCTTTGCATTCCAGGACATAGCCAAACTGAATGGTGTCTAGCACCCAGCGATCCTTGGTAACCCGGACCCATTTCTGAAAGAAAAGGCAATGCTTGCCTCTGACCAGAGGAACCACAGTGAAGAAAACTCCATGATCTGACCACAATACCACGGCTCTTTAGATCTCTGGTCCTCAAGCAGCGAGAGACAGGCAGAGAGTAATACAGAACACAATCACACACACAAGTGTTACGTTCTTTGAGCTCAGAGGGAAGACAATAAACGGGTCTATGAACATGCATAATTCCACGCTTATTGAATTCAAATTCCTCCTCCTAAAAAGCTCCTTTTATTAGAGAAAAAGAGGAAGTAACAGTCATTTATTATAACCATGAAATAACACAAGGTGTCCCCAAAGTTCCTTTTACAGAGTAAGATCTGATTACAGTGTATTAGATGAAATTTATAATTGCAAAAGTTGCAAAAATTATGTTTTGTCAGCAGTGACTGTACAATGAACTATGGTTGCACAGTTCATAGCCTATGTTCTTTATGCTTGCGTTAACACTGTTACATCTATTTTAAAGACGGTTACACAGAACTCATGATCATGACATCCTATTCTATTTAAGAGGAAGTAGGTAAAAAGTCAAACTTCTAAACACATTCTATATCAAGAAATTCATCCATCTTCAATTACATATTGGGGATTCTGGTATCCCTTTATCTGTCCATTCCTACATATAGATATAGATGGACACAGATCCCTCGGCACCACAGCCGCCACCATTACCTTGAAGAATGTCCTCAGGGCAGCGGATAGCCCGAAAGGTGGGGGGGGGAGGGGGGCAGTGAACAGATCTTGATAGCCAAGTAAGGCAAAACGCAGATACTTTTGCTGATCCGTCCGAATCAGGATATGAAAATTCACCTCTGCCAGATCCAGAGAAGACAAGAACTACCCTCAACATACTCCTTGAATCATGGAGCACAAGGTTTCCATCCGGAAGCATAAGACATGCAAGTGCTCATTGACCCTCTTGAGGTCCAGAAGAAACCAGCCTTTTTTGGCATCACAAAATATATAGAGTATCTGCCCTTGCCCCACTCATCCAGGTGGGATGGGCACCACTGTCTTTAGGAGCATCAACATGTCCAAGATTTTCCACACAGCAGCATTTTTGATTGCAGATCTACAAGTGGAAATGACAAAAGCATCTGGAATCGGCTCTTTGCATTCCAGGACATAGCCAAACTGAATGGTGTCTAGCACCCAGCGATCCTTGGTAACCCAGACCCATTCCTGAAAGAAAAGGCAATGCTTGCCTCTGACCAGAGGAACCACAGAATGGGCCACCAAACCTTCATTGCACAGCCTGAAAGGGTCCTTCTCTGGAGGACCGAATTGTGGCACTCCAGGACTGGAGTTCGCCATCCCTGGTTAAGAACATAAAAAATGCCATACTGGGTCAGACTAAGGGCCATCAAGCCCAGTATCCTGTTTCCATCAGTGACCAGTACAGGTCACAAGCATCTGGCAGGTTCTCAAAAATGTACACAGGTTCCACAATGCTTGTCCTGGGGTAAGCAAAGGATTTCCCTTCCAGGTCCTCTTAATGATGGTTTATGGACTTTTGCTCCAGAAACATTGTCAAAATGTGATTACAAGCCTTCTCGTATATACTGATGTTGAGTTCAGATATAAAATTAATAATCTGGTCCCATGCTGAACTTCTAAGAAATGGGGGGCTTTAAAGAAGAAGAAGAAGATAAAGCTGAAGGTATGATAGAGACTTTACAAGGAAGGCTTCCAGCTTGCAGAGCAAGTGAGAAGGCTTCTCTAGACGGTTCAGAGAGGATTTATATATGATAGCAAGGCCGCCACTTGTTCTAGCAAGGTGGTGGGAGGATAAAGCACAATAGTCCAGTGGAAGACAGAGAGATAGATAAGCATATTCACCATTAATCAGCCATTTCTCTGTAATCTAAAGCAGGTCGTTATCTAATAGTAAGTCCAAAATCTGAGCTGTTTTGGACTTGATAAATCTACAGTTAAGTAATCCCATGGTCAGAGTTATACCAGAGCAGTAATAGCTGAGGAGTTATAGAGGGAAGCTGGATTGGTGGGAATGGACACAAGAATATGTACCTGATCATGGGTTACTGTACATCAAGAGCAATAACCCCAAACTTCAGGAATCCCAGACATCTTTGCAGAAGATGTGATACTGGTGGAGCACGTGATAAGAGAGTAAGATCAGAATGGCAGAAGAAGATAACAAAGAAGCATAGAGGTACAGAAGTGGAACGCCAATGTCTGTGGATTGGAGTTGCCCCAAGAAGCTCCTTGGGCTCGCTCCTTCAGTGCAAACCCATGGTGCGGAATGCCGAAGGCATCCTGGTAATTATGGGAGAAGCTGATGATGTCACCTTGAGGGGCAGGGCTACAATCTCAGCACGAATCATTACATCCTAGGGGTCCTCAATGAGTGGCACAGCAAGAGAGAGAGCAATCTACAAACACAAAAAGGAATAGCATATACAGAAATTGCAGATGCAGCAGAAGATAGCAGTAAGTAAATTCCAATAACCAGGCAGAAACAGAGTTAGTAGTATAGTCATGAGACTATGGCACCCTGTGGTAAAATTCATCATTTAAAGTCAGTTTACAATAGTATCTAATGGTTAGTTATATTATCATATACAATCTTACTGCCAAAGGGTAATTCTAAAAATATCCACACAAAACAAATACCCTTTATACCACCAAAAATACAAATACTAAAACAATTACAAACCTAACTTCAAAAATTATTCAAATTTACTTTAGGGTATAAAAAGACCTCAGGAAAGCTCTTTCCCTATATCTGGTGAACTGAATCACCATAGGTTTGAGCAGTAAATCTACACATCACAGGTCTCACCCTTTTAATTTCAAAATGTCACAAAACCAATTACCCTAATAAATATCTATATCCAAAAAAAGTACTTTTAAGGGATTCTACCAATTTAAAAAAAATACTCAATAATTTATTCTTCACATTCACAAACTAAAGTTGAAAATATTCAACAATTAATATACTACTTAATAATTCATTCTTTACATTCACAAACTAATGTTGAAAGTCTCCAACAACTGATTTACTTCCTGAAAAGAAGAGAAACAGAATACGTTCAGAAAGGGTTAACACACACCATTCAAATAGTATCCGATTACTTATCTGAAGGTTTAACAGCAGTCACACAGCCTCCATAGAAGTCCCGAACTGCTCACAGCAATTTGCTTCTGTTTCCAGCAAATACCCGCCTCCATAGAAGTCCCGAACTGCTCACAGCAATTTGCTTCTGTTTCCAGCAAATACCCGTCTGAACGTTAAGCAGCAATTGTTTCACACAGTCATAATGCCTCCGCGGAAGTCACAAACATCTCACAGCAAAGAGTTCTTACTTCTTAAAAATGCAAATGCCTATACCCTGAAGAACTCGAAGTGATTTGCTGTGAGCTGTTTGTGACTTCCACGGAGGCATTATGACTGTGTGAAACAATTGCTGCTTAATGTTCAGACTGGTATTTGCAGGAAACAGAAGCAAATTGCTGTGAGCAGTTCGGGACTTCTATGGAGGCTGTGTGACTGCTGTTAACCTTTTCCAGGCCAGGCCCAAAACTCTCGGGATCCAAAATTCTGACTAAATATTCCTGTCAAATGGTATATAATACATGACCATAGCAGAAGGAAAATCACCATTAGAACATATTGAATAAGACGGGTACAATTTTCCTGAAATATGCAAAAATTAACCCGGCTGCAGAATGTGGATTAAAATTCTAAAGTAGGCCTTCAAAGGGTTAAACCTTCAGATAAGATCGGATACTATTTGAATGATGTGTGTTAACCCTTTCTGAACGTATTTTGTTTCTCTTCTTTTCAGGAAGTAAATCAGTTGTTGGAGACTTTCAACATTAGTTTGTGAATGTAAAGAATGAATTATTAAGTAGTATATTAATTGTTGAAGATTTTCAACTTTAGTTTGTGAATGTGAATAATAAGGGTGAGACCTGTGATGTGTAGATTTACTGCTCAAACCTATGGTGATTCAGTTTGCCAGATGTAGGGAAAGAGCTTTCCTGAGGTCTTTTTATACCCTAATGTAATTTGAATAATTTTTGAAGTTAGGTTTGTAATTGTTTTAGTATTTATATTTTTGGTGGTATAAAGGGTATTTGTTTTGTGTGGATATAGCTATATTATCATACATGAAGGCACATTTTAGAAAAGATTGGAGATGGAGACATCGAGGTTGTGATGTTTACATTTCTACCTATACTTTAGAAAGGGCTCTGCTAAATGTGGAAGGTGCAGGAATAGGGAGGTACAAAAGTACACATGTATGCTTGGATGCATGAATCTGGAGGAGCCATTTTTCAAACCTGCATGTTGCTAAAATCAACGGAAGCAACTCGGTACCTTCTATGTAAAAATGCCAACACTTACACTTGGAGGTCTGTATTTCACAATTTCCACGTGGAAGTGTCGGCACTTATACATGTTAGACTGCCCAGTTTGTATGCTTACACTCTTATAGACCTCCAATTAACTAAAGATGCGCCAGGGCCAGCCCTAGAAGTTGGTTTGAAGGTATTGCCGCCCTAGGCAAATCTTAAGCCTTAATGCCCCCCCCCCCCTTCCAGCTATCAGAATCAATAGTTTAGCTTTGAATGCCCTGCTTTTTGCCACCCTCTAGAGGTGGCCATCGTAGGCGATCTGACATTTGCCTAATAGTTGGGCCCTGGATACCACTCTTTCTCCATGGACAAGCAGGAAACAAACATCCAGCAGATCCCCGCATGGGAGTATTCCTGGCTCCTTCTGGAACTTCTTGATACCTCCTCTGCACATGCCTCTTCTCGCCTGCAATGGCAGCACCATTTTATCTGTCTCTTTCTTTCTGTGGAGCCCCATGGATGGTTTCTTGAGTGTCACATGTAAGTTTGTTGTTAGCAACAAATCACCTCAGTTTTTTTCTGCTGTCTGTCTGCCTGCTATTGTGGTTTTCTTCTTTTCCTATTAGTTTTTTCCCTAGCTTAGCAGTTTTGAATGATTTTAAAGTTTCCTTAATTTTCCATGGCACTGTTGTCCCCTTAGGTGTGGTGCACTGGCTGCATATTACAAAAATGTTTTCTGTAGAAATCGAGCCACTTCAAGTTGTGGTTATCTTTCTATGCGATATGTCACAGAAATTATCCTGTGGATTTAGTAAGTGTTCCATGTGCTCAAAACCAAAATCATAACACAAACTGCTAACACTCAAAACATCACTGGAGTGTTTAAAAAAAATGTTCATTTTAAGAGATGGAAAAAGACCTCAGTGTTTTAAGAATCTGGGATGTTATTGTGGAACGTTGAGCAGGGCCGCGGTTCCTGCTTGTATTTATATGTCTATTGCGTGGAAATGAAAGAATGTCTGTTAATCAGTGACTCCCTATATCATGTGTGTTAGTTTTTACTCTCTGATGCAGCTGTGAGCGAAATACTAGACACGTCGCTTTGAATGTTGGAGTAGAGAGCATGCTGACAGTCAGATAAAGAGAAAATAGCTGTCTTTTCATTGTTTTGGGGAGATATATATATTCACTTAGTTCATTGAGGTGTTTTTTTTCTTGATCTATGATATGGATATTATGAAACCATATTCTTGGCTGTTATTAATAAATGAAGATTGAATACTGGTAAGCTTCGTAAAACACTTAGATATTTTTCCTCCTTTTTAAATGTATATAAATTTGTGTTTTTTATACTCCAGTGATTTATGTTTTGAATGTTAGTGGTTTGTGTTATGATTTTGGCATTTTAGAGCTACACTATTCATTGGGTTTTTTTTATTGAACTCGATCATCAGCCCTCTTTTTATATTTTGTATTTGCAGATGAAAAAAAGAGGGCTCAAAGGTCGTGAAAAACAGAGTGACTTTATTTTTGGTGCAACAAAGTCCGATCCTTTGAAATTGGCATTGGTGACTCTGGTCTCTATGGCATAGAAGGCTGCATTGGATGCTGGTGGTGCATCGACATTGAGGAGTCCTCAAGCCCTCTTGGATCCAAACACCCATAGTAACATAGGGCATTGGCCTTGATCGATCTTTGCCAGAAAAGTGAAGAGGGATTCATCTTCAGCAACACTGAATGGTGGTGGAAGCATAGAACATCAAGTGTAAGCGTTGGTGCATCAACATTGAAGCCCTTCAAGGCAGGGCATTGAGAGCAAAGAATGTTCTCAAGAGTGCCCCTCTAAACATCCCTAAAAACAGAACAGCTCATTCTCCAGGACATCACAGGGGCAGCGATGGTCTAAAGAGAGCCGAGACAAAGCAGACGATACACCCTTTCAGATTTTAGAAACATCGATCAATGTTTGTGTGGCCCCTCAGCCCTCAGAAGGTTTCTCTCCAGGGCTGCCGACTCCAAAGGCTATCGAGGAATGCATCACAATACTGTTTGTCATGCAGCAGGTCAGCACCTTGATGTCTGTTGCATCGTTAACTGTCCAGCCCATCCTCAGGAAGCATTGAGTGCCTGCAGTAGAGGCATCGACATCAGGGTATCAAACGTCCCCAATGCCAGAGCATGTCTAGCCATTATCACTATCTAGTGTATCGGGGTCAGATGCTCACCCAAAGCCTAGGAAGTCATTGGTGCATCAATACTTCTGAAGGCATTCCTGATTCACAAAGGGCAGGAGAATTGTCCAGGCCAAGACTCAAAGATATTTAGATTTCCTCTCTGAGTTGGAATCAGAAGGCTGAGTCACTGGTGAAGAGTCTGAAAGCATGTCGGAGGACAGGCCCCAAATCTGAAGGCATGTTGGAGGACAGTTCCCCAGAACTTTCATCTGACCCATCTGACCTCATGAGAGGCATAAATAACCTCCAGAGGATATGATATTACAGGATATTGTGCGAGATATGGTAAGACTATACCATTTTCTTTGGAGACTGAGGATGAGCCCAGGGCAGAAGAATTGGAGATCCTCCAATACTCCTCTGCCCCCGAGGAAGAGGTGACTGCACCTGTGCATCACATCCTTCAGAGTACAGACGAGAATGTCAGAGCACCCTCTCTCTATACCTCCAGTGAGTAGAAAACTTGACTTTATTTACAGAGTTGAGAAGACTCATAGATTTCAGAAGCCCCAGCTGCCTCTCACCATTCCTTGGTGGTCAAATCTTCTCTTAAGAGATCTAAAAACTCAAAGATCCACTCCTCGGCACCCCTGTTGAGGGAGGCTCCGATATTAGAGTCATTTGAGAGAAGGGTTTTCCAGAGTATTATGCTTGCTGCCTTCATGGTCTCCTACCTGCTTTACATGGGCATGTTTTTGAAAGACGACATGATCTGCCTAGACAATCTGTCCCAATATCTCCCTCTAGATGGATTGGAACAGTGAGACATGCAAAGATTGCTTGAAGTTCATGGTCCGAGCAACATATGACATTTATGAAATGGTATCGAGAGCTTCTGCAATGGGTATTGGCATGCAGAGACTCACCTGACTCCAGGCCTCAGACCGTGAACAATCTGTGCAGGACAAGCTTGCTGATGTACTGTGCCATGGAGAGTATCTCTTTGGAGAAAAAGTCAAAGAGAAAGCTGGCTTCATTGAAAAGGAATATGTCATCCTTCGAAATCTCTCAAGGCACACGTCTTAGCCAGCCTCCTACTGCAGGAGGTTTCAAGTGGCAACCAGAAGACTTATTACTTTTGTTAGGTGTAAGTATTTTCCTAGTTCTCACTCTTCCCGGGCAGAGCAGGTTCCTCTAGCTCAAATTAAGTGAGAGAAGCCTCAGAAGGCTCAGCCAGTTCCTCACCGAAAACCAGGGCCAGGGTTTTGACTGGATTCTGAAGAGCATAGCCACTCCACCTGTAATCACAGTGGAGGATAGCTCACCCTGCTCCCTTATCTTCAAAGAGGAGATCTCAAGGATACATATACCCACATACAGATGCATCCCACTCAAAGGAAGTATCTCAGATTATGTTCTGCCTTTTGACCTCGCATCAGCACCTTGAATATTTATCAAATATCATGCTGTGGTAGCAGCGTACCTGTGCAGACTGGGCGTGTATGTCTTCCTCTACCTGGATGATTTGTTGATCTAGTGCTTGAACTAGTAGGGTTTGTAATAAATTACCCAAAGTACCACCCAACAATTAGAATTCATAGGAGTCCTGCTCGACATGACTCAAGCGAGAGCTTTTCTTCCATACAACAGACTCTCCAGGCTGACAGCAATAGTGCCAAAGAATCAAATGAGTATGGAGATTTCAGCTCGTAAAGATGTTAACATTACTAGGCCACATGGCCTAAACAGTACATATAACACCATCGGCACATCTCCATATGAGATATGAGATGGTCCCTGAGATGTCCTGAAACCTATGATCACTGGGATCTCAGCATCCACTGAGCCTACCTGTTCGTCAGCAGTCTACTCATACAGTCTCTGAACTGGTGGAATGTTCCAGTTAATCTGGCGAAAGGTCTTCCCTTCAAAATTACTCTACCCCAAAAATTGTTGATGACAAATGTGTCCAAGTTAGATTGGGGAGCTTATTTCGATGGGTTCAACACTCAGGTGCTTGGTCCCTTCAGGAAAGTCTCCATCAAACCAACTTATTGTAACTAAACCATTACAAATGCGCTAAGGACTTTCAAAGATTGGCTGTCCAATCAAATTGTTCTCATTCAAACCAAATAATCAAGTAGCTGTGTTCTACATCAACAAGCAGGGAAAAAGTCAGGTTGTGCAAATTCTCATCTCCCATGGGATGGACTTAAGAGCCACTTACCTACCAGGTGATCAGAAGCCCTTATGGACATGCTCAGTTGAGTCCTTTCAGCCCCACGAATGGACCATGGACAGGGAGGTTGCAAGTTGCATCTTTTAGGCGTGGGATGCTGCTACTACTACTACTACTGAACATTTCTATAGCGCTACAAGATGTATGCAGCACTGCACACACACATGTAAAAGACTGTCCCTGTTCATCAGAGCTTACAATCCAGTCAAGACAGATGGGATGCATCTAGGGGGAATGGTAAAGAAACACAAAGGAGATCAGGTGAGTCAAGATCCGAAAAGCAGCTGCAAAGAGGTGAATTTTTAGCCTGGATTTGAAAAGGGTCAGAGAAGGTGCCTGATGTACAAACTCAGGTAGTTTATTCCAGGCATATGGAACAGCAAGGTGAAAGGAGCGAAATCTGGAGTTAGCAATAGAAGTGAAGGGCACAGATAGAAGCGATTTGCTAGAAGAATGGAGTTCCCAAAGAGGGGTGTAGGGAGAGAAAAGATAGTGAGAAGCTTGAACTGGATGCATCTCCTCGATAGATCTTTTCACCACTCCTCAAAATGCTCAGGTATATCAGTTCTGCTCCAGTGGGGTCAAAGGAAACTAGCCTCAGAGTGAGGGGGAGCATCTTCTATACACATATCCTTTAATACTTCTCATTGCATAGACCCTTCTGAAGCTCAAAGCAGACAGAGACAGGATGATTCTCATTGCCTCTTATTGGCCCAGACAACTATGGTTCCCTCTCCTTTTGGAACACTCCAATCAGGAACCAATTTTACTGGTAAACTCACCAGATCTGATATCGCAGGAGAACAGAACAATGTTGCACCTCAACATCAAGTCACTAGCCCTTACAGCTTGGATGCTGAGAGCCTGACATTACACTCAATCTGTCAGTCGGTGTTACTACTGTCCTTTTGGCCTAAAGGAGAACCTCAATGAGTAAGTCCTGTTCATGTAAATGGAAATGAGGGACCGCTCCCTAGATCCTTTAGCCTGTCCCATGCAAACACTGCTTGACTATCTCCTGCACCTCTGAAACACCAGACTCAAGTTCAACAGCACAATTGGAGCATATCACAGAGGTGTAGAAGGTAAACCCATCTCTGTATAGCTCAAGGGGTTGTGGCACCCTGAGCCAATTTTTACTTTTGTGCCCCCCCTCCTTGGGGCTAATTTTGCCGTTCAAACTGCGCAAATGGGTTAATTATCAGCCCACAGGCTTGTTAAATGCCACCTTCCCGTTTAACTTAATATGTATATTCTATGTCATTATCCATATAGATAGCACATTGAATATCCAAATAGTCATGGTGTAGTCAATGTATTCCTTATCATCCCTCCAGTCTAGTCCCAAACCTTTGGAGTTGTGTACGTCTTCTCGCAGCTTGGAGACTGAGCATGTCACTCTTTTGGTGACCCTAGTATAAGTAGTCCAGGGACCGCCTCCTTGAATCAGTTTTCTCAGTCTCCAAGCAGCGGAAGGAGGTGTGAGTCCAGAGGTCCGGGACTCACTAGAGCAACAATTAAGGCAGCAGCTAGTTTATCAATTTGGTAGAAGAGTCAAAGAAAGAGTTTACAAAAAAAAAAAAAAAAAAAAGAGAAAAGGGTCTGTGGCCCTTTAAATTGGCGTTTTTTATTAGTTTACTTGCCAGATCAGTAGATTGATTGCAGGTGGGCTGCCCCCCTTCTCCCCCCTCTCTGAAGCAAGACGCACTAGCAGAGTAGAGTGAGGGAGTTGTGCAGGGGCCTCCGACGTCTGATCCCCCCCTGGCGGGAAAGGAGCCGTAGAGGAGCTGCACTGCTGCCGTGCACATCGGAGAGCCACGAGGTGAAGCAGCGGGTGCGGAGGTGAAAGGCCTGACTGTCACCGCAGGCAGTGAAGGGTGCCTGCGGCTTCTCTCAACGGAGAATCACTTTCCAAGCGGACCAGTCTGTTTGGCACCTTTGAGGTAAGCGCCGGGGACTGTGGGAGACGACGGTTTGGTTGCCACAGTGTTTGGGAGCAGACAGTCTGTTACTGTCTGTGAAGGCTCTGACTGCGTGTGTTCGCGCGGGAAGAGTGAGATTGGGATTTCAGGTGGTGAGAGTTCCCTGGGGGTCTTATTATCCCTAAACTGCTTAGGACTTGGCTTATTGGAGGGAACCTGGTGAAAAAAAAAAAAAGGGATAGTACTAAAGAAAGGAACGGGAGTTTCTGGGCTCTTTACAGAGTGAGAGGCTGTAGAGCTGTCTTTATGCCTAATAGGCCTAGGTGCCTCTTGTGTGGGGTATGGAGAGGGACAGTCTCTGAAGTAGGAGTGTGCAGAGGCTGTGCCCTCAAAGCTTCCATGGCGGACATGGCGCAGAAAGGAGAGTCAGAGGGTACAAAGGAGGTTCTATTGGCAAAAGAATCTCCTGCGTCCCCGGTGGTAAGTCAGGAGCCAGTTCCTGGACCATCTGTGGCTCCAGCTGTTCCCTCACACCAAGCTCCTCTGCAGGGGGGGCTGGGGGCAATCTTTTCTCAGCAGTTTTTGATGCTGCTACAGCAGGCTCTTGGGGGGTCTGGCAGGACCCGTGGAGGAGGAGGTCCGGGGGTCAAAGCGACCAGGGGCCTTGTTGGATGAAGCCGCAGGTAGTGACAAAGGCAAAAGGTCTAATCTGCGGGGGGGACAGTACAGAACAAGACTTGGAGGATCAGTCAGACCTTTTAGAAGAGTCAGATATAAAACAGGACTTGGAGGAAGGTGAGAGAGCGCAGCCAGAGGACCAGGCGAGAATAGTGCGAGTATTCCGGAGAGAGGAGCTTTCGGCCCTGATTGCAGAAACTCTAAAGGCTTTGAATATGCCAGCCTCGGGTCAGACAGAGGAGGTCGCTCTGGAGGATCCCTTGTTGCAGGCAATTAGGAAGTCACAAAGGGCGTTCCCAATTCATAGGGTGTTCAAGGAAATGATTCAGGAGGAATGGGATACGCCTGAGGCTAGCCTCAAGGGATCTAGAGTAATGGCACGGCTGTATCCTCTGGTGGAACCGGATAAGAAGTTTTTAAACCTCCCAAGGTGGATGCAGCGGTTTCGGCGGTAACTAAAAAGACGACAATCCCGGTGGAGGGAAGTGCCGCTCTTAAGGATACGCAGGATAGGAGATTGGATATTTTGCTTAGACAGGTGTTTGAGGTGAATGCCCTGTCCATACAGGCCTCTATTTGTGGGGTCTGAGTGGCAAGGGCGTGTCTTAGTTGGTCCCAGAAACTGAAAGGGATGCAACTGGACGAAGCGGCTGAGGAAGCTGCCCGCATTGAATCTGGGGTGGCATATTTAGCGGATAGCCAGTATGACCTGATTCGGGGACTATCAAAGAGTATGGCGTCGGTAGTGGCGGCACGGAGGTATCTCTGGCTGTGTAATTGGGCAGCAAATGCAGCTTCCAAAGCAAGGTTAGGTAAGCTCCCTTTTAGAGGTAAGCTCCTCTTTGGTGAGGAGTTAGAGAAGTTAGTAAAGGACCTAGGTGAATCAAAGGGGGGCAAGTTGCCGGAGGAAAAGCAGATGCAGAGTCATCCCTGAGTGCTGTCTAGGAGTCAGCAGAGAGAGTTTAAGCATTTTTGCCAATCTAGGTTTGGCCCTGTGCAGAGGGAACGGTTCCCGTATAGATCTCAGGGGTTTTGTGGCTTCAGAGGTGCAGGCAGAGGTTTTTCAGCCTCCTCTTCCCCAAGCATCAAGAAGCCACAATGAAGTGAGGGGGGGTCCAGGCAGGGATAGTACCGGCGGGAGGTCGGTTAAGAGAATTTGTTCCTGCCTGGGCCCAAATTACTTCAGATCAGTGGGTGTTGGAGATCGTGCAGAAAGTTATGCGCTCGAGTTCCAACACCCTGTGAGAGACGCGTTTGTGCAATCTCCCTGCAGAACAAGATCCAAGATAAAAGCGGTAAGGCAGACTTTGGAAAGGTTGTTAGCTCTCAAGGCGGTGGTGCCCGTGCCGGCAGATCAACGCGGAAGCAGTCGATACTCAATATATTGTGTAGTACCCAAAAAAGAGGGCACCTTAGGCCCATTCTGGATCTAAAAAGAGTGAACAGGTGTCTCCGGGTGTCTCACTTTCACATGGAGACGTTGCGGTCAGTCATTGTGGCGGTGCGGCAGGGAGAGTATCTTATATCGTTGGATCTGTCGGAGGCCTGTCTACACATTCCGATCAGATTGGAGCACCAATGTTTTCTTCGTTTTGCGGTGCCCATGCGGCATTTCCAATTCCAGGCAATGCCATTTGGGTTTGCAACAGCGCCAAGGACATTCACCAAGATTATGGTGGTCGTGGCGGCGGCATTGAGGAAAGAAGGCGTGTTGGTTCACTCTTATTTGGACGATTGGTTGATTCGAGTGAAGTCACAGGTGGAGAGCCAGCATGCAACCAGTCGAGTAGTGAGTTTCCTGCAGACCTTAGGCTGGGTAGTCAATGTATCAAAGAGCAAGTTGGTGTCATCGCAGGAGTTGGAATATTTGGGGGCTCACTTCGACACGTGCAGGGGCAGTCTACCTACTGCTAGCACGGATTCAGAAATTGAGACGGTTAATTTGTGTGTTCCTGGCAAACAGGACTTCTTCGGCATGGCAGTATTTACAGCTGTTAGGGACAATGGCGGCCACGCTAGAGATGGTGCCGTGGGCCAGAGCTCACATGAGACCTCTGCAGATGGCGCTGCTCAGAAGATGGTCTCATCAGTCCGATCCGTTGTCCATAAAATTGGTGTGTCCGCTGGAGGCATGCAGATCGCTACAGTGGTGGCTTCTTCCGGGGTGTCTGGAGAAAGGAATGCCTCTGGAGGCACCGGATTGGAAACCATTGACGACAGATGCGAGTCTGTTCAGCTGGGGGGCACAATTCGAAGGACAGTACGCCCAGGGCTAGTGGACAGACCAGGAGAAGACATGGTCCATCAACAGGTTGGAGTTACGGGCGGTGTCGTTAGCCCTACAAGCCTTGCAGTGTCTGCTACAGAGAAAGGCGATCAGGGTGCTCTCGGACAACACCACAGCGGTGGCATATATCAATCAGCAAGGCGGAACTAGCAGCATGCATCTAGAGGAGGAAGCGGACGGCTTGCTAGCTTGGGCCGAGTTGCACCTGGAAGCGTTATCGGTGACCCATGGACAATGTGACGGCCGATTTTTTGAGTCGAGTCAAGGTGGATCCAGGAGAATGGGTCCTTCATCAGGAAATCTTCAATTTGCTGGTACAGAGATGGGGTCTGCCGGTAATGGATCTCATGGCAACATTCGAATCAGCAAAGATAGAAATATTCTACAGCAGGAGAAGGGAGAGAATGTCAGAGGGATTAGATGCCCTGATACAAAAGTGGCTGGAGGAAAGCCTTCTGTACGTTTTCCCACCATGGGTGCTAATCGGCAGAGTTCTGCAATACATAGAAAGGCACAAGGGTCTAGTTCTTCTGGTGGTGCCGGATTGGCCAAGGAGGCCTTGGTATGCCGACTTAATACGTCTTCTGGTGGAACCTCCGTGGAGGTTACCAGACAGGAGAGATCTGCTAATGCAGGGCCCTCTAAGTATGCCTCAGGTGAATTGGTTTTCACTTACGGCTTGGCTCTTGAGAGGGCAAGGCTGATTGCCAAAGGATACTCAGCAGCAGTGATTTCTACTTTATTGAGGTCCAGGCATCGCTCCACTCCTATGGAATACGTGAGAGCTTGGCGACTGTTTGAAGCCTGGTGCGAGGATAGACAGATGCAGGCGTTGAAGACCACGATAGCACAGATTTTGTCCTTTTTGCAGGATGGGTTTGATAAAGTCTTGGCAGCGTCTTCTCTTAGGGTGTAGTTGGCAGCACTGTCCTGTTATCGAAGGAAGGTGCAAGGGAGGACGCTGGGAACTCATCCGGATGTGAAAAGTTTTTTGAGAGCGGCTTCGATGTTGAGACCCCCCTGCAGGATTGCGGTTCCGGGGTGGGATCTTAATGTGATACTGGAGGCACTTGTCTGGGAGCCGTTTGAACCATTGTCGAAGGCGATTTTGAAGGATCTTACTATAAAGTTAGTGTTTTTGGTGGCTATCGCTTCGGCAAGGAGAATCTCAGAATTGCAGGCCTTGTCATGAAGAGAACCATTTTTGTCATTTTCAAACAAAAAGGTAGTGCTTAGGACTGTCCCGTCCTTTTTGCCTAAGGTGGTATCGGCCTTTCATGTCAATTAGGTGGTATCCTTGCCGGTCTTTGAAAAGTCAGCTAAAGGTGTGGCTAAAGGGCGGCTGCATAGGTTGGATATAGGCAGGACACTAAAGAAATATTTGCAGAGGACAAAGGCGATGTGCAAGACAGACAGGTTGTTTGGTGGATCTCGGCAAGGAGAGCCGGCTTCTAAGGCATCTATAGCTCGGTGGATTAAGGAAGCGATTGCGGCAGCATATCTCTTAAAGGGCAGAGTGGTGCCGAAAGGTTTAAAGGCATATTCGACAAGAGCTCAGGCAGCGTCCTGGGCGGAGTTTAGTTTGGTTCCAGCGATGGAAATCTGTAGGGCGGCAACGTGGTCGTCATTACATACCTTTGTCAAGCATTACTGGATTGTTGTGCAGGCGGAAGGGGATGCTAGATTTGGATCAGTGGTGCTTCAGGCTGGTCTGGCAGGCCCCGCCTAGTAAAATGTTCACTGCTGTGTTACATCTCCAAAGGTTCAGGACTAGACTGGAGGGACGATAAGGAAGGTGAAATTAGACTTACCTGCTAATTGTGGTTCCTTGAGTAACTCCAGTCTAGTCCCGCATCCCTCCCTGATGTGGACTGCCAGATTGTAGCCTGAAGACTGGGGGAGATGGAGGTTGAAGGGACTCTTACGGGGCAAGTCACAAGGCGCGTCAGGCTTACAAAAGAGTATGATCATAGTTCTTTCTCTCTAAGAGTGAAGGGCCTCTTCAAGGGGTGTGGGAGAAGGAGCAGCTCATGTTTCTAGTATTATAATTTTAACATAGAGTAAGTGTAAGGCTTACTGGTTCCTTAATTATTCATGGATATGTTTTTAAAGGTTTTTTTAAAGGTTTATTGTTGAGATTGGCTTACCTTTTGCTCTGGTGAGTCTGCTTTGTCAATAGAAAACTGATTCAAGGAGGCGGTCCCTGGACTACTTATACTAGGGTCACCAAAAGAGTGAGATGCTCAGTCTCCAAGCTGCGGGAGGACATACACAACTCCAAAGGTTCGGGACTAGACTGGAGTTACTCAAGGAACCACAATTAGGAGGTAAGTCTAATTTCACCTTATCTGTTTAGGCTGGGCCTGAGATTCTGCAGACTTAAATTAAATGTGTAACTTACCTGAATAGTGGCTGAATATTGCCACTATCTGGATAATTTTCCTGTCTACCCTTCTTCCTTCCCTAACATGCCCCACAAGTATAAAGATAATATCTGGCCATTCTGCAATTTAAAAACCTGACATTATCTATATAGTTTTTGAAAATACACATGCTAATTATTAATTAATTTGCCAGCAAATACCTAATTGCCTTTGAATACCAGTTTGATAGGGCATAATTCTTCATTCATATGGAAAACTCCCAGACTCATCCAACATCAGATGCAGAGCAGAAGTAGGGTGTTTCACTTTACATCTCAACATACAAAACAATTCTTTTCAAATTCTAGTCTCACATCAGTGGCAACACCACTCATTCCCTCTACAGCTAGACATTGTGCATCATAAAAATCCCTCAGTGGTCACTTCTTCAGAGCGAAATACTTGTCAATTCCTTTATATTAAATACACTCTGATGTCGTTCATGGAAGTGTAATGTATCACACAACATATATAATACCTTTCTTATCCCAGCAGGCTCATGAATTTAACTCAATCAATAACTATTTAACTCAAGCAACTTATAGGTCTCAGACTTATTAGGCGTTAGAAACATTCAAACTTATATATAATGTCTGAAAATCACCTCAATTCGCATCAATGACCATATCTACTGAATCAGTTGCTTGAAATCAATTGTTTAATTAAGTTGGAACTCAGAGCTATGCTTAACTTGCAGTGTCTTCCCCAACGCCACCTTCTGCGCTGTATCTGTGTTTCACCAATTACTAGTTTCTTCAGGGGGTCGCGTCAAAAACACCGACTTTCAATAGTGTCAGTAATTCGAGCCCAAACTGTTAGTTTCTATCAGATGATGTACACTTGTCGATTAACTTAGTGTCAAAATGCTTTCTTCTTCGTCCTTTCTTTGCAGAGGACCTTCTGCTTTTCATTACTTTCCTAGACCCAGCTCATTCCCTAATACATCTTTCCATCTCAGGCCCTTTCTTATGTCTTACCCCCATCTAGGCTTCCATTTGCCCTTTGACCTCTCCCATTTTTACCCTCTTTCACCTGCTTCAAGGAAGACCTGTCCCTTCCTGTGACTCTCATCCCCTCCATAGCACTCTGTCCTTTACAACGCCCCTGAACCCTCCAGGTCCTTCATATCTTCTCCCTTTCCCATATTTCTGCACATGGTCTCGCAGCCCTACTCATATCCCTCACCTAATCACCTTTCCCCGCAATCTTGTTACTCTCTGGTCAACTTCTTAGTACCCATTATTCTCCCAAGTAACCAAGTCCTCACTCATAATCCCAACCAAGCCCTGAGTCCCCACTTAAAATCCCAATACCCAGCCTATCAAGAGTTTTTCTTCTGTTTTCTCACACAATCTTAGAGTTTCCACCTGTCAGAATCCCTTCTTTCCCACATCCTATGTCCTTAGTATCTGCTCTCCTGCCTCCTACTCCTCTTTCCCAGAACCCACCCATTTAATGCCTTCTCCAATATACATTAACCTTGACTTTTCTCCTTCTTGCCCCGGCATGCATTCTTATACCCCTCCCTTTCAACCTTCCTTTGATTGACTTTGCTTCTTCCCCACTCCCCACAATGTCTGTCCTCTCCCTTCTCACGCCCCCTTTATCCTACTCCAACCCTAGCATTTGCCAGCATCAGCCCCCTTTCAGTCCCCGGTCTGCAGCCTAGAATTAGCTCACTTCCGGTTTCTTCAGTTCTAGTATCAGCCATTTCCAGTTCCCCCAGCCTTAATATCGGTCCCTTTCCAGTGCCAGCCTGTGTATCAGGCCATTTCCAGTCCCAGCCCATATTCCCAGTATCAGCCCATTTTATGTCCCTCCAGCTGAAATGCCAGTTTGCAATCTCAGCCCACCAATCCCAGTATCCCCTAATTGCCCCCCCCCTTGCAGCAACACAGATGCGGAACCATTTGCTTTTGCTCCCGTAGCTGTATTAATGCTCAGTACAGCTGCAACAGTTGTTGCTTTTGTTCCCATGGCTGTGCTTAGCATTTAGACAGCCACAGGAGCAAAAGCAAATGCTCCTGTGGCTATGTTGATGCCTAATACAGCCGCAGCTGGGGAGATACAGTGCAGGCTGGAGGAGAACCTGTGAAGCAGGCTTCCTGCACCCCTATTGTGCTGCACACTGAGCCAGTGCATAATTGGCTCACCTCTTAAGCTGGCCCTGCCACCTATAAGCCATTTTCAGGGTCTTGGGACCTCATTGTGGTTCTTGCACAACTAAAGAAAGCAACCTTTGAGCCACTCAATGCTTATCTTCTGAAGTTTTTGACCTGGAAAGTGTTGTTTCTGATGGCAGCCACTTCAGCATGCAGGGTGAGTGAGCTTAGTAGTTCATCCATTTTGCACTAAATTTCATCATAAAGGAGTGGTCCTCCATACTCATCCCAAATTTCTTCCGAAATCATCTTAATCAGTCAATCATCCTTCCAACATTTTTGCCAAAACCTCATGTTCTCAGAGGGGAAACTGTGCTGCACATGTTGGACTGCAAACAAGCCTTAGCGTTCTACTTAGAGCGGACAAAAGCCCATAGAAAGTCCATCCAACTTTCTATTTCTTTTCACCCCAACGAGCTAGGGGTTGCTGTCTCCAAACATACATCATCAATTTGGCTAGCAGATTGCATCTCTTTCACTTATTCCCAGGCAGGCCTCAGCCTTGAAGGTTATCTCACGGGCTCATAATGTCAGAACTATGGCTGCGTCGGTGACACACGTGCTTGGTCTCCATGGAAGAGATTTGCAAGGCTACAACATGGATGACATTCCACACCTTCACATTTCACTACTATCTGAAAGGGAATTCCCAATGTGACAGCAATTTTAGCCAGTGAGTGCTCAGGAATTTGTTTGAGGAGTAGAATCCAACTCCATCCCCCCCCCCCCCCCGACCCATTTCTTTCAGTTTAGACTTACTTAAAAAAATATAAATAAAAAATATAGAATATTTTAAAAGCCATTTGCCAACAAAAATATATTTTAATTGCCATATTAGGCTATATTATGCCCCATTTTTTGTTCAAGGTGGCCTGTAGCTAGGGAGTCCCATATGTGAGTTATTTTTTTTTCCTGCTTGTCCTTGAAGAAAATTTAGTTACCTCCGTGGACAGTACAAGCCTCCCATCTCCCCTTGGAGTTGAATTCTCCTCTGCGTTTGTATTGTACTGAAGCAAAATATCGCCACCATCACCACGGGCAAAAAGGTGCATGCATGCGCATAAGTTCCAAAAGCTTCCAGAAAGAGCTGGGAATACCTCCTGTGTGTGGCTCTGTCTGATGACATCACCTGTACATGAGAACTTTTTCTGGTTTCCACGGAGAGCACCTCCTAAAGGTGAGTAACTACATTTTATGTTTATAGGGAGAAATAAATATGGGGGGGGGGGGGGATTAAGGAAGATAACCCCTTAATGCCACCTCTAAAAGGCTGGCTGAAACGCACACTTTTCACATACCTACATGTGCCGAGGAGCAGATGTAAATCCTGACATGGACAATATTGGTCATACATGTTTATTGCCTATCAGAAATGGGACATACATGTGTAGATTTTTGCCCATGCCTCTCTCTAGCCATGACCTCTTGTAACTTCCACGTAGTAAAGACATCTATATGTAAATTGAGCCCTTTCTAAAACAGCCATTTATACATGGATGCCATTTACATATGTATATGTCTTCTTATTAATGCATGAATCACGATTAAGGCTGCTAAAATACCCCCCTTTGTTGTATTTTATTATTCTTTAAAAACCAACAGAATGTTTGAAACTGCTTCATTCAAATCACTTCTTCCCTCTAAGGCAGAAACATAGGCATACGCAAGACATGTACACAAGCAAGCATATATGATCCTGACTTTTGGAATTATCTACAACCCCTGTACATGTGTTTGTCTCTGTGTTGCCTGAATACTAAAACGAAAACTCCATAAGATCTTGTCTCTTTTGCTAACAAAAAAAAAAAAAGTGGAAAAGGCACTGAGAACATGGCTTATAGAATTGTTTCCAATCCCCTGTGTGTGGTGTGCCTACCTTTAGCAACATAGATACTGTTGATGATAGTTCTTGTATAGTTGGGGTGGGGTTACTGTTCGTGTTTTCAATAGATAGCTAAATATTAGGAGATACAGGTCTTCATTATTTAAATTATTTTCAACATAGGTTTTAAATATTTTCTATTTAAAATGTTCAAATTTATTTTCTTTAGTACACTAAGGATATGAATAAAACTGCTAATACTGAATATAAGCTGCTATGATTCAGGCTTGGTTTCAGATACCTGAAGACAAATGTTTAGTCACTGGATAGTATCACTCGTGACTCAGCTGTTAAAACTTGCTTTTGTTTGTCATAATTTGAATCTTAGGAATGCTCAAATTCTGTTGGATTAAATTTATTTTATATTGATCTCATCCAGTTAGTGTTACTTTGCATTGATGTATCTGTAATTTTCCATGTTCTCCCTATACACATATCAAATGAGACACTAAGGAGAAAGTAGCAATATTTATGAAGTTTGTTAATAAACAATTATAGCAAGATGAAAAGAGTACATTTGCAGTGCTGACACAATGGCACTTTTCCCAAATCTGCAGAATCGGGCGTGGGTATGTGTATGGCATAGGGGGTGTTAGGGGTTCATCTGTGGGTGCATGGGGCACATGCATATATGTGTCAGTGGGGGGATGTTGGTGTGTATGTCAAGGGAGCTGTTGGGGGGGTACGAATATGTATATGGTATGGAAAGGTATCGGGAGTGTGTGTTTGTGTGTGGCATGGGGGCTTTCAGAGGTGTGTATGTGTATAAGGCATGGAAAGGTGTCTGGGATGCTTCTATGTGTGTCATGGGGTTGTTCGTGTGTGTGTGCGTGTCATGTTGGGTGTTGGTGTCTGCATGTGCACGTGTGTACATCATGTTGAGTGTTGGTGTTTGTGTGTATGTCATGATGGGTGTTGGATGCTGTGTGCCTATCTGTTTGTGTCATGGGGTTTCCCATCCCTACCCTTCAATACCCTCCCTCCTGCACTTTCCCCTTCCCCTCCCAACTGACTTTGCATACTCTCTTCTTTCCCTGCCTTTTACTCCCTCAATTGTGCATTCTCAAACCCACCCCTATGCAATGCCCCGCCCCTCCCTTTCTTGCTTCACCCATTCCTTTATGCTTTCCTTGCCTTCTTTCTCTAATCTTGACCCTTCTTTCTGTACTTCACCCATTATCCACTCCTATTAATACTCCATTCCCTCACCGCTCCTTCCCTGCTTTCAGACAGCCAGTGTGCAGCCTCGCTCTGCATGTCAGTGGGTCTCCAGGAATCCCACTGACTTTTTCAGCTTATAACTCTGCTCTTCATGCCAGTAGGATCTGGGGACTCCTGCTGGTGTATTCTGGCTTCAGCCCTGCTCTTCATGCCAGTGTAGCTGGGACTCCTCCTGGCTGTTCAACCTGCTACTTGGGGGAGGGGGGGGGAAGAATGGGGACATGCCCAAACGAACATATGTGTATGGATAGACAAACATACAGTACACAGCCAGCTGGAGACTCCTAATGGGTGCATATGCAAAATGCACCTAATAAGTAGGTGTATCTCCAGGAACAAGCAGGAATGTAGTCTTCACATATGAGTGATATTGTGTACCGATGGAGCCCGCGCGGGAAGCTCCCCAGCTATCAATAGGAAAGCGTTTAGGAGCACTCCACTGTGCCTGTGTCACTTCCTTCCTTCTCTCCCAACTCCCTCTCCTCAGTTCTTCTTTTTCTGTATAGCCAATCTGTCATTACCCTATCACCACAGAAGAAGAATTTCAAAATTGTTCTATTACTGCTCTGCCTCACTGCACCGGTATCACACGATACCGCTCTCCCTTTTTTCCCTTTTTTTCTTTCTACTTTTCTCTTCATATTTTTCATTTTTCTAAAATAAATAAATAAATAAATAAATAAATATATATATATATATATATATATATATATATATATATTTATTTATTTATTAAGGGCCCTTGTGCCCATCAGGCCTTGCCCACCATCTTAAGATGGAGAAACCCTCCAGTGATTTCAAAAAATGTACAAGTTTTCCAGCACCATTTCGATAACAGATAAACACAATTGATGTCTGAAATGTCTTGGTTCTGACCATATTCCACAAAAATGCTCCCTTTGCAAACAGATGACAAAGAGAGGGGGCCCAGGAAACTGGGCCAAAAGGTTCGAGGAACTCTTCCCTTCAGACTCTGTGTTGTTGGCCTCTATTTCCTCCAGAGCATCGTCATGCTCACACCGTTCCAAACACTGTAAGGAATCGAGACACTTGGAGAAGGCTAAGAAAACCATGTCTCCTTCAAAACCTCCAAAAGATAAGGTAAAACCCTGAGACTCCTCTGAGAGGCTGAAGGAACAGTCCAGAGATTCCTTGGGTAAGTCTCGGGTCTGGCATCTGCACTAAGAGTCTTCGCAAAGTGTATGGCTGTGGTAACAGCATACCTTCGAAGCAGCAAAGTCTTTGTTTTCCCTTACTTAGATGACTGGCTAATAAAGGCAGACTCTCCTGAAGAACTATGCTCATCTCAACAAAAATCTCTTGCTCTCTTGCAGCATCTAGGCTTTGTGATAAACTTCCCAAAGTCCCACCTTACTCCAACCCAAAGATTGGACTTCATAGTAGCCATGCTGGACACAAAATAGTCCAGAGCCTTCCTCCCTGTGGACCGCATGAACAGGTTAGTTGGTCTAGCCATCCACATGCGCCAAAAATAAACTGCAACGGCTCCAGACTTCCTAGGCCTTCTGGGACACATGGCTTCCACAGTACATGTAGTTCCTTGTGTGAGATTCCACCTGCGACAAACGCAGTGGACTCTCTCAAGCCAGTGGACACAGGCCACAGCGTATCTGCGAGATATCATCCAAGTAACACGCCCTCTGACCGAATCTCTCCTCTGGTGGTGCACCCCAACAAATCTTCTTGTAGAGTCACCTTTTTGGATGCCCCACTGATGACAGATGCTTTCAAGTTCGGCTGGGGAGCACATCTCAATTCTTTCTCCACACAGGGTCTGTGGGCAACCCAGGAATCAACACAGCAGATCAACCTCCTCGAGCTTCGAGCAATCACGAATGCCCTCCAAGTTTTCCAGCACCACCTCTCGCACAATCAGATCCTAGTCAGGACAGACACCAAGTTGCAATGTTTTATATAAACAAACAGGCTCCCTTTCCCTATGCCAGGAAGCCTACAAATTTTGGAAGTTCGCTATTCTCCACCACATGCATCTACATGCAGTTTACATTCCAGGAGAATCCAGTCACCTGGCAAACAGGCTGAGTCAGATCCTTCAACCCCACAAATGGGCCCTAGATCCAGCAGCAGTGGCAAAACTCTTCCAACTCTGGGGAACCCCAGTGATTGATCTCTTTGCCACTCGGCAGAACTCTCAGCTCCCACAGTTCTGCTCCATGATACTATCCAAATTCAATCTGGCATCTGATGCCTTCATAATCCACTAGGTTCGGGGACTCCTTTATGTGTTTCTCCCCATTCCCCGGATCCAGAAGACCCTACTCAAACTACAAGCAAACAAGGACTCTGTGATACTTATAGCCCCTCTCTGACCCCGTCAGCCCTGGTTTTCCCTTCTACTTAAGCTAACAAAAACTCCTCTGATCCCATTGGGATCAAGGCCAGATCTTCTGTCTCAGGACAACGGAACACTCCTCCATCCCAACCTGCAGTCACTCCACCTGACAGCATGGATGCTGAGAGTGTTATCTGTTGAGACTTATCCCTGTCTACTGCTGTAAAGGACATTTTCCTTTCCTCCAGAAAGCCTTCCACCAGAAAGATAAAGTCTTTCAGATGGCGTAGATATGCCTCATGGTGTTCTCAAAACAATCAGAATCCTTTTGAGGCAACAGTACCCATGCTTCTTTAATATCTTTTGCATTTGTCCTCTTTAGGACTCAAAACAAATTCAGTGCTGGTGCACCTCAGTGCTATTTCTGCTTTTCACAAGCCTGTGAATGGTAGGTCTATCTCCACAGTTCCTCTTGTGGCTCGTTTCACGAGGGGCCTACTCCTTACCAAGCAATCCCTTCGACCACCTCCAGTAGCGTGGGATCTTAACATGGTATTGGCTCAACTTCTCAAACCTCCATTAAGCCCCTAGTAACCACACATCTAAGATATTTATCTTGGAAAATTCTATTTCTCATCGCTCTCACCTCAGCCAAATGCATCAGTGAGTTGCAGACCTTAGTGGCTCATGCTCCATATACTCACTTTCATCATGACTGAGTCGTCTTACGGACACATCCCCACTTTCTACCGAAAGTGGTGTCTCCTTTCCATCTCAGTCAGTGATCCTACCGGTCTTTTTCCCAAGACCTTACGCTTCTTGTGCAGAAGCAACCTTACATACACTTGACTGTAAAAGGCCTTTAGCCTTCTACCTTCAAAGGACAGAAGACATTGGAGTGGAGGAGTGGCCTAGTGGTTGGGGCAAGGTACTTCAGGCTGGAAGGTCGGGGGTTCAAATCCCACTAGAAGACAGCAACCTTGGGCCAGAAGGACTGGGGTTTCTAGTCCCACAGGTGCTCCTTGTGGTCTTGGGCAAGCCACTTAACCCTCCATAGCCCATGTTCCCTGTAAAATAGTTCTCTCCAAGTTATAATGCCCTGTTCAATGTAATTTCAGTTTGTTCAATGTAAACCGCACTGATGCAGAATAGCGCGGTATATAAGAGAATGTAAATAAAATAAATAAATTAGGAAATCCTCCCAGCTCCTTGTCTTCTTTGATCCTACTCACTTGGGCCTTCCAGTCACCAAACATACACTGTCCAGATGGATAGCAAACTGTATTTCTTTCACAAATAATAAAGCAGGTCTATACATCACAGGACATGTCACACCTCATAATATCCGAGCAATGGCAGCCTCGGTGGTTAACCTTTGTTCAGTAGCCATTGAAGAAATTTGCGAACTGCTACATGGTCCTCTATCCATATCTTTGCAGCCCATTACTGCTTGGACAAGGACTCCCGCCGGGATGCAGCCTTTGGCCAGGCAGGCCCTTCAGCATCTCTTTGGGACATAGAAACAACTCCTACGCCCTGCTCATTTCTGCGAGATCTCCTTGGTGGGGAAGTCTAGGTTCAAATGACCTTGTCCGACTTTCTGACCCAGTCCAACTCTTCAGAGATCTGGGAGCTAGGGAGTCCCATATGTGAAGACTGCATTCCTGCTTGTTCCTGGAGGTAGCGTAGTTACTCACCTGTAACAGGTGATCTCCAGGAACAGCAGGAATTTAGTCTTCACAACCCACCCTTGGAGTTGTAGGGGTTTTTTTTGTTTTTCTGTTTTTTCACTCCTTTTCTTCAGCTACAAACTCAACTGAGGAGAGGGAGTTGGGAGAGCGGGAAGGCAGTGGGGCAGGCGCAGTGGAGTGGAGTGCTCCCAAAGACTTTCCTTCTGGTAGCTGGGGAGCTTCCCACGCGGGCTCTGTCGGTACTCAATGTCACCCATATGTGAAGACTAAATTCCTGCTGTTCCCGGAGATCAACTGTTAACAGGTGAGTAACTACACTATATATTCTGTATTTAACCCTTATTTTATTGTATCCACTGTATTAAGGATCATCAAGATCAGTATTTCCATTTACTTTTTATTTATTCATAACTTCCCAGGAATTCTGTTTGATAAGCAAAACATGTTCTCCCATTTTTCAATTTTAGTTTTTCAAAGTTTTTATTTATTTAGAATCTAAAAAATTTGTTTTTAGTTTTCTAAGTTTGCTTTTTGATGGCATTCAGTAGCTGAATGTGTATGCTGCTAAGGCATAAAGCTGGCTGTTTTAGAATGAAATGCCCAATGTTGCCTATTGTAGCGTTCCAGTACCTGGGCTTGCAGATGCTGAAAGAGTTTTTCAAAGCTGGATCACATCCAAGACTCCAGGAGAACACGGCTTTTGGTGAGCAATCTTGAACTATTGATCATGTAAGAAGCTAGGCAGTACTTGAAAAGGCAGTAAGCATATGACGTATGATATTGGCATTAAGAATAGATAAAATTTATTTCCCTGGACTTTCAATTTTTTTAAATACTAATTTCCCATAAACTCCTGGAAAATTAATAATTTATAACAAATGATTTTGATGATCCTAAGTATGTTGTATTTTCTGATGAGGTGCTGCTATTCTTTCCTGTTTTATGCAGACATAATGTATAGTAATTAGTATTTCTGGTTGTTTCCAGTTAGTGCTGTATACAAGTTTGGCATTAGCTACAACTGATCATACGCTTCACTGAGTCTTTTTAATTAAAAAAAAACAAAACAAAAAAACTTCTGTGAAAGATGTGTCTTGTATGAGTATCATTAATCTAAATGAAGTTATCAACTGGATGACTTCCTTCCCAGCACGGAGTGTACTGCTCTCTTAAAATTGCATTAAATGGGCAACAATCAAGAATATTTCCTTCTCTACTGGATTTATAGTATTTTCTCTGTGGGCAAGCAGGATAATGTCCTCACTTATGGATGAAGTCACTGACTGAGCCCTGTGCGGGAAACCTTTTGGATTGGTCCTATCATGCCTGCATGTCTATTACCACCTGCTGCTGCCATGGCCCATCTCTTCTTATTTATTTATTTACATTCTCTTATATACCGTGCTATTCTGCATCAGTGCGGTTTACATTGAACACACTGAAATTACATTGAACAGGGAATTATAACTTGGAGATAAGTATTTCACAGGGAACATGGGCTATGGAGGGTTAAGTGGCTTGCCCACGACCACAAGGAGCACCTGTGGGACTAGAAACCCCAGTCCTTATAGCCCAAGGTTGCTGTCCTCTAGTGGGATTTGAACCCCCGACCTTCCAACCTGAAGTACCTTGCCCCACCACTAGGCCACTCCTCTACTCCACTCTTCTATCTTCTCTTTTCTGTGGAGCCCTCCAGACATTAGAATTTCATGGAGAGCAAAATATTTTCCGTTGCTAGTCCCAATGCTTGTATTTTTTATCAATTCCTTTTTGTTCTATTACTACTGGCTCATGCTGCTGTTGTGTGTCTTTTCCTCTAGTTTTTTTCCTTATTTAGGGTTTACAGGTGGGTTTAAAGTTTTTTCTTTCTTTTTGCCATGTCGCCGCATAGGCCATATTTAGACCTCAGACGCTACAGCCGTGTTCTAACATTTTTCAAAATCGAGTTTGATTTTGATGTGGCTGTTTTTCCAGACGACATGTCTCAGAAACTAGCCAGTGTTTTTAAACGGTGCACCCAGTGCAACAGGATCATGTCCATCACAGATAGACATAAATTATTTATTTAGTAATATTTAGCTCGCACCATTTAATAGTAGTTCAAGGCAAATTACATTCAGGTACAGTAGGTATTTCCCTGTTCCTGGAAGACTTACAATCTAAATTTGTACCTGAGGTTAAGGAGATTTAAGTAACTTGCTCAAGGCAGCATGAATGTCAGTGACATTTGAATCCTGGTCTTTATGGCTTCCAGGCTGCTACCCTAACCAGTAGGCTACCACTCCTTGGTGCCTGCAGTGCCTGGGGCCTGGTCATGAGTACCCTTACTCTGTTTTATGTTAATAGATGATAAAAAGAGGGCTCAAAGGTCATGAAGGACAGCACAAAAGGAATTTTGACACAGATAAGTACAGTTTATTAACCTTGGCATTGATAGCATCGGTCTCCGGGGCTTCAGAAGCTGCATAGAATGCTGCCAGTGCATCAACATTGAGGTGTCTTCAAGCTCACTTGGCGTTGAGCATCAGTTATGTCTCCCTGGAACAGTCATCCATGAGTTCCCAGCTGAAAAAGGAGAAGCATACATCCTCAGCTTCATCGACCTCAAGGACTCGAGACACAGAGCATTGGATGGAGACTGAGATACGGTTCTTCATAACACCAAAGTACTAGAGGAGCTGGTGTCCTTGAAATGGCCCTAACATGAGGAAAGTTAATACTCCTCAGAACCAAACAGTCTGTGACAGACTTCAGGTGGTAGACTAGCACGCCAAAACTCCCTGACAAATTCTGAAGACAAATGCTGATTCTGCCTTAGCCCTCCACCTTTGTTGATAGCAGCCCTCGAGGCTAGTGTCGGGACATTCTGGGGGTGGAACAGAGGCGGCACCTAGGGATAACCGGCTAGTGGCGATATTCAGCTGCTTACCGGTTATCTCAAAGTAGTGAAAGTTAGGCACCTGAAAGGTTTGCCTAACCTTTGCCACTTTAGCTAACCAAGCAGTTGCTGAATATTGCCGCTGCCCATTAACTGCGGAGAGCTTTCTGGTCAACCCAGATATTCAATGCCAGTGGCCGGATGTGGCCTTGGCATTGAATATCTAGATTTAGGGTTAAGAAGCGACAGTTAGCCACAGCCAATTAAACAACCCCCCCCCCCAACAAAAAAAATAATAATTTATTAACATGAATATGCTAGCTTGGGAAATTTGCATTGCTGGTGTTTGTGTTTTGTTCAGTACAAGAGGAAATGTATTTCTATTTTTATTTCTCCAGTGTTGCCATAATTGTGAAATTGACTTCTTGGGGTTCCCAGTTCAGTTATTGTCTTCCTATTTCTAATTTGTGATCCATTGCTTTGTATTTGGTGAGGGTCTATCTGTGTTTTGTATGTATGACTGAGGTACAGCATTCTGTTAACATATAGTTTCTTTGTAGAGATCTATAGCAGTCCTTCATGTTCTGTTTTCCCAGCAGGAAAGGTATTGCTGTTCTTGAAGATGGATTACTTTAGTATTTGTAGTACTGCTTTTTCATAGGTGCTGTGCGAGTCCTTGTGATATGTTATGGCAGTTTTGCAGTTCACACTGGTCATATTGAAGGATTTTATAGTACTTCCTCATGTATATGGTAGTAGGCACTGAAGAGAAGTCATGTAGAAATCTAGTAGCCTTTCTCTAACTCCACTGCAGATGTAAATGGTGTTTAGACACTTATACACTTATTGCATTAGTTTTAGGCGAAAAATGACAGATGCATGCGGCACCTTGTAGACTGACCTCTTTATTGAGGCATGAGCTTCAATAAATTGGTTAGTCTTTAGCGGCGATTTTCAACCCAGTCCTCAGGACACACCTAGCTAGTCAGGTTTTCAGGATAACCACAATGAATGTGTATGGGAGTGATTTGCATACAATGGAGGCAATGCATGCAAATCTCTCATATGCATATTTATTGTGGTTATCCTGAAAACATGACTGGATGGATGTGTCCTGAGGACTGAGAACCCCTTGTCTACGAGGTATCATCTATAAAGTGCCACTGCCTCTATAGGTTGTGCTACTCCAGGCTAAAATAACGACTGCTCAGAAAATTTTCATTATGTTGAATCAAAAGTGAGGCTTGTAAAGGGCTCCATTGGACTTCACTTGGGGGGGGGGGGGGGTGGATAGCATAGAAATCCCTTGCACAGGTAAAAAGATAGCATTGGCCTTGTATGGTTGTCAAATCTGATTTCAAAAGAGCTAAATTATTTAAGATTCTAAGAACCAGTCCCACCTCAGGCAGGTGTGCTCCTCAGCAGATGTTCCTCAGCTACCACAAACTCCTGACAACCCCCTTCCAGATGCTACAGAGGTTCCCAGCCCAAAATCTTCACTCCTCTCCCTCTTCAGGAGATTTGTGCAGGACAGTTCAGCTACCTTGCAGGTGGCAGCACCAACAAATCATGCACCACTCACGGGGACCCATGCCTCACTCACCACCATGGTCAATGCTGTAGTAGACTCCCGACTCTACTCCTGCTCCTCAGACTCCCCCTTCATTGGCTGGCACTCACTACCACCCCTCTATGATGATGGGGGTCCCTATGCTCCCACTAAATTTGCTGGGAAACCACAGACTCCACTGTGGATAAAGACACACTATCCCTATAGTCAGGAACCCCCTGAAGACCTCGTAGAGGTCCTTTCCTATCTGAAATTTCTACAAAAGATCTCTCGGGTGCTCACACTCAGTGATTCACAAACACCAACAAACAAACACGACTTCCAATCCATCCTTAAAGCTTGCAGTCCACCCATTGAAGTCCTTGCTCTACCTGTCCCTCAAATCCTTCAGGACCTGCAATCCTCCATTTGGAAAGCCCCCACCTCCGATAGCATGGCCTCAAGTTGCCTCAGCCTAAAGTGCAAAGTCCTGCCGGCCCCAGTGTTCGAACACCAACAACTCCCACATAGGTTGGTGGTGTCAGAGGTGGTGCAGAAAAAGTCAAAGAGCTCTAAATTCCTAATGCAAACACCACTGGGGAAGGAGCAGTGCACCCTAGATGCAATAGGCCAAAAATCTTATCTAAGTTCCACCCTAGCTATGTGGACCTTTGCACAATAGCTTCAGATCCTTCACTACAACCACGATCTTCTCCTATGGCTGGATAATACATCTGTCCAGCACCCAGAGCAACTTGTCACTGATCTTCACAATTCCTCTATCACATCATCTGCACCATGTATGATGTCTACGACTCTGTGGCATGCTCCACGGCCACCGCCATATTCACCAGATGCACTGCTTGACTGTGAGTCTCCGGTCTCCAAGAGGATTTGCAGAACGGCTGACAGATGCCCCATGAGAAGGGGATAGTCTCTTTTGCTCCAAGGTGCAAGAGGCTGTCTCCTAGGTAAAAGTCAGAGAACTGGCAGCCCATCCGGCAGATACTACCATGCAACCGAGTCTTTATCTTTATCTTTATTTCACACTTTATATACCGCCCTTGCCGAAGCCTGAGAGCGGTTTACAATAAAATAAAATATGCTGCAGAAAAAGAAAAGAACTCCATTTTGTGACAGGAAACACCCAAAGAGAAGAACACCCAAAAGAACTTAAGAGCAGACAGAGAACAGACAAATTAGGCGGGGGAAGGGGAAGGGAGATCGAAAGCCTGGTAGAATAGGTGTGTCTTTAGCAACATCTTGAATTGCTGGTATGAGGGTTCCAACTGGAGGGAAGATGGTAAAGCATTCCACAATGATGGTCCAAGAAAAAAGAAGGTGGCATGACGTGTTTGCTCTAGGTGAGCTCGCGAGGGGGATGGTAAGGAAAGTCGGTTTGCATGTAGTGAGCGTAATTCTTCGGTAGGGGGTGTGAAGGGAAATAAGTGGATAAATAGAGCGGGTTGGATGTGTAAATGACCTTGTGAGTTAAAATGAGCAGCTTGTATTTGAATCTATAACGGAGCGGGAGCCAATGAAGATGCAGGAGAAGAGGTGTTACATGATCCGATCTCCGAGCATTGGTAATCAGACGAGCAGCAGTGTTTTGAATTAGTTGAAGACGCTGAAGCTGATAAGATGGTAAATTAGCAAAAATAACATTACAGTAGTCCAGTCTAGACATAACCAGAGCTAATAATAGGGTGATAAGAGAGTCAGAAGACAGAAAGGAGCAGACTGCTCTAATTTGGCGCAGAGCAAAAAAAGAACGGCGAGAGAGGTTTGAGACATGGTCATGAAAAGAGAGTGAAGAATCTAAGATAACACCTAGATACCAAAAAGAGGAGGTGAGAGGAATAGAAGTAGCATTAATTTGAGGTGCAATTGTTGGGCAAGGAGTGCTCAAAGAAACCCACATGGCTGTTGATTTAGCTGGATTCAAATGGAGAAAGTTATCGGACAGCCAGGAGGCAATGTGGGAAAGACAACTATTTAACTGTGTTTGTTTGTTTATTTATTTATTTATTTAGTATTTCTTTTATACCGCGCTATTGACATCAGTGCGGTTTACATCAAAACATAACATATGCATTTCAGGGTCACTGAGATGCATTTGCATTTGAACAGGGATTGGAAACTTGGATAACAGGTTAAATTAACAAGAGTTATACAATAAGTATCTACATTATATACATCATGAGGGTAATTTCTTGTCGGGACTAAGCCGGGAAGTATCTGGTGAATATAGGTGATGTTTTAGGGCCTTTCTAAGTTGGGTTAGGTCTGTAATAGCTCTGATGTTGGGGGGAGGGAGTTCCAGGCTTTCGGGGCATAGAAGCAGAAGGCTCTGTTGGTTGTTGACTTTTTGCATCTTGTTGATTCTTTCGGGACTGTTAAAGTGTTTACTGCTACAGATCTTCTACTTCTAATAGGAGCTGAGGTATGTATCAATTCGGTGATGGTTATGGGGGACTGATTGTTTAGGGCTTTGAAGGTCATGATGATATTCTTATATAGGGTTCTAGCTTGGAAAGGTAACCAGTGGAGCCTTTTCAGGATTGGTGTGATGTGGTCGGTCTTCGATATTCCTTCTAGCACCCTGGCTGCTGTGTTCATTGCCAGTTGAAGAGGGTTTAGAGTTGCTTGTGGGAGACCGTATATGATTGCGTTTGCAAAGTCAATGTGGGGCATCACCAAAGCTTGGTAGATTGTTCGGAAGTCTGTATACTCAAGCAGTGGACATAAGTGACAAAGAGTCCTTATCTTAGATCAATTTGATCAAATTGATCCTAACCTCTGCAGTACCACCGCCCATATCATAACCATTACTTCCAACAATTTTATCTGCACGACAGATACCCACCTTACTCCCGTCCGCTGGTGTAGCACCTCTCCAGTCAGCCCTACGGCCAACGTCCCTTACAGTGAGAGAGAAAACAGCAGTCCTCCCTCAGGCTGCCATTCTGAAGCCCACCCCCAGCTTTTGACTACCTACTTGTGGGCGGTCAGCTCCATCACTTCAGAGAGGCTTGGCAATCCATAACCACTGACCGCTGGATACTCAACATTATCCAAACTGGCTATCGACTCAACTTCTTGACACCTCTTCCCATTCACTCGGATATTTGAAAACAGCAGCTCCCGGGATATCACATCGGACAGCTAACCCACGGAATATGTCAGCTGCTGCTCAGTGACACCATTGAACCAGTCCCCCATGAAGAAATTGGCCAAGGGTTCTATCCAGATTTTTTCTCATCTGGCAGTCTCCATTCTATCATCGATCTGTGTCAACTAAACCTTTTTCTCAAACATGAAAAATTCAAGATGCATTCTCTGACAACCATCCTATCATTGCTCAGCCGCAATGATTGGTTAGCTTCTCTGGATTTGAAGGATGCCTACATACACATCCCCACACATCCACAGCACTGGAAATATCTTTACTTACAGTTCCTCAGTCAGCTTTACCAATACAAGGTCCTTCCATTTAGCCTCTCCTCTTCTCCCCGTGTCTTCAGCAAGTGTTTGACTGTAATTGCTGCTTATCTCAGAAGGCAGGGATGCTTTGTCTTCCCCTGCTTGGACAACTGGCTCATCTCAACCGCCTCAAAAGACAGAGTGGCCCAGACAGTTGAGGCCACAGCCGATCTTCTCCAGACACTGGGCGTTGTGATCAGTGTACAAAAGTTCAAACCTGTGCCCCAATAGCAATTAGACTTCATTGGATCCTACATAGACACCTGCTCGGCCAAAGCCTTCCTCCCCAAGGCCAGGGGACAGGCCATTCAAGACGTCAGCACCGGGATTGCCAGGCTGCGATCCACGCCCGCCTGCACCTTGTTACAGCTGCTGGGGAACATGGCTGCTTCCGTTAAGTGGTCTCACTATCTTGCTTATACATGGGTTTGCTACAGTAGCACCTCTGCCTGAATTGGAATCAACACTCACAGTCCCTACAGAGCAAGATTCTCATATCCGTCCACTCGCTGCTTTACCGCAGCCTCTGGTGGTGAGCCACCCCATCACATCTCTTCACTGGATGCCCCTTTCAGGTTCCTCCTCACCATCTCATCCTAACAACTGATGCCTCCACCGATGGCTGGAGAGCGCACCATCTAGCTATGCCTACACAAGCTAATTTTAAAAAGTAGATACAAAACAGCTAATCCCTCATTTTAATGTTGGAACATTTGTCTTGAGGAACATTTCCTCTCGTAACAAATTTTCTTTTTTACTCATTAAATGTTTACCCAAAACCAGTGAACAATTCCACTAATCATGCATTAACACAACCATGTGCCATGCACTTACCCATTGGTCCAAACTCAAATTTGAAAATGTTTTACAAAAACAGGGCATAGATTCGTCCAGTTATGACATGCCTTTGTGAACATCAATCTCAATTACATAATAAAGTTTTGAATGTGTCCATAGCGAATCGCTGTTTACAAAATCAGCATGAATTTAAAGATCTGAAGTGGCGAGTGTGGATTATGTTCCTTTTAATCCCCGTGGCGGGGGAACAGAGAGCACAAATTACAATTATTAGAATAATCTTGGATTTTCAAACTATCTACAGTCTCTCCAATGGGGCTGAATCAAGAGCTTGATTGGGTGAATTTGTTGTGATTGAAAGCAGGCCTAATGGTTGGTGGATTTCATCTAGTTCACCTATCCTGTAGTCAGCCGTGTGATTTAAATATCAGCTGGTTCGTGAGGAATCCATTCTGTTAGATATCCTGGAACTAAGGAGGCTTTCTTCAACTGAGTGCATTTCTTCCTAAGGTTGAGCGTTGATACAGGGCATAAATGTTGGTTAGCTCTAAATGCAATGCTGTGTCTGCAGAATTGGAAGGAATTTTTTCAACGCTGTTGAACTACTACCATTTTGAGAACAGTACTGAAAATAATTCTATCAGCTTTGTTGATTCACAACTGTGGATTGTCAGCGTCGGGATTAAGAGCCCTGTTTTTATAAAACATTTTCAAATTTGAGTTTGGACCAATGGGTAAGTGTATAGCAGCACATGGTTGTGTTAACGTATGATTAGTGGAATGGTTCACTGGTTTCGGGTAAACCTTTAATGAGTAAAAAGGAAAATTTGTTACGAGAGGAAGTGTTCCTCAAGACAAATGTTCCAACATTAAAATGAGAGATTAGCAGTTTTGTATCTACCTTTTTCAATTAACTTTAGTGATTTATATCAGTAGATAGTGTGATTTGGTTTAGATGCCTACACAAGCAGCATGGTCGCCGCATCAATGTCCTCGAGCTACGAGCTGTTTTCCATGCTCTAACTGCCTTTCAACACTAGACCACACGCACAGAGAACCAAGTCACTATGTTCTACATCAACAAGCAGGAAAGAGCAGGATCCCTCTGACTTTGCCGAGAAGCCATTCGTCTGTAGTCCTTTGCCCTTTCCATTGGCACGACACTCAGGGCAACATACCTACCAGGATCCCACAGTCAATTAACAGACAACCTGAGCCATCAGCTGGAGCCGCACAAATAGTCTTTCAACTCCACAACACTAGACGGTATTTTTGAGGCATGGGGCACATCAGATATAGATCTCTTCGCATCAGTAGAAAATGCCAAGTGCCCCCTTTTCTGCTCCATCTGAACCATAAACTGGCCCCAGAGACTCCTCTATGCTTTTTCTCTTCCCACTCATTGCTCATTTTCTTCTTAAAATCGAACAAGTCAAGGCCTCAGTCATCCTCATAGCACCTTGCTGGCCTCGACAAGCCTTGTTCCTGCATCTCTTAGCCCTCTTCCGGGAACCATTAATCCCTCTGGGACTCCATCCTTGGCTGCTAACCCAGAATGATGGTCTCTTGCTGCACCTCAACCTCAAGAGCCTGTCGCTCATGGCTTGGAAGCTGCAAGGAATCTAGCACAGGAATTTGCCCTGCCAGACAATGTCTGGATGGTCATCACGGCCTCTAGAAGACAGTTGACCCAACACTCTTACCAGCGCAAGTGGTCATTGTATTCCATTTGGGCAGTCTCCTGAAATCTGAATCCCATCCAGTGTCCCCTGGGACAAGTATTGGCTTATCTCCTTCAGCTATCCACTATCATACTCCAGACCAACTCAGTCCACTAATATCTCAGCTTCACATGTGCCTGTTGATGGACAGTCCATTTGTACACATCCATTAGCGACCTGATTCATGAAAGGCCTCCTGAATATTAAACCTCCCATACGCCTTCCAGTACCAGTCTGGCATTTAAATATCATTCTTGCTGAACTCATGAAGGTGCCCTTGAAACCTCTGGCAACTATTTCCCTCAAACACCTTACATGGAAAACAGTATTTCTCCGGGAACAAGGAGGAAATCAGTCCTAACATATGGGTGATGGGCACTGATAGAGCCCATGCGGATCCACTCCCCAGCTTTCACAGAAAGTCTTTGGGAGTTACACCGCATATGTGCGGTCACCTCCCCACCCAAGGATACCATCTTACCTCAGTCTTCTTTTTCCCATGGAGTCCTGCAGATGTCCCATCTGTGCCCCTGGTTCAAGTCAATTTTTTCACCTATTTTTCTTCATTCTTTTCACCAGGATTGGTTTTGATTACCTTTTCGCCGCCCGAGTCCACCACCTCAGCATTGCGTTTTTTCTCGGGTCCCCGTTTTCTCAGTTTATTTTTCTCAGCATGCAGGTCTTTGCTCGCAGCCTAGCTGATCAAGATGTTGGAGTTTGATCTCGCGGATGCCATCTTTCCTGACATGACCTTGATCAGCAGTTCTAAGCAATGTGGCAAGTGCCCCCCCCCCCCACTATGTCCATCACGGACCACCACAGTTGCTGCATAAAATGACTCTGGATGGACAAAAACATGTCTACCTGCCCGCTCTGCCAGCAGATGTTGGCAAAGACCCGTAAGGATCGTAAAAAGCGGCAGGGGGACCTGCTTGATTCTAAATCTGCCTCCGGATCAACATCAGGGGTGGAATTCCTGCCCTCGGAACCAGCATCTGATGACACGTCATCATACTCCCGGGCTCAGTCAGAGCACCGGGGTTGTGGAGCCTCGGACCAGGGATCATCCTCCGAAGACCGTCCCCATGGATCCAGGACGTTGTCGAAGCCAAATGCAAGATGTGACCCTGGACCGGCAGGTAAGACCTCCGGCGCTCAGAGTCCTCAACCCGATGCCGACGACTGGGAGCAGCCCTCCAAGCAGCCCCAGCAGGAGGAAACTCCCACTGCATCGGAGGATCAGGTCAGGTCCACTGACACCATCACCATAGGTAATTCCCCTACGAGGGACTTGGCTCTGGGCTTGACAACCTTGAGACCCAAATCAGCTGCTGCGGAGCCAATTGGCATCCAGGCCAGGATGGTGGCCGTGGAATGCAGCTTTGCTGCGTTCCTCAAGGCATAGCATGGTCCGATGCCCACAACCTTCAGGTTGACGATGTCAACCTCAGGGCTGTCCTCAGTGAGGACTTCCTCAGAGGAGACTCAGCCTATCCTGGAGAAGCTGGCTCATCTAACACAGACTCCATTGGCGTCCGACTTGAGATGCGACTCGCCACCGGGCCCTGAGGCCATAGAACTCTGACATTGACTGTCAATGATGCCGTGTCGAGGATCGCTTAGTGCTACGCAATTCCTCCTATGCCCAGTTGGATTGGGAGATGGATGAGGAGTCTCCCGATACCATTCTCCCTCTGGACATTCCCTCCGACCCTCCTCCGACTCACTGTCATTGGTGGTCCACTCTGGAGGATCTAGTCTTTTTGGACTTCATGAGGGAGATGTCCTAGGCTCTTGCCTTCATGGTGGTGGGCGAGGATGAGCCTCAGATTGAGGATCTTGAGATTCTACAATATGAAGCACCCCCAAAGGAGGCACTGATAGTGTCCATGCACCCCATCCTGGAGAGGCTGTTGTTCAGGATGTGGGAGAGCCCAGTGATGGTGCCAATTGTGAACCGTCGACTCTATTCCCAGTATTGAGTCGGCCGGAGCCCTGGCTTTGAAAAGACACAGCTGCCTCACAACTCCATCAAAAACCAGAAGACACACTCCTGTGTGCCCCCTGTAGGGAGGCAGGCACCATGGATGCCTTTGACACAAAGTGCTACCAGGGCTCCATGCTCACAGCCCAGATCTAGGCTTACCAGCTGTAGATGGGCATGTACCTGCTGGACCAGGCGAAGGAGATCAGCAGATTCTTAGCTAGGTTGACAGATGAACCTCAGGAGCACTTCCGGGCCCTGGTTTCTTCAGTTAAGGAATCCTCCAAATTTCGGGGCTCGGAAGCCTTTGACGGCTTCAAGTCAGTGACTCGTATGGCTGCGGTGGGCATTGGTGCCCACCCCCTTGCCTGGCTACTGCCTTCCGACCTGGAGCAGTGGGTTGAGGTCAAGTTGGTCAACGTCCCTTGCAGAAGAGAGACCCTCTTCGGCAAGCCCATAATGGAGAAGGCGTCCGAGTTGGAGACAGAATTCCTGACCAGAACCAGGCTGTCCAGGAAGACTGCTGACCCTTCCAGTCGGAAGGTTTCGGGGGAAAAAGTCTTTCCACCTGAAGACCAAGAAGGTTTATGGGAAATTCCCCCAGTTTCCGGCCTACCAGGCTCCCCAACAGGGGCAGCAGGCCAAAGGCCAAGAGCACGGCTCCCATAAGCAGAAAGCCCCCAAGCCCCAAACAGCACCTCAGCTGCAGCATGGGGGAAGGGACTTTTGACTTCTTTGGCATAGCTTTGTTTCCTCAGGAGGTAACAGGCCAAAGGTTGACCCAAGGATGGCTGGTCCACTTTGCATACCTCTGGCCTAATATCACCACAGATGCTTGTGCGCTCCACTTTCTCCAGCTACCTCCTCCCTTCTTCCCAGGGGAATTACCCATGGATTCCTTGCACAGGGAGCTCCTGCAGATGGAACTCAAGTCCTTGCTCAAGGATCGTGCAGTAGAGTTAGTCCCCCAGCCCCTGCAGGCCCAGGGGTTCTACTCCCGCTATTTCCTTGTGCCCCAAAAGACAGGGGGCTTCTAGCCTATCTTGGGTCTGCAGGACCTCAACCACTTCCTGGTCAGGGAAAAGTTCAAAATGGTATCCCTTCGAACCTTGCTGCCCTATCTACTACAGGAAGATTGGTTATGTTCCTTGGATCTCAAAGATGCCTACACCCACATCCTTATCCAACCAAGGTATCATCAGTACCTCCGATTTGTAAAAAACGGAAGCCAATATCAATACAGGGTGCTCCCCTTGGGCCTAGCCTCAGCTCCTTGGATATTCAGCAAGTGCCTGGTAGTCATTGCCACCTGCCTCAGTCTTCTATAGGTCTTTGTCTTCCCCTACCTGGATGACTGGATCATCAAGGTCAGCTCACCGGAGGAGATGCGCAACACTGCAAGTGCACCATAAGGCTGTTACAGCAGTTTGGCTTTGTGGCCAACTTCCTGAAGTCACACTTGCTTCCGGCCCAGTGATTAGAATTCATCGTGGCTCTTCTGGACTCCACCCAGGCATGGGCCTTCTTACCGGAGGATCGCATGCTGTGCCTCTCTGCCCTGGCAAGGGAAGTTCAGGGCTGCTTAGTGGTGGCGGCCAGACAGATGCTTTGCCTGCCGGGGCACATGGCCTCTACTGGCCACATCACACCCTTTGCCCACCTATGAATGTGGCAGGCCATGTGGACGCTCAGCACCCAGTGGACACAGTCTTCCAGCCACTTGTAAGACAGGATCCAGGTCACACTGCCCCTGGTCGTGTCCCTCAACTGGTGTCAGAGTCTCCACAACCTCTGAGCTGGACTGTCCTTCCGGGTGCCCCCAACTCAGCACATCCTAATGATAGACGCATCCAAACTGGGCTGAGAGGCCCACTGCAATCATCTGCAGTCGCAGGGACCATGTTCATCAGGAGAGAGTGCTCTGCAGATCAACCTATTAGAGCTCAGAGTGGTATATAATGCCCTTTGGGTATTTCAGGACTATATGAATGGTCAGGTGGTTCAAGTCCAGATGGGCACGGATTCGTACCAACTCTGCTGAGAAGCTGTTCGCCTGTGGAACTTTGCCGTCATTCAGAACATAGCCATCCAGGTGGTTTACTTGCCGAGCCAGGACAATGTGCTGGTGGACTGCCTGAGCAGAGTACTTCAACCCCACGAGTGGCAGCTGCACCTGGCAGTACTCGGAGAGTTATTTTGCCTCTGAGGGACCCTAGAGATAGATCTTTTGCCAGTCCGGAGAATGCATAACTACCATGCTTCTGTTCCTGGAGATCCTCCCAGGGCAGGGAGGTGGCAGATGCCTTCCTCCTCCCTTGGTCCAGGGGTCTCCTGTACGTGTTCCCGCCTACACCACTGGTTCCCTGAGCGCTCCTCAATATCCAAGCAGAGGTGGCCTCCGTCATCCTCATCGCTTCCAGGTGGTCCAGTCGCTCCCAGATGGCCCAGGCAGCCCCGGTTCCCCCTACCTCTGCAGCTCTCTTGGAGGGACTTGCTGCTGGGGAGCTCCCTAGGCCTGTTATCTGATGGCCTGTATGCTGAGAGATTAGCCATCGCACACTTCCTCCTCTCGCAGGAAGTGGAGGATGTCCTAGCTTCACGTAAGGACTCTATGTGTCGAGTGTATGCCTTTAAATGGCACAAGTTCTCTGTCTGGTGCATGGATGGTGGTCTTAACCCCTTCTCCTGCTTGGTGCAAGACATCTTGCAATATTTCTTGCATCTCTTCGGGAACATTCTAAAGTACAACACAGTCAGGGTGCACCTTAGTGCCATTTCAGCACACCACCATCCTGTCGACGGCTTGGCAGTTTCAGTGCTCCCACTGGTGGGCCATTATATAGAGGAGGACTCCTGTCCCGGTCCTGGTTCCGGTCCACCCACTGCCGGTGGCATGGGACTTAAATGTGGTGCTGGGGAAGATCTTGACTCCCCCATTTAAGCCTTTGGAGATCTGCCATCTTAACTTTTTGTCTTGGAAGGTCATTTTCCTGTGTTGCTCACCTCATCCCAATGGATCAGTAAGCTGTAGGCACTGGTGGTCCATGTGCCCTCCACTAGGTTCCACAAGAACAGAGTGGTCCTTAGGACCCACCCCAAGTTTCTACCGAAGGTGGTCTCTGCTTTCATCCTGAATCAAGTGGTGGTGCTCTCCACCTTCTTTCCCAGGCCTCACGCCTCCAGGGCAGAGGCCTCCCTGCACACTCTCGATTACAAAAGGGCATTGTCCTTTTGCATCCAGAAGACACAGTCCCACCACTGCTCAGTGCAGCTCTTTGTCTCCAACCATCTTGGGATTGCAGTCTCTAAGTGCACCCTCACGGTATGTGGCTGACTGCATTTTCTTTGCCTATGACCAGGCTGGGCTTTCTCTTCAACATCATGTCACCACTGCACACATTATGCGTGCCATGGTGGCCTCTGTGGCCAACTGCACTCGGTGCCCTTGCTGGATATCTGACGGTCTGCCACCTGGTCCTCTGACCAAACCTTCGCAGCGCACTACTTCTTGGAGGAGAGCTTACAGCATGATAGCGCCTTTGGCAAGGCAGCACTTTGCCGATGGGATCCCCAGAGGAAATACTGCACTCTTTAGACTGCAGGTAAGTTTCTTGTATTACCTCCAGCACACTACATCCCACTGCCGTTCCTCACAACTCTTCACTACCTTCAATCCAATAGCCCAGGCCGACCAGCCTCTAAACAGACCATTGCTGCCTGGATAACTAACTGCATCTCTTTCTTTTACAACTAGGCTCACCTCCATTCCCCTGGTTGCATAGGGCCTCACAACCTCAGAGCCACTGTTGCATCCATAGCTAGCCTGGCTTCCCAGTTCACCTTAGAGGGAGGAGTGGCTCAGTGATTGGGACAGGTTACCTCAGGCCGGAGGGCCAGGGGTTCAATTCCCGCATGGGGACAAGCAACCTCAGGCTGGAGGGATGGGTCTCTAGTCCCATGGCCACTCCTTGTGGGCTTTGGCAAGCCACTTAACCCTCCATTGCCTCAGGTACACTTAGATTGTGAGCCCTTCGGGGACAAGGGAATAAAAAAAGTACCTGTTAGTATACATGTAAACCGCACTGATTCTAATGAGTGTGGTATAAAAAAGAAATAAATAAAATAAAATAAAGACATCTGCAAAGTGGCTACCTGGACATCTCTTCTTGGGCACGAGACTCCGCTTTTGGACAGACAGTCCTCTGCCACCTCTTCACAACCTAATTCCAGTTCTCTCCACCTCCCTTCTCCATGCTCGGTCTACAACTGCAGTGTAGACAGATCAAGAGGCAGCTCTCTGCTCTGGATTCACCATCAGAGTGTACCTGCATCCCCCTGCTTGTCTCCAGAGAAAGCGCAGTTGCTTACCTGTAATGGGGGCTCTCTGTAAATAGTAGGGGTATATATAATCACACTCATCCTCCCTCAATCCCCACAACTTACAACAAAGAAAGAAAACCAGGAAGGAGAACATGAAATGAGAAATTCCATCAACAGTACACAGGCAGTACACCGCCTGAAACCTCTGTCTGTTGTTACAAACTAATGTCACCAGAGGCAAGCAGGCAGGAAGGGCTAGGGGAGAGGCCGGCACTTCACCATTGGAGTGTGGCTGCATACCCCTGCTGTCTACGGAGAACACCCATTACAGGTAAGCAACTACGAGGGGGGCCTGATAAGTTTCTGGCCTTGTAATGAAACAGAAAGCTACAGGCACACTTAAGTTCCAGAGGTCTGAATGATCTCTCTGGAAATAAAACAAAACTGCAGAGAGATCATTCGGACCTCTGGAACTGAAGTATGCCCGTAGCTTTCTGTTTCGTTACAACAGCAGAGACTTAGCACCCCCCTCCATATGCTTTCTTGACCTATTTGCTGCTTTTAATGCAGTTGATCAGCACCTTATCCTCGATACCCTTTTTTCGTTTAGATTTAAGTATTGTGTTCTGTACTGGTTTTATTCTTAACTTCTCCCACTGCACTTTTAGTTTATGTTCCGGCAGATCCTCCTCTATTGCCTTCCTGCTCATAGTTGATGTATCTCAGGGCTCTGACTTAGGGCTTCTCCTTATCTTCAGAAACAAGCAGTAATGTGGTCTTCACATATGGGTGATGTTGGTACCGATGGAGCCTGCGCGGGAATGCTCCCCAGCGTCCATTAGGAAAGCTTGTGGGAGCATCCCACTGCGCCTGCATAGCTGCCTTCCCACCTTTTTCCTCTCTCCCTCCTCAGTTCTTTGTTTTCCATGGAGCCAGCAGGAAGCAAATCCTGTCTCCGCAGATAATTCCTGTTTTCATATTTTTGTGGTTTGTGTCTGTCTTCCCGTTGATGCTGGTATCGACTCCCGGTTGATTCTTTCTTTCTTTCCTTTAAAAATTAAAAAAAAAAAAGAGAAGGCTTCTCTTTCTTCAGGCGCATCAATGCCATTTTAGACCCAGGCCTTCCATTATGTCACCGACACAATGGAAAAACCAACTAGTGGATTTAAAGAAGGTCACCTCCCTTCTATTGCAGGGCGCAATAGAGGAGGCTGCAACATCCCAGCATGGAATGGGCTTTTATTCTCTGTACTTTCTCATCCCAAAGAAAACAGGAGGATACAGGCCCATCCTAGAACCCAGAAACCTAAACCAAGTTTCTCGTACGCGAGAAGTTCAAAATGGTCTTTATAGGGACCCTTCTCCCCTATCTCCAGAGTCAGGACTAGCTCTGTTCTCTAGACTTAAAAGAAGTGTACACTCATACCCTGATTCATCCAGAACACAGAAAATTCCTACGCTTCATATTCCAAGGAAGACACTATCAATACAAGGTCCTTCCATTCAGACTAGCCTCTGCCCCAAGAGTCTTCACAAAATGCATTGCGGTCATAGCTGCATTCCTAAGAACTCAGGGGATTTTTGTCTTCCTTTACTTAGACGACTGGTTCATAAGAGCAAGTACCTCTCAGGACGCCAGCCTGTCTCTTTCATGCACCATGTAGGTGCTACAACACTTGGGATTCATCGTAAATCTTCCAAAGCCCCAACAGTTCCCACTCAGACTCTAGAGTTCATAGTGTCTCTCTTAAACACTCAACAGTCAAAGGCATGCCTGCCCCAACCACACTGCACTCTGCTCAATCAGCTGGCATCTCAGGGACTATCTCTTTGCCCAGGAAATGCTGCAGCTTCTGGGTCATACGGCATTAATGGTGCATGTAGTCCCATATGCCCGTCTCCACATGCGCACAGTCCAATGGACTCTGGCTTCCCAGTGGACTCAAGCCTCAGGCCGTCTCGGGGACAAGATACTTGTATCTCCCCCTCTCATGGCATCTCTCCAGTGGTAGTGTTCCCCAGAAAATTTCCTCATAGGGTCACCTTGACAGATGCATCTAAACTGGGTTGGGGAGCCCATCTAGGGCACCTTTCCACGCATGGCCTCTGGTCACCATAGGAGTCACAACTCCAAATAAATCTCCGGGAACTTTGAGCCATCTTCAATGCTCTCAAAGTATTTCAGGAACACCTTTCTTACCACAGAGTCCTGGTCCAAATCAACAATCAAGTTGCCATGTTCTATGTGAACAAGCAGGGAGGGACAGGCTCTTGGTCCCTCTGCCGGGAGGTTGTACATCTCTAGTCCTTTGCTATTGCTCACCACATCCACCTACAAGCAGTGTTTCTTCCAGGCAAACAAAATGTCTTAACAGACAAATTGAGTCGAATCCTTCTTGCCCGCGAATGGTCTCTCCATGTAGAGAGAGTATCCTTCATCTTCCAGACCTGGGGGACTCCAGAGATAGACCTCTTTGCCACCTCGCAGAATGCCAAGCTCTCACGCTTCTGCATCAGGATCTCACATCCAACAGTCAGCAGGTGGATGTCTTTCACCTCATTTGGGGGCAAGGCCTACTTTATGCCTTTCCCCCCATTCCCCTGATACCCAAAACTCCGTTCAAACTCCAGGCGGACAGGGGCTCCATGATACTCATAGCCCCTCGCTGGCCACGTCAACTGTGGTTTCTTCTCCTGCTACGTCTGTCTCAGATTCAACCGATAAATCTCGGAGCGGCACCAGATCTGCTCTCTCAGAGGGAGGGGATGCTACTCCATCCCAATCCGCAGTCTCTCCACCTCACAGCATGGCTGCTGAAGGCATATTCTTTCAGCATTTAACCTTTCTCAAGAGGTTAATGACATCCTTTTAGCTTCCAGAAAGCCATCCACCAGATGTTTCTATGCCTTTAAGTGGCATAGATTCTCACTCTTGTGCTCACAAAGGGATCTTAATCCCTTCAAGGCTCCGATGGAGGCACTTCCCCAATATCTCCTCCACCTTTCCTCCTCTGGTTTCAAAACCAATTCGGTAAGAGTGCACTTAATTGCAATTTCAGTCTCTCATCATCCCTTAGATGGGCAGCCCATCTCTTCACAACCGCTCGTCTCACTCTTTATGAGAGGACTTCTATTAACCAAGCCTCCCATCAGACCACCTCCAGTGGCATGGGATCTTAATGTTGTTCTGGGGCAAGTTTTCAAACCGCCCTTCAAACCTTTAGCCATAACATGGAAGGTCATCTTCCTCATTGCCCTCACTTCAGCAAGACTCATTAGTGTGCTTCAGGCCTTAGTGGCCGACCCGCCTTACACTTGGTTCCACCATGACAATTTTGTCCTTAGGACCCATCCTCACTTCATGCCAATAGCGCTTTTGCTCTTTCATCTGAATCAGGCAGTTTACCTTCCTGTCTTTTTCCCTAGGCCGCATTTATCTAGGGCAGAGGCAACCCTCCACACTCTGGATTGTAATCATGCTTTAGCATTCTACCTTCAGAGGACTAGAGAACACCGAAAGGCTTCTCAATTGTTTGTCTCCTTTGACCCTAGTCATTTGGAGTTGCCAGTATCCAAGCATACCTTTTCCAAATGGATAGCAGACTGCATCACATTTGCTTATGAAGCGGCAGACCTATTCCTTGATCATGTCACTGCCCATAATGTTAGTGCTAAGGCTACCTCAATGGCAAATCTACATTCTGTGGCTATTGACAAAATCTGCAAAGCAGAAACTTGGTCTTCGTTCCATACCTTTGCTGCTCACTACTGTCTGGACAAGGACTCCCGCCGGGATGCCAAGTTTGGTCAGGCTGTTCTCCGGCATCTCTTTCAGACTTAGAGCAACTCCTATCCTCTGTCCCAGAATTTCGATACCAGAAATCCATGAAGGATCCATGATTTCTTTAGCCTCTCCTGAGGCACACCACTACTGGTTCCGAGGTCTCTCTCTGGTGTCTTCCAGCTAGGAAGTCCCATATGTGAAAACTGCATTCCTGCTTGTTCCTGGAGATAGTGAAGTTACTCACCTGAAACAGGTGATCTCCGGGAGCAACAGGAATTTAGTTTTCACAACCCATCCTCCTCCCCTAGGAGTTGTAGGTTTTCTTTTTCCTCTCCTTTTATCTCAGCTATAAACTCAACTGAGGAGGGAGAGTGGCAAAGGCGGGAAGGTAGGTATGCAGGCGCAGTGGGATGCTCCAAAAAGCTTTCCTATTGGACGCTAGTGAGCGTTCCCCCCTCGGGCTCTGTCGGTACTGATGTCACCCATATGTGAAGACTAAATTCCTGATGTTCCTGGAGATCACCTGTTACAGGTGAGTAACTATGCTTTCTCTATCTGCACCCAGTCCCTTGGTGCGCCCCTTTCCTTCTATGGTTTTCAGAACCATCTTTATACTTATGACTTTCAGATTTATCTCTCTGGGCCTGATAGCTCTCCAGGAATCCAGGATGTCCCACTGTCCTCTAAATTTGAACATGGCTAAAACCGAGCCCCTTATCTTCCCCCCTAAACTTGCCTCCCCCTTCTACCTTTCTCTTTTTCTGTGGATGACACTCTACTCCTCCCTGTTTCTTCAGCTCTCAACCTTGGAGTCAACTTTGACTCTTCTCTCTCCTTCTATGCACACCTCTTGCATTTTTCTCTACAATATCATCAGAATTTGTCCCCTCCCTTCTGAACACACTACTGAGATCCTTACCCACTCACTAGTTACCTCCCATCTAAGCTATTTTAATCTTCTTTTCGCTGGTCTCCCTCCAAATCATATGTCCCCTCTTCATTCTCTTCAAAACTCAGCTGCACAGCTAATATTTCTCCAGTCTCGCTATACTCGGATCTATCTGTTGTTGCTTCCATTTCAAACTTTCCTTACTGACATGTAAGTGCATTCATTTATAACCCCTCACCTACATTTCCTCTCTTATTTCTCCCTATAGCCCTCCTCAGGAACTCCGTTCTTATGACAAATCTCTTTTAGCTGTGCCCTTCTCTATCACTGCCATCTCCAGACTTCATTTTTTCTACCCTGCTGCTCCTTATGTCTTTAACAAACTATTCAGTCAAATTGTCAGGCTCCATCTCTGGCCCTATTCAAATCCAGGCTAAAAACCCACCACTTTGAGGCTGCTTTTGGATCCTGCTCTATTAGTCTCCTCTTCACCACCTACGTGCATCTTTACCATTCTCCAGTATTTACCCTAGTCCCCAGTTGTGTTGTCTGTCATGGTTAAATTGTAAGTTCTGATGAGCAAGGCTGTCTTACATGTATCTATATAATGCTGTATACTCCTTGTAAAAATGCAATGTGTGCCTTCGAGTCAATGTTTAGTAGTAGTAGCAATAATTAATAAATGCTGTGAAATATCTGGAACAGCGCCAGCTAAAATGCTGTGAATATCACCCGCAGGATATTTTATATTTCTCCAGGACCAAGCAGGAAGTCAGTCCTCACATATGAGTGACATCGGCGCCGACGGAGCCCTCGTGCGGAGCATTTCCCCAGCTTTCAAAGAAAGCCTTTGGGAATGCAGCACGCATGCGCGGTCCCCTTCCCGCCCAAGGGTGCCATCTTGCTCAGTCTTCTTTTTTTCGCGGAGCCCGATGGACGTGTGTCATCGTCACCCGGTGAAAAGTTGATTTTCCTGCGTGGATTCGTGTTTTTGCCTGGTTTGATGCCGGTTCCCCTTCCCGCCTGGGCCCGGTACACCGGTATCGAGCCCGGAGCTAAGTTTTTCGGTTTTTGTCCTTCGTGACTAGCATTCCCGCTTTTTTTCTCTTTTTCACTGGCAGTCCGGTCCTTTGACCTTGCAGGGGCCCTTTTTCCCCCGATGGCTGCCAGCGGGTTCAAAAAGTGTGATCGTTGTAAGAAGCTGATGTCTCTCACTGACACATGACTGCTGCCTCCGGTGCCTCGGGCCCGACCATGACCTGGTGGTCTGTGTCCCGTGCGGCAAAATGTCCTCTAACGTGCTGAGGAGCCGTCAACATCAGCGTGAAAGACACTATTCTGACTCCACGTCCGGCCGGGCCCAGACTTCGTCAGAGGCCTCGACATCTCGGGAATCTGACCCCGAGCACCGTCGAGGCTCCTCTGAAAGGGGGTCTCCTTCGAGGGAACACAGAAGGAAGAAGAAACCCGCGAGGGCGGCGTCGGTGGACGCTGTTGGATCCTCGAGGGCCAGGTTGCATAGCCCCGACCGCCGTCCTCTGAGTCGGAGAGGCCTGCCAAGTTGCCTCGAGTGGAGCCGGAGTCCCCCAGTCACGTGAGTGCTGTTGTCCTCGAATCCCCTCTGGGGTAGCTGACGTCGGGCCTGACGCCGTCGGGGCCCGAGTCAGGGCTGCTGAGTCTCCTGAGCTGAGTCTCAGGTTGACGGCCTTGGAGAGCAGCTTGGCTGCCTTCATAGAGCAGCAGCGGGTACTGATCGCCGGTTTGATCAGTGCATCTGGCCCGACCACCGGGACCTCGACGTCGAAGTCGACCCCGGAGGCCGAGCCGATCCTTGAGTCGATGCGGTCTCGAGTTGATCCTCGGCCAAGGTCCCCCTCGGCCTCCCGCTTGGGGCCGAGGTCGTCGATGCCGGTGCCCTCAGCGTCGGGGCGGATGGCATCAGTGCCCACCCGGCCGGAGCCGCTTGATTCCTCCTCGGAGGGGTCAGAGTGAGAGACGGAGGACGAGGAGTCCCAGATAATTTCTGGACCCAGTGCGTCCCATCGGCTCATCAGGGGTCAGTCTCCACAGGAGACCAGGCAAGCCACCCTTCACACTGTATCTCTTCTCCAGTATCTCGGCTTTGTCATAAACTTCGCAAAGTCCACTTTGCTCCCCTCACAGAACATAGAGTTCATAGGGTCAAAACTAGATACCCTTCAGGCAAAGGCTTATTTGCCCGAGGACAGGGCCCACAGACTGTTATAGTTGGCCAATCAGTTCCAGAGCGGTTCTCTGGTCTCCACCAGAAACTTCCTAAAGCTCTTGGGCCACATGGCATCCACGGTCCATGTAACTCCGAATGCCCACCTGCACATGCGACCTGCTCAGTGGTGCCTCAGAGCTCAGTGGGTGCAAGCCACAGGTGACTTGAAAGACAATATAAGGGTGTCCAAACTGCTGACAGCCTCCCTACGGTGGTGGCTGCATCTCCCAAACCTAGTCCGGGGGTGCCTTTTCAGGTGCCTCCCCACACACGGGTGCTGACAACCGATGCTTCCCTTCAGGGCTGGGGTGCACATTGCCAGGGGGCTTGCACTCAGGGCCTCTGGTCTCCTGGGGAGTCCACACAGCAGATCAATCTATTGGAGTTGCGAGCTATCCACTTAGCTCTACAGACTTTCTCTCATGTCCTCTCTCACCAGTCTGTCTTAGTTCAGACAGACAATCAAGTGGCAATGTTCTACGTGAACAAGCAAGGGGGCACAGGCTCCAAACTTCTGTGTCGGGGGGCACAGGCCCTGTGCTCCTTGGCAATCAAACACAGCATGTTTCTCAAGGCGGTTTACCTGGCCAGGAAAATTGCCTGGCAGACAGATTGAGCAGGATTCTACAGCCTCACAAATGGCAGTTGAATCCTCTGGTGGTCCAAAGGATCTTTCTAAGATGGGTCTTCCAACCATCGATCTCTTTGTGAGTCCACTGAACCATCAGCTACCCAGGTTCTGTTCCAGACAACCGCATCCTCTGCGAATAGCAGCAGATGCGTTTCTAATCTCTTGGTCTACGGGCCTACTGTATGCGTTTCCTCCCACGCCTCTAGTGGCCCGAACCTTGTTCAGGGTTCTTCAGGAGAAGGCCTCGGTGATTCTGGTAGCCCCCAGATGGCCAAGGCAGCCGTGGTTTCCACTCCTTCTGCACTTGGCAGTGGACACTCCACTCCCTCTGGGGGTACATCACGACCTTCTGTCTCAGGACCAGGGATCTCTCCTGCACCCCAACCTCAAATGCCTCAACCTGATGGCTTGGCTGCTGAAAGGGTAGTTCTAGCCCCCTTACTTCTGCCTAAGGAGGTGGAAGCGGTGGTTTTGGCCTCTAGGAGGCAATCCACCCGAAAATCTTATGCCCTCAAGTGGCGTAGGTTCTCCACCTGGTGTGCTCAGCGCCAGGAGGATCCTTTTTCATGCCTGTTTCCAGTGGTGCTGCAGTACCTGCTCCATCTCTCGGACCTAGGCCTTAAATCCAACTCTGTTCGGGTCCACCTCAGTGCTCTGTTGGCACACCATTCACAGGTAGAGGGCCAATCTTCTTCCTCAGAGGCCTGCTTCTGCTCAAGCCTCCGATCCGTCCACCAGCCCCTGAGTGGGATTTAAATGTGATCTTGCAACAACTTACTTGCCCACCGTTTTAAGCCGATGGCTACCTGTCATTTACGCTTCCTTTCCTGGAAGGCCTTGTTCTTGGTGGCTCTTACCTCGGCCAGGCGTGTGAGTGAACTACAATCTCTGGCTTCTGATAGACCGTACACACGGTTCTATAAGAACAGGGTGGTCTTGCGGACTCACCCTAAGTTCCTTCCGAAGGTTGTCTCCTCCTTCCACCTCAATCAGGAGGTGGTTCTTCCAACATTCTTCCCCAGGCCGCATGCTAGCCGGGCTGAAACAGTCCTGCATACCCTGGACTGTAGAAGGGCGTTGTCTTTTTACTTAGACCGTACGCAGGGGCATCGAAGGGCTGCTCAGCTCTTTGTATCTTTTGACCCTAATAAACTGGGGTTGCCTATCTCCAAGCGTACGTTGTCCCTTTGGGTAGCGGATTGTATCACCTGGGCGTACAGGGCAGCCGGCCTCTCCTTGCAGGGTCGAGTCACGGCCCACCGTGTCATTGTGAAGACCGCGTCAGTAGCCCACCTCCGCTCTGTTCCATTGGCAGACATCTGCTGGGCCGCTACCTGGTCTTCAAGCCAGACTTTTGCGGCTCACTACTGCCTCAAGAGGGAGTCCCGTAGGGACAGTGCTTTCAGATAGGCGGTACTCCATAATCTCTTTGAGGTTTAGGCAACTCCTACCCTCCGGCCCTTGTATTGGGCTACCGTACGGGGGCGTTCTCAGAAAGGATTCTTTCACGGATGCTGACGCTCTAGAGGGAGCTTATTTTTCAGCTTGGGTTCCCTGTAGCCTGAAGCTAGGGAGTCCTGTATGTGAGGACTGACTTCCTGCTTGGTCCTGGAGAAAGAGTAGTTATTCACCTGTAACAGCTGTTCTCCAGGAGCAGCAGGAATCAGTCCTCATGACCCTCACTCCTCCCCTTGGAGTTGCAGTCATATGATTCATTTTGTTATTTTTGGCTGTCTTTTAGCTGTGTCATCTGACTGAGCAAGATGGCACCCTTGGGTGGGAAGGGGACCGTGCAAGCGCGCTGCATTCCCAAAGGCTTTCTTTGAAAGCTGGGGAAATGCTCCACACGAGGGCTCTGTCGGCACAGACGTCACCCATATGTGAGGACTGATTCCTGCTGCTCCTGGAGAACACCTGTTACAGGTGAATAACCACTCTATAGGCAGGGGCAGTTCAAGACAATCTGCTGTCTGAAGCGAGGGACGAGATGGCGCCAGTGGGGGGGGGCTTTCTCAAAACTACAGTCAGGGACTGAACCAAATCAAAATGTGGAGGAAATAAAAAAGATGTTCGCACACCACGGAACTAAAAGAGAGAGAGAGAGAACCACTGCACAGTTTATAACAGCAAATTAAATAACTCATTTTTATTTTGTTCTTATAAACTGTGTTATGGTTGTTGGTTTTTCTTTTTGAATATATATTTTGCATTCACAGAACCCCCCCCCCCCCAACAGTGGGTGCAGAGCAGAACTAGGACGTCCACCCACAAAACTCAATATCTAATTTTAAAAAAATCTGATTCTGGCCATCTCACAAGCCACTGATGATCTACAAGGCCAAATCAGCCATATCATACCAGCATAAACTTCCAAAACTCATACAACAAGGAGCCTACCCAGATAAAAGCAGCAATATAAATACTGAAACGGGCCCTAGAACATCCATACACCGATTGAAAAGCTATACAAGTCAAATTACTACAGTACAGGTACCTTTGTACAAACTCCATGCTAGCAGAATTCCTGGCCTCAGTCACACATTCAGAACACAGACCCTCGCCAAGTACAGAATAAGTGAGGATAACCTAAAGTGAAAATAAAAATATGTAGACAAAAATTAAACTGAAAGCCCAAGAAGACAGATTCTGCATGCAATGTAATACCAGATAAATAAGAGACTCATTTCCCTGTACTGTGTAAAATATAAAAATAGTGCAAAGTTCAATCACTCATTTGAAAATAAACTTATTTTATCTACCTTTGTTGTCAGACCATTTTATACTTAGATCATGCTGGTCCTGATCTGAAGCTTCTGCTTTCTTCTGTCTTCACTTAGCTCTCTTTCTATGGTCTCAACTCCGTCTGCCATTTCTTGTACCTTCTTTTGTTTTATTCACTTCCATCCATCTTGGATATTGAATTTTTCTTTCAATCTTTCTTCCCTTTATTTCTCTCTCTCTCTCTCTCTCTGGCCACCCAGATTTCACTACTACACACAATCCAGTTCTCAGTCTCCCTCTTTTTTACGCCATCTACCTACTGTTTTTCAGCCTTCATCCCCAGTCCTTCCATTCCAGCTTTTGTCCTCCTGTCTCCCCCCCCCCCCCTATTGTCCAGCATGTCTCCCTACTCCCCCCATCCAACATTTGTCTCCCTGCTTCCCCCCTCCAACATGTCTTCCTGCCCCCCACCCTGTTGTCCAGCATTTGTCCCCCTGTCCCCCACAGTGTTGTCCGCATTTGTCCTCTTGTCTCTCCCCCACCCATTGCCCAGCATTTGTCTCCTGCTTTCCCTTCTCCAGCATTTGTCTTCCTGCCCTGCTTCCCTGTTGTCTTGCACTTGTCCCCCTGTCTCCCCCTTTGTCCAGCATTTGTCCTCTCTCTCTCCCCTTTGTCTAGCACTTGCCCCCTGTCTATCCCCTTTGTCTAGTATGTCCCCCTGTCTCTCCCTTTGTCCAGCATTTGTCCCCTGCCTCACACTTTGTCTATCACTTGCCCCCTGTCTCTCCCCTTTGTCCAGCATTTGTCCCCCTGTCTCTCCCCTTTGTCCAGCATTTGTCCCCTGTCTCCCCCCTTTGTCCAGGACTTGCTCCTCCGTCTCCCCCCTTTGTCCATCACTTGCTCCCCTGTCTCTCACCTTTGTCTAGCACTTGTCCCACTGTCTGCCCCTTTGTCTAGCACTTGTCCCACTGTCTCCCCCTTTGTCAAGCAATTTTCCCACTGTCTCCCCCTTTGTCCAGCATTTGTTCCCCGTCTCCCCCTTTGTCCCGCATTTGTCCCCTGTCTCCCCCCTTTGTCCATCACTTGCTCCCCTGTCTCTCCCCTTTGTCCATCACTTGCTCCCCTGTCTCTCCCCTTTGTCCATCACTTGATCCCCTGTCTTCCCCCTTTGTCCAGCACTTACTCCCCTGTCTCCCCTCTTTGTCCAGCACTTGTCCCCCGTCTCCCCCTTTGTCCACATTTTTCCCCTATCTCCCCCTTTGTCCACATTTTTCCCCCTGTCTTCCCCTTTGGTCTAGCATTTGTCCCCTGTCTCTCCCCTTTGTCCAATATGTTCCCTGTCTCTCCAGCATTTGCCCTCTGTCTCTCTCCTTTGTCCAGCACTTGCTCCCCTGTCTCCCCCCTTTGTCTAGCACTTGTCCCCCTGTCTCCCCCTTTGTCCAGCATTTGTAGCCTGTTCTCTCCCCTTTGTCTAGCACTTGCCCCCTGTCTCTCCCCTTTGTCCAGAAGTTGTGCCCCTGTCTCTCCCCTTTGACTCTCACTTGTCCTCCTCTTGTCCCCACTCCCTCCATCTGCACCTCTCATGCAGTGGCGGCGGCACTCAGATTGTTTTAATCTTAGATTTTGCAGCCTCTGGCCTGCCTCTGCCTTCCTGCGGGGGAAATCGGAGGCAGGCCAGAGTCTGCAAAATCTAAAATTAATACAGAGCCGGAGTGCAGCCCCCATCAGAGTGCCACCTGAGGCCATCACCTCAGAAGGCCTAATGGAAGAACTGCCTCTGTATATAAGCTTCTCAGATCTGTGACTTTTACATTGCTTTCCATGTTTTATTGACTTTTAGAATTCTCTTCACACGATCTGTCTAACTTAATCAGTTGTGATCACAAACATTGTTTAGGAAATGGGAATACTTTGTCAGCATGCAATTTACACATTCATATTTGTAATTGATCTCTATTAAGACAATATAAATTTTATGCTTTCTGTTTTCAACAGTATCACTGCAAAACTGGAAAGAGCTTTAGAAAAAGTTGCTCCTCTATTGCGTGAAATCTTTGTAGATTTTGCTCCTTTCCTGTCTCGTACACTCCTTGGTAGTCATGGACAAGAGCTTTTGATTGAAGGTAGGTTGTCCTTTGTTTTTCATGGTATATGGTACATTATTTTATTGAATAATATAAATAGTGACTGTAAATTGTGTGATAATATAGCTTCTTTAATAAAAACAAAATTCCAAGTAAGTTATGAATGAAGATGCAGATTGCCTGTGTTTTTATAGGATGTGATTCACGCTAAAAAGATTATCAAAAATATTCAGAAATTCATTGACTGACAGATAACAGAAGGTGGTGGTAAATGGAACTCACTTAGAAGAAAGGAAGGTACGTAGTGGCATGCCTCAGGGATCGGTCCTGGGACTGATTCTGTTGAATGTAATTGTGAGTAACATTGCAGAAGGACTGAATGGAAAAGTCTGTCTTTTTGCTGATGACACAAAAATTTGCAACAGAGTGGACACTTCTGAGGGAGTGGACAACATGAGGAAAGATATGAAAACACTGGAAGAATGGTCTAATGCTTGGCAGTTAAGATTTAATGTGAAGAAGTGCAGAGTCATGCACTTGAGATGCAGAAATCCAAAGGAAATGTATGCAATAGGGTGGGCGAGGTTGGTGTGCACGGACCAGGAGAGGGACCTCGGAGTGCTAGTGTCTGAGGATCTCAAAGTGGCAAAAACATGTGACAAGGCGGTAGTTCAAGCCAGAAGGATGCAGGGCTGCATGCAGAGAGAAATAACCAGCATAAAGGAGGATGTATTAATGCCCCTATAAAGGTCATTGGTGAGGCCTCTCTTGGAGTATTGTGTTCAGTTTTGGAGATCATATTTCACAAAGGACATAAAAAACTTGAAACTGTTTAGAGGAAGGCGACCAAAATGATATGGAGCCTGTGCCAGAAGGCATAAGAGAAGAGACTTAAAGACCTTAATATGTATACCCTAAAAGAGAGGAGGGACAGGGGAGATATGAGACAGACTTTTAAATACTTAAGGGTATCAGTGAGCAAGCAAACCTTTTTCAAAGAAGGGGAAACTGTAAGACTATACGATGAAGCTGCAAGGTGGTAAACTTAAAAACAACATCAGGAAATACTTTTTCACTGGAAGGTTGGTGGATGCATGAAATGCCCTCCCAGTGAATGGGGGTGGCGGTGGCGGTGGCAAATACAGTGACAGAATTCAAAATGGCATGGGACAGACACAGTGGATCACTTTTTAGCAAGAGAATGAAATCAAAGCAAACAAATATATGTTAATAGAGGGGGGCTGACCTGCACGGAGCAGCAGGTACAACCCTAAACACAGGCATAGAAGGATGTGATCTGCACAGAGCTGCAGTTACAACCAATCTCCAGGAACAAGCAGGAATGTAGTCTTCACATATGGGTGACATCGGCACCGATGGAGCCCGTGCAGGAACGCTCCCCAGTGTCCTATCGGAAAGCCTTTGGGAGTACTCCACTGTGCCTGTGTGACTGCCTTCCTGCTCTTCTGACTCCCTTTCCTCAGTTTGTCTTTTTTCGCAGAGCTAGCAGGATTAGTATCCCACTTTTCCTGTCTCCGCAGAAATCTTTTTCTTCGGAATTGCGCTTCTGCCTTCCTGTCTCCTCACCAGCATTGCCCCCGATTCTGGTTCCATATTTTTTTCTTCATTTTTCATTCTTTTTTGTATTTTAATTTTAGTTTTATTTTTTCTTCATCGAGGGCCTAGTACCCTGCATAGGCCTCAGGCCTATGCCCTTCATCGTGGAGAAACACCCTTCCGGCTTTAAAAAATGCACCAAGTGTTCCCGCACTATTTCTGTCATGGACACACATGACTGGTGCCTAAAATGCCTCAGTCCCAACCATGACCCAGACTCTTGTGCTCTCTGCAAACAGATGACTAAGAGAGGTTTAGGAAACTGGGCCAGAAAACTGTCAGAACGTTTTCCATCGGACTCTGTTTCACTGGCATCGACATCCTCTTGATCATTGGTTTCCAAGGTATCCAAAACCTCGAAGCACAACTCATCTAAGAAGAAGAAAACTTTAAGATCCCCTCCAAAATCACTGCGGGATCATTAAGAGTCTTGAGCTTCGTTGAAGGAATCCAGAGAGGCACAGAACATATCAAGGGACAGGTTTCGTTCTAAACACAGAGACTCCCCGAGGACATCCTCTGAAACTGGACATCAGACCGTATGCCCCCGGTGGGAGGACTTGTCCTCTAAAGCCTTGGTGGGGGACCCGAGAGGCCTCCGAGGCATCAACTTCTGCAGAGCCCCCTGGTGCCATGTTCCGATACGGTGGCGGCAAGCCCCGTTCCCTCCTTGGATCAGACACCAGCAATCTCATTGGATCAGCGCATGCTATCCATTGAGAAGACATTAGCGGCAGTACCCCGACCACCAATTACTCCAGCACCGCTAGGGTCGGTATCGACATCCGTACCGACACCAGAGATAGTATCGACACCAGCATCGGTATCGTTACCAGTACTACCACTTCAAACGTATACTGCTCCTCTACCAGCATCGTTGCCTGGTGCTCCATTGGCAGTACAAAAATCGATGCTGCTGACTACTCAGCATGGTGAAGACATAGAGCATGACCGGCACCGACAGCACCGTTTGCACAATCATCAGCACTGACAACATTCTCCGAGCTCAGAGTCCAATGCATCTGACTCAGATCATCGATCCCTTGACTTGGAATATCTGATTGATTTTGCATTGGTATAGGAACCGGCACCGTTGGCCACCACCTCCCACCACATATCTCCACTGGTAAAGGCAGACTCTCCAGAAGAACTCTGCTCTTCACGCCAGACCACCATAGCATTGCTACAACACCTGGGATTCATAATAAACTTCCCAAAGTTTCAACTAACCCCAACTCAAAGGTTGGAGTTCATATGAGCAGTACTCAACACTCAGCTATCCAAGGCCTTTCTACCACCAGACTGTATGGACCGACTAGTCAACCTAGGGTATACATATTCCATGTATATAGTTCTCCCAGTTTGATCCAAGTTGTTACCCCTGTTATATGTAATACCGAACAGCCTGTTGTTCTGGTTTTGTTATTGTTCCCTGTGAACCGCGCTGATCTCAAAAAGTGCGGTATATAAGAAACTAAAATAAATAAATAAATAAATAAACCTAGTCACCCACATGTGGCAACAAACATCATCAATGGCTCAGGAGTACTTGTGTCTCCTGGGCCATATGGCGCCTACAGTGCATGTAGTGCCATATGCATGACTACATATTTTATTTATTTAACAAGTTTTTTATACTACTTTATCATAAAAAATCAAAGCGGTTTACAGAATTCAACAATTTTACAAAGAACTAATGGAACAGGTAAGGATGGCATGTGAGAGATGCTCAGAAGCATAACATATACATTTTAACATTTCTGCATTGATTGATCAGAGCATTGGGGGGCGATGTTTAGGCTTGTTGGGTGTTTTGGGGAGTGGATTGCAGTGTTAAGTCATTGAAGTGCTCTATGAAGAGGAATGTTTTCAGCTTTTTCTGGAAGTTCTTTTAAATCCGTGGTGAATTTCAGTGCTTCAGGAAGGGAGTTCCAGATGGTAGGTGCTGCTAATGATAAGGATCTTTTGGTCATGGAGTTGTTTGCTTTGGTGAATATGCTGGGGGTGGATGCTGCCACTATTCCGTTGTCTTAGTGGTCTTTTGTTGGTTGGATGCTGATTAGTTCCTGGAGCATGAGCGCTGAGAGGTTTTATTTGATTTTGAAGATGGTCAGCACTGTTTTAAATCTGATCTGCGAGGTGATTGGGAGCCAGTGGAACTGGTATAAGATAGGTGTTATATGGTCGGATTTTGTAGAGCTGGCGATGATTTGGGCAGACGTATTTTGTGCCAATTGTAATGACTTGATAATTTGTTTAGGGAGACCATTGAGGATAGAGTTGCAGTAGTCAAGAAATAGAAAAATGATAGCTTGAAATACTGTGTGGAAGTGGTCCTGGCTGAGGAGAGGTTTGAGTCTGCGGATAGTAGCCATTTTGTAAAAAGCATTTTTAGTGATTTTGTTGATGTGCACTTTTAGGTTTAGGTTGGTGTCTAGGGTGATTCCTAGGTACCTCACTTCTTCTTTTACAGGGATGGAAACATTTCCCAAGGTGATTGATTCTGGTGGTATAAAGGAAGTGTTCCTCGTGATGATTAAGGCTTCAGTCTTCTTAAAGTTGATGTTAAGGTTGTTATTTGATAGCCAGTTGTTCATTTTGTGTATGCATGTTGTCATGTTAGTATAGTCTGGTAGGTCAAGGTGGATTGGGGTGTGTACCATTATGTCATCTGCATAAATGGGATATTGGATGTTATGTTTGTTGAAGATTCTGCAGATGGGTTGAACATATAGGTTGAAGAGTAAGGCGGACAGTGAGGACCATTGTGGGACTCCTTGCTCTATAATGAATAAGGTTGAGGTGTTTGTTCCTACTTTGACTTGTTAGCGGTGGTCACAGAGGTTTGACTGGAACCACTTGAGAGTTGTGCCATGGAGCTCGGTGACTTTGAGTCTGTTTAGAAGGATGCTGTGAGCTACTGTATCAAAAGTGGCGGAGATGTCGATGAAGATGAGGAGGTACACAGGGAGCAGAAGCAGTGGACGACCCAGATGCTTAGTGTAAATTCAATAAAGCTTTACTGAATTTACACTAAGCATCTGGGTTGTCCACTGCTTCTGCTCCCTGTGTACTGACTGATCCTTGCAGGAGCCCTGCTCTCCTGGATGAAGATGAGGAGTACACCTTTCTTTATTTCATCAATCACTCTGATTAAGTTGTCAAATAGTTGCGTGAGCAGGGTTTTGACGCTGTGGTTGGGTCGAAATCCATGTTGGTGGGGATCGAGCGGGACGTGAGAGTCATTGTGGTCCTGTAATTGATGCTGTTGTGGTAATGTGGAATGATTTTTGTTAGGTACGGTAGGCTTGATATCGGGCGGTAAGATGCGGGGTCTGTATTGTCTGCTGCTTTGTTTTTGAGGATTGGTCAGATGGTTGCCTGCTTGAGTGCGAGGGGCATATATCCTTGTGTTAGGGAGGAGCTTATTATCTTGTGGATAAATTGGAGAAGCTTATCTTTGACTGATTTGATTCATCTTACTTGGCATGGATCAGCAGGTGCTGTACAGGCATTTAGATCAGAGATGGTGTGTGTGACTTGAATAGTCGTGGGTGTGAGAAACTCACCCCATTTGTGTATTGGGGAGGATAACGGGTGTTCTGATTGGTCCAGTTGTGGTAAGTCATTTGGGGGAGGGGGGGGGGGCTTGAGCCTGGCGAGAAGGAAGTTTGCAAAGATTCGAGGGTGGATTGTGACTTCTGTAGTCTGGGATGGATCCTTTGTCAGCGTGTGTACAATCTCAAAGAGTTCTCTGGGTTTATTGCTTGATCTTAATATGAGGTTGGTATGGTACTCTTGTTTGTGTTGGTTGATTATGTTGTTGTATTCCTGTTATTTTATTTGATATTGTTTTAATGTGATTACTGTTTTGTTTTGTCTCCAATGCCGTTCCAGCTTTTGTAGAGTTTTTTTTGTTTCCGTTTTATCCCCAGAATACCAGGGAGCTGATGAGGTTCTTGATGTTGCGCAATAGTGGTTGGTTCACGGGGGAGATCTAGCTACTGCAGCAATGGTAGTGTTCCATGTTTTAGTAGCCTCTTCTAGATTGGTGAAATATTGTGGTAGTTTCTGGAGGGTTGCTTTCAGGAACTGTTTTTTATCAAAACTTTTGAATCTTCTTTCTGTTTGAGGTGTATTCTGTGGTGTTCTTTGGAGTGGGGTATGCAGTTTAAAGTGAATAGCATGATGGTCCAACCAAGTTATCGGTATGACTGGGGGGGGGGGGATTACATTGTTATCTTCAAGGAAGTTTTTCAGCATGAATATGCAGTCTGGGGTGGTGCCTAGTCAGTGAGAAGGACCCGTGTGTAGCAGTGCGACTTGCAGAGCTTCCATTGCTTTGAGGAAAGCTGTTGAGTCTTTGTTGGGTACCGAACTAAGGTTCAGATCTCCTAATAGTATGACCGGTTTGTGAGCAGAGTTGTTTTCATACACTGTTTCCAGTATGGTGCATAATTCTTCATCAGTGGCCTTGGGGGACCTCTATGTAAGGCAAATGGAAAGGTGCCTATTTTATATGGTTAATATATTGCAGTGATCTGTGCTTATCGACTTGGAGGTTTTGAGGTTTAGATCGGATCTAGCTAGTATAAGCACCCCTCAGCCTCTTTTGTTGATACTGGGACAGTTGAATGATATGTGGGTGCTAGGTGTGACTTGGTTTATGATCTGGTTAGTGTTTTTCAGTCAGGTTTCAGTGAGGCAGAGGACATCTGCTTGGTTTGATTGGAGGTAGTCTATAATTGTGCTGGTTTTGTTATGTATAGATCTGGTGTTAATGAGTACTATGTTGATCAGGGGGGCTCTGTATGGGCTGTTTGTGGTGGCTGGTGGCATATGGTGCTGGTTGTATTATTATAACTCTGGTATTTCTTTTGTTTGAGTGATGGAAGGTATTATGCCATGTGGGCTGCTGTTGTAGCAGGAATGTTGGTGAGTGGATAATGGCTGTTGATGTTGTGGTGGTAGTGTCGAAAGCCTTTGTGGGTGGAGGGGAATCAAGATCAGTATATATATTTAGGGTGTTTGGTTTGTTTTTCTTTTAAACCATAGGGTGTGGTTTGGGAAACTGGAGGGTGAGTTGGGAGGGTAATGGATCACTTTTGTTTCTAGGTGCACCATCCCTTTTGCTTCTACTTGCGTTTTTTTTGATCTTTGTAGTTCTTTGTGTGTGCTGGCTTCGGGGAGATGTTGATCTTCTCTATCCTTGCTGCTTTGGATTCTTGTTCAGCTAAACTATAGTGCCCAGCTCAAGTGCCCTGCTTAAGGGCCATGCCTGAGGGCCCTCTGGCGAGGCCCTCAGACAAGGGCACGCCTAGGCATGCTGCTGATTTTAAAGTTCCTTTGTCTGTAGCTGTGCAGCTGTGATTGGCTCTGTGTTCTGGGAGCAGGAGGAGCTCACCTGGGGCTAGTTTCCCTTGACAGCGATGATTGGGAGAAGAGAAAGGTTGTTGGCACACCGATGATTTTAAAGTTCCTTTGTCTGTAGCTGTGCAGTTGTGATTGGCCCTGTGGTCTGGGAGCAGGAGGAGCTCACCTGGGGCTACTTTCCCTTAAGAGCGATGATTGGGATGATTGAGAGCGATGCATTGGGATGATAGGGTCCATTGTGCGCCTAGCACAATGGACCCTATCATCCCAATGGACAAATCCACGGGATAATTGAACAAGATCATTCGGATCACCCGCCCATTAGTGCACTCCCTATTATGGTGGTGCACCCCTGCAAACCTGCTCGAAGGGTCACCTTTTCTGATGCCTCAACCCCAACGCATCCTTACGACAGATGCGTCCAAGGTTGGTTGGGGAGCCCACTAGGAGTCACTCTCCACTCAGGGTCTCTGGACAACCCAGGAGTCATCCCTACAGTCAATTTATTGGAGCTTCAGCCAATCTTGAAATCCCTACATGTGTTTCACCATCACCTCAGCAACAGCCATGTTCTGGTAAGGACAGACAACCAAGTGGCAATGTTCTATCTGGACAAGTAGGGCGGAACAGGTTCACGCCCCCTTTGCGAGGAGGACTTTTGTCTGTGGGACTTTGCCATCTCTCACCACATACACCTTTGTACAGTATATATTCCGGGCGAGCAGAATCAACTTGCAGACAGACTCAGTTGGATTCTCCACCCACGCAAGTGGAGTCTGAATCTGAAGAGGGTATCCCAGATATTCAAAGCCTGGGGAACACCAGTCATTGACCTCTTTGCTATCCCACAGAACACCAAACGTCCGCACTTCTGCTCCAGAGTTCCATCCAAACTCAGCCAAGCAAATGATACCTTTCATCTACATTAGAGTCAAGGACTGCTTTATGCTTCCCCCCCCTCCCACATCTCTAATACCTAGAACCCTCTTCAAGCTCCAGCTGGATGGTGGCACTATGATACTCATAGCTCCCTTCAGGCCTTGACAATCGTGGTTTCCCCTTCTTCTTCGACTATAATAGACAAATTCAATCCGTATAGGCTGCAATCTGAACCTTCTATCCAAGGAAGACAGAATTCTCCATCCCAGTCTGTGATCACTCCATCTGACTGCATGGCTGCTGAAAGCATTGCTTTTCAGCATCTCAACTTGTCTACTGAAGTAAAAAATCCTCCTGGCTTTTAGGAAATCCTCCACCAGAAGGACGTACTCCTGCAAATGGCGCAGATATGAATCATAGTGCTCATAGGACAATCTCAGTACATTTGACACCTGTATCTGCAATCCTGCAATATCTACTGTACTTGTCCTCTTCAGGACTGAAGACCAATTTGGTTCAAGTTCACCTAAGTGCCATTGCAGCTTTTCATAAACCAATCAATGGCGAACCCATCTCAGTGCACCCTTTAGTGGCACGCTTCATGAGAGGCCTCCTCCTCTCTAAGCCAACCATTCAACCACCTCCAGTGGCATGGGATCTCAACATTGTCTTGTCCCAGCTTCTCAAACCCCCGTTTAACACCTGAGAACATCCCAACCCCACTACTTGATTTGGAAGGTCATTTTTCTTGTGGCCCTGACCTCAGCCAAGTGCATTAGTGAGTAACAATGTTGGTGGCTCAACCAACATACACCAGATTCCATCATGGCAAGGTTGTCCTCAGGACACATCCACACTTTCTACCAAAGGTGGTATCGCCATTCCACATAAATCAATCCATCATACTTCCGGTCTTTTTCTCAAGATCTCATTCCTTCCATGCTGAGGCCACCCTGCACATGCTCGATTGTAAACGGGCCCTGGCCTTCTACCTCCAGAGGACTCGGTATCGCCACAAGTCCTCACAACGCCTAGTGTCATTTAACCCCACTCATCTGGGGCTTCCGGTAACTAAGCGAACACTTTCCAGATGGATAGCAGACTGCATTGCTTTCGCTTATGATAAGTCAGGATTCTCCCTCACAGGACATGTCACAGCTCACAATGTCTGAGCAATGGCGGCATCTGTAGCTAACCTACGTTCAGTAGCCATTGATGAAATATGCTGGGCAGCAAACTGGTCCTTTATCCACACCTTTGCCACACACTACTGCTTGACAAGGTCTTCTGCCGGAATGCGACCTTCAGCCAGGTGGTCCTCCAGCATCTCTTTGCAACATAACTACAACTCCACCCCCCATCCACACTGTTATCCAGATCCCCATGACGGGGATGTCTATGTCCAGTTGAACTCAGCCTTACATCTCTGACCTAGTTTCCAACTCCCTTATAGATCTGGGAGCTAGGGAGTCCCATATGTGAAGACTACATTCCTGCTTGTTCCTGGAGATAGTGTAGTTACTCACCTGTAGCAGGTGATCTCCAGGAACAGCAGGAATTTAGTCTTCACAACCCACCCTCCTCCCCATGGAGTTGTAGGTTGTTTTTTACTCTGCCTTTTTAGCTACACACCCAACTGAGGAGAGGGAGTCAGAAGAGTTGGAAGGCAGTCACGCAGGCACAGTGAAGTACTCCCAAAGGCTTTCCTATAGGACTCTGGGGAGCATTCCCTTGCGGGCTCTGTCAGTACAGACATCACCCATATGTGAAGACTAAATTCCTGCTGTTCCTGGAGTTCACCTGTTACAGGTGAGTAATTATACTCTCTAGCCACCTTACTGTGCAAACTAGATGGTCCATACTGGTCTTTATCTGCCATCATATACTATGGGGGTCATTTTGAAAAGTGAATAGTGGGGATGTACGTCCAGTTTCGATGTACAACCCCCGCTAATCGTTGTGATCCTATTCTGCCCTATAGTTCCCCACATGTATATGGCCATTGTGCGGGGAGCTCTGGACTGGGGTGGAAAGAGTCATAGAGTGGGCAGTCCGGGGGTGGGCCACACAACCTGGGCATACACTGTGACCAGCGCTGGGCCAAACTATGCAGCTGTCTAGGGCACTTCTTTTTGTTGGGGGGGTGGAAAAAAACAGGGCATTCAAAGTGAAACAATAGATCCAGTCAGCCAGGAGAGGAAGATAGGCTTAAGGTTTACCTAGGATAACCAGTACCTTGAACCCAACTTTGGGGCCAGTCCTGACTGTGACCAGCATCCACTAATAGTGACAAATTTTCTACCGTGGCAACCATTACAGTTTCAGCACTATGTTGTGTTCTAAATCTTGATTGGGAATAATGTAATAAGTTAAAATCTTCTAAATAAGGTCTAAACTGTTCTGCCACAATTGCTTCCAACAGTTTTGCCATAAAAGAAGAGTTTGCTGCAGGCTGATATAATTTGAGCACCTAGCTTTATCTCTTGCCTCATATTTTTTTCTTAGGTAGATCACAACCCTTTTCAAATCTTTTGGCAAATGACCTTCCTTCAGTGTCATATTTAGAAACTGAACTAACCATTTGGTCAATGACACCATATCTTTTCATAACCATAAAGGACATGGATCTATCATCATCGCTTACCAAATTTTTTGATTAATGATGCTATTTCTGATAGATTTCATTAAAAGTGCACCTACTCCAACTAAAACTACTGAACATTGTATAGCACTACAAGGCGTATGCAGCACTATACAGACACATGTAGAAGACGTCCCTGCTCAGCGGAGCTTGCAATCTAATAGAGACAGACAACACAGTAGCTGTAGACATGGGATACAGCTAGGGGGAATGGTAAGGAAACACAAAGGACATCAGGTGAGTCAAGATCCGAAAGTGGCAGCGAAGAGATGAGTTTTCAGCCTGGAAGGCGCCTGACGTACAGACTCGGGTAGTTTGTTCCAGGCATAAGGAACAGCCAGGTGAAAGTAATGAAGTCTGGAGTTGGCAATAGAAGAGAAGGGCACAGATAGAAGTGATTTGCCAGAAGAGTGGATTTCCTGAGGAGAGAGGTGTAGGGAGAGATAAGAGAGGGAAGGTAGTGAGGAGCTGCAGAGTGAATGCACTTAGAGGTCTGCAGGAGAAGTTTGAATTGGATGCAAAAACAGATAGGAAGCCAATAAAGAGACTTGAGAAGAGGGATAATGTGAGCATGATGAGGCTGGTGGAAGATTAGCCGCACAGCAGAGTGTTGAACAGATTGAAGGGGAGAGAGATGACTCAGAGGGAGACCAGCAAAGAGCAGGTTACAATAGTCTAGATGGGAGGTGACTAAGGAGTGGATGAGTGTCTTAGTAGTGTGTTCATAAAGGAATGGGTACATTTTGTTGATGTTGTAGAGAAAGAAATGACAGGTTTTAGCTATCAGTTGGATATGTGTGGAGAAGGAGAGAAAGGAGTCAAAAACGACCCCAAGGTTACAAGCTGAGGAGACAGGGAGGAGTAGAGAGTTATCCACAGAGAAAGGAGGAAGGGGAGAGGAGGGTTTGGGGGAAAAATAAGCAGCTCAATTTTGGCCTTGTTGAATTTCAAGCGGCAATGAGAAATCCAAGCAGTGATGTCAGAAAGGCAGGCAGAGATCTGGGCCTGGATTGCAGGAGAGATTTCAGGTGTAGAGGGGTAGATCTGGGGGGAGTCAGCATAAAGATGGTACTGAACGCCATGGGAAGAGATGAGTGCACAAAGGGACTGAGTATATATAGAGAAAAGGAGCGAACCCAAGACAGATCCTTGGGGTACACCAACTGAGGGCGGGATAGCAGTAGAGCATGATCCACCAGAACAAACACTGAAAGAGCAATGGGAGAGATAAGAAGAGAACTAGGATAGCACAGAGCCCTTAAAACCAAGTAAGGACAAGGTATCAAGGAGAAGCTTGTGGTCAACAGTGTCAAAAGCAGCAGAAAGGTTAAAAGGGATGAGGATCGAGTAAAGGCCCTTGGACTTTTCCAGGAACAGGTCACAGGAGATTTTGGCAAGAGCTGTTTCGGTAGAATGTAAAGGACAAAAATCAGATTGTAGAAGATCCAGAAGGGCTTGAGAGGAGAGAAAGTTGAGGAAACAGCGGTGAAACTCACATTCAAGTAGTTTAGAAACAAAGGGGAGGAGGGAGATGGGTTGATAGTGAGAAGGACAGGTAGGGTCTAGTGAGGGTTTCTTGAGCAGAGGAGTGACCACAGCATGCTTGAAGGCTGCAGGGAAAGTTGCAATGAAGAGCGATAGGTTGATAATATGAGAGATAGAAGGGACTACAGTGGAGGTGTTGGAGCTAAGGAGACGGGTGGGAATAGGATCAGAGGAGCAGGTAGTGATTTTGGATGAGGAGAGAAGAGAAGGTGAATGGTTTCCTCCTTGGAGATCATAGAAAAGGAAGAAAGGGTAGCAGAGGTGTGGGGGGGGGGGGGGAGGTTGGGAGTGAAGAGGGGGAGAGGGGAGTAGCTGACCTTGTGGGGAATTGGAGCGTGATCTTGTGTTTTTTGTCATGGAAGTAGTCAGCCAGGGTTTGGGCAGAAAGGGAAGGAGGGGTCTGAGACGGAGGCACCTTGAGGAGAGAGATGAGAGTTGTAAAAAGTCGGCGAGGGCCAGAGGCAAGAGAGGCATACCTGTCTCCTCTTACATCTTCCTCAACATGCATGATTAGGTTTTGGTATCTTACAGTTGAAAAACATTCCTTAAGTAGATCTTCCTTTAAATTGACCACCATTCCTTCAAATAATTGGGGCAGTTGATTCTCAGATGTAATGTTATTGAATCTTAAGATGGTTCTTCTTTTGCTAAGATCTAATAGTATGTGGACTGTAAATGATTCCCTCGTGTCATTTCACAGAATCTCTTTGGCTGGAGTTCTCTAATAGATTTTATTACCATCTTCTATTTTACCCTGTCCACTAGTTGACCTGATACCCTCCATTGTCTTTCTATCTTTCTGCAATTTTGTTTAAGTTCAGATAATACAGCAGTACACCAAAGGGAGAACTTTCCAGTAGACTAGGGCTTCTCAGCCCTAGCTACTCAGATTTTCAGGATAACCACAATTAATATGCATGAGACAGGTCTGTATGCATTGCTTGCATTGTACACAAATCTCTATCATGCATATTCATTGTGATTGTCCTGAAAACCTGACTGACTGTGTGTTCTGAGGATTGGGTTGAGAACCCCTTCTTTAGACTGTTTACTCCTGCTGGAATTCTGCAAAGTTCAAGCTTCTGTGTGAAAGGTCTGAATAATGCTAAATTCTATATGCTTTGTTTGTCAGACTAACAAAGCATATTGTTTTTAAGTGATACTTAATTGAAAATACAGTACATAAAAAAATCACAAAAAAGTGCAAAATTTCAAATTGTGTGCAGAATTCCAGTAGAAGTAACTGTTTCTTCAGTTTTAGTGGTACAATTCTATCTACTCATAGTTGCTTTGATATAGGGTATTATTCATATAAACATGATGTCAGAAAAAGACCACATTTCCTATCTAGTCTGCCCTTCCTTATCAACTACTACAATAGTCCCTTTTTTTTTTCTTTAGAGATCCTCTGTGTTTGTCCCACCCTTTTTTAAAATTCAGATATTGTCCTCATCTCTACCATCTCCACTGGGAGACTATTTCATGCATCTATCACTCTTTCTGTAAAGAAATATTTCCGCATATTACTCCTGAGTCTATCCCCTTTCACCCTCATCCTATGTCCCCCTCGTAGTAGAGCTTGCTTTCAATCTAAAGAGGCTCTTCTCCTGTGTATTTAGGCCACAAATGTGTATTAACCTTTCTATCATATATCCTTTATCCCGCCTTTCCTCTAAGGTATACACATTAAGATCCTTACGTTTGTCATCATATGCTTTATAACGAAGATGACTAAGCATTTTAGTAGCCGCTCTCTACACCAACTCCAACCTGTTTATATCCTTTTGAAAGTGCAGCCTCCACAACTGCACATAATACTCCAAATGAGGTCGCACCAAAGACTTATACAGAGGCACTGTCACCTCCTTTCTTCTGCTGGCCATTCCTCTTCCTATGCACCAAGCATCCTTCTAGCTCTTACCTTCTAGCCTTTTCTATCTGTTTAGCTACTTTGATTGTCAGACACAATGATGCCCAGGTCCTGCTCTTCTTTTGTGAAGTACTTTACCCCTACACTGTACTGCTCCCTTGGATTTTTGCAGCCCAAATGCATAACCCTGCATTTTTTTTGCATTAAATCTCAGCTACCAAATTTTGGACCATTCTTCAAGCTTAACTAGATCCCTCCTCATGTTATCTACTCCTTCCTGGTGTCTACTTTATTGCAGATTTTGGAATCGTCCTCAAAGAGGCAAACCTTACCTGACAGACCTTCTGCAATATCACTAACAAAGATGTTAAAAAGAATCACACCAAGGACAGATCCCTGCAGCACACCACTGATAACATCCTTCTCCTCAGAGTGTGCTCCATTTACCTCTACCATTTGTTGCCTCCCATTCCCAATTTTTGCCTCCCATTCCCATTTGTTACCGCCCATTCCCAATTTCTCAATTTCTAACCCAGTCTGTCGCTTTAGGGTCCATTCCTAGGGTGTTGAATTTGCATTATAAGTTGCCTGTATGGAGTGGTGTCAAATGCTTTACTGAAATCTAAGTACACCACATCTAGGGCTTTCTCTAGTTCCAACTCATTGGTCAACCAGTCAAAGAAATTAACCACATTTGTCTGACAAGACCTGTCTCTGGTAAACCCATTCTGCCTCGAATCCTGCAATCTGTTGGACTCCAGAAACCCCACTATCCTTTATTTTTAGCAGCATTTCCAATAATTTACTTATCACAGAGGTTAGACTAACTGCCTGTAGTTCTCAACCTCATCTTTACTTCTGCTTTTGTGTAAAAAAACCACATGTGCCTTTCTCCAGTCCTCTGGGACCTCTCCCAACTCTACAGAAGCATTGAAAAGTTAGTGGAGCCACTAGAACATCTCCAAATTCCTTCAGTATTCTTGGATGTATCCCATGTGGTCCCATCGCTTTGTCTACTTTTAGTTAGCTAGTTCTTCACAAACATTCTTTTGAAAATCGTTTTGAGATCCCCGCCGCTTCTTTTTCTATTTGTGGGTGCTTTCTGAGGTCCTGATCCTGACCCTTCACCTATGAACACAGAACAAAATATTTGTTAAGCAATTCTGCTTTATCCTCAGCAACCTCTGCATATTCTTTTCCTTCACCCTTGAGCCTGACAATACCACATTTGCCCTTCTTCCTCTCACTAAAATATCTGAAAAATGTCTTATCCCCCCATTTTATTGCATTGGCTATTTCTTCTTCTTTTTGTATTTTTGCTTTCCTGACTGCTTTCCTAGGTTCTCCAAGGGGTATGTTTACTAATCAGCGGTAGAGGCTTCCGTGTGGTAACGGAGCTGTGGCCCCTTTGAAGTCAATGGGGCTATGACTCTGATATCGCACGGAGGCCGCTACCGCCGATTAGTAAACATATCCCTACGTTTTTCCAAATATTAATGTGTGTCTTCCTTCTCTATGATCTCTTGTATATTAGGCCACCCTCTTTTTCTTCATCTTTTCAGCTACTTCATTTGAGAACCATAGTGGCTTCCTTTTCCTTTTACATGCATTTACCTTTCTAACAGAAAGGTTTGTTGCCCTTAAAATATCCCCTTTCAGTTTTTGCCCATTGCTTTTCTACATCCTGTAGCTTTTCCCATTCTGCTAATGACTCCTTGAGTTATTGTACCATCTTGACAAAGTTAGTTTTCCTAAAGTCTAAGATTCTCACTTTTGGATGGATTTTTTCAACCCTAGTCCTAATACTGGACCACACCATCTGGTTATCACTGGATGCGAGATGATCTCCTAATATGACATCAGAAACTCTTTCCCCATTGGTAAGCACCAAATCTAATATGGTCCTTTCACGTGTGGGTTCCGTTACAAGTTGCTGGTATAGTTTTCCCTGTAGAGAATCTAGGATCTCCTTACTCCTAGATGACACTGTATCAGGAGTGTGCCAATCAACATCTGGCATATTGAAATCACTTATCAGTAGCATCAGTAGCACTTCTTCTTTCTTAACAATACTGTGTATATCTTCTACTAAATTTCTGCCGACTTCTTTTCCCTCTGAGGGAGATGTATATATCACACCAATGCAAATGGATTTTCCTTTTCCTCTTTGTAGTTTAATCCACAGTGCCACCTCACTCCCTTTTAAGCCCTCTAATTCTATTTTAATATTATTTTTCACATAAAGTGCCACTCCTCCTCCCCTTCTTCCTACTCTGTTCTTTCTGATTAAAGTATTGCCTGGTATAATTGCATCCCACTCATGGTTGTCCGTGAACCATGTCTTTGTAACTGCCACTAAATCCAAGCCAGTCTCTTCCATTAAAGCCTCAACATCTGTGATCTTATTTTCCATGCTGCGGACATTGATGCATACCGCTTTCCAGATGTTGCCCCTTTTACCAATTTCTACAGAGGTATTTAATATTTCCCTTACCTGCGGGCTTTCACTTACCTGAGGACTTTTTTCACCCTGCTGTGGAAGATACATCACCTCTTCTTGGACAGGTGGATGCCATCTCTGCTCTACAGTCTTTTGAAAATCATCCCATGGTCAAGGAAAGCAAAATGCTCTCGTTTATTTATTTATTTTATTTATTTAGACAGTTTTGTATACCACCTTATCCTTCAATCAAAGCGGTCACAACACAATACATTTAACACGCGGGGATATGAGACACATACACTAATACTTACAGGGAACATGGGCAATGGAGGGTTAAGTGGCTTGCCCAAGACCACAAGGAGCATCTGTGGGACTAGAAACCCCAGTCCTTCCGGCCCAAGGTTGCTCTCCTCTAGTGGGATTTGAACCTCCGACCTTCTGGCCTGAAGTACCTTGCCCCAACCACTAGTCTACTCCTCCCTCATTGACACCATCCATGTAGCCATGCATTCATCTCCAGGATGTGAGCTTATCTGCTTTGGCCTTACCCTCAACAGGAAGGACTGAAGAGGATTGCGCACCTATCTGCTTCACCCTCTGTCCCAGAGCCATGAAGTCACTTTTGATATGCTTTGCGGGATACCTGGCAGTATCATTTGTGCTGACATGAATGAGCAACATCGGATAATAGTCTGTAGGCTTGATGAGTCTCGGCAAACTCTGTAACATCTCAGATTTTGGCACCTGGCAGACAGTTCACCTCTTTGAACATCAAGTCTGCTCAGTAGATGGACATCTCAATATCCCTCAGAAGAGAGTTGCCAACCACCATCCTTCACTTCCTTAGGGTCATTGATTCTGCAACTTTGAAGTGCTTGAGCTATGGTGGTTCCCTTTCCTGGGATGCTTTCACCCCCTCTACTTCCAGGGCTGCATACAGGTTTTCCAGTTTGAGGGCTAGAAGAGTTGGATGCTTTAAGAAGTATCTTATCAATGTACTTCTCACAGTCTCAAATGTTTCTCAGCCTTGCCACCTCTTCTCTTAGTTCCTCTACTTGTTTCGTGAGGGCTTCAGCTCTCAGGCATCTTTCACATGGAACAGGTCACTAGCCTGGCATTGGGCTGTCTCTCTGGCAGAGATAGAAGCTGTAATGAGGACAACAGCTTTGACAGTATGATTTTTCACAGTCATCATTCAGTTGGTGGAGCTTTGGTGCCTTGCTTGCAATGCAGACCGTCTAGGAATTCTCTTTTTTTTTTCTGGCCCTGCATTTTCATTGGTAGAACCCTCTCAGTAATGATTTTTACAGCACAGTATTGTATTTGATTTATTTCTGTACTATTAGTAGTTGGTCCCTTCATATAGGTTAATGCCTTATTCAACTTACAAGCAGTCAAAAGGATAAGACCTTGGTGCCGGTCGGGGTCCTGATCCATTCCTCGGGAATCTGATCCTCCCCGGCCAATTTCCACAACTTGAACCCCAGGTCCTCCAGATGCTCCTGGCCCCTCGGCACTGGCCTCGAGGCAAGGAGTCGCAGGGCCTCAGATTCATCATCACCCCTTGACTCCGAGTGGGAGACCGACGACGAGGCATCCAGGGAAACCAGATGGCACCGAGACATCCTCTCGGATCCATCACCCTTGGCACCAAGTGCCATTCTCCTCCAGAGGACGTGGCCTTCCACGACTTTGTCAGGGATATGGCTAGAGCCCTCTCGGTGCAAACCAAGATGGAGGAGGACCCACCCACCAAAAAGCTGGAGATTCTCCAGTACAAGTCTCCCTCCAAGGAAACTCTCATGCTGCCAGTGCAGCCGATCCTTCAGCGGCTCCTATTGATACCCGTGGTCAGCCGGTGCCTCGATGCCAGGTACCGAGTCAGGAAAGGGCTGGGTTTCTATAAACCCCAACTCCCACATAACTCCATGGTTGTGAAGTCAACCATGCAAAAGCAAGAGCCAGAAGACACATTCTTCTGTTCCCCCTGGTAGGGATGCTAGAGCCCTCGATGCCCTTGGGTGCAAGTGCTACCAGGGCTCAATGCTGGGGTGTCAGATCCAGGCCTATAAGCATAGACATGTATCTTAAGGCCCTAACTCTGGAGTTTTATTTAGACAGTTTTGTATACCGCCTTATCCTTATTGTCTGGGTTTTCAGCAGGGCTTGCTGGGGAACCCCTCCAATGGTTCCAATGCCTATCCTCCAGGATCAAAGGCTGCTCAAAGTTCCTTTCCTGGGCAGCCTATGATAGCTTCGAGTCAGGGGCTCGGGTAGCAGCGGCACCTGCAGCCAAGCCTGGCTGCAGTCTTCAGATCTCGAGCAGTGGGTCCAAGACAAGCTGCTTGACATCCCCTGTACCAGGGAGAACCTGTTCGACAAGCCTATGGCCAACAAGGCAGTCAAGATAGAGGCCAATGTGGTGACTCAACAGAGGCTCTCCAAAAAGACCTCATCCTTCCCTCATAAGAAACCATCGGGGAAAAGACCCCTCTTCCCACGGAAAAAGGGGCCAGCAGCAGGGTTCTCACCCTAAAAGACAAAATCATGGGGCCCAGAAGCCAAAGGCACAGACGCCCCAGGCCCCAATTCCTACCCAGCTGGGGGGGAGCTTTTGACTCCTGGGGCAGGGCCTCCCCTCCCCTGGGAGACCTTCACCAGCCCACAGGGGGCCACGTGGCACTCTTTGCCCACAGATGATCCAGTGTCACCTCGGACCAGTGGGTACTGCAGGTGATAAGGGAGGGATACCTCATCCAAATCCACCTACAGTAGGTTCAACCCAGGTCCTTTCCAGGAGAGCCATTGCGACCTCTCCTTCACCAGACCCTTCTGTTCTCAGAGCTCGCAGGTCTGCTCAGGGACATCGCAGTAGAGCCTGTATCCAAACATCTGTGAGGAAAAGGCTTCTACTCCAAATACTTCCTTGTCCCAAAGAGAACTGGGGACCTCAGAGTCATACTAGACCTCAGAAACTTAAACAAGTTTCTGGTGAGGGAGAAGTTCAAGATGCTTTCCCTTAGAACACTGCTGCCTTACCTCAACCAGGGAGATTGGCTGTGCTCCTTGGACCTAAATGATGCATACACACACATCCTAATCCATCCCTCCCACAGACAGTACCTACGGTTCATGGTGGGAAGAGGGCACTACCGGTACAAGGTGCTACCTTTTGGCCTGGCCTCATTGCCAAGGGTCTTTACCAAATGCCTGGTGGTGATAGCTGCCTACCTACGCCTACAAGGGGCTTTCGTCTTCCCCTACCTAGATGACTGGCTCATCCGCTACCTAGGAGTCATTCTCATCTGTAAGTGGGTCACGCTCATCCGCTGCCTAGGAGTCATGCTCGACCAGCACCTTGACTTGAAAGTGCACATAGGCAACACCATCAAGAAAATCTACCACAAGATGAGGACAATTCAACATCTTTGACCCCTGCTACAACCAGACGACTTCCGAACAGTTTTCCAGTCACTAGTAACCCCCCACTTTGACTACGCCAATGTGATCCTTCAAGGTCTCCCTAAGAACACACTAAACCCACTACAGTTAGCAATGAACGCTGCTGCCCGCTTCCTACACGGGGCCTTTAGAAGGGACCACATTACTCCAATCCTGAAAAACCTGCACTGGCTACCAATCTACTGCTGACTCATCTACAAAGTAGTACTGTTAACATTCAAGGCCATCAACAAAACAACCGCTAGCTTCTTGACAAACCTAATCCACCCCACACCTGCAACCAGAGCAAGAAGATCCTTCACCACCAACACATTAATAACCCCCAGCGAAGTAACAAAATGCACTCAGACAACAAAAAACAGAGTCTTCATGTTCTATGCACCTACCTGCTGGAACGAGCTCCCAGTGACCATCCACGTGATCACTGACCTTGCCCAATTCAGAAAGGCACTAAAGCACCACCTTTTTCTCCTACACTACGCCCAGGCCAACAGCACGTTCTCACCTGACACAACCCCACAACCTAAGTGTAAAAAACAGACAGCCCAGTAAATAAATTACATCCCTGTACATAGCTCCCACTGCAAGCCATGTCGTTACAACTGCATAGCGACTTCTGCCTAGACTGTAAATAGCCTGTATATAGTTACCCCTGTTCTGAATCCAAGTTGTATTACCTGTTCAATGTAAGTGCAGAGCCGGCTCTTCCTACTCTGTACAAAATGTTAACTGTAAACCACACTGATTTTAAACAGCACGGTATATAAAAGCATTAAATAAATAAATAAATAAATAAATAAAATCAGGGGTGGCACAGCCTCAGAGTTCAGTCAGGCCATAGAACATGTAACCCTTCTGCTGCAGCACCTGGGGTTCATCATCAGCTACCCCAAATCCCATCTCTCTCCAGCCCAAAGTCTAGAGTTCATAGGTGCCCAGTTGGACATGTCGCAGGTCAAGGCTGTCCTTCCAAGAGAAAGGGCAGAACGCCTCAGGCAACTGGCAGGAGAGGTACAACGCTGTCGGTCAGTGCCGGCTCATCTCCTTCTCTGCCTACCGGGCCATATGGCCTCGATGGTCCATGCCACACCCTCAGCCCACTTACACAGGCAGACAGCCCACTGGTGCCTACGCTTGCAGTGGACTCAGGCCACAGGCAAACTGCAGGACAGGGTCAGAGTTACCTGCCAACTGGCGGAGTCCATCGACTGGTGGCAAAATTTAAGCCACCTCCGAGCCGGAATGCCCTTTCAGGTACCCACGCTGCACAGGATCCTGACCACAGATGCCTCCCTCCTGGGTTGGGGGGCAGATTGTGGAGACCACTGCACACAGGACTGCTGGTCTCAGGAGGAGTCGTTCCTACAGATAAATCTCCTGGAGCTCAGGGCAGTCTTGGTCCTACGAGTGTTCCGCCACTGCCTGCGATACTGGCCTGTACTGATCCAGACAGGCAACCAGGTTGCCATGTTTTATATCAACAAGCATGGGGGCACGGGTTCATACTCATCTACAAAGTAGTACTGGCCCTCTTCTCCTTCAAAGCACACTGCAACATGCTTCTGCAAGCAGTGTACCTCCCGGCCATGACAACTGCCTAGCACACAGACTGAGCAGAGTCCTTTGCCCACACGAGTGGCGCTTAAACCCCAAAGTGACGAGGCATCTCTTTCACCTCTGGGGCAGGCCCATGATGGGCCTATTTGCCTTTCCAGACAACACGCAGCTACCCCGCTTCTGTCAACTGCACCTAGAGATAGTAGCGGCAAATATCTTCCTGATCTCGTGGTCCAAAGGCCTACTCTATGCATTTCCACTGACCCCCCCCCCCCCCCCCATTCGCCAGGATCCTCTTCATGGTTCAGAGCGAAAGGGCCTCAGTTATACTGATTGCCCCCAGGTGGCCCAGGCAACCTTGATTCCCTCTGCTGCTTTCCATGTTGGTGGCATCCTGCACCCCAATCTGGGGTCGCTTATGCTAACAGCATGCTGCTGAAAGGGTAGTGTTGGCCCCTTTCAGTCTTCCGGGAGAAGTTGAGATCATACTGGCCTCCCGAAAACCCTCCATCAGACGGGCTTATTCATTTAAGTGCAGAAGCTTCTCCACTAGGTATGCAGAAAAGGAGGAGAATCCCTTCTCCTGTCAGGTGCAACTAGTGCTGCAGTACCTACTCCACATGTCACACACCGGGCTGAAGTCCAACTCAGTGACAGTACATCTGATTGCCATAGCCGCTCACCACCTGTCGAGGGAAAATCTCTCTCAAGCAGTCTCCTGGTCTCTAGATTCTTCCAGGACCACTTGTTATCCAAGCCCCCTCTCCGCCCTCCAGCAGCAGAGTGGGACCTCAATGTGGTGCTCTCTCAGCTCACCAAACCACCGATCGAGCTCCTGGCCACTTGCCACTTGTGGTACCTTTCATGGAAAGTGTTTTTTCTGGTGGCCCTCATGTCCGCTTGAAGGGTGAGCAAACTCCAGTCTCTGGTGGCAGATCCACCATATACAAGGTTCTAGAAAAACAGGGTAGTGCTCTGCGTGCACCCCAAATTCCTCCTGAAAGTGGTGTCTCCTTTCCACCTCAACCACCTTCTTCCTGCGACCGCACGCCGGCAAGGAAGAACTAGTGCTTCATACACTAGATTGAAAATGGGCCCTGTCCTTCTATTTACAGTGGATTCAAGCCCATTAAAAATCTCCTCAGCTTTTCAAGTCTTATGACCCCAGTAGACTGGTGCTTCCTGTGACCAAGTGAATTCTGTCCACTTGGGTGGCGGACTCTATTGCCCTCGCCTATGAGTGAGCTGGCCTCTCCCTTGAGCATCGGATCACAGTGCATCACATGAGGGCAATGGCTGCATCAGAGGCCAACCTCTGCTCAGTGCCGGCAACGGAGATCTGCAAGACCACCACATGATCTTCAATTCATACATTCGCAGCTCACTACTTACCTGGAGAGTGAGTCCCGCAGGGGCAATACCTTTGGCCAGGCAGTACTCCATAATGTTCTCGGGGTGTAGGTAACTCCTGCCTTCCGACCCTTCTGTATTCAGGCTACTGGAGTGTTATTGTTGCTGGATTCTAGGGTCATGCAGAGTCTCTCAGTGGAGACTCACCTTCTGCAGCTCACGGCTAACCGATTGGTCGCCGTTGGTACTGTTGTTGTTCGGTCCTCGGCAGCCTGGAGCTAGGGAGTCCCATATATGACGACTGACTTCCTTCTTGTTTCTGGAGAAAGTGTAGTTACTCACCTGTAACAGGTGTTCTCCAAGGACAGCAGGAATCAGTCCTCACAGCCTTCACTCCTCCCCTAGGAGTTGCCTCCCTACCAAGACTTAGTGTTTACTGCTGTCCTAGCTATGTCATCTGAGTGAGAAAGATGGCACCCTGGGGCAGGAAGCGGACCATACATGCTTGGTGGCATGTCCCAAAGGCTTTCTTTGAAAGCTGGGAAAATGCTCCATGTCGCCGTCGTCGGTGCTGACATCACCCATATGTGAGGACTGATTCCTACTGTCCCTGGAGAACACCTGGTACAGGTGAGTAGCTACGCTTTGCCCAAATGATCTTGCTATTTTGAAAAATTTGATGTCCTTTTTTTTTGTCTTTTTCCTTGTTAATTCTGTCTTCAGAGTAATGGAATAATTATACTTTACTGAAACCTGGAATCCATTGAACTTTGTACTTCAGGTCAACTTTTGAAAACTGGATCAATAGATACTGTTATCTTCTTTAGCCAAAGCTATTGTTCATAGAAAAGGCTATGGATAGCAATTATTACTGTGGCCTTAGGAACATCTTTAGAATTTTAGAAACAAATGTATCAGGCCAAGCGGGAAAAAACCTCTGAAGATGTTAAACAAATTTGGGGTATAAAATGTCCTTATATGATGATTTATTACTAGATGAAGGAGGGGAACATTCAGAAGGAATTCCTGTTAAAAATACTTCTGCTTCAGAAGATGAGTCCTATGCAATAATATCTGTAAATTCCGCAAAAGCGCTTTGAGAGGCCTCCTATCTTGCAGTTCAGAATGGGAAGAAGAGAGCAGAAGAATTATTGTATCCTGTGAAATGTACATCTCTCTCTGTACAGGCATAACCTCTTTGGATTGAGAGACCTGTGCTGCATTTGGTTCTTAGCACTGAACTTTTTCAGCAAGCCCTTTACATAACTTTTCACAAAGTATATAAACATCTCTTGTAAAAAGGTTAAAGACTTACATCAAGCTTGGGTGTTGTTGAAAAATACTATCTTGGAAGCCCAGACCAGCTGAATTCCACGCTTTAAGAAAACTGGAAGGAAGTCCAAAAAACTGCCAGCGTGGGTTTAAAGGTGAGGTCAGAGAGGCTGTTGTTGCCAAAAAGCATCTTTCAGGAAATGGAAAAAAGAGCCAAATGACGAAACCTAGAAACAGCACAAGCACTGGCAAGTCAAATGCAAGGCATTGATAAAGAAGGCAAAGGGAGAATTTGAGAAGAAGCTTGCTGCGGAAGCAAAAACGCGAAATAAAGATTCTTTCAAGTACATATGTAGCAAAAAACGTGTGAGAGAGTCAGTTGGTCCATTAGATGATAGAGGAGTTAAAGGGGCACTAGGAGGCGACAAGGCGATAGCGGAGAGACTGAATGAATTCTTTGCTTCGGTCTTTACTGAGGAAGATGTAGGGATGTTACCCATGACTGAAGTGGTATTTAAAGGTGTGGAAGAATTGAAGGAAATATCGAAACATCGGAAAGACTTGGTGAACATGCGTCTCGTTTACGTACGCGCAACTTGTCGGTTCCACTGGTTGATCACTGTATGGCAGTCTCTCATAGTTTTTTTGATCTTCACTGGCGTATCCTGGATTTTGTTCCACCTAACCCGCGAGGGGGGAATCGCCTTCAAGCATTGCAGTTATTGGAACAACGATGGATTCATCGCTTGGATACTGTGACTCCCTCAGGTTTGAATCAACAAATAGATTGGCACACTATTCTTTGATTTCTCCAGGATTGCCTCTAACAGGGGCTGTGTTGACGCCCAAACTCTGATCAGCTGGGGGGGAGGCGCTGAGTGGTGCTCCTCCCTCCCCTTTGCTCTGATTAGTTTTTGTCATTGTGGGCGGGCTCTCATCCGGGCATCACACACCTTCTCATGATAAAAACCGTTAGTTTGAAGACACTCTTAAAGGCTATTCTGGCTAGATAAGGCTGGGACCTGATGCAGGGGCTCTGTTTTTGACCCCGAAACGTGACACGTCGTTCCTCAAGCTGTTGGACTAGTCTTCTTTGGCCTGTTCTTCCATAAATAGTTACGGTGTTGGATTTCACCACTACAATCAGATAAGTGTAATTTTAAAACACTTTTCATAAGTTATTTTATATCATGATTAAAATGGACTGGCTGCAGCGGTTTGGGGTGGTTCCTTTCCCCTCTCTGTGGTAGCTGCTCCGACAAAAAAATTTGTTTGCTTCACTTTAAGGTTCATTTTTCTCGGTACAGGTTTTAGAGGTTTTGATTACCGGGTTTGGTATATTTTTGTTTTTGCATTCTTCAAGCTTAGCTAGATCCCTCCTCATGTTATCTACACCATCCTGGGTGTCTACTCTATTGCAGATTTTGGTATCATCTGCAAAGAGGCAAACCTTACCCGACAGCCCTTCCGCTATATCACTAATAAAGATGTTAAAAAGAATCGGACCAAGGACAGATCCCTGGGGCACACCACTGGTAACATCCTTCTCCTCAGAGTGAGCTCCATTTACTTGTACTCTTTGTCGCCTCCCACCCAACCAATTTCTAACCCAAGCAGTAACTTTAGGGTCCATCCCTAGGGTGCTCAGTTTGTTTATAAGTCGCCTGTGAGGAACAGTGTCAAAGGCTTTACTGAAATCTAAATACACCACATCTAGAGCTCTCCCTCGGTCCAACTCCCTGGTCACCCAGTCAAAGAAATCAATCAGATTTGTCTGACAAGACCTGCCTTGGTGAATCCATGCTGCCTCAGATCCTGTAATCCGCTGGATGTGATTGAGTAAGAAGCTTGATGGACACATTTTGCACTCTTTGTAACCGCTGAAAGGTCACCACAGTTAAACTATGGTGAAGGGCATTACCATAATTCAGCCGACTAATTACTAACAAAAAAATCAAAATCCGAAGCAAAGGTTGATCCAAAAAGGGCCCAAGGACCTGAATAACCTGCAAAAAATAAAAATACTATACCTGAGATTTGAGGGTAAAACATAAGCTGGGTGTCAAAAATGAACCCCAAAACCTTAAGTTGTGGGACCACCACCAAAAGCTGCCCCTCCAAAACCTGGGGGCTCCACGTACTCTGCATGTAACCCACAAGGCTTTGCATTTACCCAGATTCAGCCTTAAGTAATGACCTTGAAGCCACCACAGAACACTGGCAAGAGAATCATTGAGTGACCACAAATCCACAGTCCGGGCATCAAAATAGGAAACAAGCTGAATGTCATCAGCAAACAGATGAACAGAAAACCACGATGACTGAACAAGCACAGCCAACGGAACCAAGAAGAATTTAAACAAAAGTGGCGGAACACCATAAGATAAATGCCGCTCCGTTAAAATTTGAGAAATACAGGATACTACAAAGGAACAGTCTGACACTGATGAAGCAAACCAGTCCCAGATTGTACCTACAGTCCCAATATATGTCAAATGCTGCAACAATCACCCATGGTCGACTAAGTCAAATGTCGCTGATAAGTGTAGTGAGATAACCAGGGCAATGTCACCCAAGTCAAGCGCCTGATGTAACTCACTAAGCATGAGTGTCAAACATGTTTCCATACTATAATGTGGTCAAAAGCCCAAACGTAGGTGCAATACATGCTGTTCCACATAATCCTTCAGCTATAGGAAAATTACACTCTCAACAACCTTTGCCAGAAAGGGCAACACAGAAACTGGTCTATAATTCTCAAGACAATATGAAACCTGCACGTCCTTCTTAAAAATTGGTCGAACAACCGCCTGTTTCCACACAGCCGGCAGCACCCCAGAATTGCTCCCGACACCATCAGCAGCTCTCCCCAGCCCGGGGATAGAGCCTCCGGCATCAGGAGCGGCAGCGGCACTTCGTCTGCCCAATCGGGGCGCACCAGAGGGCTCTAAAAGCTCGCGCCATCGGGCGCGTGGTCCTCTTTGCTCCCGACACCATCAGCAGCTCTCCCCAGCCCGGGGATAGAGCCTCCGGCATCAGGAGTGGCAGCGGCACTTCGTCTGCCCAATCGAGGCGCACCAGAGGGCTCTAAAAGCTCGCGCCATTGGGCGCGTGGTCCTCTTTGCTCCCGACACCATCAGCAGCTCTCCCCAGCCCGGGGATAGAGCCTCCGGCATCAGGAGCGGCAGCGGCACTTTGTCTGCCAAATCGGGGCGCACCAGAGGGCTCTAAAAGCTCACGCCATCGGGCGCGTGGTCCTCTTTGCTCCCGACACCATCAGCAGCTCTCCCCAGCCCGGGGATAGAGCCTCCGGCATCAGGAGCGGCAGCGGCACTTCGTCTGCCCAATCGGGGTGCACCAGAGGGCTCTAAAAGCTCGCGCCATCGGGCGCGTGGTCCTCTTTGCTCCCGACACCATCAGCAGCTCTCCCCAGCCCGGGGATAGAGCCTCCGGCATCAGGAGCGGCAGCGGCACTTCGTCTGCCCAATCGGGGCGCACCAGAGGGCTATAAAAGCTCGCGACATCAAGCGCGCCCGCGCCTGAGGGCCTCGCCAGAGGGCCCTTTGGCGTGGCCCTTAGGCGGAGCACTTGATAACGTCTTCTAATCAGCTACGTCGACTAGATCCTCATTCAACTGGGTCATCCACAGCAAGTAAACAGCAATTAGAAAAACTGTTGCAAGTAACCACTATCTCTTACACCGATATACTGTTGCTAGTAATGATTAACCTCATGCTTCGTTGCTAGTAATCTCTAACTCATAAACTGTTATAAGCAAAATACTGTAACATTGATCCCTTTCTAAGCTTAATAACGGCAGTCCATTACATTCATTGTAGCTATTGCAGGCAGGATATTGCAACATTGTCTCATGGCTTACTGACTGCTACATTGTCTCGTGGTTACTGTCTCGTTCTTTACTGAGTGTTACATTGTCTCATTATCTGCTGACTGCCACATTGTCTCATTATTTGCTCGCTGCTGTACTGTTTCATGTCTTGCTTGCTGCCACATTGTTCCAAATACCTACTCATTGTCAGGCAGTGAGTTTATACCCCGCTGGTAGCTACCACAGTAGTCAGCACCAGACCCCACTAACTACCCAACAACGAACAGCTCACATACTATCCATCACTCCACGAAGTCGACCACAAGATGCATCCACTACTAGCCCTGGCATGTCTACACCTAGCCACCTGGCTCCCCCATACATCCCACGCCTTTCACACAAGCACCAACCACATCCCAATACTCCGCAGTGAAGGGAAGAGATGGACGGAGAATCACCGACACTCCCCAAGAGAACCCAAAGACACGTCTTACTCACATTTATTACACATCCCACTTCAACACATCAAGAAGTCACAATTGGACCTTCAGCAACACCAACACGCCCTGAAGTGTGCACTCATCAATGCCAGGTCAATACGCACTAAATGACCAATAATTACCGATCTGGTCATGACCCATGATCTTGACATCCTCATGATCACAGAGACTTGGCTATCGGAATGCGACAATGCAATCATCAACCAGATGTTACCCACAGGATTTTCAGTCCATGCATGCCATAGAACCAACCAGAGAGGAGGCGGAACACTCATCCTTGTCAAAACTTGCCTAGGCTTCCAGATGTGCAATGCAACCTGGACTCCCTTACTATAACAAATGACACCTGCACGATCAACCTACTGTACCGAGCGCCAACACCATCGTCAGAGGATCTCGCAACGATAATTGGCCTCGCCTGCAACTCAAACAGACCACGATCCCAAAACTGGATTCTAGGCGACTTCAACCTGCCTACCCTACAGGAATCTCAAGCCACTGCTTTCCTAGAAGTGCTACAAGAGCTAGATTACGATCAGCTAGTCGATAGTCCCACTCACGTCAAGGGAAACAAACTTGACCTGATCTTTGCCCCACAGACAGATAAGGATACCACCCAACCAATGCTACCAACCATAACTCCTGTGCCATGGTCTGACCATAGCCTACTCAAATTCCAGATACCTATTAACACCTACAACCAAAACTCCAACAAAACCAACGCTGTCCACGAAACCTCGCTGAAGCGCTTCCGCCCCTTTGATAAAGAAGAGATTCGAGGGAAGATCCTCCCACTCCTCAACAATGTACCACATGACCTAGATGCTTTGGTGTCCACCTGGGACGAGAGCCTCAAGACCATCGCATGCATACCAGCCACACATAAAAAAACAAAGAAATGAGAGCACGCACCATGGTATACCAAAGACCTCCGAGCTTCACTCCAGTGCCTGCGCAAGCTCGAGAGAAGATGGCGTCAGGCTCGCTCTACCGAAGCACAAAGTACTTACATCGCTCACCTAAGAGCACACCGTGATGAATTAACAAAGAAGCGGAAACAATATCATTCTGACATCTTGAAGCGGTCGTTAAACAAGCCCCACGACCTCTTCAATATAGTGAAATCTCTTATAAGAGAACCTCCTGCAGACTAATCACATATGCCACAGCCCCAGGCATACTCCAACTACCTACAATCAAAAATGATCCAGACTGGTGCAACCTCAACCAACTACCTACAACCAAAAGTGATCCAGGCTGGTGCAACCTCGAGCTCTGCAGACAACACCCTTCAGCATAACTTGCCCCAACCATCACTACTATCCAAATTTGACAAAATATCACGCAGAGAGATTGAAGACACTATAGCTGCAATCAACCCCACTACCGCGCCCAATGACCCATGCCCAGCTCTATGGATAAAGGAGTTATGCTGCGACTTAAGCCAATATCTGAGCGAATTAATAAACCAATCCCTTACAACCGGATCGTTCCCACAGAGTTTGAAACAAACATCAATCAGACCACTGCTGAAGAATAACAAGCTGGACCCAACGAAAGTGGAATCATACAGACCAATTTCAAGTATCCCCATGCTTGCCAAAGTAATCGAAAAGTTAGTACAGCGCCAAATTCAACAGCATATTGATACTGAAGCCCCACTGGATCCTTCCCAGCATGGGTTCAGAGAAGCACACGGGGTGGAAACCCTCCTCACCACCCTATTTGACAACCTAGTCTCTGGAACCGACAAAATTCACCAGGGATTCGCCCTCATCTTCCTCGACATTGCAGCGGCCTTCGACTTGGTGAGCCACGAGATCCTCATACAACGCCTCAGCGAGAAAGGAATTCAAGGAACGGCTCTAGAGTGGTGCAAGTCATATTTGACTAATAGATGGCAACATGTAAGGTCTGGCTCCACAACCTCTGAACCGTTTTTCCAAAACCAGGGTGTGCCACAGGGCTCGTCACTATCTGCATTGATGTTTAACATCTACATGCAGCCCATATGCGCCCTAGCACGTTCATTCAAGGTCAACTGTCTAGCCTACGCAGACGATATCCTGCTGTACATCCCATTCAGGACCAACCAACCAGACCTCTCCCCTCTAACAAGATGTTTTGAGGCAGTAGCAGAATGGCTCAACACACAAAACTTGAGAATCAACTACAGCAAAACAGATGTCCTTTTCATCTCAAGGAACCAGGACTTCACCCCTCCACCCTCTTTAAAAATCGGCAACACAGAACTGAAAACCAAACCCACAATCCGCTACCTTGGCATTACACTGGACCAACAACTGGACCTGAAAACCCACATAAAAAACACCGTAAAAACAGTATACATGAAAATAAGGACCTTAAAACATCTCCGACCACTACTTGACTTCAGCGACTACCGATCGATCTATCAAGCATTAATATTACCACATTTCGACTATGCCAACGTAATTTTACACGGTCTCCCTCAAGCAACACTAGCACCGCTCCAGCTCGCAATGAACACTGCTGCGAGAGTACTAACAGGGGCTTCACGGAGAGAGCACATAACGCCAGTACTGATGAACCTCCATTGGTTACCGGTTCAAGCAAGAACCCTCCACAAAGTTCTAACCTTGACCTGCAAAGCCTTAAACACTCTGACCCCCACAGCTATCAGTAAGATGATACACAAAGTACCACATAACAGAAACAGAAGACCCATGATGCAAAACACCCTAGAGGTCCCAAAAGCAATAACGAAATGCACAAAAGCAACAACAAATAGGGCCTTTACGATTTATGCACCCAGAGCATGGAATGCCCTCCCCACCTATATTCGAAACATCACCTACCTAACCCACTTCAGGAAGGCATTAAAGCATCACCTGTTCACTACATACTACCCCGAATCCAGCCTTAGTAATCATACATGTTGCCCCTCAGACAATCACTCACTACACCTAAACAATCAGACTCAGTATGAAAAAGGATAATCAACTTGATCCCTCAAAAGTACTCCCTGAAATAGAATTCAGACTCCCTAGTGTAAATAAGATGTAGATATACCCTGCCTGAAAATAGGTACCAGTGTAAATACAATGTAGATAGTTTCCCCAGTTACTTCCAAGTTGATCTCCTTGTTTTATTGTAAATGCAACTCAGAGTGCTTGTGTTGTATGGTTGATGTTGAATGTAAACCGCACTGATCTAAAATAGCGCGGTATAGAAGAACTGTTAAATAAATAAATAAATAAATAAAATAAAAGTTAACCATAGAAAGCAGCTATGGGTGCAAGCACTGCAACCTAGAAAGAAGCGGAAACAGAATAGGGTCCTGGATGGAGGAAGTAGGTTGACGTTGTCTGATAATATTCTGCAAATAAGGAAGCGACACCTCTGAAAAAGAAGGCCATGAATTGAGAGGTAGGGCTGAAGAAAATTGCTCGACTGCCACAGAAGACAAAGCAGACAGACCATCAACCACCGAAGGAGACACTCAGAGCACTGCTGCAGACAATAGGGACAATAGTCAGCTTGTCAGCACAAAAATTTGCTTTCTGTTTCTCTACGCCACCCGCTTGCTCCTGACACACAACAACCAGGTGCATCTATTTGCTAGTCCGCATGAAGCACAAGAATTCTACAGTCAACACTTTGCTGATTAGCAGGGGAAGGACTGAATGGCTGATCTTTCTATGAAGACATAATAAGTGCATAATTAACTATACAACACTATGAACGATGCTACTGCATAATTTAGAATTGTTAGTTTAGATTATGTGAGCGATTGGGTGTGAACATAAGATATACCATTCTGGGTCAGACCACAGGGCCATCAAGTCCATAGAAGTACCTATCAGGTTCCCAAAAGGTAGACAGATTCCATGCTGAGTTTCCCAGGGGTAAGCAGTGGATTTCACCAGTCCACTTTAATAATTATTTATGGACTTTTCTCCAGGCACTTGAACAAACCTCATTTAAACCCAGCTACACCAACGACTTTTACTACATTTTCTGGCAATGAATTTGAGTTTGATTTTCTGTTGAGTGAAAAAATATTTTCTCTGATTAATCTTAAATGCGCTACATTGTAGTCTTTCTACATTTTGAAGGAGTAAACAACCAACGTAAATTTACCTGTTCCACTCCACTCATCATTTTATATATCTCTATCATATCTCCACTCAGCCATCTGTTTTCCAAGCTGAAAATCACTAACCTAATGTGGACCCTTACATTGTGTAAATATAATTTAGATTGTTCTTCCCTAAGGGCATAACTTTGCACTTGTCCACTTAAATTTCATCTGCAATTTGGATGAACAGTCTCCCAATTTCTCAAGATCATCTGCATTTTTTCACAATCATCTTGTGATTTAACAACTTTGAATAATTTTGTGTCATCTGCAAATCTGATCACCTCGGTTGTTCCCATTCCCGGTCATTTATGAATATATTAAAAAGCAGCAAGCCCAGCACATGCCCCTGAGGGTACTCCACTAGTCACTTTTCTCCATTGATAGCATCGGCCATGTAGTCTTACTCTCTGTTTTCTATCTTTTAACCAGTTCCCAATCTACAATAAAATACACTGCCTCTCTGAAAATCCAGATACACTATATCAACCAGCTCTCCTTTTTTCTATCTATTTGTTCACCCCTTCAAAATAAACATATAACAGATTAATGAGACAAGACATTCCTTGGCTAAATCAGTGTTGACTTTGTCCCATTAAACCATGATGCCATATGTTCAGTAATTCTGTTCTTTATAATGGGTTCTATCATTTTACACAGCACTGACATCAGGCTCACCAGTCTGTAACATAGTAGCATACAGTAGTATATGACGGCAGATAGAAAACAGTATGGTCCATCTAGTCTGCCCAGAAAGGCGGCAAGAGTAGGTGCACCTGCCGCTCCGTGAAGGTCATCCTTCCCCATGCCTTTGTTTAGGATATACCCACCGCTCCATGTAGGTCACCCCTATTTGTTGAGATATAAGAACATAAGAACATAAGATATGCCATACTGGGTCAGACCAAGGTCCATCAAGCCCAGTATTCTGTTTCCAACAGTGGCCAATCTAGGTCATATGTACCTAGCAGTTTCCCCAAGGGACACAGATTCCACAATGCTTGTATTGGTTCAAGCATTGATATCCTGGGTCCCTTCTTAATAATGGTTTATGGACCTTTCCTCCAGGAACTTGTCCAAACCTTTTTTAAACCCAGCTACACTAACAGCCTTCACTACATCCTCCGGTAACAAATTCCAGAGTTTGATTACACGAGTGAAAAAAATATTTTCTTTTATTAGTCTTAAATAGTTTACCCTGTAGCTTCATTGCATGTCCCCTAGTCTTTCTATATTCTGATAAGGTAAACAATCGATCTACGTTTACCCGTTCCACTCCGTTCATTAATTTATAGACTTCTATCATATCTCCCCTCAGCTGTCTCTTTTCCAGGTTAAAGAGCCCTAACCTTTTTAGCCTTTCTTCATAGGAGTATCCTTCCATCCCCTTTACCATTTTGGTGTCTCTTCTCTGAACCTTTTCTAAAATCGCTATATCCTTTTTAAGATTCGGCGACCAGAATTGCACACAATATTCAAGGTGCGGTCTCACCATGGAACGATATAGAGGCATTATAATATCTTTTGTTTTATTTTCCATTCCTTTCCTTATCATACCTAGCATTCTATTTGCTCTCTTGGCCGCCGCTGCACACTGGGCCGAGGGTTTTAACATGGTATCCACAATGACGCCTAAATCTTTTTCCTGGGTGGTGGTTCCTAATGTGGAACCTTGCATCGTGTAACCATAGTTTGGGTTGTTCTTCCCTAGGTGCATAACCTTGCACTTGTCCACATTAAATTTCATCTGCCATTTTGACGCCCAGTCCTCCAATTTATCTAGATCCTCTTGCAATTTTCCATAATCCTCTTGGGTTTTAACAACTTTAAATAGTTTTGTGTCATCTGCAAATTTGAAACCTCACTCGTTATTCCACTTTCCAGGTCATTTATGAATATGTCAAAAAGCAGCGGACCCAGCACAGATCCCTGGGGTACACCACTATTCACCTTTCTCCATTGGGAAAATTGGCCATTTAGCCCTACCCTCTGCTTTCTATCTTTTAACCAGTTCCTGATCCATAATAGTACACTGCCTCCTATCCCATGACTCTTTAGTTTTGCCAAAAGTCTCTGATGAGGGACCTTGTCAAAGGCTTTTTGAAAGTCCAGATACACTATATCAACCAACTCACCTTTGTCCACCTGTTTATTCGCTCTTTCAAAAAAACATAATAGATTAGTAAGACAAGATCTTCCTTGTCTAAAACCATGTTGGCTGTCTCCCATTAGGCCATGACTATCTACATGCTGAGTAATTTTATTCTTTATGATGGTTTCTACCATTTTTCCCAGTACTGACGTGAGGCTCACCGGTCTGTAGTTTCCCGGATCACCCCTGGAGCCCTTTTAAAAATTGGCGTTACGTTGGCGATCCTCCAATCTTCAGGTATTGCAGATGATTTTAATGAAAATTCACAGGTTACTAATAGCAGGTCTGCAATCTCATATTTCAGTTCTTTCAACACCCTTGGATGTATACCATCCAGTCCAGGTGATTTGCTACTCTTCAGTTTATCTAATAGTTGTAATACATCTTCCCGATGTATCAATATTTCCTTCAATCCTTCCACACCTTTAAATACCACTTCAGTCATGGGTAACATCCCTACATCTTCCTCAGTAAAGACCGAAACAAAGAATTCATTCGCCTCTTCGTGCCCCTTTAACTCCTCTATCATCTTATGGACCAACTGACTCTCTCACAGGTTTTTTGCTACGAATGTACTTGAAAAAAATCTTTATTTTGTGTTTTTGCTTCCATAGCAAGCTTCTTCTCAAATTTTCCCTTTGCCTGCTTTATCAATGCCTTGCATTTGACTTGCCGGTGCTTGTGCTGTTTCCAGGTTTCGTCGTTTGGCTCTTTTTTCCATCTCCTGAAAGATGCTTTTTTGGCAACAGCAGCCTCTCTGACCTCCCCTTTAAACCATGTTGGAAGTTTTTTGGACTTCCTTCCACTTTTCTTAAAGCGTGGAATACAACTGGTCTGGGCTTCCAAGATAGTATTTTTCAACAACACCCAAGCTTGATGTAAGTCTTTAACCTTTGCAACTGCTCCTTTTAGTTTTTTCTTAACTGTTTTCCTCATTTTATCATAGTCTCCCTTTCGAAAGTTAAAAGGTAGTACTGTGGATTTCCTTACTATCCCTCCTCCACTAATTAAATCAAAGGTGATCATGCTATGATCACTATTGCCAAGTGGCCCCAACACCCTTATCTCTTGCACTAGATCTGGTGTTCCACTAAGGACTAGGTCTAATATGGCTTCCCCTCTGGTCGGTTCATAAACCAGCTGCTCCAAGAAGCAGTCATTTATGTCATCTAGGGACTTTATCTCCCTAGCATGTCCTGCCGTGACACTGACCCAGTCGATACCGGGGTAATTGAAATCACCCATTATTATTACTGCGCTATAACGTTTGTTAGCTTCCTTGATTTCTTTGAGCATTTCATCATCCATTTGTTCATTCTGGCCAGGCGGTCGATAGTACACCCCCACTGCCATCGCCTTCCCCTTTTTACATGAAATTTCAATCCATAGAGATTCTACAGCAAATTTTGTTTCCTGCAAAACTTTAATCTACCTCTGGAGATTCCAGATCCCGTCCACATCCCCAGCAGATTCTGTCACTTTGCCCACAGGTGGCATCACATCAGAGCAGTGGACACTGTCCATAGAACGGAAGGGATACAAGCTTCATCTATGAAGTTTACCGCCCTGGACTCCTCCAAGAGCGTTCCACTTTCAACCCCCTCTCACTGCTCTGTAACTGCAAGAGGTCACCTCCCTTCTCTCACAGGGTACAATAGAAGAGGTTCCACCATCCTAGCAGGGAATGGGCTTTTATTCTCCATACTTCCTCTTTCCGAAGAAAGCATGAGGATGCAGGCCCATTCTGAACCTCAGAGAACTGAACAGGTACCCACTATGGGAGAAGTTCAAAATGATCTCCCTAGGAGCCCTTCTCCCCTATTTCCAGAGTCAGGATTGGCTCTATTCTCTAGATCTAAAGGAGGCATATACTCACATACTTATTCACTCACAGAACAGAAAGTTCCTGCGCTTCATGTTGCAAGGGAGACGTTATCAATACAAAGTCCTGCCTTTCGGCATCGCCTCTGCCCCAAGAGTCTTCACAAAATGCATGGTGGTAGTAGCCACATTCCTAAGGGCTCTCGGGATATTTGTCTTCCCTTACTTAGATGACTGGCTCATTCGAGCAGATACCTCCCTAGAGGCCAGCCTTTCCCTTTCGCATACCATGCAGTTGCTGCAACACTTGGGATTTCTAATAAATCTTATAAAGTTCCAATTCGTCCCCTCTCAAACTCTAGAGTTTACAGGGGCTCTCCTAGACACTCAGCAATCAAAGGCATTTCTGACCCAACTCCGCTGCGCTCGACTCAATCATTCATTAATTTATAGACCTCCATCATATCTCCCCTCAGCCATCTCTTTTCCAGGTTGAAGAGCCCAAACCTTTTTAGCCTCTCTTCATAGGAGTAGCCTTCCATCCCCTTTATGATTTTGGTGGCTCTTCTCTGTAGCTTTTCTAATAACGCTATATACTTTTTAAGATACGGCGACCAGAATTGCACACAATATTCAAGGTGCGGTTGCACCATGGAACGATACAGAGGCATTATAATATCCTTTGTTTTATTTTCCATTCCTTTCCTTATGATACCTAGCATTCTATTTGTTCTCTTGGGCGCCACTGCATACTGGGCGGAGGATTTTAACATGTTATCCACAATGATGCCTAAAACGTTTTCCTGGGTGGTGGTTCCCAATGTGGAACCTTGCATCATGTAACCATAGTTTGGGTTGTTCTTTCCTAGGTGAATAACTTTGCACTTGTCCACATTAAATTTTATCTGCCATTTGGATGCCCAGTCTTCCAATTTATCAAGATCCTCTTGCAATTTTCCATAATCCTCTTGGGTTTTAACAACTTTAAATAGAAACATAGAAACATAGAAATATGACGACAGAAAAAGACCACATGGCCTATCTAGTCTGTTCTTCCATATCAACGACGACAACAGTCCCCTTTTTACCTTTACAGATCCTCTGTGTTTGTCCCATGCTTTTTGAATTCAGTTACTGCCCTCATCTCTACCACCTCCACTGGGAGACTATTCCACGGATCCACCACGCTTTCCGTAAAGAAATATTTCCGCATATCACTCCTGAATCTATCTCCCTTCACCCTCATCCCATGTCCCCGCGTAGCAGAACTTGCTTTCAATTGAAAGAGGCTCTCTCCCTGAACATCTATGCCATGGAGGTATTTAAACATCTCAATCATATCACCTCTATCCCGCCTTTCCTCTAAAGTGTACATATTAAGATCCTTAAGTCTGTCCTCATATGCTTTATAATGAAGACCTCTAATCATTTTGGTAGGCACCCTCTGTACCGACTCCATCCTTTTCACATCCTTTAGAAGGTGCGGTCTCCAGAATTGCACACTATACTCCAAATGAGGTTGCACCAAAGACTTATACAGAGGCATTTTCAGCTCCTTTTTTCTGCTAGCCATTCCTCTCCGTATGCACCCAAGCATCCTTCTAGCATTTGCCGTCACCTTTTCTACCTGTTTAGCTACTTTCAGATCATCAGACACAACCACACCTAGGTCCCGCTCTTCTTTAGTGGACAAAAGTCCTTCACACCTTATACTATATTGCTCCCTTGGATTGCTGCAGCCCAAATGCATGACCCTACATTTTTTAACATTAAATCCCAGCTGCCAAATTCTAGACCATCCTTCAAGTTTAGCTAGATCCCTCCTCATGTTATCTACACCTTCCTGGGTGTCTACTCTATTGCAGATTTTGGTATCATCCGCAAAGAGGCAAACCTTACCCGACAGCCCTTCCGCTATATCACTAACAAAGATGTTAAAAAAATCGGACCAAGGACAGATCCCTAGGGCACACCACTGGTAACATCCCTCTCCTCAGAGTGAGCTCCATTTACTTGTACTCTTTGTCGCCTCCCACCCAACCAATTACTAACCCAAGCAGTAACTTTAGGGTCCATCCCTAGGGTGCTCAGTTTGTTTATAAGTTGCCTGTGAGGAACAGTGTCAAAGGCTTTACTGAAATCAAAATACACCACATCTAGGGCTCTCCCTCGGTCCAACTCCCTGGTCACTCAGTCAAAAAAATCAATCAGATTTGTCTGACAAGACCTGCCTCTGGTGAATCTATGCTGCCTCGGATCCTGTAATCCGCTGGACTCTAGAAACCTCACTATTTTCTTTTTCAGCAGCGTTTTCAATAATTTACTTACCACCGAAGTTAAACTAACTGGCCTGTAGTTTTCAACCACATTCTTACTTCCGCTTTTGTTTAAAGGCATCACAAGAGCCTCTCTCCAGTCCTTTGGCACCACTCCCGACTCCAACGAGGCATTGAAAAGGTCAGTCACTGGAGCTGCTAGAATGTCCCGTGGTTCCCTCAGTATTCTAGGGGGTATCCCATCTGGTCCCATCGCTTTGTCTACTTTAAGTTGAGCTAGTATCTCACGAACACAGTCTTCTGAAAATTGTTCAAGATGTCCCTCGCTTCTGTTCCCGTTTGTGGGTGTTTTCTGAGGTCCTGCTCCTGGTTCTTCATCTGTGAACACAGAACAGAAATATTTGTTAAGCATTTCCGCTTTTTCCTCATCAGCTTCTAGATATTCTTCCCCTTCACCCTTGAGTCTCACAATACCACTTCTGCCCTTCCTCTTCTCACTAACATATCTGAAAAATGTCTTATCCCCCCATTTTATTGCATTGGCTCTTTCCTCCTTTTTGAATCTTTGCTTTCCTGACTACTTTGCTAGCTTCTCTAAGTTTTTCCAAATATAGATGCCTGTCTTCCTCTATCTGTTATCTCTTGTAAATCATGAAGGCCTCCCTCTTTTTCTTCACTTTTTCAGCTACTTCTTTCGAAAGCCATAGCGGTCTCCTTTTCCTTTTACCTTTATTTACTATTTTAACAAAAAGGTTGGTTGCCCTTAAAATATTCCCTTTCAGTTTTGCCCTGAGGTATTGGCCCATCTTGGCAAAGTTAGTCTTCCTAAAGTCTAAGACACTTACTTTTGAATGGATTCTAACAGCCCTAGTTCTAATACTGAACCACACCATCTGGTGATCACTGGATGCAAAATGATCTCCCACTACAACATCAGAAACAGTTTCACCATTGGTAAGCACCAAGTTCAGTATGGCCTCTTCACGTGTGGGGTCTGTTAACAATTGCCTGAATAGTTCTCCCTGTAGAGAATCCAGGATCTCTTTACTTCTAGATGATACTGCAGCGGGAATGTGCCAATCAACATCTGGCATTTTGAAATTCCCTATCAGTAGCAATTCCTCTTTCCTAGCAATGCTGTGTATGTCTTCAATTAACTCTCTGTCCACCTCTTCCTCTTGTGAGGGAGGTCTGTATATCACACCAATGCAAATAGATTTCTCTTTCCCTCTTTCTAGTTTAACCCACAATGCCTCCTCTCTCCCTTTTAAGCTCTGTAATTCCAAAGCTTTAATAGTATTTTTTACATATAGTGCCACTCCTCTTCCCCTTCTTCCTACCCTGTCCTTTCTGAATAAAGTATAGCCAGATATAGTTACATCCCAATCATGGTTTTCTGTGAACCATGTTTCTGTAACTGCAACTAAATCCAAGTCAGCCATTCCCACAAAAGCTTCAACCTCAGGGATCTTATTTCCCATGCTACGGGCATTTATACACACTGCTTTCCATATGTTACCCCTGTTACCCATTTCCATAAAGGTATTTAATGTAATACTGACCTAGGGGCTTTCACTTGCCTGGGGGCTTTCTTCACCCATCCTCAACGAACCTAGTTTAAAGCTCTCTTCAGTAGATTAGCCAGTCTACTACCGAAGACTCGTTTACCTTTCTTGGACAGATGGATGCCATCTCTGCTCTGCAGCCCTTGGAACAGCATCCCATGGTCTAGGAAACCAAAACGCTCTCAATAACACCATCCACGCAGCCATGCATTCATCTCCAGGATGCGATTCTCTCTGCCTTGGCCTTTAACCTCAATAGGGAGGATTGAAGAGAACACCACCTGTGCACCTAACTGCTTCACCCTCTGTCCCAGAAACATGAAGTCACTTTTGATACCCTCTGCGGGATACCTGGCGGTATCATTTGTTCCAACATGAATTAGCAACATTGGGTAATAGTCAGTGGGCTTGATGAGTCTCGGCAAACTCTCTGTAACATCTTAGATTTTGGCACCAGGCAGACAGCATACCTCTCTGGACATCAAGTCTGGTCGGCAGATGGACGTCTCAGTACCCCTCAAAAGAGAGTCACCAACCACCACTACCTTTCACTTCCTTGTGGTCACTGATTCTGCAACTTTGGGGTACTTGAGCTCTGGTTCATCCCTTTCCAGGGATGCTTTCACCTCCTCCGCTTCCAGGGCTGCATAATGGTTCTTCAATTCAAGGGCTGGAAAAGTTGGATTGGTGATTCCTCAGGCCCTGGTGACTTGTGTCCAACCTTCGTCATTCTGTTGGCACCCATCTTCTCCTCTGCTGGAGAGCTTGGTTGCTGCAAGAAGCATCTCATCAATGTACTTCTCATTGTCCTGAATGCTCCTCAGCCTCGCACCTCCTCTCTGATTTGCTCCACTTGTTTCCTCAGAGCTTCAGCATGCAGGCACCTTGCACATGGAACCGGTCCTTCAGCTGGCATTGGGACCTCTGTCTGGACAGAGGCAGAAGCTGTAACGGGGGCAACAGCTTTAGCAATATGATTTTTCCCAACCATTGTTCTGTTCATGGAGCTTAGGTATCTTTTAAAGCAAAAGAGAGAGATCTACCAAAGTACCAGCTGGTTTCCCAGCTGTGCTTTCAGAGAAAAGGCAGTTAAATCCCTTTAATTATATTCAAAATGTGCTGTTCCAAGTCCCTGTGCTTTGTTAGATGGGGAGGTGTCCTATAAAGCAATACTGCTCACTAGGGGTGGGTGGCAGTTGGGGTGGGTAGGGAGGGAAATAACCCCTGATTAGGTGACAGCAGTTCCCCAAAGATGAGAAGGTTACTAGAGGTTAAAAACCTACTCTACTAAAAGGAAATATTTCTACTGAACCACCAAAAAGAAAGTAACTGCTTTAAAAATATACAAAAACCCTTTTAATAGCTCCCAGTCAGAGAGCTAGCAATTTAATAAAAATAAAACCCTCAAATACTTACCGTTGTTAGACCTGTAGAACCCCTGTTAGGAATGCCTCAACAGGGCAGGACTCTGGAGCTTTTATGCAGGCCTTTTAAGAGCTCCCAGTCAGAGAGCTAGCAATTTAATAAAAATAAACCCTCAAATCCTTACCATTGTTTGACCTGTAGAGCCCCTGTTAGGAATGCCTTTGGATGCGCATCTGGTCGGCAACTGCATCTCAGCAAGCTCCCCTTTTAGGACAGGCTGCTATTTGGTGAGGATCTTGAGAAATTAGTAAAGGACATGAGTGAGGCCCATCCTCAGAGACTGCTAAAAGAGAAGCCTAAAGGTGTTCACTCAGTGGCTGGAAGAAATTCTTGGACAGCCTTGGAAAAATCCAAGGGGATTGAAATGCTACAGCCCATTCCCTCTATGGGTCTTGGCACAGGAAGGGTCATCTCTTACAGGGTACCCAGTGACCTCAGGACATCTCAGCCACTTCAGAACTAGAAAATGTGCGCTATAAAATTTGGCAGGTCTGTTCTGAGAGACATCCAGTAGGGGGAGGGGGTGCTCCGGCACTCAGAATGGACCCAGATCACTTTAGACCAAAGGGTATTAGAGGTACTGGGTCAAGAGAATATATATAGCCTCTTGGAGATGCCTTTGTTGAATCTCCCTGTGGTCTGTTCAGATTAGCAGCAGTCACAAACACGTTACAATGCCTCTTGCAGTGGCATCTATCATACCTGTGCCTTCTGCAGAGCAAGGTCAGGATCTATATTCCATTTACTCCATGGTGCCCAAGAAAGGATGGTCCTTTCATGGCTTGAATCAATCTGAAGGTGGTTGACGCCAAATTCAGGGTTCCCCATTTTTGGATGGAAACCATTTATTTAATCAGCACTGCATTTCATCTGGCGGAGTTCCTTATCTCCCAGGATTTGGGTGAGGCCTTCTTTCTTATCCCCATCATAAGAACATAAGATAATAACATAAGATATGCCATACTGGGTCAGACCAAGGTCCATCAAGCCCAGTATCCTGTTTCCAATAGTGGCCAATCTAGGTCACAAGTACCTAGCAGTTTCCCCAAAAAAACACAGGTTCCACATTGCTTGTATTGGGGCAAGCAGTGGATTTCCTGAGTCTCCATTAATAATGGTTATTGGACCGTTCCTCCGGGAACGTGTCCAAACCTTTTTTAAACCCGGCTACACTAACCACATTTACTACATCCTCTATTAACGAATTCCAGAGTTTGATTACACGTTGAGTGAAAAAATATTTTCTCTTACTGGTTTTAAATAGGTTACCCTGTAGCTTCATTGCATACCCCCTAGTCTTTCTATATTTTGATGGCGTAAACAATCAATCTACGTTTACCCGTTCCACTCCATTCATTAATTTATAGACCTCTATCATATCTCCCCTCGGCCGTCTCTTTTCCAGGTTGAAGAGTCCTAACCTTTTTAGCCTCTCCTCATAGGGTTATCCTTCCATCCCCTTTACCAATTTTGGTGGCTGTTCTCTGTACCTTTTCTAATAACGCTATATCCTTTTTAAGATACAGCGACCAGAATTGCACACAATATTCAAGGTGCGGTTGCACCATGAAACAATTCAGAGGCATTATAATATATTTTGTTTCATTCTTCATTCCTTTCCTTATGATTCCAACCTTCTATTTACTTTCTTGGCCATTGCTGCACAATGGGCAGAGGGTTTCAACATATTATCCACGATGATGCCTAAATCTTTTTCCTGGTTGGTTGTTCCTAATGTGGAACCTTGCATCGTGTAACCATAGTTTGGGTTGTTCTTTCCTAAGAACGTAACTTTGCACTTGTCCACATGAAATTTCATCTGTCATTTGGATACCCAGTCTTCCAGTTTATCAAGATCCTCTTGCAATTTGTCACAATCCTCACGGGTTTTAACAACTTTGAATAATTTAGTGTCATCTGCAAATTTGATTACCTCACTTGTTATTCCCATTTCCAGGATATGTATGAATATGTTTAAAAGCAGCGGACCCAGCACAGATCCCTGGGATATGCCACTATTCACCTTTCTCCATTGAGAAAATTGTCCATTTAGCCCTACCCTCTGCTTTCTATTTAGTTCCTGATCCACAATAGTACACTGCCTCCTATCCCATGACTTTTTAATTTCGCCAAGAGTATCTCATGAGGGATCTTTTCAAAGGCTTTCTGAAAATCCAGATACACTATATCAACCGACTCACCTTTGTCTACCTGTTTATTCACACTTTCAAAAAAACATAACAGATTAGTAAGACCAGACCTTCCTTGGCTAAAGCCATGTTGGCTGTCTCTCATTAAGCCATGACTACTTACATGTTCAATAATTGTGTTCTTTATTATGGTTTCTACCATTTTTCCTGGTACTGACGTCAGGCTCACCGGTCTGTAGTTTCCCAGTTCGCCCCTGGAACCCTTTTTAAAAATTGGCATTTCAGTGGGCATCCTCCAGTCTTCAGGTATTACAGATGATTTTAATGATAGTTCACAGATTACTAATAGTAGGTCTACAATCTCATATTTCAGTTCTTTCAACACCATTGGATGTATACCATCCGGTCCAGGTGATTTGCTACTCTTCATTTTATCAAATAGTTTTATTTATTTATTTATTTAAAACTTTCTTATATACCGCCTCTTCCATAGATCAAAGGCGGTTTACATATAACAAGTGTAACAAGAACAGGTTTTACATAGAACAGATTTTTTAAATTATTTACAATCAACTTTTAAATCAAAGGCGGTTTACATATAACAAGTGAAACATGAACAGGTTTTACATAGAACAGATTTTTTTTTTTTTTTTAATTATTTACAATCAACTTTTAAATCAACAGTTTTTAAATTATTGACAATCAACATGATTGTGAGTAACTATATTATTAATTGTAAACAACTATATACAGGAGTGGTAGAGTAGGTAGCGTAGGTAGATATTTGTTGGATTTAATCATCATCGTTGAGGTTACGGTGTGATCGTCTGCATTTAAGGTGGGTTTGTGATCTGTATTGTGTTTGAGAAGTGTTCTGTGAATAAGTGGGTTTTAAGTTCTCTCCTGAATAGATGGAGGTCCTTTAAATAGTTGTAATATATCTTCCTGGTATATCAATATTGTTTTCAATTCTGCTGTGGCATCACCTTTAAATACCATTTCAGTCATGGAAACATCCCTACATCTTCCTCAGTAAAGACTGAAGCAAAGAATTCATTCAGTCTCTTCGCTCTGGCCTTGTCCTCTCTTAGTGCCCCTTTTACCACACTATCATCTAATGGTCCAACTCACAATCTCTCAGGTATTTTGCTACGAATGTACTTGAAAAAGTCTTTATTATGCATTTCTTGCTTCCACAGCAAGCTTCTTCTCAAATTCTCTCTTTGCCTGCCTTATCAATGCCTTGCATCTAACTTGCCAGTGCTTATGTTGTTTCCAGTTTTCGTCATTTGGCTCCTTTTTCCATTTCCTGAAAGATGCTTTTTTGGCAACAGCAGCCTCTCTGACTTCACCTTTAAACCATGCTGACAGTTTTTTGGACTTCCTTCCACTTTTCCTAAAATGTGGAATACAGCTGGTCTCGGCTTCCAAGATAGTGTTTTTAAACATCACCCATGCTTGATATAAATCTTTAACCTTTGCAACTGCTTCTTTTATATTTTTCTTAACTGTTTTCCTCATTTTATCATAGTCTCCCTTTTGAAAGCTAAAAGGTAGTACTGTGGATTTCCTTGCCGTCCTTCCTTCATTTATTAAATAAAAAGCGATCCTGCTATGATCACTTTTGTCTAGTGGCCCCAACACCCTTATCTCTTGTACCAGATCTTGTGTTCCACTAAGAACTAGTTCCAAAATGGGTTTCCCTATGGTCGGTTCATGAACCAGCTGCTCCAAGAAGCAGTCATTTATTCCATCTATAAACTTTATCTCCCTAGCATGTCCTGCCGTGACACTGACCCAGTTGATAACCGAGTAATTGACTTTTGTTAGCTTCCCTGATTTCTTTGAGCATTTCATCAACCATTTGTTCATTCTGGCCAGGTGGTCGTTAGTACACCCCCACTCCCATTGCCTTCCCTTTCCCCATTTTACATGGAATTTCAATCCATAGAGATTCTACAGTGAATTTTGTTTCCTGCAAAACTTGAATCCTTTGTGACTCAATGTCGTCTCTAACATAGAGTGCAACTCTTCCACCAATTTTATCTGCTCTATCATTACAATATAGTTTGTACACAGGTATCACAGTGTCCTACTGGTTTTTCTCCTTCCACCATGTCTCTGAGATACCAATCACATCTAACCTTTCATTTAATGCTATATATTCTAACTCTCCCATCTTATTTTTTTAGACTTCTAGTATTTGCATACAAGCATTTTAGAGGCTGTGGTTTATTCATTTTAATCTGGTTATTGGTAGGTAGGGGTAATTTATAATCTTTAAGCTCTGTCTGCTCTCTACTCAAGGGCGTTTGGGTTACTTTTGTCTTTATTGGAACCTCTCTGTTGTCATGCCCTAACTTCAGTCTTTTGCTATTTTCTTCGAGGATATATTGTTCCGAACCATGTGCTCTTGGGTGACTGTTGGCTTTCCCCTATTATCTAGTTTAAAAGCTGTTCTATCTCCTTTGTAAAGCCTGGTTCCTTCCTGTTTAAGGTGGATCCCATCCCTTTGGAAAAGCCCCTCCTTTCCCTAGAATGTTCCCTATTTCCTAAGAAATCCAAAACCCTCTTCCTTGCACCATTGTTTCATCCATGCATTGAGACTGCGGAGCTCTGCCTGCCTTTTGGGTCCTGCATGTGGAGCTGGAAGCATTTCAGAAAATGCTACCCTGGAAGTTCTGGATTTCAAATTTCTACCTAAAAGCCTAAATTTGGCCTCCAGAACCTCTCTACCACACTTTCCTATGTCATTGGTACTGACATGTACCAAGACAACAGACTCCTCACCAGCACTATCTAAGACCTTGTCTGGGTGGCACGTGAGGTCTGCTACCTTTGCACCAGGCAGGCATGTTACCAGGTGATCCTCACGTCCACCAACCACTGAGCTGTCTACATGCCTAATGGTCAAATCACCAACTATAACAGCGGTCCTAACCCTTCCCTCATGGACACATGGCCTTGGCGAAACCTCCTCAGTGTGAGAGGGTTTTATATCACCTGGAGGACAGGTCCTAGCTACAGGATCAGTTCCTGCCACACCAGGGTGATTCTCTCCTGCCACGAGACCTCTGTCCTCCATGGCAACAGGTATGCTGCCAGACTGGAGGTGGGACTTCAGTACTACATCCCTATAGGTCTTGTCTATGTACCTCTCTGTCTTCCTGATGTCCTCAAAGTTTGCTACTCTAGCCTCCAGAGATTGGACTCGTCCCTGAGAGCAAAGAGATCCTTGTACCTAGTGCACACATAAGACCCCTCACCAAGTGGGAGAAAATGATACATGTGACACTCATTGCAAAAGACTGGAAAGCCCCCATGTTGCTGCTGGATTGCTGTCTGCATCTTAGTTTTAAGGTTGTGTTTAGGTATTTAAGTTGTTTACTTAGGTTTGCTGGGGATACTTATACTAATAAAACTATGCCTAATGGGGCCAATTCTGTCCCACAAATAGCGGGGATGTATGTCCCAGTGGGACATCCATCCCTGCTAGTCATGCCCTCCCCGCCAGTGTCTAACCTCCCCATCGGTTGTATGGGGAAGTTAGACAGGGGCAGATTGGGAGCGGAATTAGGGCGGGTGGTGGGCGATCGCCAGCCCTGGACGTAGAAGGCCAATTCTAATTTCTGCTCTGTACGTCCAGGGCCGGTGACTTGTGCGGGGAAGTTATTCCACCTCCGAGGTGGAATAACTTCCCTGGATGGTTTTTTTGGCAGGCCTGGGTTGCAGATCGGGCGGGGGGGCCCGAGGACATTACCCACAGCCCAACCCTGGCCTTAGGAGGCCGGATCAGGGGTCATGTTGCGGGGAAGCTGGCAGCCAGGATCGCGGCTTTATAATGGAGCCTCAGTGCCTTGGGAACTAGACGCCATGGCACCACGGCTCCATTGTAAAGCCTTGGCTGAGTTAGTCATGCTTTTCCTGTACATGCGGGCCGGGCTGAATCGAAGTCCCGGCCTGCACATACAGGACTGTTCGTGATTCTGGTCCTGCAGGGCTAGATGTGCCCCGCGGGATCAGAATCGCGACCCCCCCCCCCCCCTGTAGTCTGGTTCAAACCGGATGTACATAGGGGCTGTACGTCTGTGATGGAATGAGCCTGAATATGTTTAATGGACTTTGTTCACTTCAAGAATATTTAATCTCAGGTCCTTAATGTATGCCTGATAAACAGTTTAAACATTTGCACCTGAGAGTGAATATGACATCTCCTTCCCTTTAAGAGGTTTAAGCACCTATAAAGCTACGATTATCACAGTGGTGGGTGGGAGTCAGAGAGGGAGGGAGGGAAAGAAGACATATTAAAAGCTGGCTATTACACAGTACCCTGCCCTGTGCTTCTAAGGTAATCTGTGACCAATTTCCTGAATAATTCACACAGCCCTTGCTTTGATAGAGGGAATCTTTCAAAATGCCCCTTTGATCTGTCACTTGGCTTTAACACCTATTTAAAACAATTTCACAGGTCTCTTGCCCCCTATCTAGAAGGCCTCTTTTTAAAGGTCTCTAGAAACAATTTATTACTCAAGGAATACTCACCCTGTTTTTCCTTTTATGCTAAGTTATACTCTGATTTGATTTCAATTAAAGATCTTTGCTGATACTAGGCCCTGACTATTAAATTTAAACTAGCAGCTCTCTGCTGGGTTTTAAATTTAACTGAAAGCCCTCTGTTGGGTTTTAAACTTAAACTGAAAGCTACATGTTGAGCTTTTTATTTAACTAAAAGCTCTTTGTTGATACTAGGCCCTAACAAATACGCCAGATTCTAATTTACACAGATAAATCAGTTTTAATCTAAAGAATTCCTTTTTGTCCAAGATTTAGAAAAATCCCAGAAGTAAATACTTACAATTGCAGATCTCTCTTCTGAAGTAGCAGTCCCTTTTTGTAGTCCTTCAGAGAGCAGCATTAGCGGTTCCTCCATTTCCCCATTCTGAGCCAATATTTCCAGATCAGGACTCTGCCCTTTGTCTTATCTACAGCTCCCCACACTTTAAAAGTGGTGGGGACATTCCTGTGCAGGCAGGGGTTTTTAGGTTCATCTTTACCTGCATGACCAGTCAGAGAACTTGAGAGATGACACATTCCTGGTAATTCAATGGTTGGAGCAGTTGGGCTATTGTTCAGTTAGCCCAGGAGCAACCTCACATAGGAGTTTGTTTGAGTATTTGGGAGCTCATTTCAGCACTTTCCAGGGACGTGTGTTCCTCACTATGGAGAGGATTCTCAAGTTACAGATGCAACTGATTGAATTGTTTCAGGTGTTCTGCTCCCCGGCCTTGGGACTATCTTCAGCTTCTGGGTCCATGATATTGATTCTGGAGTTGGTCCCATGGGCCAGGGAGCAGATGTGTCTGCTTCAGAAGCACCTTTTGTCCTTTGTCTCCATGCTCTCAACTGTTTTAATAGGCCATTCCCCTTCTGCGGTATTCGGGTATCAGTTGGCATGGTGGCAGGAAGTCTGCCATCTGATGGGTGGCATGCCATTGTAAGTCCCATATTGGGTGGTTCTGACCACTCATGCCAACCTAAGAGTGCGAGGCCTCACTGCCTAAGCTAGATGATGCAGAAAGTATGGTCCCTGTAGGAAGCCTCCTGATCCATCTACCGGCTGAATGGCAGGGCAATCTGTCTGGCCCTAGAAAGATTCAACCTTTGCTTAATGACAAAGCAATCTGGGTCTTCTCAGACAACGCATATGTTGTCAGACGGCTGCCTGGGTGAGAATGTTCACAGTCTTGGCAAGTGCATATATCACTATGATTTGCAAGGGATTGTGGGAAATGCAGTCCATTCACACCAGACACAGCCTCTCACAATAATTAGTTGTGCTTGAGTGTAAAGCCAATAAGATATTTATTTATGGGGTTATTTCTCCCAACACAGATATGCTTGGTAGCACATAAAACAGGATACTTGCTTTTAGTGTTAAAACTTAGAAAAACAAAATCAGGAAAACAACAGCTGAACTTGTCAGGCAATCACATCAAAAGAATAAGACCATGAGGGTAACAAAATGGTCTTTTCTGTAGACTCTAGCTAATATTTTCTTAGCAGTGCCTCAAACAACAAGCAAAATCCACAAAGAAGGGAAAAACTGTTCTTTTCAGGTTAACTTCTTATATCTTCACACATAGACTCAGAAGTGATTTCCTCAGAGCTCACAAGCAATTAGGTAAAGCTCAATTGCTAGCAGTTACCCAGCTGAAACCCCTTAGCTCGCTTGCTTTCTACTGCATGGCTCAAAATCCTACTCAGTAGCTTTTCTGAGTAGATTAAAGAACAAGTTTGTATTTCTTTCTGATGGTTGTTGTACTTTGTAACAGTAAATTACCAAAGGAGTTTAGACAGAGAGCAATGCATATATTCACAACCTGTATCTAAGACCGCTCCCCCTTCTTCAACAATCATGGGTTCAATATCATGGATTGGCACAGAGGAATTTCTCAATGTAGCACTCTCAGGAGAATACTTGTTTCCCTGCTGTCTTTCAAGGTTATAGCTAGGGCATAGATCAGTGTTCATACCTGAGCTTCCATTGCTGTTAGAGTTCCTCTCTAAATAGCCTGGCCAGTATGTAGTCCAGTTCTTATGTCCAGCCTTCCAATCCAGATCCCTGGACACTGGATCTCTCTTCATATACCTTCTGGCACGGGTCCTAGGGTCCTTTCCAAGTGCAGCCGTCTCCCTCACAGGTACCCTCTGGAGATTCCTAGCTCTGCAGCACCATTCCTCTGGCTTTCCCCAGTCCAATGGTGTATGCTGGCCTTTTGAATGTCTCCCAGTATACGTACTGCTCTGGACTCCTCTAGACCTCCCAAATGCTTTTCTCTTCTTTCTTCCAAAGGGTTTCTTGCCCTCTCTGTCCGTCCGTTCTGGCTTCTGCTTCTGATGATCCTCCAGATGATGAAGCTGTCCAAGATGAGGATATCCAAGCTGATCAAGACACTGAGGATCTCCCAGATGAAACTGAGGATGAGGATAATTCTCTGTAGAATAAACTCTACCTTTATTCTGCTTTGATGAGTGCTCCACCTTAGCACAGCGCAGCTGTGCTGAATCAGGCCCTGCCCTTTGAGATGAGTGCTTAGGGATTACCTCATAGCCCTCCTGATTGAACACGTTTCCCCACTTCAGCTCCTCTAATGGCTGTTGGAAACCTGGTGCATTCTGGGACTGGTAGTCTTTTATGGGAAAATTCTGTTTTCTTATTTCTACCAGAACTGACAGGTTGCTTGTTCAGAGTCACTTCACCTTTTCTATAGCTCCTTCCTGAGCTATGATAAGCTTCCTTATCACAATGTCAACAAACAAAGAGAACTCAGAGTGCCAGGGTGTCCCTCAAGGTTGCCGTTCTGTGCAGTTGGATGGGGGAGCACTTAGCAGCTCTGTCGGCAACCCACATAACAGGTGTCAAAATTGCGTAGGCTGACTTTCTCAGTTGGACCATGCTGGATACTGGGGAATACGAGTTGAGTCCCCAAGCATTTAAGCTCATAGTGTGAAGATGGATTCTCAAAGTGTATTGCCAAGATGAACAGTTTCTTAATTGCTACAGGGACCTACAAGTGACAGGCTTGGATGTCAGAAAGGGGTATTCTACATTTTCCCTCATGGACTGTAGTGAGCTTTCTCTTCCGCAGGATACGAGTTCATCCAAGCCTAGTGATTCTGGCTGCCCCAGACTGGCTGCGCAGACTGTGAAAAGTGGACCTGATGGCCTGCTGGACAGGGTCCCCGCTCTGACCTGTAGAAGAAGGACCTCCTTCAACTGGGGCCCTTCATGATGGAGGACCCAACACTCTTCTCACTTAGGGCTTGGCCCTTGAGAGGCATAAGTTATCCAGCTGTGGCTATTGGAGTACAGTCATGAATACTCTGCTTAAGGCCTGTAGGACTTCAACCTCTCTAGTTGGAGGTGTTATGAGAGGTGGTTTTATTCTCAAACCCTCTTGGCTGGGAAGGTGGATATTTGAGCAGTGCAAGCCTTTTTGAAAACAAGCTTGGACCAGGCTTTGACCCTGAACATACTTAAGGTTCAGACTGCAGCCTTGGAATGCTATCAGGAGTAGGTTCAGGGATTGTCCTTGGCCCATCTTGATGTCACTTGCTTCCTTAGAGGGGTTAAACAGATTTTTGCTCCTCTTCCCCTATGCTTCTGTTTGTTCCCCAGTGAAGTTTCTCATTGATGTTGAAGGTGCTTAAAGACCTCCTCTTTTGAGCCCATTCACAAGGCATCCCTCAGAGTTTGACTATTAAGGTATTTTTTCTTGTAGCATTCGCCTCCGCCAGATGGGTGTTAGAGCTTCAGACCTTGTCTTGTCGCGAGCCTTTGCTGATTTCAGCAGCTTCCATCACCTTGTGGACAGTACATCCTTCCTTCTGAAGGTGATTTCACCCTTTCATCTAAATCAGGAAGTAATTTTGCCCTTTCTTCTGAAAGATGACCTCTGGTTGAATTTTTCTCTGCTTCTCAATATGAGGCGTGCTGGCTCTTCTGGCTAGAGCATATTTCTCACATTCTATGTTCTGACTGCTTGGATACATCCCACTTGTCTGGACTGGTCTATCAGAATGTTAAGGAAGGAGAAATTTTAATCATACCTGATAATTTCCTTTCCTTGAATCCTGCCTTGCCCTGTAAGATTATTCCTGCAGGTTTAGGAGCCCTGGTGAATCTTTATGGAACTCTCCGTTTCTGTTTCTGTTCCTGTCACAGAATTTAATTGCTAAAAGAGCCAAATGATTTGTATACAGTTATAACTGTTATTAACGTGTAGTTTTTCTGAGTTTTTCAGTTTGCTTATTGCTCGGGAATTTTCATACTGGCTTCTCTTAGTGCTGCACCAGTAGATATATCAAATGATGACATCACTGAAAGTTGCAGTAGTCTGCCTCCATGTTCTGACTGGGCAGTATAACACACTCATTTAAGCTAGTCTAACAGGGCTCGAAGAAAGAAAATTATATGGAATGTAAATTTTCTTTATAGACAGAAAGAACCTCCACATGACTGCTATAAGTAGAAAAGTGCACACATGCCCAGTCTTGCTTCTCAGAAGCTTCCGGAAAGATGTCATCTACATGAGTTTGCTTTTAGTCCAAGTTTAAAATCAGCTGTAGTATTTCATATATTAACTGCTATACTATAGTTTGGTATTATATGTGTTGAGAATATTTTTCATAATTTCATCATAACTTTACTTATTTCTAACATGTTGAATATTGTAATGAGTTATATACATTTAAGCATTGACTCTTAAGTAATATTTAATTGAATTATCAAGTTTTGTGCTAGATCAAAAACACTGAATTGCCAACACCTTAACACCATTACTAATCATAACTCTTTTTTTCTGCGCTCCTAGGTATTTGCTCCTTGTGCAAATTCATTTGTATTAGGAATGCAAAGTATGTGTTTGATTTCTAACAAAGATATGAAACAGGTGTTTTTTCGATCTTAGATTGGATAACTCGCTTTTCCATATCCAAGCTTAAGCAGCGGCTTTGAAATAGGCTATAATTATTGACCTTCACTATCATTTTTGTGGTTATGTTATGTTACAAATGTACATGGTTTGCTAATTAAAGGGTGTTTTTGCAATTTTATAGTATATTCTCTATGGCTTAATCAGAATACTAAATTATTTTTAATGCAATTCATATTTACAGGTAGGTTTTGAGGGCTAAAGAGCTAGTATACATTTAAATGAAGAAAGTTGTATTCCCAAATATAGCAGGTTTGCTATATTGTTAAAACATAATAAGTTGTATTTAATATAAACAATTGAGGCTAGGATTCAATTTACAGAAATTATATTAATTGTTAAAGTAATAAAGTAATAAAGTTATTTAATATAAACCGCTTGACCTCTAAGATAAAGCAGTATAAAAAAACCTGTTAAATAAAATAAATAAATAAATAAAATAATGTAAATAAATAAAATGTGCATTGATAGATACTTCTCTTTATATTTGTTAAGTTTATGCATTTATTGTTTTACATTTCTTGTATACCATGGATCTACTGCATCCTCCTTTATTTGCAACAAACATAGAAAATAATAAAAATCACATAAAATATACGTTAATCATCCATAATAAAACAAATATATTCATAATTTATAATCACCATATCAAAATAAATACGCTTATAAAAACACAAACACACAATACATTGGACATTTTTATGAAACCATGAATCAATTAGAATAATATCACAACTTTACAGACTTCCACATCGCCCCCTAAGAATATACATACTAAAAAGGATATACTTTCAACTTTTATGAAAATTCAAACAGTCCTGAGTCAGGCATAGCTGCCGGGGGCTGATTACATAATCAAGGGCCTACAACAGAAGGCAGATGATTTAAAACCTGAATTCCATGAATCCCAGGGAGCACAGGGCATTGAAACAAACCAACTTCTTCACACCTAAGTCTACATACAGGCTGATAAAATTCCTGGCTAATCATTTATGGGAAGTCAATCCCTAACTTTATTACTTTAAAAATTAATTTAATTTCTCTAAACCAGAATCCTAGCTTCAATAGTAAGAATTGTGAGGCTCAAATATATGGAGAAATATGCTCACACAGCCCCAGCCTGATAGCAATCGCACAGCTGCATTCTGAACAATTTTTAGAGGTTTTAAATATACCACAGGGAGTTCCACTAGTATTGTACTACAGAAACAAGTACAGACAGGGCCAAGGATTAAGAATGTTGCAAAATACAATGTGTGCCTTTGAGTACGTGCTGACTCCTGGCGACCCAGAAGTTCCTGGGTTTTCTTGGCAGTGTGACTGGACGTATATATATATATCAGTAGGTAATTTTGGTCTAGCAGAGGAATATTTGAAATGATAATACAGTATATGAAATTGCTATTTATTGTAAATTGATCTGATGCTATAGTGAAGGCTGGGTATATCAGTGAATAAATGGAAGTGGACATGAATGCATTTGTGATTAAAATATGATGGTTATTTTCTCAGAATGTACAGTATCTGCTAAATGTTGAATTTTAAGAGGACAATGCCTATTTTAAGCCTATTTCATAAAGAAAAGAAAGTACCTACTTTTCGTTAAAAATATTAGCAATAAGTGGTTGAAAACGCAGCTCATTCTTAAGCACAATCATTGACACTGACCCTAGAGCTGCTATAAATAACTGCCTACATTTTGCAAGTATATGCAGAAATTATAGTATTCTGTAATCAATATGCGTACTTGTGTGTTTGACTTATGCTCTCCCCAAACTCTGTCCCTGTACACACCCACTATGAAAATATGCACCATGGAAATAATGTGTATACTTGGGTATAAATTTATGTGAAGGCCATTTACACGTGTAAAGTACTGTTCATGAGAAAGGTAGATGTCTCATCATAAAATTACTCCCTAAATGTTTTGTGACTCGCTTGTGTATTTCCTTGCTTGCAGAACGAATGACAGCTTGATTCGTCCCACAATGGGTTGGGCATTTAATGAAGTGCAATGTATGTGGGGAGTTTTGAAAACCAAATGTATGGGGAAATGTAACCTGTACTGCATAGCAGGTTCCGTTCTAGCAACCTACAGGGCAGACCAGATGGGCTCTGTCAGACTGTCGCCATCCACTATATTACTATGTCCACTATATTACTATGTTTCTATATAACAAACTGTCTGCTATAAGATATAAGGTAGAGGTCAGAGTGAACCTCCTTTCTGACACTTTCATTTCTGCATGTGACTGTATTTACAGCTCTTCAACTTTAAATTATTTTTTTTTTGTTATAGGCTTGGTCTGCATGAAGTCGAGTACGTCAGTGGTTGAGCTAGTTATGCTGCTTTGTTCACAAGTAAGAAGTCTGTCCTCTTTAAGTACTAGATGCTGTTTGTTTTATTTATTTATTTATTTATTTATTTAAAATGTTTTATATACCATCTTTCTACGATTCAAAACGGTTTACATGGAACTGAACTTCTAACAGTGTAGATACAGCTGTTTTACAGAGAACAAAAAACATATGCAACCTAATTCATACACCTGTGTTTGTACTTGAGTTATTAAAGCAAGCTATATTTTATTTTCAGAGTATTTCTGACTAATCAGTTTTTTCAGTTTTTTTAAGAATATGAGCTTTAGTAATATTTCAAGTTGTCATTAAAATAAAAGTGAAAATATTTTAAAGCATAATCTACTTAAAAATAGAAGGGTAATATTTACTAAAGAGTGTCAGCTGTCATAACAGCACTAATGCGGGAAAGATCAAGCTGTGGTGGCAGCATGATCAAAATGCAGTTATCGCAGGCAATTTTCCGTGGTAGCTGCATTTCGCATGGAAGAGGGGGAGGTAGGATCGGGGTGGGAAAAAGACGTGATAAGAGGCAACCAGCGTGAGAAAAATTGCCACATGTTGACTTCCCAAACCACCGCTATCGTGGCTGTAGATAACTGCCACCTGAAGCAATGATGTTATGTGTAGCTGAGCCATCGGGGCTGCTTTGCGGCTTCTGCTGATCGGCAGCGGCTGCAATGACAACACAGCAATCCCCCACTTCAGACTCCCTCTTTCTAAAGGGTGCCAATGCCATGGATCTTCAGTCCGCAGTACCGACGCCAGCTCAGGAGACCTCTGCTCTTCAGCACCCACCCTACAAACGTCTCTCAGCCCCTGAAAGATACTGTCTGGGAGACATTGATGTCTTATCACTAGGGGGCATTTGTGTGAGACTGACATCATTTTATATGCGACTAGAAATGGAGGCAGGAGCAGGGGGGAACCGCTCCTGTACCCTTCCTGCTGGACCACTGGGGTTTCTGAAGGTAAGGGCTAGAGGGAACAAGGGGGAGTGGGAGGGCAGGGTGGTTTCTAGTTGACTAAGCAACCTTGTCATTTCTTGGGGTGGAGGAAGGGGACCAACTTAGTAGCTAGTCTTGTTGAGTTCGAGGAGGAGGGAGGGAGAATGACTTAGTAACTTGGATTGTTGAGTTTGGGGGAGTGGCCCAAAGACTCCCTTGGACAGTATCCTTTAGTGGTTGGGAGTTGTTCATGGAGGTGTCCAAGCTAGTGCTGGTGCTATGGATCAGAATATCTATGGCACCAGCACCATTTAGCAAGGGGGGGCACACCGTGTTGCCCGTAAGGATGAGCAAAGATAGAGCATGTACTTTCTCTGTCCTCCCCTAGCTCTCCTGCCTTTTAGCCCATGTTCCTTGCATTGGCAGACAGTGTGGGAGTACCCGCACTACCTGCCAATACAGGGAATTTGGGACAGAGCGGTAATCACAATCCCTTCATGGTATTTGCAGGGCTGATGCTGGCTATTCCCCCTGCAGCTACTGCATATCATTTCTACACATGCTTGCACATAAGCTACAAAAATGCTTACCACACTATAGTAAACATGCATGTTTGTCTTTTCATGGTGACTTATTTGCCTTGCCCCTTAGTTGATTTGAGAGATATTTACTTTTTAGGGCCTTTTTTTGTGGCTGAATGACTCTCCTCCCTGATCAGTCATAAATTAATGATATTAACCTAAATATATAAAACATTTTTATTGTATACTGTGTGACTGTCATTTCCAATAAACTTAATGTTCCCTGCTAACCATGTTTATCAGATATCATATATACAACAACTTCCCAACTATATACCTGGTATGGCATGTCACTAAAATTTAGTGAAACTAGAAGGATTTTGTATTGTCTACGTTTGCAAGTCACGTAGTGGAGGAGTAGCCTAAAGATTAGAGCACTGGCTTGGGAACCAAGACCAGGGTTTGATTCCCACTAGCACTCTTTGTGGCCTTGGGCAAGTCAATTAACCCTCCATTGCCTCAGAAGAATCCAAGTAATTAATGTCCATGTTTAATATACATTGCCAAGTTTAAGTTTCAATGTAAACCACTTTGACTAAACGATAAAGCGGTATAAAAAAACCCATTAAATAAACAAAATAAATGTGTGTGTCTGTTGGTCCATTTGTTTTAAAAATTATATTCATGAATTATAAGTGACTACTAAATCATTTTTTTTAAATACAAAATTAAGTTTCATGTAACCAGATTTACTAATTAATCTTCCTTTATTATGCCTCATACTTACATGATTTCTGTACTGAAACACCAAACAAGCTCCAAAGTTGTAAAGCTTTTTAGTGATAGTATTAGGGAATTCATATTGAATTAGTATGAGCACTAGAATGGGTACACTAACGTGCTATAAAATTTCATCTGTTACTATAATTGGCTAAGTAGCTAAAGGGTCCTCTATAATTTGATGTGTTAATAATGCATTTCTTTTTGGTTATATTCATTTAATAAAAAAAAAGTTTCATAACCAGTTAATATTTCATGTAAAATTTGACAAAAGTAGAGTTTTGAATAAATATGAAATTCTAACATTAAGCTAATAAAATGATATTTATCAGATTTTAGATGCATAGTTCTAAGTTTGCTTTAAGGAGAATAGAAATGAATACTTTTGACTTCTGCATTTTTTATGGATTTCCATTGGATTGCCCAAATCCATTGGAAATGTTTCTTGTTCAATTCCTGCTTTAAATAAAGAAAATATAAATTGCATCATAGTTTCAGATACATGCTATTTTTATATAGATCATTTATATGTGTATTATTGCATTACTTGTTTAATTGGCAGTGCTTACACTTAAGGCATAATGGTATACACAGGTATATAGTTGGTCCTTTATAACAAAAGTCTTCATTGCTAAATAATGGTTATTAGAAAAATAAATTATACCTCTGGAAATAATTATTATACAGTATTTGTTATATCACATTCTATATTAGATAATATATATTAGGTGCTGTTCATTTTCTTTTTATGAGGAACAACAGGCTTGATTTTGCAGATATTTACATGTTTATCAAATTAAAAACTATTTGCTGGATTAAAATGTTTTCTATAATCTACAAATTGGCAAATCATCAGTTATTTGTCTTTTAGTGGTAAAATTACTTGAAATTATATTAACTGGACATTATTTAAAAAATTACTGTTGAATTCATAAGATATTTTCATCTTACCTTCAAAATTGCCACCCCACTGATTTTATTTCTTCAAGGCTGTACCTATATGGAAATCATTAGGTCATATTTTTGTCCTTCTGTACTAGACGAATGATGGCTGGGGAGAAGGTAAAGAAGGTACTTCACTGGCAGAAATGCTTGATGTCTTCAATCTTCTAATTATCTCCTATAGGCGGTTTGAAAATTTTGTTTCCTAAGCAGTAAGCCCTTCATCCAAGAGGAATTCTGAGAGATCCATTACAGCTTTTGAATTCCATGTTATGCTGAATATCTTTTTACAGCCTTGGAAGCCTGAGCTAGACAAAAGGAAAAACCTGAAAATGTTTTCTTCCTCAATCATTGTGGTGTTCTGAAATTTATGTACGGAACTTGATATTAGCATCCAGTATCTTTAGCTCATCATCTTATCATAAGTCTAAAGTTACACATTTGCTGGCTGCAGAAATCCTTTCCATTAAGGGCCTTAAAGATGAAACTTGGTCTCCAATATTGATTAGAAGGGAAGAGTGAGAAATTTAATCCTATTTGTACTGATTTTCCTTTGTACATTTGGAGACACTATTTAGCAAATGCATATAATTCGTTAAATTTAGAAAATGCAGCCATGAAAATTGTAGTTCATTCAAAATAAATTGTATAATTAAGCAGGGCCGGCCCATCCATTGTGCGAGAATGTTGTTTGCACAGGGCCCCGCACTTCAGGGGGCCTCGTGCCAACAACATCCCGCATTGAATGGCAGGCAGGGCAGCTTTAGTGGGAGCCGGTGAGGCCCCGGCTCACCTCTAACAGCTGCCAGTGAAGCGTGTATCTTTCCTTCACTTCAGCAGCTGTACTAAAGTTTAAAACGCTGCCGCTCTGAGATCAAAGGGGACTTCCTGTTTCCCGGCGCTCAGCACAGCAGCGTTCTAAATTTCAGTACAGCTGCCGAAGTGAAGGAAAAAGACACGCTTCACTTTGGCAGCTGTTAGAGGTGAGCTGGAGCATTTTAATGGCAACCGCACTCATCAGCCCAACTATCTAAATGGTAAATAACTGACAATCCTGTACATAGTTATTAGAGCACGCCATGTTGCTACAACAGCTCAGTGACACATTGCTCATCTTGTATATAGTTACCCCAGTTCTAAATCCAAGTTGCAATACCTGTTCAATGTAAGTACAAAGCAGGTCCATCCTGCTTTGTACAAAGAAATGTTACTTGTAAACCGCACTGATTTTAAAGAGCACGGTATAGAAAAGCTTTAAATAAATAAATAAATTTTAGATAGCCGCAGGGCTCTTCGGGAGGGGGGCTTGGACTGGAAATGGGCTGGGGAGGGCTAGGACTGGAAATGGGCTGATGGAGGGGCTAGGATAGGACTGGACATCGGCTGTTGGGGGGGCTTGGATTGAAATGGATGGGCTAGGACTGGAAATAGGCTCATAGAGGGGCTTGGATTGGAAATGGGCTGAGTGGAGGGAGGAGTTAGGACTGGAAATGGGCTGAGTGGGGGGCTTGGACTGGAAATGGGCTGATGGGGAGCTAGGATTGGAAATGGGCTGATGGAGGGACTAGGATAGGACTAGAAATGGATAGGAGATCTAGGACTGGAAATGGGCTGATGGGGAGCCTTGGATAGGACTGGAAATGGGCTGAGTAGGGGGGGAGCTAGCACTGGAAATGGTTTAGTGGAGGGGAGCTAGGAAAGGAAATGGGCTGATGGAGGGGCTAGGATAGGACTGGAAATGGATGGGGGAGCTAGGACTGGAAATGAGCTGATGGGGAGCTAGGGTTGGAAAGGGCTAATGGGGGGCTTGGATTGGACTGGAAATGGGCTGAGTGGAGGGGGGGCTTGAACTGGAAATAGCTGATGGGGAGGGGGGCTTGGACTGGAAATGGGCTGAGTAGGGGGAGCTAGGACTGGAAATGGACTGATGGGGGGCTAGGACTGGAAATGGACTGATGCGGGGACTAGAAGGGAGTGGAAGCTGGGTGGGGCTGGAACTAGAAGGGAGCTGATGTTGGGGTGGACTAGAATGGGATGGGGCTGGGAGAGTGAAATGGAGAGGGGAAAATATTTTGTGTGGGAGGGAAGAAAAATCTACAATTGGGTGGGTATTGGGAGAGTAAGTAGGGATTGAGGACGGAGGGGTAAAATTTGAGTGGATGAAAAAGGAATAAAGAAAGAGATGGAGGAAAGAGCAAAAGGAGAAAGATCAGTATGTTTAAGCAGATGTAGAGAGAGAATGGAAAAAAACCTAGAAGTGAGAAGAAAGAATAAATGGACAGCAGACAATGGAGAGATAGCAGAAGACAAGAAGAAACCAGAAGAAAGTGACTGGAGCAATTGCAACTGAAAAATAAAATGCACAAACAACAAAAGGTAGCAAACTACTTTTTATTTTGAATTTATTAGCTGGAATATGTCAGCTCTTGGAAATGTGTGTCTTTAACATCTGCATTTTGTTTAGTACAAGTGGAAATTAATTTATAGTTTTATTTCTGCAGTGTTGTTGTACATTTCAAGATTGGCTTTTGGGGTTCCCAGTTTAATTATTGTCATCCTACTTCTAAATTGTATTCTCCAGGACCAAGCAGGAAGTCAGTCCTCACATATGGGAGATGTTGGCGCCGACAGAGCCCCCGTGCGGAGCATTTCCCCAGCTTTCAAAGAAAGCCTTTGGGAATGCAGCGTGCCTGCGCGGTCCCCTTCCCGCCCAAGGGTGCCATCTTGCTCAGTCTTTCTTTTTCCGCGTAGCCCGACGGACGTGAGTTCGTGTCACCCGGAAAAAGTTGATTTTTTTTTCTGCGATTTTCGCGTTGTCTTATCCGGTTCGACGCCGGTTCCCCTTCCCGTCTGTGCTCGGTACACCGGTATCAGAGTTTTGATTTTCGGTTTTTGTCCTTTGTGACTAGCGTTCGCGCTCTTTTTGTGTTTTCACTGGCAGCCCTGTCTTTTGACCTTGCAGGGGCCCTTTTTCCCCCGATGGCTGCCCGCAGGTTCAAAAAGTGTGATTGGTGTAAGAAACATATGTCTCTCACTGACACACATAACTGCCGCCTCCGATGCCTCGGGCCCGACCATGACCCGCTGGCCTGTGGCCCGTGCGGCAAAATGTCGTCGAAGGCACTTCGGAGCTGTCAGCATCAACGTGAGAGAATTTTCTCTGATTCCTCGTCCAGCCGGGCCCAGACTTCGTCAGAGGCCTCGACATCTCAGGAGTCCGACCCCGAGCGCCGTCAGGGTTCCTCTGAAAGGGAGTCTTCCACCCAGGAGCACAGAAGGAAGAAAAAGCTCACGAGGGTGGCGTCAGTGGAGGCTCCTGGTTCCTCGAGGGCTAGGTTGCCTAGCCCTGACCGCCGCCCCGGGCTCTCAGAGTCAGAGAGGCCTTCCAAGCTACCTCTTGTGGAGCCGGAGTCCCCGAGTCACGTAAGTGCAGTTGTCCTCGTGGACTCTCCGGGGGAGCCGATGTTCGGCCCGAGTCGGGGGCTGCTGAATCTCCTGAGCTTGGACTCAGGTTGACGGCCTTGGAGAGCAGCTTGGCTGCCTTCATGGAACAGCAGCGGGTGCTGATCGCCGGTCTGACCGGTGCATCTGCCCTGACCACCGGGACCTCGACATCTAAGTTGACCCCGGAGAACAAGCCGATCCTCGAGTCGATGAAGTCTTGAGTCGATCCTCGGTCATTGTCCCCCTCGACCTCCTGTGCGGGGCCGAGGTCATCGACGCCGATACCCTCTGCGTCGGGGCAAGTGGCACCAAGGCCCACACGGCCGGAGCCGCTCGATTCCTCCTCGGAGGAGTCAGAGTAGGAGACGGAGGACGAGGAGGCCCCGGACACTTTCCGGACCCGGTGCGTCCCTTCGGACTCACCAGAGTCTGAGTCTTGGAGACAGTCCCCCCCCCCGGAGGATACCTGGTTCTCGGACTTCGTGAGGAACATGGCCAAAGCCTTGGCCTTCCCTGCGGATGCCGAGGAGGAGCATCGAGCCGAGGAGCTCGATGCCCTCTAGTATGATTTTCCTCCGAAGCAAGCCTTTACTGTATTGGTTCCTCCGATGCTGGAACGGCTGCTCTTCCGTATGTGGGAGGCACCGGCCTCGACGCCGGTTCTTAGCAAACGGGTTGATTCCATTTATCGAGTCCGTAAGAGCCCTGGGTTCCAAAAGGCACAGCTACTACACCACTCCATGGTTGTGGAATCGGCCATGCACCGTCTGAAGAGTCAGAAGATGCACTCTTTAGTGCCCCCCAGCCATGAGCCCCGGAACCTGGATGCCCTCGGTGAAAAGTGCTTCCAGGGCTCTATGCTATCTTGCCGTGTCCAGACCTACCAGCTGTACATGGGCATGTACCTATGAGACCTGGCAAAGGAGATTGCCGGGTTCTCAGCTGGCCTCTCCGAGGAACCTTTGCAGAGGTTCAAGGCTTTGTCAACAGGGATTCGAGAGTGTTTGAAGTTTATCTCTCGAGCAGCCTATGATGGCTTCGAGGCTTCGGCCCAGGTAGTCGCGGCCGGCATCGGTGCACGCCGTCAGGCCTGACTACAGTCATCAGACCTGGAGCCATGGGTGCAGGACAAGTTGGTCGATGTCCCCTGCCGAGGTAAAAACCTTTTCGGTAAGCCCATGACTGAAAAGGCTGCGGAAGTCGAGACTGAGACTCTCACCAGGACAAGGCTGTCCAGGAAGACTTCTGCCCCTTCTCAGAAAAAGAAGGGCTCAGGAAAGAAGCCCTTTTTCCTGAGGAAGGGTGCAGCCTACAAATCCTACCCTCAATACCAGGCCTCTCCAGCTCCCCAACAGGGCCAGCAGGCCAAGGGGCAGGGGCATGGGCCCCGTAGGCAGAAGACCCCCAAGCCGCCAGCTCCGGCTCCTACACAGCAGTGAGCGAGGTTTTGACTCCCACAGCATAGCCTCTTCTCCACAGCTGGCTCTACTCACCACAGGAGGTCAGCTGACCCTCTGTGCCTACAGGTGGCCAGCCATCACAGGGGATACCTGGGTACTGAGCATAGTCCAGAAGGGCTATTTGCTCCACTTCCACCAGATACCCCCTCCTACTTTCCAGGGGAGCCTCCAAGACTCCCTCTGCACAGAAACCTCCTCCTTCAGGAGTTGGCAAGTTTTCTAAAGGAACAGGCGGTGGAACCAGTGCCCCACTACCTGGAAGGTCAAGGCTTCTACTCCAGGTACTTCCTGGTACCAAAAAGGACAGAAGGCCTCCGGCCTATCCTAGACTTGCAAAACTTAAACAAGTTTCTGAAGAGGGAAAAGTTCAAGATGCTTACCCTTGGGATACTGCTGCCCTACCTCCAGCAGGGAGATTGGCTATGCTCCTTAGATCTAAAGGATGCTTATATTCACATCTTCATCCATCCAGACCACAGACAATATCTCAGATTTGCGGTTGAAGAAAACCATTTCAAGTACATAGTACTTCCCTTTGGCCTAACTTGCACCCCCAGGGTTTTCACCAAATGCCTGGCAGTGGTGGCGGCCTATCTCAGGAATCAGGGAATTTTCGTCTTCCCATACCTGGACAACTGGCTCATCAGGGGCCAGTCTCTCCAGGAGGCCAGACAAGTCACTCTTCGCACTGTCTCTCTTCTTCAGCATCTGGGCTTTGTCATAAACTATGCAAAGTCCACTTTGCTCCCCTCACAAAACCTAGAGTTTATAGGGGCAAGATTAGACACCCTGCAGGCATGAGCTTACTTGCCTGAGGACAGGACCCACCGACTGATGGACTTGGCCAACCAGTTCCAAAGCAATTCTCAGATCTCCGCCAGGCACTTCCTGTGGCTCCTGGACCACATGGCATCCACAGTACATTTGACTCCAAATGCCCGTCTGCACATGCGGGCTACTCAGTGGTGCCTCAGAGCTAAGTGGGCGCAGGCCACAGGTGACCTCCGAAATAGAGTAAAGGTGTCCGAACCACTTTTGAACTCCTTGCAGTGGTGGCTACATCTCCCAAACCTTCTCAGGGGGATACCTTTCAGGCCCCAGCACACACAAGGCTGCTGACGACCGATGCTTCCTTAAAGGGCTGGGGTGCACATTGCTAGGGCACGTGCACTCAAGGCCTCTGGTCTCCTCGGGAGGCCACGCAGCGGATCAATCTATTGGAGCTGTGAGCAATACGCTTGGCTCTCCAGACTTTTTCTCATGCCCTCTCTTACCAGTCTGTCTTAGTTCAGACAGACAATCAGGTAGCAGTGTTCTATGTGAACAAGCAAGGGGGCACAGGGTACAGACTCCTATGTCAGGAGACGCAGGCCCTTTGCTCCTTTGCAGTCAAACATGGTATGTTTGTCAAAGCAGTGTATCTACCTGGTCAGAACTTCTTGGCAGACAAACTAAGCAGGATTCTCCAGCCTCACGAATGGCAGTTGAATCCACTGGTGGTCCAGCAGATCTTTCTACGATGGGGACTTCCATCAATCAATCTCTTTGCAAGTCCACTGAACCGTCAGCTGCCCAGGTTTTGCTCCAGACAGCCGCATCCCCTGAGAATGGCAGCAGATGCGTTTCTGATCTCTTGGTCTACGGGCCTCCTGTATGCGTTTCCTCCCATGCCCCTGGTGACCCAAACTCTGTTCAAGATTCTACGGGACAAGGCCTCGGTGATTCTGGTAGCCCCCAAATGGCCGAGGCAGCCGTGTTTTACACTTCTTCTGCAGTTGGCGGTGGAAACTCCATTCCCTCTGGGGTTGCAACCCGATCTCCTGTCTCAGGATCAGGGTTCCCTTCTGCACCCCAATCTCAGATCCCTCAATCTGATGGCCTGGCTGCTGAAAGGATAGTGCTAGCTCCCTTACTTCTACCTAGGGAAGTTGAGGAGGGGGTCTTGGCCTCTAGGAGGCAGTCCACCAGAAAGTCTATGCCCTCAAGTGGTGTAGGTTCTCAATATGGCGTGCTCAGCACAATGAAGATCCTTTCTCCTGCCTTGTGCCAGTATTACTACAATATCTACTTCACCTGTCAGACCTAGGCCTTACGTCCAACTCTGTTCGGGTCCACCTCAGTGCTCTATCAGCACACCACTCACCGGTGGAGGGTCAGTCTTTGTCGGTTCACCCCTTGGTGTCCCGCTTCCTCAGAGGCCTGCTTCTGCTCAAGCCTCCGATTCGTCCACCAGTCACTGAGTGGGATTTGAATGTGGTCTTGCAGCAACTTACTCGCCCACCGTTTGAGCCGATGGCTACTTGCCATTTACGCTTCCTTTCTTGGAAGGCTATCTTCCTGGTAGCCTTACCTCGACCAGACGTGTGAGTGAACTACAGGCTCTGGTTTCTGATAGACCATACACATGGTTCTATAGGAACAGGGTGGTCCTACGGACCCATCCAAAGTTCCTTCCAAAAGTTGTCTCCTCCTTCCACCTCAACCAGGAGGTGGTTCTTCTGACATTCTTTCCCAGGCCGCATACCAGCCAGGCTGAAACAGTCTTGCATACCCTGGACTGTAAGAGGGCATTGTCCTTTTACATAGAACGTACGCAGGGGCACCGAAGGGCTACTCAGCTCTTCATCTCCTTTGACCCTAATAAAATGGAGTTACCTGTCTCCAAGCATACGTTGTCCACTTGGGTAGCAGATTGTATCACCTGGGCGTACAAGGCAGCCGACCTCCCCTTGCAGGGTCCTGCATGTGTAACCGAGCTGAGGTATTCTGTTTATGTAGTTTCTATTTGACAGTGCCACTTGTTCTCTTTCCCCAGTAGCAGATGTACTGGTATTCTCTGAGATGTATTGGTTTAATATTTACAATGGTGCCTTTTGATAGGTAGGGAATTGGTGCTTTATGAGTCCTGGTAGTACTGTTATGATATGGTGGGTTTGCTATGGGTTCTAAATGGGTCATGTTTGTAGTACTTCCTAATGTGCCTGGCGGTTGGCACTGGTGTATAGTAATGTAGAAATCTGGTAGTCTTTCTTTATCCATACACTCATTAAGAGGCATGTTTACTAAAAGTTAGTGCATGTTAACATTATGCAAATATTTATGCCAAATGAACCTACTTCTCCACCGCTATCTCTAACGCTCCCAACCAAACCCGTCACCTCTATACTACACTTAACTCCCTCACTTCCCTTCATCCTTCTGCTCCGTCCACCCAGCCATCTCCCCCTCCTCCACTCCTCGCTACCTTTTTCAGCGACAAAATTTCCTCTCTTCGAGCATCTCTTCCTTCCTGTCCCCCTCCTATCCTCTCTCCCTCCCATCGCCTCACCCCCTCCTTCCTCCTGCCTCTCACACACATGGTCCTCCTTCTCCCTGACCACCACTGCCAAACTCCATCAGCTCATCTCTTCATCCAAAAGGACATTCTGCTCCCTCGACCCCATTCCTTCCTCCTGGCTCCTCAACCCATCCCTGGCACTCCTTCCCCCTCTCCTCACCATGCTCAACTCAAGTCTCTCCACTGGGACTTTTCCCCGCTCCTGGAAGCACGCCCTGATTCGTCCTATCCTCAAAAAACTCTCTCTTGACCCCCTGATTCCATCTCACTACCACCCAGTCTCGAATCTTCCTTTCCTGTCTAAACTCCTCAAAAAGATTGTGTTTGCACAACTCTCTCATCATCTCGATGCCACTAACTTCCTCCACCCCCGTCAGTCAGGCTTCCGTCAAGGTCATAGTGTCGAAACTGTTTTGCTTGCTTTCACTAATGCACTGCATGTGGCTCACGATCGCAGTGACATCTCGGTGGTGGTAGCCCTGGATCTCTCTGCTGGTTTTGACTTAGTTGATCACTCCCTCCTTCTTCTTCGCTTATGTGAAGCAGGCCTTTGTAGCACTGTTTTTCGCTGGTTTCATTCTTTTCTTTCTTCACGGTCCTGTGCAGTTCTTTTTTTCTTCACCTTCTATCCCCACCTCTGACCCCTTCCCTTTTCTCTGTGGGGTCCCTCAAGGCTCTGTGCTTGCACCTCTCCTCTTCAACCTCTTTCTGGCTCCACTTGCTCTGCTGATACAACAAACTGGGATTTCCGCTTTCTATTATGCAGATGATATTGTCCTCCTTCATCACACCTCCCCCTCTCATCCCGATCTCTCCCCACTCAACTCGTGTCTTTACACAGTTGCAAGCTGGCTAACCCAAAACTGCCTTCACCTTAACCTCACTAAAACTATCGCAATCTGGTTCTCCCATGGCAGTCCCCCCCTCCACTAGCCCCATCTTTCTCAGACTCTCCTATACCCCTGGTTTCTACCTTCCGCTACCTAGGCGTACTCTTCGACTCCGATCTTTCCTTTCGATCCCACGTCTCACATATCACTAAAACCTCCTTCTTCTTCCTACGTCAAATTCGTGCAATTTGCCCTTTTCTCACTCCGTCTGCTCGTACCACATTACTTTTGTCTCTAGTCCTATCTCGTGTTGATTTCTCTAACTCCGTCTTCACCGGTCTCCCTAAATCCCAACTCAACAGATTACAAAGGATCCAAAATACTGCTGCTCGTATTGTCACTCACTCTTCCCAGCGTGATCAGGTCTCACCCCTCCTCCTTCAACTTCACTGGCTAACACTTCCCTTCCGCTCCCAGTTTAAACTACTTACTCTTGTCCACCAAGCCATCCACACCAGCACCCCGCAATACCTGGCAGACCTCATCACCTTTCATACCCCTAGACACACACACCTCGTTCATTCCATCTTAACCGTCTCACTCTCCCTTCCCCCTCTCTTGCTCATCTACAGTCCACCCGCTTCTCAGCCTTTTTCTTTGCAGGCCCCGCCCTTTGGAATTCCCTCCCCTCCTCCCTCCGACTCGTGCCCCATCTCCCCTCCTTTAAGCATGATCTAAAAACCCACCTCTTCTCCCTGGCCTTTGACCTTCCCTCCCCTTTTGTGTGATTCTAATCTCTAAGTCTCATGTTGTATCCCTTCTTTCTCCCGCTTTCCTCTCAAAGATTGTAACTTCCTTTTCCTTCCCTCTAACCTAGTACTTTCTTTAACTATTTGTATTTTGTGAACCGCTCTGCTTCCCCAGAAGGGCGGTATATCAAGTGAAATAAACATAACATACACATATGCAAATGAGGCCCCTTATGCAAATGAGGCCCCGCACTGAGTCTCTGCACATGGCCCCACACCTCCCTTAGGCCGCCCCTGTAATTAAGAAAAGTCTTTTTTGAGATCATGTGATGCCGGCAGGCAAGATGAACATGACTGATTAGGGCTCCTAGTTAGAGCCTCAAAAAACAGCTAGATTTCAGGCAATCTGGCATCCCCAGCCCCTTACTCTCATGGGCAGAAGCATAAAGAGAGAATGTTATTGTCTCGGGACTGAGGAGTAGGTGTAGGACCGGCGGACATGCCCAAAGGTTCGCTGAAAGCATGGCCTGCCAAACAGCACAGCCCAGTGCAGAAAATGGTCGCTGAACCCGTCAAAAAGTCCTTCCCGAATGCAGGCGATCTGGTGGCGGAAATCTCAAAGGTAGTCTCAGTTGCATTAGAAGATTGCCTAAATAAATTACAATCTACGGTCAATGACATCAAAGATCGCTTCGAGGCTCAACTTACGTGGCTGATGGAGATAGAGCAATGGGTGGCAACTCAGGAAACTACCACAGAGCATCTTGCAGAGCAAGTTCAACAGCTCTCCACTGAACAGAAATGAATCTTGGAATGGCTCGAAGAGCAGGAGCAGAGATCATGGCAAAATAACCTCAGAGTTGTGGGTCTGCGTGAATCTCTGTCTGACGCTATGCTTTATGAATTCTATGAGCAGTGACTCCCAACAGCCCTGGGGCTCCAGGACGAACGATTGGTATGGCACTGTGAGTGAGACCACAGGATTGGGCCATGGAAGGAAGACTGTGCAAAGCCCCAACCAGTATAGCAAGATATCTTGTATGAGTGGAGAAGGAGAATATCCTGCTGGCTTATCGGCAGCATAAAACTTTAAATTATGAGAACCACAGACTGTTACTGTTCAATGACTACTCCACACAGGTGGCCTTGAAACTGAGAGAATTTTCGCAAATTTGCTCCGCCCTACATCAACGGAGGATCAAGTTTGCCTTTTTGTCCCCACGTAAACTCAAAGTCATCCAGGGTGTGGCAACTATCTGCACAGTGTGTTTTCTTGTCTTTGCCCCAACGCTTCCAGGATGCTTAAAGCCTAATGGGTACTGGATTTCACTCTTTGCTAAGAGCATACTAATGACAGAGTACTCACACACCAAAATCTGGAGAAGAACCTAAAAGAGCCTGGTGGACTATGACTGACTTAAAAACTACCTTCCTCAAGTGAAAATGGTATAGAGCATTATCAGCCACACAAAGTGTAAAAGTTTGATTGAATGGGAGAATGCAACAGAGGATAGAGGGAATGACCTTCCAGGATGCTGGACCATGATACAGCCAGTCGGTGCGGTGAAGGCAGGCTCAAAAGACTGATGGTATTTGGGACTGTCCTTAAACTGTAAAGAGACTCAAGCATTCCACTGTTGGGACACAGCTGGGAAGCGGAATAAGGGTAGCGGGATTGGAGAGGGGAGCATGGGAGCTGGTAATGGCATTGAGGGGAAGGCCCTAGAGCAGGGGTGGGGAACCCTGGTCCTGGAGAGCCGCAGACCAGTCAGGTTTTCGGGATATCCCTAATGAATATGCATGAGATATATATGCATTAGAGATATCCTGCCAACCTGACTGGTTTGTGGCCCTCCAGGGCTGGATTTGGAGACCCCTGCCTTACACCTCTGTCATTTAAGATTGTGAGTGGGCAAGGTGCAGATGTCCAAGACATCAAAAAGGTTAGATAGAATGCGTCACATTCCTCCTCACTTCTCACCACCACCAAAATATTGTCTATTAGACAACTTTTTGGTGGTGGTGAGAATCGAGGAGGAATGTGACACATTCTATATACCCTTTCGATGTCTAGGACATCTGCACCTTGCCCACTCACAATCTTAAATGACAGAGGTGTAAGGCAGGGGTCTCCAAATCCAGCCCTGGAGGGCCACAAACCAGTCAGGTTGGCAGGATATCTCTAATGCATCTATATCTCATGCATATTCATTAGGGATATCCCAAAAACCTGACTGGTCTGCGGCTCTCCAGGACCAGGGTTCCCCACCCCTGCCCTAGAGGATGAGGAGGGAGTGGGAGCCAGGGGGTAGGGGAAGCAAGTGTGGTATGGTTGACTGGTGGTTGGTGTGGATATGGAGTGTGTGGATGAATGTCTGGGGGCAAAAGGATGGGGGGGGGGGCAGGGGGAGGAGAGTCTGTGAAGAGTTGTTAGCATTCCATGTCGGGGTGGGGCAAGCAGGGGCTAAGGTCTGGGATCACTCAGTGGGAATTGAGACACCAAAAATGAAAATATGGTTCAACAATACCTGTTAGGGGAGGGCGCTCTATTAGGGTCCTGCTGGGAGACACTGGAGAGCGGCTACATACATATGAGCATAGATATTTCTCCAGGACCAAGCAGGAAGTCAGTCCTCACATATGGGTGATGTCGACACCGACAGGGCCCTCGTGCAGAGCATTTCCCCAGCTTTCAAAGAAAGCCTTTGGAATGCAGCGTGCATGCGCGGTCCCCTTCCTGCCAAAGGTGCCATCTTGCTCAGTCTTTCTTTTTACGCAGGAGCCCAACAGACGTAGTTCGTGTCACCTGGGAAAAATAGATTTTTTCTGTGATTTTTTGCGTTTCTTTATCTGGTTCGACGCCGGTTCCCCTCCCGCCTCGGCTCGGTACACCGGTATCGAGTGCGGAACATCTTTTTCGTTTTTTGTCCTTTGCGACTAGCGTTCGCGCTTCTTCTGTTGTTTTCACTGGCAGCCCTGTCTTTTGACCTTCCAGAGGCCCTTTTTCCCCCGATGGCTGCCAGCGGGTTCAAAAAATGTGATCGGTGCAAGAAACTTATGTCTCTCACCGACACACACGACTGCTGCCTCCGATGCCTCGGGCGCGACCATGACCTGCTGGTCTGTGGATCGTGCGGCAAGATGTCGTCGAAGGCTCTTTGGAGCTGTCAGCATCAACGTGAAATAATTTTTTCAAAGTCCACGTCCGGCCGGGCCCGGACTTCGTCAGAGGCCTCGACATCTCGGGAGTCTGACCCCAAGCGCTGTCATGCGTCCTCTGAGAGGGGGTCTCCCACCCGGGAGCACAAAAGGAAGAAGAAGCTTGTGAGGGCGGCATCAGTGGAGGCACCTGGATCCTCGATGGCCAGGTCGCGAAGCCCTGAGAGCCATCCCTGGCTCTCGGAGTCGGAGCGGCCGACCAAACTACCTCGCCTGGAGCCGGAGTCGCAGAGTCAGGTAACTTCGGTTGTCCTCGTTGACTCTCCTCCAGGAGAACCGACGTCGGGGGCTGCGAAGTCTCCTGAGCTCGGTCTCAGGTTGACGGCCCTGGAGAGCAGCCTGGCTGCCCTCGTGGAGCAGCAGTGGGTACTGATTGCCGGTTTGACTGGTGCATCTGCCCCAACCACCGGTACCTTGACGTCTAAGTCGACCCTGGAGGCCGAGCCGATCCTCAAATCAATCAAGTCTTGAGTCGATCCTTGCGGGGCCGAGGTTGTCGACGCCAGTGCCCTCGGCGTCGGGGCGGGTAGCATCGGTGCCCACATGGCCGGAGCCGCTGAACTCCTCCTCGGAGAAGTCAGCATGGAAGACGGAGGACGAGGAGTTTCCCGACACCTTCCGGACCCGGTGCGTCCCGTCGGACTCCCCGGAGTCTGAGCCTCGGAGAAGGTCCCCCCCCCCCAGAGGATACCCGGTTCGCGGATTTTGTCAGGGACATGGCCAAGGCTTTGGCATTCCCAGCGGATGCCGAGGAGGAGCCTTGCGCCGAAGAGCTCGATGCCCTCCAGTATGATTTTCCTCCGAAGGAAGCCTTTAATGTATCGCGGTTCCTCCTATGCTGAAATGGCTGCTTTTCCATATGTGGGAAGCACCGGCCTCGGCGCCGGTTCTTAGCAAGTGGGTCGATTCTATTTATTGAGTCCGTAAGAGCCCTGGGTTCCAAAAGGCGCAGCTGCCGCACAACTCCATGGTTGTGGAATCCGCAATGCACAGGTTGAAAAGCCAAAAGATGCACTCCTCAGTGCCTCCCGGCCGGGAGGCCCTGAACCTGGATGCCCTCGGTAGCAGGGAGACTGGCTATGCTCCTTACACCTAAAGGATGCTTATACTCACATCTTCATCCATCCAGACCACAGACAATATCTCAGATTTGTGGTGGGAGGAGACCATTTTCAGTACAAGGTGCTTCCTTTTGGCCTGACCTCTGCCCCCAGGGTTTTCACCAAATGCCTGGTGGTTGTGGCGGTTTTTCTCAGAAATCAGGGGATTTTTGTCTTCCCCTACCTGGACGACTGGCTAATCAGGGGCAATCACTCCAGGAGGCCCGACAGGCCACTCTTCACACTGTCTCTCTTCTTCAGCATCTGGGCTTTGTCATAAACTATGCAAAGTCCACTTTGCTCCCCTCTCAGAACCTAGAATTTATAGGGGCCAGGTTGGCCACCCTTCAGGCAAGAGCTTACTTACCCGAGGACAGGGCCCACAGACTTATGGATTTGGTCAACCAGGTCCAACGCAATATTCATGTTTCCGCAAGGCATTTCCTGCGTCTCCTGGGCCACATGACATCCACTGTACATGTGACCCCGAATGCCAATGCCCGTCTTCACATGCGGACTGCTCAATGGTGCCTCAGAGATCAGTGGACACAAGCCACCAGCGACCTCCGAGACAGAGTAAAGGTGTCCAGACGACTTCTGAACGCCTTGCAGGTTGTGGCTATATCCACCAAACCTTCTCAGGGGTGTACCTTTTCAGGCTCCAGCACACACAAGGGTGCTGATGACGGATGCTTCCTTAAGAGGCTAGGGTGCACATTGCCAGGGCTCATGCACTCAAGGCCTGTGGTCCCCCCCAGGAGGCCACACAGCAAGTCAACCTTTTAGAGCTGCGAGCAATCTGCTTAGCTCTGCAAACTTTCTGTCATGCCCCCTCTCAACAATCTGTCCTAGTTCAGACGGACAATCAAGTGGCAATGTTCTATGTGAACAAACAAGGGGGCACAGGGTCCAGGCTCCTATGTCAGGAGGCACTGGCCCTTTGCTCCTTTGCGGTCAGGCAGGGTATGTTCCTCAAAGCAATCTACCTACCTGGTCAAGAAAACTTCCTAGCAGACAAGCTAAGCAGGATTCTCCAGCCTCACGAATAGCAGTTTTCTCCAGGACCAAGCAGGAAGTCAGTCCTCACATATGGGCGACGTCGGCGCCAACGGAGCCCTCACGGAGCAATTACCCCAGCTTTCAAAGAAAGCCTTTGGGAATTGCAGCGCGCATGCGCAGTCCCCTTCCCGCCCAAGGGTGCCATCTTGCTCAGTCTTCTTTTTTCCGCGGAGCCCTACAGACGCTGTTTGTATTCACCGCTGAAAAAGTTGATTTTCTTTCTTATTATTTATTCTTTTTCGGTTCGACGCCGGATTCTTTTTCCCGCCCGGACCCGCTACGCCGGTATCGGGTCCATTTCTTTATTTTTCGGTTTTTTGTCCTTCGTGACAAGCGTTCGCGCCATTTTTTTCCTTTTCACTGGCAGCCCTGTCTTTTGACCTCGCAGGGGCCCTTTTTCCCTCGATGGCTGCCAGCGGGTTTAAAAAGTGTGATCGCTGTAAGAAACTCATGTCTCTTACCGACACACACGACTGCTGCCTCCGCTGCCTCGGACCCGATCATGACCCGATGATCTGTGGTCCGTGTGGCAAAATGTCCTCAAAAGCGTTGAGGAGTCGGCAGCATCAGCGAGAACGAATCTTCTCTGACTCCGTGTCCGGCCGGGCCCGGACCTCGTCAGAGGCTTCGACGTCCTGGGACTCCGGTCCTGAGCATCGTCGGAGTTCCTCTGAGCGGGGGTCTCCTACCCGGGGACATCATTGGAAGAAAAAACCCGCGAGGGCGGCGTCGGCGGATGCTCCTGGTTCCTCGAGGGCCAGGTCGCATAGCCCCGACAGCCGTCCCGGGTCCTCGGAGTCGGAGAGGCCTTCGAAACATCCTCGTCTCGAGATGGAGTCGTCTGGACACGTGAGTACTGTGGTCCTCGTGGACTCGCCTCCGAAGGAGCTGACGTCGGGCCCCGAGTCAGGGGCTGCTGGGTCTCCTGAGCTTGGACTCAGGTTGACGGCCTTGGAGAGCAGTTTAGCTGCCTTCATGGACCAGCAGCGGGCATTGATCGCTGGCCTTGCCAATGCATCTGCCCCGGCCACCGGGACGTCGACGTCCAAGTCGACCCCGGAGACCGAGCCGATCCTCGAGTCCATCCGAACTCGAGTCGATCCTCGGTCGCTGTCTCCCTCGGCCTCCCGTTCAGGACTGAGGTCGTCGACGCCGACTCCTTCGGCATCGGATCAGAGGGCATCGGTGCCCGCCCGACCGGAGCCACTCGAATCCTCCTCCGCGGAGTCTGACTGGGAATCGGAGGACGAAGAGTCCCCTGGTAGTTTTCGGACTCGGTGTGTCCCCTCGGACTCGCCCGACTCCGAACCTCGGAGACGGTCCCCCCCGGAGGACACACGGTTCTCGGATTTCGTGCGGGATATGGCCAAGGCCTTGGCATTCCCCACGGATCCCGAGGAGGAGCCTCGAGCCGATGAGCTCGATGCCCTCCAGTATGATTCTCCCCCGAAGGAGGCCTTTACTGTACCGGTTCCTCCGATGCTGGAACGACTTCTCTTCCGCATGTGGGAGAACCCGGCGTCGGAGCCGGTGTTAAGCAAGCGGGTCGATTCCATTTATCGAGTCCGCAAGAGCCTCGGCTTCCAAAAGGCACAACTACCGCATCATTCCATGGTGGTGGAATCGGCCATGCATAGACTCAAGAGTCAAAAAAATGCACTCCTCGGTGCCTCCCGGCAGGGAGGCCCGAAGCCTGGATGCCCTCGGTAGAAAGTGTTTCCAGGGCTCTATGCTTGCTTGTCGAGTCCAGACCTACTAGCTCTATATGGGCATGTATCTCCGAGATCTGGCAAAGGAAATTGCCGGGTTCTCGGCTGGTCTCTCCAAGGAACCTTTGCAGAGGTTCCAAGCCTTGTCCACTGGAATTCGAGTGTGCTCGAAGTTTATCTCTCGGGCAGCCTACGATGGCTTTGAAGCATCGGCTCGAGTAGCCCGCCGACAGGCTTGGCTTCAGTCATCCGACCTCGAGCCATGGGTACAGGACAAGTTGGACGATGTCCCCTGCAGAGGTGAAAACCTCTTTGGCTAACCCATGGCTGAAAAGGCTGCACAAATCGAGACCGAGACTCTGACCAGAACTAGACTGTCCAGAAAAACCTCTGCCCCTTCTCAGAAGAAGAAGGGCTCGGGGAAAAAGCCCTTTTACCTGAGGAAGGCGGCTGCCTATAAATACTACCCTCAGTATCAGGCCTCAGCAGCTCCCCAAAAGGGTCAGCAGGCCAAGGGACGGGGTAATGGGTCCCGTAGGCAGCAGGCCCCCAAGCCCACTACACCGGCCCCTGCTCAGCAGGGTGGGGGGTTTTGACTCCATCAGCATAGCCTCTCCCCCTCAGCTGGTTTCCCTAAGCACAGGAGGCCGGCTGGTCCACTTTGCCCACAGGTGGTCAGCCATCACCTCAGATACCTGGGTACTTCATATAGTTCAGAAGGGCTATCTTCTACACTTTCACCAGGTACCTCCCTCCTACTTTCCAGGGGAGCCTCCAAGACTCCCTCTGCACAGGGACTTACTCCTTCAGGAGTTGGCAAGTCTTCTTCAGGAACAGGCTGTGGAACCGGTGCCCCACCACCTGGGAGGTCACGGCTTTTATTCCAGGTACTTTCTGATACCAAAAAGAACAGGAGGCCTCAGACCCATCCTGGACTTGCAAAACCTCAACAAGTTCCTGGCAAGGGAAAAGTTCAAGATGCTTTCTCTTGGAATCCTGCTGCCCTACCTCCAGCGGGGAGACTGGTTATGCTCCTTAGATCTAAAGGATGCCTATACTCACATCCTTATTCATCCAGACCACAGACAATATCTCAGATTTGTTGTGGGAGGAAATCATTACCAGTACAGGGTCCTGCCCTTTGGCCTATCCTCCGCCCCATGGGTTTTCACCAAATGCCTGGCAGTGGTGGCGGCCTATCTCAGACTTCAAGGCCTTTTTGTGTTTCCATACCTGGACGACTGGCTCATCTGGGCCCAGTCTTCCCAAGAGGCCACTCAAGCCACTCATCGCACTGTGTCTCTGCTCCAGCACTTGGGCTTTGTCATAAACTTCGCAAAGTCCACTTTGCTCCCCTCTCAAGATCTCAAATTCATCGGCGCAAGGTTAAGCACACTTCAGGCGCGGGCCTTCCTGCCTCTGGACAGGGCCCACAGGCTCATGAATCTCGCCAGCCACTTTCGCAGCAATTCCCTGGTTTCTGCCAGGCAATTTCTGAGACTGATCGGCCATATGGCTTCCACGGTCCATGTGACCCCCAATGGCCGCCTGAACATGCGACCTGCCCAGTGGTGCCTTCGCACTCAATGGCATCAGGCCACGGGGAGCCTGACGGACTCAGTACAAGTCTCGGACCTGCTGGTCTCTTCTCTGCGGTGATGGCTTCATCTGCCAAACCTAGTACTGGGAGTGGATTTTCAATCTCCTCCTCCTTCTCAGGTACTAACAACCGATGCTTCTCTCCTGTGATGGGGAGCACATTGCCAAGGGACATGTACTCAAGGCCTCTGGACTCCTTGGGAGTCTGCGCAGCAGATAAACTTCCTGGAGCTCAGAGCCATCCGCCTAGCTGTGAGAGCCTTCTCCCACCTCACTTCTCACCAGTCTGTACTGGTCCAGACGGACAATCAAGTAGCAATGTTCTACGTGAACAAACAGGGAGGCACAGGCTCCTTCCTTCTCTGTCAGGAGGCACGCCGGCTGTGCTCTTGGGCAGTCGGCCACGGCATACTCCTCAAAGCGATCTATCTCCCAGGTCAAGAAAATTACCTGGCAGACAAACTAAGCAGGATCCTCCAACCACACGAGTGGAGATTGGATCCATTAGTGGTTCAGCAGATCTTTCTCAAGTGGGGACTCCCCACCTTGGATCTGTTTGCCAGTCCTCTAAACCGGCAACTACCCAGATTCTGCTCTCGACAACCGCATCCTCTCAGAGTAGCGCCGGATGCTTTTCTGATTCCATGGTCCACAGGCCTCTTGTATGCCTTTCCTCCCATGCCGCTGGTGTCTCGAACGCTCTTCAAGGTTCTCAGAGACAAAGCCTCGATGATCCTAGTGGCTCCCCGGTGGCCGAGGCAACCTTGGTTCCCGCTTCTAATGCAGCTGGCGGTGGACACTCCTCTTCCTCTGGGGTTTCAACCCGATCTTCTGACACAAGACCACGGGTCTCTCCTACACCCCAACCTCCGGTCCCTTCATCTGATGGCCTGGCTGCTGAAAGGGTAGTCCTTGCTCCGCTCCTACTGCCTCGGGAGGTGGAAGAGGTCGTCTTAGCCTCCAGGCGGCCCTCCACCCGTAAGTCCTACGCTCTTAAGTGGCGTCGCTTCTCAGTGTGGTGTGCTCAGCAGTCTGAGAATCCCTTCTCCTGCTTGGTGGTGGTGGTCTTGCAATATTTGCTTTACCTCTCCAATCTGGGCCTTAAGTCCAACTCTGTCAGAGTCCACCTCAGTGCTCTCTCTGCACATCACGCACCGGTGGATGGCAGGCCTCTGTCCAACCACCCTTTGGTGGCTCGTTTTCTCCGAGGCCTCCTTCTGCTTAAGCCTCCTTTGCGTCCATCAGCCCCTGAATGGGATCTGAATATGGTCTTGCAGCGGATTACCTGTCCGCCCTTTGAACCTATGGCTACCTGCCCTCTTCGTTTTCTTTCTTGGAAAACCTTGTTTTTGGTGGCCCTTACCTCTGCTAGGCATGTTAGTGAACTGCAGGCCCTAGTGTCTGATCCTCCTTACACTAGGTTCTACAGGAATAGGGTGGTCTTACGGACTCACCCTAAGTTTCTTCCAAAAGTGGTTTCTCCTTTTCATCTCAACCAGGAGGTAGTTCTTCCGACCTTCTTTCCCAGGCCGCACTCCAGCCGGGCTGAAATGGTCCTGCATACCTTGGACTGTAGAAGAGCCTTGTCCTTCTACCTTGACCGTACGCGGGAGCATAGGAGGGCTGTTCAGCTCTTCGTTTCTTTTGACCCCAATAACTTGGGGCTCCCTGTCTCCAAGCGTACCTTGTCCATCTGGGTAGCTGACTGTATCGCCTGAGCTTATGGGGCAGCCGGCCTCTCGTTGGAGGGTCGAGTCACGGCTCATCGTGTTAGGGCGAAGGCTGTGTCAGTGGCACACCTCCGCTCTGTTCTGTTGGCAGACATCTGCCGGGCCGCTACTTGGTCTTCAAGCCAGACTTTTGCGGCACATTACTGCCTGGAGAGGGAGTCCCGCAGGGACAGTGCTTTCGGTCAGGCAGTCCTCCATAATCTCTTTGAGGTTTAGGCAACTCCTACCCTCCGGCCCTGGTGTTGGGCTACCGGTCGGGGGCGTTCTCAGAGAAGATTCCTTCCTTCTATTCTGCTGAGCTAGAGGGAGCTCATTTTTGTGCTTGAGGTCTCCGGTAGCCTTAAGCTTGGGAGTCCCATATGTGAGGACTGACTTCCTGCTTGGTCCTGGAGAAAGAGTAGTTACTCACCTGTAACAGGTGTTCTCCAGGAGCAGCAGGAATCAGTCCTCACAACCCTCCCTCCTCCCCTTGGAGTTGCAGTCCTATCATTTCGTTTTTGCTAATTGTTTTGCTGTCTTTTAGCTATGTCATCAGACTGAGCAAGATGGCACCCTTGGGCGGGAAGGGGACCGCGCATGCGTGCTGCAATTCCCAAAGGCTTTCTTTGAAAGCTGGGGAAATTGCTCCGCGAGGGCTCCATCGGTGCCGACGTCACCCATATGTGAGGACTGATTCCTGCTGCTCCTGGAGAACACCTGTTACAGGTGAGTAACTACTCTGAATCCATTGGTGGTCCAGCAGATCTTCCTCCGCTGGGGACTTCCATCCATCGATCTCTTTGCAAGTCTGCTAAACCGTCAGCTGCCCAGGTTTTTCTCCAGACAGCCGCATCCCCTGAGGATGGCAGAGGATGCTTTTCTGATCTCTTGGTCTATGGGCCTCCTGTATGCGTTTCCTTCCACGCCTCTGGTGGCCCGACCTCTGTTCAAGATCCTTCGGGACAAGGCCTCAGTGATTTTGGTAGCCCCCAGATGGCCGAGACAGCCTTAGTGTCCACTTCTTCTGCAGTTGGCGGTGGAAGCTCCGTTCCCTCTAGGGCTGCAACACAATCTCCTGTCTCACGAGCAGGGTTCCCTTCTGCACCCCAACCTCAGGTCCCTCAATCTGATCGCCTGGCTGATGAAAGGGTAGTGCTAGCTCCCTTCTACCTAAGGAGGTTGAGGAGGTGGTATTGGCCTCTGGGAGGCAGTCCACCAGAAAGTCCTATGCCCTCAAGTGGCGTAGGTTTTTGGTGTGGTGTGCTCAGCGCAATGAAGATCCTTTCTCTTGCCTTGTGCCAGTAGTACTGCAGTATCTACTTCACCTTTCAGTTCTAGGCCTTACATCTAACTCTGTTCGGGTCCACCTCAGTGCTTTGTCAGCACACCACTCACCGGTGGAAGGACAGTCTCTGTCGGTTCACCCCTTGGTGTCCAGATTTCTCAGAGATCTGCTTCTACTCAAGCCTCCGATTCATCCACCGGCAACTGAGTGGGATTTGAACGTGGTCTTGCAGCAACTTACTCGCCCACCGTTTGAGCCGATGGCTACTTGCCATTTGCGCTTCCTCTCTTGGAAAGTGCTCTTCCTTGTGGCTCTTACATTGGCCAGACGTGTGAGTGAGCTACAAGCTCTGATTTCTATAGGGACAGGGTGGTCTTACGGACCCATTCCAAGTTCCTCCCAAATGTGGTCTCCTCTTTCCACCTCAATCAGGATGTGGTTCTTCCGACCTTATTTCACAGGCTGCATGCCAGCCGAGCTGAAACAGTCTTGCATACCCTGGACTGTAAGAGGGCGTTGTCCTTTTACATAGAACGTATGCGGGAGCATCGAAGGGCTGCTCAGCTCTTGTGTCTCGTTTGACCCTAATAGGATGGGGTTACCTGTCTCCAAGCGCACGTTGTCCACTTGTGTAGCAGATTGCATCGCCTGGGCATACAGGGAAGCCGACCTCCCCTTGCAGGGTCGGGTCATGGCCCACCGTGTCAGGGTGAAAGCCGCGTCAGTAGCTCATCTCCACTCTGTTCCATTGGCAGACATATGCCGGGCCGCAACTTGGTCTTCAAGCCAGACTTTTGCAGCCCATTACTGCCTGGAGAGAGTGTCCCGGCGGGACAGTGTTTTCGGCCAGGCGGTACGCTGTAATCTCTTTGAGGTTTAGGCAACTCCTACCCTCTGGCCTTTAGTGTTGGGCTACTGTACGGGGTGAGTTCTCAGAGAAAATTCTTGTCACAGATGCTGTGGCTCTCGAGAGGGAGCCATTTTTTCAGCTTTGGGTTCACGGTAGCCTAGAGGTGGGGAGTCCCATATGTGAGGACTGACTTCCTGCTTGGTCCTGGAGAAAGCGTAGTTACTCACCTGTATCAGGTGTTCTCCAGGAGCAGCAGGAATCAATCCTCACGACCTCCCTCCTCCCCTGGAGTTGCAGTCATATTCTTCATTTTGATTTTTTTGCTGTCTTTTAGCTATGTCATCAGACTGAGCAAGATGGCATCCTTGGGCGGGAAGGGGACTGTGCATGCGTGCTGCATTCCTAAAGGCTTTCTTTGAAAGCTGGGGAAATGCTCCACACGAGCGCTCCGTCGGCGCTGACATCATCCATATGTGAGGACTGATTCCTGCTGCTCCTGGAGAACACCTGTTACAGGTAAATAACTATGCTATCTTGCAGGGTGGCTTGTGCACTGGATAAGATCAGAATCATCCCCCTGAATATCAGCAGTTTTAACTCCCCAGTCAAACGTGAAAAAACCCTCACATACCTGATCAAATTGGTTTTGGATGTAGCTCTCCTCCAGGAAACCCATTTAACTGTGATAAGAAACATGCCAAATTGAGGAGGGGTTACATAAGAACATAAGATATGCCATACTGGCTCAGACCAAGGTCCATCAAGCGCAGTATCCTGTTTCCAACAGTGGCCAATCTAGGTCATAAATACCTAGCAGTTTCCCCAAAAAATACAGGTTCCACAATGCTTGTATTGGGTCAAGCATTGATATCCTGGGTTCCTTTTAATAATGGTTTATGGACCTTTCCTCCAGGAACTTGTCCAAAACTTTTTTAAACCCAGCTTCACTAACAGCTTTTACTACATCCTCCGGTAACAAATTCCAGAGTTTGATTACACGTTGAGTGAAAAAATATTTTCTCTTATTAGTCTTAAATCGTTTACCCTGAAGCTTCATTGCATGTTCCCTATTCTTTCTATAGTCTGATGACGTAAACAATCGATCTACGTTTTCCTGTTCCACTCCATTCATTAGTTTATAGACCTCTATCATATCTCCCCTCAGCCATCTCTTTTCCAGGATGAAGAGCCAGAACCTTTTTAGCCTCTCTTCATAGGGGTATCCTTCCATTCCTTTTATCATTTTGGTGGCTCTTTGTACCTTTTTTAATAACGCTATATCCTTTTTAAGATACGGCGACCAGAATTGCACACAATATTCAAGGTGCGGTCGCACCATGGAACAATACAGAGGCAATATAATATCCTTTGTTTTATTTTCTGTTCCTTTCCTTATGATACCTAGCATTCTATTTGCTCTCTTGGCTGCCACTGCACACAGGGCAAAGGGTTTTAACATGTTATCTACGATGACACCTTAATCTTTTTCCTGGGTGGTGGTTCCTAATGTAGAACCTTGCATCGTGTAACCATAGTTTGGGTTGTTCTTTCCTAGGTGTATAACTTTGCACTTGTCAACATTAAATTTCATCTGCCATTTGGATGCTCAGTTTTCCAATTTATCAAGATGCTCTTGCAATTTTCCACAATCCTCACAGGTTTTAACAACTTTAAATAGTTTTGTGTCATCTGCAAATTTGATAACCTCACTAGTTATTCTCTTTTCCAGGTCATTTATGAATATGTCAAAAAACAGCGGACCCAGCATAGATCCCTGGGGTCATCCACTATTCACCATTCTCCATTGGGAAAATTGGCCATTTAGCCCTACCCTCTGCTTTCTATCTTTTAACCAGCTCCTGATCCACAATAGTACACTGCCTCTCATCCCATGACTTTTTAGTTTTGCCAAAAGTCTCTGATGGGGGACCTTGTCAAAGGCTTTCAAAGGTTGGGTGGGTGAAGCTCACTATGCAGCCTACACGTCACTGCAACATTGAGTTGGTAGTCTACTAGGGAAGCACATCTCCTTTGAGACACACCAAGTGGTACGGGATGTGAATGGGTGATTTTTGCTTGTCTGGGGGATATTACAGGAGCGCAAGGTGGTGCTGTGTAGTATATATGCTTCAAACATGTAGAGGCACTCTTCCTTTGTGGAGCTGATGGAAAGCTGGCAGACAAATCCAACTACTCTTTTTTTTTTTTTAAACTTTTATTTTCATTTTGCAACAAACAAAAGAAACAACACACCAAAAGAGACAAAACAGGCATACAATAAGGAAAAGTAAACCCATTACCCCCCACCCCGATGCTTCTTCTCTACCCGATTATATCAGCATGCGAGCGCTTCCAATTAACAGTGATTATACATCAAACGATCAAAAGAGTATCTACAATACAGCATGATCATGGGACAGAGATATATACAAAGTTAGATACAAAGTTAGACAGTCAGATGAGAGCATTTAGCAAAATGTACATAGTCATTGAGCAGCTTCCATTGAGACCAATGAGAAGGAGTCTGAACGGAGGAAGCGAACAGACGAGGTATTTGTTCATATTTACTGTAAAGACAGGCATGATTCCACCATTTATTGGGGCTCAGATGGGAGCTAATTTTCCAGTATTACTTAATTAGGGAAACAGCAATGCCAAGCATAAAGTTCGAAAGGAGATAAGCCATTTTTGGGAGAGAGGGGATCCCCGCAATTGGGCGAAGTCCCACTATCCTCCAAGAAAGGGGCTCCTGAGAGTGCGAGATAGACTAAATACGACCCCAGACCCGACGCCAGTAATACTATAGTGCGGGATATTCATGCATAACATGAGGCAATGAACCAATGGCCGCAGGACGTGTCCAGCAACCATTGCCCTGAGTAGTGTTCCATTTGTCTAATCTGTGAGAAGTGTAAAAACACCGGTGGGCTAGAAAGAAGAGGGCCTGAGTGAGTGAGGCGGATCGGGAACCCGTGTCCCTCTACTCCAGATAAGGCTCCATTGCTCCGAGGTCAAAGTCACATGCAATTCTCTCTCCCATACTTTCTGCGCTATAGGGGTATCTCTAGTTATAGCATTACATAAGGTTTAGTAAAATTGGATGCTACACCCAGTGAACTACCGAGAGATCGGAAAGTCTCCAATCAACCTTATGTAGGGAATGCCGATGACGGGAGTACTCTAGTGCTCCGAAGGCGATGCTGAAGTTGCACTGACCAGAGTCGGGAGTCTAAAGATTGCATAGGAGTATTAAAGGCACCGAAGTGTCTAAAAGCATTGGTAGATAGTAGGAGTCTGATGGGAGAGTCATACCAGGGAAAAAGGTAAGAGGAATCAGTTTGCAAAGGCCCACTTCTATATCTAGCCACACAGGTCTACTCGGTACTGGATCTTCCAACCAACGAGCACCCTGTTTGAGAAGAAAAGATTGAGGGAACACTTGAGTAAAATCGCCACCAAGTATTAATGGAGCATTGGCAGAGGCCTAGGCCAACTGCGCAATACTTGCATAGTAAGCAGGTTTGTCCACATTCGGGGCATAATGCAAGTACACGTGAATTCACTATCTCCAACCTCAAGGTGTACACGGGCCCATCTACCCTCCTTGTCAGCGCTAATATCAGGTACAGTAGCATGCAAAGACTTCTTAACCAGAATGGTTATCCCGTACCATTTGGAAACGGTGGGAGAATAGGCAGCGACCCTGTGAGGCTTAGCATTGAGTTTCAGTGTTTCAGCAGAGTTTAAATGCGTTTCCTGAAGAAACACGAAATCAACATGCACATGGCTAAGATAGCTAAGGATTTCCTTTCCTTTGAGTGGACCATTAATGCCTTTGACGGTGAATGATAAGATTTTACATAAGGCCATTCAGAAAAGTTAAAATTCTGAGCATGATAGCACACATAATTTCACTATATCCCTCAAACTGACTGTATCTGGCTGTACACATGACATAGGAAAAATAAGCTAATATAATACAATGAAGCGCCCCACATTAACAAAGAAAACCGCAGTACGGTAGAGGAGAAGCAAAACCCCAAAATTACTGGCGACCATGTGTCTGCGGGGAGAAACCCCAGAGAAGGCCTAAATTGAAAAAACACATAACCTGTAGGACTGTACGTGCTCCGAATCCGACCGAGGCACACATCATGAAGGGATAGGAGACCAAAAAAACAAAAGTCATATAGAGAAAGAAAGAAAGTCCAGGCTATTTCTGTGCTTGGCTATGACCGCCGCATCGGGCCCTTCAAAATGGCGGATAGAGCCGGCAGATAAGAGTCCGAGATTTGGGATTAGCGCATCTGCTCTGCTTCTTTGGAGTCTAAAAATGTTGATAGTAGATCAGGATCTTCGAACGTCCAGGTTTGGTTGTGGAGAGTCACTCGGAGCTTCGCTGGATACAACAGGCCAAAGCGAGCCTGTAGCTGTTGAAGTCGAGGGCGAAAAGCAAGGAGTTTCTTCCGACGGTCAACGGTAGGCTTTGCCAAATCAGGAAAGAAGGAGACCTTACGACCTTCAAATTCCAAATGATGATTCGCTCGGGCAGCATGTAAAATTTGTTCCACTTGTTGATATCGTAGCAAGCTAAAGATAATAGGCCGGGGGGTCGTGCGGTTGAGCGCCATGTGGGCAGGAACACGGTGTGCGCGATCGATTTCCAGTTCTCTGTGAAAAGTGATCTTCAGCAAGGAGGGAAGAGTTTTGAGCAAGAATTCTCTTATATCTCCTGCTTCCACCCCCTCCGGCATTCCGAGGAGCCTCACATTGTTGCGACGGGCTCGATTATTGCTATCTTCTAACTCCTTTTGAAGATTCTGTATCTGGCACTCAGCCTTGTCCAGTTTGCCCAAGCGCACCTCGTGCGAGTCGAGGACCCCCGCCATATTGTCCTGTCGTAATGAAAGACTTTCAAGTCGGTCCTGGAGCACTCCAAAGTCTGCTCGCATGGCCCGAAGCGCTTCTCCATTGGACTGCACCAATTCCTTCACGCCGCGTATTTCCTCCAAAATCTCCAGGTGCATTTCGGGGTTTTCACGAAATGGGACCATCTTCTGTGGGGAGGACACCTCTGTTTTGGAAAGTTTTCCGTGAGAAGAAGAAGGAGACCCGAAGTCCAAGCGCGCTGGTTTATGGGCCGCCATCCCCCCCGAGGTGCCCCGGTCAGCTCGGAGCGAAATAGTAAATTTGTATAGGTATTAAGTCAGGATTCTAAGTAGGCCTCTCGGGAGCTTCAACGCAAAGCGTCCTACCCGCTGGACATCAGGCTCCGCCCCCAATCCAACTACTCTTTAATAATAGGAGGGTATTTCAACATGGTGGCTGATTCAGTGATAGATTGCCACCCACCATGGCTGGGACCCCGAGGGTAGAACTTGAGGGAGATAAACTTTCTCAGCTCCAAAATGGAATTAATAGACAGGTGGCACACCTTTCACCCCTCTGACCTGGAGTATACACAATACTCGGGCTCCCATAAATCCCAGGTGCATATTGACTGTCTACTATTGTCGGAGCACCTTTTTGGAAAGATCGCGGGCAGCAACATTCAACCTTGGCTGGTCTCTGACCATGCCACAGTACAAATAAATATACTGAGCGCCAGTGAACCAGGAGATTGGATGTGGCGGCTGAACCCCGTGTAGAGTTAGGATCCTGAATTCTGCCAATTCCTACACAATTACTGGCAGGACTATGGGGCAGAGAATAGCAGTAAGGATGAGGGGCCTACTACCTATTGGGAGGCCACTAAGGCGGTGTTGAAGGGGCGCATCATTGGCTTCATGAGTCAGAAACGCAAACAGAATTGCCAACTCCTGTTAGAACTGCTGGAACTAAGGCATTGCCAGACGCAATATATCACCTCAAGGACAGTGCTGCATCAACACCAGCTTCAAGAGCAGTGCAAAAAAGTAAATGATTTACTGCAACGGCAGGCATTGCAAAGTATCATAATATACAAGTACAAACTGCATCGCTGGGGTGATAAATCTGGGAAATTGCTGGCAAATCTCGTCAGGCCTTCTCAGGTATGACATACAGTTACTAGAATCCGCAGTGGTGATACTTACCTGCACGTTGGGACCCAAGTGGTCGTCCACAAATTCTTGGAATTCTTCCAGTCCCTTTATCAGAAGGGGGCCTCAAGTGAGGAGGCAAGGGAAGACTTCTTTCACGATTTGTCCTTGCCGCAGCTGAGCGAGGAAGACTGGGCCACTCTTGATTGACTCATCTCAGTAGGGGATATCCTCGCCTGCATCAACACTTTGCAACCAGTGAAGGCCCTAGGGCTGGATGATCTGGGCACAGTTTTACAAAATCTTTGGTGCAGCGGTGGCTCCCACTCTTTGGGCTATGGGTGAGGAGGCATGTGGGAAAGGGGGCTTTGCTACTACAGCGAATCATGCACTGGTGGTTCTCCTGGAAAAACTGGACAACGACCCAGAGATGATAGAAGCCTACCATCCAATCTCATTGCTTAACCAGGATCTTAAGATCTTGGCTGCTGTGCTCGGCAGATGGCTAGGCCAGGTGTACCCAGCTTGGTCCACACAGACCAGGTGGGCCTTGTGAAAGACTGCAGCGTGGCTAGCCACCTGGTAAGGACAATGACACTGTTTCGCCAGCGCCGCCCTCAGGGACAGGAGGTGATAGTAGTGAGCCTAGACGCTGAAAACATGTTTGACTGAGTCGCCTGGGACTACTTATTCTGGTTCTTTATTTATTTATTTAACAGTTCTTATATACCGCGCTCTTTGTTATCAGTGCGGTTTACACACAACAAAATTTTACTCAGACAGAATAGGATCTGTCTTAAGTTTACAGATAACCATCATAAAATTAAACCCAATAGTTACTTCAGTTTTGTCGAAGCCCACCGAGGGAGGGTTAGAACAGTTAACCTAACCCCCACCAGACGGTAGACTACTTTTATTTTTATATGTTTCACCCTAGTGTAATAAAACAATTACTTATCTTCGCCAAAAGTAGCAGTTATTCTCCATTACGTTGCAAATCATATAGGTACACGGTACACGACGTGCACGTTTCGGGTGTGCGCCCTGTGTCAAGTGCCTTTTTCCTTTCTACTTGGGCCACGAAGACTGCGTTCTTGTTGCACAGTTGAAAGGAAAAGGCACTTGACACAGGGCGCACACCCGAAACGTGCACGTCGTGTACCGTGTACCTATATGATTTGCAACGTAATGGAGAATAACTGCTACTTTTGGCGAAGATAAGTAATTGTTTTATTACACTAGGGTGAAACATATAAAAATAAAAGTAGTCTACCGTCTGGTGGGGGTTAGGTTAACTGTTCTAACCCTCCCTCAGTGGGCTTCGACAAAACTGAAGTAACTATTGGGTTTAATTTTATGATGGTTATTTTGTGACTCTTGGAGATTTCCCATCATAGGAAGGGTTTTTGCTGGTTAAGTTTACAGATAACAGGGAGCATAACATGGACTTAAACTGGGGAGAACTATTTACATTTTAACAGATATGATGTAATTCTATTTACATTACAGTAGCTCATGCATAGATATAGAACTATATGGTCTATGTACATATTCTGTAGGAGGTGTATTTGGTTTGTCATCATGAGAACTTGAGATCTTGGGGGTAGGCGGGGACTCGTTAATTATTTTAGTGAAGTACATAGTGAACAGATGATGTTTTATGGCTTTTCTGAATTGCAAAAGGTCTCTGATTGATCTGATGCTAGGGGGGAGCTGATTCCAACCTCTTGGGGCATATGATGTAAATGCTCTGTTATTAGTTGTTTGGGACCATTTTGTTGATTCACTAGGGATAACTAGTGTATTTTCAGCTGATGATCTCCTGAGTCTGTTGTTCGGGGTTTGCATGAGTAGATCGGAGATTGAGGATGGCGATAATTTATTTATAGCTTTAAAAGTGGTGAGAAGAGCTTTATATGTGATCCTGCAGCTTATCAGAAGCCAGTGAAGCTCCATTAATATCGGTGTTATGTGGTCTCTTCTTGTTGCTCCAGAGAGAATGCGGGCTGCAGTATTCATGGCTAGTTGAAGCGGATATAGGGTATTCTTGGGTAGGCCGTGTAGTGTGATATTTGCGTAGTTGAAGTGGGGTGTGACTAACGCTTGGAAAATTGTGTGGAAGTCCTCGTGCTTTAGCATGGGTCTCAGGAGTCGAAGGGTTTTGATTTTGTGGTAAATGGTTTTTACTGTGTTTTTTATGTGTTCCTTGAAGTCTAGTTGTTGATCAATAGTAACACTAAGGTAGCGTATGGATGACTTGACTGGGAGTTCAGCATCTCTTACTTTGAGGGTCGGAGGAGGTGAGAAGCGTTTGTTTCTTGAGATGATTAGGACTTCGGTCTTTTTGAAATTTATTCTCAGGTTCTGGTTAAGGAGCCAATCCGTTATTGTGTTGAAGCAGTTGATTAAAGCTGTGTAGTTGGGATTTGTGATATTGATCAGGGTAAAAATAAGCACGTCGTCTGCATAGATGAGTCAGGATAGACCAAAGGAACGGATGATTTCACTAATTGGCTGCATATATATATTAAAGAGAAGCGCGGATAGGGAGGAGCCTTGAGGTACTCCTTGCTTTTGCTGGAATGGCTCAGATGTATTGTTGCTAATGCGGACTTGTTGCCATCGGTCTTCAAGGTATGATTTACACCAGTTCCATGCGGGACCATGGATACCTTTCTCGTGGAGTCGAGCTAGGAGTCGCTGGTGATCCACTGAATCAAACGCAGCTGCAGTGTCAAGAAAGATCAATGCAAAACCCATTTTGATGCTGTCTATCCCACTGATGAGCGCATTGGAGAGGGAGGTAAGGAGTGTTTCAACCCCATGAGCGTCCCTAAAACCGTGCTGGCATGGGTCCAGAGGGGATGATATGTCTATATGTTGTTGGATCTGTCTTTGGGTCTCTTTCTCAAGTATTTTGGCTAGTAGTGGAATACTGGAGATAGGCCGATAGGATTCCTCCTTCTTTGGGTCTAGACGGTTGTTCTTCAGTAATGGTCGGATGGATGTTTGCTTGAGGGCAGCAGGGAATACTCCAGATGAGTAGGACAGGTCTGTGATCTTAGCTATGAAAGGACTAAGTTCTGAGCGCATTGTTCTGATCCAATGCGCTGCGCAAGGATCGTTTGGTGCAGTAGTAGTGTTGATGGTGGCAAAAATGTCCTCAATGGATTTTGCAGATGGAGGTGAGAGTTTAGTGAGTAGTGCTCGAGGCTGAGAGATTCTGGAAGGTTCTTGAAATGCAGTTGTATTTGCTTTAACTACTTTGGATTGAATGTAGTTAGCGTATAGTTGCGGATGAATAGACTCTTGTTGTGGTGGAGATGGTTCCTTAGTTAGTGATTTTACTAAGTTGAAAAGATCTCGTGGTTTGTTTAGCGAGCAGCTAAGGAGTTCAGAGTGGAATTCCTTCCTCTTGAGCCAAGTTGAATCGCGGTGAGTTTTCAGGTGAGCTAAGTAGGTTTCTTGGTCTTGGGTGTTATGGGTGCACCTCCATTTTCTCTCTAGTTTTCTCAGGTGGTTTAGTGATGCTCGTAGCTCAGGCGAGAACCATGGGGCGGGTGGCTTTTTGTTGGTATGACCATTAGGCATTGAATGTTTATTAGTAGTCGCTTGTTGGGCATATAGGAGAAGGGTGTCATTCCAGATAGCTACTGCCTCATCGAGGTTGGATGGTGTGAGAGCGAGCTTTGGGAGTGCCTGTTTGGTGATCACTTCTTTATCCAATGGTTTGAAACGTACTGAGTTAGCTGATGTTTGGGTATCTGGTTGTCTAAGTGTGATCCATTGTGCCGGTATCTGGAAAGTTATCAGGTTGTGATCTGACCATGGGACAGGAGTGATGGAGAGATTGAAACTGCATCTCGTGCCTGTGACTGTAGGTGGAGCAAAAACTAGATCGAGGATATTTCCTTTTTTGTGGGTAGGGTCTATTACAGTTTGTTTGTAGCAGAGATTCTCCATTGCTTCAAGGAAGGTGCTTGATAAGGTGGGCTGTGTGGAGGCAAGATTAAAATCACCCAGTAGCCAGTTTTGTTTGCTGGGATCTTCAGGATTAGCAGCTAGATCGATTATGTCAGAGAACTCGTCTGAAGAAGCGCTTGGTGCTCTGTATACAAGATTGATGGTGTTGATTTTGTTGGAGATGGTTATTGTGTCTAGGTGGGGTGAGCTCCTGGTTAGGTTAATTCGGTATTGTAGTGCAGATTTTGCAAGAATGAAGACTCCTCCTCATTTTCTGTTTTGTCTATTGCATGTGAAGATTGAGATGTTAGGTGGGGTGAGTTGATTTAATAGCACAGAGTCTGTGTCTGAGAGCCATGTCTCAGTGACCATTAGTAAGTCTAGGTTCATGTTGGTTATTAAGTCACTAATGGCTGGCCATTTATTGCGGGCCGAGCGTGCGTTGATGAGGGCGCACTTGAGGTCATCCTGAACTTCTGTTTTGTTAACTCTTGAGTTAGCAGTAAGATCTAGCGTTACATAGAGCAAGTGTGTCTGTCTCCTGTAATGGGATCTTACTTGAGGCTGATATTGATTGTGATAGAATTTCCTACTTATGCCTTGGAGTGTGGGGATTGGATTATGGTCATGGAGAAGCACGTTGGATTCGGAGATGACACTTGCAAGGGTGTACAGGAGTGCAAGTGCTATAGTGGGTATGGCCATGATTCGTTCTGTGTGGTGATGGCTCTGGAGGCAGGTTTCTTTAGCAATATTCCTTATCGCCTTTGAAGTAGGATAGGGCAAGCAAAGCCTTGTGCTTCTTATGTTATTGCTCAAAGAGGTGTGAGAGCGAGCAGGTGGAGGCGGGGGGGGCAAGGATTAAGTGTGGAGAGGTGAATGTGTGCTAGCTCACTGTAGAAGTGGACGCTACTCCATTAGAAGTAGTGGTTATTTATACAACAGTCTAGAATACAATCAGATTATTTATCTGCTTAGTTACATTGTACTGATACATAAATAGTAAGTTATCTGCTCTAATATTCACCACTTGAAACTGAAAAAAATATATTTTTTTCAAACCAAGCCACTAAAGTGTAACAAGGTCTCAGTCAAAAACACACAGCTATTTGTAAAGGGTTTTTAATTATCTCCCTTACTACTCACTACTGTTTACATCAATGACCTTTTCTTTACATGCACTTTGGCTGTTTTTTTTTAGTTTTTTTCAATAAAAAGTAAATTCTGTGTATTCTTTAAAGAGTCCGTACAGCTGACATTCCTCAATCAAAATTGACTTCTGTTAATGTCAAATATTAATGCAGCTAGTACTTAGCTTCTACTCTGAAAGCAGTGTCTTTCTTCATGCTGGCAATTTCAATTTCAATTTAAATCCCAATGCCGTACTTCTAAGGCGCTCAAGCATTTCACAATTCGTGTTTCATCAGGGGATTGCGATTAGATGTTTCGAACTGAGTAGAGAAATACAACAAAAGACTTTTATGTTCTCAATACTTCTTCTTTGTTTCATATAAGTACTTTATTAATGTCACCAGAACGTGTATCACCAAACATACCTCTATTTTAGTAACCCATACTTCACTGCAAATAAAGGGAAACTCCAACCACCGGGTTTCCCCCGCTGCCTCTCTGATCCAAAAGACGCCGCGCATGCGGTTTGGAGACTGACTTCGGTCCTTATGAGGACTTATTACAAAACTCCGCCCCTCCCGCTATTCACTATTGCCGAAGCTCTTTATACACATGCTGACCACTCTAGCAAAGCATTTAGACTTTGGGGTTTAACTGTGTTTAGAAGGAAAATACATCGTTGTTCTTCCCTGAGTAAGGTCTGCTCCTTAGTTCTGCCACCATGGGGAAAATCGACCCGATCCACAACAAAACATCTCAACTGATCAAAGGTATGTCTTTCAGTGATGCAGTGTTGCACTAAAGGTGCTTCCAGCACTCTATTATTCACGCGGCTACGATGTTCACCCATCCTCAGTTTCAAAGAACGAACAGTTTTTCCAATATATAACATTGCACAAGGACAGCGAACCGCATATATTACATAAGTGGACAAGCACGTTGTCGCTTTGCGCAAACGATATGTAACATCTCTGTGTACAAAATGTATTATTTCCAACGTTACTGCGCAAATACTGCAACTACCACATTTCTTATGTCCCGATTCACTCACCAACTCATCAGGAGGATGCACTGGGCGTAAAATAGTTGGACTGAGCTGCTCCTTCAAATTAGTGCTCCTACTCCATACACATCGTATTTTCTTATCACGGAGTCCTTGAATAGTCCCCAGAACTTTACTATGTTGTCTGATGATGTTCTGGATCCCTTTACTCAAAGGAGAAAAATGGGTGACGAGATTAACTTTATCAGAATCTGTCCGCGTGCCACGGCACCTTACTTGTCCTTGATGTGTCAACAAGAGCCAACGATCATTGCACAAGGCTCGGGTGTATGCCCGTTTCACTACGGGTGCCGGATAACCTCTTGTTAAAAAGTTATTTTTCAGCTGTTTAGATTTTATTCGAAAGTCCATGGAATCTGAGCAATTTCTCCGATATCTTAAAAACTGAGAGAAAGGCAATCCCTCTTTAAGCTGTCGCGGGTGAGCACTTTTAAAATGCAGAAAAGTATTGCGGTCCGTCGATTTACTGTAAATTGTGGTATTCCAGGTTGCCTGGCTCCTAGTAATTTGCAGATCCAAATATATTATGACATCTCGATGATATACTGAAGTAAACTTGATATTGGGATCACACTGATTCAACCAATTAAAAAATGTAAGTAAATCCCTCTCTGTACCTCGCCAGAGCAGGAAGATGTCATCAATATAACGGTGCCACACAACTATGTTACTCTGATATGAAGATGTCTCCAACCAAGTTTTCTCAAATAATCCCATATAGAGGTTTGCGATAGAAGGCGCGCATGTTGCGCCCATCGCTACACCCGAGATCTGTTGATACAGGGAGTCCTGAAATTGGAAAAAACTTTTAAATATCACTAAACGTACTAATTGTAATAACAAAGTAATAGTGCCCTCACTCAAGTCACCTCGTTGATATAAAGATTGTTCAACGGTTTGATAAGCTGCTTCCTGGGGAATGTTGGTGCATAAAGAAACGACGTCCAAGGTCACCAGAAATGTGTCATCACAGTCTGCCCAAGAAGACGAACCTGCCAAAATGTTCAAAAAATGTGTGGTGTCTTTTATGTATGATGGAATTGTGGGCAAAAGCGGACGCAAGAAGGAGTCCAAAAAAGTCGAAACCGGTTCTAATGGAGTCCCTTTAGTTGACACTATCGGTCGCCCCGGAGGAGCTTGCAAGTTTTTATGAATTTTTGGCACCGTGTAAAACCGTGCTATAGTAACAGAAGTGCCATTCAAATAACGATATTCTTTTCATTCCAAAAGATGAAGATGTAAAGCCTCCAAAGTTATCCTCTTAATCTCTGATCAGTTGAGATGTTTTGTTGTGGATCGGGTCGATTTTCGCTATGGCGGCAGAACTAAGGAGCAGACCTTACTCAGGGAAGAACAACGATGTATTTTCCTTCTAAACACAGTTAAACCCCAAGGTCTAAATGCTTCGGTAGAGTGATCAGCATGTGTATAAAGAGCTTGGACAATAGTGAATAGCGGGAGGGGCGGAGTTTTGTAATAAGTCCTCATAAGGACTGAAGTCAATCTCCAAACCGCATGCGCGGTGTCTTTTGGATCAGAGAGGCAGCGGGGGAAACCCGGTGGTTGTAGTTTCCCTCTATTTGCAGTGAAGTATGGGTTACTAAAATAGAGGTATGTTTGGTGATACACGTTCTGGTGACATTAATAAAGTATTTATATGAAACGAAGAAGAAGTATTGAGAACATAAAAGTCTTTTGTTGTATTTCTCTACTCAGTTCGAAACATCTAATCGCAATCCCCTGATGAAACACGAATTGAGAAACGCTTGGGTGCCTTAGAAGTACGGCGTTGGGATTTAAATTGAAATTGAAATTGAAATTGCCAGCATGAAGAAAGACACTGCTTTCAGAGTAGAAGCTAAGTACTAGCTGCATTAATATTTGACATTAACAGAAGTCAATTTTGATTGAGGAATGTCAGCTGTACGGACTCTTTAAAGAATACACAGAATTTACTTTCTATTGAAAAAAACTAAAAAAACAGCCAAAGTGCACGTAAAGAAAAGGTCATTGATGTAAACAGCAGTGAGTAGTAAGGGAGATAATTAAAAACCCTTTACAAATAGCTGCGTGTTTTTGACTGAGACCTTGGTACACTTTATTGGCTTGGTTTGAAAAAAATATATTTTTTTCAGTTTCAAGTGGTGAATATTAGAGCAGATAACTTACTATTTATGTATCAGTATTGATTGCTCTGTGATTTGACCAATAGTATAGTTACATTGTACAGCAATATACTATCTAGTTTAGCTATTTTGTACAGCAATGTTCTGATTAGTTTAGTTACTTTGTTACAGCAATATTCTGACTGGTTTAGTTACTTTGTACAGCAATAAAGTGACTAGTTTGTACAGATTTGTATGACTTACAGACTGTGTTGTTATGTTAGGGCGTGTATAATGTCAGTGGTCTGCTTTTATTCTTTGTGAGTCTTGTGTTCGGTTCTTTAGTTCAGCTGGAGTGGAGGCAGATGATGGTTCCCGATGGAGGAGGGCAAGACCTGGAGGTTTGGATGCTAATTGCAACGAAGCGATGTCTTCAGGCATATGGGTTCTCTGTTGCGGTCCCCGCCTAAAGGTTTGGGCTGGGCTTGGGCTTGGTGACCACTTTGCCAGCTGGATATGGGTGTTTTATTCTGGCCAGCAGACCCAACTCCTCGTGAATGGACGATTAACGGAAGCATTCGAGCTGCACAGTGGAACTAGGCAGGGATGCCCACTGTCCCCCTGTTATTCATCCTATCATTGGAACTATTTGCCATTAAGCTACTCGCAGCCAATAAACTGCTGGGGATGTACTAGTGTGGACACAGAAATGTAAGATAATCCTTTTTGTGGACGACATGTTGGTTAGCATGCCTTACTTCCCCGAGAGGCTGAAAGGGCTGCTTGCTCTGCTTGAACAATTTGGCAGCTTTTTGGGCCTCTGTATCAATACCAACAAGTTGGAAGCACAAATGTTGGGGGAAGTGAGGGGAAGGAAACAGCTGGTAGCCCAACCATTCACTTGGTCAAGGTTGCCGCTCAAATATCTCAGCATTTATATACATAGTTACTCGTTTGGTCTACCAGAAAAACATTCAGGACAAGGTTTGACAATTGAAGTATCTCTGCGACAGGTGGACAGAACTCCCCTGATCCTTTTATGGTCGGGTAGCCCTGCTTCGTATGGCGATCTTCCCCAAAATCTTGTACCAGCCAGAAATACTCCCAATTTGGGTGCAGCGGGAAGGAGGAAGATCAGCTGAGGGGGCTGTTTCAAAACTTTATTTAGCGGGGCTATAGAGCCCGGATCAGCTACGCTAAAGTGATTCTGTCGCCAGAGCAGGAGAGAGTGGAGCTGCCCGATCTGAGGGTGTATAATGTGGCCTCTCTCCTGTGATGGGTGTATAAGGCTCTGCAGCACACAGAGAGGTATGCCCCGTTGGGGTTATTGAACTGCTGGAGCCACTCCTATGTATAAAACTTTAATTATGCAGAAAATTGGGGGGGGGGAGGCTTTGTCAGAAATCAGAATCATCTTGTTCACAAATATATCTAGTGCCAAATTGATGGAGTAGAAAAGGAGTGATGGGGGAAGGGGAATAACATGAATAACTAGTTATTGTCAGAGTCATATGATGATTAATATAAATAATCACGAACAGGCGCTAAAATACATTAAAAAAATATAAGGGAAACATCTATCAAATTTAAATACATAAAACTTAGTATGGAAAATAATGGCGGGAAATTCCCATTATTGCGATAAAAAATAATGAATATATAATGAATAATGAAATAATGAATAATAATGGAACTAATAACCCCTCCGATCCACATGCTTTAAAGTTCTTTGCCCTCACCTCCTCCTTTGACCTCCAACTTTGCTCCACTGCCCACACCCACCTACACGGCCACTTCCTTGACCTAATACTCTTCTCTAATTCCTCTCCCTCAAACTTCTGTAACTCAATCCTCCCCTCATTTGATCATCACCTATTAACCTTTAATCTTCAGCTCCCGCCCTCCCAACCTCATCTCGTCTCCTCCATCCTATTTAGAAACCTCCACAATATTGATCCCCTAACCCCTCCTCCACCATTTCTCTATCTCTCTCCTCCATTATGTCCTCCAAGTCCATCGACGAGGCAGTATCCTCTTATAATGCTGCACTATTCTCAGCTTTTGACACTCTTGCCCCACCCACCCCACGTCCTGTCAGATGATCTGTTCCCCAGCCCTGGCTTTCATCCACAACCCGCTATCTATGCACCTGTGCCCATTCTGCTAAACGTGCTTGGTCCAAATCCCGCTCCCCAGAAGACCACCTACACATCAAATTCATGCTAGGTTCCTTCCAGTCAGCCATAGCACTTGCCAAACAAGAATACTACATCTAACCAACTCCCTTGCCTCTGATCCTCGCCGCCTCTTTAATACCCTCAAGTCTCTCCTCAAGGCGCCTCCGCCCCCGGTCCCACCTTCTCTTTCTGCCCAAACCCTAGCCAACTACTTCCATGACAAAATCACCCTCCAATTCCCCGCCTCCTCATCTACCTCCCCCCCCCATTTCTCCCCTCCCACCCATACCTCCGCTGCTACCCTTTCCCTCCTTCCATATGATCTCCGAAGAAGAAACCACACTCCTTCTTTCCTCTTCCAGACCCACCACCTGTTCCTCTGACCCTCTTCCCACCCATCTTCTCCACCCCATCTCCTCCACTGTTGTCCCCTCCATCTCTCATATTCTCAACCTTTCACTCTCCACTAAAACTGTCCCTGCAGACTTCAAACATGCTGTTGTCACACCCCTCCTCAAGAAACCCTCACTCTATCCTACCTGTCCTTCTAACTATTGTCCCATTTCCCTCCTTCCCTTCATATCTAAATTACTAGAACAACGGTTCACCGCCGCTGCCTCAACTTCCTCACCTACCAAGCCCTCCTAGACCTTCTACAATCTGGCTTCCGCCCCCTACATTCCACTGAAACAGCGCTTACAAAAGTCTCCAATGACTTATTCCTGGCTAAATCTAAGGGCCTCTACTCTGTCCTCATCCTTCTTGACCTCTCCTCTGCCTTTGACACTGCTGACCATAATCTTCTCCTCACCACCCTCTCCTCTCTTGGTTTCAAGGGCTCCGTACTTTCCTGGTTCTTCTCCTACCTCTCCCACCGCTCCTTCAGTGTATGCTCAGGCGGCTCCTCCTCCTCTCCTACCCCTCTCCGTGTTGGTGTACCCCAGGGATCCATCTTGAGCCCTCTCCTTTTCTCTCTCTACACCCAAGCCCTTGGCGTGCTTATCTCCTCCCATGGCTTTCAGTACCATCTCTATGCCGATGACTCCCAAATCTACCTCTCCACACCTAATATCTCTCCAGCAATCCAGACCAAGATCTCTGCCTGCCTTTCTGACATTGCTGCCTGGATGTCTCATCGCCGATTGAAATTGAACATGGCCAAGACTGAACTCCTTGTCTTTCCCCCCAACTTTTCCCCTCCTCTTCCCCCTTTTTCGGTCTCTGTGGATGGATCCACTATCCTTCCTGTTCCCTCAGCCTGCAACCTGGGGCTTATCTTTGACACCTCCCTCTCCTTCTCCGCACATATGCAACTCGTAGCTAAGACCTGCCGCTTCTTTCTCTACAACATCTGCAAAATCTGCCCCTTCCTTTCTGAACACACTAACAAAACGCTTATCCACTCCTTAATCTCCTCTCGTCTTGACTACTGCAACCTGCTCCTTGCTGGTCTCCCCGTGAGCCATCTCCTTCCCCTTCAATCTATACAAAATCACGCGGCTCAAATAATCTTCCACCAGCCTTGCCATGCCCACATTACTCCTCTTCTCAGGTCGCTTCACTGGCTCCCTGTCCAATTCCACATCCAATACAAACTTCTCCTACTGACCTACAAATGCATCCACTCCACGGCCCCTCAATACCTCTCATCTCTTATCTCTCCCTATGCCCCCTCTTGGGAACTTCGCTCCGCTAGCAAATTACTTCTATCTAGGCCTTTCACTCGCACCACTAACTCCCGACTTCGCTCCTTTCACCTTGCTGCACCGTATGCCTGGAACAGCCTACCTCTGCCTATACGCCAGGCACCCTCCCTGGCCCTCTTCAAATCCAGGTTGAAGACCCACCTCTTCACTGTTGCATTCAGATCCTGACTTCTATCCTCATCTCAACCTAACCCCCATTAATTAATTTTCATAGCCAAATTGTAAAGACCATACTCGGCCTGCACCGATTTGACTTATGCCTGTATTGTTGCGACTAGATTGTAAGCTCTGATGAGCAGGGACTGTCTCTTGTATGTTTGACTGTACAGCGCTGCATGCGTGGCTCTATATAAGTGCTAAATAGTAGTAGTAGTAGTAGTAGTAGGCTGAGGGAGAAATAAGATGGCAGCAGGAGATGCGGCACTGTGAGGCTGCGTTTTCCCTTGTTCCTTAGCCTTAGGGTGTGCTCCTTACTGATTGTGGTATGGGGTGGAAAAAGAGGAAGCAGGCTGGATTACCCCCAGGACCGGTCTTGCCAGGTGCCTCTGACCAGCGAATCTTGGATGCTTGTGGCTTTGCGGTGGACGCTGGAGCGGTGTTTTCAATGGGGCCGGCAGATGGTGTGTCGTCCCTGAGCGCCTTGGGAGCCTGTCTCTCTCCGGAGCAGCGAACCCCCCCCCCCCCCCCCACTGCGACTCAAATGTTTTTCGCCGGCTGGAGTAGCACTTCCTTATGGCCTGCCTGTGAGCACGCCATTGAAGAAGGGCGATGGGGGTACTTCAGCAGCGGTAACTCTCCCCCCTGGCTCTGTGGTGCAGCAAAAGGCAGCACTGGGAGTTAAATCATCGGAGTTGGAGGCTACAGCTGTACAAAGCTGAGAGGAGGGTTCTTCTGGTGTCTGCATGTTTGTGAGACCTGCGGTGATTACAATGGACGTGCTGTGGGACAGTCTGGCAGCCCTGAACACCTCTCTGACCAATGTTATGGGTTCTGTGAGTACTGAACTTTCAGGAGTGAAATGTTCTTGTGTAAATCTCTCCAGTGTCCAGGAAGAACAAGCGGGGAGAATCTCCAGGTTGGAACAGGATGTTGGGCAGCTTCGGGACTTAGTAGCTGCTCAGATTTTGGACAGAACTGTGTCTATTAGGAAAATAGAATATCTGGAAAATGAGGTTCGTCAATGTAATCTTCGATTTCTGAATTTCCCGAGATCTCCAGTGTTGTCATATATGGAGATGGTGAGGAAGTACTTTGGGGAAATTTTGAAGATCCTCCCAGAGCATTTTCCGCCTTTGACTAGGGCTCAGTATCTGTCTCTGGGTGTAGGGGACCAGGTTTCTACTGCTCCTCCTGTATCCCCCAGGATGGGGGATATTACGGGGTTTTTGGAAAACTCCCTGGAGGTTATTACAGAAAGAGCTACTCTCCTTGTTACCCTGGCACTAGAGTCTGATAAATTTTTTGTTCTTAGATTATATTTCAAGAACTTCAATGAGGATTTTTTAGGCTCTCATGTGAGAATTTTCCCTGATATATCTCGTGCCTCACAGCTGAGAAGGAAGGACCTTTTGGTCCTTCGCCCCAGGGTTTTGGCCCTGGGGGCAACCTTTCAGTTAAAATTTCCTGTCAAATGTTGTATCTCGTACAAAGAGAAAATATATTTGTTTTTTGAGCCTAGACAACTTCTGTAGTTTTTGGAAGCTAGAGAGGATGAAGTTGCTGTGCCATCTCATTCGGCTGATGCTTAAGTCTCTGCCTGCCTTGTAATTCAGTTTAGTGATTTAGGTAGTTCTCCAGGACCAAGCAGGAAGTCAGTCCTCACATATGGGTGACGTCGGCGCCGATGGAGCCCTCGCGGAGCAATTTTCCCCAGCTTTCAAAGAAAGCCTTTGGGAATTGCAGCGCGCATGCGCGGTCCCCTTCCCGCCCAAGGGTGCCATCTTAGCCAGTCTTCTTTATTCCGCGGAGCCCTACAGACGTGCCCGTCTTGTCCCCGCTGAAAAGTTGATTTTTTCGTGATTTATCTCTTTTTTCTCGGTCGGTTCGACGCCGGTCCTTTTCCTGCCCGGACTCGCGACGCCGTTGCGAGTCCTTCTGTTATTTTTCGGTTTTTCTGATTTTCTGCTGGTATTTGGGAATGCTCCAAATTCATGTCTCGAGCAGCCTATGATGGCTTTGAAGCATCGGCACGGGTGGCCGCAGCCAGCATCGGTGCCCGCCGACAGGCTTGGCTTCAGTCGTCTGACCTTGAACCCTGGGTGCAGGACAAGTTGGTCGATGTCCCCTGCCGAGGTGAGAACCTCTTTGGCAAGCCCATGGCTGAAAAGGCTGCACAAATCGAGACGGAGACTCTCACCAGAACTAGGCTTTCTAGGAAGACCTCCGCCCCTTCCCAGAAGAAGAAGGGCTCGGGAAAGAAGCCCTTTTACCCGAGAAAGGCGGCTGCCTATAAACACTACCCTCAATATCAGGCCTCCGCAGCTCCCCAACAGGGTCAGCAGGCCAAGGGACGGGGTAACGGGTCCCGTAGGCAGCAAGCCCCCAAGCCTGCACCACCGGCCCCTGCTCAGCAGGGTGGGGGTTTTTGACTTCATCAGCATAGCCTCTCCCCCTCAGCTGGTTCCTCCCAGCACAGGAGGCCGGCTGGTTCACTTTGCCCACAGGTGGTCCAATATCACCTCAGATGCCTGGGTGCTTCAGGTGGTGAGAGAAGGCTATCTTCTCCACTTCCACCAGGTCCCTCCCTCCTATTTCCCGGGAGAACCTCCACGACTCCCTCTGCACAGGGACTTACTCCTTCAGGAGTTAGCAAGTCTTCTTCAGGAACAGGCTGTGGAACCGGTGCCCCACCACCTGAGGGGTCAAGGCTTCTATTCCAGGTATTTCCTAATACCAAAATGAACAGGAGGCCTCAGACCCATCCTGGACTTGCGCAACCTCAACAAGTTCCTCGTCAGGGAGAAGTTCAAGATGCTTACCCTTGGAATCCTTCTGCCCTACCTCCAGCAGGGAGATTGGCTATGCTCCTTGGATCTAAAGGATGCCTACACGCACATCCTCATCCACCCAAGCCACCGCCAATACCTAAGGTTTGTGGTGGCAGGAAATCATTACCAGTACAGAGTACTGCCCTTTGGCCTATCCTCCGCACCACGAGTCTTCACAAAATGTCTCGCGGTGGTGGCGGCTTATCTCCGGCTTCACGGCCTCTATGTCTTTCCGTACCTAGACGACTGGCTCATCAGAGCATCGTCCTCTCCAGAAGTCACAAAAGCCACACACCGCACTGTGACTCTTCTGCAGTACTTGGGCTTTGTCATAAACTTCGCAAAGTCCACTTTGCTCCCCTCGCAAGATCTCGAGTTCATCGGCGCAAGATTGCACACTCTTCAGGCACGAGCTTTCCTACCTCTCGACAGGGCTCAACGGCTCATGGACTTAGCCAGCTGCTTTCGCAGCCAGTCCCTGGTCTCCGCCAGGCGCTTCCTGAGACTACTCGGCCATATGGCTTCCACCGTCCACGTGACCCCCAATGGCCGCCTGAATATGCGGACTGCTCAGTGGTGCCTTCGCAAGCAGTGGCAACAGGCCACGGGCGGCCTAGCCGACTTAGTGCGCATCTCCGTCCCGCTGGCCTCTTCTCTACAGTGGTGGCTTCATCGGCCGAACCTGGTGCTCGGAATGCCTTTTCAGTCTCCTCCGCCGGCTCAAGTGCTGACGACCGATGCTTCTCTCCTAGGATGGGGAGCGCATTGCCAAGGGGCATGTACTCAAGGTCTCTGGACCACGTGGGAGTCTGCGCAGCAGATCAACTTCCTGGAGCTCAGAGCAATCCGTCTGGCTCTCAAGGCTTTCTCCCACCTGACTTCTCACCAGTCCGTCCTTGTCCAGAAGGACAATCAAGTTGCCATGTTCTACGTGAACAAACAGGGAGGCACGGGCTCCTTCCTTCTCTGTCGAGAAGCACAGAAGCTCTGCTCTTGGGCCGTCAGCCACGGCATTCTTCTCAAGGCAGTTTATCTCCCAGGCCAAGAAAATTGCCTGGCGGACAAACTCAGCAGAATCCTCCAGCCGCACGAGTGGCGCCTGGATCCCTTGGTGGTTCAGAAACATTTTCTGAAGTGGGGCCTCCCCACGATGGATCTCTTTGCCAGTCCTCTCAACCGGCAACTTCCTCGCTTCTGCTCTCGGCAGCCGCATCCCCTTCGAGTAGCGGCGGATGCTTTTCTGCTCTCATGGTCGAAAAGCCTTCTGTATGCCTTTCCTCCCATACCGCTAGTCTCCCGAACTCTTTTCATGGTTCTCCGAGACAAAGCTTCCATGATCCTGATAGCTCCTCGCTGGCCCAGACAGCCGTGGTTTCCACTCCTGCTGCAATTAGCGGTGGAGGATCCGTTCCCTCTGGGGTTTCAACCAGATCTCCTAACACAGGATCAGGGATCCCTGCTACACCCCAACCTCAGATCTCTACATCTGATGGCCTGGCTGCTGAAAGGGTAGTCCTTGCTCCCCTTCTATTGCCGGCAGAGGTGGAAGAGGTCGTCCTAGCTTCCCGGCGACCTTCTACCCGCAAATGCTACGCCCTTAAATGGCGTCGCTTTTCCACTTGGTGTGCCCAGCAGTCTCAGGATCCCTTCTCCTGCTCGGTGTCGGTGATCTTGCAGTACTTGCTCTACCTCTCTAATCTGGGACTTAAGTCCAACTCCGTCAAAGTTCACCTCAGTGCTCTCTCAGCACATCATGTGCCGGTGGACGGCAGACCTCTTTCCAGCGACCCTCTCGTGGCGCGGTTTCTCCGAGGTCTCCTTCTACTTAAACCACCTCTGCGCCCGCCAGCACCTGACTGGGATCTGAATGTGGTTTTACAGCGGATCACCTGTCCGCCTTTTGAACCTATGGCTACCTGTTCTCTACGTTTTCTTTCTTGGAAAACCTTATTCCTGATAGCCCTCACTTCCGCTAGACGCGTAAGTGAATTGCAGGCCCTCGTGTCTGATCCCCCTTACACTCGGTTCTACAAAAATCGGGTAGTCCTACGGACTCACCCTAAATTTCTTCCAAAAGTGGTCTCCCCTTTTCACATCAATCAGGAGGTGGTACTTCCGACCTTCTTTCCCAGGCCACACTCCAGCCGAGCTGAAATGGTCCTGCATACCCTGGACTGTAGAAGGGCATTGAACTTCTACCTTGACCGTACGCGGGAGCACCGTAAAGCTGCTCAGCTTTTTGTATCTTTTGACCCCAATAAATTGGGGCTCCCGGTCTCCAAGCGTACTCTGTCCATCTGGGTTGCTGACTGTATCGCTTGGGCTTATGGGGCAGCCGGACTCTCCTTAGAAAGTCGAGTCACGGCTCATTGTGTTCGGGCGAAGGCTACGTCAGTGGCTTACCTCCGCTCTGTTCCATTGGCAGACATCTGCCGGGCCGCTACTTGGTCTTCGAGCCAGACTTTTGTGGTCCATTACTGCCTCGAGAGGGAGTCCCGCAGGGACAGTGCTTTCGGACAGGCAGTCCTCCGAAATCTCTTCGAGGTTTGAGCAACTCCTACCCTCCATCCCGGATGGGGGCTACCGGTGGGTAATAATTCAGTGAAGATTCCTTCCTTCTGTACTGCTGAGCTAGAGGGAGCTCATTTTGTGCATAGGGTCTCCGGTAGCCTTAAGCTTGGGAGTCCCATATGTGAGGACTGACTTCCTGCTTGGTCCTGGAGAAAGCGTAGTTACTCACCTGTAACAGGTGTTCTCCAGGAGCAGCAGGAATCAGTCCTCACAACCCTCCCTCCTCCCCTTGGAGTTGCATTTATCTGCTTTAGATTTTTTTGCAAATTTTTATGCTGTCTTTTAGCTATGTCATCTGACTGGCTAAGATGGCACCCTTGGGCGGGAAGGGGACCGCGCATGCGCGCTGCAATTCCCAAAGGCTTTCTTTGAAAGCTGGGGAAAATTGCTCCGCGAGGGCTCCGTCGGCGCCGACGTCACCCATATGTGAGGACTGATTCCTGCTGCTCCTGGAGAACACCTGTTACAGGTGAGTAACTACGCTTTTAGGACCCTTTGGTTCCTTTACTTTCCTTGATTTTTTTATTTTATTTCCTGGTACTCCTTCAATATTTCCTCACTTGTGGACTAATAATGTAAATGGTTTTTTTGTTGTTTCTTTATGATGTATCTTCTTTAATTTTGATGGCCATTTTCTTTTTCATTCAATGTGAATACTTGGATGTATTGTTCATTAACACTGGATAAATAAAAAATAAAAAAATAATGAACGCTGTGTACAGCGTATAAAAGAAGAAGAAGAAACGGGCTTATTGAGAAAACATTTGCGCATGTGTAGAGCATAAATTCTGTAACATACCAGCTTTAAAAAGAAATTTTCTTTTTTCTATCATGCGGTGCAAACCTATAAGTGCAGTAAGCTCTGTGTCGGCATGCCATTTTTATGAAGGCATTTTGAACCCGCGAAAAGGAGGTCAAAAGTCATTGCTGACAGAGCCAATGTACACAGACCATACAAATAAAAGTAAAAAAGGAGGTATATTGTCCAGCTTTAGAAATGAAAAGAGGGGGGACTTTATCAAATATCGGAATCCTCCTGTATCTACTAGTGCTAAACCAAGTAATAGTGTTCCGTTATATATTCATATCGGAGCCAGATCATATCCTAAAAAAATGTATATGAAATCATCACAGGCTAGCCAATAAATTATATTAAAATGAAAAAAGACATTTATTAAAGGCTATGCCACATTTGAAAATAAACGTGAAGTGTGTGAACGGGAAAATCCCATTGTTGCGATCAAAAGCAATGAACGCTGTATCCAACTCGAGCAGACAGTATAAAAACAAAAGATACAGCGGGCTTGTTAAAAGGGGATCTGTTTAAGAATAAGTTAATCTCCTATTATGCACATGTAAAGCACAAGTTTTATAACATACCTTGTCCAAAAAGGGAATCTTTCTCACTTCATTCAGGCAGAGAAACCTGTGAATACAGTGAGTTCTATGCTGGCGTGCCATGTTGTGAGGACATTTAAAGCATTCAAAACCATGCCAAAAGGGAGGTCAGAGGTCACTGTTCCAAGGGCAAAAAAAGGAATTATAAAATAAAATTGTGAAATAAAAGGAGGGGTACCATTGAGTCCAGAAAACTTGTGGGTAAATTGTTATTCAGGGGAAAACTAAAAGGTAATCACCTAATAAGAGTGTGGGGGGAGGGGGGATATTATGAGCAGTCAGTAAGAGAGCAAAGATTAGGGTTGCCAACCGGCCGGTTTTCAGCCGGCCTGGCCGGTTTTTCCATGGCCAGGCCGGCTGCCGGCACAGATGTCAAACCGGCCGCTGAAAAGCCGGTTTTTTGCTCTGGCCGCAAGATCGGGAGCGGCCAGAGCAAAAAACCGGCTTTCCTCCCGAAGTCCGCGGCGCGAATGCGAACGCGAACACGATTCCCCATAATAGTGCAGCCGCTGCTTCTGCTTTGTACAGAGCAGCAGCTGCACTACACTTACTTTGAAAAGTAAAGAAACTGTATGAGGAGCCCTCCGGTCATGGCAGAGCCCGAGGAAGTGATGTCATGGGGGCGGGTTCCTCACAGGTTGTCTTTCCTTTCAAATTAACTTTATTGCAGCTAAAGTTAATTTGAAAAGGAAAGACAACCTGTGAGGAGCCCGCCCCCATGACATCACTTCCTCGGGCTCTGCGATGACCGGAGGGCTTCTCACACAGTTTCTTTACTTTTCAAAGTAAGTGTAGTGCAGCCGCTGCTCTGTAGAAAGCAGAAGCAGCGGCTTGGGCAGGGCAGGGGTGTGAGTGAACCAGCAAGGGGGGGGGGGTGATGGTGTGATTAAACCAGCAGGAAGGAGGGAGGGAGGGAGGGGGGGGGGGTTTGGTGTGAGTGACCCAGCAGGAGGGGGTGAGTGAGTGCAGGGGGGTGGGTGAGTGAACCAGCAGTGGAAGGGGGGGGTGGTGTGAGTGAACCAGCAGTGGAGGGGGGGTGTGTGAGTGAATCAGCAGTGGAGGGGGGATGGTGTGAACCAGCAGGGGAGGGGGGTTGGTGTGAGTGAACCAGTAGGGGAGGGGGGGGGTGATGGTGTGAGTGAACCAGCAAGGGGGGGGGGAGTGAGTGACACGGGGGTGGGTAAGTGAACCAGCAGGGAGGGGAGTGGAGGGGTGGTGTGAGTGAACCAGCAGGGGAGGGGGTGAGTGAGTGAACCAACAGGGAGGGGGGGGGCGAGTGAGTGAACCAACAGGGAGGGGGGGGCGAGTGAGTGAACCAGCACTGAGGGGAGGGGGGGTGAGTGAACCAGCACTGAGGGGGGGGTGAATGAATCCTCGGTAATTTTTGTGGGTGGGGCTGGGGGCGGGGCGGGGCAGGGGCGGGACTGGGGGAGGAGAATGGGTGGAGCATGGCGAGCCACAGGTGTCAGGTTTTTCTCGGTGAAAAAGTTGGCAACCCTAGCAAAGATAAAGGTGAGAAGAATAAAAGAGAAAGGAGCACAGTGACTTTCCAGGTCTGACAGTCCTGAAGACCATCAGGGAGGTTTAGTAGTGTCCATTGATTGAGCAGGATTTTCCTCTGACAAGCTGTCAAGTTGCTTCTGGGATTCTGAGGCCTTGTGCGTCTTCTGGGCTGAGGCCTACCAGTCTCTCTGCTCCTTAGGCCTCACTGGTATACCTCATTCTCCTTTTTGCAAATAATTCACCATATCAAGGCAGTCCTCTAACTCCACAATCCTGTGCTGAATGTTCTCCCATTCAAAGACCAAGGCAAACGGAAACCCCCCATTGATATTTAATGGCTTTCTCTTGCAGCAGCTTGGTCAGGGACTTGAAATGTTTTCTGCCTCCAATGTGTACTGTGATAAATACTGGTAGATCTGCACCTCCTGACCCTAAGAAGCAATGGAACGTTTCCCCCTTAAGCTGCATAGAAGGCACATTTTGTCTTCGAAAGAGTGGAAATAAGCGATAATGGGTCAGGCAGGACCCCGATCCAACCCTGGGTCCGGAACTCCTATTAACATTTTTCAGCTTAACCAGCATTATAGTCCCAGGGAGATAGAAGGAGTATAGTTGTTTGATTAGCTCACCCGCAACTTCTTTGTCTCCATCTGCTTCTGGAATACCCAAAACTCTGATGTTGCGCTGCTGGCAGTTTTCAAATTCATCCTGCCGTTCTCCCAAGTCTTTGGTAAGCATATCCAGCTTATGAATTTTGGTTTGAAAAAGAGCCATTGCATCTATCTGCTCACCTATGTTGATCTCGTTTTGGGTGACCCAATTGTCCATGGACTTGATTTCTGCATTTATAATCCTCACAGCCTTGGAAAGCTCCAACAAAAAAGTTTAAGTTTTTGTAAGATCTCCATGCGATCAGCTTTCATAACCAGTGGGGACGGAGCAGGAGGGCCCTCGGGGCTAGAAACAGTGCCTGGAGCAGGGTCAGGAGCTGCAGTTGTAGGCGGTGCTGGTTCAGCTGTGTGAGAGAAGTGGGCTAGCGTTGCTATGCAGGTTTCTTTGTCGGGTATGGCAGACTTCTATTCGCAATGGCCTGAGAAGGATAGCACATATCTTCACCTCGAGATGGTAACTGGTGGCAGGAGGAGGTTCCAGAGCCTACACCAACACCACAGCAGATAGTTTGAAAGCATACTAATGAGGAGCTGTGCTGCACTGTTTTTGTCGCTCCTTCCTTTATGATCTTAAAGTCTGCTCACTATCTTCGGGCTCCTCTACAAGCAGGGACTCACTCTTACCTAACGTTCACACATGCTCCACACACACATAAAAAATTGACAGCAGTTGGGGTGTTCACGTGAGGAAGGCAGAACAGTATCGAATTCAGAATATGCGCGGGAGAAATGCTCTCAGGCAGGATTCCGAGCTGTTCCGACAATCAAAGGGTAGAGATACAGAATATAGGGTTCCTGCACCACTTATGCACAAGCCTGTTGCCGGAGCTGTGTGTTTCTCAGGTGTGCAGGGGGGTCATGTGACAGGAGCAAGGTTATTGCCATCTCTGCAGTAGGTCCCTTAGTCACATGTGCTGCACCCTGATTGGGCTGTCTTCTGATTCCTGCGCTGACCGGTTTCTGCCATGGATCAGGCCAAAGGAAGGCATCATTAAGTTGAGGGCACAAGAGATCTGACTATCCCTGGAGCAGTGCATAAACAGCATGAGCATGTTGCTGTCAGGAGGGCCAGATGGGAAGCACTACCGTTGGAGAAGCACACATGGGCTTTCATTTGCAAGCAGTGGTGCCCCCTCCTAAACTCAATCCACTGATGAGCCTCTCTTTTGGTAAGTTTAGGTTGTGACCAGAAACAGGGGTAACTGCTGCATTGTAACCACTGAGACTGGCTGTGATTTTCAGGCTGCAGATAGATAAGGCGATGGCAATCCATTCAGGGGATAATAGGAGCGCCGCTCGTGCATGTGCCTTGCCTAAAACCATGAACCCGCCATCGGCCAGTGGCTGAATACCTCCGTACAGATCTTGTAGAAATTAACCTGCCAGCTAGCAGGAACATTAATCAAACATGTTGGGGGATTTTCAGCATGTGTGCCTTTGAGTCAATGCTGACTCCTCCTTAAGAGCCTATAAATCAAAGATTGGGCCTGAAGTGGGTGGGAAATAAACACAAACTGAAAGTTAGCTTATTACACAATGCCCTACCTGACTTTACTTTAAATTGAGTCTCAAAAACAGAATTTCAATGCCCTTTGCCATGCATGAGCTTAAAGTGCTGATGACTTTGACCATGGTGCATCGAGATATTGAGGCTATCTTTGAAACCCACCTGCCTGTTGTAGAGACATTAAATTCAAAATCCCACGAAGATACTCAAGGGCAAAATATACTAATCCAAACAAAAAGCCCCCAGGAAGCAACAAGGTGGGTATATTATTATCTTATGTCAGGGTAGTCAAAAGGAGAGGGAGCATGAAAGCTCCCACTCACAAAAGGCTTTCCCTTTTAATCATTTTTATTTGTTACATACTAGTGCTCATGTACATATTCTTAAAAGAGTGCTTTTAGGATCTCAGATGGCAAAAGGATCTCCATGTATGATGTTTCACGTTTTGGGCCAAAAATCCACAGCCCTGCTTCAGGTTTTTCAGAAGTACCCACTGGTCCACAGCATAGCAATAACACTTATGAAACAAATACACCCAACCGCCAGTTTAAGAAGAATGACGGCGTCCAACGTCACTATGACAGAACTGAATAAACCAATCACAAAAGAGGGGAAACCCATTAAAAGGGAATTCCCTCTATGGTTAGTGATAATCAGGGAAGGCTCGACTAGTCTATTTCAAGATCTAAGCCAAAAGGAGAAGCCGTACGTAAGAGATAAATCTATCGCTGTTCCAACTACTGGAGTTTAAACACACCGATCGCCGCCCGAGGATTTGAGGGCACATGATCTATAATCCGCCAATGAAGGTGGTGAAATTGAGTGCATGTTCCAAGCAATGTTCAACCATTGGAGTTGAAATTGTTGTCCACAAACATCAAGCATGCTCACAAAGGCGTGTCTTCATGGAGTGAGTCGTACAGCCAACATAAAATAAATCACAGGGGCATGCAATTAAGTATGCCACAAATGATGAATCACATGTAGTGTGCCAACGGGAGCATAGTAATAGGCCCCGTTGCTCATGATGCCAAACCGCACCCGAAAGGGTTGAATCACAAAATTAGCCTGGATTGTCATTGGACCAGGGAGGACAAGTCCCTTCCATACACAAAGTGGACCAACTGGTCCTGTAAATTCATATCTCTAGAATAAGTAACCATCAACTGGCCACTAAAACAAGGGTGCAAGCTCAAAATTGACCAATATTTTCGCAACACCTCAGCTACCCTTGTATATCCTGCATGAAAGGCAGAACTCCAGTAGCAGGTCAGCAATTTGAGCCTGACCACTCGCAGGTGTCATGAGCCATTCTCTATGAGAAAAATGGGCCCGTTAATATGCTCGGACCACCACTCTTTTAGGATAATCCTGAGCCAGCAGTCATTCCTGAACTCCTGAGCATGGCATTTGAACTCAGCCAGTGTGGAGCAGATGCGGCATAAATGCAAAAACTGTCCATATGGTAAACCCCGGCGTAGTGCAAGGGGATGATGACTTTGATATTGTAACAAAGTATTCCTCTGGACAGGTTTGTGATATAGTGTAGTCTGTAAACCATCAGCAATAAAACATCCAAAAATTCAATGGATTCCATTTCAATGTGAGATGTAAACTTTGTTGGGTTTGATAGTATTTAACCAATCCAAAAAAAAATTGTAATCCGATAGTGTACCTTTCCATATAAAAAAGACATCATTAAGAAATCTCTTCCAAAATGTTATATGTCTAAAGCTTTCTGCTGGGTAAATGTGGAGCTCCTCAAACAATGGGAGACAAAAAGAAGCACCAAAGTATCTGTAGGATGTATGGGATCAAAGGAACAGATACCCAGACTGGCAGAGTATTCAGGTTTAAACAAACCCCTTTTATTGACCCCAACGCGTTTCGGCCAAAGGCCTTCCTCAGGGGAATATTAAATGAGGGAGTAAACCTCGAAAGAACAAATACATAGTTAAAAACAAAAAATTGCAAATAATAAAAGTGCAATCAAAGGCAAATCAATAAATAAATCATTAAAAAGAAAGAGAAACATGCAAATTGTTATATATCTATAAAATCTATATAACAACAAACTAAAACATACCATAAAACTATAAATAAAGTAAAATAAAATAAAACCATAAGTATAAATGTGTTAAAACATTATTTACTAACCCTATTTTGAGTACGAGATGAGGAGGATACAATAGTAACCGAGGTATCCGGATGCCCAACCCAATGCATTACCCAAATAATCACCTTCCCACCACGGGCCGTTTACCCTCAACTTGATCCAAGCCAAGCCACCACCCCTCCCCCCCACCAACCTGGTACATCCGAACAAAACAAGCAGACAGTGGATCATGGTAAACAATTGCTTGGTCGCAGCTTTATTTAACAATAATGAATAACCGGCCCAACATGAGCCAACTCAATGTTAACAAACATGATAAATACCTCCATCAACAAACCCAGAGAGCTTTTCGAAATAGTGAAAATCCTCACAAAAGAGCAAACAACAGAAGGGGAAGCACAAATAGATCCTCAGAAATTCGCCGACCACATCAAAGACAAATTTCACTCCACAGAACAAACAACGCCGAGTAGAACCACAAGGACGGATCCACACTCCAAAACCTGGGGCACATTCGCCTCACCCTCCACAGAACAGATATCACACATCATTTCTACAATCAACACAAGCACCGCTCCTACAGACCCATGCCCAGTGTCATGGGTCAAAGCCACCAAATCAAGTCTCATCCCCACCATACATAAAATGGTACACAACTCACTCACTCAAGGACTCATGCCAAAGCAACTAAAACTTGCCTCAGTGAGACCAATCACAAAGAAAACAACTCTCGACAAAGAAGACCCAGCAGCATACCGACCAATCTCCAGCATACCTTTCCTCGCAAAAATCATCGAAAAGACGGTTCAACTACAACTTCAGGACCACATCGACAAACACGAAACACTCAACGACAACCAACGTGGATTTCGTCCCAACCACGGTGTCGAGACGCTACTGATCTACCTCTTCGACAGCATCCTTAGAACAATTGGCAACACCAGGAACGGAATCATAATGATATTCATCGACATCTCCTCAGCCTTCGACACAGTGGACCACAACACGCTCCTGGAAAGACTACAGAACACTGGCATACACGGTATCACACTGAAATGGTTCCACTCATACCTAACAGAAAGACAGCTACAGGTCAAGGTGGGACACATCACATCCCGACCCATCAAAGTCCGTCAAGGAGTACCTCAAGGTTCTGCGCTCTCAGCACTCCTATTTAACATCTACATCCAACCAATATGCAACATCATGAAAAAGAACAACATTCAATACACAATCGATGCGGACGACATCATGATATACACCCCGATATCAATCGACAACCTGGACTTCTCTAGGATAACAGACTGCCTTACACAAATGACCAGTTGGTGTCAAAACAACAACCTCGCCATAAACTACAACAAGACTGAAGCTTTAATCATCACTCGGAACCAAAGCTTCAAACACCCACCAAATATAAAGATACAAAACATTACTATACCAATAAGGTCAGAAGTGAGATACCTCGGGGTTACGCTGGACAATAAACTCAATCTCAAGACACACATAAACAAAACAATACAAAAAGCCTACTACAAGATGCGAATCATCAGGAGACTGATACCACTCCTCGCCCCAGAACACTTCCGTACCGTCTGTCAAGCACTGATAACCCCTCTACTGGACTTTTGCAATCCGATATACCTTGGACTACCGAAACAAGCTATCAAACCACTCCAACTGGCACAAAACACCGCAGCACGAATCATATCCGGAACTGCAAGACAAGAACACATCACACCCACCTTAAAGGACTTACACTGGCTTCCAATCGATGCACGCATCAGATACAAAACCATCATAAACCTATTTAAGATAAAACAGCAAACATCAGCCAACAGCCTGCACGCCCTCATACAACCAGACACCAGCACACGGCCTAGAAGAAAACAAACACACAACCGAGTCAGCACCCCAAGTGAATACAAACACACACGCAAGGACACAACAGACAGAGCACTCTCCATGGCTGCTCCAACAATATGGAACAAACTACCGGACGATTTGAGAGCAACTACAGACCTCAAGGACTTCAGAAAACAGCTGAAAACCATGCTGTTCAGAGAACACTATGGACACAGCACATAAACTAAGTAACTGTATAGCAGCACACGTTACCGACTAACACTATATGTATATATAAAATGTTTTTAGCACCACTGTATATAGCCCACATTGTACATAGCTCAAACCAATCTAGCTCACAACACAACACACACCCAACTAAATTTCCACCCTCACTGCATGTATAACACACTCACACTACCAGATTGTTTGCTGTGATACCACCTTGATTATCATGATAAGGCGGTTTAGAAATACTGTTAAATAAATAAATAAAATGCACATCTGTTCCCCCCAACCCCCCCTTTTCCGGATGATGCCCCCACCAGCTGTTTCTAGCAAAGTGGTGCATCATCCACCCCCCCATTCCCCCTACCGCCCGCCTCACCATATTATTAGCAAAGGCCGGCTCCAGTTGCCTTCCACCGGGCAGAGACCCCAGCCGGGACATCTCTCCCAACCTGAGGAGCAGTACCGCTCCCGTTCAAAGCGGCATCAGCCTCAAATGCCCCACCGGGTCGGCGAGTGCCCGCTCGCTACCCCACCGACTTCATGCCAACTGCGCCCCCCCCAGCTGCGACAACAACACCCAACCGTAAGACACAAGGGAGGGTCGGGAGGGAAACCGTTCTCCAAGGCGAGCAGGCAGGAAGAGGGAGAACGCACAGCGCAGCTCTCCCTCGTTCTCGCCGCCCCGCTCCCACGGCCGGATTCAGCCAATCGCGGTGCGCTACGCGGTGCCACGGGTTATCAAACCCAACCGGCCCCTCCTTCACGCTCTTGCACATTTCATCCCCCCCCAACCAATGCATCATGAAGCCTGCACTGGGTTCGGGCCCAGAGGACCCGGTTACAATGCCGGCCTTGGGACCCGGCGCTGCTGAATTAACCGAGGTATCCGGATGCCCGACCCAATGCATTACCCAAATAATCACCTTCCCACCACGGGCTCTTTACCCCCAACTTGATCCAAGCCCAGCCACCACCCCCCCCCCCCACCAACCTGGTACATCCGAACAAAACAAGCAGACAACGGGTCATGGTAAACAATTGCTTGGTCGCAGCTTTATTTAACAATAATGAATAACCGGCCCAACATGAGCCAACTCAATGTTAACAAATGCACATCTGTCCCCCCCACCCACCCCCTTTTCCGGATGATGCTCCCCACCAGCCGTTTCTAGCAAAGTGGTGCATCATCCACCCCCCCCATTCCCCCTATCGCCCGCCTCGCCATATTATTAGCAAAGGCCAGCTCCAGTTGCCTTCCACCGGGCAGAGACCCCAGCCGGGACGTCTCTCTCAACCTGAGGAGCAGTACCGCTCCCGTTCAAAGAGGCATCAGCCTCAAATGCCCCACCAGGTCGGCGAGCGCCCGCTCGCTACCCCGCCACCGGCACAATATGAACCACTAACCTTGTGCCGCCCCCAAAGCAAGCTGCGACCAGCACCAACCCTCCAAAGCCTCCTGCCAGTCGTTCAGCAACAGGTCCTGACCCACCGGAGCAAGGTGAACCCCATCCAGGCGATACAGACCGGCACACTTAACATCCGCCCAAGGATGCAACACCTGGAGCCCCCCCGTCTGCTGCACCCAACGCCCAAGCTGCCTATTAATCTTGGTAAGGCCTCTCGACCAGCGATGCTGTGACCAGCACGCAGGGCGAGGAATGATGTCCGACCATATGATGGTCACACCCGGGAGAAAATCCCGCACCCACTCGATATCACGCTGAACTGTCCTGATAAGCTGCCGGCACGACCAGGTCGCCAAGTCGTTGCCACCCAAATGAATCAACAGCCCGGCAGGACACTGCCGCTGCACCATCTTCGCCTGTACACAGGCCACCAGCTGCCACCAGCGAATGCCGCGTTGACCCATCCAGCACAGGTGTACTCCAACATTTTCGAGACCAAGGTGAGTGCCCAACGGCCGAACTGCCACCCGACGCTCCGGCCAGTAGACGAAGGAATGCCCGATGATCCACCAGTCTCCAGGGCCCGCGCCATCTGAAAGAAGAAACCGCACTGCCACCAGCAGGCAGCTCTGCAACAGGAAAGAAAATGTTAGCACCCCCTCCCCACCCCCCCCAGACTACTCCAAATTCGAAACCCCCCCACGGCCCGATGAAGCGCAAGGGGCCTAAGGGCGAATGTAGCCCGCATAAGCACCCGAACGCCACCTGCCGATACGCTGAATGACCTGAGCATCCAGCCCAGCGGCAGCCGCGCTCGTCGCCGCCTCAATCCTGAAGGAATGTGACGCGTAGCTCCTGTCATCGAGCCCCAGGCACCGCAAGGCCCGGCGCAGCACGGCCGTGAACTGAAACTGCATGACCGGCCAACCATCAGCATGAATGAAAAAATACCCCGGGACCGCCGGCCGTGACCGCAGGTAGTCCCGCAGGGCATGCACCGGGCAGGATATCAAGGGAAAGACCGCATTCAGGACAACCCAGCACCCTTTTCCCGCCTGGTCTGTTTTAGAGCGCGGTAGATGAATACGCACCTGAGACGCCTCCACCGTGACATGCCCGCATCCAAGCCCGCCAAAGGCCCCCCGCCTCGCAGACCTGGAAACGAGCTCGCAGACCCGGAACGCGCCAAAAAACGCAGTGGCAAAAAGCGCATGAAAAAGAACGGACTCGAAGCGCGAGGTCGCGATGCGCGGTAAAACCTCGCAGATATGCAATAAGAGATCGTGGGAAACCAGGAGCCGCCAATCACGAACCCGGGGGAGGGCACGGGCCCACCTTGCCAAGAGGCGCTTAACCAGAAAGGAGACCCTGGGGTTGCCCCAACCAGCCGCCTTGCAAAAGAAGGAAAACCCAGCCAGCGCAGCCACAACCACAGACCGCGCCCAGCCCTCCTTCTTGGCCCATATGATGAATTGGCCTACGAGCCCATCCGGAACACACCCCCCGGACCAACCCCTGGCACACAAGAACAAACTCACCTGCGCGTAGCACCGCCGATACAGCGCCCAAGTGCCGCGCGCCACCGACGCAGCCAGTAATGCCATCAGGTCAGGGTCCCAACGCTCCAAAGATGCTCCGGCACCCGTGAGGCTGACTCCTCTGCCTCTGGCGCCAAGCGCCGGAACTGCACCCACTGAAAACAGGACAGAGCATCAGCTATGGAATTTTGGGTGCCCGGCACGTGCCGCGCCCTCGCAGTCACGTTTAATCGCAAGCACGCCAGAACAAAAACTCTCATCAAGGAAGCCACTCTAGGACAGCGCGGCACATGGCGGTTAATGACCTCGACCACCGCCGCATTGTCGCACCAGAAGACCCACCCGTCTATCGCGCAAACGGTCGGGCCAAACCCAAAAAGCCACTACTATCGGAAAGAGCTCCAGGAAAGTAATGTTACGTGTCAAACCAGACTGAACCCAGTCCGCAGGCCAAGGCTCGGCGCACCAAGCTCCCTGGCAATAAGCCCCAAACCCAAAACTGCCTGCGGCATCCGTGAACAAATGCAGATCTAAGTTCGAAAGCTCTGGCAACTGCAACACCGAGCACCCATTGAAAGAGAGTAGGAAAGCGTCCCAGACCCTCAAATCTTCACGCATGCCAGAAGATATATGGATCTTATGGTGCAGGAGCCGCACACCCGCCATAGCCAGTGATAACCGGCGTGCGAAAGGCCGCCCCATGGGTAGAACCCTGCAAGCAAAATTGAGGTGCCCAACTAACGACTGCATGACCCGCAAGGTGGTCTTACGCGAAGAGCCTACGGACGCCACCAACTCCCTAAGCCGCTCAACCTTCGGGGCAGGCAATCGCACAACCATGCACTCGGTATCGATCTCAATCCCCAGAAAAATAAGACGGGTCACGGGCCCAACCGTTTTTTCGTGCGCTATAGGAATGCCGAAATCCTCTGCCATGCGCAGAAAGGTCCCTAGCAGAGTAGCACAAGTTTGGGCCTGCCCTGGGCCAACAAATAGAAAATCGTCCAGATAATGTACTATGCTACCTACGCCCGTCTGCCTCTCTAACACCCAGTGCAAGAATGTACTAAAGGCTTCGAAGTACACGCAAGAGATAGCACAACCCATGGGCATGCACCTGTCAAAGTAAAACCGGGAGTCAAAACAGAAACCCAACAAAGGAAAAGCGGAGGGGTGAACAGGCAGCAACCAAAACGCAGATTCAATGTCAACCTTCGCCAGCAAAGCCCCAACACCAGACTGGCGCACCAGGAGCACAGCCGCATCGAAGGAAGCATAACGCACCGTGCACCGATCCCGAGGTATGCAATCGTTCACTGAGCCCCCAGGCGGACAAGAGAGGTTGTGGATCAGCCTAAACTTGCCCGACTCTTTCTTAGGCACCACGCCCAGTGGGGAAACAGTGAACGCAGGAAACGGGGGCTCGTTAAAGGGCCCGGCCACACGGCCCAACGAACATTCCTCTGCACTCTTCTGTCGCACCACCTCGGCCTGCGCCTTGACAGAGCCAGCGTTCCGGGACACGCCTGTAACCGGTGAACCCTGACACAGAATCCGAAAGCCCTCTGAAAAACCCTCCAATAGCAACGTTGCCACCTTAGCACGCCGAAAATGCCCGTAAAGCACCAACCACAGACGCATGATGTCTACCCGGATGGGCGTAGGCGCCAATTCCCCACAAACCCCTTCACTTACCCCCCGCTGGGGCACCCGCCACAGCTTTTCAACTACATTTAGTGGCCGCGTGCCTGGACCCAAACAGCGAGCAGACATGCCTGAATTTGCAGTCAGGGAACGGGCACGACGCCTTGTTGAAGCGCCAACAGACGTCGCCCCCAACTGCACTCCCCCTCGACTGGGACTGAGCAGGGGCGGCGGCCCGAAAGAGCCGCACACCGATGGATGAAAGGGATGGCCCCACTTTACCACCCCCTCCTACCGAACCCCCACCCCGACTCCTCGAGGACATCTGCGTCAACCATAGATTAATGTCCTTCATCCCCCACGAAAGCTGCCCATTCTCCTCCATCAAGTCCCGGAACTCCTCATCATAATTCAACCAAGCCCACCCCTCGTGCGCTTGTGAAGCTGCTAAGATTGCGTCCGCATAAGCCAGCAACGCTCCGTACTGGTCCGGGAAATAATGGCCCCAAACACTAGCCAAATGCAAGAAAACACGAGTCCAGTTCAAGGTGTTGCGAGAAGCCTTCCGCACCCTGCTAGCTTTCTCGTCTTCCTTGCGTTTTTTCCTGCTTTCGCCCGAGCGTTTTCGCCCGTCCAGCAGGCGGAAGATATCAATATACTTGCGCCGCTTAATCCGATGCCGCAGCTTATGCGGCACACATTCCCCACCGTGGACCCACCGACCTCTCCTTTTCCGCCCCCGCTATCATGGAGTCGCCCGAAGAAGGGGAAGAGAATGATGAAGAAGAAGATGAAGACGCCCGCCGACAACGACGCCCCCGTCTACGCTTGGATTTCACCCCCGGAGCCGCGTCGCGCACCGCTCTCGTAGCAGTCACCTCACCCGCACCCCCTGCATACTCACCAGCTGAAGAGGGAGAAGCCAACGTAGCACCCACAGGCTGGACCACTGCCGCTGGTACATTCCGTTCCTCAGAGGAACATGCTGGACCAGCACCAAGCCCCAAAGTCGCAGCAGCCATGGTCGTCCACGGCATCAGGTCCTGCAGAACCTGTAGGGGAAAAGAAGGAGAGAAACCAGCAGCAACAGGCCCCGCAGTGCCGGGAGCCACATTCGGTCCCCCACCTCAACCCCCGGTCGAAAAACCGAGCCCGCCAGCTTCCCAAGCCGCGCTACCCCGGGCATCCAAGCTGCCGGCCCCACCCCACCCAACCCCAAACCAATCACCCCAACCGCCACCCCAAGGGCCCACACCCCCCCAAGGACCAACCCCGCACGCCCACGCCTAGGCCTGCTGTTCGTGTCTTTGGATATTATGGCCTGCAATACATCTGCTGAGCAATAATGTATAACTTCGAAAATGACCATTAGTGTTTTAAATCTCTCCCCTTGCAATAATAGGAAGCCAGTGCAGCTGTTGGAGTACGGGAATGATGTGTTCGTATTTTGCAGTGCCTGTGATAATACGTGCTGCAGTATTCTGAACTAATTGAAGTGGATGGACAGCCTGCTTGGGAAGACCCTGGTATAGTGAGTTTCCATAGTCTAGTAACGGGGTGATGACTGTCTGGCATACTGTATGGAAATGTTCCTGGCTGAGGATTGGTTTAAGTTTCCTGATGATCTTTAGTCGGTGGTATGCTTTTGCTGCAGTCTTGTTTATGTGTAATTGCAAATTCAAGTTCTTGTCTAAGATGACTCCTAGATACTTTACCTCATCTTTATTGCTATTGTTCTATTTAAGATGTTGATTTCTTGAGGTGGGTTGAAAGTCTGGCTTCTGGAAAGGAACAATGCTTCTGTTTTATCAAAGTTCACTTTTAGGTTATTGTTAGTGAGCCAAACATTCATATTGTCGAGGCACTTGGTCATTAATGTTATATCAGGTGCACTCAGGTCAATCGAGGTATACACCATAATATCATCTGCATATAAGTGATATTGTATTCCGTGTTGTTTGATGATGCTGCATATAGGTTGGATATATAAGTTGAAAAGGACTGATGACAGAGCCGATCCCTGAGGTATTCCTTGCGTTATAGGAAATTGAGATGACTTCCTCTCTCCGCATTTAACTTGCTGTATACGATTGCTCAAGTAGGAGGTGAACCATTTCAGTGTGTTTTTGAGTGGTCCAATTTCTTGAAGGCACTGCCAGGGGTATGGAGTGTGATACCATGTCAAAGGCAGCTGAGATGTCAATGAAAATTAGTAGAAATCCATTTTTTATATTGTCTAGATCCCTCAGAAGGTTATCAAAGAGGGAGATGAGTAGGGTTTCAACATTGTGACGTGGTTTGAAACCATGTTGGTGCACATCCAGTGGAGCATGAAGATTGACGTGATCCTGTAATTGTCTTTGTACCACTTTTTCAATAATTTTTGAGATAAATGGTAGGCTTGAGATAGGGCGGAAAGATTTAGGATCAGAGGTGTTCAGCATGTTGCTTTTGAGGATTGGCCGTATCATGGCTTGCTTAAGTATTTGTGGAAGGTGTCCTTGTTGAAGGGACTCTTTCACTATTTTAAGTAGGTAATGGCTCAGCTGGTTCTTGGCAGCTTTGATCCATTCCACTGGGCATGGGTCAGCAGGGGAGGTTGTTGTATTAAGGGTGCCCACTATATTTTCTATCTGCTGCTTCGTTGGAATAGTGAAATCATTCCAAATCTGGAAGGAGTCATCGCAGGTTTGGTGGGGTTCCTTCATTATTGGTTTTTGTTCTGTAGAGGGTATGATGTGTATCGGATTGAAATTCTTATTTATTATGTAGATTGTGAATTCTTGAGGGTCTATTTCATGGACATTGTGGAGAGGAGTGTCTTTAGTGAGCTGTTGCACGATGCCGAATAATTCCCTAGGTTTGTTGGCTGATTTATGATTAGATTGGTGTGGTGTTGTTGCTTGTGATCATTGATCAGATTATTGTATGCTAGTTGTTTAGTATTGTATAGGAGCGCCACATCTTGTGACTTGCTTTGTCTCCATTTTCTTTCAAGTCTTCTGAGCGTACATTTTGCTTCTCTAATTTCATTTGAGTACCATGGAGCGTTGATTTTCCTGCATGTGTGGATCTTGTCCTTATTTGGAGCTGATGCAGCATTGAATATGACAGTGTTCCATTTCTCTATGGTTTCATCGAATCCATTGTATTCTTGTTGTAATTGCAGGATTATTTCCTTAATTAAAATTTCCTTATGGTAGGCTTTAAATCTTCTAGTTTTGTTGTCTCCTTTTCTGTAGTGCGGAGGGGTTTCCAGGAGTAAGGTGAAGGAGAGAACGTGGTGGTCTGATCATGGAACTGGAGGGGTCCTTGGAATTGTGACTTGTTTCTGTTGTATTAATTGCATTGGAATGAAAACAAGGTCCTTGGTGGTTCCATTTTGGTGTGTTGGTGTGTTAACCATCTGTTGGTAATCTAGTGATTCCATGGCTTTGAGAAATGCTCTGGTTTCTTTAGTAGGTGTGTAGACTAGGTTGTAGTCACCCAAGGCAATCAGTGGCTTACGTTGGGCACTGTATGCACATATTGATTCCAGTATTGCTGAAAGATGATCCTTCGTGGCATTAGGAGGTCTGTAGGAGAGGCAAATGCTGACGTGATGGTTGGACATGATGATTGCGTTTGATTCAGTTGAATTGCTGGAGGCAATTGCTTTGAATTTGTAGCTTTTTCTGGCTAGTATTACGGTTCCTCCTCCTCTCTTGTGCTCACTAAGGCAATTGAATGCTGCGAAGTCTGGTGGGGTAACTTGATTCAGGATGACTTGGTCTGTGTCTGTAAGCCAATTCTCAGTGATGCATATCATGTCCAGCTTTTGGTCCAAAATGTAATCATATATAATATTTGGTTTGTTCTGGATTGATCTTGCATTTATCAGTGCACATTTGATAGTAGATTCGAGTATGGGGTTGTTGGTGGGTGTTTGATGGGGTCGGGAATGCATCTTGTTTAGTGACTTGCTTGTTTGCTTTGGGCGTTGGTGATCTTGCCAGTTGTTGTTCCATGTATGATTAGGCAAGAAAGTGTATATAGGCAAATACGTGGCTGGTAGTACTCTCTGTGTAAGGAGCAGCAGATTGAAATAAGCCAAAATGTGCTGGTAGGCTGTATGCATGTTACTGAACAGTGAAAGTGATTCAGAAGCGGTCGCACTGGCGAAGGACGGAAAACTCCTACAGGAGGAGTCCGTGAAGCAACCACTACCTTTAAAGGCATTAGAATTGCCTGCTGTTTGTAGGGCTTCTCTTTTTTGGTATTCGGTGGTGTTGTGGTGGTTCTTTTTTCACTCGCTGGTGTTCTGTTTCTATGTGAGCTTTAAATTTGATAGAAGACCTCCTCAACTAAGTTGCTGAATCTGCATGGATGAATTATCCGAGAGGATAAGATATATACCTAAAGAATGGACGTGAAGCGTAGATTGTGTGTGAGCTTCTGTAGCCTCCCCCGCCCAAGGACCACACCAAAGGGCCCTTTGCAATGGCTCTTAAGCGTGGCCCGCTAGGTGCGGGCATGCCCGATGGCGTTTGTGCTTTAAACCTGCTGCTGCTCTCCTGATAGGTGCTTGTGCTGGTGATCGGGAGGAGCAAATGTTCCCGCTCTGCTGCTTGACCGCGATCAGGAGGCTGAAGACACCAATGATGTTATGAGGCAGTTCTAGCTCGCACCCGATGGCGTTTGTGCATTAAACCTGCTGCTGCTCCCCTGATAGGTGCTTGTGCCAGTGGTCAGGAGGAGCAAGTGTTCCCGCTCTGCTGCTTGTCCGCGATCAGGAGGCTGATGCACTACATCCCAGCTTGTTTCCTACATACTTATTAATTCTACTGTTTAATTTACGCTACCTGATACATTGTATTTGAATAGCTTCTTCAATTTGTTACACTGTATCCTCCCTACAGCTTTGTCTTACTATACTGTTTTTCTCCTCCTACACCTCTTTGCAATTCCTGTATCCTCCTTCAAAGGCCATTTGATCATCCTGACTCTATCTACAGTCTTTAGGTCTTCTACCTTAAACTTCTTTACTGTCAAAATGCCTCCCCAACTTGTTGCTTCACTTTTAATTGGCTCAATATTATTATAATTTCTTACTGCAAAAGCCTATTTTCAATTCTCACCCACCAATCATCATGAAACAATCCCCATTGTCCGGTCACACCTTGTTACTCATAAACCACATCACAGAACACTACACAGTGCACATACCCGTAGGATAATTCAAATTAATCTAATCCCCTTAATCTCCCTAGCCTCACAGAAGGAATCCAAATATCCTCCCTGTTTAAATGTGCATATATAAATGTGAGATCTATAAAAAAGAAAATTCCGATCATTGTGGACTATGCAAATTCAGTCAACCCAGATGTGATATTCATTACTGAAACATGGCTCACTGAGTTAGACAATGCATTATTAAATCAATTATATCTTCCCAAATATAAAATATTCCACACCCCCAGAACATCTAGGCATGGTGGTGGAGTACTTATTATTATAAAAGACTCTTTTGAACCTCAATTACTCCATTCTACTGCTATATCAGATATGGATCTTCTAACCATTAATAGTGGAAACTTAGCTTTCTGCCTTGTATATAGACCTCCAACAAATGACCCGGACAACTTTGCAAACATAATTGAGTAAACTATTAATATTTCCCCAAAGAACAAAACAGTACTACTAGGTGACTTCAGTCTCCCATCACTGCAGACATACAGATCCAAGGAGTCCCACAGGGTTCTGCACTCTTCTCCCTACTTTTTAACATTTACATCAGGCCCCTTTGCTACATCATACAAAAGTTTAACATTGGCTACCTTCTTTATGCAGATGACATAACGATCTTCACTGCATTTCAGACCACCGGTCCCAATTACTCCAACCTTAACCACCCATTTCAAAGAAATTGTTTCCTGGCTACAACTTAATAATGTAGCGGTCAACTTTAATAAGACTGAGATTCTCCACGTGACCAAAGACCCCAACTTCATACCACCTCCCATCATCAAAATCAAGGACACCGAAATACAAAGTCTCAGGTCAAATACCTCGGCGTTATCCTGGATCACAAACTCAATTTCCAACCTCACATAATGAACACCACCAAGAGCATTTCCTTCAAACTCCGAACCCTCCGCAACTTATGCCAACTCCTCTCAACTGACAACTTCTGCGTAGTATGCCAGGCCTCCATTACACCCTTGCTTGACTACTGCAACGCTATCCTTCAAGGACTTCCTAAGGCTACCGCTGCCCCTCTACAGCTTGCCCAAAACACAGCCGTATGCACCTTAGCCAGAGTTTCTAGATACTCCCATATCACCCATACTGAAATCCCTCCACTGGCTCCCTGTCACATCCAGGATCAAGTTCAAGGTCCTCACTATCACCCATAAAGCATTCATCAACAACTTCTATGAGCATCTCCAAGCACTCATCAGCCGTCCAAACATCAACAGACTATGTAGACAGAGTACGCTTAATCTTCTTCTCCCTCCACCTCAGATGCGCAAAAGTTCACAACACACATGCACCAGCACTTTTGAATTCTACATTTCCACCCTTTGGAACCAATTGCCTCCTACATTATGGAACATTCAATCTCACAACGTATTCAAAAGGCACCTCAAGACACACCTCTTTGAAGAATACTATGATGCATCCCCTGCAACTGACCCCCAGGAAGAATTTTCCTCCACTCCCACTGATCTGCCTCACTTCCCCCCCCCCCCTTAAACACTCATTGGCATCTATCCCTTCACTATTAGATATACCTCATCTTCACCTCATCATATGCCCATTTGTATAAGCACCAATACAACATAAACCTACCATACCTCATGCTCCTACTGCTTCATAAGATCATTGTGATATAAGTTCTAAAGTTATATTGTTCCTGCATTTTCCCCCTTCCCTTGTTATTTGCTGTTCCACATTAATAAGTTTGTATAACTACATGTTCAATTGTTCAATGTAATTTGTTCCTTATGTTCCATGTAAACTGTTTTGCCTGCTGATAAAATGATATATTAAAACCAATTAAATAAAAATAAATAAATAAATAAATATAAAAATATAAACAAACTACCTACCTGAGTCTGTATGTCAAGCGTTTTCTCTGACCCTTTCAAATCCAGGCTGAAAACTCACCTGTTCGCTGTCGCTCTCGGATCTTGACTCACCTGATCTCCTTTGTATTTCTTTACTATTCTCCCTAGATGTATACCATGTCTACAGCTACTGTGTTGTCTGTCTTGACTAGATTGTTAATAATAATGCAGCAGGGCTGTTGGGTAAGGTTTTCCTCTTTGCGGATGATACCAAAATCTGCAATAGAGTAGATACCCAGGAAGGTGTAGATAGCATGAAGAGGGATCTAGCTAAGTTTGAAGAATGATCTAGAATTTGACAGCTGAGATTTCATGCTAAAAAATGCAGGGTCATGCATTTGGGCTGCAACAATCCAAAGGAGCGGTACAGTGTAAGGGGGTGAAGTACTTCTATCCACAAAAGAAGAGCGGGACCTGGGCATGATTGTGTCTGATGATCCTACAATAGCTAAACAGGTGGAAAAGGCAATGGCAAAAGCTAGAAGGATGCTTGGCTGCATAGGGAGTGAATGGCCAGCAGAAGAAAGGAGGTGATAGAGCCTCTCTATAAGTCTTTGGTGTGATCTCATTTGGAGTATTGTGTGCAATTCTGGAGACCGCACCTTCAAAAGGATATAAACAGGTTGCAGAGGGTGTCTACTAAAATAATTGGTGACCTTCACTATAAAGCATATAAGTACAGACTTAAGGATCTTAATATGTATACTTTAGAGGAAAGGTGAGATAGAGGTGATATGATTGAGACATTTAAATACCTCCATGGCATAAATGCACAGAAGGAGAGCCTCTTTTGATTGAAAGCAAACTCTGCTATGAAGGGACATATGATGAAGGTGAAAGGGAATAGACTCAACAGTAATATGCCAAAATATTTCTTTACGGAAAGAGTGGTAGATGCGTGGAATAGTCTTCCAGTGGAGGTGGTAGACAGTATCTGAATTCAAAACAGCATGGGACAATTACAGAGGATCTCTAAAGGAAAAAAGGGGACTGTTGTAGTAGTTTATATTGAAGGGCAGACTAGATAGGCCTTGTGGTCTTTTTCTGCATCGTGTTTGTATGTTTCTATGATGAGCAGGGACCGACTTTTACATGTGTCTGTGCAGCACCGCGTACCTCTTGTAGCTCTTTTCAAATGTTCAATAGTAGTAGTAGTATCGGCGCCCTCCCTCCTCCAAGTCGCGGACCCAGCAGGACAAGGAGACTCAACACTATTTTGAGTTTCTCTTGGAATCCAAATCAGAATGGGAGACCGAGGCGGAATGGACGGCATTGGACGTTTGTTCCACGGACCTCTCTTCCGACCCGTCAGCTACACCCGAGCAGCGCAAGTCGCCCCCAGTGGAGATGTCCTTCCAGGACTTCATTAGGGACATGCCCCTGGAATCAGAGGATGAACTGAGAGGAGAGGAACTGGAACTCCTCCAGTACCTAACCATCTACATCCACTTCCCCTCCCCTGCCCTCTCAAAAATCTATCATGCAACCATGTGGTATCCCTGTATATACCTTTGTAAATAGTTGATCATTGTTCATTGTAATTAGTTCATATTGTTTACCTATGTATCCCTGTTACTTTGTTCCATGTAAACAGTTGAAACATACTGCCATGAAATGTTCTATGTAAACCGTCCTGATTTGTAGAAAGACGGTATATAAAAATTGTTAAATAAATAAATAAATACCTCTCAGCCCCCCAGGAGGCGGTGATGGTTCCTGCTGCTGCAGCTTTTGGAGATGTCACTCACGCTTCCTGTCATCAGCCGCCGGCTCGTTTCTCTATACTGGGTCCAAAAGGCCCCAGGGTTTGAAAAGCCTCAATTATCCCACAATTCAATTGTAGTAGCATCAGCCTTAAAGTGTGCAAAGAGTGCTAGAATACACTCCTTGGTCCCACCAAGTCACGAGGATCGGACCATGGACTCCTTCAGGAGGAAGTGCTTCCAGGGTTCCATGATGATCACCAGGATCCTGGCTTACCAGACTTACATGAGTATGTTCCTCAAGAATGTCATATTGGACCTGGAGAACTTTGCCTCCTTTGTTCCCAAGGACTTGCACGAGTCCTTCTGGGGCCTCGGGACTCATGGCCAGGATTTCTCAAAGTAAAAAACACAAAGAGGAGCAGCTGCTCTTGCAGATAACACAGGGGAACACAAGAAGCAAGAGCCGTAGTTGGGTGTAACAGGTTTTATTGAACCCCTACGCATTTCGGCCGTAGCCTTCTTCAGGGGGCACACAGCTAAAATAATATTTAATACAAAATGTAAAAAAAATGTAAAAAAACAGGTCAGTGTGAAATAATAACACATTAAAATCATAAAATTACATAAATAATTAAAAACATGTAATATAAACAATTGCAAAAACAACTTATGAACAAGCTAAAGCTGATAAGAAATGTTCATAAAGAATGTATAGATAACATATATATGTTATGAATAAAATCAAATGTATAAAAACCAAAACGCAGAGTGGAAAGAAAACAAATAAATGTGCTAGAACGGACAGGCAAGTGTATAATAAATAAGCTCCATGGTATTCACTGAATATGTGGGTCTAATCAAATTGCCTTTTGAAGAGCACATTTCAAAATATATATACGTCGCTGACCCCCACCGTTCCGCCTTTCTGCTGTAATCCACCCCCCACCGACCGAAAGGACCGGCCCTCTCCAGGTACTCCCACTGCACTCCCCCTCCCTCCACCCCCACCTGTACTCAAACCCGATCTAGCAGACATTTGAGTCAACCAGAGGTTGATGTCTTGGGTACCCCAGGATAACGATCTATTTTCCTCCATCTTGTCCCTAAACTTTTCGTCATAATTTAGCCATGCTCAACCCTCGTGGGTCTGCGAGGCTTCCAAAATAGAATCCGCATACGCCAGTAGCATACCATAATGCGCCGGCGAATAATGCCCCCACACACTGGCTAGGCGCAGAAACGCTCGGGTCCAGTTTACAACATTGCGCGCCACCTTTCGAATCTGACCCGCCTTCTCATCCTCTTTCCGCTTCTTACGGCTCTCGCCGGACCGCTTTCTGCCCTCCAACAACCGAAAAATATCAATGTACCGCCGCTTCCGTATTTTTCTATGAAGCTTTTTGGGAACCCCTTCCCACAACTCCGGGAAAGCCACAAGCGATGGGGCCCCTCCCCCCATCTTCGATCCCAACGCTCCCTCACTGATGCCCCCATGCCTAACGAACTCACCTCCCAACGAAGAAGATGAATCTCCCAAGGATTAAGAGGAAGACGACTCGGAACTATGCCACCGTCGGCAAGAACGACGTCTCTTCTTCCGAGCCCCGCGCCCCACAGAGACCGGCACCAGCGGGTGCGACGAGTCCATACCTTGATTCCCCGAAAACTCACCTGTGTCCCGTCCCTCCAACGCAGACGTCAACACCGGGTCCTGATCCCCCTGGCGACACTCCTCGCCATCTCACACTGCCAGGACCTGGTCTCCCTCTGTCTCCACTTCCGCAGCACTGCGCCGCGACGCATCTCCACCAGCCGGCGTCGCCATCCAATCCGGGCTCCCAACACTGGGCCCCCACGAGGGCTGCGCCAAACCCCGCACCTGTGGAGATAAAAAAGGAAAAACAGGGTGGGAAACTGCCGAAGGCCACATGGGTGACCAAGCCGCGCGCCAATCCGACGCCGACGTCCCTTGACCACCGCTCGCCCAGTGCTCCCACTGGGATGGCCCTCCTACTGCCATATAGCCCCCTTGAACTGGCGGCCACACTGCCATGGGAGGAGCACTCTGCAAACAAGGAGCACCACTCACAGGCAACGCTCCCCCCTGGCCCTGCGCCGGCCCCCCGCAATCAGTCACCCCAACGCCAACACTAGCCCCCCCCTTCAACTGCCCCCTCAGCGCTATCCCCCCGCGCCCCCACTCCCCACGAATGAGCAGCACCAGCCCGCTGCGCCCCACGCAGAGAGCCCCCTGTAGCCCGAGCCCTCCCCCGCTGGCCCCCCGCTCCCCCAAAGATCCCCCTTGCCCCTGCACAGCCCCACGACCCCTCCAGGCCCCCCTCCTGGAAGCCACCCCCTCAATCGACCCTCTTTGCACACCAGAACCCCCCACAACATTCTCAATCTCCCCCACACCCCCCCTAGCTCCACCCCCACAAGAATCTGCCCTGGAAAGCACCCGCCCTCCGGACCGGCCCGCTCGCCCCCGACGCGGTGGCATCCCTAGGCAGTGACCTTACCCGGGCCAGGAGCCAACCCCCTTGACAATCGTGCACTAAACAGCTCCCACAGAGAGCCAGAAAGCCGGGCTGTAACCTGTGCAGCACTTGCCTGTCGACCCTCATCCCCAACGGCCAAAGCAGCCCGATCCGCCGCTGACAACCGGCCTTTGCAGCACCGACACTCCGCACTAACGTAGCCACACCGCAGGCCCAAAAAAAAAAAAAAAGCAGAGCGAGAAAGAAGCTGTCACCTGGGGGGCGGAGCCTGATGTCCAGCGGGTTAGACGCTTCGCGCTGAAGCTCCCGAGAGGCCTACACAGAATCCTGACTTAATACCTACATAAACTCAATTTTTTGCTCCGAACTCGCCGAGGTACCTCGGGGGGGATGGTGGCCCATAAACCAGCGCGCTTGGACTTCGGGTCTCCTTCTTCTTCACACGGAAAACGCTCCAAAACAGAGGTGTCTTCCCCACAGAAGATGGTTCCACTTCGGGAAAACCCCGAAATGCATCAGGAGCTCTTAGAGGAAATACGCGGAGTGAAGGAACTGGTGCAGTCCAACGGAGAAGCGCTTCGAGCCATGCGAGAAGACTTCGGTGTGCTCCAGGACAGACTTGAAAGCCTTTCATTACGGCAGGACAACATGGCGGGGGTCCTCGACTCGCACGCGGTGCGCTTGGTCAAGCTGGACAAGGCTGAGCTCCAGATACAGAATCTTCAAAAAGAATTAGAAGATAGTAATAATCGAGCCTGTCTCTACAATGTGAGGCTCCTTGGAATACCGGAGGGGGCGGAAGCAGGAGATATCAGAGAATTCCTGCTCAAAACTCTTCCCTCCTTGTTGAAGATCACATTTCATAGAGACCTGGAAATTGATCGAGCACATCGTGTTCCTACCCATATGGCGCTCAACCGAACGACCCCCCGGCCTATTATCTTTCGACTACTACGATATCAACAAGTGGAACAAATTCTAAATGCTGCCCGGGCGAATCGTCATCTGGAGTTTGAAAGCCATAAAGTCTCCTTCTTCCCTGATTTGGCAAAGCCCACAGTTGACCGTCGGAAGAGACTCCTTGCTTTTCGCCCTCGACTTCAACAGTTACAAGCTCGCTTTGGCCTGTTGTATCCAGCGAAGCTCCGAGTGACTCTCCACAACCAAACTAGGACATTCGAAGATCCTGATCTACTATCAACATTTCTAGACTCCAAAGAAGCAGAGCAGATGCGTTAACTTAACAACTTGGACTTATTATCTGCCGGCTCTGTCCGCCATTTTGAAGGGCCCGACGCGGTGGTCATCGCCAAGTACAGAGACTGCCTGGACTTTTCTTTCTGTCTTTATATGACTTACTTGGTCTTCTATCCCTCCATGATGTGTGCCTCGGTTGGATTCGGAGCACGCACAGTTATACAGGTTATATGTTTTCAATTTCGGCCTTCTCTGGGGTTTCTCCCCGCAGACACATGGTCGCCAGTAATTTTTGGGGTTCTGCTTCTTCTCTACCGCGCTGCGGTTCTTATTTTTTAATGTGGGGCGCTTCATTGTATTACATTAGCTTATTTTCTATCATGTCATGTGTACAGCCAGATACAGTTACTATGAGGGACATTGTGAACCTAGGTGCGCTATCATGTTCTCTTTCAGAATTTTTAACCTTGCTCAATGGCCTTATGTAAGATCTTATCACTTAACGTAAAAGGCATCAATAGTCCAATCAAAAGAAAGAAAATTCTTAGCTATCTTAATCATGAGCATGCTGATTTAGTGTTTCTTCAGGAAACGCATCTAAATTCCGCTGAAACACTGAAACTCAATGCTAAACCTTACCTGGTGGCTGCCTATTCTCCCGCCGTTTCCAAACGGTGTGGGGTGGCCATTCTGGTTAAGAAGTCTTTGCAAGCTACTGTAATAGATACTAGCTCTGATAAGGAGGGTAGATGGACCCGTGCACATCTTAAGGTTGGAGATAGTGAATTCACGTGTATTTGTATTTATGCCCCCAATGTGGATAACCCTGCTTACTATGCCAGTATTGCGCAGTTGGCACAGGCCTCTGCCAATACTCCATTAATACTCGGTGGCGATTTCAATCAAGTGTTAGACCCTTTGATAGATAGACAACCGCCTAGAACGAGTAATCCACCCAAGAGTCTTGCTACCCTTACAGCTCTGATGCAAGACCTTGCGCTAGTAGATATATGGAGGCTGCTTCACCCCTCTGACTTAGAGTACACCTTTTTTTCTGCCCCCCATCACTCACAATCTAGAATAGATTTTTTTCTTATTTCCAAAGCACTGATTTCTCAAGTGGACACGGCTAGGACTCATCCTCTCCATATTTCTGACCATGCTGCCATATCCTTTTCATTGCATGTCACTTCGCGAGATGATCATCCCCGTGCTTGGTTTTTTGATAGATCCCTACTGGATCAAAAAGATTTTCAGGTTGACATCAAGGCCGCTATCCAAGATTATTTTCATTTTAACTCACCCCATGATACAGCGAGCTGGGCTTGGTGGGAGGGTTTTAAGGCATCTATCCGGGCTACTATAACCAGTTATCAAATTCGACAGGGGAAACAAAGAAAGCAACACTTACTGATTCTAGAGCAACAGATACAAGCTGGGGAGCGTCTCCTTACGTCCCGCACTGACCCATGTATTTTACTCCGTTTACAACGCCTCCGCTTTCAATACAATCAGCTTTTATATACTGCTGCTGCTAAAAATATTGAATCACAACAAGGGTTGTATTACCGGGAAAATAACCGTGCTGGCAAATTATTAGCGAATGCCCTGAAAGGTAAAAAAGAAGCCAAGCGTGTTACCGCTCTCCGTAATCCGTCGGGGGGGGGCCTGGTCACTAAAGATACAGAAATTTTAGAACTCTTTCGTCATTTCTATACTCGGCTTTATCAATCTGAATGTGATTTTGAGCCAGAAGTATTTGAACGATTGCTCTCAGGGGTACAACGACCGACCCTATCTGACGAAGATAGAGAGGCCATGGACAAACCATTCACTTTATCAGAAATTCATTCCGCTCTCAAGAGATGTGCCACAGGTCGCGCTGCCGGCCCGGACGGTCTCCCTGCTGAATTCTACAAAACCTTTAACGCTGACTTAGCTCCAGTTTTGAAACTTTATTTTTCTGCTCTGGCCGAGGAGGGATCTCCTTCTGGGTCCTTTTCTATGGCAAATGTAGTAGTTTTTGAGAAAGAGGGGAGAGATCCGCAACTAACAGCCAATTATCGTCCAATTTCCCTCCTAAATGCGGACTATAAAATATTTGCCACCATTCTTTCCACCCGACTCTCTGATAGGATGTCTACTTTGATACACCCAGATCAATGCGGTTTCATTCCCGGTAGATCATCCGCTGACAATGCTCGGACTCTATGTCATGTCCTGACTACCGCAGTTAATCTTGATCGACCATTTGTCGGCCTCTCACTTGATGCTGAGAAGGCCTTTGATCGCTTAGAATGGCCTTTCCTGTTTGCAACTCTCCGCTGGTATGGATTTGGAGAAGGTTTTCTCCGTTGTCTCCACGCCATGTACGCACAGCCTACAGCCAGTATCTGTGCTAATGCTTTAAAGTCAGCCATTTCCCCTTCAATGCGGTACTCGTCAGGGATGCCCACTGTCTCCACTTCTTTTCGATCTTGCACTCGAACCCTTAGCTTTACTAATCCGGCAATCGGAGGAGATTCATGGAGTCCCCTTCTCTCATAGAGAAATTAAAATTTCAGCATATGCTGATGACCTTATGCTCTTTGTCTCTTTAGACTCGGTGCCGGCTGTCCTAGAGCAAATCGGTAAATATTCACAACTTTCGGGGTATAAGATAAATTGGACCAAATCGGTAGCCTTCCCATTAAACTCTCTGATTCATCAAGCAGATATGCAATCCTTTCCCTTTTTATGGCAACCTCGCATGGTCAAATACCTTGGGGTCCACTATTGCTCTCCTTTGGAAGATGCTATCTCCTTTAATGCCAAAGACTTAACCTCTAAAGTCCGGGCGCTTACTCACCGTTGGACTCCTTTAACACTTACCTGGTGGGGTCGCCTAGAAACCATAAAAATGATGATTGTTCCTAAAGTGAATTACATTTTAGAAATGTTGCCCTGTCTCCTACCTCGACGTACATATAAAGATTTAGAGGGTCTTCTGACTAGATACTTATGGCAAAACAAGACACCTAGGATAGCGAAGCATAAGTTGCAAGCTGATAAGGAAAACGGGGGTGTCCGATTCCCTGATTTCCTGAAATATCACCACTCTTTTCTTCTCAAACAAGGCGCTCGTTGGCTGGAAGATCTAGCACCGAGTAGACCTGTGTGGCTAGATATAGAGGAGAACCTTTGCAAACCGTTTCCTCTTACTTCTCTCCCTGGTATGACTCTCCCATCAGACTCCCACTATCCACCAATGCTTTTAGACACTTTAGGTGCCTATAATATTCTTATTCAATCTTTAGACTCCCGATTCTGTCCGTTAGACAGACTCCCGCTCTGGTACAATACTCGATTTCAAATACAAAATAAACCGATGGCGTGGAGCCCCTGGTACACTAGGGGCATTTGGACCCCTACCCAGTTGTTCCATGATGGTCGCTGGAAAACTTTTAGTGAATTGCAAATTGAATTTGGTCTCCCAGCGAAACACTACTTTCAGTTGGTGCAACTACAGCATTGTCTTCGGAGTGCTAAGGTGCTCCCGCCATCGGAATCCCCTACCCAAGACTTGTCGGAGACTATCCGATCTATCGGGAGCTCACCGGGTGTAGCATCTAACTTTTACAAAACCTTAAGTACTGCTGTAAATAGAGGTACCCCTATAGCACAGAAAGCATGGGAGCGGGAACTGCATGTAACTTTGACCCCGGAGCAATGGAGCATTGTCTGGAGTAGAGTGACACGGGTCTCCAGATCCGCCTCACTCACTCAGACACTCTTCTTTCTAGCCCACCGGTGTTTCTATACTCCTGACAGATTAGCCAAATGGAACACCTCCCAGGGCAATAAATGCTGGACATGCCATGCGGCCATTGGTTCACTAACTCATGTTATGTATGAATGTCCCGCACTACAGTATTACTGGCGTCGGGTCTGGGGTCGTATCCAATCTATTTTGCACTTTCAAGAGCCCCTGTCTTGGAGTTTAGTGGGACTCCGCTCAGCTGCGGGGATCCCCTCTCTTCCAAAATCGGCTTACTTCCTTTTAGACTTCATGTTGGGCATTGCTATTTCCCTAATTACGAAATACTGGAAAAATAGCTCCCATCTGAGCCCCAATGAATGGTGGAATCATGTCTGTCTCTACAGTAAATATGAACAAATACCTCGTATGTTTGCTTCTTCCGTTCAGACCCCCCATCATCTGTCTAAATGGAAGATGCTCAATGACTATGTCCACACCGCTAAATGCTCTCATCTGACTGTTTAAATTTGTATAAATCTCTGTCACATGCTCATTCTGTATCGCAGATGCTATTTATTTTCGTTTTGATGTACAATCACTGTTGTTTGGAAGCGCTCACATGCTGATACTGTCGACTCAGAGAAGAAGCAGGGGGGTGGGGGGTAATAGGGTTTGCTTTTTCTTATTGTATACTTGTTTTGTCTCCTTTGGTGTGTTGTTTCTTTTGTTTGTTGCAAAATGAAAATAAAAGTTTAAAAAAAAAAAAAAAGAAGCTGTCACCTCCCAGGACTCCAGCGCTGAGACTGACCACGCGGAGTCCTGGAGCCCATCCCTCCTCTCCAGACGCGCTCCTAAGCCGGCTCCCCATTGGCTCCCGCGCGGCTGCATTCGCCGGGAGCCAATGGTTTTGAATTTCGGCTGCCCACGCGCCTCCAGATGCGGCCGCACGCAGGGTCCCCGCACCGGGCCGCCGGGACCCTGCCCGCGGCCTCCCTACTTTCAGAGTATTCTGCTCCACCTTTAGTGAAAGCACTGCTGTTTAGCTTCAATCCCGGCACGGCGCAGTGTTTTTTCCAGACGAGGTATCTGTAGAGAGCTCAGTCAATCGGAACATGTGCAGCATCAATGGTAACACTGAGTTGTATGCTTTAAAAAAAACCCTGAGGAAACTCGAAGTGAAACGTGTACAAGGTACCGGAGGACGGCATTGGGATTGAAGCTAAACAACTTGGATGATAAACTAAGCTAAGCAATTTCTCTATAATAACGCAGTAAGTTGAATATTTTGGAGACTTAGTTGAACAACTTTTTTATAATATGATCTAAGTGTTGTGAGAGAGAGCTCTTTAGGTACAACATAAGCTTAAGAATGATGTAACCACTGGGGAAGGTCGTTGATGCAAATAGACACTTCAGTTTGACAATTTTAAAGTCAAGATCGGTGCCATATAGTCTGAGACCTCCCCTGATGAAGTAAGGTGTTTTTGATCTGAGACGTGTGCAAGTGATTTAATTGTTAATATTGTTTAATATTTACCGTTAGGAGCTGCCAACATCTGGATCAGACTGCCTGTTTGTCCTGCACAGCTGATTTAAGTATCATCAAGCAGCTCTTTGCCTGATCACATCTAAGGCATTCCCTTGCTTAATCTACCAACTGGGGCTAGGGGGAGGAGCCTTCATTCCGTTAGGAGCTGCCACCGTCAGGCGTGCCCACTCCTTGCGGGCCCGCGCCTGAGGGCCTCGCCAGAAGGCCCTTTGGCGTGGCCCTTAGGCGGGGACGTGATAAGAAATACGTGAAACTATCAACAACAAAAGTAAGAAAACTAATGGTAAGCTACTAAGTTATATCAATAGTTCATCAACCTACCCTAATAATTCAATTTAAAAACCTACCTAATCTATTCGTCCTCCTAATTAAAACAAATGTTAGAAAGTTTAATGCTTTGAATGTAATCATATGAAATTTTAAGTGTATATCTTCTTAATAATTAAATAACTCGTATATCTAGCAGCTTAAAAGTTCATTTTAGTTTTTTAAACATTCATACAACTTATCAATTTATACTTCTATATTTTAATATGTTATTCCTTACACAGCAAGCTTTACCAAACACTGTAGGAATTAATCCTATTTCTCCAAACTATGCTAGGTATAATAATAATTGTTTCAAACAACTTCATCATCATAATCAAAAATGTAAGAAATTAAATAAAATTCATTCTTCATCATCTAAACATAGCACTAGAAATCCAATCCTTTATTCACCCATTAAGTGTGTTTTAATGAATGTAAGGTCAATACGGAATAAACCAAACTATGATAATATTAAAGATCAAAAGCTTGATATCATTTGCATCACTGAAACCTGGTTAAAAGACACAGATCAAATTATTTTAAACCAAATTACCCCTTAAGGTTATGATATATTTAATTGTCCTAGAGAACATAAAAAAGGAGGAGGAATCTTAATATTAACAAAAACAACCTTTAAGTTTAAAGCTATTACAACTAACAGTTCAACTGAAACAACTTCAATTATTATATCAAATCACCACCTCAATGTTTGCCTCACATATAGACCACCTAATGCTGCTAAGGATCACCTCTCAAAAATTTTAGAATTAATTTGCACTTATAGCTCTCAAATTAAACCATTAATTGCATTAGGTGATTACAATCTATCATCATCACCTTCTAATGAGAACAGATCCTTCTTGAAAGCAGTGAAATCTTTAGGTTATCAACAGATAATTAACCAGCCTACACACCAACATGGAACCACTCCTGATCTAATTTTTTGCCCTGAGCAACTCTTTTCACAAAACCAAATTACAGTCCCAAAAACTACCCCAGTACCTTGGTCTGATCATTATATTATCTCATTTACCTTGCAACTACAAACGTCCCCTAACAACTTAAAAGATGATTACAAAACTAGAAAATTTAGAGCTTTCCATAAAGAGGATTTTCTTAAGGACATTGTTCCACATTTGCAACAAAATTGCACTGAACTGGATAAAGCCATAGAAAATTAGACTAATATCATTTCAAATGCTGCGCTAGCCCCAAAAAATAATAAAGTACAAATGCTTAGGAAGAAGAGCGCACCATGGTATTCTAATGAAATCAGAGAGGCAAAGCGCCTGCTAAGAAAACTTGAACGTAAATGGAGACTGACTAAATCTCAAGATGTAAAATTCCTATTTAAGGTAAAACAAATGGAATATAATAAGTTAATTAATGACTGTAAACAACAATACCATACAAATCTAATAATGAAAGCAACTAACAAACCAAGGGAACTATTCAACATTGTTCAACAACTTACAAAAGTGACCACTTTATATGGTGATCCTCAAATAAACCCCCAAAAATTTGCAAATTACCTGATAAGCAAGAATGCTATTTCGTCAAACAACTTATCTACATCACAATTCCACCAACTTTGGTTTAAACCTTGCACTGAACCCACAAACGTCTGTAAGGATTTTTCTTTACCAATTTTAAAACAGATTGAAAATATAATCAGCACACAATACAACTTCACCAGCTGACCCATGTCCAGTAGAATGGATTAAAAGTACTAAAAATCATATTAGCTTTCACATTTTAAATTTTGTAAATAATTCTTTAAAACAAGGTTACCACCTATACTAAAGAGTGCTATAATTTGACCAGTCTATAAAGGGAAATCACTGGACATCACTGACGCTAAGTCATTCCGTCCTATTTCGAGTTTACCTTTTATCTCAAAAATTATAGAAAAAGTAGTGCAAAATCAGCTGCAAGATCACATTGACTCGTATGCCCCTTTGGATATACATCAGCATGGATTTAAACCTAATCACAATGTGGAAACTCTACTTATTTCTCTGATAATCTTATAACAGACCTTGAAAAAAATAAGTTATTTCTGTTAATCTTCATCGATGTCTCAGCAGCTTTTGATACTGTATTTCACACAATAATGTTACAACATCTACAAGATATTGGCTTATGCAACAATACATTAAAATGGTTTGCCTCTCATCTAACTAATCGTACACACTTAGTAAAATATGGTGACAAAAAATCCTCTCAATTTTCAATTGGAGAAGGCATACCTCAATGTTCAGCTTTATCATCTATTCTCTTTAATATTTATATTCAACCCATATGTCAAATTACACAGGTACACTAAAAAAAATTTTTTTTAAACTGCCTCTAATGTTTCGATTGATTTTTATGTTTTTTGGTGCGCTGAATCCAAATCTGGTAACCAATTTGCTCCATCACGTACAGAATTTTTGCTACATTGGGTTAGCAGTTTGAGGTGAACGTTTCAGATTGAGTGCATAAGTGTATATCTTCTTAATAATTAAATAACTCGTATATCTAGCAGCTTAAAAGTTCATTTTAGTTTTTTAAACATTCATACAAGTTCATTTTAGTTTTTTAAACATTCATTCAAACATACATACAGAGCCTTCACATTCACCGCTCCCACACTCTGGAATGACCTCCCAATAGACATCCGAATCATAAAGGACCTCTCCCAATTCAGGAAAGAACTCAAGACATACCTATTCTCTGAGCATTTCGGAATCCCCTACCCTCCAAGTCCAGCCACACAGCGTCCACAGACACACAAACAAAAAAATCTGCAGACACACAATTAACACACACAACCCCTTCTTCAAACAGCCCCCAAAGACACCCCAAACAACCCACGAAAAAATGGAAATAAATTCCATCACACACACACACACACACACACCCACACACACATACACACACACTCACACACACACTTGAATAGTGAATTTTATCCACCATAAATCATGTATCCTAACCTTTTGTAAATCATGTATCCTAACCTTTTTGTAAATAACAACTATAAATAGCAATGTCAGCTCGCTGACATTCCCCTGTAAATCCAGTAGTATACAAAAGCATACACCCTGTAAATAGTTTTAACAACTTACTGTTCTGTTTTATGTAAAAAGTTAAAAAGTTCTTGTTCTATGTAATGTTATACGAATGTATACAATTGTTCCATGTAAACCGCCCCTGATCTCTGGAAGGGGCGGTATAGAAGAAATAGATAAATAAATAAATAAATAAATTGAGTGCGATCGAGATAAAAGTTTCTTGGATGAATTCTTTATACTAATTGTTTAGTAGTTATTCAAATAAGAATAAAGAAAATTGTAACAAGGCAGCACATAAGAATAGAGTAATGTCAACAAAACACACTGTGATGGTAGCAAAATTGTCTGCACTTAAAACAGCCACATACATGTGCACAAACATTGAGCATATAAGAGCGAGGTTAGACACAAAGCAAAGCAAAGAAATGTGCAAAAAATGTTGTACAGGTATGTATGTAAGAATAGAAAACGCAAACCGCACCATTGCAATACATGAAGACAAACACCCGATGGTGTGAAAATAAAATTCTAATAAATGAGATCCGACACTGTGGTAATAACTAGCAAATTTTTATTTCAAAGTTTATTAAAAACACGATATTTGTCAACACAGTTTAGATTTTAAAGTCATTCTTGGGTCAATCAATCTCCTGGTGGGCCCGTTTCTTCTTCCCCCGAATGCTTCTCTTGGTGCGCTGCTTGGCGTATTTTTCATCTGGGGTTTCCCGCAGCAGCAACCAGCAGAAATCAGCCATCATAGTGGTGTTCCATCTTCCTTGGTACCTTCTCTCTGCGTCCTTGATGTCCTGGTGAAACCTTTCACCTTGTTCTTCACTGTACGCCCCCAAGTTTTCGGGAAAGTAGTTCACATGGGAGTGCAAGAAATGGACTTTCAGGCTCATGTTACAGCCTTGTTCTTTGAAGGCATTGAGCATCCTGGCAACAATATCCTTATAGTTCTCATCCCGCCTGTTCCCCAAGAATTTGAGAACAACATCCTTGAAGGAATCCCAGGCTTCTTTTTCCTTCTCAGACATCGTTTCAGCGAATGCTCCATCTGAAATGAGTTTCCTTATATCAGGGCCAACAAACACTCCTTCCTTTAGCTTTGCTTCAGAAAGTCGGGGGAACTTTGAGCAAAGGTACCGAAAGCACTCACCATCTTTTGGAAGGGACTTGATGAATTGCTTAATGAGACCCAATTTAATGTGGAGAGGTGGTAATATAATTTTATCACGAGGTACCAAGCTCTCATGAAGAACATTTTTCTCACCGGGTCTCAAATACTCCCGAATTGGCCAGTCTTTTTTCCCCCAGTGTAGGTCGCGGGCCCGGCTATCCCACAAGCAAAGGAAGCAGGGATATTTGGTGAAACCGGATTGCTAATTCCCAAAACCCTGTTAAAGCTTCAGAGAGACAGAGGGCGTATGATTCTCATAGCTCCACATTGGCCACGGCAAGTGTGGTACCCTTTGCTTCTACATCTCTCTCAGGCCCCATCCCTGGAGTTAGGATCTGCTCCAGATCTCCTGTCTCAGGAGGATGGAATGTTATGGCATCCCAATCCCCAGTCTCTGTATCTCAGAGCTTGGTTGCTGAAGGCCTAGATCTTCATAATCTTAACTTCCCTCAGCAAATAAAGGATGTCCTTTATGCTTCCAGGAAGCCTTCCACAAGACGCTCTTATGCTTTTAAGTGGAAGAGGTTTACCATATGGTGTTCGCAGAAGGGTCTTAACCCCCTTGCAATACCTCTGGAATCATTACTGGAGTACCTCCTTCATTTATCCAATGCAGGACTTAAAACTAACTCAGTAAGAGTCCATTTGAGTGCTGTTGCAGCTTCTCTCAAGCCTCTAAATGGACAACCTATCTCCTCCCATCCTCTTATAGCAAGATTTATGAGAGGCCTTCTTCTAACTAAGCCTCCCATTAGGCCCCCTCCGGTGGAATGGGACTTAAACCTGGTTCTTGGTCAGCTCATGAAGCCACCTTTCGAACCCTTAGCTACTACATCATTGAAATTCCTTTCTTGGAAAGTTATCTTTCTCATTGCAATCACATCAGCACGCCGCATCAGTGAGTTGCAAGCACTAGTAGCTGATCCACCTTATACAAGGTTTCATCATGACAAGGTAGTCCTTAGGACTCATCCACACTTTATGCCAAAGGTGATCTCGCCTTTTCATCTTAATCAAGCAGTCTACTTGCCTGTGTTCTTTCCAAGACCTCATGCATCAAATGCAGAAAGGAATCTTCATACTTTGGACTGTAAAAGAGCTTTAGCCTTTTACTTGCAAAGAACACATCAACATAGAAAGTCCTCCCAACTCTTTGTTGCTTTTGATCCTTCTCATTTGGGACTTCCAGTCTCCAAGAGAACGCTCTTCAACTGGATTGTCCAGTGTATTTCTTTTGCCTATCAGAGTAAAAACCTTCCTCTGGAGGGCCATGTCACAGCTCACAATGTGAGCCATGGCTTTTTCAATGGCCCATCTACACTCTGTGTCTATCGACGACATCTGTCGAGCAGCCACTTGGGCCTCGGTTCATACCTTCACAGCCCATTACTGCTTGGACAAGGACTCCCGCCGGGATGCCTTGTTTGGTCAGGCTGTTCTCCAACACCTGTTCCATACCTAATCAACTCCTACCCACCATCCCTGGTAGGATGCCACAGATCCATGGGGGGAAGTGGAGCCCTTTCACAGGGGCACACAACTTCTGGGGTCTCTCCCTGGCATCTAAAGCTAGGGAGTCCCCATATGTGAAGACTACATTCCTGTTTGTCTCTGGAGATAGCATAGTTACTCACCTGTAACAGGTTATCTCCGGGAACAGCAGGAATTTAGTCTTCACAACCCACCCACCTCCCCTAGGAGTTGTATCTCTCTATCTTTCTCTTTCCCTTTCCATCTCTCTCTCTTTGTCTGAGCTTTAAAACTCAACTGGAGAGAGGCATTTGGGAAAGGCAGGAAGGCAGCACGCAGGCGCTGTTGGATGCTCCCAAAAGCTTTCTAATTGGACGCTGGGGAGCGTTCCCGCGCAGGCTCCGTCGGTACCGACGATACCCATATGTGAAGACTAAATTCCTGCTGTTCCCAGAGATCACCTGTTAAAGGTGAGTAACTATGCTTTTGGTACGGTAAAAATTGCCATGGGGTATCTAACTGGGCAAAATAGCAAGTACCTGACCAATCTCTAGGCAGTTCTGTATACGCAAGATTACCATACACAAAATAATCTCCTTCTAAAGCCACTAACCCATTTTCCCAAATTGTCAAATTGTGGGGTCAAGATATATTCTGTGTACAGTTATTCAAAGCCCACTGAGTAATACTCATCTCTTCAATTCCTGCAGATAGATTATGTTCTCAGGGATGGTAATACCCTAACAAGGGGCAACTCCATTTAGATATGTCTAGGTCTGATATAGAGTCATTCAAAGGGATTGGGTATCCAGAACTATTATAGTGTAACAATTCATGATCACGCACTTGGTTCCCTTGTGTTGGCACTAATTGTATTACTGAAATAAAGGAATTTCTTAAATGGGACTTTTTATACCAGGTAGAGGAGTTATGTATCATTACTGTTTTACAAATGTTCCATGGAGTGTCCCCTACCTTTTTCCCTGTATTTTGAGCCATAAAACATATTGGAGGGGACATTAGAGGCATAGGGCTAATCACTCTAGGGTCTGTGGTTGTATGAGACCATCATACAGTGGTTAGATTAAAAGCTATGTCACAAAACTCTTGAAAGGTTCTAGGCCTAGCTCGTAGCAGAAACCAATGCTGAGTGGCTGTCACAAATGGAAGGCAAACAGCACAATCTGAAAGATTAAAGTGTTTTGTGACTGAATGTAAGTGTGACTCAAAAATATTTGGGTGTTCCCCATAACTTTCCCAAGATTCTGAATGTAGTACTGCTTCATTAACAATAATATGCCATAACACAACTACGACCTGATAAGGAAGCATTCTTAACTGACCTCTAAAATATCTAAAACATTACTCCAAAAATAATTGTTCAAAGAAAAAAAATGAAAACACAACTATCCTTCTTAGCACTACGAAGATAAGCACTATAACTATAACCACCCCCAACTCCCAATCTCTTCACGAGGTAGAGGTTAAGTGCCAAAAGGTAATCACTTATATATCAGTAAAGAACTAACTCAAACTAATTTTATCAACCTAATCAGCAGTATAACTGCTGGAGAAAGTTTCTTACATTATTAGTTCATTCAAAAAGCAATTAATCACAATAGTCTTTTCTGCAATATCACTGTCGTCCAAGTCCGTATGAATCTCTGCATTGCAACAACAGAAGACACTTCTCTTGATTCACAGATGCAAGGAACCACCCTCCAGATCCTGTGAAAGGAGCCTTTTTACACTGTGAAAGATGTATCCAACAAGGTTGTCCTTCCACTTTACAAGCTGAGTATCTCACCAGGAGCACACGGAACGGACCTAGGAACTTGGGAGCCAAAAGTGTCTTTGGATGCAGGTTCTTAATCAGGACCCAATCTCCTGGTTTCAGTTCTGGATGTGATAACTCTGAAGGAGTATTCTGCTGAGGATTCACCTGCAATAAAAGAGAAACAGACAAAACTGAGTGCAATCGTTAGCAATAAGTCAAGATACTGCTGCGCAAAAGTTGAGGATCTGGGATTATTGTCAATTCATGTGGAGAAGTAGCTGGGCATCCAGTAACTATGTCATATGGTGTCAGGCCGCCTCGAGCACACTGGGGGGAATTATGCACTTCCATAAGGGCAAAAGGAAGGGCTTCTGTCCAATCTGTAGCCCAATCTTTTGTCAAGAGTGCGTAAGTGACCTTTGAGTGTCCTATTCATCCATTCTACTCGGCTAGAGCTTTGCAGATGATAAGGAGTGTAAGGCTGTCTTTTAGTACCAAACCATTGTTCAATACCTTCCCAGACACTCGCAACGAAGGCGGACCTTGATCAGAAAAAAGGACAAAAGGTACACCCCAAACAGGAATAAACTGAGTGTGCAGTAATTTGATGGTGACAACAAAAAAAGAAATAAAAGACACGTGATCCTAACAAATAATACTTCCCCCCCCCACCCCCGGCACAGGACAGATCTGTAAAACTGAGCTGAAAAATCAAAAATAGTCCGGATGGTTTGGGAAGGGCGGCAGAAACCCTTATAACTGACCCTACTCTGCCAGCTTTGAAACAGTCCAAACAAGCTGCATACACAGCCTGTGCCACAGGAAAAAACTTCGGATGATACCTGGGAACCAAAAGGCATGATTCATAGCCACAGCTGAAAGGTGACGTTTATGGTGCAGGAACAGGGCAAGTGGAAACAATAAACTGTCAGGGCAAATAAGCAGATGATCCTTTTTCCAGTAACTCTGTGCATCACAGGTCGCACCCCATGAAGTCCACAGAGTATGAGTTTCAAAGGAAGTATCTTGATAGTGCTGTAAGAGAGATGAAAGGGAAAACAGTCATGTTAGATGATTTTCCTACAGAAGCTCTCCAGATCAACCAACAGTAAGGATTTAAGGGTTTGTTTTATTATATTACGTTGTTAGCTCTCTGACTGGGAGCTCTTAAAAGGGTTTTTTTGTACATTTTTAAAGCAAGTTTACTTTTTTTGGTGCTTTAGTGGGACTTTCCTTGAGCACAGTAGGTGGTTGAACTCCAGTAACCTCCTCAGCTTTGGGAACTGCTAACACCTAATCAGGAGTTAGTAGGCCTGATTTCCTGAGAGAAGCTGAGGGCCTGCATAAAAGGCTCCAGTGCCCTGCCCTGTTCAGGCTTTCCTACAGAAGCTCTCCAGATCAACCAACAGTAAGGAATTAAGGGTTTGTTTTATTATATTAAGTTGTTAGATCTCTGACTGGGAGCTCTTAAAAGGTTTTTTGTACATTTTTAAAGCAAGGTTACTTTTTTTGGTACTTTAGTGGGACTTTCCTTGAGCAGAGTAGGTGGTTGAACTCCAGTAACCTCCTCAGCTTTGGGAACTGCTAACACCTAATCAGGTGTTAGTTCCCTCCCTACCCACCCCAACTCCCACCCACCCCTAGCGAGTAGTCTTGCTTTATAGGGCACCTCCCCATTTGACAAAGCACAGAGAATTGGACCAGCACATTTTGAATATAATTAAGGAAATTTAACTGCTTTTTCTCTGAAAGGACAGCTGGGAAACTGGCTGGTACTTGGTAGATCTCTCTCTTTTGCTTTAACAGATACCTAAGTTCCACGAACAGAACAATGGCTGGGAAAAATCGTATCGCTAAAGCTGTTGCCCCCGTTACAGCTTCTGCCTCGGTCCAGACAGAGGTCCTAATGCCAGTTGAAGGATCGGTTCCATGTGCAGGGTGCCTGCATGCTGAAGCTCTGAGGAAACAAGTGGAGGAACTCAGAGAGGAGGTGGCGAGGCTGAGGAGCATTCAAGACAGTGAGAAGTACATTGATGAGATGCTTCTTGCAGCAACCAAGCTCTCCAGCAGAGGAGAAGATGGGTGCCAACAGAATGTCGATGGTTGGACACAAGTCACCAGGGCCTGCAAAATCACCAATCCAACTTCTCCAGCCCTTGAATTGAAGAACCATTATGCAGCCCTGGAAGTGGAGGAGGTGAAAGCATCCCTGGAAAGGGAGGAACCAGAGCTCAAGTACCCCAAAGTTGCAGAATCAGTGACCAGAAGGAAATGAAGGGTAGTGGTGGTTGGAGACTCTCTTCTGAGGGGTACTGAGGCGTCCATCTGCCGACCAGACTTGATGTCCATAGAGGTATGCTGTCTGCCTGGTGTGAAAATCCAAGATGTTACGGATAGTTTGCCGAGACTCATCAAGCCCACTGACTATTACCCAATGTTGCTAATCCATGTTGGAACAAATGATACTGCCATGTATACCTCGGAATGTATCAAAAGTGACTTCATGGCTCTGGGACAGAGGGTGAAGCAGTTAGGTGCACAGGTGGTGTTCTCTTCAATCCTCCCTGTTGAGGGTAAAGGCCAAGGCAGAGAGGCTCGCATCCTGGAGATGGATGCATGGCTGCGTGGATGGTGTCATCGAGAGCATTTTGGTTTCCTAGACCATGGGATGCTGTTCCAAGGGTTGCAGAGCAGAGATGGCATCCATCTGTCCAAGAAAGGTCAACGCGTCTTCAGTAGTAGACTGGCTAATCTATTGAAGAGGGCTTTAAACTAGATTCGTTGGGGATGGGTGAAGAAAGCCCCCCCAGGTAAGTGAAAGCCCCCAGGTAGGTGATACATTAAATAACTTTATGGAAATGGGTAACAGGGGTAACATATGGAAAGCAGTGTGTATAAATGCCCGTAGCATGGGAAATAAGATCCCTGATGTTGAAGCTTTGGTGGGAGTGGCTGACTTGGATTTAGTGGCAGTTACAGAAACATGGTCACAGAAAACCATGATTGGGATGTAACTATACCTGGCTATACTTTATTCAGAAAAGACAGGGGAAGAAGTAGGGGAGGAGGAGTGGCACTATAGAGTAAAAACTACTATTAAACTTTGGAATTACAGAGCTTAAAAGGGAGAGGGGAGGCATTGTGGGTTAAACTAGAAAGAGGGAAAGAGAAATCTATTTACATTGGTGTGATATACATACCTCCCTCACAAGAGGAAGAGGTGGACAGAGAGTTAATTGAAGACATGTGCAGCATTGCTAGGAAAGGGGAAGTGCTACTGATAGGAGATTTCAATATGCCAGATGTTGATTGGCACATTCCTACTGCAGTATCATCTAGAAGTAAGGAGATCCTGGATTCTCTACAGGGAGAACTATTCAGGCAATTGGTAACAGACCCCACACGTGAAGGGGCCATACTGGACTTGGTGCTTACCAATGGTGAAAGTGTTTCTGATGTTGTAGTGGGAGATCATTTTGCATCCAGTGATCACCAGATGGTGTGGTTCAGTATTAGGACTAGGGCTGTTAGAATTCATTCAAAGGCGAGGATCTTAGACTTTAGGAAGACTAACTTTGCGAAGATGGTCCAATACCTCAGGGTATCGTTAGTTGGATGGGAACAGCTGAGGGATGTAGAAAAACAGTGGGAAAAACTGAAAGGGGATATTTTAAGGACAACCAACCTTTTTGTTAAAATGGTAAATAAAGGTAAAAGGAAAAGGAGACTGCTATGGTTTTCGAAAGAAGTAGCTGAAAAAGTGAAGAAAAAGAGGGAGGCCTTCATGAAATACAAGAGATCACAGAGAGAGGAAGACAGGCATCTGTATTTGGAAAAACTTAGAGAAGCTAGCAAAGTAGTCAATAAGGCAAAGATTCAAAAGGAGAAGGAAATAGCCAATGCAATAAAATGGGGTGAAAGACATTTTTCAGATATATTAGTGAGAAGAGGAAGGGCAAGAGTGGTATTGTCAGACTCAAGGGTGCAGGGGAGGAATATGTAGAAGCTAAGGATAAAACAGAATTGCTTAACAAATATTTTTGTTCTGTGTTGTGATGAGGAAACCCCTCAAGAAGAGATGGAAATAGGAGAAAATCCTGATGAGGTAAACAATACTGCACTGACAAACAGGATTTTCACCTTAGGAATAAAAACACAGCCAGTTGATGATCTAAAGCCACACCTCACCTCAGGGAAGGAGGCAGGTCTGTTCACTGATTGGGCACACCCAAGGGAGAGTCAGGGAGTGCAAGGAAGTGAAGGCTTGTTAAATACTCAAGCAATGAGGAGAGAGAGAGAGGAGGAGGAGCGAGTGCAAGCACAAGGTCAGGAGCAGCAGAAGGGAAAACGTTGGAACAGCTGAGAGAACTGCTTGGAGGAGAAGTCAGCTAGAATCTGAGACCCGAGCAGAACCTGGGAGCACTGAACAGTGGTGCAAGGATTCACCCTGGAGGAAGTCTCACTGCAAGGTAGAGCCTTTGGTTAAGAGAGCCAGCAGGCCAGATACCTGGAATAAGAGCAGCCGGACTCACAGCTGTAAAAGCCAAGACAGTTTCAGAGAAAGCTACGAGGAAACTGTTCAACCTGACATTTACCTGCAAGGCACTGGAAGTAAGGATAAGAAAGCTGAAGTACAAAGCCTGAGAATTAACAGGAGAAAAGGTACCAATGCTTATCTAAAAGACCTTGGAAAAGGTAAAGCTGACATTTCTTGTCATAACCCCTTGTTTAAGAAGTCTCCTGCATGTGTTAACCTCCTGAGAACAAACCCAGCATATTCAGTTAATGATAAGTGGGGGAAGGGATTTATCCTTACTGAGAACTGTTCGTTTGACAAAGGCAGGACAGCTGATTACCCTGAGTTGGGAATCCTAAGTAAGCGTTTGTTAGAGAAGAAGGAAGGCTATCAGCCTGAAAATGTGCACAAGCAAGCTGAAATACTTCTAAGTCAGTTTAAGCAATTTCTGGAGAAAAGGGCAGAGCAGAATAATAACCCTGACCAGAATTCCAGTAACTCTGAGGAAGCTATGCAACTGGACCTTTGTCTGCCTTCAGTAGAGCTTGATTTACCTATGGTTTGTTCTACTTGTGTAATTGAGAATAACCAGGTTAATGAGCACTGAAAGCTATATGAAGTAATATAGTATAAGGTTTGCCATACCTTCAGCCACTGTGAGAAAACCTTATGTCTTGTTTAATAAGCTTAATCACATGGTTGATTGAGAAGCCGTGCCGTAAGGAAGAGCACCTGTTTCAATTTGCTGAAGGATCACATGATTGCCTAGCCTGAGACTAAAGGAACTGTGAAACAGCCAAGTAGAGCTGAGCCGTTTTGTTGCATCTTATGTGTGTGTTTATTTTCAACCCTTATGTTGGAATTGGCATTCTTTTGCATCTGAGATACTGAATCTTGATGCGCTGGAATAAACCCTCTTAAAAATAAATATTCTTGCATGCCTTTTTCTACTCGAGCTACAACTACAACTCAGTCCCACAGGAGGCCAAGCAACTACATATCCCAGAACTCCTGGGGCCAAGTGTTAGAGCTTCAACTCCTAAAGGACACTTAATAGGCCGTCCCTACCTGTAAGCTCTTGGGCCCAGGTAGCAAGGACATCACAGTTTTCACAGATGAAGAACCAGGAGCAGGACCTCAGAAAACACCCACAAATAGGAACAGAAGCAAAGGACATCTTGAACAATTTTCAAAAGACTGTGTTCATGAGAAACTATCTCAACTTAAAGTAGACAAAGCGATGGGACCGGATGGGATACACCCAAGAATACTGAGGGAACTTGGGGACGTTCTAGCAGCTCCACTGACTGACCTTTTCAATGCCTCGTTGGAGTCGGGAGTGGTGCCAAAGGACTGGAGAGAGGCTCATGTGGTGCCTTTACACAAAAGCGGAAGTAAAGATGTGGTTGAAAACTACAGGCCGGTTAGTTTAACTTCGGTGGTGAGTAAATTATTGGAAACGCTGTTGAAAGAGAAAATAGTGAGGTTTCTGGAGTCCAGCGGATTACAGGATCCGAGGCAGCATGGATTCACCAGAGGCAGGTCTTGTCAGACAAATCTGATTGATTTCTTTGATTGGGTGACCAGGAGGTTGGACAGAGGGAGAGCCCTAGATGTGGTGTATTTAGATTTTACTAAAGCCTTTGACACTGTTCCTCACAGGCGACTTATAAACAAACTGAGCACCCTAGGGATGGACCCTAAAGTTACTGCTTGGGTTAGAAATTGGTTGGGTGGGAGGCAACAAAGAGTACAAGTAAATGGAGCTCACTTTGAGGAGAAGGATGTTATCAGTGGTGTGCCCCAGGGATCTGTCCTTGGTCCGATTCTTTTTAACATCTTTGTTAGTGATATAGCGGAAGGGCTTTCAGGTAAGGTATGCCTCTTTGCGGATGATACCAAAATCTGCAATAGAGTAGACAACATGAGGAGGGATCTAGCTAAGCTTGAAGAATGGTCTAGAATTTGGCAGCTGGGATTTAATGTTAAAAAATGTAAGGTCATGCATTTGGGCTGCAGCAATCCAAGGGAGCAATATAGTATAGGGGGTGAAGTACTTTTGTCCTCTAAAGAAGAGCGGGACCTAGGCGTAGTTGGGTCAGATGATCTTAAAGTAGCTAAACAGGTAGAAAAGTGAAGGCAAAAGCTAGAAGGATGCTTGGGTGCATACGGAGAGGAATGGCTAGCAGAGAAAAGGAGGTGATAATGCCTCTGTATAAGTCTTTGGTGCGACCTCATTTGGAGCATAGTGTGCAATTCTGGAGACCGCACCTTCAAAAGGATGTGAACAGGATGGAGTCGGTGCAGAGGGTGGCTACTAAAATGATTAGTGGTCTTCATTATAAAGCATATGAGGACAGACTGAAGGATCTTAATATGTACACCTTAGAGGAAAGGCCGGATAGAGGTGATATGATTGAGATGTTTAAATACCTCTGTGGCATAAATGCTCAGGGAGAGAGCCTCTTTCAATTGAAAGCAAGTTCTGCTACGAGGGGACATGGGATGAGGGTGAAGGGAGATAGATTCAGGAGTGATATGCAGAAATATTTCTTTATGAAAGAGTAGTGGATCTGTGGGATAGTCTCCCAGTGGAGGTGTTAGAGATGAGGATAGTAACTGAATTCAAAAAAGCATGGGGCAAACACAGAGGATCTCTAAAGGTAAAAAGGGGACTGTTGTAGTTGTTGTGGAAGGACAGACTAGATGGACCATGTGGTCTTTGTCTGTCGTCATATTTCTATGTTTCTATGTTTTAAGTACAACAATGTTGGGGACACTGATGCTCGGAGGGCAGCTCGCCATGCTTCTTGGTCTGTAAAATGGTTGCCCTTTGACATAAAATCTCCAGCAGAGGAATGTCCTTTACATATTAAAACTGCAATTTGTACTGTCAATAGTATAGCCTGAAGTAAATGGTGGATGTATTCAGCATGCTTAATTGGTTTATTAGCAGAAGTCAAAAACCCTCGCTGTGCCCAAATGTTTCCAAAATCCCACAAAATTCCCAATGCATAGGCGCTATCAGTGTATATGTTTATCAGAAGGTATTGGCAAAGTTCAAGTGCACATGTAAATGCAAACACTTCTGCTAATTGTGCACTAGCAAATGGCAAAGAAGCTGATTCCAATACTTCATTAACTGTTGTGACCGCATATCCTACAGAAGGTTTGCCAGTTTCATCTTTGAAAGCAGAGCCATCCACAAACAAGTTACATTTGGGGCTGGTAAAGGTACAGGGGAAAGATCAGGTCTAACTCGAGAGTGTTATAAAAATAACTTTTTACACAATAACAGACACCTCAGTGAAGCAAAGAGTTACTTTAATCACATTACATTCTTGCAAGACGGGTGAATGCTTAACTGAGCATTCACACCTATCCTCTGTTTCACAGTTCTTTTATAGTACACTATGTCCTCGCCCACTTCTAGCATGTCCATAATTCATTGGCTAATACTTCTGCACCTGTGTCAGGCTACGTGTTATTAGCCACATAGTCTCTCTTCCCAGGATGCAGACATACAGCAAAGGAAGTCAGAAAATCATTACATACTACACTATGTCCTTGCCCTCTTCCAACATGTCCATAACTCATTGGTTAATTCTGTCTCACTCCACTTCTTTGTACTTCCGCACCTGTGACCGATACATGTTATTAGCCACGTAGTCTCTCCTTCCAGGATGCAGGCATACAACAAAGGGAGTCAGAAAGTTATTACATACACAATTATATTGCAGAATGGTGCATGAATGGAATACACTAATTATATTACATTGTAAAAATAACATAGCACATTTGTTTATATCAAACCCCTCCCTCTTTCTTTTTTAAAGTTTTCTTGTTACTTTTAACATTTACTGTACAGTTCCATAGGAAGCTTCTAATTTAGATAATATCCTTCCTGACTCTATCTCTTCCCCTTTATTATCGATTAACAACATTGCACCCTTGTGCACTGGAGATGATGCAATCATTTGTTTAGTGCTTACTGTTTCTATCAGTCTTTGAGTTAACCCTCCTATACACAGTATTATGCAACACCTCACCGTAATTAATACTCCAATTACAACAAGTACAGTGGTAAATATAGATACTACCACCCCTTTCCACTTCCCAAACCATGACTCCAACCATCTAGATTCTAGTGAGAGAGGTATCCGTACCTGAATTTTCTGCCAGTTCCTCTGCCAAGGTAGTTAGTCCTTACAGGGCTTTAGTGATAGTGCCATCAGAGGCCGTGTTATTGGGTATGAACATACATTCCCCCCCCCCCCAACATTACACACATGCCCCCTTTTTCAGCTGGCATCATGTCTAAAATCATTTGGTTCTCCCAGGCCATTCTGCTAGTGGTGTCCAATTGTTCTGTGATCCCCTTTATTGCATCCTGGGTATAATTGATAAACCGCTGTTGGTTATAATATATATAATTTATCCAATCTACATTTTTGTTTATTGTGATTACCCCTACCAGGGATTTGAATCCAGCTGCAATCTGGTTTCGTGCTTTATAACTCATCCGAAACTCCCCGAGGGACTCCCATTGCGTCTTTATATATCCTGTAATCAAATGAGGCTCCCAAAGTACTCCTCCTTTTTCTTGGTATTTGCCCCTTGTCCTGTTCTGTGAACGCCAAGGTGAAAGGAACTGCCAATTTGAACTATTGCACATGTTCCCGACCATAGGGGTGGACAATGTTGGTCTCAACATCCACCCTCCACAGTACCACCACAGGTCTGCCCTAGGGATTACCAGGTTGGAGTAATTCTTCTCTTCTCCTTTCATCCCTGTCAGGTTTAGGCTTAGAACGCAGGTGTTCAGGTCCCCCACTTCCCTCGTGTAGTTCTTCCCCCGCCTGGTGAGACAGGCGAAGTGTTTTCCAAACACTCCTGAAAATGTGAGGGGAACTCTTACTTCCTTCAAATCTGTAGGGAGAAAGAGCAAATTCAGTGACTTGCAACTTTCATTTCCCCAAGCCGTTTTTTTTTTCTGATACAGAAATATGAGGCATCTTACTCCATTGGGATCTGTATCCCACCTCAAGGGTAAGGGCACTACCTGTTGTCATACCCCACCCTCTGCCTTAGGCTTGGAGGGCTGGGGTAGCCATTATTTTTCTCTTTTGAAGGTTAAATCAACTAACTTTCCTCTCATGATGCATGCTGGGAAAAGTAGTTTTCCTTCTGATAGAAAATAGTCATGAAGCCAGAGTTATAGGCAAAACTGTAACAAAGTTTATTTCTCCCAAAAGCAAAGGTTCAAAGTAAGTTGCACCAGGATACTTCTCCAGTATTTGTTCAAAAAGGTTCTTTATACAAGTGTGCTGGCCGAGCTTTTACATTCATTCAATCCAAATGCAGCTGCTTCTCACGTATACAGAAAAAGAACAAAACATGGCAGCTTCCTTTACCAAAGAAAAGATCTTCTTTTCTTTAGGTTACACTCAGCTTATACTATACAGTTTAGCAAAGGCTTTCAATATTGTCTGCAAAGCACAAAGTACAATCCATAGGTTGTTCTGGCTGTAAGGAATCACTCTCCTTAGAGTCCACCTGCATTGCTTCAGGTTCTTGTGCTTTAAACTACTGGTGAATGCCTCAGGGTGTTTTCTCCCTAAAACTCCCTGTGGGTCTTTTAAACACAGCTCTAGTGAATAGGGATAAGCAGTACCTGTACCTGAGGAAACTCCTCTCTGCAGCTGTGCGGCTATCTCTTGCCAGCTCTGAGGAAGCAGTCCCTTGTCCCTTAGTTTAGGTTCCTCCACTTAGGCACCCACCTCTGAACTCTCTGAACCTTTTCCTTCAGTGCTGGGGTTTGAAGGTTTTCCTGCTCTTTCTCTCTGAGCACTCCAGACCACCTTCGTCTCCTCTCCCTTTCTGCTTTGCTTGCTTCAGTTCCTTTCCTCCACGTGGCTTCCTTCCTCCAGCTACTATGTTTCCTCCAACCGTGCTCCTGTCTGGGCTGCCTTCCGTGCTGCTCTCTCTCGTGCTGCTCCCTCTCAGGCTGCTCTCCTGACTCACTCTCCAGCTCTGGTTTATATCCCTGTTTTCTGATAAACCTCCCTGACTCTCTAGACAGGTGTTTGTAATCAGTTTCCAAGCCTGTTGCTACGTCATCAGGGCTTGGGTGTGTCAGTCTAGCTTTTGAATCCCTGTGTTTGTTTTCTCCAGAGAACTGCTGGAACGTGTGCTTTGCAGGGCTGTGACCTTTCCTAAAGGTAGAATCATTCTTTTCTTCTACTTCCATGGGCTCACTAGAGTCTTCCTTATCACATATCCCCCCCCCTTAAGATATTACAGGCTGGCGACATTTCACCCGCACAGCTCGTAATCCGCAATAGGGCATTGGCATTATGGTGCAACCTTCCCGCCCTGTGCTCTACCTTAAAGTTGAAGGCTTGTAATGCCATATGCCAACGGGTCAGACGGGCATTATGGTTCTTCATTTGATTCAACCATTTTAAGGGCACATGGTCTGTGATCAATAAGAACCTCCGTCCGGTGAGATAAAATCTAAGGGCCTCCACCGCCCATTTGATGGCCAAACATTCCCTTTCGATCGTTGAGTATTTCTGCTCCGCCTGGGACAGCTTTTTACTCAGGAACATCACCGGATGTTCCGTTCCCTCATACATCTGCGATAGAACCGCTCCCAGGCCTGTCTCCGATGCGTCTGTTTGGACGATAAATGGCTGCCCAAAATCCACGCCACGCAACACTGATGCTTTACACAGCTTCCCTTTTAATACTGTGAAAACCTTCTCCGCCTCTGGGGTCCACTTGAGGTTGTTCGGTGAATTTTTCTTAAGCATGTCCGTAAATAAGGTTCTCCAGGACCAAGCAGGAAGTCAGTCCTCACTTATGGGTGTCATCGACGCCGATGAAGCCCCAGCGGAGCATTTCCCCAGCTTTCCATGAAAGCCTTTGGGAATGCTGGCACGCATGCGCGGTTCCCTTCCCGCCTAAAGGTGCCATCTTACCTCAGTCTCTTTTTTTCCGTGAAGCCCATCGGATGTGTGTCCTTTTTTTCCCCTAAAAGAGAAGTTTTTTCTTGGCGTTATTTCGCTTTTTTCCTCGGATTTGACGTCGGTTCCCCTCCCGCCGGGTTCGGTACACCGGTATCGAATCCCTTTTTTTCTTTTTCGGTTTTTGCCCTTAGTGGCTAGGTGCTCGCGCCAATTCTTTTTCTTTTTCCCTGGAAGGCCGGTCCTTTGACCTCGCGGGTTCCCTTTTCTCCCCGATGGCTTCCAGTGGTTTTAAAAAGTGTGATCGGTGTAAGAAGATAATGTCTCTCACCGACACACACGACTGCTGCCTTCGGTGCCTTGGCCCGGACCACGATTCCAAAACGTGCGGGCCATGTGGAAAAATGTCTTCCAAAGCCCTCCGAAGTCATCAGCAACAAAGTGAAAGGCTTTTCTCGGATTCGGCCTCTGCCCGGGCCCGGACCTCGTCTGAGGCCTCGACATCTCGGGATTCCGATCCCGAGAGGCGTCAGAACTCCTCGGACAGGGGGTCCCCCGACCGGGAACATAAGAGGAAGAAGCGGCTCATGAGGGTGGCGTCAGAGGAGGTCCCTGAGCCCTCAAGGGCTAGGTCTAAGACCCTCGACCGTCGTCCCGGGCCCGTAGACCAGGAGAAGCCAACTAAAGTTCCTCGCATGGAGCCGGAGTCTGCTGGACACGTCCTCGTGGACTCGCCTCCCAGAGTACCGACGTCGGGCCCGCCGCCGCCGGGGCCCGAGTCGGGGGCTGCTGCGTCACCCAAGCTGAGTCTCAGGTTGACAGCCTTGGAGAGCAGAATGTCTGCCTTCATGGATCAGCAGCGGGCACTGATGGCCAGCCTGTCTGGTGCATCTGCCCCGACCACCGGGACATCGACTTTGAAGTCAACCCTGGAGACCGAGCCGATACTCGAGTCCCTTGCGGCTCGAGGTTGTCCTTGGTCGAGGTCTCCCTCGACCTCCCGTTCGGGACCGAGGGTCTCGACACCGGTGCCACCGACATCGGGGCGGGTGCCTAGAGGCCCCGCGGGGTCGGACCTCGACTCGACATCGGACGAGTCTGCTTGGGAGACCGAAGACCAGGAGTCTCCTGACACCTTCAAGACTCGGTGTGTCCCTTCGGACTCACCTGAGTCTGAGCCCCGGAGTAGATCCCCTCCGGAGGATACTAGGTTCTCGGAGTTTGTCCGCAATATGGCCGCTGCCCTGGCTATCTCGGCTGACCCCGAGGAGGAGCCTCGAGCCGAAGAGCTCGATGCTCTGCAGTATGACTCTCCTCCGAAGGAGGCCTTTACTGTCCCGGTTCTTCCAATGCTGGAACGGCTCCTCTTCCGGATGTGGGAGGCACCGGCCTCGGCGCCGGTTTTGAGAAAGCGAGTCGATTCCATCTAACGGCTCCGAAAGAGTCCTGGCTTCCAGAAAGCACAGCTACCACACCATTCCATGGTTGTGGAATCGGCCATGCATCGTCTGAAGAGTCAGAAGATGCACTCCGCGGTGCCTCCTGGAAGGGAGGCCCGAAGCCTTGATGGCGTCGGTAGGAAGTGCTTTCAAGGCTCGATTCTTGCTTGCCGTGTCCAGACTTACCAGCTGTACATGGGCATGTATTTACGAGACCTGGCCAAGGAGTTGGCCGGATTCTCTGCTGGTCTCTCCGGGGAACCCTTGCAGAGTTTTAAGTCCTTGTCTTCGAGGATCCGGGAATGCTCTAAGTTCATGTCCCGCGCCGCCTACGATGGCTTCGAGGCTTCGGCCCGAGTAGCGGCAGCCGGCATCGCGGCCCGACGCCAGGCATGGCTGCAGTCATCGGACCTTGAGCCATGGGTTCAGGACAAGTTGGTCGATGTCCCTTGCCGAGGTGAAAAACGTTTTGGCAAGCCTGTGGCCGAGAAGGCCGCTCAGCTCGAGACAGAGCACCTCACGAGGACAAGGCTGTTGAGGAAGACCTCTGCCCCTTCTCATAAGAAGAAGGGCTCGGGTAAAAAGTCCTTTTATCCGAGGAAGGGCACTGCCTACAAACAGTACCCACAATATCCGGCTGCCCAAGCTGCCCCCCAGGGTCAGCAAGCCAAGGGCCAGGGTAATAGGCCCTGTAGGCAGAGGACCCCCAAGCCTGCAGCCCCTGCTCCCACTCAGCAGGGAGGGTTTTTTTGACTCCTTGAGTATAGCCATTCCTCCCTTGCAGACCCAGCCCTGCACAGGAGGCCGCCTAGCCTTGTTCGCCCACAAGTGGCCCTTGATAACCCAAGACAGTTGGGTGCTGGACATAGTCCATCGAGGCTATGCCCTGAACTTTCACCAACTGCCTCCGCCACACTTCCCAGGGGAACCTTTCCGGCCTCCCCTGCATACAGCCCTTCTCCTCCAGGAGCTAAAAGGTCTGTTGCTGGACAAGGCGGTGGAGCCTGTGCCTCCCCACTTCCGAGGTCACGGGTTTTACTCCAGGTATTTCCTGGTGCCAAAAAGAACCGGTGGTCTTCGACCCATTTTGGATCTCAGAAACCTGAACAAGTTTCTAGTGAAAGAGAAGTTCCAGCAGGGAGATTGGCTTTGCTCTTTAGATCTAAAGGATGCTTACACTCACATCCTTATTCATCCAGACCACAGAAAGTATCTCAGGTTCATTGTGGGAGGAAACCATTATCAGTACAGAGTACTGCCTTTTGGACTGACCACCGCTCCCAGGGTGTTTACCAAGTGCCTGGCAGTGGTGGCAGCCTTCCTGAGAAATCAGGGCATCTTTGTGTTTCCTTACCTAGACGACTGGCTCATCAGAGGCCAGACTTCCCTGGAAGTTCAACAGGCCACCAACAGGACCATAGAACTGCTCCAAAAGGTGGGCTTTGTCAGCAACTTCGCAAAGTCCACTTTGCTCCCCTCCCAGAACTTGGAGTTCATAGGGGCAAGGTTGGATTCTCAGCTGGCAAGAGCATTCTTACCAGTGGACCGAGCACAAAGGCTCATGGACCTCGCCAGCAAGTTTCTGCACAGGTCCCTGGTCTCCGCCAGACTCTGTCTCAGGCTTCTGGGCCACATGACGTCGACGGTACAGGTGACCCCCAATGCCAGGCTCAATATGAGGCCTGCCCAGTGGTGCCTTCGGACTCAGTGGTCACAAGCCTCAGGCAGTCTCAGAGACAGGATCAGAGTGTCCCACCGTTTCCTGGCCTCCCTCAACTGGTGGTTACACCCCCCCCAATCTGCTGGTGGGGGTGCCCTTTCAGGTCCCACCTCATACAGTGGTACTGACCACCAATGCCTCTCTGCAGGGTTGGGGAGCACACTGCCTAGACAAGTGCACCCAGGGCCTGTGGTCTCATTGGGAGGCGTCCCAGCAGATCAATCTGCTGGAACTCAGAGCTATTCGCTTGGCCCTCAAGGCCTTTACTGCTTCCCTGGCACAACAGTCTGTCTTGATCCAGACAGACAATCAGGTAGCCATGTTCTATGTAAACAAACAGGGCGGGACTGGTTCCCAGCCCCTTTGCCAGGAGGCCCAGGACCTCTGTTCCTTTGCCCTGAAACACAACATGCTCCTCAAAGCAAGTCTATCTTCCAGGCCAGGAGAATTCCCTGGCCGACAGATTGAGCAGGATTCTGCAACCACACGAGTGGCAGCTACATCCTTTGGTGGTTCAAAAGATTTTCTTGAAATGGGGGCTTCCCTCCATAGACCTGTTTGCCAGTCCACTGAACAACCAGCTGCCAAGGTTCTGCTCCAGGCAACCGCATCCTCTGAGAGTAGCAGCAGATGCTTTTCTGATTCCCTGGACTCAGGGCCTCCTCTATGCATTTCCTCCCACCCCTCTGGTGGCCCGAACACTGTTCAAGATTCTCCGAGCCAGGGCCTCAGTCCTCCTGGTAGCTCCCAGGTGGCCAAGGCAGCCTTGGTTCCCCCTCCTGCTTCAACTGGCAGTGGATCTGCCTCTGCCTCTGGGATTGCAGCCCGACCTTCTCTCTCAGGATCAGGGCTCCTTGCTGCATCCCAATCTCAAAGCTCTCAATCTGATGGCATGGAGGCTGCAAGGGTAGTGTTGGCTCCCTGGGGCCTGCCTCCCGAGGTTGAGGAAGTTCTCCTAGCCTCCAGGAAACAATCCACTAGGAAGACCTATGCTCTCAAGTGGAAAAGGTTCTCTGTGTGGTGTCAGCTACATGCTGAGGATCCTTTCTCCTGTACTGTGTCAGTAGTGCTTCAGTACCTGCTGCACTTGTCCAATCAGGGTCTCAAGTCCAACTCTGTTCGGGTCCACCTCTCTGCTTTGGCAGCTCACCACTCCCTAGTTGAGGGCCATTCCTTGTCTGTGCACCCTTTGGTGTCTAGGTTTTTCAGAGGCTTGCTTCTGCTCAAGCCTCCCATACGTCCTCCTGCTCCTGAGTAGGAGCTTAATGTGGTCTTGCAGCAACTGACTCGCCCACCTTTTGAGCCTATGGCTACTTGCCCTCTACGCTTCATTTCCTGGAAGACTCTCTTTCTGATAGCCCTCACTTCGGCTAGGAGAGTGAGTGAGCTTCAAGCCTTGGTCTGTGATAGACCTTACACCAGATTCTATAAGAACAGGGTTGTCCTCAGGACTCACCCTAAGTTCCTTCCTAAGGTTGTCTCCTCTTTCCACCTCAACCAGGAGGTAGTTCTTCCTACTTTCTTCCCTAGGCCTCATGCAAGTCAGGCTGAAACAGTTCTCCATACCTTGGACTGTAGGAGGGCCTTATCCTTCTACCTTGAACGTACGCAGGGTCACAGGAAGGCTTCTCAGCTCTTCCTTTCTTTTGACCCCAATAACTTGGGGAGGCCTGTGTCCAAGCATACCTTGTCCATCTGGGTGGCTGACTGTATCACCTGGGCTTACAAGGCAGCTGATCTTCCTTTGCAAGGTAGGGTCACGGCCCACCTTGTGAGGGCAATGGCTGCATCAGTGGCTCACCTCCGCTCTGTTCCATTGCAAGACATCTGCAGGGCTGCTACTTGGTCTTCAAGCCAGACTTTTGCAGCCCACTACTGTCTGGAGAGGGAGTCCCGTAGGGACAGTGCTTTTGGCCAAGCAGTACTCCGGAATCTCTTTGAGGTCTAGGCAACTCCTGCCCTCCTGCCCTCTGGTTGGGCTACCTGTGGAGGGTGTGTTCTTGGAAAGCCTTTACTGTGTTGCTGAGACTAGAGGGAGTTCTCTTGTTCAGCCTGGGTTCCTGGTAGCCCAGAGCTGGGGAGTCACCCATAAGTGAGGACTGACTTCCTGCTTGGTCCTGGAGAAAGAGTAGTTACTCACCTGTAACAGGTGTTCTCCAGGAGCAGCAGGAATCAGTCCTCACTACCCTTCCTCCTCCCCTTGGAGTTGCAGTTGTACATAGTTTACTTTTTACATTTTTGTGTGCTGTTCTTAGCTATGTCATTTGACTGAGGTAAGATGGCACCTTTAGGCGGGAAGGGAACCGCGCATGCGTGCCAGCATTCCCAAAGGCTTTCATGGAAAGCTGGGGAAATGCTCCGCTGGGGCTTCATCGGCGTCGATGACACCCATAAGTGAGCACTGATTCCTGCTGCTCCTGGAGAACACCTGTTACAGGTGAGTAACTACTCTAACTCTCCTTTGCGAAACGAGGGATGAAACGTCGGTAGTATCCGATTAGGCCTAAAAATCTCCTCAACTGTTTTTTATTCATGGGCCTAGGAAAGTTTTTAGCACTATCTATTTTATTCATCAGAGGTCTGACCATACCTCGCCCGACCATGTGTCCGAGGTATTTCACCTCTTTTCCGGCGAACATACATTTCCCTGGGTTCAGGGTAAGACCGGCCCGTCTCATAGCACGTAGCACTGCTTCTACCCTAGCTAAATGTTGAGCCCAACTGGAATTGTGTATGATGATATCGTCCATATAAGCCACGGCATACTCCTGGTGTGGACGTAAAACGTGGTCTACCAATCTCTGGCAGGTTGCTGCTGCACCATGTAGGCCGAAGGGCATCCTTCTAAACTGGAAAAGTCCGATGGGTGTGCTGAAAGCAGTCTTCGGTCTTGACTCTCGGGTCAGGGGAATTTGCCAATAACCCTTGGTCATATCTAATGTAGTTAGAAAATGAGCTTGCCCCAAGCGATCTAATAATTCCTCAATGCGGGGCATAGAGTATGCATCAAACATTGAAATGGCGTTCACCTGCCTGAAGTCTATGCAAAACCTCAGAGTGCCATCAGGTTTTGGCACTAGCACAATGGGGTTACACCAGGGACTTTTGGACTCTTCTATAATCCCCATTTCCAGCATCTCCCGTACCTGGGCCACTACCTCTTGTTTTCTGGCCTCCGGCAGCCGATATGGTCTTTGCCTCACCACCTTCCCAGATGGGGTTATAATTTCATGGGCCACTAACTTGGTCTCTCCGGGGATCGGTGTCAAGACATCCGTAAATTTTGCCAGTAATCCAGCTAGTTCTTGCCTTTGCCGCAAGGAAAGTTAATTGCCTACTCGAGGCTCTTGCATTCCGCCAGTTGCGGACCTAAATCCTCTTCCACTTTTTCCTCAGTGGTGGCAGTTAGTCCTTTCACCTCAGCTCGTCCAGTGGATCCCAACTCTCCGGTTCCTCAACTCGTAGGAGTCACCATGGGTACTTCTTCTAACAAGGGAAACCCTAACCTCTCACAAATGAGCTGAGCCACTCGATCACCCTCCTCTACTAGGAAATCCTCTTCACCAAAATTGAAGAGCAATACCTTAATTACGCCCCTGTAATCTGGGTCAATAACACCCGCACCCACGTCTAGAAAATGCTTTAAGGCCAAACGAGAGCATGGTGCAATCCGGCCGTAACACCCAATGGGAATTTCCATTTGTAGGCCAGTGTCTACTAGGGCCTTTCCATGTTTGGGGATAATTTCTTCTACAGCGCTGCACAAATCATAGCCCGCTGCTTTGGGTGAGGCTCTCTGAGGACTCTGCGCTTTCGGAGATACTTTGCAAAACTTTAATACAAATTTTGGCTTGTCTGGTGAATCATTTTTCAGAGGCCGCTCCTTCTGACCTGGCTTCCTGGGCTTCTCAAACAGTGGACTGGGCACCACTGTTACCATAGCCTCCGCCCTCTGATCAAAATCTTGTTCTAGCCTTTCTTCTGGATCAAACTCAGTTCTCCCTTGAGACCTAAACTGTCTTTCCTGACGTATCTCTGTCTTTCCCTTTTTACACCTATCTGCAGGGGAAGCTACTAGGTCACCGTGTGCTGGTAGTTCACATAGTGACTCATTTGGGGGTTCCTCCTTTTCACCTGGGTTTGCTGACTGGGATCGAGTAGATACCAGATCCACTTTTGGATGTAGGCCCTTCTCCAATCCTCTTTTGAACTGGGGCCAATCCCTACCTAGCACTAGGTCATGGGGTAATCTCGGGACTACAGCTACCAGGACTTCCCTTTGTGTTCCTAACCCCTTTATTAGCAGCTTGTACATGGGATAGAAGGATGATGATCCGTGGATACACCTGATCCTGACCTTTCCCTCTGGTCTGCTCGGTACGGATTCACTCTGAGCTTCTATTGTCTGCCAGAGTCTCTTAGAGATCATACTCTGGTCAGCACCTGAGTCTAGTAGAGCGTTAACAGAAATGCCCTGAACATCAACATTCAGCAGGAACCCGTCTCTTATGTGGTTCACATTAGCACTTATTAATGCATTGCGTGTACTGCATTCCTTTTTCAGGTGACCTAGCTTTCCACATTGAAAACATTTTTTCATTATCAAATTACTTTCTTGCTTAGGCAAATAAGCTTTCATGCATTCCACATTTTGCCTGGGTCAAAATTAAAAACAACATCTCAGCAGGAATACTACAGGAACTCATTGGGACCAAAACAAGCAAAAGACCAGACAGAAAAATCACCAAAAACAATATACCAACACCTACTCTATTCACAAGAACAAACAAATCCACATCCATGCGAGCCTTCTCTCTTGCTGCCCCTGCTATCTGGAATGTCCTCCCAGATAACCTAAAATCAACAAAAGATATAAAGGATTTTCGGAAGCTACTCAAAACCACCCTATTCATTGAACAATTCAATAAAGACCACCAATCCACCCTAACCACACCACAAAACGAGTTACACAAGAAATGACATCTACAACATCAATATATCCTATTACTCTCAGTAAATTGTATATAGCCCAGTGTAGATAGCTCAACCTGTATATATTGCACCCCAAATCAAGATTTACCTATCCACACACTCATGAACACTAAATTCACAGCCGCTGCATGCCGACACTCCCGCACTACCCTACTTGATTGGTTTGCAGTGAAATCCGCTTTGATTCAAGGATAAAACGGGATATAAATACTTTTAAATAAATAAATAAAATAAATATTTAACCCATTCCACCCAGGCGTTCACATCCCCATAACCCATTTCCACCTCTAGAGTGTCCCTCAAATCTTTAATCTCCACTATCTTGACTGCCTTAGGGTCCTTATTAGGTTCAAAGGATACATTGGGGAATGGTGTGGAGACCTGACTCTGATTCTCGAGGGGTATTTTTATTCTCAATCTTCCCAGGGGATCTTGCCCACTAACGTCTATTCCTAGTCCATGGGTCCCTTCCAGTGAGTCATCCCTTCCAGGGAGGGTGACCACGATGGGGTTGCAACTTCCTGGGTTACAATGCTGAATGCTGTGTTTCTTTATCATTGTTATTTTCTTTTGAACTGGGTGCCTCTTCCCCGCTGGGGAGACCCAGCCGCCATCCTCGGTGGTCCACCAAACTTGTGACCACCCGTAACAGGGCGTCCCGTGCACAAGTGTCTGGGTAGTCTCTGGACACATATACTTATGACTATTTCCCCACAACTTTTCGTAATATCCCCCATCACAATTTATCACGTGGCAGGCATCAAATTTTAGAATCACTGGCCCTCTCTCTCTGGTACGGTTACAGTAAATATGTTAGGGTACACCCTTCCCCACCATGTCTGTGTTTGTATCTTCATCCGTCCATCCCTTTCCCCGTCCGAGATCCCATGTAATTCCCCTTAACAGAGAAAGTGATCCCCCCCCATCATAGCAACATCATCCACTTTTCTTTGTCCATGTTATAATTTTTATTAGTCCTTTTTAACCAACTCCTCTCCTGTTGTTCTGTTTTTCCTTGTTATTTTCAGGCGCAGAGGGTCATTAGTTCCCTGGACCTTCCATTGTTCGTCTGAAGGAGCTTCGACAGGACCTTTAATTCGTGTATAATGAGTCCAACCTTTTTCCGCTGTTCTTTCAGCAGTCTCAGTACTCAGTAAGACCTAGAACGGGCCTTCCCAGTCTGGTTGCAATTTGGACTCCTTCCAGGATTATATCAAGACCCACTATCCTGGTTTGAGACCATGAACTGCAAACTCCAATGGGGGTGTTTGTGCCAACAGTCCTTTATTCCTGAGAACAGATAAAGAAGAGGACAGCCCAAGTATATATTCTTTAAGAAACTTATCTTTAGTTTCAAGCTGGGGAGGTTCCTTTAATTGTCCCATATAAGGTAATCCGAATAACATTTCGTAGGGGGACATTCCTAAATCTTTCCAAGGAGCTGTTCAGATTCTTAACAATGCTAAGGGCAAGCACTTAGCCCAAGGTAATTTTGTTTCTAACATCAATTTGGCTAACTGCTTCTTTATAGTCCCATTCATGCGTTCCACTCTCCCTGAGGAGGGTGGATGCCATGGAGTATGGAAATCCCAGGATACTCCCAGAGTTTCCATTATGTTTTGCAATACCTTGGCTGTGAAGTGAATACCCTGGTCCGAGTTTGTGTGACCTATCATTCCATATCTTGGAATGATTTGTTCCAAGACTATTTTCGCTATTCCTAGTGATGTGGCAGCTACCATGGGATATGCCTCCACCCATCCTATCAAACGGTCCACTATTACCAAAAGGTATTTCACCCACCCAACCAGCGGTAACTCAGTAAAATCAACCTGTATAATTTAGAATGGACAAAGACGAGTGTCTTTGCCTCCCTGCAGTGGTTTCCTAAGGACCTTTTTGTTTATTTTCTTACAGGTTATACACCTCTCACACACCTGCTTGGCTGCTGTGTATATTCCCATATACCCATCCATAATTTCTTGCATTGTTTGTTTGTTTACCATCTGCCTGCCATTGGGCAAAACACATTTTCCCCCTTTCAGTTTCTATTGCCCCTATATCTTTGAGTTTTCATTTTTCCCTTTCAGTAAATAAGAACATAAGAACATAAGATATGCCATGCTGGGTCAGACCGAGGTCCTTCAAGCCCAGTATCCAGTTTCCAACAGTGGCCAATCTAGGTCATAAGTACCTAGCAGTCTCCCCAAAAGACACAGGTTCCTCAATGCTTGTATTGGGTCAGGCAGTGATATCCTGTGTCCCTTTTAATAATGGTTTATGGACCTTTCCTCCAGGAACTTGTCCAAACCTTTTTTAAGCCCAGCTATACAAACCGCTTTTACTACATCCTCTGGTAACAAATTCCAGAGTTTGATTACACATTGAGTAAAAAAAATATATATTTTCTCTTATTAGTCTTAAATAGGTTACCCTGTAGCTTCATTGCATGTCCCCTAGTCTTTTTATATTCTGATGACGTAAACAATCGATCTATGTTTACCCATTCCACTCCATTCATTAATTTATATACTACTATCATATTTCCCCTCAGCTGTCTCTTTTCCAGGTTGAAGAGCCCTAACCTTTTCAGCCTCTCTTTATAGGAGTATCCTTCCATCCCCTTTACCATTTTGGTGGCTCTTCTTTGTACCTTTACTAATAATGCTATATCCGTTTTAAGATACGGGAATTTGCTTCCTGACTCCCTATTTCTGGGGTTAAATTGTATATAGGGATTAAGTATTCCTCTAAGGCAGCTCCCTTAGCAGTCTCATCTGCTAATCTATTTTTCTCTGGCTTCAAAAGAATTCCCTGCTTAATGACCATTTTCATGCACCACTGCTATTTCTTTTTGGCAGTAGCAAACACTTGCTGAATTAATCTTTTCACTGTTTACATATAAGTTAAAGATTTGACATAACCACCCTTTGTGCCAAATTTCGGCCAGAAGACTGCAGCTAGCTTTATGCTTTCTTTTGTCTATCTAAAACAGCAATTCTTAAAACACTTCTTTGCTGTATCCTTATTCTTAGTGTGTTCAATAATCTACTAATACCAACCTCCTCCCTAATTGACTGTCTGGAGGAATGTCCCCGGGGTCTTTATTCCTGGCCCCATCCTTACTCGAGTTTCCTTTAGAATTCTTAATCCCATCGAGACTTGTTTCACCAATGTGCTTCTCACTTCGTCTCTCTCTGGCTGCACTCCTCACGGATATGTTGGAACCGCGGATTGAGACTCTGCACTCACTTCGTGTCTAGAACACATCTCATGCACACAACAATCTGTCTCAATACCCAACCACCAAGGCAATAATTTACAGTCTTGTTTCTTACCTTGGTCTGTGCACGGAGTTAACCTGGTTGACAAATTTGTACCTGCTTAATACCTGGTCTGCTTCACTGAGTCTGTATTGATATTTCCTTCATGGTCTCAGGATTCTGCTGTCAGTACACTGTTGGAGCCCCCCGTCGTTGATACATGAGGCCGTTGAACTCAATGGGACGCGTCTCCCTGTCCTCAGCGGCGGTGGTCTCCTCCAGCGATGACACAATCCCAAACGAGCCCCCAATTTGTAATAAACATAACTTTTTATACAAAACAGACACCTCAGTGAAGCAAAGAGTTACTTTAATTACATTACATTTTTGCAAAATGGGTGAATGCTTAACTGAGCATTTACACCTATCCTCTGTATCACAGTTCTTTTATAGTACACTATGTCCTCGCCCATTTCCAGCATATCCATAATTCATTGGTTAAAACCTCTGCACCTCTGTCAGGCTACGTGTTATTCTCCAGGACCAAGCAGGAAGTCAGTCCTCACTTATGGGTGACGTCGGCGCCGACGGAGCCCTCGCGGAGCAATTTTCCCCAGCTTTCAAAGAAAGCCTTTGGGAATTGCAGCGCGCATGCGCGGTCGTCTTCCCGCCCGAGGGTGCCATCTTAGCCAGTCTTCTTTTTTCCGCGGAGCCCTACAGACGTCCCCGTCTTGTCCCCGCGAAAAAGTTGATTTTCTTCTTTATTTTATCCTTTTTTCCTTCGGTTCGACGCCGATCTTTTTCTCGCCCGGACTCGCGACGCCGGTCACGAGTCCTCTTACTTTTTTCGGTTTTTCTGACTTAGTCAGCTTTCGTTTTCGGTTTTCCCTGGCAGCCCGGTCCTTTGACCTCGCAGGGGCCCTTTTTCCCCCGATGGCTGCCAGTGGGTTTAAGCGGTGTGGTCGGTGTGACCGAAATATGTCACTAACTGACACACACGACTTTTGCCTCCGCTGCCTGGGCCCGGATCATGAGGAACTGATCTGTGGGCCCTGCAGCAAAATGTCCTCAAAGGCGTTGAGAAGTCGGCGGCATCAGCGTGAGAGAATCTTCGCTGACCCCAGCCGTACCCGGACCTCGTCGGAGGCCTCCGCGTCGAAAGGCTCCAGCTCGGACCGTCGCCGGAGTTCCTCCGACCGGGGTTCTCCCTCCGGGGACCATCGTCGGAAGGTGAAACCCGCGAGGGCGGCGTCGGTGGACGCTCCTGGTTCCGCGAGGGCCAGGTCGCATAGCCCCGACAGCCGCCCCGGGTCCTTGGAGAAGGAACACATCCCGAAGCGACCTCGCCTGGAGTCGGAGATGCCTGCCCGGGTAAGTCCTGTGGTCCTTCTGGACTCGCCTCCGCGACAGCCGACGTCGGGCCCGACGCCGTCGGGGCCCGAGTCGGGGGCTGCTGGGTCACCTGAGCTCGGACTCAGGTTGACGGCCTTGGAGAGCAGACTGTCTGCCTTCATGGACAAGCAGAGTGCACTGCTCGCTGGCTTCGCTGGCGCCGCTGCCCCGACCGCCGGGACGTCGACGTCCAAGTCGACCCCGGAGACCGAGCCGATCCTCGAGTCGATGAGAACTCGAGTCGATCCTCGGTCGAGGTCACCCTCGGCCTCCCGTTCGGGACCGAGGTCGCCGACGCCGACTCCCTCGGCGTCGGGGCGGCTGGCGCCGCACCCTGCCCGGGCCGACCCCACCGAGTCCTCGTCGGAGTCGGTCTGGGAGTCTGAGGAGGAAGAGTCACCTGATTCTTTCCGGACTCGGTGTGTCCCATCGGACTCACCGGAGTCCGAGCCTCGGAAGCAGTCCCCCCCGGAGGATGCCCGGTTCTCGGACTTCGTTAGGGATATGGCCAAGGCTTTGGCCTTCCCTGCGGATCCCGAGGAGGAGCCTCGAGCCGAAGAGCTCGACGCCCTCCAGTATGACTCTCCCGCGAGGGAACACTTTACTGTACCGGTTCCTCCTATGCTGGAACGACTACTCTTCCGCATGTGGGAGAGTCCGGCCTCCTCGCCGGTCCTGAGCAAGCGGGTCGATTCTATCTATCGAGTCCGCAAGAGCCCTGGCTTTCAAAAGGCACAGCTGCCACACCATTCCATGGTAGTGGAATCGGCCATGCATCGTCTTAAGAGCCAGAAGATGCACTCCTCGGTGCCTCCTGGAAGGGAGGCCCGTAACCTGGATGGCCTTGGCAAGAAGTGTTTCCAGGGCTCTATGCTCTCATGTCGTGTCCAGACTTACCAGCTATACATGGGCATGTATCTCCGGGATCTGGCTAAAGAGCTAGCCGGATTCTCCGCTGGTCTGTCCGAGGAACCCTTGCGGAGGTTCCTAGCCTTGTCCACTGGCATTCGGGAATGCTCAAAGTTCATATCCCGAGCAGCCTATGATGGCTTTGAAGCATCGGCTCGAGTGGCCGCAGCCGGCATCGGTGCCCGCCGACAGGCTTGGCTTCAGTCGTCAGACCTTGAGCCCTGGGTGCAGGACAAGTTGGTCGATGTCCCCTGCCGAGGCGAAAACCTCTTTGGCAAGCCCATGGCGGAAAAGGCTGCGCAAATTGAGACTGAGACTCTCACCAGGACCAGGCTTTCTAGGAAGACCTCCGCCCCTTCCCAGAAAAAGAAGGGCTCGGGGAAAAAGTCCTTTTACCCGAGGAAGGCGGCTGCCTACAAACAATACCCCCATTATCAGGCCCCTGCAGCTCCCCAACAGGGCCAGCAGGCCAAGGGACGGGGTAACGGGTCCCGTAGGCAGCAAGCCCCCAAGCCTGCACCACCAGCCCCTGCTCATCAGGGTGGGGGTTTTTGACTCACTAAGCATAGCCTCTCCCCCCCCGCTGGTTCCTCCCAGCACCGGAGGCCGGCTGGTTCACTTCGCCCACAGGTGGTCCAGCATCACCTCAGATGCCTGGGTGCTTCAAGTCGTGCGAGAAGGCTATCTTCTCCACTTCCACCAGGTCCCTCCCTCCTTTTTTCCGGGAGAACCTCCACGACCCCCTCTGCACAGGGTATTACTCCTTCAGGAGTTAGCAGGTCTTCTACAGGAACAGGCGGTGGAACCGGTGCCCCACCACCTGAAAGGTCAAGGCTTTTACTCCAGGTATTTTCTGATACCAAAGAGAACAGGAGGCCTCAGACCCATCCTGGACCTGCGCAACCTCAACAAGTTCCTCGTGCGAGAGAAGTTCAAGATGCTTACCCTTGGAATCCTTCTGCCCTACCTCCAGCAGGGAGATTGGCTATGCTCCTTGGATCTAAAGGATGCCTACACGCACATCCTCATCCACCCAAGCCACCGACAATACCTAAGGTTTGTGGTGGCAGGAAATCATTACCAGTACAGAGTACTGCCCTTTGGCCTGTCCTCCGCACCGCGAGTCTTCACAAAATGTCTCGCGGTGGTGGCGGCCCATCTCCGGCTTCACGGCCTCTATGTCTTTCCGTACCTCGACGACTGGCTCATCAGAGCAGCGTCCGCTCTGGAGGTCACCAACGCCACGCGCCGCACGGTGACTCTTCTGCAGCACTTGGGCTTTGTTATAAACTTCGCAAAGTCCACTTTGCTCCCCTCACAGGATCTCGAGTTCATCGGCGCAAGGCTGCACACTCCTCAGGCACGAGCATACCTACCGCTCGACAGGGCTCAACGGCTCATGGACCTAGCCGACCGTTTTCGCAGCCAGCCCCTGGTCTCCGCCAGGCGCTTCCTGAGACTACTCGGCCATATGGCTTCCACCGTCCATGTGACCCCCAATGCCCGCCTGAATATGCGGCCTGCTCAATGGTGTCTCCGCCAGCAGTGGCGACAAGCCACAGGCGGCCTAGCAGACCTAGTGCGCGTCTCCGAGCCGCTGATCTCGTCTCTCCGGTGGTGGCTTCAGCAGCCGAACCTGATATTCGGAATGCCTTTCCAGTCACCTCAGCCGGCCCGGGTGCTGACGACAGATGCATCCCTCCTGGGCTGGGGTGCGCATTGCCAAGGGGCACGTACTCAGGGCCTCTGGACCACGTGGGAGTCTGCTCAGCAGATCAACTTCCTGGAGCTCAGGGCGATCCGCCTGGCTCTCAAGGCTTTCTCCCACCTGACTTCTCACCAGTCCGTCCTTGTCCAGACGGACAATCAAGTTGCCATGTTCTACGTGAACAAGCAAGGGGGCACGGGCTCCTTCCTCCTCTGCCGGGAGGCACAGAAGCTCTGCTCTTGGGCCGTCAGTCACGGCATTCTCCTCAAGGCAGTTTATCTCCCAGGCCAAGAGAATTACCTGGCGGACAAACTCAGCAGGATCCTTCAGCCGCACGAGTGGCGTCTGGATCCCTTGGTAGTTCAGAAGCTCTTTCTAAAGTGGGGCCTCCCCACGGTGGATCTCTTTGCCAGTCCTCACAACCGGCAACTTCCTCGCTTCTGCTCTCGTCAGCCCCACCCCCTTCGGGTTGCGGCGGACGCTTTTCTACTCTCATGGTCGGGAAGCCTTCTGTATGCTTTCCCTCCCATCCCGCTAGTCTCTCGGACTCTTTTCAAGGTTCTCCGGGACAAAGCCTTCATGATCCTGGTGGCCCCTCGCTGGCCCAGACAGCCGTGGTTTCCGCTCCTGCTGCAATTAGCGGTGGAGGATCCATTCCCTCTGGGGTTTCAACCGGATCTCCTCACTCAGGATCAGGGGTCTCTGCTACACCCCAACCTCAGGTCTCTCAACCTAATGGCCTGGCTGCTGAGAGGGTAGTCCTTGCTCCCCTTCTCCTGCCGGCAGAGGTGGAGGAGGTCGTCTTGGCTTCGCGACGACCTTCTACCCGCAAATGCTACGCCCTTAAATGGCGTCGCTTTTCCGTTTGGTGTACCCAACAGTCTCAGGATCCCTTCTCCTGCCCGGTGTCGGTGATCTTGCAGTACTTGCTACACCTCTCTAATCTGGGACTTAAGTCCAACTCCGTCAAAGTTCACCTCAGTGCTCTTTCGGCACATCATGTGCCGGTGGACGGCAGACCTCTCTCCAGCGACCCTCTCGTAGCGAGGTTTCTCCGAGGTCTCCTTCTACTTAAACCACCTCTGCGCCCGCCAGCGCCTGACTGGGACCTGAATGTGGTTTTGCAGCGGATCACCTGTCCGCCTTTTGAACCTATGGCTACCTGTTCTCTCCGTTTTCTGTCTTGGAAAACACTGTTCTTGATAGCCCTCACTTCCGCTAGACGCGTAAGTGAATTGCAGGCCCTCGTGTCTGATCCCCCTTACACTCGGTTCTACAAGAATAGGGTAGTCCTACGGACTCACCCAAAATTTCTGCCTAAAGTGGTCTCCCCTTTTCACATCAATCAGGAGGTGGTACTTCCAACCTTCTTTCCCAGACCACACTCCAGCCGAGCTGAAACGGTCCTCCATACCCTGGACTGTAGAAGGGCATTGAACTTCTACCTTGACCGTACGCGGGAGCACCGTAAAGCTGCTCAGCTTTTTGTGTCTTTTGACCCCAATAAATTGGGGCTCCCGGTCTCCAAGCGTACTCTGTCCATCTGGGTTGCGGACTGTATCTCTTGGGCTTATGGGGCAGCCGGACTCTCCTTAGAAAGTCGAGTCACGGCTCATTGCGTTCGGGCAAAGGCTACGTCAGTGGCTTACCTCCGCTCTGTTCCGCTGGCAGACATCTGCCGGGCCGCTACTTGGTCTTCGAGCCAGACTTTTGCGGTCCATTACTGTCTCGAGAGGGAGTCCCGTAGGGACAGTGCTTTCGGACAGGCAGTCCTCCGTAATCTCTTTGAGGTCTGAGCAACTCCTACCCTCCATCCCGGATGTGGGCTACCGGTGGGTGATAATTCAGCGAAGATTCTATCCTTCTGTGCTGCTGAGCTAGAGGGAGCTCATTTTTGTGCTTAGGGTCTCCGGTAGCCTTGAGCTTGGGAGTCCCATAAGTGAGGACTGACTTCCTGCTTGGTCCTGGAGAAAGCGTAGTTACTCACCTGTAACAGGTGTTCTCCAGGAGCAGCAGGAATCAGTCCTCACTACCCTCCCTCCTCCCCTTGGAGTTGCAATCGTCTGCTTATGTTCTTTTTGCAAATTTTTATGCTGTCTTTTTTAGCTATGTCATCTGACTGGCTAAGATGGCACCCTCGGGCGGGAAGACGACCGCGCATGCGCGCTGCAATTCCCAAAGGCTTTCTTTGAAAGCTGGGGAAAATTGCTCCGCGAGGGCTCCGTCGGCGCCGACGTCACCCATAAGTGAGGACTGATTCCTGCTGCTCCTGGAGAACACCTGTTACAGGTGAGTAACTACGCTTTATCCACTTAGTCTCTCTTCCCAGGATGCAGACATAAAGTAAAGGAAGTCCGAAAATCATTACCTACTACACTATGTCCTAGCCCTCTTCCAGCATGTCCCTAACTCATTGGTTAATTCTGTCTCACTCCACTTAAGAATATAAGATATGCTATACTGGGTCAGACCAAGGTCCATCAAGCCCAGTATCCTGTTTCCAACAGTGGCCAATCTAGGTCGTATGTACCTAGCAGTTTCCCCAAAGACACAGGTTCCACAATACTTGTATTGGGTCAAGCATTGATATCCTGAGTCCCTTTTTAATAATGGTTTATGGACCTTTCCTCCAGGAACTTGTCCAGACCTTTTTTAAACCCAGCTACACTAACAGCCTTTACTACTTCCTCTGGTAACAAATTCTAGAGTTTGATTACATGTTGAGTGAAAAAATATTTTCTCTTATTTGTCTTAAATAGTTTACCCTGTAACTTCATTGCATGTCCCCTAGTCTTTCTATATTCTGATAACTTTAACAATCAATCTACGTTTACCCATTCCACTCCATTCATTAATTTATAGACCTCTATCATATCTCCCCTCAGCCGTCTCTTTTCCAGGTTGAAGAGCCCAAATCTTTTTAGCCTCTCTTCATAGAGTAGCCTTCCATCCCCTTTACGATTTTGGTGGCTCTTCTCTGTAGCTTTTCTAATAACGCTATATACTTTTTAAGATACGGCGACCAGAATTGCACACAATATTCATGGTGCGGTCGCACCATGGAACGATACGGAGGCATTATAATATCTTTTGTTTTATTTTTCATTCCTTTCCTTATGATACCTAGCATTCTATTTGCTCTCTTGGGCGCCACTGCACACTGGGCGGAGGATTTTAACATGTTATCCACAATGACGCCTAAAACGATTTCCTGGGTGGTGGTTCCCAATGTGGAACCTTGCATCGTGTAACCATAGTTTGGGTTGTTCTTTCCTAGGTGAATAACTTTGCACTTGTCCACATTAAATTTCATCTGCCATTTGGATGCCTAGTCTTCCAATTTATCAAGATCCTCTTGCAATTTTCCATAATCCTCTTGGGTTTTAACAACTTTAAATAGAAACATAGAAATATGACGACAGAAAAAGACCACATGGCCTATCTAGTCTGTTCTTCCATATCAACAATGACAACAGTCCCCTTTTTACCTTTAGAGATCCTCTGTGTTTGTCCCATGCTTTTTTGAATTCAGTTACTGTCCTCATCTCTACCACTTCCACTGTGAGACTATTCCACGGATCCACTACTCTTTCCATAAAGAAATATTTCCGCATATCACTCCTGAATCTATCTTCACCCTCATCCCATGTCCCCTCGTAGCAGAACTTGCTTTCAATTGAAAGAGGCTCTCTCCTTGAACATTTATGCCACGGAGGTATTTAAACATCTCAATCATATCACCTCTATTCCGCCTTTCCTCTAAAGTGTACATATTAAGATCCTTAAGTCTGTGCTCATATGCTTTATAATGAAGACCGCTAATCATTTTGATAGCCACCCTCTGCACCATCCTTTTCACATCCTTTTGAAGGTGCGGTCTTCAGAAATGCACACTACACTCCAAATGAGGTTGCACCAAAGACTTATACAGAGGCATTATCAGCTCCTTTTATCTGCTAGCCATTCCTCTCCGTATGCACCCAAGCATCCTTCTAGCATTTGCCGTCGCCTTTTCTACCTGTTTAGCTACTTTAAGATCATCAGACACAATCACGCCTAGGTACCGCTCTTCTTTAGTGGAGAAAAGTACTTCACCCCCAATACTATATTGTTCCCTTGGATTGCTGCAGCCCAAATGCATGACCTTACTTTTTTAACATTAAATCCCATCTGCCAAATTCTAGACCATTCTTCAAGCTTAGCTAGATCCCTCCTCATGTTATCTGCACCTTCCTGGGTGTCTACTCTATTGCAGATTTTGGTATCATCTGCAAAGAGGCAAACCTTACCCGACAGCCCTTCTGCTATATCACTAGCAAAGATGTTAAAAAGAATCGGACCAAGGAAAGATCCCTGGGGCACACCACTGGTAACATCCTTCTGCTCGGAATGAGCTCCATTTACCTTTACTCTTTGTCGCCTCCCATCCAACCAATTTCTAACCCAAGCAGTAACTTTAGGGGCCATCCCTAGGGTGCTCAGTTTATTTATAAGTCGCCTGTGAGGAACAGTGTCAAAGGCTTTAGTGAAATCTAAATACACCACATCTAGGGCTCTCCCTCGGTCCAACTCCCTGGTCACCCAGTCAAAGAAATCAATCAGATTTGTCTGACAAGATCTGCCTCTGATGCCTCTGATAAGATGCTGCCTCGGATCCTGTAATCTGCTGAACTCCAGAAACCTCACTATTTTCTCTTTCAGCAGCATTTGCAATAATTTACTCACCACCGAAGTTAAACTAACCGGCCTGTAGTTTTCAACCACATCCTTACTTCTGCTTTTTTGTAAAGGCACCACATGAACCTCTCTCCAGTCCTTTGGCGCCACTCCCAACTCCAATGAGGCATTGAAAAGGTCAGTCAGTGGAGCTGCTAGAACGTCCCCAAGTTCCCTTAGTATTCTAGGGTGTATGCCATCCGGTCCCATCGCTTTGTTTACTTTAAGTTGAGCTAGTTTCTCACGAACACAGTCTTCTGAAAATTGTTCAAGATGTCCCTCGCTTCTGTTCCTGTTTATGGGTGTTTTCTGAGGTCCTGCTCCTGGTTCTTCATCTGTGAACACAGAACAGAAATATTTGTTAAGCAATTCCGCTTTATCCTTATCAGCTTCTACATATTTCTCCCCTGCACCCTTGAGTCTGACAATACCACTTTTGCCCTTCATCTTCTCACTAACATATCTGAAAAATGTCTTATCCCCCCCCCCCCCCCATTTTATTGCATTGGCTATTTCCTCCTCCTTTTGAATCTTTGCCTTCCTGACTACTTTGCTAGTTTCTCTTAAGTTTTTCCAAATTATCTGCAAATTTGATAGCCTCACTCATTCCCTTTTCCAGGTCATTTATGAATATGTCAAAAAGCAGCGGACCCAGCACAGATCCTTGGGGTATTCCACTATTCACCTTTATCCATTGGGAAAAATGGCCATTTATCCCTATCCTCTGCTTTCTATCTTTTAACCAGTTCCTGATCCACAATAGTACACTGCCTCCTATCCCATGACTTTTTAGTTTTGCCAAAAGTCTCTGATAAGGGTCCTTGTCAAAGGCTTTCTGAAAGTTCAGATACACTATATCAACCGACTCAACTTTTGTCTACCTGTTTATTCACACCTTCAAAAAAACATAACAGATTAGTAAGACAAGATCTTCTTTGTCTATAGCCATTTTGGCTGTCTCCCATTAGGCCATCACTATCTACATGCTGAGTAATTTTTTTCTTTATGATGGTTTCTACCATTTTTCCCGGTACTGATGTCAGGCTCACCGGTCTGTAGTTCCCTGGATCACCCCGGAACCCTTTTTAAAAATTGGTGTTACATTGGTGATTCTCCAATCTTCAGGTATTACAGATGATTTTAATGATAGTTCACAGATTACTAATAACACTATTTATGATCTTTCTCAGAGGTTTTGTATGATACATCTGCCAGACTTAACACATCAACAATCTGCTAAGATATCTCTCACCTCATTTAACAGGAAGTAGGTAGGAGTTTTCTCCTATTTAAGTCAGCTCATTGCTCTTTGGTTTTGAGCTGTGTTGTTGGATCAGAGGAAGTGCTGAGGAGCGACGGACCATTTGAGAAGATATATACATGGCGATATAAAGTCCATTTCGTTTAGAGTATCGGTTAGGTGAGATAAATTGGTTTTCAATATGGGAGTTAGGAGGGGCTTGTGTGCATCACGGTATGTATAATCTCCAGGAACAAGCAGGAATGAGTCTTCACATATGGGTATCGTCGGTACCGACGGAGCCTGCGCGGGAACGCTCCCCAGCGTCCAGTAAGAAAGCTTTTGGGAGCATCCCACAGCGCCTGCGCGCTGCCTTCCCGCCTTTCCCAACTGCCTCTCTCCAGTTCTTCTTTTCCACGGAGCCAGCAGGTCGTGTTCCTGTCACCGCAGAAGAATTCTTTATTTTTTCTTTATTTTTCTGTGTCGCGTCTGCCTTCTTCGACGTCAGACCGGTACTGCCGGTCTTTTCTTTTCTTTCTTATACAAAAAAAAAACAAAAAACTTTTCTTTCTTCAACTGTGCATTTGCGGTTTGGGCCTTAGGCCTGAACATTTTTCTCCTCATGGAGAAGCCCGCTTCCGGGTTTAAAAAGTGCACGAAGTGTGGCGGTACTATTTCTGTCACTGACACCCATGATTGGTGTCTAAAATGTTTGGGTCCTGACCATTCCATCACGGATTGTGTGTCCTGTACCATGATGTCTAAAAGAGGTCGGCAGAACCGAGCAGCCAAGTTCAGTACCCTGTTTCCCTCTGATGCAGCCTCGGTGGCATCGACGTCTTCCAGGGCTGCTTCTTCCTCCCATGGATCTCAGGTAACCAAACATAAATCTAGCCGGTCCTCGAAGGGCAAATCTCCCTCTAAGCATCGAGATGCCTCCGGCCTTGTCCTCGAGGAATCCGCACCAGCAAAATTACCCCGGCGGGAAGTTCCGGCTTCCAAAGCATTATCTATGGGGTCACAGGTTGACATCGATGGCTCGGCCTCGACCGATCACCTGTTGCCGTGTTCTGGGGTACCGGTGGCCTCCACCGGTACCAACATCCAGACTCGGGTGGCGTCGATGGATCAGAAGATTCTGTCCATGCAGCGCACCCTAACGGCATTTATACAGTCTTCGACGCCTTTGGTACCGCAACAATCTTCGTTGCCGGTACTGACTCTGGCACCGGCATCGTTTCTGGTGCCGGTACCGATTGCATCGACATCAGCTTCGGTGTCGACTGCAACAGTACCCTGTCCTATGATGCCCATTGGTACCGAACCGGTACCGCTTACTCCCGATGTCGAACCCACTCGGTACGCATATCGGGCTTTACAGGAGCATCCAGACAGGCGATACTTCGATTCCTCCGAAGACTCTGATGAGTCGGAGGCTTCTGTCGAGGCACCGGTACTTCTTCCTCAGGAGTCTGATTCTCCAAAACGAAGAATGTCTCTTCCAGAAGACTTGTCTTTTCAAGACTTCATTAGGGAAGTGGCTAGGGGCCTCTCCATTACAGTGGCCCCTGAGTCAGAGCCTAGAGCCAAGCAATTAGATATTTTGCAATACCCTAAGGCTCCTAATGAAGCAGCCACCTTACCTATTCATGAGATTCTCTATGATCTCATGTTGAGCATGTGGGAGACTCCTCTTACTACCTCTCCTCATTCTCGTAGATTATACACCATGTACCGTGTTCCTCCTTGTCCTGGTTTTCATAAGTCTCAGCTTCCTCACCACTCTATTGTGGTAGAGTCTGCCATGAGGAAAACAGAGTGCAAAGAGACGCTCATCTAATCCTCCTGGACGTGAATGCAGAACCCTTGATGCTTTTGGCAGAAGGGTTTTCCAAGCTAATATGCTTGCTGCCAGAATCAACTCCTATAGTCTCTATATGGGGATGTTTCTAAAAGAAGTCACAGATCATCTGCAGACTTTAGCCCCTTTTATTTCAGAAGATAAAAGGCAGGAATTTCTCACTTGGCTTAAACATGCCCAAGATGTTTCCAAATTTTCCAACCGTGCAGCCTTTGACTCTTTTGAGTGTGTAAGTAGAGCCTCGGCTATTGCCATAGGTGCACGCAGAATTGCTTGGTTACAAGCATCTGATTTGGAAATCTGGGTACAAGATGAACTGGGAAATCTTCCTTGTACAGGTGAAAACCTTTTTGGCAGGGATTGGAAAGCAAAGGCCACTCAGATGGATGCTGAGAACTCTGCTTTGGATCGACTTTCAAAGTCTACCTCTGCTCCTGCTAAGAAAAGATTGTTCAAAAAGATACCTTTTTCTAAAAAGGGAAGATACTATCCTGCTTATGGTCAGCAGGCATCTTCTGCAGGTCGTTTTGCTGCAAAGCGTCAGCAACCACCTAAACACGTCAAGTCAAAGGCTGCCAGGCCTCCCATGGCCCAGCAGCCTCAGCCTCCTCAGGGCCTTTGACTTGCAACTAGAGAACTTAGCCTTTCTGGCTCTGGAAGAACCAGAGCCCCTCACCATTCCAGGAAGGTTAGCTTACTTTGCTCCCAGATGGGAGCAAATCACAGCAGAGCAATGGACCCTCTCCGTTATAAAGGAAGGGTACAAGCTTCATTTCTTAAACCTTCCTCCCCACACCATGGTGAAACAGTTCAATTCTCCAACATCTCTCCTCAACCTTCTGGGTCAGGAGATTGCTACCCTTCTTGCCCAAGGGGCAATAGAAGAAGTACCCCTTCTTCAACAGGGCTCATGGTTCTACTCCCCTTATTTTCTTATTCCAAAGAAAACAGGGGGCTACAGACCCATTTTAGATCTCAGAGAATTGAACAAGTTTCTATACAAAGAGAAATTCAAGATGATTTCTCTCGGTACTCTGCTGCCATACCTTCAGAGTCAGGATTGGCTTTCTTCTCTAGATCTCAAGGATGCGTACACCCATGTCCTCATCCATCCAACACACAGAAGGTTCCTTTGGTTCCTTTTTCAAGGAAAGCACTACCAATACAGGGTGCTTCCTTTCGGTCTGGCCTCTGCACCAAGAGTGTTCACAAAATGCATGGCAGTAGTAGCTGCATTTCTGCGCACTCTAGGAATATTCGTTTTCCCATATCTGGATGACTGGCTCATTCGAGCTCCATCCCAGTCAGAGGCCCAGATTTGTCTAACCTGCACAATGCGTATCCTTCAGTATTTGGGACTGGTACTAAACATCCCAAAATCCCATCTCACCCCTACTCAGTCCCTGGAGTTTATAGGGGCCTTGCTGGATACCACAACTGCAAGGGCCTATCTTCCTCAGGCCCGTTGCCTACGCTTGGTGCAGTTAGCCTCCCAGATACAGTTAAAGTCCCATTTAACTGCTCGAGAAATGTTACAGCTATTAGGCCACATGGCATCCACCGTGCATGTGGTTCCATATGCTCGCCTTCACATGAGGGCAGCTCAATGGACTTTGTCCACCCAATGGACTCAGGCATCAGGTTGCCTGTCAGACAAAATAGCAAACTCCAGTCACCTATTTTGGTCTCTCCAATGGTGGAAGTCCCCTCCAAATCTGTTGCTGGGGTCCCCTTTTCAGCAGTCACTACCCCAAGCGACTCTGACAACAGATGCTTCTCCAATGGGTTGGGGAGCTCATCTGCAGGATCTCTCCACCCAGGGCATCTGGTCTCCACAGGAGACTTCTCTGCATATCAATCTCTTGGAACTCAGAGCAATATTCTTAGCTCTCAGAGTATTCCATTCCCTGCTCAGCTACAGGACAGGCCTCATCCATACGGACAACCAAGTAGCCATGTTCTATGTAAACAAGCAGGGCGGGACTGGCTCTCTGTCGCTTTGCAACAAAGCTTTGCGACTGTGAGCCTTCACCAGAGAGCATCAAATCCATCTTCTGGCAGTATATCTTCCAGGCGTTCAAAACTCTTGGGCGGACAGACTCAGTCGAGTTCTGCTCACACACGAGTGGTCCCTCCACATGGACCAGGTAGCCAGGATTTTTCAAATTTGGGGAACCCCGGACATAGACCTCTTTGCAAGTCCATGGAATGCCAAACTTCCCCGGTTCTGTTCCAGAATTCCGTGTCAGGGAGTTCAGACCAAGGATGCCTTCCTCCTTCACTGGGGTCAAGACTTCCTTTATGCCTTTCCACCAATTCCCCTAATTCCCAAAACACTATTCAAGCTTCAGAGAGATCGAGGGACCATGATCCTCATAGCTCCACATTGGCCACGCCAAGTGTGGTACCCTCTACTTCTGCATCTCTCTCAAGCTTCTTCCCTGGACTTGGGCTCTGCACCAGACCTTCTGTCCCAGGAACGGGGAACATTGTGGCACCCAAACCCCCAGTCGCTCCATCTCAGGGCTTGGTTGCTGAGGGCCTAGACCTTCAAGATTTTCATCTCTCTCAGCAAGTCAGAGATGTTATTCATGCCTCTAGAAAGCCTTCTACTAGGCGTTCCTATGCTTTCAAATGGAAAAGATTTACCATTTGGTGTTAAGAGAAGGGTCTAAACCCTCTTGCAATAGCTCTGAATTCTCTATTAGAGTATCTCCTGCATCTATCCCATGCAGGCCTGAAAACAAATTCAGTAAGAGTCCATTTGAGTGCTATTGCAGCGTCCCTCAAGCCTCTCAATGGACAACCTATTTCCTCTCACCCTCTTATAGCAAGATTCATGAGAGGTCTTCTTTTAACTAAACCTCCCATTAGACCACCTCCAGTGGCATGGGACTTAAACCTGGTTCTTGGCCAGCTTATGAAGCCACCCTTTGAACCTTTAGCCACCACCTCCTTGAAATTTCTTTCTTCGAAAGTTGTTTTTCTCATTGCAGTCACCTCAGCACGCCGCATCAGTGAGTTGCAAGCTTTGGTGGCTAATCCACCTTATACAAGGTTCCATCATGATAAGGTAGTCCTCAGGACCAATCCACACTTTATGCCTAAAGTGGTCTCGCCTTTTCATCTGAACCAGAAGGTATATTTACCTGTCTTTTTTCCAGGACCTCATGCATCAAATGCAGAGAGGAATCTTCATACCTTGGATTGTAAGAGAGCTCTCGCTTTCTACTTACAAAGAACACAGCAACATAGAAAGTCTTCTCAACTCTTTGTTGCTTTTGATCCTTCTCATTTAGGACTTCCAGTCTCTAAGAGAACACTGTCCAACTGGATTGCTCAGTGTATTTCTTTCGCCTACCAGAGTAGGAACATTTCTCTGGAGGGCCATGTCACAGCTCACAATGTGAGAGCCATGGCAGCCTCAATGGCTCATCTAAACTCTGTGTCCATCGACCAAATCTGTCAAGCGGCCACCTGGGCCTCGGTTCATACCTTCACAGCCCATTACTGTTTGGACAATGACTCCCGCCGGGATGCCTCGTTTGGTCAGGCTGTCCTCAAACACCTGTTCCATTCCTAATCAACTCCTACCCACCTACCCTGGTTGGATGCCAGAGATCCATGGGGGGAAGTGGAGCCCTCTGCAAGGGCACACAACCATGGGGTCTCTCCCTGGCATCTGCAGCTAGGGAGTCCCCATATGTGAAGACTCATTCCTGCTTGTTCCTGGAGATAGCACAGTTACTTACCTGTAACAGGTGATCTCTGGGAACAGCAGGAATAAGTCTTCACAACCCACCCACCTCCCCTAGGAGTTGTATCTCTCTATCTATCTTTCCTTTCCTCTCTCTCTCTTTGTCTCAGCTTTAAAACTCGAACTGGAGAGAGACGGTTGGGAAAGGCGGGAAGGCAGCGCGCAGGCGCTGTGGGATGCTCCCAAAAGCTTTCTTACTGGATGCTGGGGAGCGTTCTCGTGCAGGCTCCTTCGGTACCGACGATACCCATATGTGAAGACTTATTTCTGCTGTTTCCAGAGATCACCTGTTACAGGTAAGTAACTGTGCTTTATAGCAGTGTTTTATGTTTTATTTTGTAGTTTGATTCGCCCTGAAGCAGCGAAGGAGTAACGCTGAAGGGACGTCCATGCAGGCGTCGGGGTTTCTCTTTGATCTCTGATTCATTGTTAGAGTACTGGGTGCCTGGCGCATAATGTTTAAGTATACCCAGTACCTGTAAATGTGTTGATTTCATGTTTATAACGGCTTTTGCTGTAGAAGAAACATTTGCTGTATACAGGGTTGTTAAGAGGGGTGTACAATGACTTATTAAATTGTATGGTATCCGTGCTCTATTGTATAAATGAGGTGAGAGATATCTTAGCAGACCGTTGATGTGTTAAGTCTGGCAGATGCTTGAGTCCATTGTGGGTAATTAGCTCTGCATACGATTTTCTGAGGTTTGCTTTCTCTCTCCTTGGGTTTGCTAATTGATAAATATTGTGATGAGGTGAGAAATTGGAGCTGTTTCTACCAAATTAAGTATCGCAGATTACTAATAGCAGATCTGCAATCTCATATTTCAGTTCTTTCAACACCCTTGGATGTATACCATCTGATCCAGGCAATTTGCTACTCTTCAATTTATCAAATAGTTGTAATAAATCAAATAGTTGTAATAAATCTTCCCGGTGTAGTGATATTTTTTTCAACTCTTCTGCATTATCACCTTTAAATAACACTTTAGTCATGGGTAACATCCCCACATCTTCCTCAATAAAGACCGAAGCAAAGAATTCATTCAGTTTCTCCTCTATAGCCTTGTCCCCTCTTACTGCCCCTTTTACCCCTCTGTCATCTAATGGTCCAACTGAATCTCTCACTGGTTTTTTACTATGAATGTACTTGAAAAGGTCTTTATTATGTGTTTTTGCTTCCGCAGCAAGTTTCTTCTCAAATTCTCTCTTTGCCTGCCTTATCAATGCCTTCCATTTAACTTGCCAGTGCTTGTGCTGTTTCGAGTTTTCATCATTTGGCTCTTTTTCCCATTTCCTGAAAAATGCTTTTTTGGCAACAACAGCCTCTCTGACCTCATCTTTAAACCATGCTGGCAGTTTTTTGGACTTCCTTCCACTTTTCTTAAAGCGTGGAATACAGCTGGTCTGGGTTTCCAAGATAGTATTTTTCAACAACACCCAAGTTTGATGTAAGTCTTTAACCTTTGCAACAGCTCCTTTTGGTTTTTCTTAACTATTTTCCTCATTTTATCATAGTCTCCCTTTCGAAAGTTAAAAGGTAGTACTGTGGATTTCCGTACTATCCCTCCTCCACTAATTAAATCAAAGGCAATCATGCTATGATCACTATTTATTTTATTTATTTATTTATTTACAGTTCTTATATACCGCACTCTTTGGTATCAGCGCGGTTTACATATAACAAATTTTCGCATTGGAACAATCCTTTGCTTACATTATAACAGGGTCAGTAACTTGGAAATAACAGGGGAAACTATATACATACTATATACAAACAGATATTTCGCCTGTGGATAATTTACAGTTCAGGTTACATATTGGGATCTTGACTTTGGGTGTGCAGAAAGTCTGGTTCGTGTTCTGTAAAGACTATGTTGTTGGAGTGTCAGAGGCTGTGTGAGTGATTTGAGAGATGGGGGGAGGAGGCGTAGGGTTAAGGCCTAAAAGGTGAAGACAGAATAGGTAATGTTTAAGGACCTTTCTAAATTGAGAGAGGTCTTTTATTGATCGGATATGTGGAGGGAGATTGTTCCAGCAATTTGGAGCGAATAAGGTAAAGGCCCTGTCTCTGGTTGCTTGGTTACATTTGGTGAACTCCTTTGGTACAACAAGGGTATTAGCGGCCGCGGATCTTCTTAGCCTGTTCGTGGGGGTGTTGATAAGAAGTAAGGAGAGGGAAGGTGGGGCTATTTGATTGATTGCTTTAAAGGACAGCAATAGTGCTTTGTAAGTTATCCTGGCTTGTAGGGGTAGCCAGTGAAGGTCTGTTAGTATGGGAGTGATGTGGTCTCTTCTGGAGGTACAGCAGAGGATGCGGGCTGCTGAGTTAATTGCCAATTGAAGTGGGTTGAGGGTGCTCTTGGGCAGACCATGCAGGATGACGTTAGCGTAGTCAAAATGTGGTGTTACAAGGGATTGGAAGATTGTTCTGAAGTCATTAGGGGCGAGTAGAGGTCTTAAGGGTTTCAGCGTTCTTATTTTGATGTAAATGGATTTGACAGTCTGCTCTATGTGATCTTTGAAGGACAGTTCTTGATCTATGGTGACTCCCAGGTAGCGAATCGATGATTTACACGGTAGTTCCGCGTCTCTCACCTTCAATGTTGTGGGGGGGGGGGGAGAATTTCTTATTCCTGGTTACGAATAGGACTTCAGTTTTCTTGAAGTTTATTCGCAGGTTCTGGGATAAGAGCCAGTCTGTAATCACGTTGAAGCAAGTGAATATTGGAGAGAAGTCGGGGGCATTGATTTTTATTGGAGTGAATATCAGTACATCATCTGCATAGATCAAACTGGGGGCGTTGAATGCTCTGATGATTTCACAGATTGGTTGCATATATATGTTAAATAGTAGGGCTGATAAGGAGGATCCTTGGGGTACACCCTGTTGTTGATGGAAGGGATCAGATGTTGAGGATCCTATCCGAACCTGTTGCCAGCGGTTAGTTAGGTAGGATCGACACCATTCCCAAGCTTATCCCTGAACTCCCTTTTCTTGAAGACGGTGGAGCAGTTGCACATGGTTAACTGAGTCGAAAGCTGCTGAGATATCAAGGAAGATAAGGATGAATCCATTTTCAATTTTGTCAATCCCTCTTGATAAGGGCCCTAACACCCTTATCTCTTGCACTAGATCTGGTGTCCCACTAAGGACTAGGTCTAATATGGCTTCCCCTCTGGTCGGTTTATGAACCAGCTGCTCCAAGAAGCAGTCATTTATGTCATCTAGGAACTTTATCTCCCGAGCATGTCTTGCCGTGCCACTGACCCAGTCGATACCGGGGTAATTGAAATCACCCATTATTATTACTGTGCTGTAACATTTGTTAACTTCCTTGATTTCTTTGAGCATTTCATAATCCATTTGTTCATTCTGGCCAGGTGGTCGATAGTACACCCCCACCGCCATCGCTTTCCCCTTCTTACATGGAATTTCAATCCATAGAGATTCTACAGCAAATTTTCTTTCCTGCAAAACTTTAATCCTTTCTGACTCAATGCCCTCTCTAACATAGAGCCCAATTTGATCAGCTCTATCATTACAATATAGTTTGTACCCAGGTATCACAGTGTCCCACTGGTTGTTCTCCTTCCATCATGTCTCTGAGATTCCAATCATATCTAACCTCTCATTTAGTGCTATATATTCTAACTCTCCCATCTTATGTTTTAGACTTCTAGCATTTGCATACAAGCATTTTAGAGACTGTATTTTATTCATATTAATCTGGCTATTGGTAAGCATGGGTAATTTGGAATCGTTAGGCTCTGTCTGCTCCATACTCAAGGGCATTTGGGCTACTTTACTCTTATTTGGAACGTCTCTGCTTTTGATAGTATCCTTCAAGGATACATTCTTCCGAACCATGCGCTCTTGGGCGACTGTCGGCTTTCCCCTATTATCTAGTTTATTTATTTATTTAATAGTTTTTATATACCGTCTTTCTGAAAATCAAGACGGTTTACAGTAAACATAACAATGCAGTGTGTTACGACTGCTCACATTGAACATGTGTATAATAACAGAACTTTTTACAATGGTCAAATATTTACATGGGTATATATAACAGAACTTTTTACAATAATCAAGTATTTATATAGATTTGCACTTTTGCAATGACAACTATTTACAACGGTTTGTACCGGTCACTGGGGGTTGCTAGAAGGTGGGGAATGTGGGCTAGGGGTAGGGGGGTTGGATACGAGAGGGGTTGTCAGGTGTAGGCTATGGTGGTAGGGAAAAATGTTCTTGGAAGAGGTGTTTAAAAGCTGCTCTATCTCCTTTTTAAAGGTTAATGCCAGCAGCCTGGTTCCATCCCGGTTAAGGTGAAGCCCATCCCTTTGGAAGAGCCCCTCCTTTCCCAAGAATGTTCCCCAGTTCCTAACATCCAAAACCCTCATCCTTGCACCATCGTCTCATCCACGCATTGAGACTCCAGAGCGCTGCCTGCCTTTTGGGTCCTGCGTGTGGAACGGGAAGCATTTCGGAGAATGCTACCCTGGAAGTTCTGGATTTCAACTTCCTACCTAAAAGCCTACATTTAGCCTCCAGAACCTCCCTACCACATTTTCCTATGTCAATGGTACCGACATGTACCAAGATTGCAGACTCCTCCCCTGCACTATCTAAGACCTTATCTAGGTGGCGCATGAGGTCTACTACCTTCGCATCAGGCAGGCATGTTGCCAGGTGATCCACACATCCACCACCAACCAGCTATCTACATGCCTAATGATCGAATCACCAACTATAATGGCTGTCCTAACCCTTCCCTCATGGGCACATGGTCCTGGAGAAACTTCCTTGGTGCGAGAGGGTTTTACATCACCTGGAGGACAGGTCCTAGTTACAGAATCACTTCCTGCCACACCAATGTGATGCTTTCCTGTCACGTGACATCTCTCCTCCATGGCAACAGGGATGCTGCCAGACTTCTTTGTAGTTCCGCACCTGTGACAGCTACATGTTATTAGCCACGTAGTCTCTCCTTCCAGGATGCAGGCATACAACAAAGGGAGTCAGAAAGTCATTACATTCAGAATTATATTACAGAATGGTGAATGAATGGAATACAAGAATTATATTACATTGTAAAAATAACATATCACATTTGTTTATATCAAGAGGATGTCAAAATGGTTTGAAAACAATCATGAGACCCATCGTCCTCCACAAGATCTGTCAATGGAGCTAGAAGTGTTGAAGGGCTGAATGTAGTAGTATATACTGTAACATGCGGCTGAGAAATTAATTCCAGAGTCAACAAACATGTGGAGGACAAAGGCTGAGTCTTAGTTAAGTGAGGCAACCTGGAACCTGAATGTGATACATATACTTCGAGAGGGTGCTGTAAAACTAGAAAATCAGTAATTTCAATTGGAAATGCCACTGCTACCAAACTACGTAGACATGATGGGAGTCCCAAAGTCACTGAATCAAATCGCTTTGAGAAATAGCCTACTGGCTTGCGACCAGTCTGAAAAACCTGCAAAAGCACATAGGTAGCAGAGGAATCAGAAATAGCCACATGCAGTTTGAATGGCAATGAATAATCTGGCAAAGATAAACATGGTGCATTTCCAGAGCAGAATTTATATTCAAAAAGGCTTCCCACTGTGGTAATGTAGGTACAATGAGACCTTCAGGTCCTTCTTTCCCAATGAGAGCATAAAGCGGTGCAGTGAGGTCTGAAAAATTTGCTAGCCATTGTTTACAAAAGACTAACAGACCCAGGAATCTGCGCAGTAATGCTGGTGTTGCTGGGAAAGGCAATGAAAGAATAGGTTTCAATCTAGCAGAGGTAATTGCACGACCAGATGGTGTTAGGGCAACACCCAGGAAAGTAACATTTTGAGATACAAATTGTAGTTTTGACAAATTGACTTTCAATCCTAAATCAGTAATATGAGACAACAAAGACAAGGAATCTGACAAACAAGCCTCATAACTTGGTGAACATAAAAGCAAATCATCAATATACTGAACTAAAGAGGAATGGTCGAGCCTCACATCAAGCAGTGCAGTTCTTAGGGCCTGCACAAAATACGTAGGACTATCGGTGTACCCTTGGCACAAAGTGGTCCAGATATATTCTTTATTGTCAAATTGGAAAACAAATAGAAATTGATTTTCTTTACTAATTCTCACTGACAAGTAAGCAGAACTGAAATCCACAACAATGAACCAGGTAGTCCCTGGAGGTATCTGTGTCCAGATATCATGTGGATTAGGTACAAAGGGAAAAATTGGCAAAATCACATTATTTACTGCTCGCAGGTCTTGCACAAATCTATAAGTCTTACTATCAGCCTTTAACACAGGAAGAATTGGAACATTACATGGTGAGGTTGTAGGATAGATGACACCTTGTTTCTGAAGATCTTCAATCACAGGATGAATTCCATCGAAGGCAGTTGCTGGTAGCGGGTACTGCTTGAGTCTGGGAAGCTGGGCTCCAGGTTTCACAGTGATCTTCACAGGCGGAATGGAAAAGGATCTGACATTGGATCCTGGCACTGCCCATAGGATAGAAGAAATTTCCGAAAGAGCAGGATGAATGATACTGGCATCTGCAGGAGAAGGCACTTCAGAGAGAGAATACAGCTGAAAAAACAACTTTCTACTCATCCAGGATAAAATAGCACGGTGTGAAGCTAAAAAGTCCCAACCTAAAAGATTTATTGATAAAGTCTCTCCCACAAGAAAGGTAGTAGGATACACAGTCTCTGCAATCTGCAAAGGTAAAAATTCAAGCTTGCGATGAGGAATTATTTTACCTTCAATGCCTTCACAATGCTCTATCGGTGCTTGCGCTAGCTGAGCGTGATAAATGGCAGGAAAATCTTGCAAACGCAGTGCTGAAGTAGTAGCTCCAGTATCAAGTAATAAACTTCAAATTAGATCCTTCTAGCTTAACTTCTAACTCACCCTGAGGGTTATGTTCAAATTCAACAATAGTCATGCATCCCATGGATTTCCTCCAAAATCATCTGGGCTAGAGTAACACTGATACACGGGACTGAATCTAGCTTTCACTGGAGTGAAATCAGCTTTCTAGACATCAAGGTTCTGATTTTGGGGACAGGCACGCTGTAATGGCCAATCTCAAAACAAGTATGACAAGCATGCATTCCTTTTGACTATCCCCTTCCTCGCTGAGGATTCACATAATCTCCTCTCTCTCTGATTCTACCCCTGCCCATGTGTGGCTGCATAGAAGCAATCTGTAAATTGAGCAGTTTAGTCTTTTTCACATCTATCTTGGTTTGCTCTTCTTGCTGTTCTTTGATAAATTTCAACTCACTGTATCGAGCACCTTCCAGAATTGCATCTGCTGTTCTATCTGACCAATCTATTACTGAGGTCTCCAAAATTTCTTTTATTCTCGGATGCAAGACGTTTACAAAAATATTAGTGAATCCTGAAGGTGTTTCTTCTTCACAAGAATAGTCCTTAAAAGCTAGCATACATCTAGGGGTATGTTTACAAAACCGTCTTAATGTGCGCTCTGTGACATCGCGCGATAAGGTACCTTATCAGGCGCACAGGTACCTTATTGCGTGATAATGCGCGCAGCGGCACAAACGAGCGCTGAAGGCGGGGAAAGGCTCCCAGAGGGCGGAGAGAAGGGGTCAATGGGTGGAGAGTGGGAGGGGAGAGGCTCCCTGCACACTAACGCTGTGAAATCCGAAGCTCAAAACTAATGCCAGTGAAACCCTGGCGTTAGAGCTGATTTAAAGGGAAAAGAAACCATTTCCGTCAGCAATGTACAGCAAAACCAGGGAAACACACAAAAAGTGATAAGTGTGATACATGTGCACGGAACAAAAGGGCAAATAAACCTTGAAAATGTACATAGGAAAATGTAAAAATAAAATAACCAAGCTGGCCAATAGTGATATCAATGGGAAACATCACAAAACACTCCCAAGAAAGCTCCAACAAAAAGATATGAATTTTGGAAGGGTCTATGCTCCGTCCCCATACAAGGTGAATGAGCCCACAGTGTAATTGCGCTGAGCAGGGTTTCCGACTCCATTGGCCAGGTTTTCTATGGCATGCACATGTTCCACAACAGCAGGGTGGGCATGTCGGAACGGGCAACTGAACAGATGCTGGAAAAGGGGACACAGAGGGCTGCAGGCGGCACATGCTGCGGTGCAGCTGGCCCACAGTGCGGACTAGGGTGATGCCTAGCTGGCCCATAGGAATGCTGAAACAGTAGAGCAGCCAGACAGCAACTTCTGAGGGCCCAACATGGGCACGAGTGCGCTTCCCACAGTGTCACAGGGGATAGTACCCAGCAGGTACCCCGAAGGGCACGGAACATTGGCATGCTGTGCTGGGGGGAAAGCGTGGACAGCTATGCAGGCACCCCTACCCCAGAAACCGCACCATAGGCAGCCGCCTACCCACACACTGGATGGCCTGAGACTGCGCTCCACCAGCACCAGCAGCAGAAGGGCATGTCAGCATGGTGGCAGAGGCATACTGGTGGTGGAGGGGGCAGTGGCAGCTGCCAAGAGCAGACCGTGGCCTTGCCCTGTGTAGGTGGGTGTCATGCACTGCAACAGACAGGCCCTGTCTGACGAACAGTCATGGTATCACCAGGGAATGCACTGTCTCTGTGGCAACACAGTGGTGCAGTGCACACAGCCAGAGTATTCAGAAGCAGAAGGTCACAGGTTCAAGTCCCAGCTGTGGTTCCTGCCAACCCAGTCCCCATATTTTACCCACTACTAAAACGTGCTAATACAGACAGAACCTTTATTGCAGATGACGTAAACATGCCCAAAACACCTACATTTTACCCTACAGAGCACAGACACCATAAACATGCGCATTACCTAGAGCAGAGTCTCCCAAATGCAGTCCTGGAGTGCCAAACACCATTCAGGTTCCATGCTTTCTCTAATAAAGATGCCTGTGCTGCATTTCTATGTGCCGCCCCCATGGTATGCAGCTGTATCTCATGCATATTCATGAGGGACAGCATGAAAACCCGAACAGTGTCTGGCCCACCAGGACTGGAGTCGGGAACCTCTGCCCTAAATCAGCGGCCAACAGGGGCAGACACACCCACACCCACAGGCTCCATTATCCAATGCCTCCTGGAGAGACAGGATGTTGGGCCCTGCGTGCATCTCCCAATACTAGCACTTGCATACCTTAGCAATGCCACCCTAAACCTGGGAATACGGTACACAGCTATCAAAAGGTTGCTATGATTACTGGCAGATAGCAATTCCGAGGTTAAGTACAATTTTCTGAGTGAGCTGCAGCATAGCAACCTTTCTGATGTCTGTGGAGTGTGCTACAGATCTTGTGTCTGACAGTGTTTACCACCCTGGGGGGTGACCCCAACAGTATTGCGTACCATAGCCATGCCTGCACTGTGCCCAGGACTGGTGCGGTGGCCAGGGCTGCCAAACACCTCTATAGTTGCACGATGCTGGCATAGTTGTGGGGAGTGTGTGTCTGTCTATCCAGTGTGTGGTGGCTGCAGACACCCTCCACGACCCACACTGCTAGCACTGTTGCCAGTATTGGCCTGCCAATGTGCATAATGAGGAGCAAGGTACCGTGGGAATAGCCAGGATAGGGTGGCCTGGCCTGGATTCATCTGTACAGAGCATAGGGCAATGGCTTGGACATTGTAGTGGTCGGCCACCACCTGCACGGACAGGGTGGCCACAGCATGTCCTGCTGGGAGGTCACTCTCACTCTGACGGAGCAGTGACCACGGCATGGCTAGGTTCCCCCATAGTGCTATATAGTATTTCTCTTGTGATATTTATGGGTTCTCTTTTGGGGCCCAATCACTGACTTATCTGCTTGGTGTGTATGTTGACATCCCAGTTCTGGGTACACGCATCTCCTCCAGGACCATGCACTATGGACTAGCTAGCACACTGTCTGCAGCTAGTATGTGTTTTGCTGGAACACCTTGCAGGGTGCAGCAGCTGGAGGCTTGCTGCTGGAGAATGTCAGATAGTGGTGGGGGACAGCTGTGCATTTACAGGCCTACTGTCTGTCTGCTATTGCTTTATTGATGTGTATAGCTCTGCATTGCCTGCCCTGTAGGGTGTCTGTTCCCCAGCAGGACTGGGGTTGATGGTCCCCTCTACTGCCACCATTGCAGGGAGGTAGAATGTGGATCTGTTGGTGGGCGATCCTGTTTCCCACCCTGAGCCCCAGAGGGTGGGTTGTGTGGTGGTACATAATCCGCCTATGGGTCCACCCCCCCTTCACCTACATCATGTAACCATGGCACCAGCATAGGATATGCACTATTCTGGGTGCATCATAGCCCATAAGGGCTAGACATGACTAAGAAATACAGAAGGACACAGATGTATCCTAGGTGTGTCTGCAGGAACTACCTATCATACACAGTAGCACTGATGGGGACCTGCAGCGTGGCATATTTCAGCCATGAAAGGTGCTGTGGACCTGGTGCTGGGCGCCCCACCTCACCCTCAGGGTGAGCACAGTACCCGCACAATGTGACTGTCTGTGGCTACTCTGTGCCAGTACCACACACGGTCAGTTCCCCCTACCAGGCCGAGGTGCTGTGGGGGTGCATACCCCATCTTGTGCCCATCTGTCGACTGCTGATTTGCATGTGCAGTGCATCATGGGTACGGGTGGGTTAACCCTATCCTGGTAACCACAGCAGACAGTTTGTGTGGTGACGTGCAGTCCTTCTGCAGCCAGCCAGGGGTTTGTTGGCAGCTATAGAGCTGTAGCCCACTGGTTACCTCACTGCCTGTGAAGCCAGAGGTCATGGGTTCAAACCCATGGTGGGGTTATTTGATAGGGCTGTCTGAGGCATTGTCTATTTTTAATGTACATTAGGGCTGCCAGCAAAAACACCCTCAGAGTACTGTAACCTTAAGGTGCCTCATAAGGCGCCCCATAAGGCACCTTATAGGGCACCCTATAAGGCGCCTTATAGGGCGCCCTATAAGGCGCCTTATAGGGCGTCTTATAAGGCACCTTATAGGGCGCCTTATAAAGCACCTTATAGGGCGCCTTATAAGGTGTCCTATAGGAAACATTATAGGGTGCCTTGGTGGACAGTGCACTTTATAATGTGCCCTGTGGAGTGCGTTATGGGGTGCCTTATGCGGCACCTTAGGTTACGCCACCGTGAGGGTGTGTTTGCTGGCAGCACTAATTAAAATGAAAGTAAAATGCCTCAAAAAGCACTACTTAAACGTAAAGGGTGATGCCTCAGCCAGCCTTATGCATTAGGCACACTGGGGGATTGAACTCATGACCCCTGTACCATCAGTCAGTGTATTAACCATTGTGCTACACCTCTGCTTCTATGTTTGCATGTCTGCGTGCCTACTTAAGATTATCGCGCATTAACGTGCTTAGCGTTGTTTTGCCCGATAATGTGCGCAGCGCACGTTATCGTATGATAATCCCGTTTTGCTACGTTAAGACCGAAATGCCCACTCCTTTTATGGCATCCTGCACACTATCGCCGGGCGCACGTTAAGACGGTTTAGTAAACCTACCCCCTAGTGTGAAAATCTGTAACCTTTTCACCCCTATCCTGCCTTAGAGATATCAGTCTCGACCAATCCTTTACAGGCTTACATATTACTTTAATAGAGTCTAACAATTTTTCTCTATTCAAAACAAAACTATGTCTTTGAGTCTTCTCTTGAAAATCTGTCATAGGGTCTGTGAATGGCCACTCCCAATTATCCTCACGGATTGGATGAAAAGAAACTGGATTAAAAACACAGCTCTAAACAAATTATCCAGATCTCACCAAGTGGGATTATAACTACTAATTATTGAGACCATAAAGATACAAATCTACTAGGGTTAAACCTGTAATTGGGGCAAGTTTTAGCCAAATCAAACACTTCCTTAGGGCTCTAATTTGCAGGAACAGTCAGAACCTGTCAAGCCCGCTGGGTACAAACAGAAGGGATAAGTAGGCACAATCTCATTTCCCTCAGCTGCTGTTTCAGATTTAACTGTGTTAGAACGTAATTTATTTTGCTGATACATAGCTTGCTGAATAGATCCTAGAGCATGATATAATCTGTCATGATCCTCTTTATAAGTTTCATGTCTGTCCAAATCTCCCTCAATTCTTTCAATAAGTTCATCAGTAACCCTTAATTCTTTGAGCTGGGATATATTACAAATATCCAAATTACACAATTCTTCTCCCCCTAACTTCTGTTTCTTTTTAAGTATTTCATCCCTTAGTCCTGCTGTACGAGTGACCCGCACTCACTCAGCTGGTGTTTTTTGAGATACTAAAGTAGGAGGAGAAAGGGGAGGAGGAGGAGAAAGAGCCTGGAACAATCCAGCTGAAATTGCCAGCGTGGACACGTCTGCTTCATATGCTGGAGGAACAACAGTTAGGAACCCATCCTCATTCTCCCCATCCACCTCCCTCTCACACAACTCATTAGGTTTTTTTCCTAACACAAATAACTTTTGTTTCAAATCTTGATCGTCATTCCAATGTTTTTCTTCATGTTTTGTTTTTTCTCATGTGCCATCCGTTCCCACCATGTAAGCACAATCCATTCATGACTATTGCACGGTTTGCCTTTAACCGCCAACTCATATCTCAGGTAACAAATCTTATCTACAGAGAAAGATCCCTCCAGAGGAAACTGCAAATTCTCATTACCTCTGGTCACTGAATCCCAATGTGTTACAGAATCGATGGCTACATCACCATGCTTCTCATACATACAATAGAAGCATACAATAAGAAGGGCTACCTTTCTTAAACGCTAAAGCCCTAGCTCTGTCATGCCATTCACGCATCTGAGACTGAGCCTGTCTACTTAACAGATTACCCATCACTGGTAATACTCACAAATCTTCTGACACCTTCTGTCTCCATTGCCTTGAATGCAGAGACCTGTATATCCGAGTCATGGCACAACTGAATATGGACTCTGCTCCTCCTCTCACCGGTAACAGCACCTGGGCTCTTGGGTAATGGATTTCCACACTCAGAGCAATGAGAAGGAAGCAATAACCATTAATAACACAATTCACGCACAATTGTATTAGATTAAAAAAAAAAAAAAGCTTTGGGAGAGAATGTAAAGCTTGCACCTTGTCTCTCTGACCACACATACTTCAGTCACTATTTTTATTGGTCAAAATTCCATTTCAGAGCATAATTTCCACCTTATTATTCTACGTCAAGCATCACGTATATTCATAATGTGCATCTCTTATGTCTCTATGTCATAGGTCAAATCTTATTAGTATAGGTCATCAGGAGGAGACATACATGTATTCCCAGACATAACTTCTTAAACAATAATTCTAACACAAGCAGTTTTCACATGTATGTTTCAAGACTGAAGAGAAAGTTCTTCCCTGCACTTTCTGTATTATAAACAAACCTAGTTTTTCTGTTATGTGAAAGTTCAGCATAGTTTTTCAGTAGAGTCTCTCAAGGTCGTTAGCTAAGTAAAAGGCCCTGGTATGTCTGAGCTACTGAATCTGTGGTGTTAACTCTTTCTGAGGGCTTTCAGTAATATAGTATTATTAAGTACCCTCACAGTGCACACAGCCCTGTACAGACAAGCTTCCTTTCAGAAATGACCCTGCACACCCTAGACTGTAAGCATACTTTAGCTTTCTACTTTCAGAGGACACAGGGATATCGCAGATCATCACAGTTGTTCATCTCCTTTGACCCCAGCAACTTGGGTCTCCCTGTGTCCAAGTGCACACTCTCCAGATGGCTTGCTGACTGCATCACCTTCACATATGACCAAGCAGGTCTCTCCTTGGAGGGCCATGTCACTGCTCATAATGTCTGAGCCATGACTTCCTTGGTGGACAACCTGCGCTCAGTGGCCATTGAACAGATCTGCAGGGCAGCAACTTGGCCTTCGATTCACACTTTTGCTGCCCACTACTGCCTGGACAAGGATTCCCGCCGGGATGCAGCTTTCGGACAGGCAATCCTTCAGCATCAATTTGGTACTTAGATGCAACTTCTACCAGACTTCTTCGATACCAGTTAGGGATCCAGAGTCTGTAATATCCATAGGCACGGTTCCTGGCATTTTTCCCTATCCCTAAGGTACCCTCCTGATTCCCAGAACAACCTGGCTTCTGTCAGCTAGGGTGTCCCATATGTGAAGACTATATTCCTGCTTGTTCCTAGAGATAGTGTAGTTACTCTTCTGTAACAAGTGATCTCCAGGAACAGCAGAAATTAGTCTTCACAATCCACCCTCCTCCCCTAGGAGTTGCAAGGTGTTCTTTTCTCTCTTCTTTCTCAGCTATAAACTCAACTGAGGAGAGGAGTTTGGAAAGCAGGAAGGCTGTCACGCAGGCATAGAGGAGGGCTCCCAAAGGCTTTCTGATTGGACACTGGGGAGTGTTCCCATGCGGGCTCCATCGGTGCCAATGTCTCCCATATGTGAAGACTAATTCCTACTGTTTCTGAAGATCACCTGTTACAGGTGAGAAACTATGCTTTCCCAACCCTGCTAGAAAATCAGGATTACCACAAATAATGAAATGCGAGGACACCTTTGGAGAGACCCTCTACATCCCCTCTCCACCATTTGTATGCTTTCCTACCATGAAAAAAACTGAAGAAGTACTATCCTCCTTATTCTTTTGCTGTTCAGCCTCAACATCATGTTCCTCATAAGGGGCAGCAACCACCAAAGCAGCAAAAAAAGGCTCAGACTCCTACGTCACAGCCACCTCAGCAGACTCAGCCTCCTCAGGGTCTTTGACTACTTTCTAGAGAACATAGCAGTTCTGCCTCAGGAGATTCCAGATCCCGTCCACATCCCTGGCAGACTCTTTCACTTTGCCCAACGGTGGCATCTTATAACATCAGAGCTGTGGACTTTGTCCATAGTAAGGGAGGGTTACAAGCTTCATCTACAAAGCCTACCCCCCAGACACCTCCAAGAGAGTTTCACGCTCAACCTCCCCTCACTGCTCTGTTGCTCCAAGAGGTCACCTCCCTTCTCTCTCAGGGTGCAATAGAGGGGGTTACACCATCCCAACAGGAAATGGACTTCTATTCTCCATACTTCCTCATTCCAAAGAAAACAGGCGGGTACGGGCCCATTCTGGACCTCAGGGAACTGAAAAAGTACCTATTATGAGAGAAGTTCAAAATGATCTCTCTAGGAACCATTCTCCCCCATCTCCAGAGTCAGGATTGGCTCTTTTCTCTAGATCTAAAGGAAGCATACACTCACATACTTATTCATTCGCAGCACAGAAAGTTCCTGTGCTAAATGTTTCAAGGGAGACATTATCAATAGAGTCCTGCCTTTTGGCCTTGCCTGGAATGGATTTGTGGAACGTGACATTGAAAAAGCAAAAATGCTAAGCAAATACTTCTGTTCTGTTTTTACTAAAGAAAATCCTGGGTAAGGACCACCTGTGATTGACAAATATACAAATTTAAATGGAGTAGATACCACGCCATTCACAGAAGATGATGTGTTAGAAGGGCTTGTAAAACTAAAAGTGGACAGGGCCATGGGACTGGATAGGAAACATTCCAGGATGCTGAAAGGCCTCAGGGAGGTTCTTGCAGGGCCATTAAAGGATGTTTTTAATAGATCCTTGGAGACAGACGTTCCACAGGACCAGAGAAGGGCTGATGTGGTACCTCTTCATAAAAGTGGTAATATTGAAGAAGTGACAAATTACAGGCCAGTAAGCCTTACGTCTGTGGCGGGAAAAGTCATGGAGGTGCTCCTGAAAGTGTGAATAGTGGACTTTCTCAAAACCAACAGGTTGCACGATCCGAGGCAACATGATTTTACCAAAGGACAATCTTGCCAAACAAATCTGATTGAGTTTTGACTGGGTGATGAGAGAACTAGATCAAGGACATGTGATAGATGTGATCTACCTAGATTTCAGCAAAGCCTTTGATATTGTTCCTCATAGGATTATTATCAGTAAACTAAAACAGCTTAGGGATGGGTCCCAAGGTGGTGAACTGGACCAGAAATTGCTTGACTGACAGACAACAGAAGGTGATGGTACATGGAACTCACTCAGATGAAAGGAAGGTGATTAATGATGCACTCCAGGGTTCGGTCCTGGGATGGGTACTGTTCATTGTATTTGTGAGTGATATTGCTGAAGGACTGAATGGAAAAGTCTGTCTTTTTGCAGATGACACACAAATTTTCAGCAGAGTGGACTTCCCTGAGGGAGTGAGGAAAGATCTACAAAAGCTGGAAGAATGGTCTAAGACTCAGCAGTTATGATTTAATGTGAATAAGTGCATATGGAAGGACAGACTAGATAGGCCATGTGGTCTTTTTCTGTCATCATGTTTCTATGTTTCTATGTCATGCACTTGGGAAGCAGAAATCCAAGTGAATTGTATGTAATAGGGGGCGAGAGGTTAGTGTACATGGACCAGGAGAAGGAACTCGGAGTAATTGTTTCTAATGATCTCAAGGTGGCAAAACTGTGTGACAAGGCGGTGGCAAAAATCAGAGAGGAATTGCATACAGAGAGGAATTAGCAGCAGAAAGGAAGAGGTACTAATGACATTTTCAAGTCACTGGTGAGGCCTCACTTGGAATATTGTGTTCAGTTTTGGAGACTATATATATAAAAGGACTGGAAATGGTTCAGAGGAAGGCAACCAAAATGGTTTGGAGCCTGTGTCAGGAGACGTATTTTATTTATTTATTTATTATAGTTTCTTATATACCGCGCTATTCGGTATCAGCGCGGTTTACATCACAACACAACGACCATAACAACAAGCTGTCTGGTTTTACATTGAACGGGAGTACAAACTTGGACAACAGGGTTAACTATATACATAAGCTATTTACACTGCAAGGATAGGTAAAAATCAGATACTGAATGTAAGAGCCTTTCTAGAGTATGAGAAGAAGACCTAATTATGTACACTATGAAGGAGAGGAGGGACAGATGAGATATGATTCAGATCTTTAAACTCTTAAAGAGTATTAATGAACAAACAAACCTCTTCCAAAAACGGGGAAGCTGCAAATCTATAGGGCATAACATGAAGCTGCAAGGGGGAAAACTGAAAAGCAATGTCATGAAATACTTTTTCACTGAAAGTGTGATGGATGCTTGGAATGCCCTTCCCATGGAAGTTGCGGGGGCAAATACAGTGACAGAATTCAAGATGGCATGGGACAGATACAGTGGATCCCTTTATAGCAACAGGATAAAATCAAAATAAGCATAACTATCTCTTATATTTCAACAAATAGGGATGACCTATATGGAGTGGTGGGTACACGTCTAAGCAAAGGCATGGAGAGAGTTGACCTGCACAGAGTGGCAAGAGCACCTATTCTTGCCGCCTTGCTGGACAGACTAGATGGACCATGCTGGTCTTTATCTGTCCTCATATACTATTTTACTATGCCTGCCTGATGCGAAGGTAGCTGACCTCACGCACCACCTAGACAAGGTTCTAGATAGTACTGGGGAGGAGTCTGCTCTCTTGGTACATGTTGGCACCAATGACATAGTAAAGTGTGGGAGGGAAGTTCTGGAGGCCAAATTTAGGCTTTTATGTAGAAAGTTGAAATTCAGAACTTCCAGGGTAGCATTCTCTGAAATGCTTCTCGTTCTATGCACAGGACTCAAAAAGCAGGCAGAGCTCCGGAGTCTCAATGCGTGGGTGAGACAATGGTGCAAATTGGAGGATTTTGGATTTGTTAGGAACTGGGCAACATTCTTCTGAAGGGATTGGCTCCATCTTAACCGGGATGGAACCAGGCTGCTGGTATTAATTATTAAAAAGAAGATTGAGTAACTTTTAAACTAGATAGTAGAGGTAAGCCGACAGTCGTCCAGAAGCGCATGGTTCGGAAGAATGTATCCTTGAAGGATACCAACAAAATAGTGAAGTACAACCTCTAGAATGCCTGTATGCAAATGCTAGAAGTCTAAAAAAATAACATGGGAGAGCTAGAATATATAGTACTAAATGAAAGGTTAGATATGATTGGTATCTTCGAGGACCTGGTAGAAGGAGGACAACCAATGGGACATTGTGATACCTGGGTACAAACTATATCACAATGATATAGCAGATCAAATTGGTGGAGGGGTTGCGCTCTATGTTAAGAGAGGGTATTGAATCACATAGGATTAACGTTTTACAGGAAACAAAATACACTGTAGAATCTCTGTGGATAGAGGTTCCATGTTAAAACAGAAGGCAACGGCAGTAGTGGTGTACTACTGACTGCCTGGACAGATGGATGATGAAATGCTAAAGAAATCAGGGAAGCTAACAAAAGTTACAACACAGTAATAATGGGTGATTTCAATTACCCCAGTATCGACTGGCTCGATGTCGTAGCAGGACACGCTAGAGAGGTAAAGTTTCTAGATGACATAAATGACTGCTTCATGGAGCAGCTGGTTTATGAACCGACAAGAGGGGACGCTATTTTGGACATAGTCTAGTGGAACACAAGATCTGATGCAAGAGATAAGGGTTTTGTACCCACTTAGCAATAGTGATCATAGCATGATCGCATTTGATTTAATAAGTGGAAGAAAGATGCAAGAAAATCCACAGTACTACCTTTAAACTTTTAAAAGGGAGACTATAGTAAAATTAGGAAAATAGTTAAGAAAAACCTAAAAGGAGCAGCTGCAAATTTTAAAGATTTATATTGAGCATGGGTGGTGTTTAAAAGTACTATCTTGAAGCCCAGAACAGATATATTCCACGCTTTAAGAAAAATGGAAGGACGGCCAAAAAACTGCCAACATGGTTTAAAGGTGAAGTCAGAGAGTCTGTGTAGCCAAAAAAGATATTTTAGGAAATGGAAAAAGGAGCCAAATTATGAAAATGGGAACAACACAAGCATTGGCAAGTTAGATGCAATGCATTGATAAGGCAGACAATGAGAGAATTTGAAAAAAAAACTTGCAGTGAAAACAAAAATGCATAATAAAATCTTTTTTAAGTACATTCATAGCAAAAAACCTGTGAGAGTCAGTTGGAACATTTGATGATAGAGGAGTAAAAGTGGTGCTAAGGGAGGACAAGGCCATAGCAGAGAGACTGAATGAATTCTTTGCTTCGGTCTTTACTGAAGAAAATGTAGGGAAGTTACCCATGCCTGAAATATTCTATACAGGTGATGTAACAGAAGAATTGAAAGAAATATTGATAAACCGGGAGGATGTATTACAACTGTTTGATAAGCTGAAGTGTAGCAAATTACCTGGACCTGATGGTATACATCCAAGGGTGTTAAAAGAACTGAAATATGTGATTGCAGACCTACTATTAGTAATCTGTGAACTATCATTAAAATCATCTGTAGTACCAGAGGATTAGAGAGTGGCCACTGTAACTCCAATTTTTAAAAAGGTTCCAGGTGTGATCCAGGAAACTTCAGAAGAGTAAACTTGATGTCAATACCGGGTAAAATGGTAAAAAGGATTATAAAGAATGACATTTCTGAACATGTAACTTCCTTTGGGGGCGGGGCAAAGCTACATGGGGTCCTTCAAGAGGTGGGAAGGATCCGCACCAGTTTCACTTTTATTTAAACTGCAGATCACCAGCACAGCCGCGGTTCTAAGAGGCAGAAGCCGCACCTGCAGGAAAAGGAGAAGGTGAGTCTGTAGCAGGGGAATTAACATGGGGGAAGGTAGGGGCTGGTAGTGGGCTGACACGGAGAGAGGGGAAGAGGGGGCTGGAAGGGAACTGACAAGGGAAAGGTGGGGTCTGCAACTGGGCTGACACGGGGGGGGGGGCTGTTCTGCAACGGGGCTGACATGGGGGGAGGGAGCTGGATGGTAATTGACAAGGGAAAGGTGGGGTCTGCAACAGGTCTGACATTGGGGGGGTGGAAGGGAATTGACATGAGGGGAAGTTGAGATCTGCAACTGGGCTGACATGGGGGGGAGGAGGGGTCTGGAAGAGAATTGACAAGGGAAAGGTGGGGTCTGCAACTGGGCTGACGGGGGCTGGAAGGGAATTGACATAAGTGTAAGGTGAGATCTGCAATGGGGCTGTCATGGGGGAGAAGGGAGCAGGAAGGGAATTGAAGAGAAGGTGGGGTGTGCAATGGGGCTGACCCAGGGGAGAAGGAGGCTCAAAGGGAATTGAGTGGAAAGTGGGATCTGCAATGGGGATGACACAGGAGGAGAAGGGGCTGGAAGGGAATTGACATGAGGGGAAGGTGGGGTCTGCAACTGGGTTGACACTGGAGGAGGAGGGGGCTGACACTGGGGGAATAGAAGACTGGAAGGGAACTAACAAGGGAAGGTGGAGTGTGGAATGGGACTGACACAGGGAAGAAAGGGGTTCAAAGGGAATTGACATGAGGGGAAAGTGGGGTCTGCAGTGGGGATGACAGGGGGAGGAGGGGATGGAAGGGAATTGACATGATAGGAAGGTGGGGTCTGCAGCTGGTTGACACTGGATGAGGAGGTGGCTGACACTGGGGGAGGAGGAGGCTGGAAGAGAACTGAAAATGGAAGGTGGGGTCTGCAAGGGAGCTGACATGTGGGGGAAGATGGGGACTGGAAGGGGGCTGACATGGGGGGAGGAGAGGGCTGGAAGGGAGCTGATATAGGGGAAGGTGGGGGTTGGAAGGGGGCTGACATGGGGGGAGGGGGCTGGAAAGGAGCTGATACCTGGGGATAGTATTGGAGGGGGATTGGAAGGGTGATGATACTAGGGAAGGGAGGAGAGGGATGGAAGGGAGCTGACATCTGGGGATGGGACTGGAGGGGGATGGAAGGGAGCTGACACTTGTGATGGGACTGGTAGGTGGCTAGGTAATGGGGGTGGGGGCTGGAAGGGAGGGGACACTGGCACTGGGATGGTATTGGACTAGAAGGGGCTGGACAGTGGGGAAAGAGGGGGTCTTGAAAGGAATAGACACCAGTGGAAATCCTGGGAATGCAAGGGGGTTGAAATTGGAAGGTACTAGGAGGGGAGGACTGGAAAAGGGAGCTGATACTGGGGAGGTTTACTAGGACTGGAAATAGGCTGACGGAAGGAAATGAAGAAAACAAAATAAGAGACAAGAAATGTTAGATGAACTATAGAAAGAGAGCTAAGAGAAGATAGGAAAGCAGAAGCCTCAGATTAGGACCCGTATTGTTATAGCAAACGCTGTGAAAAGCTCTTATTCAATCACTCACCCACAGAAGGAAAACTCACAGACAGGCTGGAATGCAAACAGGAACTTTTAATGTGCGCACAGGCCCAGATAGAGAAACCAGCAATCTCCACAAAAATCTGAGCCACGAGGGACGTCCTACAATACCTTATATACTGTACATTTTCAAACTCATTCTACAATCCCATTTGTCTCAGATATTTCCTGTCCACCAATCAGCAGCCCCTGGGGAAGGTACCTGAGTGACCTGTCCAAACCGGTGTGCTCTGGTCTGCTGATTTCTGGGCAAGGGGATATTGTGCTCAGACCTGGAGTGGGGGAAGGGTGTCTACTGAAATGTTAATGTCTTCTCTTAGCAGGCTGATTACTTTATGTAAGAGCCTCATGGCTTGGGGGGAAGGGTCAGGCTGATCACTTGTGTAAGAGCCTCATGGCTGCCTCACTCCCCCCTTTTTAAGTGAGACCTCAACCTCTAGAGGCGGTTGAGGGCTGTATTACTGGAGGCAAGCCGCAGAGGGGTGTATTGGGTCAGGGCCATGACAGTGGTAACCGCCTTGCGTTCTACCAGGGTATCAAGGGTGGTGGTAATGAAGCGGTAAAGAATGGGGATACAACATGGCAGAATGGCACATAGCAGTAAATAAAAAGAACCCCTACCACTGGGATTTTTAGTCCCCCTAGCCAACTGAACCACTTCATAAACCACCCAGGACCCATGGACGGGTCAGTAATATGATTAACTAGATCACTTAGATCTTGGATAGAGTGTTCAATGGAAACACTTGCATCAGTGAGTTTAAAACAACACATACCCTATACCCTCTATAGCAACTCCTGCACAAAAGTTTTTGTTCCGTGTGCAAAAGTTGCTGTTCTGACTGTAAAAGGTTGCAGGGCCTGCAGAGGCCTCTTTCCTTTGGGACAAAGGGCCGTGTGCAAAAAGTCTGCAGAGGCCTCTCTCCTTTGGGGCAAAGGCTCTTTCCCTGGGATCCACCCTTATCAGCATATTAATGGCTTTTATTCTTGCTAGTGTTGAGTCATTCTGGCTGCACCCTGCCATTCCCTTTGCTTCATTAATCACTGGCACTGTAGTCTTCAGGGCATATGAGTACGTTGTATCACCAGCTTTGTTTGGCCTGTTTAACTTGTCCAGGCTTGCCCAGCTTGCTCAGGCCTGTTCAATCTGTTCAGGCCTGGGCTGTCTTTTCTTAGCTGTGTCCATTTTCTGTGCACTTCTGCTCAGAGTATGGTTCCCCCTGGCTTTACTCTTGTTGTGCTGTGCTCTGGGTACTCATTTTCTTAGCCCACATGCTTTTTTCATGCCATCATAATTAATGTATTACAGCCTCAGGCAAGGATGCAGCCATACTAGACATACCTATCAGCCAATTTCCCTTCATTCTCAATTTTTCTTTTTCTTTTTCTTTTCTTGTTTATGGGGCAAAGGTAATCCCACTAAGGGCAATGGACAAGCAACCATTTGAGACAGATAGGGGTCATCAGAAAAGCAGCTTCTGGTACTGTTCCCTAGAGACAACATACATTGTAACATCATTTTCTTGCAGCTGGTCAATAATATTGAAAACACATAACATGAAAGTATGTCAAAAGCAGCAGTGCTTAATAATGTGATAAAGAAAGCTCTGAGAATAGTACAGCAAAAACTTGAGCTGGTGTGGGTATTGCAGTTGCTGAAGCCGAAATGGCTTGTAGATTTCAGTTACTTTCTAAGAAAGCAATATTAAAAGGATAACAATACAATCATTCACAGAAACCCCCCAAACCCCCCAGTCAGTCCAATAGTTCTTTTTCCTGCCTCTCAGCAGTTCCCCAGGACCTCGCAGTGTGCTCCACCCCTCTCTGAAGTTTAAGTTCTGTTTCTCTCAAAATTTGAACCTCTCATTCTCATAGGCAGACACCCTGGCCCGTTTTCAATGTGACACACTGATCCAGATAGGGACTCCTTCACACATCTCAGCGGTGGGATGGTCTGCTCCATCTGGACCCCGGCCACCTCCCTCCGCTGGGCTCCCTGGATTGCAATTTGGTGACATGGCTCCAGGCCCCATTCAAGAATAAAATGCTCATCTCTTTTTTTTTTCTTTCTTTTTTTTTTTTGTTTACATATTCATTAGCCAGATACATCACTTCAAATTACCTTCATCAGTTTAATGTCCATCAAAAGTCCTTCTTCTTAATATCCCACTTCATCCCTCACAACACTCCCCCATCACCTGCATCATTCCACCAATCGCATACATAGGTACTAATGTATCCTTATTATTGCTGTGTATACTGGACCTCTACATAATGTACTGCTACCAGTATATCTGGTAACAAAGTGCAAGTGTATAAACTAAAAAGATTTGTTTCTCACAGTGCTATAATATACTGTACTCCTGAAACTGAAAAACCCTCAAAACAAGGTACACTTTTTTCTCTGGACCCCAATGCATAAAATTCAAATACAGAATAACAGGTGAATTTATTCCAACATCCAATAGTATAGCATCTATGATGTTACTGTTCTGTTCATCATTTGTCAGCACAGTGCTTAACAAGGCAAAGTAATTACCTTGAATCCTACAGTTCAAAACAAGCATGAAACTGATACTTTTCTATAAAAAGGTTGGTGGATACCTGGAATGCAATATCATTGTAGTATCAGAAAAATGAATACAGTTGATCAAGGCAGTTTAATGTACCAAGCAGGAAAGAATGCAATCATCAAAACAGCATTTACTGTCTGCAGAATAAAATGTCAAAGATGGCATATCATGCAGAAGTATTACTTGTTTAATTTTGTATGTGCAGTCAAAACCAAATATATGTACCAGAGATAAAATTCAGGCTTTAAAAAGAAAAGTAAAAAAAATCGTCATTTCTTCATAATCTTATAAGGATTTTCTTCAGCCTTTGTTTGCTTCCAGCAGACATTTGAGGATGCTCAAAGGAGGCACCCCCCATGGTTCTAGAAGCTCAAAACTCTACAATTAAAATTGATGACAAGAGGATTGTTTGCAGGCTAGGTGTGGCTAGGTGAATTGGGGTTCTTTGTCCTCTAGGAGAAAGACTCCTAGCTGATTTTTTTCTTTTGTCCTCTCTAATGGGCCTCCATTTATCTGCTAGAAGAAGGAACTCCTCCCAGTATCTTTCTATAGCTATGCAAACTATCTCAGCAGTTTCAACCGCCCCTCACTCACTGCTGAAAGGTGTGATCAAAAATTTGGTTCTTTGACTATTGACTATGCATGAAACATAGAAATGAAACTGGATATGCATTAAATAAAGCAATTGTCTTCCTTCATTCTCTAATGGGCCTCCATTCATCTGCTAGAAGAAGGAACTCCTCCCAGTATCTTTCTATAGCTATGCAAACTATCTCAATGGTTTCATTCCTAGTATCTTTTTGTAGTTATGCAAACCATCTCAGCAGTTCCAACCATCCCCCACTCACCGCTGAGAGGCATGACCAAAAAAAACCTGGTTCCCTGACCACTGATCATGCATGAAACATAGCAATGAAACTGGATATGCATTAAACAAAGCAATTGTCTTCCTTCACTGCTACACCAGTACAACAGTCTACATACTGTTCCCTTTTATTTACAGGGAACAGTCCCTTTCCTGCAATCAGTAGACCTGGTGTTTTTCACTGTTTGGTGACACAGGGGCGATTTGTTAATAACTTCACCTTTTACTGATAGAGTATCAAAATCAATCCTGAAATATAAAGACCTAATGTCTGGATAAAAACTTTCTTTCCCTAATCTTTCCCTAATGTCACAACTAAACACAGAGACACTCTAACAAACACAGAGACACTAACAGTTTCTACATAACAGCACATTAACTATATGGGCCAGCCATGAATCTATATAGGGAAACTGGTCCTGATGCTCCTTCACTACAATTTAGCCTCCGGACCCCATGCTCTAATCACAATTTACAAATCACAATTTACAGTGTAAATCTTCTAATCTCAATTCAAGGAATGCAATGTTCAGTGTAAATTTTCCAATCTCACTTCTGGGAATACAATATACAATATAATCCAGGCAGCAGGCAGAGTTTGGTTGCACAAAACACACAGGACCACAAAGGGAAAAAGAAAGAGGGAAAACAGAAAACAGAGACGTCTCAGCAGCGAATACTCATACACTCTCTTTCCTAATAGCAGCTGTTACAAATACACATTACACACACTCTTTCTAGCTGTATCATAGGATTTAACTTTTACCATGAGGATATTAGTAATATGAGAAATATAGCTAGCTATTTTTCTAATGTCCACTAGATGGAGCTCCAGGATCACTAGCACAAAATAAGCCCTCAACACCACAAGCACATGGCAGCACAAGCACATGGCAGCACAAGAGAAGCCCCCAACACTAGAAGCACATTTAAGGGGGTCAAGTGCTAATGTTTTGGTCATTTTAAGAAGTTTTGGCAGCGCTTTAAATACTTTTAAGGGACCCGAGGTGGCAGAGTTGAATTTATACTGCAGTTTATTTACCGGCACTCGCAAGCGCGCCCCCCCCCCCCCCATTCCTACCAGATTTCAACCAGATTTACCAGATACCAGATACAGACAGGACGAGCAATGGTTTCAGAGCCCCCCAAGGACCCCTACTCGGAATGCTCGCTGCGGGTGATCGGGCCGCGACAGGTTCACAGAATTTTACCAGGATTTCCAGATACAGAAACAGAGGACTACCCAAAACAGTAAAACAGTAAAGTAGTAGTACTCACCAAAACTTCTGATCAGACAGAGAGTTTGGATGCCAGTCTATCCAGCCGGTTTTCAATCGGGCGGTCAGCCACAGGGACCGACTGACCAGACAAATCAAGGTGTCCTTCCGGAGCACAAAGTGGCCCGGGGCGCCAAGGACCGTTAATCACCTGGAGGGGCCGGTCACTGACTGGTGGAGGCCTGATCCTGCAAAAAGCAGTAGTCTTCCCACCGTGGGTGTGATGAGAGAGGCTTTTTTAAATTTAATTTAAAAGGGTCCCACCTGGGGGTGCCAAATGTTATAGCAAACGCTGTGAAGAGCTCTTATTCAATCACTCACCCACAGAAGGAAAACTCACAGACAGGCTGGAATGCAAACAGGAACTTTTAATGTGCGCACAGGCCCAGATAGAGAAACCAGCAATCTCCACAAAAATCTGAGCCACGAGGGACGTCCTACAATACCTTATATACTGTACATTTTTAAACTCATTCTACAATCCCATTTGTCTCAGATATTTCCTGTCCACCAATCAGCAGCCCCTGGGGAAGGTACCTGAGTGACCTGTCCAAACCGGTGTGCTCTGGTCTGCTGATTTCTGGGCAAGGGGATATTGTGCTCAGACCTGGAGTGGGGGAAGGGTGTCTACTAAAATGTTAATGTCTTCTCTTAGCAGGCTGATTACTTTATGTAAGAGCCTCATGGCTTGGGGGGAAGGGTCAGGCTGATCACTTGTGTAAGAGCCTCATGGCTGCCTCAGTATGATCAGAGAATAAAATGATCAGAAAAACAAAGGTAGAAAAAATAATTTTATTTTCAACTTAGTGAATGGACTTTGCACGATCTTTATGGGGAACTACATCTCTGTTTATCTGATGTTGCACTTCATGCAAAGTCTGGCTTCTTGGGGATTCAGTTTAATTTTTGTCTACATATTTTTATTTTTACTTTATGTTGTAGTCACTTATTCTGAACTTGGTGAGGGTCTGTGTGCTGAGTGTGTGACTGAGGCCATGTGTTCTGTTAACATGGAGTTTGTACATAGGGATCTATACAGTACTGTAGTAATTTGACTTGTTCAGTTTTTCAAATAGGTGTATGGATGTTCTAGGGATTATAGCAGTATTTATATTGTGTCATTTTTCTGGGTATGTTCCTTGTGTAAGTTTTGGAAGTTTATCCTGGTATGGTATGGTACGGTAGATTTGGCCTTGTAGATCTTTGGTGACTTTTGTAGGGTTTTATATTAGTTCCCTATATGTCTGGTACTGGAGAATGTTTGTTGTTAAGATGACCAGAATCAGATTTTTTTTAAATATATTGAGTTCTGTGGATGAATGTCCTACTTCTGCTCTGCACCCTTTGTTGAGGGAGAGGTTTCTATGCAGAATATATATTCAAAAAGAAAAAGCGAGAACCATAACATAGTATATAACAAAATAAAATGATTTATAATTTGGATTTGATTCCCACTAGCATTCCTTGTGGCCTTGGGCAAGTCACTTAACCCTCCATTGCCTTGGAAGAAAGGCCTGGCAATCTACTTCAGTCACACTGCCAAGAAAACCCAGGAGTTTCTGGGTCGCCAGGAGTCAGCATTGACTCAAAGGCATACATTGCATTGCATTATAAACTGTGCCGTGGTTCTCACTTTTTCTTTTAGCTCCTTGATGTGTGATCATCTTGCATTTCCTTTGTTCTTTTGCAGAATATATATTTACATTAACACCATACTGGTCCAGTGTGCAGTTTCAGGAGTTATGTTGGTGTTGCTGAGCCCTTCTTGGTTACAAAATCTCTCTTGTTTTTCAGAGGGTGGGAAGTGCTGTGTTGGGGCACCAAGTTGCTCCTGTTTTTTTTTAAATGGAGATGTTTTAGGGTGTTGGTTGGGGGGGAGGGGGGACTGAAATATGTATTGTCTATGTTTGGAAGCCACCTAGTATCTTAGATTGGTCGCATATATATTTTAAAATAAAGCAAGCTAAAATGATGCAAATATTGCTGCAATGAATCTCCATACATGGTTCTGCATCACCATCATGCTGCCCCTGGGAGGACGTAGACAGGGGAGGGGGGGGGGGCACTAGGAGGTGGAGGAAAGCAGAAACCTCAGATTGGGACAAGCATGATCAAGAATAAAATGGTCAGACAATAAAGGTAGAAGATAATTCTATTTTCAATTTAATGAACAGTCTTGGTGCTATCTTCCTATTTTATAAAGTACAGGGAAATGCATCTCTTTCTATTTCTCTGGCACTGCATTTATGCAGAATCTCACTTTTTGCGGTTTCAGTTTAATTTTTATTTATATATGTTTGTTATTAGGTTATCGTCACTCATTCTATGCTTTGGTGTGTGTCTGTGTTCTGAGTTTGTGGCCAAGGCCAGGTATTCTGTTAACATAAGAGTTTGCACGTAAGGATCTGTTCTGTAGTAATCTGAATTGTTCAGCTTTTCAAATACATGTTTGGATGGTCGAGGGCCCATTGCAGTATTTACAGTTATGCTTTTTTGGGTAAGCCCCTTATATGAGTTTTGGGAGTTGAGCTGGTATGGTATAGTAGGTTTGCTGTACAGATCTTCAGTGAGTTTGTTGTACGGTTTTGTATTAGGTCACAATATGCCTGGTACTGGAGAATGTTTGTTGTTGTTAGTGAAAAGGTCTGAATCCGATTTTTTTTTAAAAGATATTGAGTTCTGTGGGTGAATGTCCTGGTTCTGCTCTGTACTCATTGTTGAGGGAGGGACTTCTGTGGATGCAGACTATATGTTCAAAAAAGAAAAAAAGCAAGAACCATAATGCAGTTTATAACAACAAAATAAAAATGAGTTATAATTGGTGTTATAAACAGTGCTGCAGTTCTTGCTCTTTCTTTTAGTTCCTTGGTGTGCAAACATCTTGCATTTCTTCCACATTATCTAATCTGCTTTTTGGTTTGGTTCAGTCCCTGACAGGAGTTTTGAGAAAGACACCCCTCCCCCATCGCTCCTGGGGATGGGAGGGCACCATCTCATTTCTCTGCTCAGGCAGCAGATTGTCTTGATCCGCCCCTGGTATCTATCCTCTGGATCTTGAAAGACTCAATATGTTAGAAATGAGAGACACTTCTGGATTAATCTGGATATATCTCTTTGCTTCCCATTGAATGCAGAGTATTAGGCCTCTGCCACCTACATGTATTTGAGCTTATGCTCTGATATTCTCAAATGAGTTTATTGAAAATGGACAATATCTAGTTTTTATTTTTCACTGATGTGTGTCCCATCCACATTCTTTGAAACCAATAATAACTCAGCCATACTCAATATCCCCAACTAGTTGATCAACGCAAATATCCATTACTTTGTCAGCACAGTCCTCTAGCTGAGGCCATGCCACCACCCACTATAATGGTCACCCAGTCTGTCCAGCTTGCCTCCATGTTGGATCAGGCATATCACAACAAAGTTCCCCGAGTCTTGGTTGACTCCAGGATCCCCCTGCACATTAGTTTCCTGTGATGAGATGTGCAGCAGAACTTTGCTGAGATCACCAATCCACAGGACCTCATCATTGCGCACCTGGCATTCAGTCACTGAAGGATGCCGAAAGTTTCTGTTTTTGGTAGGCACTCACACAGACCCCATCATGGCCCATGAGCAAGCACCTTCTGAATGCCATCTTTCTCCAGGACCAAGCAGGAAGTCAGTCCTCACATATGGATGACGTCGGCGCTGACAGAGCCCCCATGTGGAGCATTTCCCCAGCTTTCAAAGAAAGCCTTTGGGAATGCAGCGCGCATGCGCGGTACCCTTCCCGCCCAAGGGTGCCATCTTGCTCAGTCTCCTTTTTTCCGCGGAGCCCAACGCAAGTGTGTCGTGGTCACCCGTGAAAAAGTTGATTTTTTTCGGTGTGGATCCGTGTTTTTTCTCGGTTCGACGCTGGTTCCCTTTCCCGCCTGGGCCCGGTATACTGGTATCGATCCTGGATTTCATTTTTCGTTTTTTGTCCTTAGAGACTAGCGTTCTCATCATTTTTTCATTTTTCCCTGGCAGCCCAGTCTTTTGACCTTGCAGGGGCTCTTTTTCCCACAATGGCTACCAGCAGGTTTAAGAAGTGTGATCAGTGTAAGAAACTGATGACTCTCACTGATACACACGACTGCTGCCTCCGGTGCCTCGGGCCCGACCATGACACGCTGGTCTGTGTCCCGTGTGGCAAAATGTCCTCCAAGGCATTGAGGAGCCGGCAGCATCAACGCGAAAGGATCTTCTCTGATTCCGCATCTGGCCAAGCCTGGACTTCGTCATAGGCCTCGACGTCTCGGGAGTCCGACCCCGAGCATCGTCGGGGTCCTCTGAGAGGGGGTCTCTTTCACGAGAGCACCGCAGGAAGAAGAAACCTGCGAGGGCGGCGTTGGTGGACGCTCTTGGCTCCTCGAGGGCCAGGTCGCACCCAGGTCTTCGGAGTCAGAGAGGCCTGATAAACAACCTTGTGTAGAGACGGAGGCCCCAGGTCATGTGAGTATTGTAGTCCTCGTGGACTCTCCTCCGGGGGAGCCAACGTCGGGCCCGACGCCGTCGGGGCCTGAGTCGGAGTCTGCTGGGTCTCCTGAGCTCGGACTCAGGTTGACGGCCTTGGAGAGCAGTTTGGCTGCCTTCATGGAACAGCAGCAGGTACTGATCGCCGGTCTCACCGGTGCATCTGCGCTGACCACAGGGACCTCGACGTCCAAGTCGACCCCGGAGGCCGAGCTGATCCTCGAGTCCATGAGATCTCGAGTCGATCCTCAGCCGAGGTCACCCTCGATCTCCCATGTGGGACTGAGGTTGTCGACGCCGGTGCCCTCGGCATCGGGGCAGATGGCATCTGTGCCTGCCCGACCGGAGCCGCCGGACTCCTCCTCGGAGGGGTCGGGATGGGGAACGGACGACAAGGAGTCCCCGGACACTTTTCAGACCCGTTGCGTCCCCTAGGACGCACCGGAGTCTGAACCTCGGAGACGGTTCCCCCCCCCCCCCCCCCGGAGGATACCCGGTTCTCGGATTTCATGTGGGACATGGCCAAGGCCTTGGCCTTCCCCGCGGACCCCGAGGAGGAGCCTTGAGCTGAGGAGCTCGAGGCCCTGCAGTATGACTCTTCCCCCAAGGAGGCCTTTACTGTACCGGTTCCTCCGATGCTAGAACGGTTGCTCTTCCCCATGTGGGAGGCGCAACAGGAAGCTGGGTTTTGACTCCAGTGGCATAGCCTCTCCTCCTCAGCTGGCCCCTCTCAGCACAGGAGGCCGGCTGACCCTGTACGCCCACAGGTGGTCAGCCATAGCAGGGGATACCTGGGTGCTCAGCATAGTCCAGAAGGGCTACTTGCTGCACTTCAACCAGTTACCCCCTTCCTACTTTCCAGGGGAGCCTCCAAGACTCCCTCTACACAGGAACTTACTCCTTCAGGAGTTGACAAGTCTTCTAAAGGAGCAGGCGGTGGAACCGGTGCCCCACCACCTGAGAGGGCAAGTCTTCTATTCCAGGTACTTTCTGGTACCAAAAAGGACAGGAGTCCTCAGGCCCATCCACGACTTGCGAAATCTCATCAAGTTCCTGGTGAGGGAAAAGTTCAAGATGCTTACCCTTGGAATCCTGCTGCCCTACCTCCAGCAGGGAGATTGGCTATGCTCCTTAGACCTAATGGATGCTTATACTCACATCCTTATTCATCCAGACCACAGACAATATCTCATATTTGTAGTGGGAGGAAATCATTTTCAGTACAGAGTACTTCCCTTTGGCCTAACCTCCGCACCCAGGGTTTTCACCAAGTGCCTGGCTTTGGTAGCAGTCTATCTCAGAGTCCAGGGCGTATTTGTCTTTCCAGGATACTTTAAAAGCAGCGTCCCTGCACAAAGGGAGCCGCTTTAGCCCTCCATCAGCCCGCAACTCCCCTCAGCTCCCCCGATCGGGGTAGAGCACCTGAGCTCTTCGTATCTTTTGACCCTAATAAGCTGGGGTTACCTGTCTCCAAGCGTACCTTGTCCATCTGGGTGGCGGACTGTATCGCCTGGGCATACAGGGCAGCTGGTCTCTCCTTGCAGGGTCGAGTCACGGCCCACCGTGTCAGGGCGAAGGCTGCGTCAGTAGCTCATCTCCGCTCTGTTCCGTTGGCAGACATCTGCTGGGCCGCTACTTGGTCTTCAAGCCAGACTTTTGCGACCCACTACTGCCTCGAGAGGGAGTCCCACAGGTTTCGGACAGGCGGTACTCTGTAATCTCTTTGAGGTATAGGCAACTCCTACCCTCCGGCCCTGGTGTTGGGCTACCGTATGGGGGCGTTCTCAGAGAAGATTCTATCATGCATGCTGGGGCTCTAGAGGGAGGTCATTGTTCAGCTTTGGGTCCCCGGTAGCCTGAAGCTGGGGAGTCCCATATGTGAGGACTGACTTTCTGCTTGGTCCTGGAGAAAGAGTAGTTACTCACCTGTAATAGGTGTTCTCCAGGAGCAGCAGGAATCAGTCCACACAACCCTCCCTCCTCCCCTGGGAGTTGCAGTCATATCATTCATTTTGTTTTTTGCTGTCTTTTAGCTATGTCATCAGACTGAGCAAGATAGCACCCTTGGGTGGGAAGGGGACTGGGCATGCGCGCTGCATTTCCAAAGGCTTTCTTTGAAAGCTGGGAAATGCTCTGCATGGGGGCTCCGTCGGTGCCAACGTCACCCATATGTGAGGACTGATTCCTGCTGCTCCTGGAGAACACCTGTTACAAGTGAGTAACTACTCTATCACCACAACGGAGAGCCCAAGGAAGTAGAGGGAGGCCAGGAGCAGGACCAAGTCAAAGACCCTGGAGAGAGGACCAGATGGCTAGCCACAGACCCTCACTGACCTGGAGCAAGAGATGCTCTACACATTCGATAAGGAGACACTGAGGTTGGTTGGATATATCTGTTGCACACCTTCCTATACCTCTCTGTCCCCTCCTCGCATAACCTGCCACCTCATATTGCTACCTCTCTTCTACCTACGTGTTGTTTGTAGGCAGGGAAACACCTATCACCCATGTTGGACACCCATTTTGAGAATGTGTTTCTGATGTTTTGACAGGGGTGCATGCAATGGGGAGACCTAGGACATAGCCAAAAATAGTATCTGACAGGCATGCAGTTAGGTTGTCCCCTCTCCCTGAGGCTCCATTTGCTGCACTGGCAGCCTGCTGCTCATAAGAATAAAATTTAAAGTTTTGGTTATGACTTTTCAAGCTTTAGGTGGGTAAAGCTCCTCATTGTATTATTTCAGCTTTACAAAATTATTTTCCCGGGCGTGGTTGACGGTTGGCTACTCAGTCCTTCTTGGTCATCCCATCTGTACATATTTTCAACTGAAGCATGTGCTTGTCGATTTTCTGTTGCTGTCCCTTGATTATGGAACTTCTTACCATCTGAATTATGGAATCTTACTCATGTTTTGACATTAGGATGAAATTAAAAGCTTTTTTTTTTTTGCTATGTCTTTTGCAAGGTGAAGTGATATTCAGTTAGTATATATGTAAAGTAATTTAGTGCTGTAAATATTTAAGGAAAGTTAATTAGTCTGTATCGTATGTCTATTGGAATTTGTATGTGTGTTCTGCTGGACCACACCTAGAATTTTAGATAGCTGCGAGCTATAAGTGTTTTAAATAAATAAATTGCCTCACCTCCATTCCACTCTGTGTGTGCAGAGGTTGTGACCTCCACAGCTTGGTTGCAGTGGCCATGCACTTTACCTCACTAAACCCTACTGCTGCTAATGGTATGTCAGCGCATCTCAAAAGGGGCCTCCAAGGAATATGTACCACATCAGTAAGACTACTTCCAGAGTCTATTACAAGATGAAGTTTCTGCAAAACCTTCGACCTTTACTTGATCAGAACCACTTCCAGTCTGTTTGTCAGGCACTAATCACACCACATTTTGATTATTGCAACTTAATTCTACATGGATTCCCAAATGTACGACCCAAACTTTACAACTAGCCCAAAACGCAGCAGCCCGACTAATCACAAGATCCAGCAAACATGACCATATCACCCCCATACTTGAATCACTTCATTGGCTCCCCATCAGTTCTCAAATAAAATATAAAGCCATAATGATGGCATTGAAAATTCAATACAACCAATCCGCTGGCTGCCTGAAAAGCATAATCAGAAGAACCCCTGACAACAGATCAAGGAGAACTCAGCACCAAAACTCCCTTTCAAGCACTACATCACACTCAGGCATCTCCCAGAACACCCTACGCACAGTATTCAAATTCTACACCCCCTCACTATGGAACTCTCTCCCTCTCCTCCTGAGATCCACCAAAGACACCTCCGACTTCAGGAAACTCCTGAGGACTCACTTATTCACTGAACATTTCTACAACCCTCCAGCTGTATAATATATTGTCTATAACTCCGAAAGAGATTAAACTCTATGTAAATAGTTAAATTGTTAAATGTAAACACTGTTAACGTGCTTTGTACATAATTCTGATGAAACGTTTTATGTAAACAAAGTTCTGTTCTATGTAAACCGCCTCGAGAACCTGAAAGGTGGTATATAAAAAATAGTAAATAAATAAATAAAATATGTAGACCACTTCCAAGTCACTGTGCTATGGATGCACATTAGAGGATCTACCTCATCTATAATTCTTTGGGCCCTGTCCCCTACTCCTGCACAGGGCTCATCACTGTTCTCTTGGCCAACTGCTGTTTCACCACTTGTTAATTGCTGGAAAGGTTGCTACATCTGCTTTGGGGTGGGGCCAGCACTCATCCATGTGCCTTGCTATGGGTATGGTGATGGTATGTGTGCATGCAACATCTTCAGAACATGAACCAAGCCAACACCTGCTCTCACTGTTGAGCACATGGTTTTCTGTGGACATGCAATTGAGCATGTGACATTGGAAGACACAGCGTTTAGACCCCAACCATTTTATCTCTGCCCACAACCCTTGGCCTCTCACTTGTATGCTGCATCTCACCATGGCCAGAGCTAATGTGATAGGGCTGTGGACACCACTCTGAGTGCCATCCACTGTTGCACATTATGGAACACTACATCAGATGGTATATATGTGTGGAAGGCACATGCACCATTAATATGACATGGGGTGGGTAAACCATTGCAACATGATTGAATTTCATGTCCTAATTAGAGGAGATGAGAAGTCTGTAGATGCCTTGGAAGGCAGCAGCATAGAACCCAGCATCCAGCTTCCTGCATGTGTTTTACCCCGCAGGCCATTAGCACCTGGGATGAAAGTGGTAGGGCAGCCAAGGTGGAAGATCAGGAGTCCAGAGGCCATAAGCATCAGGTTGCTAAGGGTGCTGATATTTCTGCTGTCTAAGTAGAGTAGGGGAAGGATGTGATCGAGGGGACCGATCTACAGCTTCCACCTCCTTCTACTTTTGATAATACATAGGCAGCTGAAGAGGGTGCAGGGACAGATGACAACCAGGACCTTCCTATTGCCAGTTGCAGGTCTCAGCTGTTCAGTTTGCACAGTGCCAAATGCCTCCTGCAGCACAACATCCAACATCAGGCAGAGCACGCCGAGAAGATAGTGCTGCTGAGACAGTAAATTGCCTTCCATGAATGCCACACTGAGGAGAGACACATGTAGGCAACAGATACCTCAAAGAGTCCATCATGGGGCTATGCAGAAACCTGCAGCACTACATGCACCCATGTGCTACAGACCCTCTCCTTCATCTCTGGATGCCACCACAGTGCCATTTGTGCCCCCCAGTGGTCTGGACCCCAAAGAGAAAAGCATCTCCATGTTCCAGTTTATCCATCTGTTTGGACAATGCCCCCCTATCCCAACATATTTGGACCTATGCTCCATGGAAGGGAGGAAACCCTTGGCTTTCCACCCTTCCATGAGCTCTCCCAACATTCAGCTGTGCTGGATGATATCTCCAACAATTCTTTTGAGTCTAGTGAGACATCAGCCAGCATATCCTCATGGGATCAGGGGGAGAGTACAAAGGAAGAAGTAACCCTCTCTTTGTATAGGCACACTTTTTAAGGGGTTGGGGAGGCTTTGAGAGAGGGCAGGGGGCTGCCTCCTGGGGGATGGATAGAAGTGCTGTGCACTTTGTGAGGGGGGATTCTTGGTGCTGCCATTGAGCTGGTGAAGGGAAGGGGGTTGGCCAGTGCTGGTACTGATGATGGTGGTGGTGTTGGGGGAGGGAGTTGTCTAGGCCTGGTGGTGGTGGTGTGGGCCGAGATAGGCTTGGGGGATGGTGGTGGGATGGGCACTATAATGTACATGTATAATTTGTAAAAAAACAAACAAACAAATAAATAAATACCTGCTTTCACATGAAGTGCCTGTGCATGAGGCCATCTCTTATTGCAACTTCTAGGTGGTAGAGTTGCCCAGTAACCTGCCTTGGCCCTTCATCATGGTTTAGGTCTGCTGCATCCTGTTGTTCAGAGAAGGCTTGTAAGAGTTTGGAGCATGCACAAGGCCGCAAAGATCAGATAAACTCTGGCAGAGTTATACAGCAGTTCATCCCAGATCAGTCAAGGTACTGGAAGCAGCTCTTGAGTTAGCCAAATGTCCTGTCAATGTTGGCACATGTATCCCTCTTGTAGTATTCTTCTTTCTTTGTGTGGTGCCATGTTGGGGGTCAGTAGTCAACACCTCAGTGGAGAGCCTCTATCATCTGAAGAGATAGGTGGAGAGAGTACACACATTAGGATATTGTACCAGGGTGTTTTATGTGCTGTATGGGTACTGCAGCCCTCGGCTCTTTGAGCCAAGTTCTGCATATTTAGGTGATGGAGAGGTTTAGTGTGGGACTTACCTAGCAGCCATCCATTGGTTATATTTCTGCTCTCAAACCTCTTGTAGATGCCAGAGCTGGTGAGGATGTAGAAGTTGTGGCAGGAACCCAGAAACCTGCTGAAGACATCTGTTATCTCCATCCAGGGAATTACATATTACCTGCATGTTGAATGAGTGGAATTCCTTCCTGTTGTGGTAGGTGGTCTCCCTCGCTTCTGGGAGCTTGAGGTCCATGTCTGAAATCAATGAGCCTCAGAATTGATGGGAAGCAGGCCACTTCGTGAAACTGGATCATGTATGTTGCCTCTGTTGCACAATCTGTGGGAAGGCTACATATTGTGCAACGTGGATTAGTAAGGCCCTCAGGAACTGTGAGATGCACAGTGAGATGTCTGACTCACTAAGACCCGCAGTGGCAGCCAACGCAAACTGGAAATTGCCAGTGACTAGGAAGGCGGGGACCATGTGATCTTGAGGTGGATAAGCATGGACAGGCCCCTCCGTGTGGTAGAGCAGAGCAGCAGCTCTAGTTCCAGCATTGATGGTGGATGGCTGCATTCTTAGAATGGAACCTATTAAGACACTGCTCATCCGTGAGGTCCAGGAATTTGGGGACTGTTGACCCTCTTATATGGTTGCTTCCTAGTAGCTCTCCTGTGTTCCCTGTTGGTCTCATTTTATTTATTTATTTATTTATTTTATTTATTTATTTACATTCTCTTATATACCGCGCTATTCTGCATCAGTGCGGTTTACATTGAACAAACTGAAATTACATTGAACAGGACATTATAACTTGGAGATAACTATTTTACAGGGAACATGGGCAATGGAGGGTTAAGTGGCTTGCCCAAGACCACAAGGAGCACCTGTGGGACTAGAAACCCCAGTCCTTCCGGCCCAAGGTTGCTGTCCTCTAGTGGGATTTGAACCCCCGACCTTCCGGCCTGAAGTACCTTGCCCCAACCACTAGGCCACTCCTCCACTCCATGCAGCAGAGTCAGTGCAACCAATGTGTTCATCTCATCCATGGCTCCTGCCTCCCACCATCAACACCCTGTGGCTCCCACTTCATTGTATATATACATGCACATACACATATACACACACATACAACCACAGGCTGCAGAGAGCAGTGGGCCCCACACAGAGATGGAGGCTGCTGGGAACATTGGACTACACACAAATAGGCAGCAGGGAATTGGTCAAAAAGGAGACAGATGCACCAAGGGCCAGGGAGTGTGTCACAGGGGGTTTGTGATTGGCTTGGCTGGGTTGGGGGAGATGAGGGCGTGGGAATCTAATGGGGTCTTGGAAAGGGGAAGGAGGATAGGTTTGAGAAGGAGACAGAATACACTGCAAAGGTACAAATGGTAGATCAAAAGACACCGTTGTGAACAGAGACTACAGTCATGCCAGTAATTGACAAGCCAAACTACTCCAGTAACCATTGCGGCACACAGTCCGAAAAGACATCAAAGTCACTTCCTTATTCATAGTAGATGTAGATGCAATGTGTGCCTTCGAGTCAGTCCTGACTCCTGGTGACCCAGAAGCTCCTGGGATTTCTTGGCAGTGTCACCGGAAGTAGATTGCCAGGCCTTTCTTCCGAGGCAATGGAGGGTTAAGTGACTTGCCCAAGGCCACAAGGAGTGCTAGTGGGAATTGAACCCTGGTTGCTTGGTTACCAAGCCAGTGTTCTAACCACTAGGCTACTCCTCCACTCTTGATATGTTTAAAAAAAATCTGCATTGCATGTTTCCAGCCAAGTGAAATACATCATAGATATGCAGGTGCCACACTGCCCAAGCCATACCCAGAAATGCCCCGTTACGCCTTTGGTGAAGACATGTAGAGATCGATGTGCTAGATGCGGAAAAGTGCATCTTGTGGCCTTCCTAAAATGGTGTTTTACATGTGAACATGATTTCCACATTTTTCTGTTGCTTCTTCCTCATTTGAAATGCTGCTAAAATAACCCCCTTAGGTGCACATTTTATCTTTATAAAATAGGCTTCTTTTTAGATTTTTCAGCTAGACACCTAGTTATAAAATTCCCCGCACCCCACAAATCTTTCCAGTGGGAGGTTTTTCTGACCAATGATTAAACAGTGATAAGACACCATAGTTGTAAAGCTGTCAGTATTTCTGAAGTATTTCCCTCACCTATTTTTAGATGACTGTGTACTTACAGATGTAAAATTTAGGAATGCTAGTGGGATGTTACTTGCTTGGTATTGACCACACATTAACTACAAGTCTGATGGTTGCTATGGAAATGTTAGCTACACTTCCAGAGATGTAATTCATGCAGTGGCTGTTACACCAAAAAGTAGCCAAGCTTCAGTAATGCCACTGCTCCCCCCACCCCCGCATATGCCAATTATGCCCACTTAAACTTTAAAAATACTACCATGGAAGTTGCTAATGTGTATTAAAGAGCCTGTACGTTAATGAATGACATATTTTTGTATTTATTTCACATTAGGTGCAAACATTAATGCACAGTAAGTTCAAATTCTGTACAGTAAATTTTGGAGGTATGCTCAGCATCTGACCTGTATTTATTGCACATGGCAGACACTGCACAGTAAACGCATCAACAGATAGTGTGGCAAGTGCGTACACACTACCTACCAATGCACTTAACGCAGACCCATATGTTAAAGAACCTCAGACTACTACTCAGTGTATCGACCTCCCCAGTAGTCCTTCCCATCAGCAGTTCTTCCATACTCTGATCAGCATTTCTACTGCAACCCTCCCCCATCAGTATCCAGGTTCACAGACCTTCTCCATCTGCACTGAGCTCCCCTCTTTGACCCACTTCCCATCAGCATCTGTATTCCCCCTCTGACTCACCCCATCAGCCTTCCAGATTTCCTATCTTCATTCCTACTTCCCTTAGCAACCAGGACTCCCCCCCTTTTCTGATTCTCCTCTCCCTATTGTCCCTTACTGGGGCTTTCCCTGGTGATGTAATGGAGGGTCAGGCACAATCACCCTACGATCCTGCTCCCATTGCCACTTAGATTCAAAATGGCAGCTTTGACTCCTATCAGTAATCTTTTGGTGGTACTGCATAATGCTAGGGGCCAGGGCTGTCATTTTGAACCCAGGAAGATATGGGGGCAGAATTTTTGGGGATCATTCTTTCCTCTCTATTTTACCACCAGGAAAACACCCTGTTGTGCTAGGTTGGCATTCGGGAAGAGTTGCGTGTCTCTTGGAGGGGTGGAGGCCTTGCTTTATGGAGGGATTGGAAAGGGGAGGGGGACCTGGATGCTGATGGGATTAGAAAAGAGTAGACATGCTGATGAGGGGAATCAGAGGGATTGTGATGTTGATTAGCAGTTGTGGGTAGGTATGCTGCTTGGAGGATCAGGTGGTTTTTTGGGGAAAGTTGTGGCGGGGTTAGGTTCATGCCAGTAACACTTAATGCCTCGTCTTGAGAAGGTGCTAATGGCAGTGATGACAGGTAGCATGTGGTAGAGTACCATGCACTAACTGTATGTGTAACGCATTTAGAAGGTAATTCTGTAATGAGCCATGTGCATTTGCATGCCATCAATGTGTGTTAGTCACCTATTTCCATTGTCTTACACGTAGGGATGAGCATTTGTGCAGAGTTTAGGCAGTCACTATTTTGTAAGTAAGCACATTAGGACAATGGGGTGTGGTTTTCGAGGTGCAAGCATGGGGACAGAGTGCAAATTTATATATTTATTTTCTGTTTTGAAAGTGTTTAACTTACAACCAAAAAGCAAAAAGAGGGAATTGCATACTGAAAACAACAAAAATAGGAAAATATAGACATTCTTTTTAGCCCCCATCACAAGGAAGCAAATTCCCAGTACAGGATTAGATCACAAAAAGAGTGCCAATGTATAAGAGTAAGTTGTAGAATTCTGTAGCTTAAGCACATTTCATACAAATCTAGTCATGGACATTTATACCAAGTCTAGGTTTGGTATAAATGGTCGTGCCTAGATTAAGCAAGTGTATCTCACTACTTGCACCCCTATTCTATAAAGTTCAATATGCATTTACTTTATAGAATAGGTGTCAAATACATGTGTGACAATGTGCATTCAACTTGGTAACCCTTATAGAAATACTCTCTTAGCATGGGATTTTTACCAGCTGGCTGTTTTTAGTATGCAGTAGTCATTAGTGCATGCTTAATCCTGTACTAATTGCTTAGTGTACTTTTGTAAACATTATCCTACATTTTTCCTTTGACCCTTGTTAATGTCAAAACCTTACAACAGTTTAGTAAATAGGCCCCTTAGTTTATAAATAATCCAGTTTTACTGGAAAATTACAGTTGAAGTGTTGTAGCGTTTCAAATGATATACTGTTGCTGTAATTAGAACCCAAAGTTTTGATTGTTCAAGGCAAAATCAGCTTTCAACACTGTAAATATTGGCAAATCACCATTGTTTAAATAATGAATATATCTGAACATCCTCTTGCAATACCATAGAATTTTTTTAACGTGAGCTTGTGATAAGTGGGCAGATTCCAAAATGCCATCAAGAGCAGATTTAGATGTTTGCGTAGTAGGCATTTTTCCTAGAGACAAAAAGGGTCATTTTATATCAGATCATTTAACTTGCACACCAGACAGGAGTAGGAATTGCAACAATTTTCTAAGCAAAGTACAGTACACTCACACATGTACATCTACTGTTTAACACACATAACTTTCCAAATGTATTTTATGTGCATACATGCATATTTTAGAAAGTATGAGCCAGTGTTCAAAGAAAATTGAGTTCCTTAATTTGATATCCTAAATTAGGTTCCTAAATTTGTCCTCTGTTTTTAGCCAGCCATAGCATCCTAAGATTTCACCTAAATTTAAGAGCTTAAAACTGTTGTTCCTAAATTTAAGACTGCCATTCATTGGCCTACATTTGGTAGCCTAATTTAGATGCCTAGTTTTAAACACCTAAATCTTACTTTGTTGGCACTCATCTATGAAGCCTCAAAATTTAGGAGTATAGTGAAATTCCAAGCATAGGTATAAGATGTCAGCCCTAGTAAGTTTTTTGAGAAGTCAGTTTAGGTGCCAAACTTTGAAAGGTAGCATCCTAAACTCTTTGAATATTGACCCCTATATGTGTAAACACTAACTACTCCCCACATCCACCCCTGAGATCACTTCCACCTACCTAGGATAAACCTAGGAACCCTTTTACTAAAATCCATTAGGGTGTTGCATTTAACGCACATTTAGCGTGAAAGCTCACATGCATTAAATGCAAAGCCTCCACGATAACTAACACGTGGCACAGTTAGCATGGGTACATCTAATGCCACTCACTGAGGTATCATTATATGCACCCACACTAATTTCCACATTGACAGTTCGTGATATGTACCCCCATGCTAACTGCGAGGTGCTTTCTATGGCCATCTCCAACCATATCCTGCCCATTCCCTACCCCTTTGTGAGATAGGCAATTAATGCATGTTTTAGCAGCCAGTAGCTGTCATGCCCATGCATTAGCTATCGCTGCGGGCTGTTACCACCTGCTAAAATGCATGATAATCACGCTTAAAGGACTTTAGTAAATGGGCCCAGAAGTGTATACAGAATGTATGTGCATATGTTTATGTGCATATGGTTACATGCATATAAACTGGGAAATTTTATAAAAAGCTATATTTTTTCTTAAAATAGTGTTTTATCCATTAAAATGCCTTTCAAATTACTTCAAAATGGGCAAAACTTGGTTTCATCTGGTTCTTAGACATACTATTTCAAGGCTCTAAAATACTGCTAGTTTTTAAATATATTATATTGTCTCCCTTTAGGAATGGCAAAACTCGATTCAGAAGAATGCTGGACTAGCATTTATTGAGCTCATCAATGAAGGAAGGTAATTTAATGTTTAAATTTTTGGGTTACTTGTTTTCCGTTTGCTCTAGAAAGACCAGTGGATTGTGTCTTGTTCAATAAACACACAATTTTCTACATAGATTCTCAAACTAAAACTTTAATTTTTACAATAATTCTTAAATTCCTCTTTTCTAATTGGAAACCTGTATAAATGAAATAGATAGATAGATTTATCTCATATTTGTGTCACCATCTTTAGAAGTAGCAAGATTTTATACGGACGATGAAGAGAGTAAATCCATCTGGTACTCCATCTCTTTTGGGCACATAATGTTCAATATGTTTCCACACATCCTTTGCTATATTAGTTCATTAGATTCATTCTTACCTAGAAAATTTGCTAGTGTTCCAGGCAGTACCTAAGAATACAGAATAGTGAATTTCAATGTTACATAGTTATATAAACAACTTAAAAAATTAATTCTGTAATAAGCATTTATGTTATCATGATAAAGATGCATGCTTTTATTTGCCTTTCTTCAGCAGCCATTATATTAGCAACTTATTTGCAGTTAGCTGGGATATCAAAAACCTCTTCCTAGCTTAAGAGAAGGCATTAGATGGTGTAGAATAGCTGGCATTTACACTTCTGGGACAAAGTTTCAATATGTCCAAAGATTAAAATCATCTGGAATTTAGATCCAGTACTTTGCAGATTAATGCATTCTAGCATGCTGTCTCATGACATTCAACAATTCTTTCTTTCAGTTTCGATAATTAAACTATTAATTTATTGTTAGTTGTTATTGCCATTGTGATTTCAGATATAATTCATTTCATTTGATTTCAGTAATAGAGAGTACACTTGCTACTATCTAAAAAAATATAAATTTATATGCAGATACATACACACTTCTCTACTATCCCTTTTCTTCTAAAATGTGATATTGGCAGTGGAAAGGTTTCCACAAGATACTTCTATATATTTAATTGTATATTCTTACTACTGGAAAGATATAATTAACTGGTTCCATTTTCAGTCAGGCAGCCCCTTTATTGTCTTGGAAAAGAGACATTACTTGGAAGGAGAACATCACATTGGTGTGCCAAGAAGTGATGCTGTAGCTAGGACCTGTTATCCAGGTGATGCAGTATTCTTGTGCACAGAGGATTTGTCTCCAGGGGCATGTGCACAGTAGGGAAGGACTATGACAGTTGTTACAGCTGGTGATTTGATCATTAGGACTATAGATGCCTGGGTGGTTGATGGGTGTGAAGGTCATTGGGTAATTTACCTGCCTGGTGTTAAGGTGGGGGACACATCTTCTAATAAGATTTAGCCTGAAGCTGGGGAGTCCCATATATGAGGACTGACTTCTTGCTTGGTCCTGGAGAAAGAGTAGTTACTCACCTGTAACAGGTGTTCTCCAGGAGCAGCAGGAATCAGTCCTCACAACCCTCCCTCCTCCCCTGGGAGTTGCAGTTGTACATAGTTCATTTTTACAGTTTTGTGTGCTGTTTTTTAGCTATGTCATTTGACTGAGCAAGATGGCACCTTTAGGCGGGAAAGGGACCGCGCATGCGTGCAGTATTCCCAAAGGCTTTCTTAGAAAGCTAGGGAAATGCTTCGCACAGGGGCTCCATCGGCGTCGATGTCACCCATAAGTGAGGACTTATTCTTGCTGCTCCTGGAGAACACCTGTTACAGGTGAGTAACTACTCTGATTATACAATGCAGCAGAGGACAAGAGCTGTGCAAAGAATGGCTGTCTCTGCACACCACTTCTCTCCTCTCTTCTTAGGGAGAGTTTCCTCCTCTTTGTGTAGTGGCCCATGAGGCCTGGATGTGCAGGAGCATGCTGAAGAACCATTGCCTCATTGCTCTATGTGTTTATTAGTTTCCAGGCCAGAAATGCTTTTGTCTTCCCAGAGGTTGCATTGGCCTGAAGATGGGTTATCTTCTTCGGCACCTGAGTCAGCGCATAGAATGCAGAATGAAAATAGCATGATGTCACAGCATCCTAAGTTCTGCACAACTCTTTGCTGCCATTATTTACCAGAATTTGAACAGCACTACACTGGCACAGATTTCTCAGAGTTCTTGGGCATCATCTTATCTCTTTGTAAACAGGTCAATCTGGAGGGTTCAACAATTTCATCATAAGCTCTTTCCTTTGTCAAGGAGACAGCACACTCTCCTATATGCAAATACCTCATCATCTGAATGTCACTGTCATCTTATTTCAGGCTCTTCTGCTAATTTCTTTGATGCTGTTCCACCTTTAAGCCAAATGAAGACCTTTCATAAACCTATCCTCCATAGATTTCAAGCTGGCTGCTGAATTCTTGCATACTATGATTCAGAGATATGAATGAGGACAAGATGAAAAGCTTCCTCCCTTCCAGTTATGATATTTTTTTAATATCCTTGTATACCACTTCTTGATGGAAGTAGTACAATAGATATGTATATCTATACTATATCAAATAGGCCGAGCCGATCCTCGAGTCCATGCGGGCTCAAGTCGATCCTCGGCCACGGTCTCCCTCGGCCTCCCGTTCGGGACCGAGGTCATCGACGCCGGTACTCTCGGCGTCGGGGCGGATGGCATCTGTGCCCGCCCGACCGGAACCGCTTGATTCCTCCTCTGAGGAGTCGGGCTGGGAGACGGAGGACGAAGAGTCACCCGACACTTATCGGACTCGGTGTGTCCCATCGGACTCGCCGGAGTCCGAACCTCAGAGACGATCCCCACCGGAGGATACCCGGTTCTCGGACTTCGTGCGGGATATGGCCAAGGCCTTGGCCTTCCCCGTGGATCCCGAGGAGCAGCCTCAAGCTGAGGAGCTCGAGGCCCTCCAGTATGACTCTCCCCCGAAGGAGGCCTTTACTGTACCGGTTCCTCTGATGCTGGAGCGGCTGCTCTTCCGCATGTGGGAGACCCCGGCCTCGACGCCGGTGTTAAGCAAGCGGGTCAATTCCATCTATCGAGTCCGCAAGAGCCCCGGGTTCCAAAAGGCACAATTACCGCACCACTCCATGGTTGTGGAATCGGCCATGCATCGACTGAAAAGTCAGAAGATGCACTCCTTGGTGCCTCCCGGCCGGGAGGCCCGGAACCTGGATGCCCTCGGTAAGAAGTGCTTCCAGGGCTCTATGCTTGCTTGCCGTGTCCAGACTTACCATCTCTACATGGGCATGTATCTCCGAGACCTGGCAAAGGAGATTGCCGGGTTCTCTGCTGGTCTCTCCGAGGAACCTTTGCAGTGGTTCCAAGCCTTGTCCACTGGTATTCGAGAGTGCTCAAAGTATCAAGTATCAAGTATGTCGGTGCCCGCCGACAGGCTTGGCTACAGTCATCTGACCTCGAGCCATGGGTGCAGGACAAGTTGGTCGATGTCCCCTGCCGAGGTGAAATCCTCTTTGGCAAGCCCATGGCTGAAAAGGCTGCAGAACTCGAGACCGAGACTCTGACCAGGACTAGGCTGTCCAGAAAAACCTCTGCCCCTTCTCAGAGGAAGAAGAGCTCGGGAGAAAAGACCTTTTACCCGGGGAAGTCATCTGCCTATAAACCAGGGGTCTCAAACTCAAATTGCTTTGAGGGCCAAATGAGGACTTGTAAAGTAACCCGGGGGCCGCATAAGACGTGGGGCCTCATTTGCATAAGGGGCCTCATTTGCATAAATATTTGCATAATGTTACCATACACTAACTTTTAGTAAACATGCCTCTTAATGAGTATGGATAAAGAAAGACTAAAAGATTCAGAAATAGGAAGACAATAACTAAACTGGGAACCCCAAAAGCCAAACTTGGAATGTACAACAACACTGTAGAAATAAAACTATAAATTAATTTCCTCTTGTACTAAACAAAGCGCAAACATTAATGATGCACATTTCCCAGAGCTGACATATTCCAGTTAATAAATTCAAAATAAAGAGATATTTTTCTACCTTTTGTGCATTTTTTTTCAGTTGCAATTGCTCCAGCCACTTCTGGTTTCTTCGTGTCTTCTGCTATCTCCATCGTCTGCTGTCCATTTGTCCTTTCTTCTCTCTTCTAGTTTTTTTTCCATTCTCTCTCCCTACATCTGCTTTAACATACTAATCTTTCTCCTTTTGCTCTTTCCTCATTCCTATTTCATCCACTCAAATTTTACCCCTCCATCCTCAATCCCCACTTACTCTCCCAATACCTGGCCAATTGTAGATTTGTCTTCTCTTCCAGACAAAATATTTTTCCCCTCTCCATTTCACTTTCCCAGCTCCATCCCATTCTAATCCTCCCCCAACATCAGCTCCCTTCTAGTTCCAGCCCCACCCAGCATCTGCTCCTTTCTAGTCCCTGCATCAGTCCATTTCCAGTCCTATCCTAGCCTCACCATCAGCCCATTTCCAATCCTAGCCCCCCATCAGCCCATTTCCAATCCTAGCTCCCTCCCCTCACAGCCCATTTCCATTCCAAGCCCCCCTCCCCATAAGCCATTTGCAGTTCAAGCCCCCCTTCCACTCAGCCCATTTCCAGTCCTAGCAACCCCCCAGCCCATTACCAGTCCTAGACCCCCCATAGCCCATTACCAGTCCTAACCTCCCCATAGCGCACTTCCAGTCTTACCCCCCCATCACCCCATTTTCAGTCTTACCCCCCCCCCCATAGCCCATTACCAGTCCTAGTCCCCCCCATAGCCCACTTGCAGTCGTATCCCCCATCACCCCATTTTCAGTCTTACCTCCCCTCATAGGCCATTACCAGTCCTAACCCCCCAATCAGCCCACCTCCAGTCCTAACCCCCATCACCCCATTTTCAGTCCTAGCCCCCACCATAGCCCATTACCAGTCATAACCCCCCCTGCCAATAGCCCACTTCCAGTCCTAACCCCCATCTGCCCATTTCCAGTCCTAGCCCCCACCATAGCCCATTACCAGTCATAACCCCCCCCTGCCAATAGCCCACTTCCAGTCCTAACCCCCATCTGCCCATTTCCAGTCCTAGCCCCCACCATAGCCCATTACCAGTCATAACCCCCCCCTGCCAATAGCCCACTTCCAGTCCTAACCCCCATCTGCCCATTTCCAGTCCTAGCCCCCACCATAGCCCATTACCAGTCATAACCCCCCCCCTGCCAATAGCCCACTTCCAGTCCTAACCCCCATCTGCCTATTTGCAGTCATACCCCCCCCCCCCCCGACAGAGAAAAACAAAAAAACCCCAAAACCCTGACTTCTGCCGTTGCCGCCGTGGCAGCGGCAGAATCAATTGTCAAATAAAAAAAAAAAGACTTCTGCTGCTCAAGCAGCAATATCACCTGTCCTGCGGCCCCTTCCCCTGTGCCCGGAGATCCGAATCTGCTCATCAGCGGCGTGCTTTTCAAGCCGCGAAGAGTATTCCCCTCTCGTGCGGTTTCAAGCCATAAAAAGGAACTAAATTCCAACACCTACACCAATTTCTGACCAACACAACACACACACCACACACTGTAAATATATATTTGTAAAAAGTTAGATGTGTTTGTTTTAATACCTACAAAGTTTATATTACTGTTCAATGTAAATAGTTGAATTCTATTGTTCTATGTAAAATGTATACAAACTGTGTACAAGACTGTTAACCTGTTATATGTAAACCGCCCTTGATCTCTGGAAGGGGCGGTATAAAAGAAATAGTTAAATAAATAAATATAGTCCAAAAGGGCTATCTTCGCCATTTTCACCAGGTACCTCCCTCCTATTTTCCAGGGGAGCCTCCAAGACTCCCTCTGCACAGGGACCTACTCCTTCAGGAGTTAGCAAGTCTGCCAAAGGAAAAGGCTGTGGAACCGGTGCCCCACCACCTGAGAGGTCACGGCTTATCTCCAGGAACAAGCAGGAATACGTCATCACATATGGGTACGTCGGCACCGACGGAGCCCGCGCGGGAAAGCTCCCCAGCTTTTCAGATTAAAAGCCTTTGGGGCCTCCCACTGCACATGCGCGCTGCCTTCCCGCCTTCCTGACCAGCTCTCGTCAGTTTCTTTTTTTCCGCGGAGCCAGCAGGTCGTGTTCCTGTCACCGCTGAAGAAATTGTTGATTTTATTGTTTTCTTTAGACCGCGTACCTGCCTTCCCCATTCTGAAACCGGTACTGCCGGTCTCTCTTTCTTTCTTTTAAAAAAAAAAAAAAAATATATTTTTCTTTTCTTCAGCACAGCTTGGTACTTTGTTAGGCCTTCAGGCCTACACAAATTCTCCTCATGGAGAAGCCAGTTCCTGGTTTTAAAAAGTGTACCAAGTGCAGTGCTGTCATTCCTCTTACAGACACCCATGAATGGTGTCTTAAATGTTTAGGACCTGACCATTCCATACCGGACTGCCCATCCTGCTCCCAGATGTCGAAACGTGGATTGCAGAACCGGGCCAACAAGTTCCATGTGCTGTTTCCTTCAGAAGCATCACAGTCATCCAGGTCTTCCTCTCCGGATGGATCTCAGGTAACCAAAACTCCAGTGGGCAAATCCTCTAAAAGCAAATCTCTTTCTAAAGATCGAGAGGCTCTCAATTCTGAGTTCGAGGATTCTGCCCAGGCCAAAAAATCCCGGCGGGAGGCTCCGGCCTCCAAAGCAATCATGGGGTCACAGGTTGACATCGATGGCGCGGCCTCGACAGATCACCTGTTGTACTGCTCTGGGGTACCGGCCCATACCGGTACCGACATCCAGGCAGCAGTGGCGTCTATGGGCAATACTGTCCAAGTCATGCAGCAGGCCATTCTGGCTTTTATTAATGCTGCTACGCCCTCGGTACCGCAGCCAGCGGTACCGGGTCCGGTTCCGGTAATGGCTTCCATACCGGAACCGAGGCCATCGTCTTCCAAACGCAGATCGGTTCCGCATGCCGGATCCGGGCTTTTGCCCGGTACCGATCCCATACCCGGTACGCCCGATGTCGATACCGAACGGTATGCGTATCGTGCGTTGGAAGCACATAGAGGATACTCTGCTTCTTCAGAGGATTTTAACTCCTCTGATGATTCTGATGAGTTCTCCCTTGATCTTCCTGAGGAGCCTTCTTCTCCTAACAGGAGAATGTCTCCACCAGAGGATTTGTCCTTTCAGGCCTTCATCATAGAAATGGCTAAAGGTCTTTCTATTGCTTCATCCTCTGAAAAGGAACCCAGATCAAAGAAACTGGATATTTTAGGATACTCTAAGTCTCCTAAAGAGGCAGTCACCCTGCCTATCCATGAAATCCTTCAAGAACACTTGATGGACTTATGGGAGGCTCCTCTAACATTGTCTCCTTCTTCTCGCAGGTTGGACACCATGTACCGTGTCCCCCCTTCTCCTGGTTTCCAAAAAACCCAGTTGCCTCACCATTCTATTGTGGTGAAGTCTGCAATGAAGAAGATAAAGAGTACCAAAAGACACTCTTCTACTCCTCCAGGGCGAGAATGTAAGACTCTAGACTCTTTTGGCAGGAAAATTTTCCAGGCTACTATGCTTATAGCCAGGATTAATTCCTATAGTCTTTACATGGGCATGTTTCTCAGTGAAATCGCTCTAAAAGTTCGGCATTTTGCCCCCTTTATCCCTGAGGATAAGAGGGAGCAGTTCATTTCCTTAGTGAAACACCTTTTGGATATTTCAAAGTTCTCCAACAGGGCAGCTTTTGATTCCTTTGAGGGTGCTGGTAGGGCTTCGGGCATTGCTATAGCAGCCCGACGTCTTGCTTGGCTCCAGGCTTCTGATCTAGAACCTTGGGTCCTAGATGGCTTACGAAATCTGCCCTGTACAGGTGAGAACTTATTTGGTGAGGAGTGGCAAATTAAGGCCACTCAAATGGATGCAGAAAATGCCACCTTAGATAGACTTTCTAAGTCTACCTCCACTCCTGCCAAGAAGAAGTCTTTTAAGAGACCTTATTACAAGAAGTCCAGATTTTCTACAAATACTGGCCAACAATCCTCTCAGCCTCGTTTTGCTGCTAAACGTCAGCAACCTAAACAGGCAAGGTCAAAGCCTGCGGCGTCTGCTACGCCTCAGCAGGCTCCACCCCCTCAGGGGTTTTGACTTGCCACTAGAGAACTTAACTTTTCTGGCTCTAGAACAACCAGAGCCCCTCACCATACCCGGAAGGTTAGCTCACTTTGCTCCCAGATGGGAGCAAATTACATCAGAGCAATGGACCCTCTCTATCATCAGAGAGGGTTACAAACTCCATTTTTCCGACCTTCCTCCTTATACTATGGTGAGGCAGTTCAATTCTCCCCCATCTCTCCTGGCCCTCTTGGGTCAGGAAGTCTCCTCCCTCCTTGCCCAGGGGCAATAGAGGAGGTCCCTCTTCTTCAACAGGGGACGGGATTCTACTCCCCTTATTTTCTAATACCAAAGAAGACAGAGGGCTTCAGACCAATTCTGGATCTGAGAGAATTGAACAAATTTCTTTTCAAGGAGAAATTCAAAATGCTTTCTTTGGGCATTCTCCTTCCATACCTTCAGAGTCAGGATTGGCTTTGTTCTCTAGACCTCAAGGATGCGTATACACATACTCATCCACCCATCCCACCGAAAATACCTTCGACTTCTGTTTCAGGGAAAACATTTCCAGTACAGAGTACTCCCCTTCGGTCTAGCCTCTGCTCCAAGAGTGTTCACCAAATGCATGGCAGTCGTAGCTGCCTTTCTAAGAGGCCTGGGAATTTTCATATTCCCATACCTGGACGACTGGCTCATCCGAGCTCCCTCTCAGTCCCAGGCCCAAATTTCCCTGGACCGCACAAGGCGTCTTCTGCAGTATCTGGGACTGGTAGTAAACCTTCCCAAGTCTCAACTAATCCCTACTCAGTCTCTCGAGTTCATAGGGGCCCAGTTAGACACCATCACTGCAAGGGCCTACCTGCCTCAGGTCAGGGCCCAACGCCTGCTGAGTTTGGCCTCCCAAGCTCAGTCCAGCAGTCATTTGACAGCCCGGGAAATGCTGCGACTTCTGGGCCACATGGCCTCCACGGTACATGTGGTGCCCTACGCTCGTCTGCATATGAGAGCAGCTCAATGGACCTTGGCCACCCAGTGGACTCAAGCATCTGGAGCGCTCTCCGACCAAATACTCACCTCAAGCCGTCTATTTTGGTCCCTCCAATGGTGGACATCCACCAAGAATCTGTTGTTGGGGGCCCCCTTCCAACCTTTGTTGCTCCAAGCAACCCTCACAACAGATGCCTCCCAAACAGGGTGGGGAGCTCATCTTCAGAACCTCTCCACTCAGGGCACTTGGTCTCCACAGGAGGCCACCCTTCATATCAACCTCCTGGAACTGCGAGCGATTTACCTTGCCCTCAAGGTCTTCTATACCCTCCTTGTCAACCTGACTGTCCTAGTTCAGACAGAAAATCAGGTAGCCATGTTCTATATAAACAAACAAGGAGGGACAGGCTCTCTGTCGCTTTGCAACGAAGCTCTCAGAATATGGGCCTTCGCCAGAGAGCATCAAATTCACCTTCTTGCAGTGTATCTTCCAGGAGTTCAAAACTCTCGTGCAGACAGACTCAGTCGAGTTCTGCTTCCACACGAATGGTCCCTACATATGGACCAGATACGCAGAATCTTTCAGGAATGGGGGACCCCGGACATAGACCTCTTTGCAAGTCCGTGGAATGCCAAACTTCCCCGGTTCTGTTCCAGAACTCAGTGTCAGGGAGCTCAGGCCCACGATGCCTTCCTCCTGCATTGGGGTCAGGAATTCCTCTATGCCTTTCCACCCATTCCTCTAATATCCAAGACTCTGTTCAAGCTCCAGAGGGATCACGGGACTATGATCCTCATAGCTCCCCGCTGGCCACGCCAGGTGTGGTTCCCTCTACTTCTGCATCTCTCCCAGGGATCCTCCCTGGACCTGGGAGCTGCGCCAGACCTTCTGTCTCAGGAGGAGGGGACTTTGTGGCACCCAAACCCCAAATCCCTACATCTCAGAGCTTGGTTACTGAAGGCCTAAGTCTTCAAGACTTTAATCTTTCTCAACCTGTGACAGATATCCTTCATGCCTCTAGGAAACCTTCCACGAGGCGTTCTTATGCTTTCAAATGGAAACGTTTTTCCATTTGGTGTGCTCAGCAGGGTCTTGACCCTCTAGCACTTCCTTTGAATTCCCTCTTGGACTATCTCCTGCATCTTTCAAATGCAGGCCTTAAGACGAATTCAGTAAGGGTCCATTTGAGTGCTATTGCAGCATCCTTAAAACCTATAAATGGACAACCTGTCTCCTCTCATCCTCTTGTTGCACGTTTCATGAGAGGCCTGACTCTAACTAAACCTCCCATCCGACCTCCTCCGGTAGCATGGGATTTGAACCTCGTTCTAGGTCAGCTTATGAAGCCACCTTTTGAGCCTTTGGACTCTACCTCCTTCAAATTTCTTTCCTGGAAGGTTGTTTTCCTTATTGCAGTCACTTCGGCTCGCCGCATCAGTGAACTGCAGGCTTTAGTGGCTCATCCACCTTATACTAGGTTTCATCATGATAAGGTGGTCCTTAGGACGAATCCCCACTTTATGCCCAAAGTGGTCTCGCCTTTTCATCTTAATCAAGAGGTATATCTACCTGTCTTTTTCCCGGCTCCTCATGCATCCAGTGCAGAGAGGAACCTTCATACTCTGGATTGTAAAAGAGCTCTTGCCTTTTACCTCAACAGGACTCAACCACATCGAAAGTCTTCCCAACTTTTCGTGGCTTTTGATCCTTCTCATTTGGGACTTCCAGTCACCAAGCGTACACTTTCCAATTGGATCGCTCAGTGTATTTCTTTTGCTTACCAGAGTAAGAACATTTCTATGGAGGGCCATGTCACAGCTCACAATGTGAGGGCCATGGCCACTTCTATGGCTCATCTTCACTCTGTGTCCATAGATCAGATCTGTCGAGCAGCCACTTGGGCCTCGGTTCATACCTTCACAGCCCATTACTGCTTGGACAAGGACTCCCGCCGGGATGCCTTGTTTGGTCAGGCTGTCCTCAAACACCTGTTCCATACTTAAACAACTCCTGCCCACCTTCCCTGGATGGATGCCTGAGATCCATGCGAAGATGGTTTACCCTTGGAGGGGGATCTCCCAGGCATCTTAGCTAGGGAGTCCCCATATGTGATGACGTATTCCTGCTTGTTCCTGGAGATAGCACAGTTACTTACCTGTAACAGGTGATCTCTGGGAACAGCAGGAATTAGTCATCACAACCCACCCACCTCCCCTAGGAGTTGTATCTCTATCTATCTATCTTCCTGTCCTCTCTCTCTATTGTCTCAGCTTTAAACTCGAACTGACGAGAGCTGGTCAGGAAGGCGGGAAGGCAGCGCGCATGTGCAGTGGGAGGCCCCAAAGGCTTTTAATCTGAAAAGCTGGGGAGCTTTCCCGCGCGGGCTCCGTCGGTGCCGACGTACCCATATGTGATGACTAATTCCTGCTGTTCCCAGAGATCACCTGTTACAGGTAAGTAACTGTGCTTTATTCCAGGTACTTTCTAGTACCAAAAAGAACAGGAGGCCTCAGACCCATCCTAGACTTGCGCAACCTCAACAAGTTCCTGGAGAGGGAAAAGTTCAAGATGCTTACCCTTGGAATCCTGCTGCCCTACCTCCAGCAGGGAGATTGGCTATGCTCCTTAGATCTAAAGGATGCTTATACTCGCATCCTTATTCATCCAGATCACGGACAGTATCTCAGATTTGTTGTGGGGGGAAACCATTACCAGTACAGAGTACTTCCCTTTGGCCTAACCTCCGCTCCCAGGGTGTTCACCAAGTGCCTGGCAGTGGTGGCGGCCTACCTGAGGCTTCAAGGTCTTTTTGTGTTTCCATACCTGGACGACTGGCTCATAAGAGGCCAGTCTTCCCAGGAGGCCAGTCAAGCCACCCTTCGCACTGTGGCTCTGCTTCAGCACTTGGGGTTTGTCATAAACTTCGCAAAGTCCACTTTGCTCCCGTCCCAGAACTTGGAATTCATAGGAGCAAGGCTAGACACTCTTCAGGTGAGGGCTTTTCTGCCAGTGGACAGGGCCCTCCGGTTGATGGATGTAGCCAGGCAGTTTCACAGCAATTCCCTGGTCTCCGCCAGGCAATTCCTGAGACATCTCGGTCATATGGCTTCCACAGTTCATGTCACCCCCAATGCCCGCCTGCACACGCGGCCTGCTCAGTGGAGCCTTCAAACTCAGTGGCATCAGGCCACAGGGAGCCTTGCAGACTCAGTGAGGGTATCCAGCCTGCACGTCTCCTCTCTACAGTGGTGGCTTCATCTTCCGAATCTGGTACTCGAAGTGGATTTTCAATCCCCTTCGCCTTCTCGAGTACTGACGACAGATGCTTCTCTTCTAGGTTGGGGAGCACATTGCCAAGGGGCATGCACTCAGGGTCTCTGGACTCCTTGGGAGGCTGCTCAGCAGATAAACTTCCTGGAGCTACGGGCAATACGCCTAGCTCTGAGAGCCTTCTCCCACCTCATGTCTCACCAGTCTGTACTGGTCCAGACGGACAATCAAGTTGCCATGTTCTACATGAACAAACAGGGAGGCACAGGCTCCTTCCTTCTCTGTCATGAGGCACAACGGCTGTGCTCTTGGGCCGTCAATCACGGAATCCTCCTCAAGGCTGTCTACCTCCCCGGTCAGGAAAATTACCTGGCGGACAGGCTGAGCAGGATCCTGCAACCGCACGAATCGAGATTGAATCCATTGGTGGTTCAGCAGATCTTTCTCAGGTGGGACCTCCCCACCATGGATCTCTTCGCCAGCCCTCTGAACCGGCAACTCCCAATATCCTGTTCCAGACAACCGCATCCTCTCAGAGTAGCAGCGGATGCCTTTCTGATTCCGTGGTCCCAAGGCCTACTATATGCGTTTCCTCCCACGCCACTAGTGTCTCGGACACTGTTCAAGGTCCTCAAGGACGGGGCCTCCATGATTCTGATAGCCCCCAGGTGGCCGAGGCAGCCGTGGTTCCCACTCCTGTTGCAGCTGGCGGTGGACACTCCCCTGCCTCTGGGAATTCAACACGATCTCCTGTCTCAGGACCAGGGGTCTCTCTTGCACCCCAACCTCCAGTCCCTTCATCTGATGGCCTGGCTGCTGAAAGGGTAGTCCTGGCTCCCCTACTCCTGCCTAGAGAGGTGGAAGATGTCGTCTTAGCCTCTAGGCGGCAAGCCACCAGGAAATCCTACGCTCTTAAGTGGCGTAGATTCTCCACATGGTGTGCTCAGCACAGCGAGAATCCCTTCTCGTGCTTGGTGGCGGTAGTATTGCAATATTTGCTTTACCTCTCCAATCTAGGCCTTAAGTACAACTCTGTCAGGGTTCACCTCAGTGCCCTCTCAGCGCACCACTTGTCGGTGGAGGGTAGGCCTCTTTCCAACCACTCTTTGGTGTCTCGTTTTCTCAGAGGCCTCCTCCTGCTTAAGCCTCCTTTGCGTCCACCAGCCCCTGAGTGGGATCTGAATGTGGTCTTACAGCGGCTTACTTGTCCACCATTTGAACCTATGGCTACCTGCCCTCTCCGTTTTCTCTCCTGGAAAACCTTGTTTCTGGTAGCTCTTACCTCTGCTAGGTGAGTGAGTGAGCTTCAGGCCCTAGTGTCTGATCCCCCTTACACTAGGTTCTACAGGAATAGGGTAGTCTTATGGACTCACCCGAAGTTTCTTCTTCCTAAGGTTGTCTCCCCTTTTCACCTCAATCAGGAGGTGGTTCTTCCGACCTTCTTTCCCAGGCCGCATGCCAACCGGGCTGAGATGGTCCTGCATACCCTGGACTGTAGGAGGGCTTTATCCTTCTACCTCGACCGTACGCGGGAGCACCGGAGGGCTGTTCAGCTCTTCATTTCTTTTGACCCCAATAAGTTGGGGCTACCTGTCTCCAAGCGTACTTTGTCCATCTGGGTCGCTGACTGTATCGCCTGGGCTTATGGGGCAGCCGGCCTCTCGTTGGAGGGTCGAGTCACGGCTCATCGTGTCAGGGCGAAGGCTGCGTCAGTGGCTCATCTCCGCTCTGTTCCGTTGGCAGACAGCTGCCGGACCGCTACTTGCTCTTCAAGCCAGACTTTTGCGGCCCATTACTGCCTTGAGAGGGAGTCCCGCAGGGACAGTGCTTTCGGACAGGCAGTACTCCATAATCTCTTTGGGGTTTAGGCAACTCCTACCCTCCGACCCTGGTGTTGGGCTACCGGTCGGGGGCATTCTCAGAGAAGATTTCTTCCTTACGTACTGACGAGCTAAAGGGAGCTCATTTTTTCGGCTTGAGGTCTCCGGTAGCCTTAAGTTGGGGAGTCCCATATGTGAGGACTGACTTCCTGCTTGGTCCTGGAGAAAGAGTAGTTACTCACCTGTAACAGATGTTCTCCAGGAGCAGCAGGAATCAGTCCTCACAACCCTCCCTCCTCTCCTTGGAGTTGCAGTCATATGATTTATTTTTGCTAATTTTTTGCTGTCTTTTAGCTATGTCATCAGACTGAGCAAGTTGGCACCCTTGGGCGGGAAGGGGACCGCGCATGTGCGCTGCAATTCCCAAAGGCTTTCTTTGTAAGCTGGGGAAATGCTCCGCACGAGGGCTCCGTCGGCGCCGACGTCACTCATATGTGAGGACTGATTCCTGCTGCTCCTGGAGAACACCTGTTACAGGTGAGTAACTACTCTTTATCAGTGGTGTGTCCCAGGGATCTGTCGTTGGTCCGATTCTTCTTAACATCTTTGTTAGTGATATAGCGGAAGGGCTTTCAGGTAAGGTTTGCCTCTCTATGGATGATACCAAAATCTGCAATAGAGTAGGCACCCAGGAAGGGGTAGATAACATGAGGAGGGATCTAGCTAAGCTTGAAGAATGGTCTAGAATTTGGCAGCTGGGATTTAATGTTAAAAAATGTAAGGTCATGCATTTGGGCTGCAGCAATTCAAGGGAGCAATATAGTATAGGGGGTGAAGTACTTTTGTCCACTAAAGAAGAGCGGTACCTAGGCGTGGTTGTGTCTGATGATCTTAAAGTAGCTAAACAGGTAGAAAAGGTGACGGCAAAAGCTAGAAGGATGCATACGGAGAGGAATGGCTAGCAGAAAAAAGGAGGTGATAATGCCTCTGTATAAGTCTTTGGTGCGACCTCATTTGGAGTATAGTGTGCAATTCTGGAGACCGCACCTTCAAAAGGATGTGAACAGGATGGAGTCGGTGCAGAGGGTGGCTACTAAAATGATTAAAAAGAAGGGCTCGGGTAAGAAGCCCTTTTACCCAAGGAAGGGTGCTGCTTACCGAAGATACCCCCCATTTCAGGCCAAGGGACAGGGGCATGGCCTGCGTAAGCAGAAAGCCCCCAAACCACAGGCACCGGCTTCAGCCCAGCCTGGGAGCAGCTTTTGACTCTCAAAGCATGGCCCCTCTCACCAAAGGAGAAAGGCAATGCACAGGTTGAAGGCTTGCCCTGTATGCCCACAGATGGACAGCCATTACCACCGATGCCTTGGTCCTACAGATAGTCCATCAGGGCTATCTCCTCCATTTGACCCAGGTTCCTCCTCCTCATTTTCCAGGAGAGCCCCCAAAGTCTCCCCTTCACCGGGACCTTCTTCTGAAGGAGTTAGCAGGTCTTCTCTAGGATCAGGCGGTAGAACCGGTGCCCCACCACCTACAGGGCAAGGGCTTCTATTCCATGTAATTTCTGGTAACAAAAAGAACAGGAGGCCTCAGACGCATCCCTGACCTGCACAACTTAAACAAATTACTGGTGAGGGAGAAGTTCAAGATGCTCTTACTTGGAATATTGCTGCCTTACCTCCACCAGGGAGACTGGCTATGCTCCTTAGATCTAAAGGATGCATACACACACATCCACAGGCAATATCTGCACTTTGTGGTGGGAGGCAATCACTACCAGTACGGGGTACTTCCCTTTGGCTTGGCTTCCGCCCCCAGGGTATTCACAAAATGCCTGGCGGTGGTGGACGCATATCTCAGACTTCAAGGGGTCTTTGTCTTCCCCTATCTAGATGACTGGCTCATCAGAGCCACTTCAGATAGAGAGGTCCATCAGGCCACGTCCCACACCATCTAGGTGCTCCAGCATCTGGGGTTTGTGATCAATTACCCCAATTCCAGCCTTGTTCCCACTCAACAACTAGAGTTCATTGGGGCAAGACTTGATACCCCTCAGGCAAGAGCCTACCTGCCAACAGACAGGACAAATGCTCTTCTGGCCCTGGCACGTCAGGTGAGTCGCAGATCCCAGGTGTCAGCAAGGCACTTTCTGCACCTCCTCAGGCACATGGCCTCCACGGTCCATGTGACACCAGATGACCGCCTCCACATGAGAACTGCTCAGTGGTGCCTCAGAGACCAGTGGACACAAGCCACAGGGGCCTCCGAGACAAAGTAACGGTATCCAGGCGACTAGTATAGTCCCTGGATTGGTGACTTCACCCATCCAACTTGGATACGGGGATGCCTTTCCAGGCTGCTTGGCACACAAGGATCCTGACCACAGATGCATCTCTACTGGGCTGGAGAACCCATTGCCAAGGGATCTGTACTCAGGGTGTGTGGTCTCCAAATGAGAGAGCACAACAAATCAATTTCTTGGAGCTCTGTGCCATATGCCTTGTTCTGGGTGTGTTCTGGCGAACTTTGGCTCACAAGCCTGTCTTGGTACAGACAGACAACCAAGTAGCAATGTTCTACGTGAACAAACAGGGCGGCACGGGGTCCCACTTACTGTGTCAGGAAACTCTGGATCTGTGCTCCTTTGCAGTCTGGCATGGCATTCATCTGCATTTCATCTTGAAGGACTAGAAAAAGGGACTGCTACTTCTGGAGAGAGATCTGCAATTGTGAGTATATACTTCTGGGAATTTTCTGAAAGGACTTCTTTGTATTAAAGCTAATTAATCTGTGAACCCAGTGTTTTTTGTTAAATCAGTCAGGGCCTAGTAGCAGCAGTTTAAGTTTACATTTAAAACACAGAAGAGATCTTTCTGGTTACATTTCATACCCAGCAGAGAGCTTGTAGTTTAAATTTAATAGTCACTCAGGGCCTAGTATCAGTAAAGTACTTTTAGTTTAAATTTAAAACACAGAAGAGAGCTTTCTGGTTAAATTTAGAACCCAGCAGAGAGCTTGTAGTTTAAATTTAATAGTAAGTCAGAGCCTATCAGCAGCAAAGAGCTTTAATTTAAATCAAATCAGAATATAACTTAGTATAAAAGGCAAAACAGGGTCAGTACTCTTTGAGCAACAAATAAAGTCTTCTAGAAACCTTTACAAAGAGGCCTTCTACCTAGGGGGCAAGAGACCTGTGAAACCTTTTCAGTAGGTGTTAACACCAAGTGGCAGATCAAAAGGCCATTTTGAAAGACTCCTCCTATCCAAGCAAGGACTGTTAATCATCCAGGAAGTTGATCACAGCTTACCTCAGCAGCACAGGACAGGGTACTGTGTAGCAGCTCTCTTCTCCAGGACCAAGCAGGAAGTCAGTCCTCACTTATGGGTGACATCGACGCCGATGGAGCCCCTGTGCAGAGCATTTCCCCAGCTTTCTAAGACCAAACCTTTGGGAATACTGCACGCATGTGCGGTCCCCTTCCCGCCTAAAGGTGCCATCTTGCTCAGTCTCTATTTTTCCATGGAGCCCATCGGACGTCTGTCCGAGTCACCCGGAAAAGTTGACGTTTTTTCAATGATTACTTTGTCTTTTTCTCCGAGTTCGACGCCGGTTCCCCTTTCTGCCGGGTTCGGTACACCGGTATCGAGTCCGTTTTCTATTTTTCGTTTTTTGCCTTTCGTGGCTGGCGTTCGCGCCCTTTTTTCTGTTTTCCCTGGAAGGCCGGTCCTTTGACCTCGCGGGGGCCCTTTTTTCCCCGATGGCTTCCAGCGGTTTCAAGAAGTGTGATCGGTGCAAGAAACTAATGTCTCTCACCGACAAACACGACTGCTGCCTTTGGTGCCTCGGCCCAGATCATGATCCAATGATCTGTGGCCCGTGTGGCAAAATGTCCACCAAGGCACTTCAAAGCTGTCAGCACCAGAAGGAAAGGATTTTCTCAGATTCTGCCTCCGGCGGGCGCGGACCTCGTCTGAGGCCTCGACATCTCGGGAGTCTGATCCCGAGCATCGCTGGGGTTCCTCGGACAGGGGGTCCCCCGACTGGGAACGCAAGAGGAAGAAGCGGCTCGTGAGGGCGGCGACGGAAGAGGTCCCTGGTTCCTCGAGGGCCAGGTCTAAGACCCTCGACCGCCGTCCCGGGCCTTTGGAGCAGGAGAAGCCGTCCAAAGTGCCTCGTGTGGAGCCGGAGACCGTCGGGCATGTAAGTCCTGTAGTCCTTGTGGACGCTCCTCCGAGGGAGCCGACATCGGGCCCGGCGCCGCCGTGGCCAGAGTCGGTGGCTGCTGAGTCTCCTGAGCTTGGACTCAGGCTGACAGCCTTGGAGTGCAGATTGTCTGCCTTCATGGATCAGCAGTGGGTACTGATGGCCAGCCTCGCTGGTGCATCTGCCCTGACCACCGGGACATCGACGTCGAAGTCGACCCCGGAGACCGAGCCGATACTCGAGACCATGAAGGCTCGAAGTCGTCCTCGGTCAAGGTCCCCCTCGACCTCCCGCTCGGAACCGAGGGCATCGACGCCGGTGCCTTCGCCGTCAGGGCGGGTGCCACCTCAACCCGCGCAGTCTGAACCCCTCGACTCCTCTTCGGATGAGTCAGCGTGGGAGACGGAGGATGAGGAGTCCCCCGACGCCTTCTGGACTCGGTGCGTCCCTTCGTACTCACCGCAGTCCGAGCCCCGGAGTAGGTCCCCCCTGGAGGACACCTGGTTCTCGGTTCATGCGGGACATGGCCAAGGCATTGGCGATTCCTGCGGACCCCGAGGAGGAGCCTCGAGCCGAGGAGCTCGAGGCCCTCCAGTATGACTCTCCTCCGAAGGAGGCCTTTATTGTGCCGGTTCCTCCTATGCTGGAACGGCTCCTCTTCTGGATGTTGGAGGCACCGGCCTCGGCGCCGGTCTTGAGCAAGCGGGTTGATTCCATCTATTGACGCTGTAAGAGCCCTGGCTTCCAGAAGGCGCCGCTGCCGCACCATTCCATGGTGGTGGAATCGGCCATGCATCGTCTGAAGAGCCAGAAGATGCACTCCGCGGTGCCCCCCGGCAGGTAGGCCCGGAACCTAGATGCTTTTGGCAGAAAGTGCTTCCAGGGCTCGATGCTTGCTGGCCGTGTCCAGTCCTACCAGCTGTACATGGGCATGTACTTAGGAGACCTGGCGAAAGAGCTTGCCGGGTTCTCTGCTGGCCTCTCCGGGGAACCTTTGCAGAGGTTCCAGACTTTGTCCTCAGGAATCAGGGACTGTTCCAAGTTCATGTCCCGAGCAGCCTACGATGGCTTCGAGGCTTCGGCTTGTATGGCGGCAGCCAGCATCGGAGCCCGACGCCAGGCATGGCTGCAGTCATTGGACCTCGAGCCTTGGGTGCAGGACAAGTTGGTCGATGTCCCTTGCCGAGGTGAAAACCTTTTTGGCAAGCCCATGGCCGAGAAGGCGGCTGAGCTCGAATCCGAGCACCTGACCAGGACAAGGCTGTCCAGAAAGACTTCTGACCCTTCTCACAAAAAGAAGGGCTTGGGTAAAAAGCCCTTTTACCCGAGGAAGGCGGCTGCCTACAAACCTTTCCCTCAGTACCAGGCCTCCCCAGCTCCCCAACAGGGGCAGCAGGCCAAGGGGCAGGGACATGGGCCCCGTAGGCAGAAGACCCCCAAGCCTCTGGCTCCTGCTCCTATCCAGCAGGGAGGGTGCTTTTGACTCCCCCAGCATAGCCTTTCCAACTCTGCTACCCCATTCCTGCACAGGAGGTCGCTTAGCCCTGTTTGCCCACAGGTGGCCACCCATTACAGGGGATGCTTGGGTATTAAGCATAGTCCACAAGGGCTATATGCTTCATTTTCAGCAGTTACCTCCTATCTACTTCCCAGGAGAGCCTCTAAGGCCCCTCCTGCACACCGACCTCCTCCTCCAAGAACTTCAAGGTCTGCTTTTGGACAAGGCGGAGGAGCCTGTACCTCCTCGCCTACAGGGGCACAGTTTCTACTCCAGGTACTTCCTGGTGCCAAAGAGAACCGGAGGCCTGAGGCCTATCCTAGACCTCAGGAACCTCAACAAGTTCTTAGAGAAAGAAAAGTTCAAGATGCTTACTCTTGGAACACTTCTGCCCTACCCTCCAGCAGGGAGATTGGCTATGCTCCTTAGTTCTAAAGGATGCATACACTCACATCCTCATTCATCCAGACCACAGAAAGTACCTCAGGTTCATGGTGGGAGGAAACCATTACCAGTACAGAGTACTGCTTTTTGGCCTAACTTCGCCCCACGAGTCTTTACAAAGTGCCTTGCTGTGGTGGCGGCCTACTTGAGGACTCAAGGTGTTTTTGTCTTCCCCTATCTAGACGACTGGCTCATCCGAAGTCAGACTTACCAGGAGGCCAGGCAGGCCAACTTCAGAATGGTATCACTCCTTCAAGACCTAGGCTTTGTCATAAACTTCGCAAAGTCCACTTTGCTCCCCTCCCAGAACCTAGAGTTCATAGGAGTACGGCTGGACTCTCTGCAAGCAAGAGCTTACTTGCCAGAGGACAGAGCTCAAAGGCTCATGGGGTTGGCATCCCGGTTTCTCAGCATGCCAAGGGTTCCTGCCAGGCTCTGTCTGCAGCTCCTAGGACACATGGCATCGACTGTACATGTGACCCCCAATGCCCGCCTCCACATGAGGCCTGTACAGTGGTGCCTCAGGACTCAGTGGAAGCAAGCCACTGGGAATCTAGCAGACAAAGTCAGGGTGTCAAAACCATTCCTGACTTCCTTTCAGTGGTGGCTACACCCCCCCAACTTGCTTCAGGGGGTGCTTTTTTAGGTGCCTGTCCCCACAGTGGTGGTGACGACAGATGCCTCCTTACAGGGCTGGGGTGCACACTGTCAGGAGAGCTGCACTCAAGGCCTATGGTCTCCATGGGAAGCCACGCAACAGATCAACCTATTGGAACTTCGGGCTATTCGATTAGCCCTCAAGGCTTTTTCTCACACTTTGGCTCACCAGTCTGTTCTAGTTCAGACGTACAATCAAGTAGCCATGTTCTATGTGAACAAACAGGGCGGCACTGGGTCCCAGCTCCTATGCCGGGAAGCACAGGCCGGCCTTTGCTCCTTTGCCCTCAGGCACCAGATGCTGCTGAGGGCTGTTTATCTTCCTGGCCAGGAGAACTTTCTGGCAGACCGATTAAGCAGAATTCTGCAGCCCCACGAGTGGCAGCTGCACCCGTTAGTGGTTCAAAAGATTTTCTTGAAATGGGGACTTCCGTCCACAGATCTCTTTGCCAGTCCCCTGAATCACCAACTGCCCAGGTTTTGTTCCAGGCAACCGCATTCCCTAAGAGTAGCGGCGGATGCCTTCCTGATTTCCTGGTCCCAGGGCCTACTGGATGCGTTTCCTCCTACGCCTCTGGTGGCCCGAACCTTGTTCAAGATTCTAAGAGACAAGGCCTCGGTCCTTCTGGTTGCTCCCAGGTGGCCGAGGCAGCCCTGGTTCCCACTCCTGCTTCAACTAGCAGTGGAGACACCACTGCCTCTGGGGTTCCAACCCGACCTTCTCTCTCAGGATCAGGGTTCCCTTCTGCACCCCAATCTCAAATCTCTCAATCTGATGGCCTGGAGGCTGAAAGGGTAGTCTTGGCTCCCTGGGGCCTGCCTCAGGATGTAGAAGAGGTGGTCTTGGCCTCTAGAAAGCAATCCACCAGGAAAACATATGCCTTGAAGTGGAGGAGGTTCTCCTTGTGGTGTCAGCAACGCAAGGAGGATTCTTTCGGCTGCACTGTGCCAGTAGTGCTCCAGTACCTTCTGCACTTGTCCAATCAGGGCCTTAAGTCCAATTCTGTCCGGGTCCACCTCTCTGCTCTGGCAGCTCTCCACTCCATGGTGGAAGGACACTCTTTGTCGGTTCATCCCTTGGTGTCCAGGTTTCTCAGAGGCTTACTATTGCTCAAGCCTCCTCTCCGTCCACCTGCCCCTGAGTGGGAGTTGAATGTGGTCTTGCAGCAACTGACTCGTCCCCTTTTTGAGCCGATGGCTACATGTCCTCTACGCTTCCTTTCTTGGAAGACTGTATTCCTAGTGGCCTTGACTCTGCCAGGTGAGTGAGTGAACTTCGAGCCCTGGTCTGTGACAGACCCTACACTCGCTTCTATAGGAACAGGGTAGTCCTTAGGACTCATCCTAAGTTCCTACCAAAGGTTGTCTCCTCTTTCCATCTCAACCAGGAGGTGGTTCTTCCAACGTTCTTCCCTAGGCCCCATGCCAGCTGGGCTGAGACAGTCCTGCATACCCTGGACTGTAGGAGGGCCTTATCCTTCTACCTTGAGCGTACGCAGGGGCATAGAAGGACTACTCAGCTCTTCGTATCTTTTGACCCCAATAACTTGGGGGTGCCTGTCTCCAAGCATACCTTGTCCATCTGGGTGGCTGACTGTATCACCTGGGCTTACAGAGCAGCTGACCTTCCTTTACAGGGTCGGGTCACGGCCCACCGTGTCAGGGCAATGGCTGCCTCAGTAGCTCATCTCCGCTCTGTACCGTTGGCAGACATCTGCAGGACTGCAACTTGGTCCTCAAGCCAGACTTTTGCGGCCCATTACTGCCTGGAGAGGGAGTCCCGTAGGGACAGTGCTTTCGGTCAAGCAGTGCTCCGGAATCTCTTTGAGGTTTAGGCAACTCCTCCCCTCCAGCCCTCTGGTTGGGCTACTGGTAGAGGTATGTTTCAGTGAAATCCTTTCTCTGATGCTGAGGCTAGAGGGAGCTCATTTTTCAGCTCTGGGTCCCCGGTAGCCTGAAGCTGGGGAGTCCCATAAGTGAGGACTGACTTCCTGCTTGATCCTGGAGAAAGAGTAGTTACAGGTGTTCTCCAGGAGCAGCAGGAATCAGTCCTCACAACCCTCCCTCCTCCCCTGGGAGTTGCAGTTGTACATAGTTCATTTTTACAGTTTTGTGTGCTGTTTTTTAGCTATGTCATTTGACTGAGCAAGATGGCACCTTTAGGCGGGAAGGGAACCGCGCATGCGTGCAGTATTCCCAAAGGCTTTCTTAGAAAGCTGGGGATATGCTCCGCACGGGGGCTCCATCGGCGTCGATGTCACCCATAAGTGAGGACTGATTCCTGCTGCTCCTGGAGAACACCTGTTTATTTAGACAGTTTTTTTGTATACCGCCTTATCCTTCAATCAAAGCGGTCACAACACAATTGGGGGATACATTTAACACGTGGGGATATGAGACACATACACTAATACTTACAGGGAACATGGGCAATGGAGGGTTAAGTGGCTTGCCCAAGACCACAAGGAGCATCTGTGGGACTAGAAACCCAAGTCCTTCCGGCCCAAGGTTGCTGTCCTCTAGTGGGATTTGAACCCCCGACCTTCCGGCCTGAAGTACCTTGCCCCAACCACTAGGCTACTCCTCCCTCCCTGTTACAGGTGAGTAACTACTCTTTTTAATAAGTGTTATTTCCTTCCCTCCCCAACACCCACCCATCCCTGGAATAATCATAGCTTTATAGGTATTTACACATCTTAAAGGAAAGGAGGTGCTCTCAGGTGAGGCTCGTTATGCAAATCAGTCATACTCTAAGGACCTGAGATTAATTAAGCTTCAGGTGAACAAGGTATATTAAATGTACTAGGTACAGTTTTATTAGTATAAATATCCATAGCAACCCTTAGTAAGTAAAGAACTTAAAGTTCTAAACACAAACTTAAAACTAAGATGCAGACAGCAGTCCAGCAGCAAGATGGGGGCTTTCCAGTCTTTTGCATTGAGTGTCACATGTATGATTTTCTCCCAGTTGGTGAGAGATCTTACTTGTGCACTAGGTGCAAGGAGCTGTTTGCTCTCAGAGAACGAGTCCGTTCTCTAGAGGCTAGAGTAGCAGACTTGGAAGACATAAGAAAGACAGAGAGGTACATAGACGAGACCTACAGGGATATAGTCATGAAGTCCCACCTCCAGTCTGGCAGCATCCCTGTTGCCATGGAGAAGAGAGGTCACCTGCCAGGAGAGCATCACCCTGGTGTGGCAGGAAGTGATCCTGTAACTAGGACCTGTCCTCCAGGTGATGTAAAACCCTCTTGCACCAAGGAAGTTTCTCCAGGGCCATGTGCCCATGAGGAAGGGTTAGGACAGTTGTTATAGTTGGTGATTCGATCATTAGGCATGTAGATAGCTGGGTGGCTGGTGCACGTGAGGATCGCCTGGTAACATGCCTGCCTGGTGCGAAGGTAGCGGACCTCACGTGCCACACTAGATAAGGTCTTAGATAGTGCTGGGGAGGAGTCTGCTGTCTTGGTACATGTCAGTACCAATGACATAGTAAAATGTGGTAGGGAGGTTCTGGAGGTTAAATTTATGCTTTTAGGTAGGAAGTTGAAATCCAGAACTTCCAGGGTAGCGTTTTCCGAAATGCTTCCCATTCCACGCGCAGGACACAAAAGGCAGGCAGAGCTCCGGAGTCTCAATGCATGGATGAGACAATGGTGCAGAGATTAAGGTTTTGGATTTGTTAGGAACTAGGGAACATTCTGGGGAAAGGAGGGGCTCTTCTGAAGGGATGGGCTTCACCTTAACCGGGATGGAACCAGGCTGCTGGCACTAACCTTTAAAAAGGAGATAGAGCCGCTTTTAAACTAGATAATAGGGGAAAGCCGACAGGCGCCCAAGAGCGGGTACTACCAAAAGCAGAGAGGTTCCAAAAAGAGTAAAGAAGCACAAATGCCCTAGAGTATGGAGCAGACAGAGGTTAAAGATCCCAAATTACCCATGCCTACCATGAGCCAAATTAATATGAATAAAATACAGTCTCTATAATGCTTGTATGCAAATGCTAGAAGTCTGAAAAATAAGATGGGAGATCTAGAATATATAGCACTAAATGAGAGGTTAGATATGATTGGAATATCAGAGACATGGTGGAAGGAGGACAACCAGTGGGACACTGTGATACCTGGGTACAAACTATATCGTAATGATAGAGCTGATCAAATTGATGGAGGGGTTGCGCTCTATGTTAGAGCCGGCATTGAGTCAGAAAGGATTAAAGTTCTGCAGGAAAGAAAATTTGCTGTAGAATCTCTATAGATTGAAATTCCATGTAAAAAGGGGAAGGCGATGGCAGTGGGGGTGTACTATCGACCACCTGGCCAGAATGAACAAATGGATGATGAAATGCTCAAAGAAATCAAGGAAGCTAACAAACGTTACAGCGCGTTAATAATAATGGGTGATTTCAATTACCCCGGTATCGACTGGGTCAGTGTCACAGCAGAACATGCTAGGGAGATAAAGTTCCTAGATGAAATAAATGACTGCTTCTTCGAGCATCTGGTTCATGCACCAACCAGAGGGGAAGCCATATTAGACCTAGTCCTTAGTGGAACACCAGATCTAGTGCAAGAGATTAGGGTGTTGGGGCCACTTGGCAATAGTCATCATAGCATGATTGCATTTGATTTAATTAGTGGAGAGGGATAGTAAGGAAATCCATAGTACTACCTTTTAATTTCGAAAGTTAAAAGTTTCGAAAGTTTTTAACATCTTTGTTAGTGATATAGCGGAAGGGCTGTCGGGTAAGGTTTGCCTCTTTGCGGATGATACCAAAATCTGCAATAGAGTAGACACCCAGGAAGGTGTAGATAACATGAGGAGGGATCTAGCTAAGCTTGACGAATGGTCTAGAATTTGACAGCTGGGATTTAATGTTAAAAAATGTAAGGTCATGCATTTGGGCTGCAGCAATCCAAGGGAGCAATACAGTATAGGAGGTGAAGTACTTTTGTCCACTAAAGAAGAGCGGGACCTAGGCGTGGTTGTGTCTGATGATCTTAAAGTAGCTAAACAGGTAGAAAAGGCGACGGCAAAAGCTAGAAGGATGCTTGGGTGCATACGGAGAGGAATGACTAGCAGAAAAAAGGAGGTGATAATGCCTCTGTATAAGTCTTTGGTGCGACCTCATTTGGAGTATGGTGTGCAATTCTGGAGACCGCACCTTCAAAAGGATGTGAACAGGATGGAGTCGGTGCAGAGGGTTGCTACTAAAATGATTAATGGGCTTCATTATAAAGCATATGAGGACAGACTTAAGGATCTTAATATGTACACCTTAGAGGAAAGGCGGGATAGAGGTGATATGATTGAGATGTTTAAATACCTCCGTGGCATAAATGTTCAGGGAGAGAGCCTCTTTCAATTGAAAGCAAGTTCTGCTACGAGGGGACATGGGATGAGGGTGAAGGGAGATAGATTCAGGAGTGATATGCAGAAATATTTCTTTACGGAAAGAGTAGTGGATCCGTGAAATAGTCTCCCAGTGGAGGTGGTAGAGATGAGGACAGTAACTGAATTCAAAAAAGCATGGGACCAACACAGAGGATCTCTAAAGGTAAAAAGTGGACTGTTGTAGTTGTGTTATGGAAGGACAGACTAGATGGGCCTTGTGGTCTTTTTCTGTCATCATGTTTCTATTTTTCTATGTTTCTATGAAAGGGAGACTATGATAATATGAGGAAAATAGTTAAGAAAAAACTAAAAGGAGCAGTTGCAAAGATTAAAGACTTACATTAAGCTTGGGTGGTGTTGAAAAATACTATCTTGGTGAAGTACTTCTCTCCACAAAAGAAGAGCGAGACCTGGAGATGATTGTTTCTGATGATCATAAGGTGGCAAAACAGTTTGAAAAGGCAATTGCAAAAGCCAGAAGGATCAGGGGCAGCTGAAGGCAATCTGCTGCTTGAGGCGAAGTATGAAAAGGCGCACCCCCCCCCCCCACCTTAGAGTGGGCGGGGCTTTTTGCGAAATCCAATCAGAGACTGGACCAAACCAAAATGCCGATTAGATTATATGGAGTAAATGCAAGATGTTTGCACACAGGACCATACCGAGCTGCAATCACACCCTGTGAGACTTACAGCTGGGGGGCACGCCCCCCCTCTCCCCCCCATACCTCCGTCCAGCACTGCCTGCTCTTTCCCTGCTGCTGCTGCCCTCTGTTTTTTTCACGGAGGTGCCAGCAGGAGGGAAAGAGCAGGCAGCGCTGGATGGAGGTATGGGGAGGAGAAAGGGGGCATGCGCCCGATCTGAAAGGCAGCGGCATTTTAAGCAGAGCTGTCCCTCCTTGACATTGAGTCGGAGGAGGGAGGGACCAGACCTGCTTAAAGTGCTGCAAAAAGGCTTGGGGAGCGCATTTATGCTGCCTGCTATTGTCCTGCCAGCGGCGGAAGGACATCAGCAGACAGCCGAAATACGCCTCCCAAGCCTTTCCACTCTGTGCGGCTGCACAAATTGCATAGGGCTATGTACGGTCCCATTGAGTCACACCAAGGAACTAAAAGCAAGAACTAACAGCACAGTTTATAGAACTAAATTATAACTCATTTTTATTTTGTTGTTATAAACTGCATTATGGTTCTTGCTTTTTCTTTTTCAACATATATTTTGCATCCACAGTAGGTGCAGAGCAGAACCAGGACATTCACCCACGGAACTCAGTATTTAAAAAAAAAAATCTGTTTTTGATCATCTCACTAACAACAACAACCACTATTCTCCAGTATGAGGCATATTGTGAACTAATACAAAACCCTAGAACAAAGAGCAAACCTACCATACCATACCATATCAGCACAAACTTCCAAAACTCACATAAGGAGCCCATCCAAAAATAGCATCACTGTAAATACTACAGTGGGCCCTGGAACATCCATACACCTATTTGAAAAGCTAAAGAAGTCAAATTACTAGAGTACAGTATAGATCTTTATGTACAAACTCCATGTTAACAGAACACCTGAACTCAGTCACACACTCACAACATCAACCCTCACCAAGTACAGATTAAGTAACCACAATCTAAATAATAATATGTAGACTAAATTTAAATTGAAACCCCAAGAAGCCAGAGTCCACATGCAGTGCAACATCAGATAAATAAGAGATGCAGCTCCCCAATACTGTATAAAATAGAAAAATAGCACAAAGTCCAATCAATAAAATTAAATAAAATATTTTTTTCTACCTTTGTTGTCTGACCATTTTATTCTCAGATCATGCTGGTCCCGATCTGAGGCTTCTGTTTCCCTGCCTTCTCTTAGCTCTCTTTCTGTGGTCTTAGGTCCATGGTCCATCTGCCATTTCTAATCTCTTCTTTTGTTTTCTTCACTTCCTTCCATCAGCCCATTTCCAGTTCCAGTAACCCTCCCCAGTATCAGCCCCCTTTCCAGTCCTTCCTTCCCAGTACCTTCCAAAGGCATTAACCTTTAAAAAGGAGATAGAGCAGCTTTTAAACTAAATAATAGGGGAAAGCCGACAATCGCCCAAGAACGGATGGTTCGGAAGAATGTATCCTTGAAGGATACTACCAAAAGCAGAGAGGTTCCAAGAAAGGGTAAAGTAGCCCAAATGCCTTCGAGTTCCTAGATGACATAAATGACTGCTTCTTGGAGCAGCTGGTTCATGAACTGACCAGAGGGGAAGCCATATTAGACCTAGTCCTTAGTGGAACACCAGATCTAGTGCAAGAGATAAGGTTGTTGGGGCCACTTGGCAATAGTGATCATAGCATGATCGTCTTTGATTTAATTAGTGGAGGAGGGATAGTACGGAAATCCACAGTACTACCTTTTAACTTTCGAAAGGGAGACTATGATAAAATGAGGAAAATAGTTAAGAAAAAACTAAAAGGAGCAATTGCAAAGGTTAAAGACTTACATCAAGCTTGGGTGTTGTTGAAAAATACTATCTTGGCAGCCCAGACCAGCTGTATTCCACGCTTTAAGAAAAGTGGAAGGAAGTCCAAAAAACTGCCAGCATGGTTTAAAGGTGAGGTCAGAGAGGCTGTTGCCAAAAAAGCATCTTTCAGGAAATGGAAAAAAGAGCCAAACGACGAAACCTGGAAACAGCACAAGCACTGGCAAGTCAAATGCAAGGCATTGATAAAGCAGGCAAAGGGAGAATTTGAGAAGAAGCTTGCTGCAGAAGCAAAAATGCGAAATAAAGATTTTTTCAAGTACATTCTTAGCAAAAAACCTGTGAGAGAGTCAGTTGGTCCATTAGATGATAGAGGAGTTAAAGGGGCACTAAGAGGCGACAAGGCGATAGCGGAGAGACTGAATGAATTCTTTGCTTCGGTCTTTACTGAGGAAGATGTAGGGATGTTACCCATGACTGAAGTGGTATTTAAAGGTGCTGAAGAATTGAAGGAAATATCGATACATTGGGAAGATGTATTACAACTATTAGATAAACTGAAGAGTAGCAAATCACCTGGGCCGGATGGTATACATCCAAGGGTGTTGAAAGAACTGGAATATGAGCTTGCAGACCTATTAGTAATTTGTGAACTATCATTAAAATCATCTCTAATACCTGAAGTTTGGAAGATCGCCAATGTAACACCAATTTTTAAAAAGGGTTCCAGGGGTGATCCGGGAAACTACAGACCGGTGAGCCTCACGTCAGTACCGGGAAAAATGGTAGAAACCATCATAAAGAATAAAATTACTCAGCATGTAGATAGTCATGGCCTAATGGGAGACAGCCAACATGGCTTTAGACAAGGAAGATCTTGTCTTACTAATCTGTTATGTTTTTTTGAAAGTGTGAATAAACAGGTGGACAAAGGTGAGTCGGTTGATATAGTGTATCTGGACTTTCAGAAAGCCTTTGACAAGGTCCCTCATCAGAGACACTTGGCAAAACTAAAGAGTCATGGGATAGGAGGCAGTGTACTACTGTGGATCAAGAGCTGGTTAAATGGTAGAAAGCAGAGAGTTGGGCTAAATGGCCAATTTTCCCAATGGAGAAAGGTGAATAGTGGTGTATCCCAGGGATCTGTGCTGGGTCTGCTGCTTTTTGACATATTCATAAATGACCTGGAAAGTGGAATAACGCGTGAGGTTATCAAATTTGCAGATGATACAAAACTATTTAAAGTTGTTAAAATCCAAGAGGATTGTGGAAAATTGCAAGAGGATCTTGATAAATTGGAAGACTGGGCATCAAAATGGCAGATGAAATTTAATGTGGACAAGTGCAAAGTTATGCACCTAGGGAAGAACAACCCAAACTATGGTTACACAATGCAAGGTTCCACATTAGGAACCACCACCCAGGAAAAAGATTTAGGCGTCATTGTGGATAACATGTTAAAACCCTCGGCCCAGTGTGCAGCGGCGGCCAAGAGAGCAAATAGAATGCTAGGTATCATAAGGAAAGGAATGGAAAATAAAACAAAAGATATTATAATGCCTCTATATCGATCCACGGTGAGACCACACCTTGAATATTATGTGCAATTCTGGTCGCCGTATCTTAAAAAGGATATAGCGTTATTAGAAAAGGTTCAGAGAAGAGCCACCAAAATGGTAAAGGGGAGGGAAGGATACTCCTATGAAGAAAGGCTAAAAAGGTTAGGGCTCTTTAACCTGGAAAAGAGACAGTTGAGGGGAGATATGATAGAAGTCTATAAATTAATGAACGGAGTGGAACGGGTAAACGTAGATCGATTGTTTACGTTATCAGAATATAGAAAGACTAGAGGACATGCAATGAAGCTACAGGGTAAACTATTTAAGACTAATAAAAGAAAATATTTTTTCACTCAACGTGTAATCAAACTCTGGAATTTGTTACCGGAGGATGTAGTAAAGGCTGTTAATGTAGCTGGGTTTAAAAAAGGTTTGGACAAGTTCCTGGAGGAAAGGTCCATAAACCATTATTAAGGGACCCAGGATATCAATGCTTGACCCAGTACAAGCATTGCAGAACCTGTGTCTTTTGGGGAAACTGCTAGGTACGTATGATCTAAATTGGCCACTGTTGGAAACAGGATACTGGGCTTGATGGACCTTTGTCTGACCCAGTATGGCATATCTTATGTTATGTTAATGTCAACTGCCTTGCATTCCCATGACTGCAACTGGTATCCATTCCTATCCAGCCCCTTCTAGTCCAAATACCATCGCAGATATTAGCTCACGTCCATTCTCAATGCCGCCCCCCCAGTCAGCTCCCTTCCAGTCACACTACCCTCTGTCCATCCCCCTTCCAGTGCCATTTGCATGTCAGCTCCCTTCCAGCCTCCTCCCCATTACCCAACCACCTACCACTCCCATCCCCAATTGTTATCTCCCTTCCAGTCCCCCTTCAGTACATCCCACGTGTCAGCTCCTTTCCAGCCCCCTCCTTCCCCGTGTCAGCTCCCTTCATGCCCCCTCCTTCCCCTGGCAGACACTCCCATTATCCACTCCCTTCCAGTCCCATTCTACCATCCTCCCGCATCAGCCCATTTGTAGCCCTAGCTCCTAGTTTTCTTCCAGGGCCAGCAGCACTCTCCTTCCCTCCCCCATTAGCCCATTTCCAGTTGCAGCCCATTTCCAGTCCTATCCCACTTATCAGCCCACTTCCAATCCTACCCGCCATAGCCCATTACCAGTCCTAAACACCCCATCAGCCCACCTCCAGTCCTAGACCCCCCCATAGCCAATTACCAATCCTAACCCCCCCAATAAGCCCATTTCCATTCCTAGCCCCCCCCCCCATAGCCCATTACCGGTCCTAAACCCCTCCCTACCATCCCATTACTAGCCCCCCTGTAGCCCTTTACCAGTCCTAAACTTCCCCATCAGCCCATTTTCAGTCCTAGCCCCAAATAGCCCATTACCAATCCTTAACAGCCCACATCAGCCCTCTTCCAGTTCTAAACCCCCCCCCCATCAGCCCACTTCCAGTCCTAACCCCCCCCCCGGCCCATTTCCAGTCCTAGACCCCCCCCCCCCCATAGCCAATTACCAATCCTAACCCCCATCAGCCCATTACCAGTCCTAGCCCCCCCATCAGCCCACCTCCAGTCCTAACGCTCCCATCAGCCCATTTCCAGTCCTAGCCCCCCATCAGCCCATTTCCAGTCCTAGCCCCCCCATAGCCAAATACCAGTCCTAAACCACCCCCCATCAGCCCACCTCCAGTCATAACCCCCCCATCAGCCCATTTCCAGTCCTAGACCCCCCATCAGCCCATTTCCAGTCCTAACCCCCCATAGCCCATTACCAATCCTAAACACCCCCATCAGCCCATTACCAGTCCTAGCCCCCCAATAGCCCATTATCAGTCCTAAGCACCCCATCAATCCACTTCCAGTCCTAACCCCCCCATCAGTCCATTTCCAGTCCTAAACCCCCATAGCCCATTACCAGTCCTAACACCCCCCCCATCAGCCCATTTCCAGTCCTAGACCACCCCCCATGGCCAATTAGCAATCCTAACCCCCCTCCCCCCATCAGCCCATTACAAGTCCTAATCCCCCCAGGGAAATAAATAAAAGGAACCTGGCTGCTGAAGCTGTTCTCCGCTGCAGCAACAGGAAGTGTCCCGTGACCTCCCCGGCAGAGCCCTCCTGTCTCCCTCATTTTTAAATAGAAAGGAAACCTGTGCGGAGCCTTCCCACGTTTGTGAAGGACTGACTCCGTGCAGCTTTGTCCTGCCCCCAAAGGAAGTTACATGCAACTTCCTTTGGGGGCAGGACAAAGCTGCACGTGGCCCTTCACGGAGGTGAGGAGGCTCCGCACCGGTTTCCTTTCTGTTTAAAACTGGCACTGCAGATAACAGCACAGCAGCCGCGGTTCTCTAAGAGGCAGGGAGCCGCGGCTGCCAGGAAAAGGAAGGTGAGTTTGCAGCTGCCGAGAAGCGGACTTGGCAGCCGCAGCAACTTGTGCACTTGCTTTTGTTTTTTGTTTACTTTTTAAAGGCGAAGTGAGGTGGCTGTTTTGGGGGCATTTTTTGCCGTCCTCAAAATTTTGCCGCCTGAGGCAGCTGCCTCACTTCGCCTCATTATAGAGCCGCCCCTGAGAAGGATACTTGGGTACATAGGGAGAGGGATGGCCAGCAGGAAGGAGGAGGTGATTGTGTATCTATGTTAGTCTTTGGTGAGTCCTCATTTGGAGTATTGTGTGCAGTTCTGGAGACAACACCTTCAAAAGGATATAAACAGGATAGAGTTGGTGCAGGAGGTAGCTACCAAAATGGTCAGTGGACTTCACCATAAGGCATATGGGGACAGACTTAAAGATATTATTAAGTATACTTTGGAGGAAAAACGGAGGCGATATGATAGAGATGTTTGAATACTTCTGTTGCAGAAATGCATAGGAGAAGAGCCTCTTTCAATTGATACTAAACTCTGTAATGAGGAGAGCATATGATTAAGGTGAAAGGGGGATATTTATTTATTTAGCTATTTTTCTATACCACTAAATCTACTAATCTAAATGGTTTACATGAGAACAACATAGCCACCCGGGCTTTACATAAAACATGATAATGTAGTGTTGTACTTGTGACATATGACCTTCTAACATTACCAAATTAATTAGATATAATGTAGTACAGGAATATGCTGTTAGCTGATAGACTCAGGAGTAACATGCTAAAATATTTCTTTACGAAAAGAGTGGTAGATGCATGGAACAGTCTCCCATTTGAGGTAGTAGAGACTAGGATAGTATCTGAATTCAAGAAAGCATAGGACAAACACCAAAGATCTCTAAAGGAAAAAACGGGACTATAGTAGTTGGTTTGGAAGGGCAGACTAGATAGTGTGGGGGCCCCTGGCCCAGGCAACAGCCTATAAGCCTAGGGCTGCACTTGTTAGTCCTATAATTAAAGAGTTTTCTTCCTCATCCAGCGCCGGTGCTGCTGGGATTTGTAGTTGTGTTGTTTAGAAAAAAAACAGTAGTGTGGAGACCGAGGATTTACAAGGCAAACACAGGAATTTATTTATTTTTCTAAAGAGCATTAAGACTCAACGCAAAACAAACAGGATTCTCTCTCCAAACAATAATCCATAGGCATTTTTTTACCAAACAAAACAATGAAACTGCTTTATGTAGCTTTTTAACATGTTTCGCTGTTTTTCAAAACCATTCAGCAATCAGCAAGGTTTCTCTTCTCTTCAAACCCACAAGAAATATCCTTTCTTCAGCAACAGGGTTCTTTAGCATTCCTGGCTAAACACATTTCTCCCTGTTTTCACACTGCCTTCTAGGACATTCAGATTAAAGGCTTTTTCCTTCTTTTATCCAAGAACTTTTTATTCTGCCTTCTGGCACAGAGAACAATCCATTACTGAATCTTCAGACCCCTCATCAGTTTCATAATAGTCTATCTGCATTTCCTCAGGACCTGTGTCCGGTAAACCTGGCTCTAAGCCAGCATGAAAAACTTCAGGCTTAATATTCTCTATAAGTTCCAGAACCTTTCTCCACTGAGGCTTTTCCCTATGCATAGGGTTTCCACCAGGAACGTGGAGATTCTTTTCTTGCATCAAATGACACAAAGCCTCTAACTGGCTCACAGCACTTTTGGCTATCCTTTTATTCACGCACCTTTTTGGAAGTTGCAGCTCTTTAGCTAGTTCAGGAACGGATGGCACCGCAGCCTGACCCTTGTCAGCACTTCTCTCTGGCACAGCTCTCCTAGTTTTAAAACCATTTGCAGTTTCCTTGCAATCCTGGCTTTCTTTCTGACTAGGGCTTTCACCTCTGAGAATCCCCCGGAAGTCTCCACCGTTCTCCTCCACAGTGAACTCTCTGGGCCTTTCTCTGGTGCTTCTCTCACCACTGAATTCTCCAGCGTGCTGCTTCCCTGTCTCCCCCTTTCCAGGGTGTTGCTTCGTGTGCTGCCTTCTCGTAGTGCTGCCCCTCTCAAGCTGAGTCTGAGACTGAGACTCTCTTCCCGTGGTGCTGCCCTTCTCAAGCTGAATCTGAGACTGACTTCCTTCTGTTTCCCTGGGTTTATAAGAGTGTCTCTGAACTACAGTGCACTGCCCTTCCCCCAGGTGTCTCTCATTAGTTTCCAAGCCTGCCTTCAGATTAGCAGAGCTTGGGTGTGTCCTGTCCTCAGTAGCTGCGTGTTTTTTTTCTCTGCCTGTAGTTTGAGAGCTACTGATTCCTTGCCTGTCTCTTTCTTTAAAGGTAAATGACTGATTTTCTTCCAATTCCATGGACTTAGCCATACTCTCCTCATCACAATAGGCCATATGTTTTTTTTTCTGCTGTCATGTTTCTATGTTTTTAAGCAGTTATAGATCTCCCTCCATTTTAAATCAGTAATTTGCCATTTCCCCCACCCATAATTTCTCAACTATTTGCACCCACTCTCAGACACATATCTTCAATCCAACCACATTCTAACAACTTAAATAATACCCAGCATAACACAAACATTGCTGGTGCCTCTAAAAGGATGGGATTAAGCTAACTCTGCCCTTCCACATATGTTCTTCCTTCATCCCAGGAGAAACCCCTTAATCATTCGGAGCCCCCAGACTTCTCTTTTCCTTCTTTCCACAGACAGAATTAAGTCCACGTGTGTGCTAATCTCAAGGTCACAGTTCCAGTTTACCCTTACAAAGCTTCCCTAGCAAGAAAAATATTTTCAAAACAAATTATTCAGATTGCTATTTGAAAAACAAATTCAAATCTCTGCAAATTATTGTCCTTAGCACAACTGCTTCTCAAGTATTCTTCTCCATGTCACTAGAAAAAAAAAACTTGATCTTCTGCAAGTTAAGAGCCTTTTTCATATTCTGTTTTCATGAACCCATCCATTCCCAATTATTTCCATCCTTCCTGAGTAGCTCCAGTAGGGAAGGTGGATGATCTGGAAAGTGTACTAAAATAAAAATGTTCTAACATTTTCTATATCCATGAAGTAGATCACTTCTCCTTTTCATGTATTTTAGGCTTGCAGGTTAAAAGATCACCAATTGCACCCCATCAGATGCAATAGCTTCTTTTATTCCCTGAATCATTGGCACATTCTCTCCAGTTTAGGGCTGAAATCTTACAAAAAAAAACAATTAAAAAACCCATATCTGAATGTCCTTGTATTAAAGAGCTCCAACTTTCCTCGCCATTGCCAATATCATTTCTTTATCTCCAGGAACAAGCAGGAATGTAGTCTTCACATATGGGTATCGTCAGTACCGACGGAGCCTGCGCGGGAACGCTCCCCAGCGTCCAATTAGAAAGCTTTTGGTAGCATCCCACAGCACCTGCGTGCTGCCTTCCCGCCTTTCCCAACTGTCTCTCTCCAGTTCTTCGTTTTCCGCGGAGCCGGCAGGTCGCACTTCCTGTCACCACAGAAAATATCCCATTTATTCTTTGATTTTGTGGTCGCGTCTGCCTTCCTTTGACGCTACACCGGTACCGCCGGTTCTTTCTTTCTTTTCCTTGTAAAAAAAAAAAAAATCTTTTCCTGAAGTCTTCCAGCTTTTTTCTCCTCTGGTGCCACGTGCCATTTTGGGCACAAGGCCCAACTTTCCTCTACAATGCAAAAACCCGCTTCTGGTTTTAAAAAGTGTTCCAAGTGTGGCGGTACCATCTCCGTCACCGACACCCATGAGTGGTGCCTCAAATGTTTAGGTCCTGACCTCTCTATCTCCGAGTGTGTTGCCTGTGGGATGATCTCGAAGAGGGGTCGGCAAAACCGAGCTGCTAAACTTAGCATCCTTTTTCCCTCCGATGCAGCATCTGTGGCATCAACATCTTCCAGGGCTTTGTCTTCCTCCCATGGATCTCAGGTAACTAAACATAAGTCTAGCCGGTCCTCAAAGGGTAGATCTCCTTCTAAGTATCGAGATGCCTCTGGCGTTGCCCTTGAGGGACTCACACCGGCAAAATTGCCCCGGCGGGAGGCTTCGGCTTCCAAAGCATCATCGGGGCTCCAGGATGTTCTCGAGGCCCCAACCTCCGCAGAACTACTGGTGCCATGCTCTGGGGTACTGGCCGCTTTGTCCGGTACCGATACCCAGGCATCGGCAGCGTCGATAGACCAGAGATTCTTGGCTATTGAATGCAGTCTGGCGGCTCTTCTTTCGGCATCGATGCCCCCGAAACCGCTTCAGACAATTCAACCGGTACCGGCACCTACATCGGTACCAGGGCCAATTGTATCGACGTCGGCAGGTGGACTACCGGTACCGGCACCTACATCGGTACCGGGGCCAATTGCATCAATGTCGGCAGGTGGACTACCGGTACCGACGCATGCTGTGCCTTCTGGTACTGACAAGTCGGTACCGGACCCTGTCGATACCAACTTCGATCGGTACCGGTATCGTGCGCTGCACGATTACCCGGGCAGGAGATACTTTGAATCCTCCGACGAGTCTGAAGACTCTGACAGCTCTGTCGATACCAGAGTACTTCTTCCTGAGGATTCTTCCTCTCCTAAACATAGGATGTCCCCTCCAGAGGATATATCCTTCCAGGATTTTATCCGGGATGTGGCTCGAGGTCTTTCCATCACAGTGGCTCCTGAAACAGAGCCTAGGGCAAAGGAATTGGAGATTCCTTTTCGTCTCTCCGGTCCAGTCCAGGAACAGTAGGGTAGTCAACCTCCTTCAGCAACTGAGGACTGAAAACTTCAAAGCAATGCTGACAGCCTATCTAGCTCCCCCTATTGTCAGAGAGCCAGTCTTTTCAGTCCTCAGCAGCTGAGGAGATGTTTGCTGACAGGTTCCGAGAGGAGAAAACTGAAGTATTGTACTTTTAAAGACTCCTGTCTAGCCCTAGCTGGGTTGGTTCTTCTTAGGAGTGCTGTGGGTATCTGGGACTTAAAGCTTAAGTCCGGAAAAAAAATATATATATAGTTACCACAGGTAAACAAGTGAAAGTAAGGACGGGGGTCTGCTGCCGGCTTAGGCAGTAGAGGCAGAGCCTGCCTCGCAGACGGGACCTTTCCAGGTGAGCAGAGCACAGTCCTGGGAGCTCCGCAGACCAAAGGACTCACGACTTTCTCAGCCGCGGGCAGCGGAACTGGAAAGTTCGGTGAGCAGGCGGCGATATTTCAGGTCTGTGTTTATTTTTCTGGGTTTTCAAGCCACGATCCTTGATTCGCCGGGAGGGCAGCGAGGCTTACAGGACCGATGGGGTTTTTAGGGTCGGCTTGCTGCGCGCATTTTGGGTAGCGCCGTTTTGTTTCAGGTTACTGTTTTTGAGGGCAGAACAAAGCTGGTAGTTTGCTAGATGGAGAAGACTTCAAGGAATCAATCTGCGGGCAAGCCTCAGGCCTCGGGGGGAAAAGCGGGAACGGCGGCCATTTTAAAGCCGGCTGCCGTTTCTCCCGTGCTTCCACAAAAGACTCAAAAGAAAAGAGTGAAGTCAAATAAGGAGTCCCCAATGCTAAAGAGAGATCCCGTTCCCGTTGCAGAGGGTTATGAGGGGTTACAGTCTATTTTTTTGCCGAATTTTATTTTAGCCCTTCACAGGGCTTATTGCTTAAGGTTGGAGCAGGGGCAGAGCAAAGACGTTTTGCCTTGCCTGCCAGTTGTGTCTCCTCTCCCTGGCGCGGCAGGAGACCCAAGCGAAGGTCCTTCCAAGCCGAGACTTGCGGCGGGGGGCGTTTTTGTGGGGCCAGATCCGCTGTCTCTCGATTTTCAAAACCCAGAGGAGGGGGAGATCCCTTCTGAGTCTGGGGGAGATTGCTGGCCGGAAGACCTTGAAGAGGGTGAGCTAGCACCTGGTGAGGATCCCAATCTTTTCCGTGTGTTTAGAAAAGAGGAGTTGGGAGCATTAATTTCTCAATCTCTGGCAGCTTTAAATATTGCTTTACCGGCGTTGCCAGTAGAACCGTTGGAGGATCCCTTATTGCAGGGATTTAGAACTGAGCAGCGCTGTTTCCTGGTACATCGTGTTATTAAACAGATGGTAGAATCGGAATGGGAATGCCCCGAGGCCTCCTTGCGAGGTGCACGGGCGCTTGGACGTTTATATCCAATTCCTCAGGAGGAAAAGGAATTGGTGCGTATGCCGAAAGTCGATGCACTAGTCTCGGCTGTGACTAAGAAAACTACTATCCCTGTTGAGGGGGGAACGGCCCTTAAAGATCTGCAGGATGGAAAGTTGGAGACCATTATCAAGCAGGCATTTGAAACCAGTGTGCTGGCTTTACAAACAGCCATCTGTGGGGCCTACGTATCCAGAGCTTCAATTAGGTGGCTGCAAGCAGATTCCTCTCCAGGCTTGGATGGAGCGGCAGCGCAGGAAGGAGCGAAACTGGAATCAGCTACGGCATATCTGGCCAACGCTTTTTATGATCTGGTGCGGATGTCGGCTAAATCCATGGCTTCAGTCATTGCCGCAAGGAGATTTCTCTGGCTGAGGAATTGGGCGGCGGACACGTCTTCCAAGATGCGTCTTAGTAGGCTGCCTTATAAGGGTAAGCTGCTTTTTGGTGAAGCGTTGGACAAGATTATAAAGGATTTAGGAGACTCCAAAGGCGGACGTCTGCCAGAGGACCGTCCAAAAGGTCAGAAGCACGGTTCTGCGCAGCGGGGTCAGAGCCAAGAGGCACGCAGATTCAGAGGCTCCCGGTTTGCACCTTATCAGAAAGGATGATCCTTCGGGTCCAGGGGACAGTCCTTTCGAGGTGCTCGAGGGTTTGGAAGAGGGTTTCCCGGACCCCAGTCGGGCGCAGCTAAGAAGCCACAATGAGACGAGGGAGGTCCAGGCGGAAAATCTAATAGGAGGTCGGTTGCAGTTCTTCCTCTCCGCCTGGACCGCCATAACCTCGGACCACTGGGTATTGGAGATAATTCACGATGGCTATTTTCTGGAGTTAGAGCAACTGCTACAGGGAGCTTTGTGAGATCGCCATGCGGGTCTTCCGCAAAAGCTTTAGTAGTGCAGCAGACGCTTCAACGGTTGCTGGACATCCAAGCGGTCGTTCCTGTTCCCTCAGACCAGTGCGGTTTAGGTCGATACTCCATTTATTTTGTAGTTCCCAAAAAGGAGGGTTCTTTTCGGCCAATCCTCGATCTCAAGCACGTAAACCGCTGTTTAAAGGTGCTGCATTTTTGGATGGAAACGCTGCAGTCCGTGATTCGGTCCGTGCAGCCGGGGGAGGTTCTGTCCTCTATAGATTTGACAGAAGCGTATTTACACATTCCCATCAAACCTCAGCATCAAAGGTTCTTGCATTTTGTGGTACCCATGGGCCATTTTCAGTTTCGCGCCTTGCCGTTCAGTTTGGCGACGGCGCCTCGCACATTCACAAAGGTGATGGTGGTTGTGGCAGCAGCTTTGCGGAAGGAGGGTATCCTCGTGCATCCTTATTTGGACGATTGGCTCATCCAGGCGCGGTCAGTGCCGGAATTGAGAGAAGCCACTGCCCGGCTAGTGGTGTTTCTAGAGAGTTTAGGTTGGGTGGTCAATCGCTGCAAAAGTCAGTTGTCGCCCATGCAGTCCCTGGTGTTTTTGGGAGCTTTGTTAGACACGAAACGGGGAGCGGTTTTTCTCCTGGAAGTCCGGGTGCAGAAGCTGTTACGACAGGTGACCGCCTTTTTGCGTCTCAAGGCTCCAACAGCTTGGAGATACCTGCAGCTTCTGGGTTCGATGGCAGCGACTTTGGATTTTGTGCCGTGGGCCAGGGCGCATATGAGGCCGCTTCAACACGCCCTGCTCTCCCGTTGGTCTCCGCAGAAACATCCTCTCAGTCAGCGATTGAGTTGTCCGACCGACATTTCCATCAGTCTACAGTGGTGGAGCGATCCCATCCATCTCCGGGTGGGCATGCCGTTGGACGCTCCGGGATGGGTGTTACTCACCACGGATGCACGTCTCTCTGGTTGGGGGGCTCATTGTATGGCTCAAGTAGCTCAGGGCCGATGGCCGGTGGAGATGGCCAACTGTTCCATCAATCAACTGGAGATGAGAGCGGTAGCACTAGCGTTGCAGAAGTTCGAGCCGCTTGTGAGAGGCAAAGCGGTGCGAGTGTTCTCGGACAATGCGTTCACCGTCTCCCATATCAATCGACAGTGCAGTACAGGCAGTACTGTTTTGTTGATGGAGTGTCAGGCGCTAATGCAGTGGGCGGAGAAGCATCTTCTAGCTCTGTCGGCGGCGCATGTCGCAGAAAAGGACAATGTGCAAGCGGATTTTCTCAGTCGACAGCATTTGGATCCCGGGGAATGGCGGCTGAACGACGCTGTTTTTCACGACATAACAAGGCGTTGGGGACAGCCGGTAATGGATCTCATGGCAACTTTCGACAATTCCAAGACGGTCCGATTCTTCAGCAGGCGCAGGGAACACATGTCTGAAGGTCTCGACGGTTTAGTACAAGCTTGGCCGGCGGGGGAGCTGCTCTATGTCTTTCCGCCGTGTCCGATGATAGTTTGAGTGGTTCGCAGGATCGCTTGGTATCGGGGAATGGTGATTCTAATCGCCCCAGACTGGCCGAGACGAGCATGGTATGCAGACCTCGTGCGTTTGCTGGCCGACCGTCCTTGGAGCTTACCGAACCAAATGAATTTGTTGTACCAGGGGCCTATTCTCATGCCGCAGGTGGATCGCTTCTTGCTTATGGCTTGGCTCTTGAGAGGGGCTGGTTGAGGCATAGGGGCTATTCCGCGGTGGTGGTCAACACCATGCTTCAGGCTAGGAGACAGTCGACGGCTTTGGCTTATATCCGTGTTTGGCGGATCTTTGAAGACTGGTGCGCAAGACATAGAGTTCACTCGAGTATGGCCGGAGTGCCAGACATTCTATCGTTTCTCCAAGATGGGCTGGATAAAGGCTTAGCTTTGAGTACTTTGAAGGTGCACCTGGCGGCTATCTCTTGCTATCGGGGCAAGGTGCTGGGCCGTAGTGTGTCCTTACATCCGGATGTGCAACTCTTTCTTCGAGCGGTTAAGAACCTGCGGCCTCCTCGAAGGCCGATAGTGCCTCTGTGGGACTTAAATTTGGTCCTGAGAGTGTTGATGCGGGCTCCTTTTGAGCCGATGAGGAGAATGGCGTTAAGGGAGCTTTCGTGGAACACGGCTTTTTTAGTCGCATTGTGTTCCGCTAGGCGGATTTCCAATTTGCAGGCGTTGTCATGCAGGGAACTGTATATTCCGTTTTTGGAGGAGAAGGTGGTTTTGCGGCCGGTGCCTTCCTTTCTTCCGAAGGTAGTGTCTAGTTTTCATCTGAATCAGGCGATATCGCTTCCTACTTTTAGGACAAATTTGGCTTCTGAAGGGAGCGCTTCTCTGCATAAATTAGATCTTGGCAGAGTTCTGCACTGGTACCTCAAACGCACTCAACCTTTTCGCAAGTTGGATAGGTTGTTTATTCTGTTTGCAGGAGCACGCAAAGGAGAAGTGGCTTCTAAGGCCTCCATTTCCCGCTGGGTGAAACATGCAATAGCGACTTCGTTTCGAACAAGCGGGAAAAGCGCACCGGAAGGTCTAAGAGCTCATTCCACTCGGGGGCTAGCAACGTCCTGTGCCGAGAGATCATTGATTCTTCCAGTGGATATTTGTCGGGCGGCGACATGGTCGTCCTTGCATTCTTTTGTGAAGCATTATCGTTTAGACGTGCAGGCTGCGGGAGACGTTAAAGTCAGTGTGGCTGCTGTTGTGGCAGGGTTGTTGGGACCATCCCGTGTGTAGGTACTGCTTTGATACTACCCAACTGTTCCTGGACTGGCCCGGAGAGACGAAAAGGGAGAATAAATTAGGCCTTACCTGCTAAATGTCTTTCCTTGAGTATTCTCCGGGCCAGTCCAGGACCCACCCAGTTTGTAGTTGAGGGTCGTTCAAGGACTTTCTGGTTCTCTGCGGAGGACCGGGCTAGGGAGTTCCCGTGAGGAGCTGTACTCTGCTTCCGGGGGTCTGGTCCACCAGGTATAGCACAGTATAACGGGACATTCCTCAGTTTCTAAATGTATAGGTTTTTAGGTTTCTATGTTTTTAAATTTGCTTGTAAAGAGGCAAGCTCCTGAGTTCTCTGATGTAGTTGCATTTGATGGTTCATCCATAGGGTTCTGTATTGGGGGTTACCGCTTAGACATTGGTAGACTGGCTCTCTGACACTAGGGGGAGCTAGATAGGCTGTCAGCAAAGCTTTGACATTTTCAGTCCTCAGTTGCTGAAGGAGGTTGACTACCCTACTGTTCCTGGACTGGCCCGGAGAATACTCAAGGAAAGACAATTAGCAGGGAAGGCCTAATTTATTCTTTTACAGTATCCTAAAGCTCCCAAAGAGGCAGCTACTTTGCCTATTCATGAGATCTTGCATGATCTCATGCTAAGGATGTGGGAAACACCTCTCACCACTTCTCCTCATTCTCGTAGGCTCGATACCATGTATCGAGTTCCCCCCTGTCCTGGATTTCAAAAACCTCAGCTGCCCCACCATTCCATGGTGGTGGAATCAGCTATGAGAAGGATCAAGAGTGCAAAAAGACATGCATCTAATCCTCCAGGACGTGAATGTAGAACTCTTGATGCCTTTGGGCGTAGAACCTTCCAGGCTTCTATGCTTTCTGCCAGGATTAGTTCCTACATTTTATATATGGGAATGTTCCTTAAGGAAGTTACAGGAGATCTAGAGCTTTTGAGCCCTCTCCTTCCTGATGATAAGAGACAAGATTATCTTGCACTTATCAAACATGCTCAGGATGTTTCCAAATTCATAGATCGTGCAGCTTTTGATTGTTTTGAGTGCATAAGCAGAACTTCTGCTATTGCCATAGGTGCACGTAGGATTGCCTGGCTCCAGGCATCTGACTTGGAACTTTGGGTACAGGACAAACTGGGGAATATTCCTTGCACAGGAGAGAATCTCTTTGGCAAAAATTGGCAAGAGAAAGCTAATGAGCTAGATGCTGATAATCTCACCTTGGATAGATTATCAAAATCTACAGCTGATCCTGCAAGGAAAAAGTCCTACAAAAAACATTATTCACTAGAAAGAAGTTGTTCTACCCATCCTAAACCCAGCAAGGGCATCATTCGGGTCAGTCTGCCCAAAAGGGTCAGCAACAACCTAAACAAAGAAAAACAAAGGCTGCTAAGCCTCAACCGGCTCAGCAGACTCAGCTTTCACAGGGGCTTTGACTCTCATCTAGAGAACTTTGTCTTCCTGGCCCTCAACGGGCCAGAGCCTTCCACCATTCCAGGAAGGTTATGTTATTTTGCCCCCAGATGGAGGCAGATAACAGCACAAAGTTGGACTCTGTCCATTGTAGGAGAGGGGGGTACAAGCTTCACTTCCTCAGCATGCCCAACTACCAGTTAGATCACGAGGTCAGTCTGCTTCTTGCCCAAAGGGCAATAGAAGAAGTACCTATCCATCAACAAGGTGCAGGGTTCTACTCCCCCTTTTTCCTTATTCCAAAGAAAACAGGAGGGCACACACCCATTTTGGACCTCAGAGAACTGAACAAATTCCTGTTCAAAGAGAAATTCAAAATTATTTCTCTGGGAACTCTACTGCCATACCTTCAGAGTCAGGACTGGCTTTGTTCTCTAGATCTCAAGGATGCATACACTCATGTTCTCATCCATCCAACTCACTGAAGGTTTCTTCGCTTTCTATTTCAAGGGAAGCACTACCAATACAGAGTTCTTCCTTTTGGCCTGGCCTCGACACCAAGGGTGTTCACAAAATGCATGACTGTGGTGGCAGCATTTCTCCGCACCCTAAAAATATTTGTCTTTCCTTACTTGGACAATTGGCTCATTCGAGCCCCATCAGAGCCAGAGGCCAGGTTTTCTCTATCTCACACAATGCGTATCATTCAATATTTGGGAATTGTCATAAACTTCCCAAAATCCAACCTAGCTCCCACTCAGTCTCTAGAGTTCATAGGAGCCCTGCTGGATACCAGACGGACAAGGGCCTATCTTCCACAGTCCCACTGCCTTCGCATTGTGCAGTTAGCTTCCCAAGCAATGCTAAAGTCTCACCTCACTGCTCGGGAAATGTTACAATTGCTAGGCCACATGGCATCCACCATGCATGTGGTCCCTTATGCCTGCCTCCATATGAGGGCAGCCCAGTGGACTCTATCCACTCAGTGGACTCAGGCGTCAGGTTGCCTGTCAGACAAAATAGCAACCTCAGATCGTCTTACTTTGTCTCTCCAATGGTGGCAGTCACCCCAGAATCTTTTGGTGGGGTCCCCTTTTCAGCAATCCCCACCCCAAGTAGCTCTAACAGATGCCTCACAGGTGGGTTGGGGAGCCCATTTGCAAGGGCTCTCTACCCTGGGTTCCTGGACTCCACAGGAGACCGATGTACACATCAATCTCCTAGAGCTCAGAGCAATCTTTCTTGCTCTTCGATTCTTTCACACCCAGCTCAGATACAAAACTGTCCTAACTCAAACGGACAACCAGGTAGCCATGTTCTATGTGAACAAGCAGGGTGGAACAGGCTCTCTCTCACTCTGCAATGAAGCTTTGTGACTTTGGGCCCTCGCCAGAGAGCATCAGATTCATCTCCTTGCAGTGTATCTTCCAGGCATTCAAAACTCTTGGGCAGACAGATTCAGTCGAGTTCTGCTTCCACACAAATGGTCTCTCCATGCAGACCAGGTGTCCAACATTTTCCAATTTTGGGGAACCCCGGACATAGACACCTTTGCAAGTCTGCTGAATGCCAAACTTCCCCGGTTCTGTTCCAGAATTCCGGCTCAGGGTTGTCAGGCCAGGGATGCCTTCCTCCTCCATTGGGGTCGGGACTTTCTGTATGCCTTCCCACCCATTCCCCTAATTCCCAGAACTTTATTCAAGCTTCAGAGAGACAGAGGCCATATGATTCTCATAGTCCCACATTGGCCACGACAAGTGTGGTACCTTCTGCTCTTACATCTCTCTCAAGCTCCATCTCTGGAGTTGGGATCTGCTCCAGATCTCCTATCCCAGGAAGACGAGATGCTGTGGCATCCCAATCCCCAGTCTCTACATCTCAGGGCCTGGTTGCTGAAAGCCTAGAACTTCATGGTCTTAACCTTTCTCAGCAAGTAAAGGATATCTTTTATGCTTCCAGGAAACCATCCACAAGATGCTCTTATGCTTTCAAGTGGAAAAGGTTTTACCATATGGTGTTCGCAGAAGGGTCTTAACCCTCTTGCAATACTTCTGGAATCATTACTAGAATATCTCCTTCATCTGTCTAATGCAGGGCTTAAGACCAATTCAGTGAGAGTTCATTTGAGTGCTATTGCAGCTTCTCCAGGAACAAGCAGGAAGTCAGTCCTCACATATGGGTGACGTCGGCGCCGACGGAGCCTTCGTGGAGCAATTTCCCCAGCTTTCAAAGAAAGCCTTTGGGAATTGCAGCGCGCATGCGAGGTCCCCTTCCCGCCCAAGGGTGTCATCTTGCTCAGTCTTCTTTTTTCCGCGGAGCCCTACAGACGTTGTTTGTGATCGCCGCTGAAAAAGTTGATTTTATTTAATATTCTTTTCTCGGTTCGACGCCAGATCCTTTTCCCGCCCGGGCCCGATACGCCGGTATCGAGTCCGTTCTTTATTTTTTCGGTTTTTGTCCTTCGTGACTAGCGTTCGCGCCATTTTTCTTTTTTCACTGGCAGCCCTGTCTTTTGACCTCGCAGGGGCCCTTTTTCCCCCGATGGCTGCCAGCGGGTTTAAAAAGTGTGATCGTTGTAAGAAGCTTATGTCTCTTACCGACACACACGACTGCTGCCTCCGCTGCCTCGGACCTGATCATGACCCGATGATCTGTGGTTCGTGTGGCAAAATGTCCTCAAAAGCGTTGAGGAGTCGGCAGCATCAGAAAGAACGAATCTTCCTTGACTCCGCGTCCGGCCGGGCCCGGACCTCGTCAGAGGCTTCGACATCCTGGGACTCCGGTCCTGAGCATCGTCGGAGTTCCTCTGAGCGGGGGTCTCCTGCCCGGGAACATCATAGGAAGAAGAAACCCGAGAGGGCGGCGTCGGTGGATGCTCCTGGTTCCTCGAGGGCCAGGTCGCATAGCCCCGATAGCCGTCCCGGGTCCTCGGAGTCAGAGAGGCCTTCAAAACATCCTCGTCTCGAGATGGAGTCTCCTGGACATGTGAGTACTGTAGTCCTCGTGGACTCGCCTCCGAAGGAGCCGATGTCGGGGCCCAAGTCGGGGACTGCTGGGTCTCCTGAGCTCGGACTCAGGTTGACGGCCTTGGAGAGCAGTTTTGCTGCCTTCATGGACCAGCAGCGGGCATTGATCGCTGGCCTTGCCGGTGCATCTGCCCCGACCACCGGGACGTCGACGTCCAAGTCAACCCCGGAGACCGAGCTGATCCTCGAGTCCATGCGAGCTCGAGTCGATCCTCGGTCACGGTCTCCCTCGGCCTCCCGTTCGGGACCGAGGTCGTCGACGCCGGCCTCGGCATCGGGGCGGAGGGCATCGGTGCCCGCCCGACTGGAGCCACTCGATTCCTCCTCCGAGGAGTCGGGCTGGGAGACGGAGGACGAAGAGTCACCCGGTACTTTTCAGACTCGGTGTATCCCATCGGACTCGCCTTAGTCCGAACCTCGGAGACGGTCCCCCCCGGAGGACACCCGGTTCTCGGACTTCGTGCGGGATATGGCCAAGGCCTTGGCATTCCCCACGGATCCCGAGGAGGAGCCTCGAGCCGAAGAGCTCGATGCCCTCCAGTATGACTCTCCCCCGAAGGAGGCCTTTACTGTACCGGTTCCTCCGATGCTGGAGCGACTTCTCTTCCGCATGTGGGAGAGCCCGGCATCGGCACCGGTGTTAAGCAAGCATGTCAATTCCATTTATCGAGTCCGCAAGAGCCCCGGGTTCCAAAAGGCACAACTACCGCACCATTCCATGGTGGTGGAATCGGCCATGCATCGACTCAAGAGTCAGAAGATGCACTCCTCGGTGTCTCCCGGCCGGGAGGCCCAGAACCTGGATGCCCTCGGTAGGAAGTGCTTCCAGGGCTCTATGCTTGCTTGTCGAGTCCAGACCTACCAGCTCTACATGGGCATGTATCTCCGGGACCTGGCAAAGGAAATTGCCGGGTTCTCTGCTGGTCTCTCCGAGGAACCTTTGCAGAGGTTCCAGGCCTTGTCCACTGGTATTCGAGAGTGCTCGAAGTTTATTTCTCGAGCAGCCTACGATGGCTTCGAAGCATCGGCTCGGGTAGCCGGAGCCAGCATCGGTGCCTGCCGACAGGCTTGGCTTCAGTCATCCGACCTCGAGCCATGGGTACAGGACAAGTTGGTCGATGTCCCCTGCAGAGGTGAGAACCTCTTTGGCAAGCCCATGGCTGAAAAGGCTGCACAGATCGAGACCGAGACTCTGACCAGGACTCGGCTGTCCAGAAAATCCTCTGCCCCTTCTCAGAAGAAGAAGGGCTCGGGGAAAAAGCCCTTTTACCCGAGGAAGGCGGCTGCCTATAAACACTACCCTCATTATCAGGCCTCTGCAGCTCCCCAACAGGGTCAGCAGGCCAAGGGACGGGGTAATGGGTCCCGTAGGCAGCAGGCCCCCAAGCCCACAACACCGGCCCCTGCTCAGCAGGGTGGGGTTTTTGACTCCATCAGCATAGCCTCTTCCCCTCCGCTGGTTTCTCTCAGCACAGGAGGCCGGCTGGTCCACTTTGCCCACAGATGGTCAGCCATCACATCAGATACCTGGGTGCTTCATATAGTTCAAAAAGGCTATCTTCTACACTTTTACCAGGTACCTCCCTCCTACTTTCCAGGGGAGCCTCCAAGACTCCCTCTGCACAGGGATTTACTCCTTCAGGAGTTAATAAGTCTTCTTCAGGAACAGGCTGTGGAACCGGTGCCCCACCACCTGAGAGGTCACGGCTTTTATTCCAGGAACTTTCTGGTACCAAAAAGAACAGGAGGCCTCAGACCCATCCTAGACTTGTGCAACCTCAACAAGTTCCTGGAGAGGGAAAAGTTCAAGATGCTTACCCTTGGAATCCTGCTGCCCTACCTCCAGCAGGGAGACTGGCTATGCTCCTTAGATCTAAAGGATGCATATACTCACATCCTTATTCATCCAGACCACAGACAATATCTCAGGTTTGTTGTGGGAGGAAATCATTACCAGTACAGAGTACTGCCCTTTGGCCTATCCTCCGCCCCCAGGGTGTTCACCAAATGCCTGGCAGTGGTGGCGGCCTATCTAAGACTTCAAGGCCTTTTTGTGTTTCCATACCTGGACAACTGACTCATCCGAGCCCAGTCTTCCCAAGAAGCCACTCAGGCCACTCATCGCACTGTGACTCTACTCTACTCCAGCACTTGGGATTTGTCATAAACTTCGCAAAGTCCACTTTGCTCCCCTCTCAAAATCTCGAGTTCATAGGCGCCAGGTTGGACACTCTTCAGGCGCGGGCCTTCCTGCCTCTGGACAGGGCCAACAGGCTCATGGATCTCGCCAGCCACTTTCACAGCAATTCCCTGGTCTCTGCCAGGCAATTTCTGAGACTGCTCGGCCATATTTTCTTCCACGGTCCATGTGACCCCCAATGCCCGCCTGAACATGCGTCCTGCTCAGTGGTGCCTTCGCACTCAATGGCATCAGGCCACAGGGAGCCTGGCAGACTCAGTACTGATATCCGACCTGCTGGTCTCTTCTCTGCGATGGTGGCTTCATCTGCCGAACCTGGTGCTAGGAGTGGATTTTCAATCTCCTCCGCCTTCTCAGGTACTGACATCCGATGCTTCTCTCCTGGGTTGGGGAGCACATTGCCAAGGGACATGTACTCAAGGCCTCTGGACACCTTGGGAGTCTGCTCAGCAGATAAACTTCCTGGAGCTCAGAGCCATCCGCCTAGCTCTGAGAGCCTTCTCCGAACTCACTTCTCATCAGTCTGTGCTGGTACAGACGGACAATCAAGTTGCCATGTTCTACGTGAACAGACAAGGAGGCACAGGCTCCTTCCTTCTCTGTCAAGAGGCACAAAAACTGTGCTCTTGGGCCGTCGACCATGGCATCCTCCTCAAGGCTGTCTATCTCCCTGGTCAGGAAAATTACCTAGCAGACAAGCTGAGCAGGATCCTCCAACCACACGAGTGGAGATTGGATCCGTTGGTGGTTCAACGGATCTTTCTCAAGTGGGGCCTCCCCACCATAGATCTTTTTGCCAGTCCTCTGAACCGGCAACTTCCTAGATTCTGCTCTCGACAACCGCATCCTCTCAGAGTAGCGACAGATGCCTTTCTGATTCCGTGGTCCACGGGCCTGTTGTATGCCTTTCCTCCCATGCCACTAGTGTCTCGGACACTTTTCAAGGTTCTCAGGGACAGAGCCTCGATGATCCTGGTAGCTCCCAGGTGGCCGAGACAACCCTGGTTCCCGCTTCTGCTGCAGCTGGCGGTGGACACTCCTCTTCCTCTGGGGTTTCAACCCGATCTCCTGTCACAGGATCAGGGAACTCTCCTACACCCCAACCTCCGGTCCCTTCATCTGATGGCCTGGCTGCTGAAAGGGTAGTCCTTGCTCCCCTCCTGCTGCCTCGGGAGGTGGAAGAGGTCGTCTTGGCCTCCAGACGGCCATCCACCTGGAAGTCCTACGCTCTTAAGTGGCGTCGGTTCTCCGTATGGTGTGCTCAGCACTCTGAGAACCCCTTCTCCTGCTTGGTGGCAGTGGTCTTGCAATATTTGCTTTACCTCTCCAATCTTGGCCTTAAGTCCAACTCTGTCAGGGTCCACCTCAGTGCTCTCTCTACGCATCACGCACCGGTAGATGGCAGGCCTCTTTCCAACCACCCTTTGGTGGCTCGTTTTCTCCGAGGCCTTCTTCTCCTTAAGCCTCCTTTGCGCCCACCAGCCCCTGAATGGGATCTGAATGTGGTCTTGCAGCGGATTACCTGTCCGCCCTTTGAACCTATGGCTACCTGCCCTCTTCGTTTTCTTTCCTGGAAAACCTTGTTTTTGGTAGCCCTTACCTCTGCTAGGCGCGTTAGTGAACTGCAGGCCCTAGTGTCTGATCCTCCTTACACTAGGTTCTACAGAAATCGACTAGTCTTACGGACTCACCCTAAGTTTCTTCCAAAAGTGGTTTCTCCTTTTCATCTCAACCAGGAGGTGGTTCTTCCGACCTTCTTTCCCAGGCCGCACACCAGCCGGGCTGAAATGGTCCTGCATACCCTGGACTGTAGGAGGGCCTTGTCCTTCTACCTTGACCGTACGCGCGGGAGCATAGGAGGGCTGTTCAGCTCTTCGTTTCTTTTGACCCCAATAAGTTGGGGCTACCTGTCTCCAAGCGTACGTTGTCCATATGGGTTGCTGACTGTATCGCTTGGGCTTATGGGGCAGCTGGCCTCTCGTTGGAGGGTCGAGTCACGGCTCATCGTGTCAGGGCGAAGGCTGCGTCAGTGGCTCATCTCCGCTCTGTTCCGTTGGCAGACATCTGCCGGGCCGCTACTTGGTCTTCAAGCCAGACTTTTGCGGCCCATACTGCCTGGAGAGGGAGTCCGGCAGGGTCAGTGCTTTCGGACAGGCAGTCCTCCATAATCTCTTTGAGGTTTAGGCAACTCCTACCCTCCTGCCCTGTTGTTGGGCTACTGGTTGGGGGCGTTTTCAGAGAAGATTCCTTCCTTCTGTGCTGCTGAGCTACAGGGAGCTCATTTTTGTGCTTGAGGTCTCCGGTAGCCTTAAGCTTGGGAATCCCATATGTGAGGACTGACTTCCTGCTTGGTCCTGGAGAAAGAGTAGTTACTCACCTGTAACAGGTGTTCTCCAGGAGCAGCAGGAATCAGTCCTCACAACCCTCCCTCCTCCCCTTGGAGTTGCAGTCATGTGATTTAGTTTTTGCTAATTTTTTTGCTGTCTTTTAGCTATGTCATCAGACTGAGCAAGATGACACCCTTGGGCCGGAAGGGGACCGCGCATGCGCGCTGCAATTCCCAAAGGCTTTCTTTGAAAGATGGGGAAATTGCTCCGCGAGGACTCCGTCGGCGCCGACGTCACCCATATGTGAGGACTGATTCCTGCTGCTCCTGGAGAACACCTGCTACAAGTGAGTAACTACTCTTTCTCTCAAGACTTTAAATGGGCAACCTATTTCCTCTCATCCTATCATAGCGAGATTTATGAGAGGCCTTCTTCTAACTAAGCCTCCCGTTAAGCCACCACCGGTGGCATGGGATTTAAATCTGGTTCTTGGCCAGCTCATGAAGCCGCCTTTTGAAGCATTAGCTACTACCTCTTTGAAATTCCTTTCCTGGAAAGTTATTTTTCTTATTGCAATAACATCAGCACGTCACATCAGTGAATTGCAAGCATTGGTGACTGATCCTCCTTATACAAGGTTCCATCATGATAAGGTAGTCCTTGGGACTCATCCTCACTTTATGCCAAAGGTGGTTTCATTTTTATTCATATTCATAGATAATAACAGTAACAATAGTAACAATTCCACACGGTAAGCATTCACAAATCACATAATAGCTGCTTCAAACATCTGTACCAAAGCAGATTACCCCCTATTGCCCTAACAAATCTCACCATCTCCCACCGCTGACATCCGGCAGTTATTTAGTTCAGCAGCAGTAGCATTACCACATCCGTAAGATGTACCGACAGGTAAATCAAAGAAAAAAGCTCCTATAGTCCTATCCCCCCTCCCCCCCTTCCCTATCCCCCCTCCTCCCTGCTTCCCTCCCCAGCCACCTGTATCATGAGGGCCTGGGACATACGTGCTATGACACTCCCCTCACACACTTTACTCCCCCCCCTCCCCTCCAGACCCCACCTCCACCTCCAACTCATCCCGCGTATTGTTCAGTATCGGGGCCCATACCTTCACAAAGTCGTCCAGGTGCCGTGCACCCAACAGGCGTGCTGTACAACGCTCCATTTGGAGCAATAGCTGTATGCGGCGCTCCCACTCTAAGATGTTCGGTTCTGTGGACGATACCCAGTGCCCTAGAATCACTTGCTTAGCTGTTAGGAAGCCCTTCTCGCAGAGCAGACGTTTACTCCCGTCCACCCAGGCTGTACCCTCATATGACCCAAAGAGACACCACTCAGGCGTAGGCTTCAGCTGTTGCCCTATCCAGTCACCCAACTTCCCCGTAACTTTAACCCAAAAGGATTGTATGGCAGGACACCACCAAAATTTATGTGCCAACGTACCCCTCCCCCCCTTACATGTCTGGCACACATCAGTAGAGGCTAGTCCCGCCCGAGCCGCCCAGACATCATGCACATATCCTCGCCACAAGAACTTATATTGCACTTCCTGTAGCTGTGCTGATTCCGAGATTGTTTGGATATGGCGGAACGCATTCCTTAGACGCTCAACCGTGCCCTCTGGAATCGAATCTGCGCTCCATCTCTTCTCTAGCTCAACTAACCCACTCCAGTCCTCCCCTCCACTTAGTTCTCTCCCTAGAGTGCACACTGTAATTTTCCCCTCAAGGGTCTCAAAACGTTTCAGCAGGCTATTTGAGTCCCCTAACTGATCCCCCGCCATCTGACGCTGCAAACTTTGCACAAAATGCCGAGTCTGCAGATAAAAATAGAAATCTTGTACTGGCAGTTGATAGCGTCGCCGCAGAGATTGAAACGAGTCCAATCCTGTCGAACTCTCCATCCTCAGGTGTCCTACATACTCTAGACCATGCTGCCCCCACGTCTTGGCCACCATCCCCTGCTGTCCCGGCGGAAAGTCACCATTCCCCCGCAGTGGGAGACAATCAGAACACCTCCAATCGATTCCCTTCCACTGGCACAAGAATCTCCACGCTTGGCGTAGCGTCCCTAGGTATCCGGACCCTCTCCACCCCACAGGCAGTTCTCTGCTTGGCTTATGCAACCAATACATCCTATGACATGGTGTTGGTAACTGCTCAATCAATTCTATCGGTACTATGATCGCAGTCCCGGCCACTAAGTCCCTTAGAGGTCTCATCAAACTAACCAGATTGTACTCTCGCAGGGCTACCAAGCCTGCTCCTCCTGCCTGTACCGGCCATAGCAAAGTTGGGAAAGCAATTCGCGCCCTCTTCCCCCTCTACAGAAATCGCGATAAATGCTTATCCAAGAGTTTTAAATCCTTTCTCCGGAGCCATATCGGGGCATTCCTCAGTAATTAAATCCATCCCGGCATCTCAACCATTTTAAACAATGCTATCCTCCCTTTCAGCGAGATAGGCAGATCTCTCCATTTCCTCAGCCTGTCTGTGGTTTTACATAGCATAGGCTCTACATTCGCCGTGTATAAATTTTTTAGCTCACCAGGGATCTGTATACTTAAATAGCGAATCTTGCGTTCTGCCCACACTAACGGGAAGGGCTCACCCCATCCTTCTCTCAATTTCCCACCTACGTCCAACCCCATCGACTTTGTCTTATTTATTTTTAATCCAGAGAACTCCCCAAACTGTTCAATCACCGCTAAGGCAGATTTTAAGGAGTTCCGTGGGTTCGTCAGGCACAACAGGAGATCGTCCGCAAAGGCACTCACCTTCACCCCACTGTCCGACCATTGAATCCCCTGCACACCTCCTGCACGTTCTAGCATTCTCAACAAGGGCTCCATTTGCAAAAGGAATAACAGCGGTGACAGCGGGCAGCCCTGGCGCGTCCCTCTTTGCAATTCAAAGGTTTCTGAACATGCACCCCCCGTGTTTACAAAGGCCAAGGGTGCCTTATAAAATGCCTGTATGCAGCGCAAAAAAGGCTCCTGCAATACCAAAGCGGTTCAGCACCTCGAACATATACTCTCACGAAACTCTATCAAAAGCCTTCTCGGCATCTAGACTAACCAACAGAAGTGGCTCACCTCTCTGGACACACATCTCTGCCCCTAGGAGAACTTTACTGATATTGTAAAAGGCCTCTCTACCTTTGACGAAACCCGTTTGGCAGGGACTTATCAACCGGGGGAGAATCACTTGCAACTGGGTTGCCAGGATCGCAGCCAACACCTTCATGTCAAAATTAATCAGTGATATCGGCCGGTACGAAGCTGGATCCTCTGCATCCTTTCCCGCTTTGGGAATCACTGTAATTGATGCCGTCCTCATATCCCTGGGGAATCTTCCCTCATTCACCACCTCATTATAGACAGCCGCTAAGGACGGAACCAATTTCAGTTCTAGCATCTTATAAAATTCTACTCCGTATCCATCAGGTCCCGGAGCCTTGTGAGGTTTCCCCGCCCGAATCACCCGTTGAATTTCTCCTCCTTCTATTGGTTTGTTGAGGTCCTCCAATTCAGCGTCCGAAAGACGCGGAAGAGCGACGTCATCCAAAAACCTCTTCTCCTTCTCTCGATTGCCTGATTCCGCTGTATATAGTTCTTGATAGAACTGCCGGAAGACCTTTGCTATTCCTCTGGCATCTGACTGCTTAACCCCCACTTTATCTCGCACGGATGTCACCACTTTGGACCCTCTCCCCTCCTTCACTAGACGCGCTAACAAGCTGCCAGTTTTGTTCCCATATCGGAAAAACTGGTGTCGATAATATTGCATATTATACACCGCGCTCTCTTGGAGGATTTCATTAAGCTTATGCTGTACTTCCAAGTAACCCTGTACATGTTGCCTCCTACGTCTCCCCATGGCCAACCGTTTTAACCGCTGCATATCCTGCGTTAATACTAATATTTGTTCATTTATCCGGCGCCTTTCCTTTGCCACGTATGCTATTACATATCCTCGCAGTACTGCCTTCCCCGCCTCCCAACACAACATTGCAGACCGCACACTCGACTCATTATACTGCAAATATTCATCCCATTTTTGTTCCAAATATTTCTGAAACTCCATATTCTGCCACATCTGTCTAGGGAAGGTCCAGCGAGAGTCTCCCCTCTCTCTCCCCCTCCAATCCATGCGCACCATGGTGTGGTCAGAGATCAGAATCTGCTCAATTTCAGAACTGATCACTCTGCTGAAATCTCTCTCCGCTACCAGAATGCAGTCAAGCCGGGACCAAGTGTGGTGTACCCTAGACAGATGTGTTAAATCCTTCTCCCCTCCATGTAAGGTTCTCCATGTATCCACCAGTCCCCCTGTCTGGCATAGGTAACTCACTCCTCTCGTACTCCAGCCTCCCCTCACATTTGTGCTGGACCTGTCGAGCTCCGGATTATGGGGGCAGTTAAAGTCTCCCGCCAGAATAACTGGGACCCGAGGGGCCCTCCCCACTTTCTGACTTATCTGCCGGAAGAATCGATGGTCATATACGTTCGGAGCATATATGTTCCCTAAGTAAAATTCTTCGCCGTTCAACCTTAAATGCACAAACACGTAACGCCCCAAGGGGTCTGCCTCTTCCCCCAGCACTTCAACTTGGAGCTCTTTACTTAACAAAATTGCCACTCCTTTCCTCCTACCTCCTGCAGAAGCTGCAATTACCTGCCCCACCCATCTTTGTTTAAGCTTAGCATGTTCCGCCGCACTGAGGTGTGTCTCTTGCAAAAAGGCGATTTGGGCCCTATTCTTTCTCAAGGCCTGCAATATCTTAGTTCGCTTAATGGGTGAATTTATTCCCCCCACATTCCAAGTGATAAACCTCATGTTATCTCTCATTGGACCCCCTCAACTTGTTAGGAGCAAACGTTAATTCTCCCTTGCTCAGCCCGGGGGCGCCCAGCCTCACCCCCCAGCCCAGTGACCTCAGGAAACCAGCTATACGAACCGCCACCTTACCAGTTTTACCCCTCACCCTATCTATACTCTGCGGGACCCGGACCTTGTACCCCCCGTGCTTGGACCAGAAGGCCCACTTCCCCTCCCCCCCTCCCCCCACTGCCCCCCCCGTACGCTCCCCCCTCCCCCGATCCAGACCCTGTCCCTCCTCCCCCCCTCCCCTCCCGTTCCCCCCTTCCCTCCCTCAGTAAAAAACTTCCCTCCCATCTTCAGCCAGCATGGCTGATAAGTAGTCACCCTTGTGCACAGCGGGGCCGCCCCGACCCCTTTGCTGACAGCAATTTTCAAGTAGTCCCCTCCCCCCCTCATAGGAGCCCCGCACGGGATCTCCTACGTACCAGGCCTGTACTTGGCACCCATATTCAGGAGGGACTAGGCGTTCCATCACATATTCCCGCATTCCCACCCTAGATAGGTTATCTCTAAGCTATCAAATACTTTCAAACAGAAGAGAAACATACAAACAGAAAAACAGCAACACAGCACACTTCTAACTTGCACACACTGCGCCTCACGCAGGCAGTCCACAGTAACCAAAGCAACTGAAAGGTAAATTCAGTCCATTTCCAACCTCTCCACTCGTAACCGAGCGAGGCGGCCTCTGAGATGAGTCCCTCCACGCCACAGAGTTCACCGCCGCTCGCCGACCGAATTTTTGCAGCAATCCCCGGCTCTATACATTCACATTCTTAAGAGTCGGGGCTCACGTCTGATCCACCGGCCTGCTCTTGTGTGTTCTGATTCAGGCCTGCCAGAAAAACTTTGGCCGCTCCCGCAGAGTCAAAAACAAAACTCTTCCCCAAATTATGCACGCGTAGCGTAGCCGGGAAGGCTAAGGTAAACCTGATCTTCTTCTGGAATAGAGCTGAACATATAGGCGAGAACTCTTTCCTTTTCGCCGTTACTACAGCAGAGTAGTCTTGAAAGAGCAATATCTTGTTGTTGTTCAAGAGTAGCTGGCTTTGTTGTCGATATGCTCTTAATAGCATTTCCTTATGAGCGAAATTAAGGATCCGTGCTATCACTACTCGGGGCCTCTGCCTGTTCTCCATCTTCCCGCCAATACGATGGGCGCGCTCCACTTTGAGCTCACCTATTAAGGAGGCCAGTCCCAGAGATTTCGGGAGCCATTGCTCAATTAGCGGTAGCAGCTGTTGGTCCGTGGTCTCCTCCGGGATGCCCACAAGTCTGATATTGTTCCTCCGGGAACGATTTTCTAAGTCATCAAGTTTGCTCTGCAAGGCCTCAATTTTTGCACGTGTGCCTGCACGCTCTCTCTCCTGCCTGCCATCGTCGTCTTCAATCGCCGCCACTCTATTCTCCAGCTCCTCAATCCGTTGGCCCATTGCTGTCATTGTGGCCCCCATAACTTCCAACTTAGATATAATCTGATCGAATTTGGGGTCCAATTGTCTAACCACTTCCCTCGCCAGGTCCTCCGTGGCAGATTCCACGCTCTCCTTACCCGGCGAGGGGGGCTGCGATGCTGCGAACATGGAGGCTCCAGGTCGTGACGCCTTCTCCTTTTCTTTCCCCTTTCGCGCTGGAGGCGGCATTTCAGAAAATTCAGCTGTAATCTGCTGCTAGGGTTTTAAAAGTACATTCTCCCACCACCCGTACTTTATGTTGGGGGTTTTACTCGGAGATTTTCACCCGATTATGTCGAGGCGGCCCCGGAGCAAGTGAAGAGACGTCTTCACCCGCTCATGTGTCACGTGACTCCTCACCTTTTCATTTAAACCAAGCAGTTTACCTTCCTGTTTTTTCCCAAGGCCTCATGCCTCTAATGCAGAAAGGAATCTTCATACTTTGGACTGTAAAAGAGCTTTGGCTTTTTACTTGCAAAGGACGCAGCAACATAGAAAGTCCTCTCAACTCTTTGTTGCTTTTGATCCTAGTCATTTAGGACTTCCAGTCTCCAAAAGGACACTATCCAACTGGATTGCACAGTATATATCTTTTGCCTATCGGAGTAAGAACCTTCCTCTTGAAGGCCATGTCACAGCGCACAATGTGAGAGCCATGGCAGCCTCTATGGCTCATCTTCACTCTGTGTCTATCGACGACATCTGTCGAGCAGCTACCTGGGCCTCGGTTCATACCTTCACAGCCCATTACTGCTTGGACAAGGACTCCCGCCGGGATGCCTTGTTTGGTCAGGCTGTTCTTCAACACCTGTTCCATACTTAATCAACTCCTACCCACCATCCCTGGTAGGATGCCAGAGATCATGGGGGGAAGTGGAGCCCTTTCCAAAGGGCACACAACTTCTGGGGTTTCTCCCTGGCATCTGTAGCTAGGGAGTCCCCATATGTGAATACTACATTCCTGCTTGTTCCTGGAGATAGCATAGTTACTCACATGTAACAGGTGATCTCCGGGAACAGCAGGAATTTAGTTTTCACAACCCACCCACCTCCACTAGGAGTTGTATCTCTCTATCTCTCTCTTTTTCTCTCTCCCTCTCTCTTTGTCTCAGCTTTAAACTCAACTGGAGAGAGACAGTTGGAAAAGGCGGGAAGGCAGAACGCAGGCGCTGTGGGATGCTCCCAAAAGCTTTCTAATTGGACGCTGGGGAGCGTTCCCGCACAGGCTCCGTCGGTACCGACGATACCCATATGTGAAGACTAAATTCCTGCTGTTCCCGGAGATCACGTGTTACAGGTGAGTAACTATGCTATATCTGTATTTAAGAACTTTAGTTAAAATCTGTTGCAGCCTGCTCCCTGGTAGAGGAGATTTCTCTGAGACCCTATGGGCCCGTTTTGATGACAATATCACTTGGAAGCACTGGCAAACAGCTATTTCTGCAGCTTTTATAGAACATTCACTACATTGCCTCTTCTTGATCTATTCTCTTAGTCATCCAGTTTTGGCAGGAGCTTTTGCCCCATCGTACCATGGGAGCTAGCTTCTCTTTTTCATATTACCCATCTTGTCCTCAACGTCCAAGACAAGCTGCTGTACTGGTTTAACTGTTCCTACTGCTACTTTGAACTCTGCTCTCAAGCCACCCAGCTCTACCTGAAATGCTCTCTGCTTTTCATTCAGAATAACTTACCCCACTTTGATTGTATTTAGGATTACCTTTGTGTCTTTCATCCTTATGGGCTCAATCCCAAACTAGAGAGAGGACATGCTGCTTGCCAAGCAGGGCAATGCTGTTCCTGCAGTCATTGCTGCACCATCTTTCAAGGGCAAATATTCTTGCATTTTTTTCTTCTTGGAAGTCATTTCTATTTTTGCTGACTACATCCATGTCTTTTGTTTTCTGCTTCAGTTTTGTGGGCATGAGTCCTTGTTTTCTATATCTTTCTTTCATATTGGCTTTTATATAGTTTTCTGCTTGTTTGGTAAGATCCCCTGAAAAATGTGTCCTCTTGTCATCCAGACATCACATGACCCCCGGGACTTCATTTCTTGCATACTCTGAAAATCTTTTTTTTTTAACCCATTATTGAAGATTTTGCTAATTTGTTAAAAAAAATCTCCTGCATATTAGATTTTATGAAAGTTGTGCATAAAATGAAAAGACAAAAAAGATTTTTGATCCATCAGACCTTCAGTGCTGTACTTATATTACTTCACTATGAGCATAGCCCTTATTTGTTCTTTGGAGCATAAAAATAAACATTTCATAAATAGAAAGTGTGTGTTTAATGTGTATGCATGTAAAGCTATCTATCCATCCATCTCTATATCTTTATAGATAGTCATTTTATTTTTACTACTGAACTTTTGAACGCAATTCATCAATCATAAGTATAGAGTATAATTGTGCAATTGTCAACATTTAACAGAGTATGAACAGCTGATGAATGTGCAATTGAATTAAAGTGTTCCCAAGGAGGGGCTGATATAAACTGCTGAATTTAAAGAACACTAATAAAGAATGATTGTAATTAAAATAAAGTAGGGTTAATGGGCTGTAAAATTGTATGTTATTCTCTCTAATAATGGTTGAATTTCAGTCTTAAAGTGCAAATTAGTGCATTAGAGTAAGCAAAATACAGTTATGAATTGCTTAGTTTGTTTTTGTTGCTGCACTTCAAAACTGGCTGAAAAAGATAAGAGCCAAGATGCATCATAATAATTTCATTATGTATGTGAAAAATGTAAAACTGAAATGGCTACACCCCTCGGGAACTCCACTCCTCTGGCAGATTCCTTTATTTATGCCCTTCTCTGCCACTGCCAGCTCCAGATTTCGCCCATTCCATCTTGCTGCTCCATATGCTTGGAACAAACTATCTCCAGGAACAAGCAGGAATGAGTCTTCACATATGGGTACATCGGTACCGATGGAGCCTGCATGGGAATGCTCCCCAGCATCCATTCAGAAAGCTTTTGGGAGCATCCCTCGCGCCTGCGTGGTGACTTCCCGCCTTTCCCACTGCCTCTCCTCAGTTTTCGTTTTTCCGCGGAGCCAACAGGACGTCCTCCTGTCACCGCAGAAACGTTTTTCTTTAAAATCCTTATTTTCTTGTTTTCTTGTGGTCGCGGCTGTCTTTCCCGCCGATACCGGTACCGCCGGTGCTTATTCTTTTCTTTTCAAACTTAGAGAAATATTTTCTCCTCAGTTTTTTGTTTTAACTTTTTGGGGCCTACCAGGCCTTTTCCAACATGGAGCCTACTTCCCCTAAGAAGTGCCTTCACTGTGGAAACTTAGTTTTCTTTTTAGACTCCAATGCTTGGTGTCTAACCTGTTTGGGTCCTGACCCTTTTTCCCCTGATACCTCAGGCTATTTTATTGGGAGAAGACCTTCCCTTTTTCGAGTTTCCCTCGATGCCGTTTTTCATCCTGAGGTGAAGACACTGGTTTATTCTTCTCTCCAGGATCAGGTAACCCACAAACAGTCTGTTAAGACTAGCCAATTCTTGAAGGGTAAGTCTCATGCCCAGCATGATGACGGCTCCGGCCTTGCCCTCAAGACCCCATTGGCAATAAAACCCCGGCGGGAGTCTTCGGGCTCCAAAGCATTTTCGGGGTTTCAGGTTGTTCCTGGGGCTCACCCCTCACAGAACATACCTGAGCCATGCTCGGGGGTGGTATCCGCTTCGAGCGGTACCGATCCCCCGGCATCGGCACCGGTGTCGAGTGTTCCACTCTTCACCAGGAATCGTCATCTGGTGTCCTCGGTACCTTCGGGGCCGATCGATATCACCCAGATTGGCTTTCCTGTAGCCCAGCCATGCTCGGGGTTGGTACCGGCTTCGAGCGGTACCGATACCCCGGCATCGGCATCGGTGTCGAGTGAGTGTTCCACTCTTCACCAGGGATCGTCGTCTGGTGTCCTCGGTACCTTCAGGGCCGATCGATACGACCCAGATTGACTTTCCTGTATCTTCACCATGTTCGGGGTTGGCATCGGCTTCGAGCGGTACCGATACCCCGACATCGGCGCCGGTGTCGAGTGTTCCACTCTTCACCAAGCATCGTCGTCGGACGTCCTCGGTACCTTCGGAACCGATCGATACGACTCCTATTGACTTTCTTGTATAGGCATCGCCGATACCGCCACCAACGTCGGTACCTTCTGGACATGCATTGATAGACTCGCTCCCTTCGATGCCGAGTCTAGAATCGATATCCAGTCTCGATGACTTGGTACCGACGCGTTTCGGAACCGATCCATTTCGTTTCCGACTGCGCAGTACCGAGGAGATTTACCAAGGTTCTCTGGTTACCTCGGCACCTCTTCAGCAGCCCCCGATTACTGCTTCGATGACATTATCGTCTCCGATACCGGTACCGGTATCGATGTCAATTCCTGAAGTTCCATCGGTGCCATCGATCCTTTCTATGCCTGGTTTAGAATCAATACCAGGCACTGACAATGCACTACTAACTGCCTCAAATCAGAACTGTCAGTATCACGGTCCATCTAGCAGGATTCTTTTTCTGCACCAGTCCAGTATGTCTTCTGGTGCTCAAGCTGCTCCTTCAACCTCAGCTTACCCAGGAATAGTTCCTATTGGAGATCCTTCTTTTCAGAAATTTCTCCTTGACATGGCATTCCTATTCCTGGCTTTACTCAAGATCCTGCAGATAAGGAACATATAATGCTTCCTTTACATCATTCTTTGCAGGATCTTCTTCTGAGGATTTGGGAATCACCCTTAAAGGTTCCTTCGCCTTCTACAGCCATGAATGTTCTGTATCAGGTGCCTCCCTCTCCGGGGTTTCAAAAGAACCAACTTCCTCATCATTCCATTGTAGTGGAATCAGCAATGAGGAAGGTAAGAAGCAAGAAGAAGCATTCTTCTTATCCGCCAGATCGTGCATCTAAAGCACTTGATGCCTTTGGACGTCAAACCTTCCAAACTTCTATGCTGGCTTCAAGAATTATCTCATATATTTTTTATATGAGTCTGACACTTCAGGAGGTCACAGAGAAATTATCTCTTTTGTCCCCTTTTTTGTCAGAGCCTAAGGCCACTGACTATTCCTTGCTTCTTAATCATAGCAGGAATATCTCTTGGTTTCTTTCGTGCTTCTCTAGACTCTTTTGAGTCTGTTAGCAGATCCTCTGCTATTGCCATTGGAGCACGTCGTAAAGCCTGGCTGCAAGCTTCAGACTTGAGCAGATGGGCACAACATACACTGGGTAATTCTCCTTGTACTGGAGAAAATCTCTTCAATAGAGAGGCTTTACGTCAGGTTGCTCATTGCTCCACTGACTTCCCTGGTTCTCGAAACCATCCTAAGCCTTCTTTTTCCCCAGGACGTAGGAAATGTCCTACCAAACCTCCTTTCCCTAAGAAAAGAAGGTTTCACCCTTCTCCTGCCCATCCTCCAGATGTACCCAAGCAAGGGACATCTCATCCTAGTCTGAAGTCTCCAGACTCTAATCAGTCTAATCATATCCAGCAACCATAGGTTCCTGTATGTTGCAATCTACAGTTAACTTCTCCTAGCAAAAGTTTATTCTTCAAACTCTACACTGTTTTTTTCTTTTTCAGTATGCGAAGCTGTTAGGATACTTTGTCCATGGATTACAGAATTCTCCCCTTCTTACTACCACAAAGGGAGGCCACAACTATTCCATGATAGTTTCTGTCCTCACATGGACATCTTTTTCTTCAGCTAACTTACCATATTCATTTATTTATTTATTTAACTTTCTTATATACTGCGCTCTTCCATATGGTAAGTCACCTTCCACCTCTCTTCCAGGGGTTTCCCCTGCTTGAGTCGGTACCATACTGAATCACTTCTCTTTCTTTCCAGTGTACAATTTTTTTGTTATCCTTCAATGCATGCTCTGAACAACTCATCAGACAGGGACAGGAATATCTCCGCTCCCTTTGTCTGTTTTTCTCTCTGTTTTCATACAGGAGAATCCCCTCTGCTGTTTTGTTCAGTTGCTGTGCATGCAGGAGTTCCAGTGATTACTTTAGTGCTCATTGCAAGCTACTTTCAACTATCTTGCATAGTACTACTCACTGCAGGTTATCTTCTTCTAGCCATATCCTTTCCTAGGATGTGGCAACACACCTGACTTCAGTTTTATCTCATAATTCTCCTGCACAATGCTCTCTGCAATCTTCAGAGAAGCTTACTACTATGGGCCCTTGCTACAGAGCATTGAACTTTATCTTTGAAGGTTTTTTCCATATAGTAGAAAAAACTTATGTAATCATTCCATGACTATATGGGTTCTTATACCCTCTTGTCTCCTGTTGTGCTACAGAAGACAAGCTTTTTCTGCGTGAATGTCCAAGGAGTTCCCAGTCTTGCAGGAATCCACCCTTTTTTCCTTGCAGCTTGGCATTATGCTTTCTGCTCCACCTGGACAACGCATACTCTTTTGGTGTACATGATACCCCTGTGTCCCTTGGCTGGGTCATCCTGGTGTCTTAGTCTATGCGTTTTTTTGTCCTTTGGACATGTCAGAGTCCTAAAGTACTCCTGACGTGCTCTTGCCAGACTGCTATTATCCTCTGTTTTTTCACGCAACCATACTGGTTATTCCACTGAAATACATTCCTGCACCGCAGAAATAGATTCTCTATATATCTTCAGGTGGTTTTCACCCCCTTATTATTAGATGAATCTTTTCCCATCACATTCCCCATGTGAATGTTTTTCTGGGGCTCAGTTGCAGGCATGTATCCTCAGACTTATATTCATGTATGTATATGTCCTATACATACATATTTCTGTAGTCTGTGTAGGCATAAGTCATGCCCATCTATATATATCTATCTATCTATATCTATATATCTATATATATCACACTTATCTAAACATATATGCACATATCTATAAATATGTATGTATCTCCATATATATATATGTGTCCATCGGGAGATGTCCATAGGACGCTATGTATTACCTACTATCTCCCTAACTGTCTGTGCTATAAAGCTTTTACCTTCTTAAGAAGTCCAGACAGTCAACTTGCCTATTCTCATGCGGCTCAGTAAGTGGGAGCGGTTATACACACAATTACTGCTGTGATGTCAACAGCTTCTCTTTTTGTTATAAATCTCCCTGTCTATGAAGTATCAAACTTCAATGTCTTCCTATCTCTTACCAGCTAGGAAAGACAGTGTACATCTTCAATATTTCTGAGTACACTTCTGTTCTCCTTGGGAATAGAGGCTTTTTTCCATACCCCCTCTTCCATTCAGGACTGGGCTAATTCTCCAGATCGGTCAGTCTTCTTCTTTTAGCTCTCAATGTTAATAACTCTGTACCTAAAAGAGTTTTCAGCTTTTTTTCATAAAGCTTTCCATTGAAGACCTGCCGTTCTTCTCCTGCCCCAGTTGACATCTGGGTCACCTGCCCATTCCAGGTTTGGAACTTCATCCTCACTGATGTGAAGTTACCTTGAGGATTCCGCTACTGCATCTACAGTACACTCCATCACAGTTCTACTTCCTACAATCCAGTAGGTAAGCTCTATATTGTACTAGTTCATTAAATATTTTAATGATACTTGACATACATTCTAAAGACTCTTTTTCCCTGTAGTCTTTAGATTTGCTGTTCCTCTACAGCTCTTCTCTATTCAACTCCTACCCCCCATCCCTCAGGGGATGCCGGGGATCCAGGTTTGGGAAATGCTGTCCTGTTCCAGGGATACGCATTTTATGGGATCTCCCCCGGCACCCACAGCTAGGGAGTCCCCATATGTGAAGACTCATTCCTGCTTGTTCCTGGAGATAGCACAGTTACTTACCTGTAACAGGTGATCTCTGGGAACAGCAGGAATTAGTCTTCACAACCCACCCACCTCCCCTAGGAGTTGTATCTCTCTATCTCCTTTCCTCTTTCTCTCCTTCTGTCTCAGCTATGAAACTCAACTGAGGAGAGGCAGTGGGAAAGGCGGGAAGTCACCGCGCAGGCGCGAGGGATGCCCCAAAAGCTTTCTGATTGGATGCTGGGGAGCATTCCCGTGCAGGCTCCGTCGGTACCGACGTACCCATATGTGAAGACTAATTCCTGCTGTTCCCAGAGATCACCTGTTACAGGTAAGTAACTGTGCTATCTGAGTTAGTATGCCAGGCTCCTTCTCTGGCTCTATTCAAATCCAGGCTAAAAAAAACCCCACCTCTTTTGGAGGCTGCATTTGGATCCTTATTCTTCTGCTTATCACCTATCTATATCTTGCCATTCCCCTTGAATTACTCTAGTCCTCAGTTCTGTGGCCTGTATTGATTAGATTGCAAGCTCTGCTAATCAGGGATTGTCTCTTACTGGTACATGTACAGCGCTGCATATGCCTTGTAGCACTATACAAATGATAAGTAGTAGTCTTAGTATTTTATATTTCTATGACTATAAGCATGATGACAGTATTAAGAACATAAGAAATGCCATACTGGGTCAGACCAAGGTCAATCAAGCCCAGTTTACTGTTTCCAACAGTGGCTAATCCAGGTCACAGGTATCTAGCAGTTTCCCCAAAATACACACAGTTTCCATAATGCTTGTACTGGGGCAAGCAGTGGATTACCTGGGTCCTCTTTAATAATGGTTTATGTACCTATCCTCCAGGAACTTGTCCAAACCTTTTTTAAACCCAGTAACAATAACAGCTTTTGCTACATCCTCCGGTAACTAATTCCAGAGTTTGATTATGTGTTGAGTGAAAAAATATTATCTCCAGGAACAAGCAGGAATGTAGTCCTCACATATGGGTATCATCGGTACCGACGGAGCCTGCGCGGGAACGCTCCCCAGCATCCAATAGGAACGCTTTTGGGAGCATCCCTCAGCACATGTGCGCTGCCTTCCCGCCTTTCCAACTGTCTCTCTTCAGTTCTTCATTTTCCGCGGAGCCGACAGGACCTATTCCCTGTCACCGCAGATAATTCCGTCTTTAAATTTATTTATTGCGGTCGCGTTTGACTACCACACAACGCCTACCGGTACCGCCGGTTCTTTTCTTTAAAAAAAAAACAACTTTGACTGTTTTTTTTCAGAAACGTTAGGTTAGGACAAGGTACTTCAGGCCGGAGGGCCGGGGGTTCAAGTCCCACCTGGGGACAGCAATCTCAGGCCGGAGGGACTGGGATTTCTAGTCCTATAGGTACTCCTTGTGGTCTTGGGCAAGCCACTTAACCCTCCATTGCCCATGTTCCCTGTAAGTATTAGTGTATGTGTGTCATATCCCCTCGTGTTAAATGTATCTCCCAATTGACCGCTTTGACCCGGTGAAAAGCGGGATATAAATACAGCTAAATAAATAAATAAAATAAACGTTCTCCTTTGGTGCTAGGCGCCATTTTGGGCATTAGGCCCCATTTTCCTAAATCATGGAAAAGCCAACTAGTGGTTTTAAAAAATGTACTAAGTGTGGCGGTACCATTTCCGTCACTGACTCCCATGATTGGTGTCTAAAATGTTTAGGACCTGATCATTCTCCAACTGAATGTCTCTTCTGCATGGGGATGACCAAAAGAGGAAGACAAAACCGGGCCGCAAAGCTCGGTACCCTCTTTTCTTCAGATGCCAGATCCATTGCATCGACATCGCCAAGGGCCTCTTCTTCCTTCCATGGATCTCAGATAACTAAACATAAAAGCCGGTCCTCAAAGGGTAGCTCTCCTGCTAAGCATCAAGAGGCCATTGGCATTACCCTTGAGGGAACCACACCTGCAAAACAGCCCCGGCGGGAGGCTTCGGCTTCCAAAGCATCGATGGAGCTTCAGGGTATTCTCGAGGCCTCAACTTCGCAAGAACTACCTGTGCCATACTCAAGGGTTCTGGCCGTCCTCACCGGTACCGACACCCAGGCATTGGTAGCGTCGATAAACCAGAGGTTCCTCGCTATCGAGCGCAGTATCGCAGCTCTTCTTTTGGCTGCTGTACCGGTGGTCCCAAGGGCACCTGTGCCTACATTGACACCGATGCCGGTACCGACACCAGCGATGCCAGTACCAATGGTACCGGCCCCGGTGGGAACTCTTCTCATGCCATCTCTGGCTGGAGTGGACAAAGTGGTACCGGGTCACCTCGGTACCGACTTCGATCAGTACCGAGATCGTGTTTTGCAAGAGCATCGGGGTCAGGAATACTTTGATTCCTCCGATTCTGAAGACTCTGACAATTCTGCTGGCACTAGAGGGTTTCTCCTAGAAGATCCCTCTTCTCCCCAACGCAGAATGTCACCTCCAGAGGACATGTCATTTCAGGATTTCATCCATGATATGGCCAAAGGTCTTTCAATCACAGTAGTTCCTGAAGAGGAACCCAGAGCAAAGGAATTGAAAATCCTCCATTATCCTAAAGCTCCGAAGGAGGCAGCTACTCTGCCTATCCATGAAATTCTGCATGGCTTGATGCTCAGAATGTGGGAGACACCTCTGACTACTTCTCCTCACTCTAGGAGACTTGATACTATGGATTGAGTTCCACCATTTCCTGCATTTCAGAAAACTCAGCTGCCATACCATTCAATGGTAGTGGAATCAGCCATGCGTAGGATTAAAAGTGCAAAGAGGCATGCATCCAATCCTCCAGGTCATGAATGCAGGACTCTGGATGCTTTTGGACGCAGAACTTTTCAAGCTTCCATGCTTTCAGCTAGGATCAGTTCATATATCCTATATATGGGAATGTTCCATAAGGAAGTCACAGGAGACTTGGAACTTATGAGCCCATTTCTCCCAGATGATAAGAGACAAGATTTTCTTGCTCTAGTTAAGCATGCTCAAGATGTCTCCAAGTTTGTCAATCATGCAGCTTTTGACTGCTTCGAATGCATCAGCAGAACTTCTGCTATTGCCATTGGCGCACGACGGATTGCCTGGCTACAGGCATCAGACTTGTAGACTTGGGTACAGGACAAGTTAGGCAACATTCCTTGCATGGGGGAGAATTTCTTCGGCAAGAACTGGCAGGAAAAGGCTAACGAGTTAGATGCTGACAACTCTACCTTAGATAGATTGTCAAAGTCTACAGCCACTCCAGCCAAAAGGAAGTCTTATAAAAAACCCTCTTTTAGCAAAAAGAGGAAGTTTTATCCTTCCTATACCCAACAGAGTCAGACTCCAGGTTAGGTTGCCCAAAAGGGACAAACTAGACAGCAAAAGAAACCAAAAGTCCCAACCAGCTCTCCAGGTTCAGCCCCCTCAAGGGCTTTGACTCCTTACTAGAGAGCTTTGCCTTCCTGCCTCTGAGGGGTCCCCAATCCCCCAATATTCCGGGCAGGTTATGCCACTTTGTCAACAGATGGCATCAGATAACAAGAGAAGATTGGACTTTGTCCATTGCAGGAGAGGGGTACAAACTTCATTTTCACAGCATACCCCCTCCTACAATTCTAAAGCAATTCAATTCAGAAACCTCTACAGACAATCTGTTAGATCACGAGGTTTCCATACTTCTGCCCAAGGGGCAATAGAAGAAGTGCCCATTTTCCAACAAGGGACAGGGTTCTACTCCCCCTATTTTCTTATTCCAAAGAAAACAGGGGGACACAGACCCATTCTAGACCTCAGAGAATTGAACAAATATCTGTTTCGAGAGAAATTCAAAATGATTTCTCTAGGAGCTCTTCTGCCATACCTTCAAAGCCAGGACTGGCTTTGCTCTCTAGACTTAAAGGATGCATACACTCACATTCTCATCCATCCAGATCACAGGAAATTTTTACGTTTCCTTTTCAAGGGAAGACATTTCCAGTACAGGGTTCTTCCTTTTGGTCTGGCTTCAGCACCAAGGGTGTTCACGAAATGCATGGCAGTAGCAGCCGCATTTCTACGAACCCTGGGGATTTTTGTCTTCCCTTACTTAGACGACTGGCTCATTCGAGCCTCCACAGTTGCAGAGGCCAGCACTGCACTGTCCCGTACAATGCGAATCCTCCAATACTTGGGATTGGAAATAAACTTCCTGAAGTCTCAACTAGTTCCTTCCCAATGCCTAGAATTTATAGGAGCCTGTCTGGCAAGGGCTTTCCTTCCACAAGCCCGCTGTCTTCGCATTATGCAGCTAGCTTCCCAAGCAGCAGAAAAATCCTCCCTCATGGCTCGGGAACTACTGCAGCTACTGGGACACATGGCATCCACAGTTCATGTAGTCCCATATGCTCGCCTCCACATGCGAGCAGCTCAGTGGACCCTCTCAATGGACACAGGCCACGGGTCATTTGTCGGACAAAATAACAATCTCTCAATGACTAATTTTGTCCCTCCAATGGTGGCAATCTCTAGAAAATCTGACAGTGGGGTCTCCTTTCCATCAACCTCTCAGGCCACCCTAACAACAGATGCATCACAGGTGGGTTGGGGAGCACACCTGAATCATCTCTCTACCCAGGGCACTTGGACTCCACAAGAGGTAGGCTTACACATAAACCTCCTGGAATTAAGAGCAATTTATTTAGCTCTTCGAGTGTTCCATGCCCAGCTCAGTTACAAGACAGTCCTAGTCCAGATGGACAGTCAGGTAGCCATGTTCTTTGTGAACAAGCAGGGCGGAACGGGCTCTATGTTGTTATGCAACAAAGCTTTATGACTATGGGCCCTCGCCAGAGAGCATCAAATTCACCATCTAGTGGTATATCTTCCAGGCATTCAAAACCTTTGGGCAGACAAACTCAGTCGAGTATTGCTACCTCACGAGTGGTCTCTCCACCTAGACCAGGTGGCAAAGATATTTCATCTCTGGGGCACTCCAGACATAGACCTCTTTGCAAGTCCACTGAATGCCAAACTTCCCCGGTTCTGTTCCAGGATTCCGGCATACAACTGTTAGGCAAGGGATGCCTTCCTCCTTCACTGGGGTCAGGACTTCCTTTATGCCTTCCCCCCATTCCCCTCATCCCCAAAACACTCTTCAAGCTTCAGAGAGACAGGGGTCGCATGATCCTCGTAGCACGAAGATAGCCACGCCAAACGTGGTATTCCCTGCTTCTGCATCTCTCTCAAGCGGCACCTCTGGAGTTAGGGCATGCTCCAAATCTCCTTTCCCAGGAGAACGGGACGCTATGGCACCCGAATCCCCAGTCCCTGCACCTCACGGCCTGGTTGCTGAAGGGTTAGACCTCCAGGATTTCAACCTGTCCCAGCAGGTAAAAGATATCCTTCAGGCTTCTAGAAATGTTCCACAAGAAGATCTTATGCCTTCAAGTGGAAATGTTTTACTATATGGTGCTCCAAGAAGGGATTAAACCCCCTGGTCATACCCTTAGAATCAATACTAGAGTATCTCCTTCACTTATCGAATTCTGGGTTAAAGACCAATTCGGTAAGAGTCCATCTTAGTGCAATTGCAGCTTCTTATAAGCCTCTAAATCAGTGGTCACCAACCTGCGGCCCGCGAGGTCCCTTCATGCGGCCCGCGAGGCTCTACCCCGGTGCGGCCCGCCAAGGATTTATTACCTTCCTGGTCTCGTCATCAGCTGAGCAAAGCAGCGAGGTGCCTTCGTTCCGCTCTCCCGCTGCTAGTGGGAGCTGAGAAGATGCGGCGGTTCAGCAAGGTATAGGTTATTCTCCCCTCCACTGCTGCTGCACTTTGCCGGCTGATGGGCCTAACACGCTCTTTCCGCTGGTTTTGGGCCGATGCTTCCCTGCCCCACCTGCTCTCCCGTGCGATCACGCGGCTGCACTCTCCGCCTGCCGAATTTGCTGGCTCCACACCTCACTCCTGCCTCTTCTTCATTTCAGGCGATTTCTCCACTTCGGCTCCCGTGATTTACCTCACTTAGAGGCTTTGAGCACGCTGCTGCCGGTCCTCCTGCCGAGTGCTTTGTCACCAGGGCCTCTCGGTCCTCCTCGCGGCTCCCCACACCAGCACAACTCGCCGCCTCACTGCTTTTAGGTTTTTTTTAGCACCATTTATCAGGCTTTGACGGCGGAGCCCAATTACCTCGCCGCCATAAGGGCCACTGACATCACCGGAAGTCTCCAGCAAGGTATAGGTTATAAGCATTGTGGGTTTTTTTCGCGGAGGCGGGGGAGAAGGGGGGTGCGGCCCGCGAGGCTCCCGGGAGATGGCTGTACGGCCCGCGGCCCTCTGGAGGTTGGTGACCACTGCTCTAAATGGACAACCAATTTCCTCTCATCCAGTCCTATCAAGATTTATGAGAGGCCTTTTATTAACTAAACCTCCCATCAAGCCAGCACCATTGGCATGGGATCTAAATTTAGTTCTCGGGCAGCTCAGGAAGCCGCCTTTTGAGGTTTTAGCCACTGCAGCCCTTACGTTTTTGACCTGGAAGGTCATCTTCCTAATTGCAATCACCTCTGTCCGTCGCATCAGTGAATTGCAAGCTTTAGTGGCTGATCCTCCTTATACTAGGTTTCATCAAGATAAGGTTGTTCTTCGAACTCACCCACATTTTATGCCAAAGGTGGTTTCACCTTTTCATTTAAATCAATCAATTTATCTTCCTGTATTTTTTCCAAGGCCTCACGCCTCTAATGCAGAAAGATACCTTCATACTTTGGATTGCAAAAGGGCCTTGGCCTTTTACATACAAAGAACACAGCAACGTAGAAAGTCCTCACAACGTTTTATAGCTTTTGACCCTAGTCATTTGGGACTTCCAGTCTCCAAAAGAACTTTATCTAAATGGATTGGCCAATGCATATCATTTGCTTATGAGAGTAAGGGTCTTCCTCTTCAGGACCATGTCACAGCTCAGAATGTGAGAGCCATTGCAGCTTCTATGGCTAATCTCCACTCTGTGTCTATCGATGACATTTGTCGAGCAGCCACCTGGGCTTCGGTACACACCTTCACAGCCCACTACTGCCTGGATAAAGCCTCCCGTCGGGATGCCTTCTTTGGCCAAGCTGTTCTTCAAAATCTCTTTCAAACCTAAACCAACGCCTACCCACCAACCCTGGTGGGATGCCAGAGATCCATGGGAGGAAGGATTCTCACCTTCGACGGCACCTTCCTGGGGCTATCTCCCTGGCATCTTCAGCTAGGGAGTCCCCATATTTATTTATTTTTATTTATTTAAAGTCTTTTCTATACCGCGCTCTTCAAAATCAGCTCGGTTTACAAATAACATCAGTTTTGTCCAGACATATGTGAGGACTACATTCCTGCTTGTTCCTGGAGATAGCGTAGTTACTCACCTGTAACAGGTGATCTCCGGGAACAGCAGGAATTTAGTCCTCACAACCCACCCACCTCTCCTGGGAGTTTTCTCTCTCTCTCTCTTTTGTCTTTTTCCTCTCTCCCTCTATCCTTTCACTCAGCTACAAACTTAATTGAAGAGGGACAGTTGGAAAGGCGGGAAGGCAGCGCGCATGTGCTGAGGAATGCTCCCAAAAGCGTTCCTATTGGATGCTGGGGTGCGTTCCCGCGCAGGCTCCGTCGGTACCGACGATACCCATATGTGAGGACTAAATTCCTGCTGTTCCCGGAGATCACCTGTTACAGGTGAGTAACTACGCTTTCTCTTTATTAGTCTTAAAATAGTTACACTATAGCTTCATTGCATGTCCCCTAGTTTTTCTACTTTTTGGTGGCATAAAGAATCGATCTACATTTACCTGTTCCACTCCATTCGTTAATTTCCAGGTTGAAAAGCCCTAATCTTTTAATCCTCTTCTCATAAGGGTATCCTTCCATCCCCTTTACCATTTTGGTGGCTCTTTGTACCTTTTCTAATTCCACCATATCCTTTTTAAGATACGGCAACCAGAATTGCACACAATATTCAATGTCCTGTTGCTCCATGGAACGATAAAGAGGCATTATAATATCCTTTGTTTTATTCTCCATTCCTTTCCTTTTGATTCATAGCATTTTATTTGCCTTCTTGGCTGCCGCTGCACACTGGGTGGAGGGTTTCAACGTGTTATCCACGATGGCCCATAAATCTTTTTCCTGGTGTTGGTTCCTAATGTGGAACATTCCATCGTGTAACCATAGTTTGGGTTTTTCTTTCCTAGGTGCATATCTTTGCAGTTGTCCACATTAAATTTCATCTGCCATTTGAATGTCAGCCTTCCAATTTATCAAGGTCCTCTTGCAATTTTTCATAATCCTCTTGGGCTTTAACAACTTTGAATAATTTTGTGTCATCTGCAAATTTGACTACCTCACTTGTTATTCCCATTTCCAAGTAATTTCCAAATATGTTAAAAAGCAGCAGACCCAGCACAGATCCCTGGGATACTCCACTAGTCACCTTTCTCCATTGGGAAAATTGGCCATTTAGCCTTACCACCTGCTTTCTGTCTTTTAATCAGTTTCTTATCCAAAATCGTACACTGCCTCTTATCCCATGACTTTTAACTTCACCAAGAGTCTCTCATGAGGGACCTTGCCAAAGGCTTTCAGAAAATACAGATACACTATATCAACTGCCTGACCTTTGTCTATCTGTTTATTCATACGTTAAAAAAAAGATGACAGATTAGTAAGGCAAGACCTTCCCTATCTGAAGCCATGTTGCCTTTCTCCCATTAAACCATGACTATTTTACATGTTCAGTAATTTTGTTATTTATAATGGTTTCTACCATTTTGCCTGGTACTAATGTCAGACTCACCGGTCTGTAGTTTCCCGGATCACTCCTGGAACCCTTTTTTAAAAATTGTCATTACATTGGCCATTCTCCAATCTTCAGAAATTACAGATTTATTTATTTATTTGTTCTTATATAATACACTTACAGATGATTTTAATGATAGTTCACACATGGATGATACCATTGCATGGATGCTTCATAGAACATTTATTTTAAAGCTTGTAGAGCTTTCAAGCTTGCTCTACTGAGCAAGGATGTCCCACACCATTGCAATCTCACAAAAGTGTCCTTAGTATTATAATAGGATGCCGAGATTAAGGTAGCCAAAATGTGCCTACTTTAAATCTGTTTTATAAAAACAAGTAGGTGACACCTTATGTTATAAAATACTAGCATAAGCTGCAGCAATTATGCCTTAGATTTGAATATGGGCATTTACAGCAGGTAAAGGCTCATGATTATTAAAAAAAAATAATACCCAGATTATGCCCTTGGCTATGTCTGCTGGCAAAGTACATGCATTCATGCCAACATGCACACTTTTAAACTGGTCAGTATTTTATATGAGGGCAATAATGTGCATAAACTGCCACATACGCATATCAATAACTTTGTAAAGTTACTTTCTGAGCGTCTATAAAGCTTTTTGGTCAAAATTCTAAGTTATATTATTATTACAGTCACAGTACTGCTTTTCTGTAACTTAACTTCTTTATTTCTTTATTCTTATTAATTTTATTTTATAACTACTTAGGGGTATGTTTACTAAACCTTCTTAACGTGCGCGCTGTGCAAGTAGCGCGCGCTAAGGTACCTTAGCGCGCGCTAATGACGCTTTACGGGCCACAAATGTGCCGTAGTGCGCGCTCACGCGCGCAGCGGCACAAACGAGTACTGAAGGCGGGGAAAGGCTCCCGGAGGGCGGAGGAAGGCTCCCCAGGGGCGGAGAGAAGGGGTCAATGGGTGGATAGTGGGAGGGGAGAGGCTCCCCGCACACTAACCATGTGAAATCCGAGGCCAAAACTAACGCAAGTGAAAACCTCGCGTTAGAGCTGATTTAAAGGGAAAAGAAACCATTTCTGTCAGCAATGTACAGCAAAACCAGGGAAACCTACAAAAAAGTGATAAGTGTGATACATGTGCACGGAACAAAAGTGCAAATAAACATTGAAAATGACCCCAACAAAATAAAAACAAATCATAATCAAGCTCGGCAATAGTGATAGTAATAGGAAACATCAAAAAACACTCCCAAGAAAGCCCCCAAAAAAAGATGAATTTTGGAAGGGTCTACGCTCCGTCCCCATACAAGGTGAATGATCCCACAGTGAAATAGCACTGATCAGGGTTTCCCTCTCCATTGGACAGGTTTCCTATGGCATGCACATGTCCCACAACAGCAGGGCGGGCATGTCGGAATGGGCAACTGGACAGATGCTGGGAAAGGGGATACAGAGGGCTGCAGGCGGCACATGCTGTGGTGCAGCTGGGGCACAGTGTGGATTAGGCAGATGCCTAGGTGGCACGTAGGAATGCTGAAACTGTACAGCAGCCAGACAGCAACTGATGAGGGCCCAACATGGGCACGAGAGTGTTTATCACAGTGTCACAGGGGATAGTACCCAGCAGGTACCTCCAAGGGCACAGAACATTGGCAGGCGGTGTTGGGGGGAAGCGTGGACGTCTATGCAGGCGCCCCTACCCCAGAACACGCACCATAGGCAGCCGCCTACCTGCACACTGGATGGCTTGAGACTGCACACCACCAGCACCACCAGCAGAAGGGCATGTCAGCATGGTGGCGGAGGGGTACTGGTGGTGGAGGGGGGCAGTGGCAGCTGCCCAGAGCAGACCATGGCCTAGCCCTGTGTAGGTGGTGCCATGCACTGCAACAGACAGGCCCTGCCGGACAAACAGTCATGGTATCACCAGGGAATGCACTGTCTCTGTGGCAATACGGTGGTGCAGTACACACAACCAGTGTGTTTGGAGGCAGAAGGTCACAGGTTCTAGTCCCAGCTATGGTGCCTGCCAACCCAGTCCCCATATTTTACCCACTACTACAACGTGCTAATACAGACAGAGCCTTTATTGCAGATGACGTAAACATGCCCAAAACACCTACATTTTACCCTACAGAGCAAAGACACCATAAACAGGCGCATTACCTAGAGCAGAGTCTCCCAAATGCAGTCCTGGAGGGCCAAACACCATTCAGGTTCCATGCTGCCTCTAATAAAGATGCCTGTGCTGCATATCTATGCACCACCCCCATGGTATGCAGATGTATCTCATGCATATTCATGAGGGACAGCATGAAAACCCGAACAGTGTTTGGCACACCAGGACTGGAGTTGGGAACCTCTGCCGTAAAGCAGCAGCCAACAGGGGCAGACACACCCACCCACAGGCTCCATTAGCCAATGCCTCCTGGAGAGGCAGGACATTGGGCCCTGCGTGCATCTCCCAATACTAGCACTTGCATACCTTAGCAATGCCACCCTACACCTGGGAATACGGTACACAGCTATCAAAGGTTTGCTATGATTACTGGCAGATAGCAATTTCTACGTTAAGCACAGTTTGCTGATTGAGCTCCATCATAGCAACCTTTCTGATGTCTGTGGAGTGTGCTTCAGGTCTGGTCTCTGACAGTGTTTACCACCCTGGGGAGTGACCCCCACCAGTATTGCGTACCATATCCATGCCTGCACTGTGCCCAGGACTGGTGTGGTGGCCAGGGCTGCTAAACACCTCTATAGTAGCACAGTGCTGGCATAGGTGTGGGAGTGTGTGTCTGTCTATCCAGTGTGTGGTGGCTGCAAACACCCTCCACAGCCCACACTGCCAGCACTGTTGCCAGTATTGGCCTGCCAATGTGCATAATGAGGAGCAAGGTACCATGGGTATAGCCCGGACAGGGTGGCCTGGCCAGGATGCATCTGCACAGGGCATAGGGCACTGGCTGGGATATTTTAGTGCCCAGCCACCACCTGCACAGACAGGGTGGCCACAGCATGTTCTGCTGGGAGATCACTCTCACCCTGACAGAGCAGTGACCATGGCATGGCTAGGCTCCCCCATAGTGCTATATAGTATTTCTCTCATGTGATATTTATGGGTTCCCTTTTGGGGCCCAATCACTGACTTATCTGCTTGGTGTGTATGCTGACATCCCAGTTCTGGGTGCATGCATCTCCTCCAGGAACATGCCCTATGGACTAGCTATCAGACCGTCTGCAGCTAGTATGTGTCTTGCTGGAACACCTTGCAGGGTGCAGTGGCTGCAGGCTTGCTGCAGGAGAATATCAGATTGTGGTGGGGTGCAGCTGAGTATTTCCGGACCTAATGTCTGTCTGCTATTGCTTTATGGATATGTACAGAGCTGCATTGACTGCCCTGTAGGGTGTCTGTTCCCCAGAAGGACTGCGGTTGGTGGTCCCCTCTACTGCAGCCATTGCAGGGATGTAAAACGTGGATCTGTCGGTGGGAGACCCTGTTTCCCACTCCCAGCCCCAGAGGGTGGGTTGGGTGGTGGTACATAATCTGCCTATGGGTCCATAAGGGTCAAACCTGACTGAGAAATACAGATGTATCCAAAGTGTGTCTGCAGGAACTACCCATCTCACACACTAGCACTGCTGGGGACCTACAGCATGGCCTATTTCTGCCATGGAAGGTGCTGTGGACCTGGTGCTGGGCGCCCCACCTCACCCTCAGGGTGAGCACAGTACCTGCACAATGTGACGGTGTGTAGCTACTCTGTGCCAGTAACACACATGGTCAGTTCCCCCTACCAGGCCGAGGTGCTGTGGGGGTGCATACCCCATCTTGTGTTCATCTGTAGACGGCTGATTTGAATGTGCAATGCATCATCAGTACGGGTGGGCTAACCCTATCCTGGTGACCACAGCAGACTGTGTGGTGACATGCAGTCCTTCTGCAGCCAGCCAGGGGCTTGCTAGCAGCTATAGAACTGTAGCCCACTGGTTACTTCACTGCCTGTGGAGCCAGAGGTCATGGGTTCAAACCCACAGTGGGGTTATTTGATAGGGCTGTCCAAAGCATTATCTATTTTTAATGTACATTATTGCTGCCAGCAAAAACACCCTCAGCATACTGTACCCATAAGGTGCCTCAGAGGGCGCTTTATAGGGCACCCTATAGGGCACCTTATGGTTACCGTCCATATAAGGTGCACTATACAGTATCCTATGGAGCGACTTATAGGGTGCCCTATAGGGGACATTATAGGTTGCCGTGGCAGACAGTGCACTTTATAATGTGCCCTATGGAGTGCCTTATAGGGTGCCTTATGCGGCACCTTAGGTTACGGCACGTGAGGGTGTGTTTGCTGGCAGCAATTAATAAAATACAAATAAAGTGCCGCAGGAAACAATACTTACATGTCAAAGCTGATGCCTCAGCCAGCCTTAAGTATTAGGCACACTGGGGATCAAACTCATGACCCCTGTATCATCAATCAGTGCCTTAACCATTGTGCTACACTGCTGTTCCTCCTTGCATGTCAGCGCACCTACTTAAGATTTCCATGCGTTTAAATGCACAGTGCTGCCATCAAAAACGGTGCTATGACCTTGCTGTGCCTCATAGGGCACCCTATATGGCGCCCTATAGGCCACCCTTTAAGCAACATTGTAGGGTGCCGTGGCGGACAGTGCACTTTAAAATGCGTCCTCTGGGGTACCTTATGGGGTGCCTTATGCAGCACCTTATGTTACAGCGCTTCGAGAGTGCGTTTGCTAGCAGCAGTAATTAAAATAAAATTAAAAAGCCTCATAATGCAATATTACACATAAATGGTAGTGCCTCAGCCAGCCTTATTCATTGGGCACAGTGGGGGATTGAACCTATGACCCCTGCACCATCTGTCAGTGTCTTCACCATTGTACTGCAGCCCTGATCCTCTGTTTGCACATCAGCGCGCCTGCTTATGCTTCCCGCACGCGTTTCTCGTGCGCTAATGTGCGTGGTGCACAAGAGCGCGCAGCGCAGTGCGCGCTAATCCCGTTTTGCTACTTTTGACCGGACCGCCCACTCCTTTTATGGCATCCTGCAGACTAACGCGGCGCGCACGTTAAGAGGGTTTAGTAAACATACCCCTTAGACTTTGTCATTTCATTGATTTTGTTTTCTTAATACTGTTTATGTAAACTGCCTAGATAAGTCATACTGATTGGCAGTCGATCAAAGAATCTTGAAACTTCAGTACTGGGCATAGTGAGCACAATGGTTGGCTCAATTTTTGTCTTTTACTTGTTTGATTTTGCTTTCCTGAGACCTCAAGAATTGCATCTGACTCAAGTACATAATATCAGTTTCAGACCCCAAAATGTGTGTGTCTTGTGACTGGGTGCTAGGAAAAAAATCCATGGGTTCAGCAGCTAGTGAAATGATGTTCCCTCAGGAATCTTCTTTTCACCTGGTAAGACTGATCCACCTGTATTAGCATCAGGGATATTGGCCTCAGATGACTTGGGAGTTGCACGGAAGCTGGGAATGCATCAACAACATGAAGACATCGGTCATTCTCAATGTTGACAATGATAAAGGCCATGAAAGTGGAGGCTCATCTTGTACGTTTCCCCACTAGTGAATGAAGGAAGATACTTCCTATTGATGTCAACCAATGTAAATAAAGTATCGGGTGAAGGCCAAAAAGCATTGGACTCTCTATTGCTACATAATGTTGAGAGAAGTAGTCAAAGTAGCCTGATGGTTAGAGCATTGGGCTAAGAACCCAGGGAAACCAGGTTCAAATCCACTGCAGCTTTTTGTGGTCTTGGGCGAGTAACTTAATTCTCCTTTGATTTAGGTTCTAATTTTAGTTTATTTGTACGCTTGATATACTTCCTTTCTTCTTTAAAGGATAATTCAAAGTGGGTTACAAAAAATGAATCAAATAACATGAAACAAAGAGGAAGGAAAAAATTAGCTTGAACTGAAGAAAAAGGCAAGATTTAAAAAGCAGAAACAAGAAAAATCAAGTGGAGGACTTCCCAAAGGCCAACGTGAAAAACTAGTCCAGATTTAAAATTTTAGTGCAGTTTAACTTCTCTTGCAGATGATGCGGAAGGGAGTTCTGTAACAGTGGGCCAAAACAAGAAAAAGCAGCATGAATAGTGATTTCTAAGTATTAGTTATAAACAGAGGGAAGGATGAACTGATTGACTTAATATGAGCAAGTTGGATGGGAAGAACTACATGGAATAACTAGACCAAATAAGTAAATGGAAACTTCTGTGTGAAGAACTTTATGGATGAGCTCTGAAATTTTATACTGAATTTGGGCACCTACTGTAGCTTAATTTAAGTCATCTTGAACTTCGAGAAAGGCATGAGCTAATTTCAATTTGATTTCTGTTCCTTAGAGTTTGCAGCTGTATGTCCTCCCAAGCAGACCTTTAGAGAATATCACTTGCCCTGTAAGACGTCTGAGGCATTACAACTGTCTCCAGAGGTCCAGGTCATTGCCAACAATAAATCTTTAGTGACTCAAGAAGATGTCTCACCCTGCTCTGTACAATTGGATATCAGCAGTTATTAAGGAGGACTTTAACAGGAATGTTTATGAGGAGATTGGCCACAGTCTTGTAAATATCAGTATGCTAGTATCGATAGCAATATGGATGGAAGTGCAGTCAATCCTGTAATCTCTTGGATCACTTGGTAGTATCACATTGGTATTGCACCACTGAGAGATATCAATATTATTTAATGTTTAATACAAGGTTTGCTTAACTGCCTTTATACCTTATGGACACCAAGGCAGTGTACAGTATCACTAAAACAACCAAGTTAAAATAACATAATTTACAAGGGCTTAGCAGTAAAATTAAAGGGGGAAAGAGAGACTAAATGGGGAATTAATGCTGACTGACCAAATGCATCAGAGAGGCAGATTTCCAAGTTCATCGGATTATATTAGACCTTAGGCCTACCCCAGCCAACTGAAGGCTTCTCTCTAGTCTTGGCTGATTGACAGGTACACATTGAGGCTACTTCACCAGTACATGCATTTTGTTCATTGTTTGATGGTTCATGGGCTTGGTTGGTACTATGGATCTGAGGATCAGCTCTGTGTATGCCTCGCAGAGTGCTGCGTACACCTTGTAGCGCTATACAAATAATCGGTAGTAATAGAGGTAGATGTACTCCAATATAGATGAGTCAACAGGTGTCCCTTCAGAATTTCCTTCTCTACAGTAAAGAGTAAAGTCTACCCATGAAGATCTCTCCTTTTGCGGATTATTTAAAGAGAATGACAAAGATCATTCTATCTGGAAGCTGAAACCAGAGCAAATGAAAGAACACATGATGTGTCATACTAGATCAGATCAAAGGTCCACAGAATCCTGTAAGTGACATGGTCCAAAAGAATAGATTTAAATTTGTTGGACATGCACCAGTTTATCAATTCTCCCATTCCCTATGTGGATATTGTGGCAGTTCCCACCCATTACATCCTGAAGGAGTTACAGATGAGAATAAGGGAGACCCCAGTCTGAATAGTCTGTTAACAAGAAGGCAAACAGTATGTACCATTTCCAGGGGGCTTCTAGATTAGAGAAGTAACAACTGCCTTAACAATCTCTTGTAGTGGAACCTATTCTCAAGATCAGTAGGTCAACTGGCCACTCCTCAAGGAAGGATGCTTATACCTTTGTTGTTGGGAAAAAAAATCCAAATTCTATGGTTATTTCCTGCATAGCTTCATAACAGCTCTATATGGGCCTGTATAGCCATGACATTGTGTAGTGGCTAACGGTTGAAATGTCTGTTTCAAGAGAAAAGTGATGATTTTATAGCACTTATGGACAGGGGAAAGAAGTGTGGAAAACGCTTGTTGCAGGTTTACTTATGATACTTTTTTTTTTGTTTTGTTTTTATATCTTTATTCGATTTCAACAATTTCAAACACATTACAGACAGTTCTTTACCTCAACATTAGTCCACAATAACCATATAAGCTAAACAAACAACAACCTCAACAAACCAGTATCAGTCCAATCCAGCACTCTGCCCCCCCACACTATATTCTTCGTACCAGTTGTCATTACCCAAATTATTACTAGCAGTGATGACAAGTTCCACTGCTTTTCTTCATATAACAATCTAGGGCAGCCCATTTCCCGCCCAATTTCCCGGACCATGGATTTTTAATAATGTATAGCTCTTCATATGTCTTGTGCATATTCAACAGATTCCACCAGTATTCAAAATATACTTTGTCAAGATTCTTCCAGTGTATCAGTATAGTCTTTATCGCCATCCCCAGCATTAGATCCAGTAGCTGGCTATCCCGCTTCACCAAACTTGGCACCATGGCTATGGATTTGTACACTACTATCCGATACGAGATGGGGATTTATATGTTCAAGATACTTGATATACGCTCCCATACTTTGTTCCAGTACACCTTCAAGCATCTACAGTAAAACAGCATGTGAGCCATTGTCCCAACATCTGCGTTGCAAGACCAGCATCTATTCCCATCTTGCCACGTCCATTTCATTTTCTTTATCGGTGTTATATGTGCTTGATGAGCTATAAAATACATTGATTGTGTTAAGGATGCAGCTCTTGTGATTCGTATTTGAGTTCCCCAAAAAATATTCCACATCTCTGGACTAATATCGTCTCCTGCTTCAGCGATCCACAACGACTGTACTTTAGTGCATTCCTTCTCACCTTTGGACCGGAGAATCGCTAAACACCTTGATATGGCTCGGGTACCTGTTTGTATTTCTTGAAACTTTTGCCTCAATGGCCAGCCGGTGCGCAACAAAACTGGAGACACTCCTGCTTTACTCAGACAGTGCCGAAGTTGGCACCACTGGAAATAACCTGTACTTGGCAGTCCAAATTCCATTTTCAGTCTTTCAAAGGTTTTAAATTCACTCCCATTTATCAATTGTCCTATTGTCACAATACCATGCTCTATCCACTTCGTCCACATTACTGGCTTCCCCCCGATGACAAATCGTGGATTCAGCCACAAAGGCATATCCTCTGAAAAGTCTTCACCCCCATCAATGTACGTTGCAAATAGTCGACATACTTGCTGCGTTGTCACCACTATTTCGCTGTGCGGTTTCTTCGGATCCGCTACTGTACCAATCAACATCTGCATCGGCAACGGGGAATTCATAGCTTGCTCTATTCTCAGCTATCTGGGCCCCTTTTCTACCTCATCTTCAGCGGTCCATTGAGCACCTTGCTTTAACAATGAGGCGGTATGCAACCAACTGAGATCCGGAAAATGAACTCCTCCTTGCTCTTTAGGCAGCTTTAATTTCCACGCGGCTATCCTGGGGATTTGGTTACCCCACAAACAAGCTACCAGCTTACTATTCATTTTCCTTTAGAAAGTTTGTGGGAACCTCAATGGGATCATGCTCAATATATAACTAAGTTTGGGTACCAGCATCATTTTTATGGTCTCCAATCTGCCCCACCAGCTTAAGTGCAATGGTGTCCATTTGCAAGCATTCTCATTCACTATCGCTTGACATGCTTTTATATTTAGAGCTATGGTTTCTTCCATAGTGGGACCATATGTCACTCCCAAATACCTGAAGGACGATTGTGCATATTGAAATGGGTAATCCCGCACCATATCCACATTGACACGGGAGTTCAGGGGAATTATCGTTGTCTTAGCTAATTTCACTTTATATCCGGATATTGCGGAGTAATTGTCTATAAGCTGCATAGCCGCGGGGAGAGCTTCAGGTTGCAAAAACAATAGCAGATCATCAGCATATGCTGATAACTTACATTGACCATCTGCTAATTCAATTCCTTTGATACTATTCTTCTGTCGGACTGCAATCAGCAACGGTTCCAGGGCCAAATTAAAAAGCATCGGAGATAAGGGGCAACCTTGTCTGGTTCCTCTCTGCAGCTGGAAGGGAGCCGAGAGGCCTGAGTTGACCGCTATTCGAGCTATTGGTTTAATATATAACAGCGCAATTCTTTTAAGGAATTTCTTGCCCATCCCGAACCACCTTAAGGATTTAAACAGGAATGACCATTCCAACCGGTCAAAAGCCTTTTCAGCGTCCAGCGATAGTCCTATCAAAGGCTCGGACATCTTCTGGGCGGTATTCAACACATGCGCTAGCAGTCTCCCGTTATCTGTAGTGGACCTTTCCTGCACAAATCCACACTGGTCTACGTGAACTAAATCTTTCAGAACCCTTCCCAATCGATTAGCAAGCACTTTAGCATATATTTTATAGTCAGCGTTCAACAAGGATATAGGTCTATAATTCTCTATCTTTTGCGGATCTCTGCCCGGCTTCGGATGAATTACCACAACTGCTTCTGCCAGAGCACCTACTTCTGGCTCTTCGTCATGCAATCCACTGTAATAAATCTGCAACATGGGTGCTATCTGTATTTGATATTTATGATAGAACTCCAATGGGATACCGTCTGGTCCAGACGCTTTGCCGCGGGCCATCTGTCTAATCGCATCCTGTATCTCTGTCACTGAGACATCTTGCTCCAACTCCCGGGCTTGGCTGCTGGACAACTTGGGTCCTAATATGGTAGAAATAAAGTCTTCAAAGGCCCTTTCACTGCACTTTACGTCCGAGTGATATAATTCTTCATAAAATTCCTTGCAGCGGTCCAGTATTTGCTCATCCTGCACCAGGAGACCCCCGCTCTTATCTTGCAATGCTGCTATGTGTACCACATTCCTCCTAGCTTTAAGAAGCTTGGCCAGCAAGGATCCAGCTCGATTGTTCTCATAGTAGTAAACACTCCGCTGCATCTGAACCCCACATTGCTCTTCCTTGTTAAGTATGGTATTGTATTGATACCTTAGTCTTTCAAGTCTGATCAATATCATTGAATCGGTTTTCTTAGTCAGCAACCGCTCCCCGGCCTTTATTTGGGTCTCCAGCTCCTCCTTCTCTTTTTTCCTAGCTTTACGTCGTTTAATTGTATAGGTTGTAATATGAGCCCGCAACGTTGCCTTAAACCCTTCCCACCAACTCCATATAGAGGTATCAGAAGGAGCATTGTACTTGAAGTAGGTCTCAATCTCTTTAGTCAGATAATGCACAAAAGATTCATCTACTAACAACGATTTAGCAAACGTCCATCTAGGGGACACTTTCTGTATGTTCCTCACATCGAGCACCAGGGAGACTGCGGCATGATCCGACACTGTTTCTGCATGTATTTCCGCCGCCGTCACTTGTCTAATCAGCCCCGCCGCCAACAGAAAGAAATCAATTCTGGTCTGAGTGTTATGTGGGGCTGAGTAAAACGTGTACTCTTTTCCCTTGGGATGGAAAAGCCGCCATGGATCCACTAAGTTCAGTTCTTCCATCATACCTTTCAATACCGCATGAGATTTAGTTTTATCTACTGCTCTATATGGTATTCGATCCAATAATGGATCCATTATGATATTAAAATCACCTCCCAGTATGATGCTTGTATTAACCACTTCAGCCATTTCCATGGCGACAAGTTTGAAAAAATTGGGTTCATCTGTATTGGGCGCATAGACATTCATAAACGTGAAAAGTTTTTGATCCATTTGCAATGTTACTCTAGCCCACCTTCCATAGGGATCTGCTCTTGTTTCTTTAATTGTTGGGAGCAAAACTTTACGCACCAGTATTATCACCCCTCCTTTTCGTTGCGTGGCTGAGGCTGCTACTGCTACCTGAAAATATTTAGAGGTTACTTTCATCGACTCCTTGTCAGACAAATGCGTCTCTTGCAAGAGGACGACGTCCGCTTTTTTCTGTTGACAATACGACAGGATTTTCTTTAGTTTAATTGGGCCTGTGATTCCTTTCACATTCAATGATAGCAGAATCAGTTCATTTGCCATTATCTCTTATTTGCCCTATCTTATGGGTAATAACCTCTTTTTCCACTGGTCTCCATCATTTGTGCTGAGGACGTTTCACTGGATTGGACTGACACACATAACCGTTCAACTTTTAAACATATTCCTTTCAAGGTGAACACCATCCACATTAACAGAATCTATCACCCATCCCCCCATTGCTACCCTGTCTATCTAGTATATGCATCTCTCTATATAATCTAGTCATTAAGCAATAAGATTTCCAGCCTTTGTCTAACATGATAATTATTTCTTTTCCATAGACAAAAGATGACAAACTTGCCTGACAAACTCGTATGCCCCTCTGTACAGTGCATATCATGATCCTCTCCTCCCCCATATCATCTCAATTCTCCATTCCCTTCAAAGCTATAAGAAAGTTCTCATTTAGTCCTTCATGTTTCCATGTCACACTTCTCCTGCAGGAAGGCTTTCAGTTTATCCGCATCCACAAAGTTCTTCGTCTCGTTATGCAGCGTAACCCGCATGGTCCCTGGGTAGTATAATCCGTATCTCGCTTGTGTGCTTTGCAGCATAGGTCTGCAGGCCAGCAGCGCTTTTCTCCGATCCACAGTCTGTTTACTCAAATCTGGATAGAAAGCCACTTTATGACCCTTAATTTGAAGTGATACGCTTTTTCTTGCAGCTTGAAAGATCTGCAGGACCTGCGGATACCTAAGTTCTCCAGGACCAAGCAGGAAGTCAGTCCTCACATATGGGTGACGTAGGCGCCGACGGAGCCCTCGCGGAGCAATTTCCCCAGCTTTCAAAGAAAGCCTTTGGGAATTGCAGCGCGCATGCGCGGTCCCCTTCCCGCCCAAGGATGCCATCTTGCTCAGTCTCCTTTTTTCCGCGGAGCCCTACATACGCTGTTTGTGATCGCCGCAGAAAAAGTTGAATTTATTTACTATTCTTTTCTCGGTTCAATGCCGGATCCTTTTCCCGCCCGGACCCGCTACGCCGGTATCGGGTCCGTTCTTTATTTTTTCGGTTTTTGTCCTTCGTCACTAGCGTTCGCGCCATTTTTCTTTTTCACTGGCAGCCCTGTCTTTTGACCTCGCAGGGGCCCTTTTTCCCCCGATGGCTGCCAGCGGGTTTAAAAAGTGTGATCGGTGTAAGAAACTTATGTCTCTTACCGACACACACGACTGCTGCCTCCGCTGCCTCGGACCCGATCATGACCCGATGATCTGTGGTCCATGTGGCAAGATGTCCTCAAAAGCGTTGAGGAGTCGGCAGCATCAAAAAGAACGAATCTTCTCTGACTCCGCATCCGGCCGGGCCCGGACCTCGTCAGAGGCTTCGATGTCCCGGGACTCCGGTCCTGAGCATCGTCGGAGTTCCTCTGAGCAGGGGTCTCCTGCCCTGGAACATCATAGGAAGAAGAAACCCGCGAGGGCGTCGTCGGTGGACGCTCCTGGTTCCTCGAGGGCCAGGTCGCATAGCCCCGATAGCCGTCCCGGGTCCTCGGAGTCGGAGAGGCCTTCGAAACATCCTCGTCTTGAGATGGAGTCTCCTGGACACATGAGTACTGTAGTCCTCGTGGACTCGCCTCCGAAGGAGCCGACGTCGGGCCCGACGCCGTCGAGGCCCGAGTCGGGGGCTGCTGGGTCTCCTGAGCTCGGACTCAGGTTGACGGCCTTGGAGAGCAGTTTAGCTGCCTTCATGGACCAGCAGCGGGCATTGATCGCTGGCCTCGCCGGTGCATCTGCCCCGACCACCGGGACGTCGACGTCCAAGTCGACCCCGGAGACCGAGCCGATCCTCGAGTCCATGCGAGCTCGAGTCGATCCTCGGTCACGGTCTCCCTCGGCCTCCCGTTCGGGACCGAGGTCGTCGATGCCGACACCCTCGGCGTCGGGGCGGAGGGCATCGGTGCCCGCCCGACCCGGAGCCGCTCGATTACTCCTCCGAGGAGTCTGCCTGGGAGACGGAGGATGAAGAGTCACCCGGTACTTTTTGGACTCGGTGCGTCCCATCGGACTCGCCTGAGTCCGAACCTCGGAGAAGGTCCCCCCCGGAGGACACCCGGTTCTCGGAATTCATGCGGGATATGGCCAAGGCCTTGGCATTTCCCACGGATCCCGAGGAGGAGCCTCGAGCCGAAGAGCTCGATGCCCTCCAGTATGACTCTCCCCTAAAGGAGGCCTTTACTGTACCGGTTCCTCCGATGCTGGAGCGACTTCTCTTCCGCATATGGGAGAGCCCGGCGTCGGCGCCGGTGTTAAGCAAGCGGGTGAATTCCATTTATCGAGTCCGCAAGAGCCCCGGGTTGTTCCAAAAGGCACAACTACCGCACCATTTCATGGTGGTGGAATCAGCCATGCATCGACTCAAGAGTCAGAAGATGCACTCCTTGGTGCCTCCCGGCCGGGAGGCCCGGAACCTGGATGCCCTCGGTAGGAAGTGCTTCCAGGGCTCTATGCTTGCTTGTCGAGTCCAGACCTACCAGCTCTACATGGGCATGTATCTCCGAGACCTGGCAAAAGAAATTGCCGGGTTCTCTGCTGGTCTCTCCGAGGAACCTTTGCAGAGGTTCCAGGCCTTGTCCACTGGTATTCGAGAGTGCTCGAAGTTTATCTCTCGAGCAGCCTACAATGGCTTCGAAGCATCGGCTCGAGTAGCCGGAGCCGGCATCGGTTCCCGCCGACAGGCTTGGCTTCAGTCATCCGACCTTGAGCCATGGGTACAGGACAAGTTGGTCGATGTCCCCTGCAGAGGTGAAAACCTCTTTGGCAAGCCCATGGCTGAAAAGGCTGCACAGATCGAGACCGAGACTCTGACCAGGACTCGGCTGTCCAGAAAAACCTCTGCCCCTTCTCAGAAGAAGAAGGGCTCGGGGAAAAAGCCCTTTTACCCGAGGAAGGTGGCTGCCTATAAACACTACCCTCATTATCAGGCCTCAGCAGCTCCCCAACAGGGTCAGCAGGCCAAGGGACGGGGTAATGGGTCGCGTAGGCAGCAGGCCCCCAAGCCCACAACCCCGGCCCCTGCTCAGCAGGGTGGGGGTTTTTGACTCCGTCAGCATAGCCTTTTCCCCTCCGCTGGTTTCTCTCAGCACAGGAGGCCAGCTGGTCCACTTTGCCCACAGGTGGTCAGCCATCACATCAGATACCTGGGTGCTTCATATAGTTCAGAAAGGCTATCTTCTTCACTTTCGCCAGGTACCTCCCTCCTACTTTCCAGGGGAGCCTCCAAGACTCCCTTTGCACAGGGACTTACTCCTTCAGGAGTTAGCAAGTCTTCTTCAGGAACAGGCTGTGAAACCGGTGCCCCACCACCTGAGAGGTCACGGCTTTTATTCCAGGTACTTTCTGATACCAAAAAGAACAGGAGGCCTCAGACCCATCCTGGACTTGCAAAACCTCAACAAGTTCCTGGCAAGGGAAAAGTTCAAGATGCTTATCCTTGGAATCCTGCTGCCCTACCTCCAGCAGGGAGACTGGCTATGCTCCTTAGATCTAAAGGATGCCTATACTCACATCCTTATTCATCCAGACCACAGACAATATCTCAGGTTTGTTGTGGGAGGAAATCATTACCAGTACAGAGTACTGCCCTTTGGCCTATCCTCCACCCCCAGGGTGTTCACCAAATGCCTGGCAGTGGTGGCGGCCTATCTAAGACTTCAAGGCCTTTTTGTTTTTCCATACCTGGACGACTGGCTCATCAGAGCCCAGTCTTCCCAAGAGGCCACTCAGGCCACTCATCGCACTGTGACTCTGCTCCAGCACTTGGGATTTGTCAGAAACTTCGCAAAGTCCACTTTGCTCCCCTCTCAAAATCTCGAATTCATAGGCGCAAAGTTGAACACACTTCAGGCGCGGGCCTTCCTGCCTCTAGACAGGGCACACAGGCTCATTGATCTCGCCAACCACTTTCACAGCAATTCCCTGGTCTCTGCCAGGCAATTTCTGAGACTGCTCGGCCATATGGCTTCCACGGTCCATGTGACCCCCAATGTCTGCCTGAACATGCAACCTGCTCAGTGGTGCCTTCGCACTCAATGGCATCAGGCCACGGGGAGCCTGGCGGACTCAGTACAGGTATCTGACCTGCTGGTCTCTTCTCTGCGGTGGTGGCTTCATCTGCCAAACCTGGTGCTGGGAGTGGATTTTCAATCTCCTCCGCCTTCTCAGGTGCTGATATCCGATGCTTCTCTCCTGGGTTGGGGAGCACATTGCCAAGGGACATGCACTCAAGGCCTCTGGACTCCTTGGGAGTCTGCTCAGCAGATAAACTTCCTGGAGCTCAGAGCCATCCGCCTAGCTCTGAGAGCCTTTCTCCCACCTCACTTCTCACCAGTCTGTGCTGGTCCAGACGGACAATCAAGTTGCAATGTTCTATGTGAACAAACAAGGAGGCACAGGCTCCTTCCTTCTCTGTCAGGAGGCACAAAAACTGTGCTCTTGGGCCATCCTACACGACATCCTCCTCAAAGCTGTCTATCTCCCAGGTCAAGAAAATTACCTGGCAGACAAGCTGAGCAGGATCCTCCAACCACACGAGTGGAGATTGGATCCGTTGGTGGTTCAGCAGATCTTTCTCAAGTGGGGCCTCCCCACCATGGATCTATTTGCCAGTCCCCTGAACCGGCAACTTCCCAGATTCTGCTCTCGACAACCGCATCCTCTCAGAGTAGCGGCGGATGCTTTTCTGATTCCATGGTCCACAGGCCTCTTGTATGCCTTTCCTCCCATGCCACTGGTGTCTCGGACGCTCTTCAAAGTTCTCAGAGACAGAGCCTCGATGATCCTAGTGGCTCCCCGGTGGCCGAGACAACCCTGGTTCCCGCTTCTAATGCAGCTGGCGGTGGACACTCCTCTTCCTCTGGGGTTTCAACCCGATCTCCTGTCACAGGATCAGGGGACTCTCCTACACCCCAACCTCCGGTCCCTTCATCTGATGGCCTGGCTGCTGAAAGGGTAGTCCTTGCTCCCCTCCTGCTGCCTCGGGAGGTGGAAGAGGTCGTCTTGGCCTCCAGGCGGCCCTCCACCCGGAAGTCCTACGCTCTTAAGTGGTGTCGGTTCTCCGTGTGGTGTGCTCAGCATTCTGAGAATCCCTTCTCCTGCTTGGTGGCAGTGGTCTTGCAATATTTGCTTTACCTCTCCAATCTTGGCCTTAAGTCCAACTCTGTCAGGGTCCACCTCAGTGCTCTCTCTGCGCATCACGCACCGGTGGATGGCAGGCCTCTTTCCAACCACCCTTTGGTGGCTCGTTTTCTCCGAGGCCTCCTTCTCCTTAAGCCTCCTTTGCGCCCACCAGCCCCTGAATGGGATCTGAATGTGGTCTTGCAGCGGATTACCTGTCCGCCCTTTGAACCTATGGCTACCTGCCCTCTTCGTTTTCTTTCCTGGAAAACCTTGTTCTTGGTAGCCCTTACCTCTGCTAGGCGCGTTAGTGAACTGCAGGCCCTAGTGTCTCATCCTCCTTACACTAGGTTCTACAGGAATAGGGTAGTCTTACGGACTCACCCTACGTTTCTTCCAAAAGTGGTTTCTCCTTTTCATCTCAACCAGGAGGTGGTTCTTCCGACCTTCTTTCCCAGGCCGCACACCAGCCGGGCTGAAATGGTCCTGCATACCCTGGACTGTAGGAGGGCCTTGTCCTTCTACCTTGACCGTACGCGGGAGCATAGGAGGGCTGTTCAGCTCTTCGTTTCTTTTGACCCCAATAACTTGGGGCTACCTGTCTCCAAGTGTACTTTGTCCATATGGGTCGCTGACTGCATCGCCTGGGCTTATGGGGCAGCCGGCCTCTCGTTGGAGGGTTGAGTCACGGCTCATCGTGTCAGGGCGAAGGCTGTGTCAGTGGCACATCTCCGCTCTGTTCTGTTGGCAGGCATCTGCCGGGCCGCTACTTGGTCTTCAAGCCAGACCTTTGCGGCCTATTACTGCCTGGAGAGGGAGTCCCGCAGGGACAGTGCTTTTGGTCAGGCAGTCCTCCATAATCTCTTTGAGGTTTAGGCAACTCCTACCCTCCGGCCCTGGTGTTGGGCTACCGGTTGGGGGCGTTTTCAGAGAAGATTCCTTCCTTCTGTGCTACTGAGCTAGAGGGAGCTCATTTTTCAGCTTGAGGTCTCCGGTAGCCTTAAGCTAGGGAGTCCCATATGTGAGGACTGACTTCCTGCTTGGTCCTGGAGAAAGAGTATTTACTCACCTGTAACAGGTGTTCTCCAGGAGCAGCAGGAATCAGTCCTCACAACCCTCCCTCCTCCCCTTGGAGTTGCAGTCCTATCATTTCGTTTTTGCTAATTTTTTTGCTGTCTTTTAGCTATGTCATCAGACTGAGCAAGATGGCACCCTTGGGCGGGAAGGGGACCGCGCATGCGCGCTGCAATTCCCAAAGGCTTTCTTTGAAAGCTGGGGAAATTGCTCCGCGAGGGCTCCGTCGGCGCCGACGTCACCCATATGTGAGGACTGATTCCTGCTGCTCCTGGAGAACACCTGTTACAGGTGAGTAACTACTCTTACTTTCATTATGAGAGGCCGCGGGTATCGGACATTATCCGCTTTGTGAGTGGGGACACGATGAGCACGCTCTAACTCAAAAGGCTTCGCGAAGGCAAGCTGCAGTATTTCCGGTATGGTTTTTTCCAAAAACGCAAATCGGGTCAACACCTTCAGCTCCTTCAGGAACCCCTACCAATCTAACATTATTCCGTCTGGCACGATTGTTTTGATCCTCAATCTGGCTTTCTATATGCTTAACTCGCTTTATGAGAGGGGCCAACTGTTCAATTGCAGCTTCCTGTTTCTGAGCTTGCAGCTCTACTACATTTAACCGTGTATTAACAGTGATTAATTTCTCCTTTACCTCCATTAAGTCCTCCTGGATCACACTCAACGAAGTTGCATTAGCTGCGATCATTTCTTTAACACATTTCTGCTCCTGCAACACTTCGCGTAGGCCCTCCGCTGCCGCACCTTCCTTTTCCCCCGCGGCCATTTTCTGAGGGGATCCTACTTCAGGTTTAGAGCGTTTCGCTGCCGACCCCACTCCCTGTTGGAAATCGATTAGGGCCGGTTTCAAAGTCGACATCCTCCAACACTCGACTTTCAGCTTCTCCACAAAGGGTTCCAATATCAAAAGTTTTGTACATAGATAAGCTCAGGAATCTCTGGTAGCAACGGGAGCACCAATTCAGACGTCCATTCTGTTCAGTGGCTAGCTCCGCCCCCCCCCACTTATGATACTTTTAAGACTGAGAGCCCCTGCCCTTGTAATTTGCTCTTTAAGTGGCTTGTTAGGGGGCGTAACTCCTTTGGGATAAAGATCAATGAAGAAGCGGATCAAATAGAAGACCACTGCTCCTTGCTTCAAATCCTCTCTGCATCCACTTATGAGCTAGGATTGACATAAGGAGATACATAGTTGGAATGCCGAAGAAACAATGCTATCCACTGAATAAATACTATCCTTCACCCCTTAGCTCCACCAAGAGCAAGGACCTCATGTTCATTTAAGACAACAGAGGTCCTCAAAGCCACAGTCAGCTTCCCAACCACAACTCAGGATGGGTTTCACTGGATTCAGAAGAATATAGCTAGTGTCCTAGTATTTGTTCCAGAGAAAGTTCCTGTGAGGGAAGAGCTAGATAGTGTTTCATGCAAATTGTTGGCTTATTATAACCTTAGACAGAAAGGATTCAAATTTTTCAGGAAACCATGCTAATTTTCCCACTCTGAGACTCTTGCTGTACCTCTCAAGTACTATTATTTATTTATTTATTTGCTTTTATACTGCACTATTCATAATCAGCACGGTTTACAATATAACAACTTATTACATGGGACAGTTTACATTGAACATGTGAACAAGGTATAATACAATTAACAAATTTACATTAATAGATCATACAACAGTAGCATGTAAGGATGGGGAACTATTTACAGTCTGACAGAATTTTGAGTATGATATTGACAGACAAAGCTTTAAGTTACATGGTCGAAAGCAAGATGGAATAGGTGTGTTTTGATTGCTTTGCCAAAGGTGGCCAAATCTGAGAGGAGGAGCAGGTAGGGAGTTCCATAGTAGAGGGGTGAAGAGGGAGAATGCTCTGTTCATGGCGAATTGGGAGCGTAGCTATGGTTGGGATGGTGTTTGCCATATTTGTTGTTCTTGCTCTGTTGACAGGAGTGCAATGTAAGAGATCTTCCAGTGAGGATGCGGATAGGTGATAGACAATTTTAAATGTTATCAGGAGAGTTTTGTACTTATTTTTATTTATTTATTAGAGTCTCTTTTATACCGCGCTATTCAGCATCAGTGCGGTTTACAATGAACAATAAAATACACATTTCCGATGGTACTTTGTGTTTACAGTTGAACAGGTAATGCAACTTGGATAACAGGGTAACTATTTACAATTTAAGACATAATTGGGAACTCTTTTGAGTCTACTGCTTATTGGGAACCACTGTAGATGAATTAGGAGTTACATGTTCATATTTGGAAGCTTCGTAAATGGTTCGTGCAGCACTATTCAGTGCTAATTGTAAAGGATGGCGAGCATATCCAGGAAAATCATGTAGGATGATATTGGCGTAGTCAAAGAGCGGAATGATAAGGGCTTGGAAGACAGTGCAGAAGTCAGTAGGCTCCACTAAGGGTCGTAGATGACGGAGGGAACGTATTTTATGATAGACAGCCTTTGTGATATTACTTATATGGCACTCCATGTTTAGGGACTGGTCCAGAGTGATGCCCAAATATCTAACCTCATGATTAGACTTCAGATCAGCATTCTTAACATGTAGGGTTGTTGAGGGTATGCATGTTGAGACCTTTGTGACAAAAAGGACTTCTGTCTTTTTATAGTTCACTTTCAGGTTGTGAGCAACTAGCCAGTCGGAGACAGCATTGAAACAGTCGATGATTCCAGTGAAGTTTTGGGTTTTCTGTTGAAAAAGGAGTGTAGAGAAGCACATCATCTGCATAGATGTGATAAAGAATGCCAAAGGATTGTATGATCGTACATATTGGTTGTATGTATATGTTAAATAACAGGGCGGATAGGGAAGAGCCCTGCGGTACTCCTTGGGTTTGCTGATACATATCTGATGTTTGTGAACAACAAGTTTGTATGGGCAATCAATCTGTTAGATATGAGCAACAGCAATCTAGTGCTGAGCTCTGAATGTCTTTAACTTAATCAGATTAATCAGATGGCTGTGACAGACTGTATCGAAGGCTGAAGCAATATCCATGAAAATTAAGATGAAGCCCTGTTTCGGATTATTTAAGCCTTAAAATCAGGTTATCAAACAAGGATGTGAGCAAAGCCTCGACACCATGCTGTTGCGAATCAAATGGTGCATGGCAATCAATGTGGTCTTGGATTTGTTGCTGTACTATCTTCTCCATTATCTTAGCCAAGAAAGGAAGACTAGATGTGGGATGATAGGAGTTTGGGTCCTGCGGGTCTAGCTTGGAATCTTTTAGGAGAGGTTTGATTGTGGCAGTTTTCAGTGAAACTGGGACCATACCCTTGTTGAAGGAGAAATGGATAATCTTGAAGATGTGGGAACTTAATTCAGGGCAAGTAGACTTGATCTAATGAGAAGGGCATGGATCAGTGGGTGAGGTGGTAGAATTAAGACCTTTTATTAAATTTTTGATTTGTTTTGAGGAGTATGGTAGAAATGACTTAGAGTGGAGATATTGGTGCTTTCCGGCAATGGAGTGTCTGTGCAGATGTCTCCAAATTGTTGAGAGTTGCTTTGGTTTTATTGTGAAAGTGAATAGCAATGTCTTGAGGGTGGATTAAATTATTTGCTCAATGCAGTGATGAGTCATTTGTAAGGGATTGGATTAATCTAAAGAGCTCACGGGGCTTGTTGAAAGAACGCATAAGAAGATTTGTATGGTATTCCTTCTTCCTTTGCATGATGGTAAGGCGGTGTTCTTGCAAGGTCATGTATAATTCTCAGTCATGGGGGAGCCTGGAGTGGTGCCATTTTCGCTCGAGCTTCCTGAGATTCTGTAAAGATTTGCGCAGATCAACTGTAAACCAGATAGCTGTATGCGTCCTATTATTCGGCTGTTTAAACTGGGTTAGTAGTGCAGCTTTTCTTAGGGTAGCATTCCAAGAGTGTATTAGTTCAGCTAAGTCAGAGCAGTCGGAGTTAAGGTTAGGTAGAGTTTCTGCAAGGAATAACTCTCTGTTGAATGGTTTAAAACGACAAGCAGGTGGTAATTCAGTATTAACAGAAACCTTTGAGTCCGGTATGTTGAATGGGATATGAAATAAGATAGCTTTGTGGTCTGACCAAGGTACTGGGAAGACTTGTGGTTGTACAAAGTTGTTTGTACCATAAGTGTAGGGGGGGGGGAGGTGCAAAGATAAGGTACAATGTGTTACCTTTTAGTGTGGGTAGGGGCATGTATTAATGGAATGTTCCTTCCTTTTACAAGCCAAAGCAGTTAAATTGACTTGACCATTGGAAAAAGGGGATCAGTGTGTGCTGCCTTTGAATAAAAAGGTACTGTAGTTCTCTTTGAGGAGAGGATCACAAATCAATTTCACATTGGATGCCTTTTCTCTGGCTTGAGAAAATAGTCTTAGGTATGTATATCCTCCAGTTTCTCTTAGAAATGCATACAAATCATGAAGACTAAAGTGTCATAGTTCTCTGTTATCCTAGACACATTTGGTTTCCACAGTTATGGGGAGGAGCCAGCTGTCTTGATACATGTGGTTACCAATGACATAGGAAATTGTAGGAGGGAGGTTTTAGAAGCCAGATTTCGGCTTTTAGGTAAAAAAAATTGAAATTCAAAACCTCCAAGGAGAATTCTCAAAAGTTCCCCCTGTTCTATGTACATGACCCAAGAGGAAGGCAGATTTTTAGAGTGTCTTGTGTGGATGAGGTGATGGTGCAGCAAGGAGAGATTTAAATTTGTTGTAACTGGTTAACATTCAGAGAGGGGGCTATTCCAAGCTGAAACCAAGCTGTTGGAGTTAATGTTTGAAAAGGAGACAGTGCAGACTTTGAGCTACTATTACTCTACTACTTATCATTTGTATCACACTACAAAACATGCACAGTGCTGTACATACACACAGGAGAACTATTCACTGCTCTTAGAGCTTACAATCTATGCAAGACAAAAACAATAAAGAAGGGACAAGAGATGGTTCTAAGACACATGGGTGATAAATAGGTCAGGATCCAAAAGCTGCCTCAAAGAGGTGGGCTTTTAGCCTGGAGTTGAATAGGACCAGAAATGGAGCTTGACACACCAACTCAGATAGTTGTTCCAAGTATACGGTGCTCCAAGGTGGAACAAACAAAGTCTGGAATTGACCGTGGAAGAGAAGCACATAGATAGAAGGGATTTGCCTGATGAGCAGAGTTCCAAGAATGGGTGTAGGGAGAGATAAGAGAGGGGAGAGGTAATGAGGAGCAGCAGAGTGAGTGTACTTAAGAACATAAGAAATGACATACTGGGTCTGACCAAGGTCCATCAAATCCAGTATCCTGTTTCAAATAGTGGCCAATCCAGGTCACAAGTTCCTGGCAGGTTAAAGGCACACAGGTTCCACAATACTCGTCATGGGGCAAGCAGTGGATTTCCCGGGTCCTCTTTAATAATGGTTTATGGACCTTTCATCCAGGAACTTGTCCAAAACATTTTTAAACCCAGTTATGCTAACAGCTTTTACTACATGCTCCGGTAATGAATTTTAGAGTTTGATTACGCATTGAGTGAAAACATTTTTTCTCTTATTAGCCTTCAGTGGGTTGCATTGTAGCTTCATTGTGTGTCCCCTAGTCTTTCTACTTTTTAATGGCGTAAACAACCAATCTACATTTACCCTTTCCACTCCATTCTTTAATTTAAAGACCTCTATGCTATCTCCCCTCAGCCGTCTCTTTTCCAAATTGAAAAGCCCTAACCTTTTAAGACTTTCCTCATAGGGATATCCTTCTCATCCTCTTTACCATTTTGGTGGCTCTTCTCTGTACCTTTTCTAATTCTGCTATAACCTTTTTAAGATATGGGATCAGAATTACGCACAATATTGAAGGTGTAGGTCAGTAGAAGTTTGAATTGAACATGGAAATGGATAGGGAACCAATGTAGCAAATTGAGGGAGAGGAGTTATGTGAGCATAGCAACGCTGGTGGAAAATTAGCCTCACACCGAGTTCTGAATGGATTACAATAGTCTAAATAAGAGATGACTAGGGAGTGGATAAGAGTCTTGGCAGTATGTTCAGAAAGGAAAGGACTGTAAGAATGAACAGGTAGAGAGGCATGAAAAACTTCATTCTTTAATTCAGCAAGCTTATGATTTTCTGGATACAGATCTCTAAAATGCGCTGATTAGATGTACTTTAACAGTCACTTACATGTCTAGCTGTAAACCTACTGCTTTTAGATAGAATTAGACATAATAGTCATAAGACTGTGTAACAGTCTTAAAATAACTAAAGAACCATGTTAGTGCAAGCATAAAATGTAAACACAGGTCGTGAACTATAAGTTCACTGTACAGTTAATCGTGAGTCACTGCAAGCCCAGCACTAATTTCTGCAATTCTGCAGTTAAACTAATTTTGCCATAATCAAGTAAATCTTGTTTAATATGTTGTAATTCTCCGGGAACAAGCAGGAAGTCAGTCCTCGCATATGGGTGACGTCGATGCCGATGGAGCCCGCGCAGAGCAAATCCCCAGCTTTCAAAAAAGCATTTGGGAGTTGCCACCACGCATGCATCGTCCCCTTCCCGCCCAAGGGTGCCATCTTGCTGAGTCTCCTTTTTTCCGCGGAGCCCATCTGACGATTGTCCCTCATGTCCCGGAAAAAGTGATTTTTTTCTGTGCCTTTTGGCGACTGGTTGACACCAGTACCCTTCCCGCCTCCGGCTTCAGTACTTTGGTATCGGGTCGGTCCTAGTTTTTCACCTTGCGCGTCTTCGCGCCTTTTTTTCCAACTTTTCCTCGCTGGCTGGTAAGGTCTTCGACCTAGCCGGGGTCATTTTTCCCCCAATGGCCACCAGCGGGTTTAAAAAATGTGATCGGGGCAAGATGGCGGCAGGGTGGTTCTGTGGCTGAGACGCTCCACACTCATCTCTTCTGCTTGGGCGTTTCGGAAATGCAAACAAGCCAGCCTACCCTCGGGCTCGTCTTCAAGTAACATCCCTGGGCAGTTGACTTTGGTGGTGTGTGGGTTTTCTGTGGCTGCAGCTAGAGCGGCGTCTTCAACAGAGTCTCCGGCGGAAATTTTGTCGGCTCTGAGTGCATCCGGGATCTGGTTGTCCCTCGAACAGCGAGCCCCCCTGCCTCGACCTGGAAGTGGAGTACTCCCCGCCAGTTTTCCGACAAGCTCACCGGCGAGTGGGAGTGAAGAGGGCTCCGGCGCGGGGATAGATGCCTCTTCCCCTTCTTTTGTGGCTGCATTGGGTGTTGGAGGTGAAGTAAGATCATTCCCCCCCTGCTGGGGGTATTGCAGCTGCGGATGGGGGACTTGGTGCGTTTCCAGGTCTGGGAGGCTTGATTAAACCTGCTGTGGTAATCTTAGAAGCACTGTGGGATGCGGTGTTGACTAGGAATTCTTCCCTACTGACTATTGTGGGTGCTGTGAATGTGGATTTAACTTCTTTAAGGAACATAGTTTCTGAGGCAAAAAGGTCACAGGAGGAACAGGCTGGATGTTTGAACAGTGTGGAAGTGGAACTGGAGCATCTCTGAGGGCTGTGTACTGCCCATGTTAAGGACAGACCTTTGCTATCCAGGAAAGCTGAATACTTGGAGAATTATGTTCGTAGAAATTACTTGAGACTGTTGAATTTTCCTAAATCTCCTATTATGTCTGCTTTAGAGATGGTTCGCAAATATTTCCAGGAGGTGCTTAAACTTCCTGGGGATAATTTGCCTCCCATTGTGCGAGCACAGTATTTGTCTATGGGACCCAGTTCTTGTGGTTCTGCTTCCTAGAATCAGCTTCAGGGTACCGGAGACCTGACTGCATTTCTGGAAGATTCTCTGGAAGTGGTGACTGCTTGGACAACTTTGCTTGTGACCCTGGCTCTTGAGCCGGATAAATCTTTGGTACTTCGGACTTTCTTTAGAAATTTCAGTGTAACTTTTCTAGGCTCTAAAGTTTATATATTTCCTGATCCCTCACGTGTAACACAGCTGAGGAGGAAGGAATTCCTTGGTCTTAGACCCAGGTTCCTTTGCCTTGGGGGGAGTTTTGTCTTACGGTTTCCTTCTCGTTGTATAATTACTTATAAAGATTAGGTTTTTCTTTTTTTTTGAGCCTAGTCAGCTATTGGATTTTCTGGTAGCTAGGGAAGAAATTGTGGTGAATGCTGCACTCAACATGGCTGACACATAAGTCTTAGCCTTGCTTTATATTTCTTTTCTTTAATGATAAAAATAAAATTTCCTGGAGCCCCAGGCGATTGCCTAATATTGTGGTCTAAATATGATGATTAATTTTCTTGTGTTTCTTTTTTTTGTTCTTTCTTTTTGCCTAATGGATGTATCATCTTGTTTCTGTCATTCTTGTTTCGCTTGAATGTTGGGAAATCAATAAAAAAGTTAAATTTAAAAAAAAAATGCAATTGGTGCGGGAAAATAATGTCCCTCATCAATACGCATGACTGCTGTCTCCGGTGCCTTGGTCCAGACCATGACACGGCGGTCTGTCCTCTATGCAAGAAAATGTCATCCAAGGCCTTGCGGAGCCGCCAGCAACAGCACAGCAAGATTTTTCTGGAATCCCCCGTGACTTCGAGAGCCAGGACCTCATCTGAGGTCTTGACGTCTCGGGGGGGATCATTCTGAGCCCAAGCGTCATCGGGGCTCCTCATAAAGGGGGTCTCCCTCGCGGGAGCACAAGAGGAAGAAGAAGTCCTCAAAGGCGGTGTCTCTGGATGGCTCCAAACAACCAGGTTCCTCGTGGGACCGATCGTGGAGCCCTGAGCGTCGGCTGAGATTGTCAGAGAAGGAGCGGCTGGCCAAGGTCCCTCGACAAGAACCGGACCAGCCGAGGCAAGTACCGACTGTTCTGGTTGTGGACTCCCTTCAAGGGGAACCGGCGTTGGGTCCGACCGTGTCGGCTTCCGAGCCAGTAGCTGCGGAGCCTCTGGAACTTGTGTTCAGGATGGCGGCCTTGGAGCGCAGTTTTAAAGCCTTCATCAAGCAGCAGAGAGCGCTGATGTCAGGCTTGTCTGGCTCCTCCGCCCTGACAACTGGGCCCTCGATGACCAAGTCGACCCTGGAGGCCGAGCCGATCCTTGAGACCTTTCGGACTCGAGTCTATCTTTGGCCGAGGTCACTCTTGGCCTCCTCTTTGGGACCGAGGTCGTCCCTGCCGAGTCAATCGGCATCGGTGCGGAGGGTGCCCATATCCTCGATGCCCAGGGAGGCCTCGGCCTGGGAGACAGAAGACGAAGAGTCCCCAGATACCCGGAGGCATCAGGACGTTCCCTCTGATTCCCCCGTGTCTGAACCTCGGAGAAGGTCTGCACCAGAGGATATGGGTTTCCTGGACTTCATACGGGATATGTCCAAGGTGTTGGCTTTCCACACAGAGTCCGAGGAGGAGCCTTGAGCCGACAAGCTTGAGATCCTCCAGTATGAGGCTCCTCCTCGGGCGACCCTCATGGTACCCGTTCCTCTGAACCTGGAACGACTCACACTCCACATGTGGGAGACACTGGCGTTGGCACCGGTGATCAGCAAATGGATCAACTCGATGTATCGAGTTTGCCGGAGCCCTGGATTCCAGAAATTGCAGCTGCCGCACAATTCCATGGTTGTGGAATTCATCATACGTCGGCTGAAGAAGGCGTTCTACTCTAGGTATTTCCTCGTCCCAAAGAGGACAGGGGGCCTGAGGCCCATCCTCAACCTGTGCAACCTCAACAAATTCCTGCTGAGGGAGAAGTTCAAGATGCTCTCCCTTGGAATATTGCTGCCCTACCTCTGCCAGGGAGACTAGCTATGCTCCTTAGACCTAAAGGATGCTTACACACACATCCTCATCCACCTAAGCCACAGACAATACCTGCGCTTTGTGGTGGGGGACAACCGCTACTAGTACAAAGTGCTTCCCTTTGGCCTTGTTTCGGCCCTCAGGGTGTTCACAAAGTGACGGGCAGTGGTCGCCACCTTCCTCAGGCTTCAAGGTATTTTTGTCTTCCCCTATCTCAATGACTGGCTCATCAGGGGCACGTCGGCCGTAGAGGTGCAGCAGGCCACAGCCCGCACCATCCAAGTCCTGCGGGACTTGGGGTTTGTAATCAACTACCCCAAGTCCAATCTGTGTCCGTCCCAGGAGTTAGACTTCATTGGGGCAAGGCTCAATACCCTGCAGTCGAAGGCCTTCCTGCCCACAGATAGAGGAGACAGGCTTGTAGCCCTCGCAGGAAAAGTGTGCCACAGCTCCTCAGTGTCAGCGAGGCAGCTGCTGTGCCTACTCGGGCACATGGCCTCTATGGTCCATGTCATTCCATACGTCTGCCTCAACGTGCGGACTGCGCAGTCGTGCCTCAGAGACCAATGGTCCCAGGCCACTAGACACCTTTCAAGACAGAATCATGGTGACCAGATGTCTGGTACAGTTCCTGGCCTGGTGGCTCTCACCCCAGCATTTGAGGGCAGGTATGCCTTTTCAGGCCCTTCTCCATTTAAGGGTCCTCACCACAGATGCCTCCTTACTGGGCTGGGGGAGCCCATTGCCAGGGGTTCCGCACACAAGGAGTGTGGTCTCCGGAGGAGAGTGCCCAACAGATCAACTTGTTGGAGCTCCAGGCCATCCGCCTCGCCCTGAGGGTTTTCAGGCAGGATCTGGTCCACAGTTTAGTCCTCATCCAAATGGATAACCAGGTGGCTATGTTCTACGTGAACAAACAGGGGGGCATGGGATCACGCTCCCTCTTTCAGGAGGCCCTGGACCTCTGCTCTTTTGCAACCCGACAGGGGATTCTTCTCAAGGCAGTTTACCTACTGGGCCAAGACAATTGGCTGGCCGACAGGCTCAGCAGGATCCTCTAGCCGCATGCGTGCCAGCTGGACTGGGCGGTGGCCAACAGGCTTTTCCAGGCCTGAGGGGAATCGGTGATGGACTTATTTGTGAGTCCAGACAATCACCAGCTTCCACATTTCTTCTCGAGGCAGCTGCATCTGTCCAGGCTGGCCGCTGATGCCTTCCTAATCTCATGGTCGAGGGGTCTTCTGTATGCTTTTCCTCCAATGCCTCTGATCGCAGAGACTCTGTTCAAGATCCCTCGAGACAGAGCTGTTGTTGTTTTCATAGCCCCACGGTGGCCCCGGCAGCCGTGGTTCCCGCTTCTCCTGTAGCTAGCGGTGGAGACTCTCATTCCCCTGGGGTCATCTCCACATCTCCTCTCCCAGGAGAGGGGCTCTCTCTTGCATCCCAACCTTGGCTCCCTTTCGCTGATGGCGTGTCTGCTGAGAGGGTGACTCTCGCCCCACTCCTCCTTCCAAAGGAGGTGGAGGAGGTCTTGCTGGCTTTATGTAGGTCGTCTACTATATGGATGTATGCCTTTAAGTGGCGCAGATTTGCTGTCTGGTGTGCTGTGCAAAAGGTGGACCCCTTTTCTTGCCCAGTAGTGGTAGTATTGAAGTATCTTCTCCACCTTTTTGGTCAGAGTGCACCTCAGTGCCCTAGCGGCGAACCACTTTCCCGTGGATGAGAAGCCTCTCTCGGCTCACCCAATGGTATCACGGTTTCTAAGGGGCCTGCTCCAGTTGAAACCCCTGGTTCGTCCTCCAGCGACCGAATGGGACCTTAATGTAGTGTTGGGGCAGCTTTCCTGACTGCCTTTTGAGCCAATGGCCACGTGCCATCTCCTCTATCTCTCCTGGAAAGTGGTATTCTTGGTTGTGCTCACTTCTGCCCGGAGAGTAAGTGAGCTCCAGGCTCTCGTGGTGGAGAGGGCTTATACCAGTTTCTACAAGAATAGGGTGGTACTTCGCACACATCCCTAATTCCTTCTGAAGGTGGTCTCTTTCTTTAACCTCAACCAGGAGGTGGGTCTTCCTACATTCTTTCCCAGACTGCATGCCAGTTGGGCAGAGTTGGTCCTCCATACCTTGGATTTTAGGAGGGCCCTGTCCTTCTACATCCAGTGTACGCAAACTCACTGCAAAGCCTCACAGCTTTTCATTTCCTACGACCCCAGTAAACTGGAGAAGGTGGTGACAAAGTGTACGTTGTCCACTTGGGTGGCAGACTGTATTGCCCAGACTTATGAGGCAACAGGGCTTCAGCTGGAGGGCCATGTTACGGCTCATAGGGTCAGGGCCATGGCGGCATCAGTGGCTCACCTCCGCTCTGTTCCGTTGGCGGACATCTGCTGGGCCACTACCTGGTCTTCGTGTCAGATCTTCGCGGCTCATTACTGCCTGGATAGGGAGTCCTGATGAGACAGTGCCTTTGGCCAGGCTGTGCTTCGTAACCTGTTTGAGGTCTAGGCAACTCCTGCCCTCCGACCTCTCTGTGTTCAGGCTACCAGAGTGCTACTTCCCTGGTTAGGGTTTCATTGCGGCTCTCCAAGAGGGAGCCTTTTTTGGTTTATAGGTTTCAGGTAGCCTGTAGCTGGGGAGTCCCATATGTGAGGGATGACTTCCTGCTTGTTCCCGGAGAAAGCGTAGTTACTCACCTGTAACAGGTGTTCTCCAGGGACAGCAGGAATCAGTCCTCACAACCCTCCCTCCTCCCCTTGGAGTTGCAGTCCAATTATTTTTGTTTTCTCTCATTACTTTGCCGTCTTTTTAGCTATGTCATTTGACTGATCAAGATGGCACCCTTGGGCAGGAAGGGGAACCATACATGTGTGGTGGCAACTCCCAGAGGCTTTCTTTGAAAACTGGGGATTTGCTCCTCGCGGGCTCCGTTGGCATCGACGTCGCCCATATGTGAGGACTGATCCCTGCTGTCCCCGGAGAATACCTGTTACAAGTTAGTAACTACGCTTTAGCTCTTGTTCTGTAAAAGAATTCTAGTGACATCTTGTGCTATTTCATGTTTATGATTAATGACTCAGTTACCTTACGTTTTACCACAATAAAAGCAGCTCCTAGACATAAAGTCTCTAACCCAATAGGGAAGAGGAACAGGCACAGTTCCTCTTCCCTATTGGGTTAGAGGAACTGTGCCTGTCCACAGACCTTCCCTTTGGCTCCCTATGAGCTCACAGAAAAGTAACTTTGAAGTTGTATTTGTATCTTGTATTTCTCTCTCTTTCTCACTGTTTGAAGGACCAGAAGAAAAAAGAACTGAGAAAACTTTGACCGCATTAAAGGAAAGATTTCAGGGACAAATTTTCCTTATTCTGTAGTGAAAGAAATGACAGGTTTTTAGCTAAATGTTGGATATGTATAATGAAAGAAAGAAAAAATTTGAAGATGACTCCAAGGTTGCAAGCTAAAGAAATAACAAATAGAATGTTAAGAATTATAAGGAAAGGAATGAAGAATAAAATCAAGGATATTATAATGCCTCTGTATCGCTCCATGGAGCAACCTTACCTTAATTATTGTGTACAATTCTTGTTATCATATCTTACCATAACGCCAATGTAACACCAATTTTTAAAAAGGGTTCCAGGGGTGATCCGGGAAACTACAGACCGGTGAGCCTCATGTCAGTACCGGGAAAAATGGTAGAAACCATCATAAAGAATAAAATTACTCTGCATGTAGATAGTCATGGTCTAATGGGAGACAGCCAACATGGCTTTAGACAAGGAAGATCTTGTCTTACTAATCTGTTATGTTTTTTTGAAAGTGTGAATAAACAGGTGGACAAAGGTGAGTCGATTGATATAGTGTATCTGGACTTTCAGAAAGCCTTTTGAGAAGGTCCCTCATCAGAGACTTTTGGCAAAACTAAAGATCATGGGATAGGAGGCAGTGTACTACTGTGGATCAGGAACTGGTTAAAAGATAGAAAGCAGAGGGTTGGGCTAAATGGCCGATTTTCCCAATGGAGAAAGGTGAATAGTGGTGTACTCCAGGGATCTGTGCTGGGTCCGCTGCTTTTTGACATATTCATAAATGACCTGGAAAGTGGAATAACGAGTGAGGTTATCAAATTTGCAGATGTCACAAAACTATTTAAAGTTGTTAAAACCCAAGAGGATTGTGGAAAATTGCAAGAGGATCTTGATAAATTGGAAGACTGGGCATCAAAATGGCAGATGAAATTTAATGTGGACAAGTGCAAAGTTATGTACCTAGGGAAGAACACCCAAACTATGGTTTTACAATGCAAGGTTCCACATTAGGAACCACCACCCAGGAAAAAGATTTAGGCGTCGTCGTGGATAACATGTTAAAACCCTCGGCCCAGTGTGCAGCGGCGGCCAAGAGAGCAAATAGAATGCTAGGTATCATAAGGAAAGGAATGGAAAATAAAACAAAAGATATTATAATGCCTCTATACCGTTCCATGGTGAGACCGCACCTTGAATATTGTGTGCAATTCTGGTCGCCGTATCTTAAAAAGGATATAGCGTTATTAGAAAAGGTTCAGAGAAGAGCCACCAAAATGGTAAAGGTGATGGAAGGATACTCCTATGAAGAAAGGCTAAAAAGGTTAGGGCTCTTTAACCTGGAAAAGAGACGGCTGAGGGGAGATATGATAGAAGTCTACAAATTAATGAACGGAGTGGAATGGGTAAACGTAGATCGATTGTTTACATTAACAGAATATAGAAAGACTAGGGGACATGCAATGAAACTACAGGGTAAACGATTTAAGACTAATAAAAGAAAATATGTTTTCACTCAACGTGTAATCAAACTCTGGAATTTGTTACTGGAGGATGTAGTAAAGGCTGTTAGTGTAGCTGGGTTTAAAAAAGGTTTGGACAAGTTCCTGAAGGAAAGGTCCAAAAACCATTATTAAGAAGGGACCCAGGATATCAATGCTTGACCCAGTACAAGCATTGTGGAACCTGTGTCTTTTGGGGAAACTGCTAAGTACGTACGACCTAGATTGGCCACTGTTGGAAACAGGATACTGGGCTTGATGGACCTTGGTCTGACCCAGTATGGCATATCTTATGTTCTTATTTATTTATTTATCCGTATTTATATCCCGCTTTTCACCGGGATATAAATACAGCTGAATAAATAAATAAATGTTCTTATGTTCTTAAAAAGAATATAACAGAATTAAAAAAGGTACAGAGAAGAGCCACCAAAATGGTAAAGGGGATGGAAGGATATATACAATAGAGGTCCATAAAATACTGAATGGAATGCAATGGAATAGATAAATGTAAATCAGTTGTTTACTCCTTCAAAAAGTAAAAAGACTAGGGAACACGCAATGAAGCTACAATCGTAGAAAATATTTTTTCACGCAACATGTAATGAAACTCAAATTCATTATCAGAGAATGGCAAAAGTTATTAGTGTAGCTGTTTTTAAAAGTGGTTTGAATGACTTCTTGGAGGAAAGTCCATAAACCATTATTAAAGAGGACCGGAGAAATCCACTGCTTACCCCTTGGACAGGTAGCATAAAATCTGTATACTTTTTGGAAACCTGTGATACTTGTGACCTGGATTGGCCACCGCTGAAAGCAGGATACTGGGCTTGATGGACCCTTGGTCTGACCCAGTATGGCATATCTTATGTTCTTATGATAGTGTTATCCAGAGAAACAGCAAAGGAGCCAAGTCAACATTGAACAGAAGGGAGAGAGGGGAACTGCAGCCCTGAAGAGCTCCTGCCAGGAACAGGGGCAGAGCACAAAGGTTCCCCACTGTGCTGACAGTCAAGCTGCAGCCAGAAGGGATACATGTTTCTACCCCTTCCCAGGAACCCTATGGTCAGGCACAGGAAGAGCCCCCTGGAATCCTGGGACAGGAAAAGTCCTGACATCAGAGGAAGACGATGACCCCCAGCCAGAAGAGTAAGAGTGAAATCAGCATCCATACATAAAGGAACAGAAGAAACAAAGATGATTGACAAACACATGTGCCTCTGAGCCTACCATAGTAGAACACAGAAGGCACATGCAGGGACATGCTGAAGAAAAAGCACATAGACAAAAGAAGAAAGGGTATATGTGCTCAGTAGTCAGAAGCTTGTTGTGCTGTGAGGAGTTGAGCTGTGGGAAGATAAGGAACCACTCACCCTCCCTCCCTCCTAAGAAGAAGAGAGAGCCTACAGAAGTATAAGGGACAGGTAGTTTAGTTGGGTTTAAAAAAGGTTTGGCCACACTTCTGCAGGAAAAGTCCATAAACAATTATTAATGCAGTCTAAAAGAAAACCGCTGCTTATCCCTGAGGATAAGTAATGGTTTTCTCTGCATTTGAAATCTCTCAAGAGAATCCAGGCCTGGATATCTGCCTGCTTATGAGGGTCGCCATGAGTCGAATCCGACTCGACGGCACTTAACAACAACATCTAACATTAGTGTCTGAATGTCTCACCACCATCTGAAGCTTTTTCAAGTGGGAACACCCTTGAGAGAACTGCTTTTGAACTCTCCGAACAGGACTGTCCCGAACTCACTTTTAAAGAGTGAATCAAATGCAGACTATTCTCAGTCACTTTCTTCTTTTATTTGTGGACAGGCATTCTTCAATACATTTATTTATTTCACTGTTTTTCTATACCGCCTTATCTGGGAATCAGGGCAGTTTACATGGAACAAGAACTCAACAGGTTTACATTGAACATTTAGTTTGTGGCAGTCACCTCAGGATGAAAGGAATACAGCCCCTGGCTAGTAAATATGCCCATGCAACAAATTGCATGGACAAATGGCCAGAGAAGGGCTGTGCTGTAATCCAAGGCCATTTGTGCCATCTGTAGCCCACAGGAGAGGCTGCCTCTGTAGCCCACAGGAGGGGCTGCCCCTTTCCCTTTCTCTTCGTTAAGTTTCTGGTTTCGATTCTGGTGCTGTAGGGGGAAGGGATAGCCCCTTACCTAAGGGAATATGATTGGGCAGGCACCCAAGGGAGCACCAGTCAGAAACCTGAACGTAGGTATGAACTGAGTATATAAAGATTGTACAGCCCCTGACTCGGGGCTCAGAGTTTTTGGAAATGATTCCTCTGGGTCTGTGCTAGCACAATAAACTGGCTTGTATTCCCTTGAGACTCCTGGTGTCCTTTCCTGACTCTTTCGCCACAGCATTTCTCTGCATAAAGGTTCAGCATTTACCGCCTCTGGGTTTGGACCGGTCAGAACCGGGGAGTGCCGAACACAGGGAGAAATCGCAGGCGCCACCGGGAGGTTGTTCCGGGGAGAATTTCCTTCTTGCCTCGCCAGAGCCACCGGTTCCTTCCGGCCGATATCTTTGAACCCGTGTGGAGTTCGGGAACTAACTCTGTCCTGTTACCTGTACCCAATCCAGTGAGTACTAAGGGGATATAGTTAGACTGTAAGTTTGAGTCATTTATGAGAGCTTGATCAACTCTCTGGTTGGTCCGAGTAAGCTACTTTTGTGACTGAAGCCACTGACCTTTTGTTAGTCAGTAAATTACTGGGATTGATAGGAAGTGTCTGTATGATTGCTTGTGTATGTATGAGAGGTACTGAGAATAAATACCGAGTGATAAATACTCAGCTTGTGTATGTATGAGAGGTATTGAGAATAAATACCAAGAATAAATACTCAGTGATTCTGAGTAGCGCATTTCCTGGCCAGGCGACCGTGCCCAGGTCGCAAAAAGGAGGAAGCGTGTGGTGTTTGTCTCTCCTTCTTTGTTTCTAGGACTGGACAGACCCCTTACCTCCAGTCCGCCTACCCGCTCCTTTTGTTTGAGGTCTGTGGTTCATTATGGGTGGGTCCGAGTCCACTTTGACGTCTCTGAAATGTATGATCAAGAACTTTAAAAAGGGTTTCTCTGGGGATTATGGTGTAAAAATGTGTGTCCCTAGATTGCAAGTGTTATGTGAGAGGGAGTGGCCAATTCTGTCTACCTCATGGCCCACCTCAGGGACTCTGGATGTCAGTATTGTGTCTTTAGTCCACCAAATTGTACGCCAAGAGCACCCAGATCAATTCCCATATATAGATTCCTGGTTAGAGGTCTTCCAGAAATGACCCCCTTGGATAACTAAGTGTTATGAGGAACATTGTAGGATTCTAGTTTCAGAAATGATAGGGAGTATAAACCCTAACCGGATACTCTGCCCTCCGGTTTATCAGTCCCCTGAACAACCGGAGCCCAGGCCCCTCCCTCAAGATTTCCTGTATCGGAACAGTGACCCTGTCCCACCGCCATATAGGGAGCCTGTGGAACAGGCTGTGGGTGATTCTCCCACTACCCCGCCAGGCATAGGTGCCTCCTCCACCAGCCACCCATGTACCCTACTCTTCAGCTGTCTCCTGAGGACAGGAACCCCCCACCAGCCCCGACTCGTCTGACTCCACATATGTGGATTATGGGGACACCCAAGACTCGTTTGCCAGCATGGGGTCATCCTCCGATACCTCCAGAACTCGGCCAAAACAGAGAAGTCTAGTCCAGCATACGGCTTAAGGAATCTACCCGGTCGAGACGCTAAGGCTATGCCCTTGCATGAGGTCCAGGGACTCCCCACGCTGAACGAGCGACAGGAAGTCATCTTGGGCCATCCGAGTCTAGTCTACGTAACCTTTTCCATCACCGACTTGCTTAACTGGAAGACCCATTATGCCTCCTATACAGAGAAGCCTCAGGACCTCACTGACCTTATGGCTACTATTATGCAGACTCACCAGCCAACTTGGTCGGACTGCCGACAACTCTTGTCTACCCTTTTTAACACTGAAGAGCGGTCCCGAATATTAGCGGCTTCCATTAAATGGTTGGAAGAAAATCCTCGTGCCGGGGCCCTTAATGCACAACAGGGAAGTGAACGCCCGACTGCTCACTTCCTCCACTCCTGCCCTATCGGGGCAGTGGGAGGTGCTCCTGCCCATATCGGGGCAGTGGGAGAGGAGGAGTTTGAGCTCCCAGGAGGGCCATAAAAAGCGGCGTCCCTACACCGAGGGAGCCGCTTCGCCGAAGTGAACGCCCGACTGCTCACTTCCTCCACTCCTGCCCTATCGGGGCAGTGGGAGGTGCTCCTGCCCATATCGGGGCAGTGTGATTGGAGGAGTTTGATATCCCTGGATTGCCATATAAATCGGCGTCGCTACAACGAGGGAGCCGCTTCGCCGAAGTGAACGCCCGACTGCTCACTTCCTCCACTCCTGCCCTATCGGGGCAGTGGGAGGTGCTCCTGCCCATATCGGGGCAGTGGGAGAGGAGGAGTTTGAGCTCCCAGGAGGGCCATAAAAAGCGGCGTCCCTACAGGGCGCGCCCGTGCCTGAGGGCCTCGCCAGAGGGCCCTTTGGCGTGGCCCTTAGGCGGTGGTCCTCTCGAAAAAGTGACACCCCAAAACCACCTCAGGCTGACGAAAAGATCAGATTTGCAAGACCGCAGACCAAACCTACGGCTTGAGCTCCCGGCACAGGTAGAGCTCGCCGAAGCCACCTTTAACCAGCCGACCACCTGGATCTCCGAGCTATGATCTGATCTACCACCATCAAGATAAAACAAAGCCACGCTGCCTGAGCTTTACAGACGGAACTTAACTCGAGGAGGTAAGCTCTCAAGCACAAGATCAACAAAACTAATTAGCAGACATAACTAACTGAAGCCGGGTCACGACTAGCAACAGTCATTTGTCATACTATGCACCTAATAGCACGGACACCGATACTGCTAACCGTCACTAGCTTAGTCACTGTGTCACTGTTATATAGTATATAATACCATTTCTGTAATAACACTGTTACACTGCCACGTGCTCTGATACACTGCACTGCTAGACAGTTTACTGTTATAAATTCTGTCCATGTTATACACACTGCTCTGAGATATATACTGTTACTGTTACTGTTACTGCGATACATACTGTTCTGAGATATATACTGTTACTGTTACTGGGATACAGTGACATTAACAGTCCTACAGTTATACAGTTCCTGCTATTTGTACTGCTCTGTGATACATACTGTTACTATTTACTGGGATATTTGCAAACACTATTCCAGTGTATACTGTTTACTGTAACACTAGCAACCATAATATTAACACAGACACAACGGGCTTCTGAACAGCTGTGAAATGGAACCACTCTATTTTTTTCTAATACTATGCATGTCTATATTCGCCCAAGCACACTCATGCCACCCCAATGTGCGCTATAGTTTGACTCACTTATTCAGACCCATCTACTACCTTTACCCCCTACCAATACCCCCACCTCCCTCACTCAATATAATCCACCGGGCTAGCAACGAGCCATCACCAACTCAGAGCCATTTCGTGCCTAGCATAAACAGGGCTCAGAGATGCAAGAAACCTAAGTCGCTGAAAATGAAGGGAAACAAGCCTGGCCAAATCCAAACCAACCACTTACCTACCTCCCAAACAACGCATGAGGACTATAGCATCATCCTCATCAACGCCAGATCAATAAGGAACAAAACGCACATCCTACACAACATCATCTCAGATGAACAACCGGACATCCTCTGTATAACTGAAACCTGGATCACTGACTCCGACCCTGCAATAATAAATCAACTAAACAAACCTGGATACAAAGTGTTCAACTGCCCACGCACCAATAAAAGGGGTGGAGGTGTCATCATAATAGCCAAAACCATCTTACAACTAACAACCACCTCCCTAAACTCAAATATGGACATAGACATACTCAAAGTAGAAAACTCAGTTCTTTCTATCTGTCTTATCTACAGGTCCCCCTCATCAATGCACGAAACACTTGCCTCAGCACTAGAAAGCATCTCCACCACTCAGATCAGAAAATTCCAAATCATCTTGGGAGACCTGAACTTAGCATCACTACCAACTAGTCATGCAAACAATTTCATGGAAGCCATGGAACAACTGGGGTACCAGCAAATCATAACTGACGCTACCCACGTGAAGGGAAATACCCTAGACTTGGTTTTCCTACCCACCAACCAACGGACGGGCGAGGTGAAACCCGTGATCAGAATAACTCCAGTACCATGGTCAGACCACCACCAAGTAGATCTCAAAGTAAAACTGCCCTCCCCACCCAAAAATGCAAAATCCAGGAGGACAACACACACGCAGAGGAGTTTCAACAAATTCAACAAGGAAAATCTCATAGGCTCCATTGCCTCCCACCTAGATATGGAATGTACGGACCTTGAGGTTCTAACCAGCAGATGGAACGAAGGTATACAAAAAACATCAAACCCTACATGGAAAACCACTACAGACTCAACTAAACCTCGATCGGAACCTTGGTACACAGCTACACTGACCGGAATGAAAAGGGCACTCCGTAAATCAGAGAGGAAGTGGAGACAAACAAAATCCATTGTACACAAGTCAGAATACCTGACCCTCCTCACAAAATATAAAGAAGAGATGAACTCCGCAAAAAGAACTCATCATACAAATTTACTGAACAAAGCCATCAATAAGCCCCGCGAATTATTCGAACTGGTCAAATCTCTAACAAAAACAACACTGGTTGACCATGCTGACAACGTAATCAAGCCTCAAACTTTGGCAAACCACTATGCAAGCAAACTCACGGCTTCAACTCCCACGCAATACCTGGGCCCAACCCCCCCAGTGCCAAACCCAACCATGGCAACCACCGACAGTCAAGACATGATATGGAACGCATTTCACAAACTTGATGACAAACAAATAACTAACATAATCACAAGCATCAAGACCACCACCTCCCCACTAGATCCCTGCCCAGCCACCTGGATCAAGGCAGTGAAACAGGACATCATTCAACTTGTCTCGCACATAGTAAACCTATCACTGCAACAAGGAATCATGCCCACACAACTAAAGAAGTCTATCATAAGACTTGTCTTAAAAAACAAAACAAGCAATAGAGAAGACCCCGCTTCCTATCGACCAATATCGAGCATATCGTTCCTGGCCAAAATCATTGAAAAGGCCGTGTTACTACAACTGCAAGACCATTTGGATGACAACGAAACCCTGGATAAACAACAATATGGATTCAGACGATATCACAGCGTTGAAACACTACTCCTTGCGCTGCTTGACAACCTCCTCAAGGGTTTAGAAGACAAAAAGAAAATGTTTCTACTCATATTCATAGACATATCTGCAGCATTCGATACAGTTCACCATGGCACCCTCTTAAACAGGCTTAAATCCATTGGAATAACAGGAACCCCTCTAAAATGGTTCTCCTCGTACATATCAAACAGAATGCAACAGGTCCAGTTCAACGGAGAAAAGGCAGAAGCATTCACGCAAACACAGGGTATACCACAGGGTTCGGCTCTCTCAGCACTCCTGTTCAATATTTACATGCAACCACTTTGCAAAATCTTCCAACATCATAATATCAAATACCACGTCTATGCAGACGATATTATGCTGTACACTCAACTCGACACTGACAACCCAAACTACACCCAACTCGAAGAATGCCTAAGTGAGATGCAAGCCTGGTTACTCCAAAGTAACATGACGATCAACCACAAAAAAACAGAGGTAATGTACATCTCCAGAAAGCCAAACTTCGATCCCCCCGCAACAATCACCTTATGTAACAATACTTACCAAACGAAGGAGGAAATAAAATATCTGGGAGTAACATTCGATAGTAATCTAAAAATGGAGAAACACCTCCGCAAAACAAACAAAGCCGTATTCCACAAGCTTAGGGTCCTCCAACCGCTAAGGAGCATTATCGAACCTCAGGACTTCAGGACCATTGCCCAGGCACTCATCATGCCACATTTCGACTACTGCAACGCCATCCTGCAGGGTCTCCCAAAGAAAACTCTGAACATTCTGCAAATGGCGCAGAATGTAGCCGCTAGGGTCATCACGAAAAAAGGCTTTGCTGATCACATCACCCCGGTATTGATTGAGCTCCACTGGCTCCCCATCACGGCTCGTATAAAATACAAATCACTCACGACCACTTTCAAGCTCCTACATAACATTGCTCCATCCTTCCTCTCCACCTTGATATGCTCACAACCACCCAACAGAAGCAGAAGAACCTGCAACTCCAACACCCTCCTCATTCCAGCTGATATAAGAACTGTTAAAACCATTACTAGTAATAGAGCGTTCTCATACGCAGCACCTACACTCTGGAATCATCTGCCGCCAGAGTTACGAGATTGCAAAGACCTAACTGTCTTCAGGAAAAACCTCAAGACTCATCTTTTCCAGAGTCATTATAATTTGAATTAACCTAAGAGGTCTAAGTCCAGAACATATTTATGTACTCCTGCTCATTTATGTATAATGTATATATGTAATTAGTACTCATATACTTAACAAACCCCTCGTGTGATGTGCCTACCCTCCTGATCAACCTGTACACACCCAAATTTTACTGTACTGATTGACAGTCCTCCTTATGTTCTCCTTGTGTAATCAGACCGCTGCTGATCGCTGGAAGCAGCGGTATATAAATGTTTGCTAAATAAATAAATAAATAAATAAAACAACAGGCCGCGGCCCGGGATTTCCCTGGTGAAGACCCTCACTGGGACCCGAACAATGCAATTGGCGCAGCCTCACTAGCCCGTTTTTGCCAGGCCCTGATGGAGGGCCTGAAGAAAGGTAGCCAGAAAGCTATGAACATCGGAAAGGTTTCTAAGGTTCTGCAGCGACCCGATGAGAGCCCCGCCGCTTTCTATGAGCGTCTGTCAGAAGAATATTGTCTCTATACTCCATATGATCCAATGGCCCCCGAGAACCAACGAATGGTAAATGCCGCTTTCGTGGGACAGTCCTAGGGGGATATCAGGCGGAAGCTACAGAAGCTGGAAGGATTCGCGGGATAGGTGTAATAAGCCTGCATACCTAATTGTAAATAGTTGTTACCTGTTTAGCTGTTAACCTGTTATCCATGTTTTATTTACCCTGTTTATTGTAAGTGCTTTGAAGTACCCTCTTTGCACAAATACGTTCCCTGTAAACCGCGCTGATGATAAATAGTGCGGTATAGAAAAACAATAAAATAAAATAAATAAATAAATGAACGCTACACAGTTAATGGAAGTTGCGCAGAAGGTATCTGTGAATCGTGACCAGGAACAGAGAAGGGAGCGTGATCGGAAGATGAAGAAAAAGGCCGATTTCCTCGCCGCCGCTCTCGTTGAGCATTGCCGGGGAGGGCCACCTGCTGGAAGGATGAAGGGAAGAGGTAGGGGTCATCTTCCTCGTTTTCCTGCTACGTGATCCCCCCTTAGGGGCAGATCAGTGCACCTATTGCCAGGAAGAAGGACATTGGAAGAATGAATGCCTGAACTGCGGGGCCCCACGGAATGGAGGACGAGGAGCTCTTGCATCAGGGAGAAGAGGGGCACAAAATGGCGCTGAATCTCAACATCAACACCAGTGGAGGGAAGATACGGCATTTGAGGGCCTGGCCGAGGTAGAAGAATACTACACAGACAACTACTAGGCCAGACCGGGCTCCAAGTTTCTGCGAGGTCCCCAGGAGCCTATGGTCAGTTTGAAAATTGGGGACCAACCTATGGACTTCATGGTGGACACGGGGGCCGAACATTCTGTGGTGGCAAGGCCCATGGCCCCCCCCCCGTCTTCCCATGCAGTCACTATTGTGGGGGCCACCGGTGCTCGGGCCACCAGATCCTTCCTGCAAACCCATACCTGTGAACTAGGAGGACAGAGGATATCCCACCAATTTCTGTACATGCCAGAATGTCCTGTCCCCCTCCTGGGCCGGGACTTGCTTACCAAACTTCAAGCACAGATATCCTTTACGAAGGGGGACACATGGAAATGACACTGAAAGGGAAGCCCGCCGGCATACTGGTTCTGTCCGTCCCCCTAAAAGAGGAGTGGCACCTCCCCGTCTAGGCCCCCGGACCCCAGTGTCCCACCCGGTATCCGAGCCCCACCTGAAGTATGGGCGGAAGGAAATCTACCCGGTCTATTGAAGAATGCCCCCCAGTTATTGTCGCCCTCAAGCCAGGAGCGGTACCAGTACATGTGAAACAATACCCTCTCCCGCAACCTGCGGTAGAGGGGATCCACCAGCATCTGAGAAAACTACTTAAGTATGGGCTACTGCGAAAATGTCAATCACCATGGAATACACCCCTCCTCTCTGTCAAGAAGCCCGGAACGGGGGATTATCGTCCGGTCCAAGACCTGAGAAGGGTAAATGATGCAGTCGTTGCTATATACCCTGTAGTCCCAAACCCCTACACTCTCTTGGGACTGATCCCTGCCAAGGCCACCCACTTTACAGTATTGGACTTAAAAGATGCCTTCTTCTGTGTGCGCCTCGCGGCAGCCAGCCAACCTCTATTTGCCTTTGAATGGGAGGACCCCGTCACCAGAACACGGGGCCAACTTACCTGGACCCGATTACCTCAGGATTTCAAGAACTCACCCATGCTCTTCAGTGCAGCTCTCAGTCAAGACCTAGCAAATTACCCTGTCACTCCTGGCAGAAGGATCCTACTGCAGTACATTGATGACCTCCTAGTTGGTGCAGACTCCCGGGAAGAGTGTGTGCGGGCCACCAACGATCTGCTTTACCTCCTGCGGGAGGCAGGATACAGGGTCTCCAGAAGCAAAGCGCAATTGTGCCAAACGGAGGTCAAGTACCTGGGATTCCACCTGTCCACTGGGATCCGCTGACTAGGTCCCGAAAGAAAGGAGGCAGTGTGTCGTATACCCATCCCCTGGACCAGGAAGGAGTTGAGGCCCTTTTTAGGGGCCACAGGTTATTGTCGCATCTGGATCCCAAACTTTGCACTGATGGCGAAACCCCTCTACGAGGCCACAAAAGGAGCAGAAATGGCCCTCATGGAGTGGGGGGCTGAACAAGATACGGCCTTCAAGGCCCTGAAGAGGGCTCTGATGTTATCACCAGCCTTAGGACTCCCAAACGTACAGAAACCATTCCGTCTCTATGTCCATGAGGTCGGAGGCACCGCCCTGGGAGTCCTAACTTAGGCCCTTGGCTCCTGACAACGCCCTGTCACCTATTTGTCTAAACAACTGTACACAGTTGCCAAAGGATGGCCCCCGTGTTTGCGGGCCATTGCAGCCATGGCACTCCTGGTGGAGGAGGCAGACAAATCAACTCTGGGCCAGAACCTACAGGTCACATTTCCACACGCCGTCCTGACCCTCATGGAACACAAGGGAAACTATTGGTTCACTAACTGTCGGATGCTCAAGTACCAGAATATGTTATGTGAAAATCCACGACTTGAGCTACTCTCCAGCCAGACCCTGAATCCGGCCACACTCCTACCTGCTGGTCCTGGGCCCCTGACCACAACTGCCTGGAAGTTATGGATACTGTGTTCTCCAGCCGCCCGGACTTGACGGATCTCCCTCTCAAGACCCCAGTTGTAACCTCTTTTGTGGATGGGAGCAGCTTTATAGCCAATGGTCAACGGCGTGCAGGGTATGCGGTGGTGACCCTATGTGCAGTAATAGTCCTCGGCCCTTTCCCCGGGAACTTCGGCTCAGAAGGCCAAACTGGTGGCCCTTACTAGAGCCTTACTATTAGGGGAGGATCTGCGGATAAATGTGTACACTGACTCCAAATGTGCCTTCACTACCTTGCATGCCCATGGGGCCCTTTACAAAGAGTGAGGGTTAATAACATCGATAGGAAAGCCCATAAAGTATGGTCGTGAGATCCTGACCCTGTTAGATGCTGTTTGGGCCCCGAAGCAAGTTGCTGTATTGCACTGTCGGGGCCACCAAAGAGGGGGAGGGGAGGTTGCTAAGGGAAACCGGATGGCTGACACTGCTGCCCGGAGAACTGTCCTCTCCGAAGTCTCACTGAGGGATCATTGCCCTGTTCAGGCCCCTTTGTTTCCAGTGCCTCTTAGCCACTGGGTGCCCCACTATGCCCCGGCTGAACTGGATTACTTTTGCTGTAAGGAAGGGGGAGTTATGAATGACCAAGGCTGGATAATCCTATCCCTGTACGGGAGGAACCCTCCGCCTGGCCCCACTGTTATCCCCGAATCCCTGGGCCCCGCTTTTGTTAAAGCCTTCCATCAGGCTACTCATTTTGGAAAAACCACCATGGAAAAGGCTTTGAGACCCCATTTTTACATCTCCATGCTTGGGCCCTTGACCACTTCAGTAACCCAGCGGTGCCTGACCTGTGTAAAGAACAATCCGCGACAGGGTCCCCTGCCCTCTCCAGGAATTCAGTCTGTTGGTACAGCGCCAATGGAAAATATTCAAGTAGACTTCACTGAGATGCCTCGGGCAAATGGCTACCGCTATTTGTTAGTTCTGGTCTGTACCTTTTCAGGGTGGGTGGAGGCATTTCCCACTAGAACTGAAAAGGAAGGGAAGTCACCTTCATGAAATTATTCCCCGGTTTGGAATGCCACTTGTCATGGGCTCAGACAATGGCCCATCTTTTGTATCTCAGGTTACCCAGCAGCTGGCCCATGCCCTACAGATTAACTGGAAGTTGCATGCAGCCTACTGCCCCCAAAGTTCAGGAAAGGTGGAGCGCATGAACCGTACATTGAAAGCCCAGCTCTCAAAGCTCTGCCAGGAATCTCGTCTGAAGTGGCCCCAAGTTCTACCCATAGCACTCCTCAGGATACGCTCCTCCCCAACCAAAGCACTAGGGGTATCCCCATTTGAAATCTTGTATGGGAGGCCACCCCCCATTGTCCAGAGTATAAAGGGGGACATGGGCTAGATTGGGTTGGAAATTACTAGGCAGGAACTGTTAGCTTTAAGTTCTGTTTTGCAGAGTCTCCACACTTGGGTTCAGGACCGCTTGCCTGTCTCGCTATCCGAAGCCCTGCACCCATTCCTGCCGGGTACCCGGGTGTGGGTTAAGGAGTGGAAAAAGGACCCTCTTGCCCCCCCAGTGGAGGGGGCCCTACATAGTCCTACTCTCAACACCCACTGCAGTAAAGGTGGCAGAACTCGCTCCATGGATACATCACAGTAGACTGAAACCAGCAGCGGACGAGGAAGTCGACCCTTGGACCTCTGAAGAACATCCTGGGTTTCCTTTACGTCTCTCCTTGCGCCGGCATCGGATCAACCCCGTTGGAACCTCCAGCCCTACTCCTGTCACTACCGGAAGTTGACAGGTCTACGTACGGCAGAAGCTGTGGAAAGAAGGAGAAGGACTTACTTGTTTTAAACCTTAACGGCAGTTCAGATCACAATAGCTGAAAATGTTTAACATATGTGTGTTTATTGTCCTTGCAGTAACCCTGGGTTCTTCCATTGCAGTCCTGCCTTCCTGCGCCCCTTGTTTAAAGGTAACTAAATTGGCCAGAAAGTCACCCAGACCCTTGTGTACCATTCCCATTACGCCTGTAACTCCCGAAATACTACCCGGTGCTATCACAATGGCACAGACTTAACCATTTGCAACGTACCAGGGAAAAACGCAACATGTTATGACCCCTGGTCTAGCCCCACCTATCAGGTTATCGAGGTTCGTTCTCTCTCAGCTGATGGCCATCTTCTGAACTCCACTAAGATATCCTCCCCTACTATCCCGACCTCCCTTTTCTTTGATGCCTGCGCTGCCATAAATGCCAACAAGTGGCCCAGGGCAGGGTGCGGCTCTATTAGTTGGGAGCGCACATACACACACAATGACAAATATATATGTCCAGCCGTAGCACAGAGGGCCCCGTCTTGTACGGGACCAGGAGCCCGTGATCATAATTTTTGTCACACCTGGAGCTGTGTTTATTATGCATCCTGGCCCAAAGCACCGACAGGGAACATCCGGGATTCCCGCAAGGCAGTTCTGACCAGGTTACCTGCCATGTCCGACTGTCAGACAGGTACCTGTAACCCCCTCAATCTGACCCTTATGAACCCCAGTGTCTGGGCCACTGGATCCACCTTTGGCCTCCAGATAGAGGGTCAGGGTACCGACCCTGGCACCCTTATACATATCCGTCTAGTCACGAAGTCCCACACCTCCCAGGCCGCCTTGGTCTTCCACTCCTTCTATGAGGAACTAAGGACCCAAATAGAGGTGCCCACCGCCACGCGGAACCTTTTCGTCGAATTGGCCGCGACAGTGGCCACAAGTCTTAATGTATCCAATTGTTTCTTCTGTGGCGGGACAAACATGGGTGACCAGTGGCCATGGGAAGCCCAGGAGTTGAACTACTCAACCCCCTACAATCAGTCAACACTAAACCGTACAACTAGTGAGTGGGTATTGAAGACCTCTATTGTAGAACATACCTGTATTGCCCAAGCAGGACCTCAGTTTACCACCCAGGTGGGAGAGCTGGCCTGCCTAGGGCAGCAGTCCTATAACGCCACCACAAAACGAACCACCTGGTGGTCGGATACTAACTTATCCGCACCACAGAATCCATTTGCGAATTTTTCTTACCTGGCTGGTGTCTGGGCCAACTTGGCAACTACCAGCACATGGGAGGCCCCTCCGGGCCTCTACAGGATTTGTGGGCCCCAGGCATATGCCCAGCTGCCCAGAACCTGGGCTGGGGCATGTGTACTCGGCACGATCCGACCCTCTTATTCCTCATTCCTATCCCTCAGGGAGAAACATTAGGTATCCCTGTTTACAAGGCCCGCAATAGGTGCTCTCTCAGGAGTACCGACCTCCTACGCATAGGTAACTGGAAGGAGAATGAATGCCACCTGAACGTATCATACAGTATTATGGCCCTGCCACATGGACCTATGGCTACCGCACTCCCATTTATATGCTGAATCGTATTATCTGTTTGCAAGCTGTTGTAGAGATTATTACTAACGAAACCAGCAAAGCATTAACCCTTTTAGCGAAACAGAACACCCAAATGTGGGCAGCGGTCTACCAGAATCGCCTGGCCTTGGATTATCTGTTGGCCATGGAAGGAGGAGTATGTGGAAAATTTAATTTGACAAATTGCTGTCTACAGATTGATGATCATGGCCAGGTAATTGAGGAGATCGCTGACCGGATGCGGAAGATAGCGCATGTACCTGTCCAGACTTGGAACGGGATTAGCCTGGATGGATGGTTTGGGTCTCTATTCTCTGGAATGGGGGGGGTCTGAAAACACTTGTATTCCTGGTACTTTTGTTTTTTGTAGGTTGTATGCTTTTCCCCTGCCTCCTACCAATTTGCATCCGTACTTTCCACTCAGTCGTAGATGCGGCAGTAGAACGGAAGACGGCTGCCCATGTCATGGCCATGTGGAATTATCATGCCCTTCCACAGGAGGGGTGGGAGGGGGCTGTCCTATCTAAGATGATTTGATTCCACCTACTTCCGCAGGTGGAAGAATCAAAGGGGGGAATCTGGCAGTCACCTCAGGATGAAAGGAATTCAGCCCCTGGCTAGTAAATATGCCCATGCAACAAATTGCATGGACAAATGGCCAGAGAAGGGCTGTGCTGTAATCTAAGGCCATTTGTGCCCTCTGTAGCCCACAGGAGGGGCTGCCCCCTTTCCCTTTCTCTCCTTTGTTCTCTTTGTTAAGTTTCTGGTTTCGATTCTGGTGCTGTAGGGGGAAGGGATAGCCCCTTACCTAAGGGAATATGATTGGGCAGGCACCCAAGGGAGCACCAGTCAGAAACCTGAACGTAGGTATGAACTGATGGTATGACCTGAGTATATAAAGATTGTACAGCCCCTTTCTCCAGAACCAAGCAGGAAGTCAGTCCTCACATATGGGTGACATCGATGTCGATGGAGCACCCATGCGGAGCATTTCCCCAGCTTTCTAAGAAAGCCTTTGGGAATACACCCACGCATGTGCGGTCCCCTTCCCGCCCAAAGGTGCCATCTTGCTCAGTCTTTCTTTTTCCGTGGATCCCAATGGACATGAGTCCGTGTCACCCGGAAAAGTTTGATTTTTTTCTGCGATTTTCGCTCTCTTTTTGTCCGGTTCGATGCCGGTTCCCATTCCCGCCTGGGTTCGGTACACCGGTATCGACCCGATCTCTGTTTTTCGTTTTTTTGCCCTTCGTGGCACACGTTCGCGCTCTTTTTTCTTTTTCCCTGGAGGGACGGTCTTTTGACCTCGCGGGGGCCCTTTTTTCCCCGATGGCCTCCAGTGGTTTTAAAAAGTGTGATCGTTGTAAGAAGCTCATGTCTCTTACCGACACACACGACTGCCTCCTCCATTGCCTCGGGCCGGATCATGATGCCAAGGTCTGTGTCCCATGTGGCAAGATGTCCACTAAGGCGCTCAGAAGCCGGCAGCATCAGAAGGAGAGGATTTTTTCTGACTCTGCCTCCGGTCGAGCCCAGACCTCGTCAGAGGCCTCGACGTCTCGGGAGTCTGACCCCGAGCTTCGTCGGGGTTCCTCTGAAAGGGGGTCCCCCAGACGGGAGCATAAGAGGAAGAGAAAGCTTGTGAGGGCGGCGTCGGAGGATGCCCCTGGTTTCTCGAGGGCCAGGTCTCAAACCCCTGACCGCCACCCCGGGCCTTTGGAGCTGGAGAAGCCAACCAAGGTATCCCGTGTAGAACCGGAGTCCGTCGAGTACGTAAGTCCTGTTGTCCTCGAGGACTCTCCTCCCCGGGAGCCGACGTCGGGGCCCGAGTCGGTGGCTGCTGAGTCTCCTGAGTTCGGACTCAGGCTGACAGCCTTGGAGTGCAGACTGTCTGCCTTCATGGATCAGCAGCGGGTGCTGATGGCCAGCCTGACTGGTGCATCTGCCCTGACCACCTGGACGTCGACGTCTAAATTGACCCCGGAGACCGAGCCGGTTCTCGAAGCCATGAAGGCCTGAGTCCAGACTTGGTCACGGTCTCCCTCGACCTCACGTTCAGGACCGAGGGCATTGACGCCGATGGCCCCGGCGTCGGGGCGGGTGTTACCGGAGCCCGCACGATCGGAGCCCCTCGACTCTTCCTCAGATGAGTCTGCGTGGGAGACGGAGGATGAGGAGTCCCCCGATACCTTCCGGACTCGGTCTGTCCCTTCGGACTCACCGCAGTCTGAGCCCCGGAGTAGGTCCCCGCCGGAGGACACCCGGTTCTCGGAGTTTGTCAGGGACATGGCCAAGGCTTTGAATATTCCTGCGGATCCCGAGGAGGAGCCTCGAGCCGAAGAGCTCGATGCCCTACAGTATGACTCTCCCCCGCGGGAGGCCTTTACGGTGCCGGTTCCTCCGATGTTGGAACGGCTCCTCTTACGAATGTGGGAGGCACCGGCCTCGGCACCGGTTTTGAGCAAACGGATCGATTCCATGTATCGAGTCCGGAAGAGCCCTGGGTTCCAGAAGGCGCAGCTGCTGCACCATTCTATGGTTGTGGAATCGGCCATGCATCGTCTGAAAAGCCAGAAGATGCACTCTGCGGTGCCCTCCCGGCAGGGAGTCCTGAAGCCTAGATGCCATCGGCAGAAAGTGCTTCCAGGGCTTGATGCTTGCTTGCTTGCTGTGTCCAGTCCTACCAGCTGTACATGGGCATGTACTTGCGGGACCTGGCTAAGGAGATAGCCGGGTTCTTGGCTAGCCTCTCCGGGGAACCTTTGCAGAGGTTCAAGTCCTTGTTCTTGGGGATCCGGGAGTGCTCCAAATTCATCTCCCGGGCAGCCTACGATGGCTTTGAGGCTTGGGCCCGCATAGCGGCAGCCGGCATTGGTGCTGAACGCCAGGCATGGCTACAGTCATCGGACCTCGAGCCATGGGTACAGGACAAGTTTGTCGATGTCCCATGCCGGGGTGAAAACCTCTTCGGCAAGCCCATGGCCGAAAAGGCCGCTGAGCTCGAATCCGAGACTCTGACAAAGACAAGGTTGTCCAGAAAAACATCTGCCCCTTCTCATAAGAAGAAGGACTCGGGAAAAAAGACCTTCTACCCGAGGAAGGCATCTGCCTACAAACCTTTCCCTCATTATCAGGCCTACCCAGCTCCCCAGCAGGGTCAGCAGGCCAAGGGGCAGGGACATGGGCCCCGTAGGCAGAAAGCCCCCAAGCCTCCAGTTCCTGCTCCATCTCAGCAGGGAGGGGGTTTTTTACTCCCACTGCATAGCCTCTCCACCTCTGCTGGCCCATCTCAGCACAGGAGTTCGGTTGGCCCTGTTTTCCCACCAGTGGCCGCCCATCACAAGAGATGCTTGGGTACTAAGCATAGTCCAGAAGGCTATCTGCTACATTTCATTCAAGTACCCCCTCCTACTTTCGAGAGGAGCCTCCAAGGCCTACCCTGCATCAGGAACTCCTTCTCCAGGAACTGCAAGGTCTTCTTCAAGACAGGGAAGAGGAGCCTGTACCTCCCCACCAGCTGGGGCAGGGCTTCTACTCCAGGTACTTTCTTGTACCAAAGAGAACTGGAGGTCTCCGACCCATTTTGGACTTGAGAAACCTCAACAAATTCTTGGAAAAGGAAAAGTTCAAGATGCTTACTCTTGGAACGCTGCTGCCCTACCTCCAGCAGGGAGATTGGCTATGCTCTTTAGATCTGAAAGATGCGTACACTCACATCGTCATTCATCCAGACCACAGAAAGTACCTAAGGTTCATGGTAGGAGTAAACCATTTTCAGTACAGGGTACTGCCCTTTGGCCTAACCTCTGCCCCACGGGTCTTCACAAAGTGCCTGGCAGTGGTGGCGGCCTACTTGAGAAACCAGGGTATCTTTGTCTTCCCCTACCTGGACGACTGGCTCATCAGGGGTCAGACTCTCCAGGAGGCCAGGCAAGCTACCCTCCGTACTGTCTCTCTCCTTCAACAACTAGGCTTTGTCATAAACTTCGCAAAGTCCACTTTGCTCCCCTCCCAGAACCTGGAATTCATAGGGGCACGGTTAGACTCCCTGCACGCAAAAGCAAGAAGGCTGATGGACTTGGCCAGCCTGTTTCTAGACAACCCACTGGTATCCGCCAGACTTTGTCTGAGGCTCCTGGGCCACATGGCTTCAAGAGTGCATGTGAACCCCAATGCCCGCCTGCATATGAGGCCTGCACAGTGGTGTCTCAGAACTCAGTGGAGGCAGGCTACAGGCAGCCTAAGAGACAAAGTAAGGGTGTCCCAACCCTTCCTGAACTCCCTGCAGTGGTGGCTGCACTTCCCCAACCTTCTACAGGGAATTCCTTTTCAGGTACCTTTTTCCACTGCGGTACTCAAAACCAGTGCCTCCTTGCAGGGCTGGGGTGCACATTGTCTGGACAAGTGCACACAGGGCCTGTGGTCTCCTTGGAGTCCACACAACAAATCAATTTCCTGGAACTCAGGGCGATACGCTTAGCCCTCAAGGCCTTCTCTCACACCCTGGCCCATCAATCTGTCTTGGTGCAGACAGACAACCAGGTAGCGATGTTCTATGTGAACAAACAAGGGGGCACAGGGTCCCGGCTCCTGTGTCAGGAGACACAGGCCCTATGCTCTTTTGCACTTCAACACAATATGTTGCTCAGGGCAGTCTATCTTCCTGGCCAGGAGAATTTCCTGGCAGACAGATTGAGCAGAGTTCTACAACCTCACGAATGGCAACTGCACCCTTTGGTGGTTCAGAACATTTTCCTGAAATGGGGACTTCCATCCATAGACCTCTTTGCCAGTCCCCTGAACCGACAGCTGCCTCAGTTCTGCTCCAGGCAACCGCATCCCACGGGATTCGCAGCGGATGCCTTCCTAATCTCATGGTCCAAGGGCCTTCTGTATGCGTTTCCTCCTACGCCCCTGGTGGCCCGAACCTTGTTCAAGATTCTAAGGGACAGGGCCTCAGTCATATTGGTAGCCCCCAGATGGCCGAGGCAGCCTTGGTTCCCGCTTCTGTTACAGCTGGCGGTGGACACCCCACTCCCTCTGGGGTTGCAAGCCGATCTTCTTTCTCAGGATCAGGGTTCCCTTCTGCAACCCAATCTCAAAACTCTCAATTTGACGGCCTGGAGGCTGCAAGGGTAGTGCTAGCTCTCTGGTGCCTGCCTCAGGAAGATGAAGAAGTGGTCTTGGCCTCTAGGAAGCAATCCACCAGAAATACCTATGCCCTGAAGTGGAAACGGTTCTCCTTGTGGTGTGACCAACCCTTTCTCCTGCCATATGCCAGTGGTGCTTCAGTAACTGCTGCACTTGTCTAATAGGGTCTTAAGTCCAATTCTGTTTGGGTACACCATTTTGCTCTGGCAGCCCACCACTCACTGGTGGAAGGGCACTCTTTATCGGTTCACCCCTTGGTGTCCCGCTTCCTCAGAGGCTTGCTCTTACTGAAGCCGCCTCTCTGTCCACCAGCCCCTGAGTGGGAGTTGAATGTGGTCTTGCAGCAGCTTACTCACCCTCCCTTTGAGCCGATGGCTACGTGTCCTCTCCGCTTCCTTTCTTGGAAGGCTCTTTTCCTAGTGGCACTGACCTCGGCCAGATGAGTGAGTGAACTTCAAGCCCTGGTCTGTGACAGGCCATACACTTGTTTCTATAGGAACAGGGTAGTCCTTAGGACTCATCCTAAGTTCCTCCCGAAGGTAGTCTCCTCTTTCCACCTCAATCAGGAGGTGGTTCTTCCAACATTCTTCCCTAGGCCCCATGCCAGCCGGGCTGAGGAAGTCCTTCATACCCTGGACTGTAGGAGGGCCTTGTCTTTCTACCTGGAGCGTACTAAGGGTCATAGAAGGGCTACTCAGCTCTTCGTCTCCTTTGACCCTAGCAACTTGGGGTTGCCTGTCTCCACGCGTACATTGTCCATATGGGTGGCGGACTGTATCGCCTGGGCTTACAGGGCAGCAGACCTTCCCTTGCAGGGTCGAGTCACAGCTCACCGTGTCCAGGCAATGGCTGCATCAGTAGCTCATTTCCATTCTGTACCGCTGGCAGACATCTGCAGGGCTGCAACTTGGTCCTCAAGCCAGACTTTTGCAGCCCATTACTGCCTAGAGAGGGAGTCCCGTAGGGACAGTGCTTTTGGTCAGGCAGTACTCCGGAATCTCTTTGAGGTTTAGGCAACTCCTGCCCTCCAGCCCTCTTGTTGGGCTAACGGTGGGATCTGTTCTCAGTTATATTCTTTCCCTGATGCTGAGCCTGGGTTCCTGGTAGCCCAGAGCTAGGGAGTCACCCATATGTGAGGACTGACTTCCTGCTTGGTCCTGGAGAAAGAGTAGTTACTCACCTGTAACAGGTGTTCTCCAGGAGCAGCAGGAATCAGTCCTCACAACCCTCCTTCCTCCCCTGGGATTTGCAGTTGTATATAGTTCATTTTCTTTTGTGCTGTCTTTTAGCTATGTCATCTGACTGAGCAAGATGGCACCTTTGGGCGGGAAGGGGACCGCGCATGCGTGGGTGTATTCCCAAAGGCTTTCTTAGAAAGCTGGGGAAATGCTCCACATGGGGGCTCCATCGACATTGATGTAATCCATATGTGAGGACTGATTCCTGCTGCTCCTGGTGAGTAACTACTCTGACTCGGGGCTCAGAGTTTTTGGAAATGATTCCTCTGGGTCTGTGAAAGCACAATAAACTGGCTTGTATTCCCTTGAGACTCCGGATGTCCTTTCCTGACTCTTTCGCCGCAGCAAGTTGAATAACAGTAGAAACATGTTAACAGTTGAACTTATGTACAGCAAACTATGTACAGAAGAAGGGGTGAGTGCCATGTTGGGGGGGTGAGAGAATTATGGGGAGGACATGCGAGATTGTTCAGTTGGCTGTTGCAGGGAGAATAATGATCAGAGGAGAGAAAGTGTTCCTTAAAAAAAGCGTTTTGAGGTCTTTGCGAACGTTTTTTAGGTCCTGCATTTCTCTGAGGCTGTTGGGGAGTTCATTCCACAGGTCAGGTGCGAAAGTGGAAAGCTCTATTGTGAGTGTTCAGGTTTATGTGAGTTATTTTTGCTGGTAGGTTGACATCTATTTATTTATTAATTTGTTCTTATATACCACTTTATCTATGAATCAAAGTGGTTTATATTAAGCCAGCAAGTTACAGAGAACATATGATAACAGACTACTGTAGAATTAGAAATATAGAAACGTGATGACAGAAAAAGACCACATGGCCTATCTAGTCTGTCCTTCCATATCAACAACTACAACAGTCCACTTTTTACCTTTAGAGATCCTCTGTGTTGGTCCCATGCTTTTTTGAATTCAGTTACTGTCCTCATCTCTACCACCTCCACTGGGAGACTATTCCATGAATCCACTACTGTTTCCGTAAAGAAATATTTCTGCATATCACTCCTGAATCTATCTCCCTTCACCCTCATCCCATGTCCCCTCGTAGCAGAACTTGCTTTCAATTGAAAGAGGCTCTCTCCCTGAACATTTATGCCAAGGAGGTATTTAAACATCTCAATCATATCACCTCTATCCTGCCTTTCCTCTAAGGTGTACATATTAAGATCCTTAAGTCTGTCCTCATATGCTTTATAATGAAGCCCACTAATCATTTTAGTAGCCACCCTCTGCACCGACTCCATCCTGTTCACATCCTTTTGAAGGTGCGGTCTCCAGAATTGCACACTATACTCAAATGAGGTCGCACCAAAGGCTTATACGGAGGCATTATCACCTCCTTTTTTCTGCTAGCCATTCCTCTCCGTATGCACCCAAGCATCCTTCTAGCTTTTACCGTCGCCTTTTCTACCTGTTTAGCTTCTTTAAGATCATCAGACACAACCACGCCTAGGTCCTTTAGTGGACAAAAGTATTATAAACTTATAATAACAAATGAGGGGTTTTTACGGGGTGTGGGTAGAGGTGAATGTGGGACTGTATATGTAAAGGAATTTTGTTGATTAAACTTAAACATATTTACAGGTGAGGGTAACATCGTTCAATTGGTGTTCCTATTCGTAGCTTATGGGAAACTAGGTGGGGGTATGGATTTGGTAGGAGTATCTGTGGTGATGGTATTTGTGCAGACTGATCTTCCTTCAAAGTGCTCTGTGAAAAAGTACGTTTTGAGCTGTTTCCTGAACTTTGCGAGGTCTGAGATTTGTCTCAGGCTGTGGGAAAGGGAATTGCAGAGGTTTGGAGAGTAGAGGGAGAATGTTGTGTTTGTTGTGGTTTGGTTGCTTCTTGTGAATTTCTTAGATATGGCTAGTATTCTCTGAAAAGTTCCTTCTTGGTCTATTTGGCAGTAACTGAATGAGTATGGTTAAGTGTATTGCAAATAAGTTATGTTAGATTTTGAAGATGTTAAATATGGTTTTGTGTTTGATTTTGCTTACGATTGGGAGCCAGTGTAATTGTTTTAGAATGGAGGGAATATGTTTCATTTCTGAGGCTCCATAAATGAGGCAGACTGCTGTGTACTGTGCCATTTGTAGCTTGTATGTGGCTAGTTTTGGTAGGCCCTGGAGGATGCTGTTACAGAAATCAAAATGTGGGAAGACTATGACTTGAAGCACTGTTTGGAAGTCAGGTGGGCAGAGGAGAGGAGTGGTTGGAGGTGCAATAGGGTCCTAACATAAGAAATGTCGTACTGGGTCAGACCAAGGTCCATCAAGCCCAGTATCATGTTTACAACAGTGACCAATCCAGGCCACAAGTACCAAAGAGTCACACAGGTTCCACAATGCTTGTCCCAGGGAAAGCAGTGGTTTATGGACCTTTCCTCCAGGAACTTGTCCAAACCTTTTTTAAACCCATCTGCACTAAAAGCTTTTACTACATCCTCCGGTGACAAATTCCAGAGTTTGATTATACTGTACGTTGAGTGAAAAAAATATTTTCTCTTATTAGTCTTAAATAGGTTTTCTCCGGGAACAAGCAGGAAGTCGGTCCTCACATATGGGTGACGTCAGCACCGACGGAGCCCTCGTGTGGAGAAAATCCCCAGCTTTCAGAGAAAGCTTTTGGGAATTGCATCACGCATGTGCGGTCCCCTTCCCGCTCAGTCTCCTTTCTTCCACGGAGCCCTCCGGACGTTGTCCCAGTGTCCCCGTGGAAAAAGTTAAAAAAGTTGAGAATTCTTTCTTTCTTTTACCGGATCAACACCAGTTCCTCTTCCCGCCTTCAGCTCAGTACACCGGTATCGAGTCCTGCTTGATTTTTCGTTTTTTGTCCTTCATGACTGGCATTCGTGCCATTTATATTTTTCACTGGCAGCCCGGGTGTTCGACCTCCCAGGGGCCCTTTTTCCCCTGATGGCTGCCAGTGGGTTTAAAAAATGCGATCAGTGTACAAAATTAATGTCTCTCACCGATACGCATGTCTGCTGCCTCTGGTGCCTCGGGCCCGACCACAACCCGGTGGTTTGGTTCGTGTAGGAAGATGCCCTCTAAGGCTATAAGGAGCTGCCCACAGCAGCATGATATGAATTTCCCTGAATCGGTGCCTTTGCGAGCCCGGACCTCGTCTGAAGCCTCTATGTCTCGGGGGAAGCATTCCGAGCCTGTGTGTCGTAGAGGTTCCTCGGAGAGGGGGTCTCTCTAGTGGGAACACTGAATGAAGAAGAAATCCTCGAAGGCAGCATCGTTGGATGGCTCTGAGCAACCCAGCCCCTCCCGGGGTCTGACGCAGAGCCCCGAGTGCCGGTCAAGATCCTCTGAGACAGTAGATAGCTGGGTGGCTGAGTGGTTGGTGGACGTGAGGATCGCCTGGTAACATGCCTGCCTGGTGCGAAGGTAGCGGACCTCACGCGCCACCTAGATAAGGTCTTAGATAGTGCTTGGGAGGAGTCTGCTGTCTTGGTACATGTCAGTACCAATGACATAGGAAAATGTGGTAGGGAGGTTCTGGAGGCTAAATTTAGGCTTTTAGGTAGGAAGTTGAAATCCAGAACTTCCAGGGTAGCGTTCTCTGAAATGCTTCCCGTTCCACGTGCAGGACCCAAAAGACAGGCAGAGCTCCGGAGTCTCAATGCGTGGATGAGACAATGGTGCAGAGATGAGGGGTTTGGATTTGTTAGGAACTGGGGAACATTCTGGGGAAAGGAGGGGCTCTTCCGAAGGGATGGGCTTCACCTTAACCGGGATGGAACCAGCCTGCTGGCATTAAACTTTAAAAGGGAATAGAGCAGCTTTTAAACTAGATAATGGGGGAAAGCTGACAGTCGCCCAAGAGCGGATGGTTCGGAAGAATGTATCCTTGAAGGATACTACCAAAAGCAGAGAGATTCCAAAAAAGAGTAAAGTAGCCCAAATGCCCTCGAGTATGGAGCAGACAGAGCTTAAAGATCCCAAATTACCCATGTCTACCAATAGCCAAATAAATATGAATAAAATACAGTCTCTAAAATGCTTGAATGCAAATGCTAGAAGTCTAAAAAATAAGATGGGAGAGTTAGAATATATACCACTAAATGAGAGGTTAGATATGATTGGAATATCAGAGACATGGTGGAAAGAGGACAACCAGTGGGACACTGTGATACCTGGGTATAAACTACATCGTAATGATAGAGCTGATCAAATTGATGGAGGGGTTACGCTCTATGTTAGAGAGGGCATTGAGTCAGAAAGGATTAAAGTTTTGCAGGAAACAAAATTTGCTGTAGAATCTCTATGGATTGAAATTCCATGTAAAAAGGGGAAGGCGATGGCAGTGGGTGTGTACTAACGACCACTGGGCCAGAATGAACAAATGGATGATGAAATGCTCAAAGAAATCAAGGAAGCTAACAAAAGTTACAGCGCAGTAATAATAATGGGTGATTTCAATTACCCCGGTATCGACTGGGTCAGTGTCACGGCAGGACATGCTAGGGAGATAAAGTTCCTAGATGACATAAATGACTGCTGCTTGGAGCAGCTGGTTCATAAACCGACCAGAGGGGAAGCCATATTAGACCTAGTCCTTAGTGGAACACCAGATCTAGTGCAAGAAATAAGGGTGTTGGGGCCACTTGGCAATAGTGATCATAGCATGATCGTCTTTGATTTATTTAGTGGAGGAGGGATAGTACGGAAATCCACAGTACTACCTTTTAACTTTCGAAAGGGAGACTATGATAAAATGAGGAAAATAGTTAAGAAAAAACTAAAAGGAGCAGTTGCAAAGGTTAAAGACTTACATCAAGCTTGGGTGTTGTTGAAAAATACTATCTTGGCAGCCCAGACCAGCTGTATTCCACGCTTTAAGAAAAGTGGAAGGAAGTGCAAAAAACTGCCAGCATGGTTTAAAGGTGATGTCAGAGAGGCTATTGTTGCCAAAAAAAGCATCTTTCAGGAAATGGAAAAAAGAGCCAAATGACGAAACCTGGAAACAGCACAAGCACTGGCAAGTCAAATGCAAGGCATTGATAAAGCAGGCAAGGGGAGAATTTGAGAAGAAGCTTGCTGCGGAAGCAAAAACGCGAAATAAAGATTTTTTCAAGTACATTCGTAGCAAAAAACCTTTGAGTCCATTAGATGATAGAGGAGTTAAAGGGGCACTAAGAGGCGACAAGGTGATAGCGGAGAGACTGAATGAATTCTTTGCTTCGGTCTTTACTGAGGAAGATGTACGGATGTTACCCATGTCTGAAGTGGTATTTAAAGGTGCAGAAGAATTGAAGGAAATATCGATACATCGGGAAGATGTATTACAACTATTAGATAAACTGAAGAGTAGCAAATCACCTGGGCCGGATGGTATACATCCAAGGGTGTTGAAAGAACTGAAATAAGAGATTGCAGACCTGCTATTAGTAATCTGTGAACTATCATTAAAATCATCTCTAATACCTGAAGATTGGAGGATCGCCAATGTAACACCAATTTTTAAAAAGGGTTCCAGGGGTGACCCGGGAAACTACAGACCAGTGAGCCTCACGTCAGTACTGGGAAAAATGGTAGAAACCATCATAAAGAATAAAATTACTCAGCAATGGGAGACAGCCAACATGGCTTTAGACAAGGAAGTTCTTGTCTTACTAATCTGTTATGTTTTTTTGAAAGTGTGAATAAACAGGTGGACAAAGGTGAGTCGGTTGATATAGTGTATCTTGACTTTCAGAAAGCCTTTGACAAGGTCCCTCATCAGAGACTTTTGGCAAAACTAAAGAGTCATGGGATAGGAGGCAGTGTACTACTGTGGATCAAGAGCTGGTTAAAAGATAGAAAGCAGAGGGTTGGGCTAAATGGCCAATTTTCCCAATGGAGAAAGGTGAATAGTGGTGTACCCCAGGGATCTGTGCTGGGTCCGCTGCTTTTTGACATATTCATAAATTACCTGGAAAGTGGAATAACGAGTGAGGTTATCAAATTTTCAGATGACACAAAACTATTTAAAGTTGTTAAAACCCAAGAGGATTGTGGAAAATTGCAAGAGGATCTTGATAAATTGGAAGACTGGGCATCAAAATGGCAGATTAAATTTAATGTGGACAAGTGCAAAGTTATGCACCTAGGGAAGAACAACTCAAACTATGGTTACACAATGCAAGGTTCCACATTAGGAACCACCACCCAGGAAAAAGATTTAGACGTCATTGTGGATAACATGTTAAAACCCTCGGCCCAGTGTGCAGCGGCAGCCAAGAGAACAAATAGAATGCTAGGTATCATAAGGAAAGTAATGAAAATAAAACAAAAGATATTATAATGCCTCTATATCGTTCCATGGTGAGTCCGCACCTTGAATATTGTGTGCAATTCTGGTCACCCTATCTTAAAAAGGATATAGAGTTATTAGAAAAAGTTCAGAGAAGAGCCACCAAAATGGTAAAGGGGATGGAAGGATACGCCTATGAAGAAAGGCTAAAAAGGTTAGGGCTCTTTAACCTGGAAAAGAGATGGCTGAGGGGAGATATGATAGAAGTCTATAAATTAATGAATGGAGTGGAACGGGTAAACGTAGATCGATTGTTTACGTTATCAGAATATAGAAAGACTAGGGGACATGCAATGAAGCTACAGGGTAAACTATTTAAGACTAATAAAAGAAAATATTTTTTCACTCAACGTGTAATCAAACTCTGGAATTTGTTACCGGAGGATGTAGTAAAGGCTGTAAGTGTAGTTGGGTTTAAAAAAGGTTTGGACAAATTCCTCGAGGAAAGGTCCATAAACCATTATTAAGAAGGGACCCAGGATATCAATGCTTGACCCAGTACAAGCATTGTGGAACCTGTGTCTTTTGGGGAAACGGCTAGGTACGTATGACCTAGATTGGCCACTGTTGGAAACAGGATAATGGGCTTGATGGACCTTGGTCTGACCCAGTATGGCATATCTTATGTTATGTTCTTAAGCCAATGTGCTATCTTTGCAGGCGTCTATTTGTGGGGCTTGGGTAGCCAGAGCCTGTTTGCAGTGGGCGCAACGGATTCAGGGTGACAGTTCGGTGGACGAGACTGAGGAGGCGTCCAGGTTAGAGTCCGGCATGGCGTATTTAGCCGATATTCATTATGATCTGATCCGGGGTTTCGCGAAGAGTATGGCTTCGGTGGTAGCTGGTAGGAGTTGTCTTTGGCTCCGTAATTGGGCAGCTGATGGTTCTTCTAAGGCTAGGTTGAGTAAGCTTCCTCTCAGGGGCAAGTTACTTTTTGTAGAGGATTTAGAGAAGTTGTTGAAGGATTTAGGAAAGTCCAAGGGAGGTCGGTTGCCGGAGAGCAAGCAGAAGCAGGGTCATTTTGGTTTCGGCCTTCTGGGTCAGCAACATGATTTTCACTGCTTTCGGACCCCGAGGTTTGGACAGATTCAGTGAGGACGTTTCCCAACTCGGAACCAGGGGTTTCGGGGATTTCGAGGGGTGAGCATAGGCTTTACGCCGACGTCCTCTTCCTCCTCCTTCAGGAAGTCACAATGAAGTCAGGTGGACTCAGGGGGGGGGGGGGGTTGGTTCCCATGGGAGGTCGGTTGCGGGAATTTTACACTGCCTGGATCCAACTCACGTCCGATCAGTAGGTGTTAGAGGTGATTCTAGAAGGTTATGCGTTGGAGGTAGCAACCGATACCCGATTCTTTTGTTCAGTCCCCGTGCAAAGCAAGAGAAAAGTGCAAGGCAGTGCAGGAAACGGTACGGCGGCTACTGGAGCTCAAGGCGGTGGTACCGGTTCTGGGCGACCAATTAGGAGGCGGTCGATACTCCGTTTACTTTGTAGTTCCAAAGAAAGAAGGGACGTGGCGTCCCATTCTGGATCTAAAGAGGGTAAATCGCTGCTTCCGAGTGTCACACTTTCGTATGGAAACCCTCAGGTCGGTTATTGTAGCGGTGAGAAAAGGGGAGTTTTTGACGTCCTTAGACCTGTTGGAGGCGTACCTTCACATTCCGATACGGCAGGAGCATCAGAAATTCCTCAGGTTTGCGGTGCCGATGGGGCATTTTCAGTTTCAGGCACTGCCTTTTGGCCTGGCAACTGCACCACGGACCTTTACCAAGGTGATGGTGGTGGTGCAGCAGCCTTGCGAAAGGAAGGGGTAATGGTTCACCCGTATCTGGACGATTGGTTGATAAGGGCGAAGTCCCAAGAGGAGAGTGTCTCGGCCACAGCCAAAGTGGTGGCGATGCTACAGAGCCTTGGTTGGGTGGTCAACGTCGCAAAGAGCAAGTTGAAGCCGACTCATAACCTAGAGTATCTGGGAGCTCGTTTCGACATGAGGAGCGGTGACACTGGATCTGGTTCCATGGGTGCGGACCCACATGAGACTTTTGCAGAGAGCCTTGTTGAGACGATGGTCCCATCAAAGAGATTCCTTGTCCCGGAGATTGGCGTGTCCCCCTCAGACGCGCCAAGCTCTGCAATGGTGGTTAAATCCAGGGAATCTGGAGAAGGGGATGTCGTTGGAAGCACCAGTTTGGATAGCCCTTACAACAGATGCCAGTCTTCAAGGTTGGGGAGCCCATTGTCATGGTTGGATTGCGCAGGGAGCGTGGTCCGCTCAGGAAAAGGCTTGGTCCATCAACAGATTGGAGTTGAGAGCGGTGACATTGGCGTTACAGGAGTTTCGTCCATTCCTTCACAGGCAGGCCATTCGGGTGTTCTCGGACAACGCGACTGCGGTAGCCTACATCAACCGGCAAAGGGGCACCAGCAGTGTGGTGCTCGAATCCGAGGCAGACAGCTTGTTCGAGTGGGCAGAACGGAATCTGGTGGCTGTGTCGGCGGCGCATGTCATTGGAGTGGACAGTGTGCAGGCCGGCTTCTTGAGTCGCGTGAAGGTAGACCCGGGATAGTGGGTTCTTCATCCGGAGGTGTTCGCATTGGTAGTGCATCGATGGGGAATTCCGGTGATGGATCTCATGGTGACTTTTCAGTCTGCTCATGTCAGTCGGTTCTTTAGCAGGAGAAGAGAACGAATGTCCATGGGTCTAGATGCTCTTGTTCAAGCTTGGCCTCGGGACCAACTTCTGTATGTGTTTCCTCCGTGGGTTTTGATCGGTCGGGTGCTTCAGCGCATCGAGCTTCACAGAGGGAGAGTGATACTCATTGCTCCGTATTGGCCACGAAGGCCGTGGTACGCAGACCTGGTGAGACTCGTGGTGGAAGTGCCCTGGAGGCTTCTGGTGCGAAAGGATTTGTTGACTCAGGGACCCCTTTGCATGCCCCAAGTGGATCGATTCTCGCTTACGGCCTGGCTATTGAACGGGCTCGGTTGAGAGCGAAAGGTTATTCGGGGGCGGTGATAGCGACTCTTCTGAAGGCGAGGCAGAGGTCTACGTCTCTGGCATATTTTAGGGTGTGGCGTATATTTGAGGCTTGGTGTGCGGAAAGGCAGTTCATTTATGAGCGTCAGTACCACAGGTGCTGGCTTTCTTACAGGACGGGTTTCAGAAGGGCTTAGCGTCGTCATCGTTGAAAGTCCAGTTAGCAGCATTGTCCTGTTACAGAGGTAAGGTGCTCGGCAATTCCCTGGGTAGTCATGGGAATGTAAAGAGTATTTTAAGAGCGGTGGCTTTACTGAGGCTGCCATGTAGGCGGTTAGTCCCGTCCTGGGACCTTCTCTTGGTCTTGGAGGCGTTGAGAAAGGCGCCTTTTGAGCCCTTGGCGGAGGCGACGTTGAAAGATCTAACCCTTAAGGTGGTGTTTCTGGTGGCTATTGCATCTGCAAGGCGAGTATCGGAGTTACAGGCGCTGCCCTGTAGAAAGCCTTTTCTGTCCTTCTCAGACTCTAAGGTAGTGTTGAGGACGGTGCCTTCGTTCTTGCCTAAGGTAGTCTCGGGGTTTCATATGAACCAAGTAGTGTCTTTACCAGTTTTTGCAGCCAAAAGGAGAGATCCGGATGCGGAGCAGCTGCATCGCTTGGATATTAAGTGGGCCTTGCAGAGGTATTTAGCTAGAACAGCTAGTTTTCGAAAATCAGACAGATTGTTCGTTCTGTTTGCAGGGCCTCGGCAAGGAGAAGCGGCCTCTAAGGGTTCGATTGCTCAGTGGTTAAAAGAGGCAATAGCATCTGCGTTTCTTTTGCGGGGCTGTCGGGTTCCAGAAGGATTGAGGGCTCATTCCACTAGAGCGCAAGCCACGTCCTGGGCGGAATGTAGCCTAGTGCCAGTGGAGGACATATGTAGAACGGCGACATGGTCTTTGTCTCACTCCTTTGTGAAGCATTACCGACTGGATGTGCAGGCGAAAAGAGATGCCTGTTTTGGTTCGGCGATGCTTCAGGCAGGGTTAGCAGGACCCTCCCGTTGATTGTTTTCACTGCTCTGTTACATCCCCAAGGATTCCAGGACTAGACTGGAGGGACGATCAGGAAGGTTAAATTAGACTTACCTGCTAATTGTAGTTCCTGGAGGAACTCCAGTCTAGTCCCGGTTCCCGCCCTAGGTGGTGGTGCTGTGGGGCCTGAAGCAGGATCACATTTACAGGTAAGCCACGTTGTTTTTTTGGGGGAGTTAAGTTTCAGTAACGATAGGATAATTCTGTTCAAGGTGTGGGGTGTTGTCCTTCTGGTTGAGGGGAAGGAGGACCTCATGGCTTAGTCGGTATGCTGAGTTTTCCTGTACATAGTTATTTGGGGCGCTGGCCTTGGTGTTTGTTGTTTATCTACTTGCTTGTTGCTCCGGTGAGTCTGCTTTGTCAATAGGTTAACTGGTGAGAAGAGGTGGTGCCAGCGCTTATATGCCAGTGATATCACAACAGTAACGTTTCTCAGTCTCCAAAGCTGCTGGAAGAGGTTGACAACCCAAGGATTTCAGGACTAGACTGGAGTTCCTCCAGGAACTACAATTAGCAGGTAAGTCTAATTTAACCTTATAACTCATTTTTATTTTGTTTTTATAAACTGCATTGTGATTCTTGTTTTTTTCTTTTTGAACATATATTTTGCATCCACAGAACCCCCTCCCTCAACAATGGGTGCAGAGCAGAACTAGGACATTCACCCATAGACCTAAAAAAAAACAAAAAAAAATCTGATTCCGACCATCTCACTTACAACAACAAACATTCTCCAGTACCAGGCATATTGTGAACTAATACAAAACCCTACAACAAAGTCACTTTGAATCTGTAGAACAGACTTACCATACCATACCGGCTCAGCTTCCAAAACTCACATAAGGAGCCTACCCCCAAAAAAGCATAACTGTAAATACTGCAGTGAGCCCTGGAACATCCAAACACCTATTCGAAAAGCTGAACAATTCAGATTACTACAGTACAGATCCCTACGTACAAGCTCCATGTTAACAGAACACCTGGCCTTGGTCACAAACTCAGAACACAGACCCTCACCAAAGTACAGAATATGTGACCATAACCTAATAATAAACATACAGTATGTAGATAAAAATTAAACTGAAACCCCAGAAAGTCAGATTCTGCATACAATGTAATGCCAGAGAAATAGAAAGAGATGCATTTCTCTGTACTTTATAAAATATAAAGATGACACCAAGACTGTTCATTAAATTGAAAATAAAATTATGTTCTACCTTTGTTGTCTGACCATTTTATTATTGATCATGCTGGTTCCAATCTGAGGTTTCTGCTTTCCTCCACCTCCTAGTGCCCCCCCCCCTGTCTACTTCCTCCCAGGGGCGGCATGAGGGTGATGCAGAGCCATGTGTGGAGATTCATTACAGCCTTATTTGCATAAATTTAGTATACTTTATTTTAAAATGTATATGCCACTAATCTAAACTTCCAAACATATACATGCAATTTAGTAAAACAGATGTTATAATAAACACTAAAAAAAATTTGATTAATGAAAAGCCACTTACACAGTCCCCCCTCCCCAATCAGACCATCACCAATCTGCACATCAGATTTATTTCACTATGACCAGATTATTAATCAGGAGGGAAGATATAAAATGAGAAACTAATCCTGGTAGCCATGAATTTAAATGCTGGATTGGATTGTGCTAGAGCTGAAAAAGTCTGGAACTCAGCAGCGGTGAAGCTATCAGGCTGCTATACAAAATTAGACTGAGACATTCCCTTAAGATTTAAATTTCCTTTCATCTGACCTGACAAAATATTTTAAATTTCAGTCTGGCAGCATGGCAGCATAAAGAACACAAAACTGCAAATCTCAAAGACAATACATATTCCAGTACCACCCCCTCCCCCTCCCCACTAACACCCTAAAGTTGACCTTACCAAGAACTCAGAGTACAGGACCCATAGAACAAATCTACTATTCCATAACAGCACTAACTTCCAAAACTCACACAACATGGAGCATACCCAAAAAGAGCAGCACCACAAATATTGCAGTGGGCCCTAGAACATCCATATTCCTATTCAGAAAACTGAACAAGCCGGATTACTACAGCTCCCTACATAGAAACTCCATGCTAACAGAACATGTAGCCTCAGTCACACATGCAGAACAGAGATAGATCTTCACCAAGTAGGGAATGTATCAATACATACTAAAAATAGACATATGTAGTCAAAAATGTTTTTACCCATTACTCTTTAGGTTTACAGGATTTCTTTCCAAAAATTATACTTTACTTCAGAATGAAGTGAGTGAAAGAACTCTCATACACAGACATCTGCGTTGTTGGCAGAAACTAACATAATGGTGCAGCACAAGTAGCACAAGTGCAACTAATGACACCTCAGTGTGTGGTCTTAGTTGCACCTGCAGCTGTTTTGCCACACTGAATGCAATAACTGTGGGGGGATGTAACTACCTCCCTGCAGTTAGCTTATGGCCCCACGTAATCAAACTCTGAAATAAGTTACCAGAGGATGTAGCAAAAGCTGTCAGTATAGCTGGGTTTAAAAAAGGTTTGGACAAGTTCCAGGAGGAAAGGCCCATCAACTATTATTAAAGAGGACCTCGGAAATCCACTGCTTGCCCCGGGACAAGCGTTGCAAAACCTGTGTGCCTTTTTAGGAATCTGCAAGGTACTTGTGACCTGGATTGGCCACTGTTGGAAACAGGATAGTGGGCTTGAGGGACCTTGGTCTGACCCATTATGGGACAGAGCTTAGGAAACATGCTGCTAAATATGCCAAACAAGAGGGACTCAACAGCATCAATGCAGCACGTCCCACTTCCACAAAAACAGGAACAACTTGGCACCCCAACACAGCACATCCCACCCTCTGAAAGACAAGAGAGACTTTGTGACCAAGAAGGGCTTGGCAACCCCAACATAACTCCTGAAACTGCACTCTGGACCAGCATGGTGCTAATGTAAATATATATTCTTAAAAAAGCAAAGGAAATGCAAGATGCTCGCACACCAAGGAGCTAAAAAAAAAAGTGAGAACCGCAGTACAGCTTATAGTACCAAATTATAAAATTATAACTAATTTTATTTTGTTATAAACTGTGTTATGGTTCTCACTTTTTCTTTTTGGATATATATTCTGCATCCGCAGAAACCTCTCCCTCAACAATGGGTACAGAGCAGAAGTAGGACACTCATCCATAGAATTCAATATATTTTAAAAAATCTGTTTCTGGTCATCTAACATTCTCCAGTAACAGGCATATTTAATATAAAACCCTAGAAAAGTCACTGAAGATCTATAAGGCTAAATATACCATACCATACCAGGATAAACTTCCAAAACTCACATAAGGGGCCTACCCAGAAAAATGATGCACTATAAATACTGCTGTAATCCCTAGAACATCCATACACCTATTTGAAAAACTGAACAAGTCAAATTACTACAGTACAATATAGATCCCTATGTACAAACTCCATGTTAACAGAACACATGGCATCAGTCACACACTCAGGACACAGACCCTCACCAAGTACAAAATAAGTGACTACAACTTAAAGTAAAAATAAAAATATGCAGACAAAAATTAAACTGAATCCCCAAGAAGCCAGACTCCACATGCAGTGCAACATCAGATAAATAAGAGATGCAGTTCCCCATAAAGATCATGCAAAGTCCAATCACTAAATTGAAAATAAAATTATTTTTTCTACCCTTGTTGTCTGACCATTTTATTCTCTGATTATGCTGGTCCTGATCTGAGACTTCTGCTTTCTTGTCTTCTCTTAGTTCTCTTTCTATGGTCTGTAGTCCATCTGCCATTTCTTGTCTCTTCTTTTGTTTTCTTCACTTTCTTCCATCAGCCTATTTCCAGTCCTAGTAACCCTCCCTGGTATCAGCCCCCTATTCCAGTCTTCCCCTCCTAGTATCTTCCAATCTCAATCCCCTTGTATTCCCAGACTGCCACTGGTGTCCATTCCCTTCCATTCCTCCTCCTTCCCCACTGTCCAGCCCCTTCTAGTCCAAATCCCAGTGCCAGTGCCCCCTCCCTTCCAGCCCCCACCCCTTACCCAGCCACCTACCAATCCCATCCCCAAGTATCAGCTCCCTTCCATTCCCCCTCCAGTCCCATCTCCATGTGTCATCTCCCTTCCATCCCTCTCCTCCTTTCCCTAGTGTCATCACCCTTCCAGTCCCCCTCCAGTACCATCCATCAGCTCCTTTCCAGCCCTTACTTTCCCTCAATGTCAGCCCCTTCTATCCCCCACCCTTCCCCCATGTCAGCTCCCTTGCAGCCCCCTCCTCCCCTGTGTCAGCCAGACCCCACCTTCCCCTCATGTCAGCCCCCTGCTTGTCAGCCCCATTGCAGACCCTACCTTCCCCCATGTCATCTCCCTTTCAGACCCCACCTTCTCATGTCAGTTCCCTTCCAGCCCCCTCCTCCCTCCTCTGTGTTAGCCCCCTTCCAGCCCCCACCTTTCTCCCATGTCAGCTCCCTTGCAGACCCCATCTGTCTCCCATGTCAGCTCCCTTGCAGACCCCACCTTCCCATGTCAGTTTCCTTCCAGCCTCCTCCTCCCCCATGTGAGCCCCATTGCAAACCCCACCTTCCTCCGTGTTAGCTCCCCTGCGCCTCCTGCCTCTTAGAGCCACAGCTGTGCTAGCGACATTCAGTTTAAATAAAAGTGAGACCGGTGTGGACCTGTCTCGCCCTCAAAGGTCCCATACCGGTTTGGCTTTGTATTTAAACTGAATGTTGCCAGCACAGCCATGGCTCTAAGAGGCTGGAGCCACTGCAGCCTGGGAAAAGGAGAGGGTGAGTCTGCCGCTGCCGAGAAGTGGACTCGGCAGCGGCAGCAACTTGTGCGCTTGTTTTTTTCTTTTTCAATGCGGAGTGAGGTGGCAGTTTTGGGGGCATTTATAGAGCCTCCCCTCCCCCCCACACACACACATATGCAGCCAGTTCTTTCCTCAGTCAAGTCTGTTTACTGAAAACATCTCTGAAGCCTTCTTTTTCCCTTGACTTTCCCTTCCCAGGGGTACATTTGGGTACACACACACACACACCCTTTCAGACACACACAATTCCACGGGCAGCACTTATTTTACACCCCTCCCCCTGACCTCAGAGACACCACTTTTTTCACTTACTCAAGAAAGCACTTTTGTTCTTCTCTCCATTCCCCTTTGGAGTGGCAGCACATCTTCCCTCTCCCTTACCCACAAGTAGCATCTCTGTCTTTTTTCTTCACTTTTTCTTCAGCACCCCCTCCCCCCCCTACTCTTTTTAACATCTTTGTTGGTGATATAGCGGAAGGGCTGTCGGGTAAGGTTTGCCTCTTTGCGGATGATACCAAAATCTGCAATAGAGTAGACACCCAGGAAGGTGTAGATAACATGAGGAGGGATCTAGCTAAGCTTGAAGAATGGTCTAGAATTTGGCAGCTGGGATTTAATGTTAAAAAATGTAAGGTCATGCATTTGGGCTTCAGCAATCCAAGGGAGCAATATAGTATAGGGGGTGAAGTACTTTTGTCCACTAAAGAAGAGCGGGACCTAGGCATGGTTATGTCTGATGATCTTAAAGTAGCTAAACAGGTAGAAAAGGCTACGGCAAAAACTAGAAGGATGCTTGGGTGCATACGGAGAGGAATGGCTAGCAGAAAAAAGGAGGTGATAATGCCTCTCTATAAGTCTTTGGTGCGACCTCATTTGGAGTATTGTGTGCAATTCTGGAGACCGCACCTTCTAAAGGATGTGAACAGGATGGAGTCGGTGCAGAGGGTGGCTACTAAAATGATTAGTGGTCTTCATTATAAAGCATATGAGGACAGACTGAAGGATCTTAATATGTACACCTTAGAGGAAAGGCGGGATAGAGGTGATATGATTGAGATGTTTAAATACCTCCATGGCATAAATGTTCAAGGAGAGAGCCTCTTTCAATTGAAAGCAAGTTCTGCTGCGAGGGGACATGGGATGAGGGTGAAGGGAGATAGATTCAGGAGTGATATGCGGAAATATTTCTTTATGGAAAGAGTAGTGGATCCGTGGAATAGTCTCCCAGTGGAAGTGGTAGATATGAGGACAGTAACTTTGCTCGCTTATGTGCAAGTTTGGCGAATCTTTGAGGACTGGTGTTCAAGACGTCAGATTCGTGCTGCCACGGCGTCTGTTCCGGTGATTTTGGATTTTTTACAGGATGGCTTCGATAAAGGACTGGCTGCTAGTTCTTTAAGAGTACAGTTAGTGGTCTTAGCCTGTTATAGAGGTAAGGTGCAGGGCGTAGCACTGGGTGCGCACAATGATGTCACGCGTTTTCTCAAAGCGGTTACCAGATTGCATCCAGCGCGCCGGATATCGGTTCCATCATGGGACCTCAACTTGGTTTTACGGGCGCTGGGTAAAGCTCCGTTTGAACCATTAACCCAAGCTTCGGTGAAGGATTTGACGCTGAAAGCTGTGTTTTTGGTTGCTATCTGTTCGGCTAGACGCATCTCAGAGCTTCAGGCACTCTCTTGTAGAGAGCCCTTTCTATGTTTTTCTTCTCAGAAAGTAGTTCTCAGGCCGGTGCCTTCCTTTTTGCCTAAGGTGGCGTCCCCTTTTCATATTAATCAAGTGGTGTTCCTTCCCGTTTTGCGAGCGGGAGGAGAGCAGGCTTCTGACAAGGGTCTTAGCCGCTTTGACATAAAGAGAGTGTTGTGTCGTTATTTGGCGCTCACTTATGTCTTCCGCAAGTCGGATCGTTTGTTTGTACTCTTTGGGGGTCCCAGAAAAGGGGAGGCTGCTTCTAAAGCCTCCATTTCCAGGTGGATTAAGGAAACAATTGTCTCTGCTTACATGTTGCATGGGCGTCCGGCTCCGATATGCTTGAGAGCTCATTCTACTAGAACGCAAGCAGCTTCCTGGGCGTAACACAGTCTGGTTCCACCGGCGGAAATTTGCAAGGCAGCGACTTGATCGTCGCTGCATACTTTCAGCAAGCATTATCGGCTAGATGTGCTAGCGGCGAGTGATGCCAGTTTTGGTTCCGCGGTTTTGCGTGCCGGCTGGCAAGGCCCCTCCCGTTCGTACTGCTCTGTTACATCCCAGAGGTGGAGGAACAATAAGGAAATAGAAATTGCACTTACCTGGTAATTGTAGTTCCTTGAGTGACGGCAGTTTAGTCCTCATTCCCGCCCTTAGATTGATAGGTTGGTGCGGCACGCTGCCGATCTTGAGGAGCGTCTTTACAGGTGAGTGTTTTTGGTAGGAGAACCAGTTTTCCTGTCCCTACTATACTACTTGCCTTTTTTTCTCTCTCTTCTTGGCGGTTTCTGGCTCGGCAGGAGAAGAGCGTTTCCTTAGTAAAAACAAAAAAAACCTTTTTTCCTTTCTGTATTTAGGGAAGGTGTATGTCTTATTAGAATTTTGTAGTTTGGTTTAGAGTGTTGGCTACTTATTTGTTCCTCGTTTGAGTCTGCTTTGTCAATAGTTCACTGGAGATGAGGAGGATTTCCAGCATGCTACTTCCAGTGATGCCAAGTTTTGATTGGTCCAGTCTCCAAGCTGTAGTAGGAGGTGCACTACCCAGAGGTGGAGGACTAAACTGTCGTCACTCAAGAAACTACAGTTACCAGGTAAGTGTAATTTCCATTTATACAGCCCCGAAAGCATGGGTCCTGGTAAACGGGCAAAGTTCGGAGGAGTTCCAGCTATATAGATGGACGCGGCAAGGGTGTCCGCTGTCCCAGATGTTATTTGCGATAGTTATAGAGGCTTTGGCAGTGAAGGTGAGGGAAAATAAACAGATATGCCCAATAAAGATGAGTGGGGTGGAGCATAAGATTTTGCTTTACATGAATGATACCTTGGTATTTATGTCAAAACCTAAAGAATTGGTAGCAGCATCAATGTATGAGTTAGACACGTTTGCGAAAATGTTGGGATTTAAAGTAACCACTTATAAAAGTGCTCCAATTCTTAACTGTGAGAATACGATAGTTTCAGGTAAAAAGGTCTCAGACTGAAGCGGGGTAATCTGTTAGGTAGTAACACACCTAATCTAAATATCCCCCTTTCTTTGCATCAAGGACCTTGTTTAATTTCACCATAGATGTTTTTCTTTTTTTCTCTTTTTAAATGTTTTTTTCTTTGTAAACTGAATATGTCAAAGTAAAGTGTCCTTAAAGTAAACCTGTCTAAAACAGAGGCTCTGACCCTGGGTGGTCTGCAACACCAGGAACTACCAGATTTTCCATTTCAGTGGGCGAAGGGACAACTAAAGTACCTGGGGGTTAGGAGATCGGAAGATCCTATGGAGTTGTTTGCGCTGAGCTATACACCCTTAATAAGTAAGATTGGGGAGGAGATGGAAAAATGGGGGAAGCTCCACTTGAACTGAAAATGAACATAATCCCCAAATTTCTCTTTTTGTTTGCTCAGCTCCCAGTTCCCCTAGAGATAGCAGGAACTGGGGCATGGGAGAGGAGACTTGTTAAATTTATGTGAGGGAAGAAGAAAGCCAAGGTTGGACTGTGAGGCTGATTAAATCCAGGGAGGAAGGGGGGATTAGATTTCCCTCCTTGAAATGGTACTATAGAGTAGCAGGGCCTTGAGAGACCACTACCACCAAGGACAAAGAGCCTCATGGGTGGAGATAGAGAAAGTGATAATGACTCCACAATCGATCTTTGAGTGGGTGGGAGGGGGCTCCGGAGAGGCATCTGCTTCTTAAGGCATTGAGGTTAGTGGTCAGAGGGGAAAAGAAAATGGGGGCGATGTCGAGTGTGCTTAGTGAATAGATGAAGTTAACTGATATATATCCATTCTCGGCTGGGGAATTTAGTGTGTTATGGCAGGATCTGATGGTAGCGGGAATGACTCGATTTAGAGATTTCTTAGGGAGAGGAGAAATGATGAGCATGCGGGAGGTGGAGAGTCAAATTGGGAGGCGGATACCCTTTTTCTAGTATTTCCAGCTCCAGGATTGTGTTTCACTTCCAGATGTTATGCGAAACCTAACCAGGCCCAGCACACATTTGGAGAGGGTATTGTATAAAGAGGGGAAGGCAAAGGAGTTGTTAGCAAAGTTATATAAATCCCGCATGGAGGAGATAGAGCAGGAAGGGGGGACCCACAGGGAGGGATGGGAGCGGTGGAAAGGCCAGGTGCTTGGGGAAGACACATGGATGCACATTCACAGAGGGATATATAAATACACTTGGGTCAGTTCTTGGTGACAGACACAATTTCAAATACTGCACAGAGATTATAGCACCCCGATGAGTCAGTATAAAGCAAAATGGAGGGAGACACCCCCCCCCCATGCTGTCGAGGGTGTCGGGAAGGAGGCACTTTCTTCCATAGGTGGTGGGGGTGTGCGGTGATTAGACTCTACTGGGAACAAGTCAGAAGGGAGACGGGGAGGATAGTGGGAGGGCAGGTAGCTGACGACCCATTGGAGGTGTTATTGGCGTTACCTGGGAGAGGGACAAAACGGGTCATGTTAGTACAAAAGATGCTATTAACAGCCAGATTGGTGGTGGCATGGAGGTGGAAGCTAATCATCGGCCCTACGATGGAGGATTGGGGGAGTAAAGTGGGGGAGGCTCTGAGATTTGATCAAATATCATATTGACTAAATGGGAGGGAGGGGCAATACAAGAAAATATGGGGCGTATACATTAAGAGCCTGGAGGAGACTACACCTCAGGAGGATGGGGAGGGAGCATTAGAGGGGGGGGGGAGTAAAAGTGCTGCGACTGAGCACATTAAGAGCCGCATTGATTATAAGTTATATGTATAAGGAAGTGGGAGTTGTGGGAGTTCGATATGGTTTTGGAATGCATTTGATTGGATATTGTGTTAACTGCGAGTCCAGAATATGTAACTTGGGAGTTGGTGTATATTTATTTATTTGCTTTTATATACCGCACTCTTTGAAATCAGTGCGGTTTACATAAAACAAGAATAGTAGCAGTTTACATGAAACAATTTCTATAGAACAGTTTACATTGAACAAAAATAAAATTGAGTAACAGTAAGTAACATGTGATCTAAATTAGATGTGAATACAGGGAGATGAACTTGGAGTATGCAGGTAGGGGGACTAGAGGCGATCTGTACATAGGTTTTGTTCAGGGTGGCTGGCCATAGGCTAGTTGAAATAAATATGTCCTTAGGGCCTTCCTAAAGGCTGTAAGGTCTGTGATGGCACGGATTGCTGGAGGTAGGGCATTCCAGTCGGCTGTTGCATTGAGAGAAAAGGCGCGATTTTTAGTTGACTGGGTGCATGTCCTTATCGCTGAGGGGATGACGAGTGAGTTCACCATATATGATCTTCTGGTTCTGTTGGGGGTGAACTGTGATGAGTCTTAAGACAGGCAATATTTTGTAGTAAGGGAGAGGGTAGGGGGGAGAAAGATATGGACTACCAAGGAGTTGGAGAAGAAGCGGGAGAAAGGAAAAGATGTATCATTGTAAATGAAGGTTGGGATGGTGACAGGGGAGAGCGGGAGAGATGGAAGGGTTGTGCAGTGGTGGTCATTGTATATAATATGGAAGTGTTGAGTTGCCTGTATATGCATATTCCACAACCAATAAAAACAAGTTTATTTTAAAAAAAAAGATAGGCGACACCATAATTCATTGGTTTAAGACCTACCTAACGGACCACACTCAACAAGTCATACTCAATAATACCCTTTCCAAACACTTCCACCTAACCCAAGGGGTCCCACAAGGCTCTGCATTATCTGCATTACAATTCAGCATCTATATTCAACCAATCTGTGATGTAATCCACAAACACAATGTAGATTACAGAATCTATGCAGGCGACATCATGCTATTCACATCATTTGATGCACTAAATCCAGACTGGAAAAATAACAAACTGCTTCAAAGATATCTTACAATGGCTCAACTCTGTGAACCTGTCAATCAATCTAAAAAAACCCAGAAGTACTAATGATCTCTAGAAACAAATAATTTTCACCACCCCCACAACTTCAAATTAATGGTTCCTCCATCAAAATCAAAAAAGAAATAAAATATCTCGGCATTCTGATAGATCAGAACCTCAACTTGACAAAACATATCAGCATGTTAGCACGAACAATATATAAAAGGTACAGATGATACAAAACTTAAGACCCCTACTATCTTCAGAAGACTTCTACATGATAGCCCAAGCATTTATTAGCCCACACTTCGACTTCAGTAATATTATCCTACAAGGACTATCCAAACAAACCCTGAAACCACTCCAGATGGCGCAGAACACTGTGGCTCACACTATAATGAAAGTTTCAAGAACTAAGCATATAGCTGGAATCCTATACCACTTATATTGGCTACCTGTTTCACAGAGAATCAAATTCAAGGCAATACTAACCACTTTTAAGACAATAAACAACATTACCCCAACATACCTCACCTCCCTAATCCAAGCTCAACAAGAAACAAGAAGTAGAAGGAATAACATGAGGAACCTTCTATCCATCCCGACTGCTTCTAGAAATGCAAACCAATCAACAATTAACAGGGCCTTCTCATTATTCTCCCACGTGCTATGGAACTCTCTTCCAAACAGCCTATGTGAAATAAAGGACTTAACCATATTCAGAAAAAAACTCAAAACACTATTCTCCAGGACCAAGCAGGAAGTCAGTCCTCACATATGGGTGACGTCGGCGCCGACGGAGCCCTTGCAGAGCAATTTCCCCAGCTTTCAAAGAAAGCCTTTGGGATGCGCGGTCCCCTTCCCGCCCAAGGGTGCCATCTTGCTCAGTCTTCTTTATTCCGCGGAGCCCTACAGACGTTGTTTGTGATCGCTGCTGAAAAAGTTGATTTTATTTAGTATTCTTTTCTCGGTTTGATGCCGCATCCTTTTCCCGCCCGGGCCCGATACGCCGGTATCGAGTCCGTTCTTTATTTTTCGGTTTTTGTCCTTCGTGACTAGCGTTCGCGCCATTTTTCTTTTTTCACTGGCAGCCCTGTCTTTTGACCTCGCAGGGGCCCTTTTTCCCCCGATGGCTGCCAGCGGGTTTAAAAAGTGTGATCGCTGTAAGAAGCTTATGTCTCTTACCGACATACACGACTGCTGCCTCCGCTGCCTCGGACCCGATCATGACCCGATGATCTGTGGTCCGTGTGGCAAAATGTCCTCAACAGCGTTGAGGAGTCGGCAGCATCAAAAAGAAAGAATCTTCTCTGACTCCGCGTCCATCCGGGCCCGGACCTCGCCAGAGGCTTCGACGTCCCGGGACTCCGGTCCCGAGCATCGTCGGAGTTTCTCTGAGCGGGGGTCTCCTGCCCGGGAACATCATAGGAAGAAAAAACCCGCGATGGCGTCGTCGGTGGACGCTCCTGGTTCCTCGAGGGCCAGGTCGCATAGCCCCGATGGCCGTCCCGGGTCTTCGGAGTCAGAGAGGCCTTCAAAACATCCTCGTCTCGAGATGGAGTCTCCTGGACACGTGAGTACTGTAGTCCTCGTGGACTCGCCTCCAAAGGAGCCGACGTCGGGCCCGACGCCGTCGGAGACCGAGTCGGGGGCTGCTGGGTCTCCTAAGCTCGGACTCAGGTTGACGGCCTTGGAGAGCAGTTTCGCTGCCTTCATGGACCAGCAGCGGGCATTGATCGCTGGTCTTGCCGGTGCATCTGCCCCGACCACAGGGACGTCAACGTCCAAGTCGACCCCGGAGACCGAGCCGATCCTCGAGTCCATGCGCGCTCGAGTCGATCCTCGGTCAAGGTCTCCCTCGGCCTCCCGTTTGGGACCGAGGTCGTTGACGCCGGCCTCGGCGTCGGGGCGGAGGGCATCGGTGCCCGCCCGACCGGAGCCGCTCGATTCCTCCTCCAAGGAGTCGGGCTGGGAGACGGAGGACGAAGAGTCACCCGGTACCTTTCGGACTCGGTGCGTCCCATCGGACTTGCCCGAGTCCGAACCTCGGAGGCGATCCCCCCCGGAGGATACCCGGTTCTCGGACTTCGTGCGGGATATGGCCAAGGCCTTGGCATTCCCCACGGATCCCGAGGAGGAGCCTTGAGCCGAGGAGCTCAATGCCCTCCAGTATGACTCTCCCCCGAAGGAGGCCTTTACTGTACCAGTTCCTCCGATGCTGGAGCGACTTCTCTTCCGCATGTGGGAGAACCCGGTGTTGGCGCCGGTGTTAAGCAAGCGGGTCGATTCCATTTATCGAGTTCGCAAGAGCCCCGGGTTCCAAAAGGCACAACTACCGCACCATTCCATGGTGGTGGAATCGGCCATGCATCGACTCAAGAGTCAGAAGATGCACTCCTCGGTGCCTCCCGGCCAGGAGGCCCGGAACCTGGATGCCCTCGGTAGGAAGTGCTTCCAGGGCTCTATGCTTGCTTGTCGAGTCCAGACCTACCAGCTCTACATGGGCATGTATCTCCGTGACCTGGCAAAGGAGATTGCCGGGTTCTCTGCTGGTCTCTCCTAGGAACCTTTGCAGAGGTTCCAGGCCTTGTCCACTGGTATTCGAGAGTGCTCGAAGTTTATTTCTCGAGCAGCCTACGATGGCTTCAAAGCATCGGCTCGGGTAGCCGGAGTCGGCATCGGTGCCCGCCGACAGGCTTGGCTTCAGTCATCCGACCTCGAGCCATGGGTACAGGACAAGTTAGTCGATGTCCCTTGCAGAGGTGAAAACCTCTTTGGCAAGCCCATGGCTGAAAAGCCTGCACAGATCGAGACCGAGACTCTGACCAGGACTCAGCTGTCCAGAAAAACCTCTGCCCCTTCTCAGAAGAAGAAGGGCTCGGGGAAAATGCCCTTTTACCCGAGGAAGGCGGCTGCCTATAAACACTACCCTCATTATCAGGCCTCTGCAACTCCCCAGCAGGGTCAGCAGGCCAAGGGACGGGGTAATGGGTCCCGTAGGCAGCAGGCCCCCAAGCCCACAACACCGGCCCCTGCTCAGCAGGGTGGGGGTTTTTGACTCCATCAGCATAGCCTCTTCCCCTCCGCTGGTTTCTCTCAGCACAGGAGGCCGGCTGGTCCCCTTTGCCCACAGGTGGTCAGCCATCACATCAGATACCTGGGTGCTTCATATAGTTCAAAAAGGCTATCTTCTACACTTTCACCAGGTACCTCCCTCCTACTTTCCAGGGGAGCCTCCAAGACTCCCTCTGCACAGGGACTTACTCCTTCAGGAGTTAGCAAGTCTTTTTCAGGAACAGGCTGTGGAACCGGTGCCCCACCACCTGAGAGGTCACGGCTTTTATTCAAGGTACTTTCTGGTACCAAAAAGAACAGGAGGTCTCAGACGCATCCTAGACTTGCGCAACCTCAACAAGTTCCTGGAGAGGAAAAAGTTCAAGATGCTTACCCTTGGAATCCTGCTGCCCTACCTCCAGCAGGGAGACTGGCTATGCTCCTTAGATCTAAAGGATGCGTATACTCACATCCTTATCCATCCAGACCATAGACAATATCTCAGGTTTGTTGTGGGAGGAAATCATTACCAGTACAGAGTACTGCCCTTTGGCCTATCCTCCGCCCCCAGGGTGTTCACCAAATGCCTAGCAGTGGTGGCGGCCTATCTAAGACTTCAAGGCCTTCTTGTGTTTCCATACCTGGACGACTGGCTCATCCGGCCCAGTCTTCCCAAGAAGCCACTCATCGCACTGTGACTCTACTCCAGCACTTGGGATTTGTCATAAACTTCGCAAAGTCCACTTTGCTCCCCTCTCAAAATCTCGAATTCATAGGCGCCAGGTTGGACACTCTTCAGGCGCGGGCCTTCCTGCCTCTGGACAGGGTCCACAGGCTCATGGATCTCGCCAGCCACTTTCACAGCAATTCCCTGGTCTCTGCCAGGCAATTTCTGAGACTGCTCGGCCATATGGCTTCCACGGTCCATGTGACCCCCAATGCCCGCCTGAACATGCGACCTGCTCAGTGGTGCCTTCGCACTCAATGGCATCAGGCCACAGGGAGCCTGGCGGACTCAGTACAGATATCCGACCTGCTGGTCTCTTCTCTGCGGTGGTGGCTTCATCTACCAAACCTAGTGCTAGGAGTGGATTTTCAATCTCCTCCGCCTTCTCAGGTACTGACATCCGATGCTTCTCTCCTTGGTTGGGGAACACATTGCCAAGGGACATGTACTCAAGACCTCTGGACCCCTTGGGAGTCTGCTCAGCAGATAAACTTCCTGGAGCTCAGAGCCATTCGCCTAGCTCTGAGAGCCTTCTCCCACCTCACTTCTCACCAGTCTGTGCTGGTCCAGACGGACAATCAAGTTGCCATGTTCTACGTGAACAAACAAGGAGGCACAGGCTCCTTCCTTCTCTGTCAAGAGGCACAAAAACTGTGCTCTTGGGCCGTCGACCATGGCATCCTTCTCAAAGCTGTCTATCTCCCAGGTCAGGAAAATTACCTAGCAGACAGGCTGAGCAGGATCCTCCAACCACACGAGTGGAGATTGGATCCGTTGGTGGTTCAACGGATCTTTCTCAAGTGGGGCCTCCCCACCATGGATCTTTTTGCCAGTCCTCTGAACCGGCAACTTCCCAGATTCTGCTCTCGACAACCGCATCCTCTCAGAGTAGCGGCAGATGCCTTTCTGATTCCGTGGTCCACGGGCCTGTTGTATGCCTTTCCTCCCATGCCACTAGTGTCTCGGACGCTTTTCAAGGTTCTCAGGGACAGAGCCTCGATGATCCTGGTTGCTCCCAGGTGGCCGAGACAACCCTGGTTCCCGCTTCTGCTGCAGCTGGCGGTGGACACTCCTCTTCCTCTGGGGTTTCAACCCGATCTCCTGTCACAGGATCAGGGGACTCTCCTACACCCCAACCTCCGGTCCCTTCATCTGATGGCCTGGCTGCTGAAAGAGTAGTCCTTGCTCCCCTCCTGCTGCCTTGGGAGGTGGAAGAGGTCGCCTTGGCCTCCAGACGACCATCCACCCGGAAGTCCTACGCTCTTAAGTGGCGTAGGTTCTCCGTATGGTGTGCTCAGCAGTCTGAGAATCCCTTCTCCTGCTTGGTGGCAGTGGTCTTGCAATATTTGCTTTACCTCTCCAATCTTGGCCTTAAGTCCCAACTCTGTCAGAGTCCTTCTCAGTGCTCTCTCTGCGCATCACGCACCGGTGGACGGCAGGCCTCTTTCCAACCACCCTTTGGTGGCTCGTTTTCTCTGAGGCCTCCTTCTCCTTAAGCCTCCTTTGCACCCACCAGCCCCTGAATGGGATCTGAATGTGGTCTTGCAGCGGATTACCTGTCCACCCTTTGAACCTATGGCTACCTGCCCTCTTCGTTTTCTTTCCTGGAAAACCTTGTTTTTGGTAGCCCTTACCTCTGCTAGACGCGTTAGTGAACTGCAGGCCCTAGTGTCTGATCCTCCTTACACTAGGTTCTACAGGAATCGGGTAGTCTTATGGACTCACCCTAAGTTTCTCCCTAAAGTGGTTTCTCCTTTTCATCTCAATCAGGAGGTGGTTCTTCTAACCTTCTTTCCCAGGCCGCACACCAGCCAGGCTGAAATGGTCCTGCATACCCTGGACTGTAGGAGGGCCTTGTCCTTCTACCTTGACCGTACGCGGGATCATAGGAGGGCTATTCAGCTCTTCGTTTCTTTTGACCCCAATAAGTTGGTGCTACCTGTCTCCAAGCGTACTTTGTCCTTATGGGTTGCTGACTGTATCGCTTGGGCTTATGGGGCAGCCAGCCTCTCGTTGGAGGGTCGAGTCACGGCTCATCGTGTAAGGGCGAAGGCTGCATCAGTGGCTCATCTCCGCTCTGTTCCGTTGGCAGACATCTGCCGGGCCGCTACTTGGTCTTCAAGCCAGACTTTTGCGGCCCATTACTGCCTGGAGAGGGAGTCCCACAGGGACAGTGCTTTCGGACAGGCAGTCCTCCATAATCTCTTTGAGGTTTAGGCAACTCCTACCCTCCGGCCCTGGGGTTGGGCTACCGGTCGGGGGCGTTTTCAGAGAAGATTCCTTCCTTCTGTGCTGCTGAGCTACAGGGAGCTCATTTTTGTGCTTGAGGTCTCCGGTAGCCTTATGCTTGGGAGTCCCATATGTGAGGACTGACTTCCTGCTTGGTCTTGGAGAAAGAGTAGTTACTCACCTGTAACAGGTGTTCTCCAGGAGCAGCAGGAATCAGTCCTCACAACCCTCCCTCCTCCCCTTTGAGTTGCAGTCCTATGATTTATTTTTGCTAATTTTTTTGCTGTCTTTTAGCTATGTCATCAGACTGAGTAAGATGGCACCCTTGGGCGGGAAGGGGACTGCGCATGCGTGCTGCAATTCCCAAAGGCTTTCTTTGAAAGCTGGGGAAATTGCTCCGCGAGGGCTCCATTTGCGCCGACGTCACCCATATGTGAGGACTGATTCCTGCTGCTCCTGGAGAACATCTGTTACAGGTGAGTAACTACTCTTTATTCACTGAATCCTACCAGTCCATAGTGGATAAACCGGACCCAATCTAATGGGCATTCAACTATTCTTACAACCTCACCACACCCCTCCCTCACATATGCCACCTTGATGTAAATTATCATGCTACATATCAAGTTCTACAATGATACTTCAGACCTGTAAATAGTTGGCCAATTGTTTCATCCTAACAGCTGAGTAAGATTGTTCATTGGGTTAACTATTCTGTTCCTTGTTCATTTTAAACTGCCCAGGCATATTTTATTTATTTATTTATTTATTTCAGTGCTTTTTTATACCGCCCCTTCCAGAGATCAGGGGCGGTTTACAAGGAACTTAAACAACAATATAGCAGAACATTGCAATATTGAATTACATTAAACATTAGTTGAGCAAAAACAAGGAACTTAAACAACAATATAGCAGAACAGTGCAATATTGAATTACATTAAATATTAGGTGAACATAAACTAGGTTACATATTCGCCCCGTTAGACATAGCTAACCTTAATTTCAACAAAATCGCCACCTGCCTACTTGAAGCTGAAAAATGGGTTCACTCAATCCATATGGATATCAATTTCAAAAAGACCGAAGCACTCTTCGTAACCAGAAATACCACCTTCACTCCTCCAACTTCCATCAACCTTATGAACATTACTCTCCCAGTCAAGTCTGAAATTAAATACCTTGGAGTTACACTAGACAAGACCCTAAGCATGACTAACCACATAAAACAGACTGCCAAAACTATATTTTTCAAACTGAGAACTATACAGCAACTCAGACCCCTCATTGACATCAATGACTTCAGAACAGTTGTCCAGGCTCTTATTATGCCACATTTAGACTTCTGCAATGGCATACTCCAAGGAACATCCAAAAAGAATTTACACATCCTTCAAAGAGCTCAGAATGTCACTGCTCGAATAATTATGAAAGCTAAAATATTCGATCACATCTCTCCTATCCTATACTCTCTCCACTGGCTTCCTATCTATAGTAGGATTCAATATAAAACACTTGTCACCACTTTTAAACTCATTAATGACCTAGCCCCATCACAGTTGGCCACTCTACTCCAAACCCCACAAGAAAACAGAACCAGAAGAAAAACTAACCTCAACATGCTATTAATTCCCATTGCAGTAACAAAATCAAAGCAAATAACCACCAACACTGCTTTTTCATATTATGCTCCCAGCCAATGGAATAAACTCCCACTATACCTCAGAGAGATTAAAGACCTTACGTCTTTCAGGAAGGAACTTAAAACCTACCTATTTAGTCAACACTATAGCAACCTACAACCTGGAACCAAATTCACTACACAAAAACATGCAACAAACCAAACACAGGTCTACCCCACCTAATGCCGGACTTCATTTCTCATCCACTCAAGTTAGTCTACTCCCAATACTTTATTTATGATCACAAATAACTATTATAGTCTCTTACTAACCATGTAAATCTACCCTTCTGGTTCCTTGTAACATAGTTTTATGACTCCTTGTAACATAGTTTTATACTTCCTTTTATGTTAATAACCCTCACATTGTTTTCCACTTAACCTAGTTATTATGTAACCTAGTTTATGTTCACCAATATTTAATGTAATTCAATATTGCACTGTTCTGCTATATTGTTGTTTAAGTTCCTTGTTTTTACTCAACTAATGTTTAATGTAATTCAATATTGCAATGTTCTGCTATATTGTTGTTTAAGTTCCTTGTAAACCGCCCCTGATCTCTGGAAGGGGCGGTATAGAAAAGCACTGAAATAAATAAATAAATAAATAAATAATAACTAGGATACTTTGGTTCTCTGTAAACCACCTTGATTGTGTGATAAAGCGGTATATAAGACAAATAAATAAATAAACGGGGAGTAGGATGTGATGCATACCCCATCTGCACAGACAGAAAACATTCTGAAAAATCTTGGAGTTCCCCTTCCAAGCCTGATCCCAGAAATCTCTGTCCCCAGTGAGTCCAACATCAGCATACCTTCCCTCCTCCCAAGCCCAGCTCCACCAGTTTTTCACTCTCCTTCCCCTTCCCAATCCAGCAGTCTCTCGTTACTTTTCTCGTAGCTGATCTCAGCATTCTTTCTTTCTCTCCCTTCCTCACCCCATCCCCAGCCTGAGCCTAGGACCCAGGAGAGTTCCCCACCCACTCCCTTTGGCCCAAATGAACCCTACATGAGCATGTTTCACCTTTCCTCCTTCCTCTTCTTATGGAGTGCAGGCATTATCTTTCTTTGGGACTGCAGATCCCATTATATTGGTGGCCTAGTGCCTGCACTTTCTATGGCTGCACTGTCAGAAGAGGAGCCACCATATCTGCTATGAGAATAGGCTGTTTTTGGCGTGGTGGAGCAGAACCTGTTGGCAGAGGAGTTTCAACATGTGCTGATTTGCACATCCACTCTTTTTTCCCTTTTTGCACTGGTGGCATCCCTCCATGAATAGCTAGGATGGGAGCACTACCAGCACCCATGTGTGCATATATACCTTATCCCATGGCAACAGACACCGCCATTTCTTTATATATACAGTATATGTGTGTGTGTGTGTGTGTGTATATATATATATATATATATATATATATATATATATATATATATATATATATATATATATATATATATATATATATATATATTCATCTTCAGATGTATATTTCATTGGCTATTTAAGATGGTGAAGGCGGCATTTTCAAAGTATTTCAGCCGATTAGCTGATCTGCTAACCAGCTAAAATATGGCCAGTACAATATTCAGCAGCACAACTGGTTAATGCCATTGAATATTCCCACAGACTGCTGAACAAATGCTGAATTAATAAGATATATGGGCAGAGTGAGGCCAGTGGCAGCTGCTATCCATTTGGCAATGATATTCAGCTGCTAACCAAATAGCTTAACCAGTTCAAATTAGAACAGGTGAAGGCTGGTCCTAACTTTAACTGGTTAGCACTATCATGTTAGCAGATGAATATTGCTGCTGTCTGGTAGTGGCCCTGCTCTCTAGGCAGCCCCAGTATTGAGCAGTGAAAGCCAGGTATGTTCCATCACTGAATATCCCATTTTCATTAAAGTGGTAGTGCTTTATTTAGCCCAGCTGTCACCCCCTTGAGTTTTTTCACAAATATTTCTGAAGTCTAAATTGAACAGCAGATTTCTCAAATATTTTACCGTAGTTGAAAATTTCTCCAGATTAACCAATGAAAGTGTCCTGATATTGTCAATAAGAACAACACTGAAGTAGAACTGCAGTGGTCTTTGAAATGAAGTAACGCTTTAATTAATTGCTCTACCTTGTTTAAATTTTTTTTAAATCACAAAAACAAAACAGGAAAACAAAATACGTTCACAAAAAGCTTTTCTTAAAAAACCCTTAAGGAGATATCAAAAAATGGATTACAGGATCACACCATTTTTACAAAGACTGCTGCCCTAATCCGAGATGGTGGCTGCTACCTTTGAGACACTATCTTTGAGATGGTCAAGAGGAAATTGGATAAGAAGCTTCCCAATTCTTCCAGTCTTCCCTGTTCTGGGTCCGATGGACTCTTTTCTTCAGTGCTCAACCAGTGTTCTTATTTGTGCGCCAGCTATATTGATGCCTGTCCCGGATAACCCGGCATCTTCTTTGGGCCTTGAAATGATCTTGTCCCCCTCTGAATCCGCCCATCACAGTGACCCTGTTAGGTGACTTCGATTGGATGCTGACACTGGCTAGTTCAAGCACTCCAGCTGTCGGAGGGAAAGCCGCTGGTGTTGGTGTTGATTGTTAGCCAACACCAGGAGATCAAACACAAAAATAGAGCAGATTAATCAATCGCCATGAGCTAAATTATATAAATATTAAAGAAATTAATGTTGGAAGGAAGATCAACAGAGGTGTGTGATGGTCTGGTTGGAGTAAAAAGGAACTGTTGGGCCCTCTCTTCCATCTGCCCCAGTTCAGAGTGTGGATCAAGCAGCAGCAAATGGAACCGTAACACCAAGTTTGACTGAAGCGATACCTCCTATAGAGCCATCGTTTATACTCTGAAGTCTATCTGGGAAGCAATTTCCAAGCGTGGGGAAGCACTGTTCCCACAGATACAATTGTTAACTGTTAAAAGTTCCAGAGAACAGGGCACAGTTGGTGAATAATATAAAGAAGACTGATGTTTTAAAAACATCATCTGCAGAATTAAGTTTAAAAGTTCAGAGCTGAAGGAGTGAATTAAGTCCTAATTAAAGATATGATCCATAAATCAAAGTTAGAGCCTTTCAAAAACCATGTTCGTTCCTCGAGTTTGAAGTATTAATTTCTGTAAGTCTATGAATATTTCCTCACAGGAGATGTTTAAGAAGAACATGTTGGACGTTTTAAATATTTCAGTGGAGTCCCTACCACCTATTGCAAAGGTGTATTGTCTCCCCTCTGCAAAAAAGGTTCCTTTATCTTCACAACAGCTGAATGTACACAAGATGTCTTGAATGTAATATAATTATTGGAGACGTCTGGACTGAGTTTGTGACTCCTGCTTTGTTGGTTTCCTTTGCACTATCCTTGGATAGGGAATGGTTTCTGAAGATGTATTTTATGAAAAGGAATGTTTCTTTCTAGTACTTAATAGTTCATATATTTCCAGATTTATCTAAAGAAACACAAAAGAGGAAGGAATTTCTTTTTTTAAGACTTGGTGTGGAATTGGGTGTTCCATTTTCCTTAAGTTTCCTTGCAAATGCTTGGTTAAATTTCAGTCAGTGAATTATATTTTGTTTAGCCATCCCAATTGATTTCCTTTATTAATGAAAGGAAATCTGTGTCATCTCCAGATCAAGCTTTGACCTAAATATCGGCAATAGAAATTTTGGCTATTTGTAGCTCTATTCCTTTTTTTCTTTATAACATTATTTAATCTATTATTTCTCGGATTCATCTTTCTTTTTTTATATGGGCTTGATGCAAATGTGCAAGTCATTATTTTCTACTATGATGCTTCTTTCTTTTTAATAATCATTTCCTTTTCTGTACAAGTGTTTTGCTTGGATCTGATTAAAAATTTCATTAAAAAAAAAACCCAAAACAAAAACAAAGCCTATTCTTCATGTCATCATTTGTCTCTCAGGCAAGACTATAAATTCATTGCAGTCTACAGCACTTTATTTTTTCTGTAATGTTCCAAAAGGTTTTTGAATTTTATAAGGTTGCCACAAATGTATCATTGACTGAAGAACAATCTGTGAATAACTTCACAGTTTGCCAAAACACAGTCACCATAGCAGAAAAAACAGCATCTGAACAGCTCACCACCGTTACAGGCTGCTCTTAACAGAATGAAACCCAACATTGATGTTTTGGCAAGTCACTTTCCTTAGGAGTCAAGATCCATATAGGACTCCAAGCTTTATTCAAACAGAAAGACATACTTTCTACACCACCTTATCCAAAATATAAAAAAATACTTAAACAGAGATGTCGGGTTAAAGAATTGGCTTTCACTGTGTTTAAAGCAGCCTGTAACAATGGCTGTTTCGTTAAAGGAGTTTTGCAACTAGCTGTTCAGATAGGTAACGCTGTTTGTCCCGCCATGGTGTCTGTGCTTTGCCAGATTGTGAGATTATTCATAGATTCTTCTTCTGTCAATGATACATTTGTGGTAGCCTTACAAAATTCAAAACATTTTTAGAGCATTATAGAAGAAATAAACTTTTGTTTACTATGCAATAAACTTATAGTCTTGCCCGGGAGACAAATGATGAAATGGAGGACAGCAGGCTTTGAAAAAAATGATGTGTCCTGTGGTTTATTGTTTGATGTCTCCTTGAGGTTTTTTAAAAGAAAACTTTTTTTTCCAAAGAATTTTGTTTTCCCATTTTGTGTTTAGTTTTTGTGATATTTTTAGTGGGGTATTTTGGACACTTGTATTTTCACTGAGGTAATTTTTTAAAGTGATATCTTGTTTTACCTTTGTGTTCTATTTCATTGGACTTCTTTATCTTTTTAGATTGTTGTGCCATGCCATGAAAGACCATATAGTACGTGTTGCAAATGAAGCAGAGTTCATTCTGAACAGACAGAGAGCTGAAGATGTGCACAAACATGCTGAGTTTGAAGTAAGCTGAAGAATATTATTATTCTTTCTTTTCTGGTATCATTTAGCTGTTGCCTTGTTACTTTGAGCATTAGGTTTGGGGTTTTTTTTTTTCATATGAGTCATTTTATACCAGTTTCATCTATAAGATATCAACCACAAAGAAATCATCATTTTCCAAATTCTTCACTGAAATTTCTGAAAAGACTTTTGCAGATTTTTGGTATTCTCACAGAACTTAGTGATGTACTGATAGAAGTAATTCAAATAACATTATATTGTACAATTATTTTAATAAATAGTATATATGGTGCTCCCTGGAGATCTCTGTGCAAAAATTATAAAACTTCTGCATACAATATTTTAAAATTCTGCATGTTTTATTTGTAATTTCTTTTGTGCTGAATTCCCCCATGAGAAGGCTTGACTCTTTCTTATCCCAGGTCCTGACCCCTCTCCAACTTAGTCTCCTCAGGTTCAGTATAAAAATGTTTTAAATAACAAACTTAGCCCAGCTATTTTTATTTCCAGTTTAGCTTGAACCCACTCCCTACATTTGATCTCTCTTCATCCTGGAAGGTTCAACTCCCAATGTTCTCCTTACCCCCCTCCCCTACTTTCTTTCCATTTTTGCTCCCCATTCTCCCACCCCTCCTCCCAGGAAGGCCCCCAGTTTTCTTTCCCCCTGTTCTCTCTCCCCAACTCCTAGCAAGACCCTCGGCTTCTTCTGTTGCAAACCCTTTCTCCCTTCCCCTGCAGCCTCCCCTCCAGTTTTCTCTCCTTCCCCCAGATATTATAATGCCTCTGTATCATTTCATGGTGCGACTGCACCTTGAATATTGTGTGCAATTCTGGTCGACGTATCTTAAAAAAGATATAGCGTTATTAGAAAAGGTACAGAGAAGAGCCACCAAAATGGTAAAGGGGATGGAAGGATACTCCTATGAAGAGAGGCTAAAAAGGTTAGGGCTCTTCAACCTGGAAAAGAGATAGCTTAGGGAAGGTATGATAAAAGTCTATAAATTAATGAATGGAGTGAAACGGGTAAACTTAGATCACTTGTTTACGCCATCAAAATACAGAAGGACTATGGGATATGCAATGAAGCTACAGGGTAACCTATTTTAAGAGTAGTAAGAGAAAATATTTGTTCACTCAATGTGTAATCAAACTCTGGAATTCGTTACCGGAGGATGTCGTAAAGGCTGTTAGTGTAGCCAGGTTTAAAAAAGGTTTGGACAAGTTCCTGGAGGAAAGGTCCATAAACCATTATTAAAGGGGACCCAGGATTTCCACTGCTTGCTCCAATACAAGCATTGTGGAACCTATGTCTTTTGGGGAAACTGTTAGATACTTGTGACCTGAATTGGCCACTGGTGGAAACAGAAAACTGGGCTTGATGGACCTTGGTCTGACCCAGTATGGCATATCTTATGTTCTTAACACACACCTGCAGCTTGCTGTGTTCTCTATCCATGCACACCCTCTAGCTCTCTCTCTGTTCTCCATTTCCTTCCTGCTCCCCACTCTGAACCCCCTCAGCTTGTTCTCTATTCCCCCGTTGCAAACTCCCTTAGCATGCTCTCTCCACTTCCCATGGTAAATCCCTCAGTGTGCTCTCTCCATCCCCCTGCAACATGCTCCCTCAGCTTACTGTCTCCACACATCTCTACCCTCCTAATGGCAACCACTCACACTCCGCACATTCCTGGTTTGCTTTGTTTGGTTCTGTGTAGTGAGGAAGGGAAGAACAATTTCACATTGGGCTGCATACTCCTATTTTGCTGCTTGTTTTCAGAATTTTAATTTGAGGGGGCACTGCTAGCATAAGCCAAGATCGCTGCCTGAACCCTGAACATCTCTAGACTCCAGGTTGCAACTTCCTTTTTCATCTCGATTAATTTGTTTTTCTTGGCCAGTCTTGTCTATAATTGTTAAGAGAAATGGCAAATACAAAACTGACTAAGCTCAAGTTCTCTGGCACAACTCCACAGAGAGTAAAATGTCAAAAATCAGATCCTTCTTCCCTAAAGAAAGCAGTGGTGGGAAGGAGACAGAGGTTACTTTGCAGGCCTCAGTGGCTAAACTTTGCAACTAAGGATATGCTGTGAAAGAAAATAAGAACTCCATAGCAGAATTACCCCTCACTTGGTTTGCAGCATGTCCTTCTGAGGGGGCTTGTATGCATCAGTGATGCTGAGAACTAAGTTATCGGTAGCTTAACTACTGGCAGGGTCTTCCAAGATGGACAGGTCTCAACTGAGATGCCAGACTAAGACACACCACCCATCTGGGCAGCAGCAGAATGGGAAACTGTTGGTAGCAGAGGATTACTTTTCTGTGACAATGGCAACAACAGTAGCATTACCTGCATGGAAGAAAGGCCTGGCAATCTACTTCCGTATCTTGCCATGAAAACCCAATGTATAGTCATAGCAAAACAAACTGCACTATAGTGGTGGAAGATGATACTCAACTGGCTATTGTGAATGAGCTGAAGACTTTTCAGAGTAAAGCCAGCATTTATGATATGCTTGGATCAAAGCCTTTCACATATCTGACTGCTGATATAGCTGCACATGAAATGAGAGTCAGAAATTGCAAGATGTCTTACATATTGGGACATGAAACATACAAAGCATGAACCGAGGGAAGCTGGAGGTGATCAAGAATGAAATGGAATGGGTACAACTCAATCTGCTGGGTATAAACGAACTGAAATGGACTGGCTTTGGGCACTTTGCTTCTGATACATGGTCTACTATGCTGGAAATGACAGACAAGGAAGAAATAGTATTGCATTTATAATTAAGAAGAAACTTGCAAGAACTGTAATGAAATACAATTCAGTCGATGAATGCTTAATTTCTGTTAGTCTGTTAGGAATGTCTATCAACACAACTATTATTTAGGTATATGCCCCAACAAAAGCTGCAGAAGAGGAAGAAGCTAATTAGTTCTATGCACACAAACAAGCTGAAATAATCAGGATATCCTGTTTGCATATTCTATCAGACGTGGGTGACTGAAACACAAAGGTTGTCAGCGAAGGAGAAGGCAAAGTGGTTTGAAAATTTGGACTTGGCAACAGAAATGAAGCTGGAGAAAGAATAATGCAACACCAATGATCTATTCATCTTAAATACCTTCTTTCAGCAATATAAGCAGCGGCTGTACACATGGACTTCAACCAATGGATTATACAAAAATCAAATTGACTACATCTGTAGAAGTCAACAATGGAAACATAGTATAGCATATGACGGCAGATATTGTTATGTTTATTTTTATTTTATCCTGTTGCTTTAAAGGGATCTACTGTGTCTGTCCCATGCCACTTTGAATTCTGTCACTTTATTTGCCCCCACCACTTCCATTGGGAGGGCATTCCAAGCATCCACCACCCTTTCAGTGAAAACGTTTTTACTGATGTTGCCTTTCAGTTTACCCCCTTGCAGCTTCATGTTATACCCTCTAGTTTTACAGCTTCCCCGTCTTTGGAAGAGATTGGTTTGTCATTAATACTCTTTATTTAAAGGTCTGAATCATATCTTCCCTGACTCTACTCTCCTCCAGATTTTACATATTTAAGTCTTCAAGTCTCTTCTCATAAGTCTTCTGACGCAGGCTCCAAATCATTTTGGTCACCTTTCTCTGAACCATTTCCAGTCTTTTTCTATTTGCAAGATATGGTCTTCAAAACTGAACAGAATGTTCCAAATGAGGCCTCACAAGCGACTTGTACAGTGGCATTAATACCTCTTCCTTTCTGCTGGTAATTCTTCTCTGTATGCAACCCAGAATCCTTCTGGCTTTTGCTACCGCCTTGCCACACTGTTTAGCCAACTTGAGATCCTGAGAAATAATCACTCTGAGGTTCTTCTGGTCCATGCACACCAACCTCTCGCCCCCTATCGCACACTATTCCCTTGGATTTCTGCTTCCCATGTGCATGACACTGCACTTCTTCACATTAAATCTTAACTACCAAGCATTAGACCATTCTTCCAGCTTTTGTAGATCTTTCCTCATGTTATCCGCTCTCTGAAGGGAGTCCACTCTGTTGCAAATTTTGGTGTCATCTGCAAAAAGACAGACATTTCCATTCAGTCCTTCAGCAATATCACTCACAAATACATTGAACAGTACCGGTCCCAGGACCAAAACCTGGGGCACATTGCTAATCACCTTCCTTTCATCCAAGTTAGTTCCATTTTCCATCAACTTCTATCGTCTGTCAGTCAACCAATTTCTGATCCAGTTCACCACCTTGGGACCCATGCCCATGCTATTGAGTTTATTGATAAGCCGTGTGGAACAGTATCAAAGGTTTTGCTGAAATCTAGGTAGATCACATCCAACGCATGCCATTGACCTAGTTCTCTGGTCAACCAGTCAAAGAACTCAATCAAATTTGTTTGACAAGATCATCTTTTGGTAAATCCATATCGTCTCGGATCATGCAACCTTTTGGTTTCGAGAAAATCCACTATTTTCTCTTTCAGGAGTGCCTCCATTACTCTTCCCACCACTGAGGTAAGGCTTACTGGCCTGTTGTTTGTCACTTCTTCCCTATTACCACTTTTGTGAAGAGGTACCACATCAGCCCTTCTTCAGTGCTGTGGAACTTCTCCTGTCTCCAAGGATTTATTAAAAACATCCTTTAACGACCCTGCAAGAACCTCTCTGAGCTCTTTCAGTATCCTGGGATGTATCCCATCTGGTCTTATGGCCTTGTCCACTTTCAGTTTTGCAAGCTCTTCTAAAACATCATCTTTTGTGAATGATGTAATATCCACTCCATTCCCATTTTTATATTTGTCAATCACAGGTGGTCCTTCTCCAGGATTTTCTTTACTAAAACAGAAGTATCTATGCAGCTTTTTCGCTTTATCAATGTCACTTTCGACAAATCCATTCCCGGCACTTTTGAGTCCTGCAATTCCACCTCTGATTTTCCTCCTCTTCCAAATATACCTGAAAAAAAGTTTTGTTGCTACACTTCACATCTTTAGCCATCTTTTCTTCTGCTTTTGATTTTGCTATTCTTATTTCTCTTTTTGTCTCTTTTAGTTTTATCTTCTCCAGGACCAAGCAGGAAGTCAGTCCTCACATATGGGTGACATCAACGTCGATGGAGCCCCCATGCGGAGCATTTCCCCAGCTTTCTAAGAAAGCATTTGGAAATACACCCACGCATGCGCGGTCCCCTTCCCGCCCAAAGGTGCCATCTTGCTCAGTCTTTCTTTTTTCGTGGAGCCCAACGGATGTGAGTCCATGTCACCCGGAAAAGTTTGACTTTTTTCTGCGATTTTCGCTCTCTTTCGTCCGGTTTGACGCCGGTTCCCCTTCCCGCCTGGGTTCGGTACGCTGGTATCGACCCAATCTCTATTTTTCGGGATTTTGCCCTTCGTGGCACGCGTTCGCGCTCTTTTTTCTTTTTCCCTGGAGGGCCGATCTTTTGACCTTGCGGGGGCCCTTTTTTCCCCGATGGCCTCCAGTGGTATTAAAAAGTTTGATCGTTGTAAGAAGCTCATGTCTCTTACCGACACACATGACTGCTGCCTGCATTGCCTCGGGCCAGACCATGATCCCAAGGTCTGTGTCCTGTGTGGAAAGATGTCCACCAAGGCACTCAGAAGCCGGCAGCATCAGAAGGAGAGAATTTTTTCTGACTCTGCCTCCGGACGAGCCCGGACCTCGTCAGAGGCCTCAACGTCTCGGGAGTCCGACCCCGAGCTTCGTCGGGGTTCCTCTGAAAGGGGTCCCCCAGTCAGGAGCATAAGAGGAAGAGAAAGCTCATGAGGGCGGCATCGGAGGATACACTTGGTTCCTCGAGGGCCAGGTCCCGGACCCCTGACCGCCGCCCCGGGCCTTTGGAGCTGGAGAAGCCGCCTAAGGTGCCTCGTATAGAGCCGGAGTCCGTCGAGCACGTAAGTCCTGTTGTCCTCGAGGACTCTCCTCCCAGGGAGCCGATGTCGGGCCCGGCACCACCGGGGCCCGAGTCGGTGGCTGCTGAGTCTCCTGAGCTTGGACTCACTGACAGCCTTGGAGTGCAGACTGTCTGCCTTCATGGATCAGCAGCGGGTGCTGATGGTCAGCTTGACTGGTGCATCTGCCCCGACCACCAGGACGTCAACGTCTAAGTCGACCCCGGAGACCGAGCTGGTTCTCGAAGCCATGGAGGCCCGAGTCTGGACTCGGTCACGGTCCCCTTTGACCTCCTGTTCGGGACCGAGGGCGTCGACGCCGATGGCTCCGGCGTCGGGTTGGGTGCTACCGGAGCCCGCACGGTCGGAGCCCCTCGACTCTTCCTCGGATGAGTCTGCCTGGGAGACGGAGGACGAGGAGTTCCCCAATACCTTTCAGACTCGGTGTGTTCCTTCAGACTCACCGCAGTCCGAGTCCCGGAGTAGGTCCCCACCGGAGGACACCCGGTTCTCGGAGTTTGTCAGGGACATGGCCAAGGCTTTGGCTGTTCCTGCGGATCCCGAGGAGGAGCCGAAGAGCCGAAGAGCTTGATGCCCTGCAGTATGACTCTCCCCCAAGGGAGGCCTTTACAGTGCCGGTTCCTCCGATGCTGGAATGGCTACTCTTCCGAATGTGGGAGGCACAGGCCTTGGCGCCGGTTTTGAGCAAGCGGATCGATTCCATGTATCGAGTCCGAAAGAGCCTTGGGTTCCAGAAGGCGCAGCTGCCGCACCATTCTATGGTTGTGGAATCGGCCATGCATCGTCTGAAGAGCCAGAAGATGCACTCCGCGGTGCCCCCCGGTAGGGAGACCCGAAGTCTGGATGCCATTGGCAGAAAGTGCTTCCAGGGCTTGATGCTTTCTTGCCGTGTCCAGTCCTACCAGCTGTACATGGGCATGTACTTGCGGGATCTGGCTAAGGAAATAGCCGGGTTCTCGGCTGGCCTCTCCGGGGAACCTTTTCAGCGGTTCAAGACCTAGTCCTCAGGGATCCGGGAATGCTCCAAATTCATCTCCCGGGCGGCCTGCGATGGCTTCGAGGCTTCGGCCCGAGTAGCAGCGGCCGGCATCGGTGTTCGACGCCAGGCATGGCTACAATCATCGGACCTCGAGCCATGGGTACAGGACAAGTTGGTCGATGTCCCATGCCGAGGTGAAAACCTCTTCGGCAAGCCCATGGCCGAAAAGGCCGCTGAGCTCGAGACCAAGACTCTGACAAGGACAAGGTTGTCCAGAAAAACCTCTGCCCCTTCTCATAAGAAGAAGGGCTCAGGGAAAAAGACCTTTTACCCGAGGAAGTCATCTGCCAACAAACCTTTCCCTCCCCAGCTCAACAGCAGGGTCAGCAGGCCAAGGGGCAGGGATATGGGCCCCGTAGGCAGAAAGCCCCCAAGCCTCCAGCTCCTGCTCCTACTCATCAGGGAGGGGGTTTTTGACTCCCACTGCATAGCCTCTCCACCTCTGCTGGCCCATCTCAGCACGGGAGGTCGGATGGCTCTGTTTGCCCACCAGTGGCCGCTCATCACAGGAGATGCTTGGGTACTGAGCATAGTCCAGAAGGGCTTTCTGCTCAATTTCAATCAGGTACCCCCCTCCTACTTCCCAGGGGAGCCTCCAAGGCCTACTCTGCATCAGGAACTCCTTCTCCAGGAACTACAAGGTCGTCTTCAAGACAGGGCGGTGGAGCCTGTACCTCCTCACCTGCTGGGGCAGGGCTTCTACTCCAGATACTTTCTTGTGCCAAAGAGAACTGGAGGTCTCCGGCCCATTCTGGACCTGAGAAATCTAAACAAGTTCTTGGAAAAGGAAAAGTTCAAGATGCTTACTCTTGGAACACTGCTGCCCTACCTCCAGCAGGGAGATTGGCTATGCTCCTTAGTTCTGAAGGATGCGTACACTCACATCCTCATTCATCCAGACCACAGAAAATACCTAAGGTTCGTGGTAGGAGGAAACCATTTTCAGTACAGGGTACTGCCCTTTGGCCTCACCTCCTTCCCACGGGTCTTCACAAAGTGCCTGGCAGTGGTGGCGGCCTACTTGAGAAACCAGGGTATTTTTGTCTTCCCCTACCTGGATGACTGGCTCATCAGGGGTCAGACTCTCCAGGAGGCCAGGCAAGCCACCCTCCGTACTGTCTCTCTCCTTCAGCAACTAGGCTTTGTCATAAACTTCGCAAAGTCCACTTTGCTCCCCTCCCAGAACCTGGAGTTCATAGGAGCACGGTTAGATTCCCTGCAAGCAAAAGCTTACTTGCCAGAAGACAGAGTGGGAAGACTGATGGACTTGGCCAGCCGGTTTCTAGACAACCCACTGGCTTCCGCCAGACTATGTTTAAAGCTCCTGGGCCACATGGCTTCAACAGTGCATGTGACCCCCAATGCCCACCTGAATATGAGGCCTACACAATGGTGTCTCAGAACTCAGTGGAGGCAAGCTACAGGAAGCCTCAGAGACAAAGTAAGGGTGTCCAAACCCTTCCTGAAATCCCTGCAGCGGTGGCTACACCCCCCCAACCTTCTACAGGGAATTCCTTTCCAGGTACCTGTTTCCACTGTGGTACTCACAACCGATGCCTCCTTGCAGGGCTGGGGTGCACATTGTCTGGACAAGTGCACACAGGGCCTGTGGTCTCCGTGGGAGGCCACGCAACAAATCAATTTACTGGAACTCTGGGCGATACGCTTAGCCCTCAAAGCCTTCTCTCACACCCTGGCCCACCAGTCTGGCTTGGTGCAGCCAGACAACCAGGTGGCGATGTTCTATGTGAACAAACAAGGGAGCACGGGGTCCAGGCTCCTGTGTCAGGAGGCACAGGCCCTATGCTCTTTTGCACTTCAACACAATATGCTGCTCAGGGCAGTCTATCTTCCTTGCCACAAAAATTTCCTGGCAGACAGATTGAGCAGGGTTCTGCAACCTCACGAATGGCAACTGCACCCTTTGGTGGTTCAGAACATTTTCCTGAAATGCGGACTTCCATCCATAGACCTCTTTGCCAGTCCCCTGAACCGGCAGCTGCCTCAGTTCTGCTCCAGGCAACCGCATCCCACGAGATTTGCAGCGGATGCCTTCCTGATCTCATGGTCCAAGGGTCTTCTGTATGCGTTTCCTCCCACGCCCCTGGTGGCCTGAACCTTATTCAAGATTCTAAGAGACAGGGCCTCGGTCATCTTGGTAGCCCCCAAATGGCCGAGGCAGCCCTGGCTCCCGCTTCTGTTACAGCTGGCGGTTGACATCCCACTCCCTCTGGGTTTGCAACCCGATCTTCTTTCTCAGGATCAGGGTTCCCTTCTGCACCCCAATCTCAAAACTCTCAATTTGATGGCCTGGAGGCTGCAAGGGTAGTGCTGGCTCCCTGGGGCCTGCCTCAGGAAGTTGAAGAGGTGGTCTTGGCCTCTAGGAAGCAATCCACCAGAAAGACCTATGCCCTGAAGTGGAAATGGTTCTCCTTGTGGTGTGACCAATGCCAGGAGAACCCTTTCTCCTGCCCTGTGCCAGTGGTGCTTCAGTACCTGCTGCACTTGTCTAATCAGGGTCTTAAGTCCAATTCTGTTCGGGTACACCTTTCTGCTCTGGCAGCCCACTACTCACTGGTGGAAGGGCACTCTTTATCGGTTCACCCCTTGGTGTCCCGCTTCCTCAGGGGCTTGCTTTTGCTAAAGCCTCCTCTCCGTCCACCAGCCCCTGAGTGGGAGTTGAATGTGGTCTTGCAGCATCTTACTCGCCCTCCCTTTGAGCCGATGGCTACGTGTCCTCTCCACTTCCTTTCTTGGAAGGCTCTTTTCCTATTGGCACTGACCTCGGCCAGGCGAGTGAGTGAACTTCAAGCCCTGGTCTGTGACAGGCCATACACCCATTTCTATAGGAACAGGGTGGTCCTTAGGACTCATCCCAAGTTCCTCCCGAAAGTAGTCTTCTCTTTCCACCTCAATCAGGAGGTGGTTCTTCCAACATTCTTCCCTAGGCCCCAGGCCAGCCAGGCTGAGGAAGTCCTGCATACCCTGGACTGTAGGAGGGCCTTGTCTTTCTACCTGGAGCGTACTAAGGGTCATAGAAGGGCTACTCAGCTCTTTGTCTCCTTTGACCCAAACAACTTGGGGTTGCCTGTCTCCAAGCATACCTTATCCATATGGGTGGCGGACTGTATCGCTTGGGCTTACAGGGCAGCAGACCTTCCCTTGCAGGGTTGAGTCACAGCCCTCCGTGTCCGGGCAATGGCTGCATCAGTAGCTCATCTCCGTTCTGTACCATTGGCAGACATCTGCAGGGCTGCAACTTGGTCCTCAAGTCAGACATTTGCAGCCCATTACTGCCTGGAGAGGGAGTCCTTTAGGGACAGTGCTTTTGGTCAGGCAGTACTCCGGAATCTCTTTGAGGTTTAGGCAACTCCTGCCCTCCAGCCCTCTTGTTGGGCTACCGGTAGGATCTCTTCTCAGTGAAATTCTTTCTCTGATGCTGAGGCTTCACAGAGGGAGCTCTATTTTTCAGCCTGGGTTCCTGGTAGTCCAGAGCTAGGGAGTCACCCATATGTGAGGACTGACTTCCTGCTTGGTCCTGGAGAAAGAGCAGTTACTCACCTGTAACAGGTGTTCTCCAGGAGCAGCAGGAATCAGTCCTCACAACCCTCCCTCCTCCCCTGGGAGTTGCAGTTGTACATAGTTCATTTGTTTTTTGTGCTGTCTTTTAGCTATGTCATCGGACTGAGCAAGATGGCACCTTTGGGCGGGAAGGGGACCGCGCATCCGTGGGTGTATTCCCAAAGGCTTTCTTAGAAAGCTGGGGAAATGCTCCACATGGGGGCTCCATCGACGTCGATGTCACCCATATGTGAGGACTGAATCCTGCTGCTCCTGGAGAACACCTGTTACAGGTGAGTAACTACTCTTTCTGTTCTTTTCTGTGTTCCTCTGTTTGTGAACTTCTGAATTTTGTGAAAGCTGTGTTTTTTGCCTTAATTTGTGTAGCCACTTCCTTGGAGAACCAAATAGATTCCTTTTCCTCTTACATATGTATCTATTGCCTCTTTTATTGCCTCCTTTAATTCAGCCCATTGCAATTCCACTTCCCTTATCCCCTCCCACCCTGCCAACTCCTCCTTCAGGTACTTGGCCATTTTACTGGTCAGTGTTTTTGATGTCTAGGACTTTGAACTTGCTGTGATTGGACTCTGCCTTGGCTTTTATCTCAGACCACACCATGTGATGATTGCTGCTGCTCATATGGGTACCCATCTGGATATTCGACATGCTATCTCCATTATTGTGTACTAAATTTAGCTTTGAGCTTTCCCTGGTCGGTTCCATCACCATTAGTCTAAGTAATGCATCTTGGAAGGTATCCACAATTTGTTTACTACTTTCCAGTTTTGCAGAAAGAATACACTAATCTACATCTGGTAGATTAAAGTCATCCAATATGATCACTTCCTCCTTCATGGCTATCTTTGCAGTATCAGTAATCAATTCTCCATCTATTTCTTCAGTTTGTGTTGGAGGCCTGTAGACTACACCAGTATGGATGACAGTGCCATGTCCTCTTTCCAACACAATCCACAGCGTTTCTTCTTTTCTCCACGTCCCTTGCATTTCAGCAGCTTTATTATTGCTTTTGACATATATGGCTACTCCTCCTCCTTTTCTACCCTCTCTTTCTCTTTTAAATAGATTGCAGCCAACTATGGCTATATTCCATTCATGCAATTCGTTAAACCATGTTTCTGTAATGGCCACAGTGTCCGTCCATTTCTACCATTAGGGCTTCCAGGTCAGGAACTTTGTTGGCTAAGCTTCAAGCATTTGTGCTTATTGTTTTCCAGTATTTCTTTACTGGCTTGCCTGTGTTTTGCATGGATTTTTTTCTACGTACCTCTTCCTATTTGCCACTGATGTGTGGTTTAAAAGTGTGGTTGTTTCTAATGTTGTTATGCTTTTGCTGGGAGTGACATCCTGAACATGTCCTTCTCAATCCATCACCCCTTTCCCTAGTTTAAATGCCTGTCCACATACTGCTTGAATTTTTCACTTAGGATCCTTTTCCCTGCGACAGAGAGATGTAGTCCATCAGCACAGTATAGTCTCTTGTTGATCCATCTATTTCCCCAGTTGCCTATATAATCTAAATCCTTCTTGTTTGTACCAGGTTAGGAGCCATGTATTAAAGTTGTTTATGCCATGCAGCCTTTCTGCCCCCTTACCAAGAACAGATAAAACTTCTGAGAATGCTATAGTGCTAACAGTGGGCTTTAGTTTCTCTCCCAGAGTCTGGAAGTCCCTTTGAACTGCAGAGGCACTGTTTCTAGCCAGGTCATTTGTACGGCAGTGGATGACAAGATCAGTTTTGGAGTGCTCACTTTCTGCACTAACTATACCAACAATTTGGTTCGTATTCCTGCTGGCTGAAGAGCCTGGGAGACATTTGACCATCTTCTCTCCTTTGAACTGTGTTCCTAAGTTGGTGCCTCTGATGATGGAATCTCCAAGTAGTAGTAGTTTTCTGTTTTATGATTTTTTCTTCATATTTGATGCTTTATCAGTAGATTTGGTATTGTGCCTTTTATTTAAGGGCACTTCAATTTCCACCAATTGGGCACCCTCATTATCCAAGCAGAGAAGGCATTATGCAGGGATATCTCTTGATGTATAGGGTGTCTCTGCATTACAGGTCACAACCTAACAGAGCCCACTGTGATCCATTTGTTCCTGAGCTGTTTGATTCTTTGTGGGAGTAATGATGGATTTTGTTCAGTTTGTACCCTACAAGAGAATTAGCTGTTGAATTGCAGCTAATTCTTCCCTTAGTAGAGTCAGTTCTTTATGCATAGAGCTAACTTGAGACATATAGGGCAAGCTCTTAGGTGTCAAATGATTCTTCTTAGAATGAAAGCACCACAGCTATTGCATTGAATACATGACATGCTGATTAAGACTGTTATAAAGCGGTCCTTTGGAGAAGGAGAAAAATGGGTGTAACCTAATTAAAGGACAGATGTTAGTGTATATGATGACTGTATAGGCAATGCAGCACTGGGGTGGGTGTGAAGTTAAGTGTCCCTGGCCAGCAGAACTTATATGAACTGAGGGGATACTCATATATTTGATTTAAGGACTATGCAAAGAATGTAGTCAGTCTGAATATTCCTAAAAACTTATAGCAACAGTTTACATTTGCCTGCTTTTTTAAATATAAATTTTAAGTCTGTAAGCTTTACAATTGCTTAAAAGCTCAATAAAATCAACAAAGACAAAACCCGGAGCTGACTGTGTTACAGATCACCAACTACTACTATACAAATTCAAGATAAAGCTGAAAAAGAGCAAGCCACTCATAAATATAGCAGTTTGACCTTGAGAATATACCACCGGAATTTAAAGACTGCTGGCAAAATTGATTTACTACTATTTATTTATTTATTTAACAAGTTTTCTATACCGCCTTTTCCTTCAATCAAAGCGGTCACAAGAAATACAAAGGTTATAGGCAAGGGAAACAAACACAGTATAAACATAACAGTACAATGGTAATATAGGAAAAATAACAAGGGTTAACAATAAGGCAAATTAGTTAAAATAATTAAAATAAATATAATATATTTAGTCAATTGTTGATCCATATTGTTCAATGAAAAGTGTAGTTTTCAATTGTTTACGAAAGTCTTTTAAATCATCCAGTGAGCGTAAATCAGGAGGGAGAGAGTTCCAAATTAAAGGGGCGGCCAAAGCAATTGCTCTTTGTGAGGTACATTTGCATGATTTAGAGTAGTTTTTTGGGGTGCTGAGGGTGTCAAAACCAGCCAAAATGGATGACCGAAGAAACTCTGAAAATTGCCCAGAAGCACAGAGAAGCTAAAGCCAGCAGAGAAAGAGAGACAATTACAGCACTCAATAGAGATTTCCAATGTGCAGTGTGATGAGATAAGGAGAAGTACTACAATGATGCATGCAAGGAAATAGAATCAGAAACTATTAGAGAAAGAACAAGATTGGCTTTCCTAATGCTGTGAGAGTTAAAGAGAAAATTCCATCTTTGAATTTGAATGCTACAAGATGCTTAAGGATCCATGTTGAATGATGCTGATAAGATCAAGAAAAGCGGAAAGAATACAGAGAAATTTCACCATAAAGATCAAATGGACCAACAGCTGTTTCAGGGAAGTCGAAAGGAGCGAGGTGTATGGCAGTTGGTGTCACAAAACCTTTAATAGGAAGAAAACCCCTACGCGTTTCAGCAATGCGTTCTTCAGGGGGTAAAAGTCTCAAAATAAATGAACAAACAATCATGAATTCAAAATTAAAAAACATAATTAAGATACATAGTTAAAAACATAAGAACAAAAATATCTCTTAAAATTACAGACTAAGGCAGTAATACATATGTACAATAAACATGATGTCAATAAATAAATAATAAATGAACAATTATAAAAACGATGGATAATGTACTACAAGTATAAATAGCTAATACATTTATGAATTAAAAAGATGAGGAGGAAACCAGAATAAAAATTAAAAATAACATAACAATATCTGTGTGTTGAGAATAGTCAATCCACAATGGAAGTGCATCATAACTAGTTGTAGATGTAGATGAGGAGGAACACAAGAGTTGGGATAAATATTCACTTCGATGAGCACTGGGCTATAATGTGTTTAAATATAATCACACCGACATAAATAAAATAACACGATAAAAGAACTACTAAAGGGACAGCTCCCTCCCTCTCATGCTGAGACTCACTGACCCCTCCCCTTCTCCTCCTCTGCTCCCTCCTCTTCATGCCTCGTCCCACTTTCTCTTTCCTATCCATTTAATGGCGTTCTTTTCTTTTCTCAGCAGCGTTTTTTATGTATTGTAAACCACTCAGATGCTTAAGTGTAGAGTGGTATATTAAAAAAACAAATAAAGATAAAGATGGTATATTAGAGCACCTATAAATGACTACATTATTTATTTTGTTTGTGTATGAAAGTAATTGTGATAATGTAAAATAAAATTTCATATCTCAAAACTAATCTCATATTTCAGGTGCATAAGGTACTGAAGGCTATCCCCAGACTTCTAGTTGTAATAAAAAGCAGAATGCTTTCTAATCTACCATCAAATATACACTAGGTATGAAAAATGATCATAATGTGAACTTTGAAAAGAAAAGGTTTCTAAAATAAAGCATCGAGGATAATGTATGAGGAGAATTCTCCAGGACCAAGCAGGAAGTCAGTCCTCACATATGGGTGACGTCAGCGCCGATGGAGCCCTCGTGCGGAGCATTTCCCCAGCTTTCAAAGAAAGCCTTTGGGAATGCAGCACACATGCGCGGTCCCCTCCCCCCCCCCCAAGGGTGCCATCTTGCTCAGTCTTCTTTTTTCCGTGGAGCCCGACGGACGTGTGTCGTTGTCACCCGGTAAAAAGTTGATTTTTCCAGCATTGGATTCGTGGTTTTTTGCCCAGTTCGATGCCGGTTCTCCTTCCCGCCTGGGCCCGGTACACCAGTATCGAGCCCGGAGCTAGGTTTTCAGGTTTTTCCTTTGTGACTAGCGTCCCGCTTTTTTTCTCTTTTTCAGTGGCAGCCCAGTCTTTTGACCTTGCAGGGGCCCATTTTCCCCCGATGGCTGCCAGCGGGTTCAAGAAGTGTGATCGGTGTAAGAAGCTGATGTCTCTCACCGACACACATGACTGCTGCCTCCGGTGCCTCGGGCCCGACCAAGACCCGGTGGTCTGTGTCCCATGTGGCAAAATGTCCTCTAAGGCGCTGAGGAGCTGTCAGCATCAGCGTGAAAGACTCTTTTCTGACTCCGCGTCCGGTGGGGCCCAGACTTCGTCAGAGGCCTCGACATCTCGGGAGTCCAACCCCGAGCACCATCGAGGCTCCTCTGAAAGGGGGTCTCCTTCTCAGGAACACAGAAGGAAGAAGAAACCCGCGAGGGCGGCATCGATGGACGCTCTTGGTCCCTCGAGGGCCAGGTTGCATAGCCCCAACTGCCATCCCGGGTCCTCGGAGTCGGAGAGGCCTGCCAAGTTGCCTCGAGTGGAGCCGGAGTCCCCGAGTCACGTGAGTGCTGTTGTCCTCATAGACTCCCCTCCGGGGCGGGGCCCAAGTCTGGGGCTGCTGAGTCTCCTGAGCTGAGTCTCAGGTTGACAGCCTTGGAGAGCAGCTTGGCTGCCTTCATGGAGCAGCAGCGGGTACTCATCACCGGTTTGACCGGTGCATCTGCCCCGACCACCGGGACCTCGACGTCCAAGTCGACCCCAGAGGCCGAGCCGATCCTCGAGTTGATGCGGTCTCGAGTCGATCCTCGGCCAAGGTCCCCCTCGGCCTCCCGCTCGGGGCCGAGGTTGTCGACGCCGGTACCCTCGGGGTCAGGGCAGATGGCATTGGTGCCCGCCTGTCTGGAGCCGCTCGATTCCTCCTCGGAGGGGTCGGAGTGGGAGATGGAGGACGAGGAGTCCCCGAACACTTTCCGGACCTGGTGCGTCCCATCGGACTCACCGGAGTCCGAGTCTTGGAGATGGTCCCCACCGGAGGATACCCGGCTCTCTGACTTTGTGCGGGACATGGCCAATGCCTTGGCCTTCCCCGCGGATCCCGAGGAGGAGCCTCGAGCCGAGGAGCTGGAGGCCCTCCAGTATGACTTTCCACCGAAGGAGGCCTTTACTGTACCGGTTCCTCCGATGCTGAAACGGCTGCTCTTCCGCATGTGGGAGGCACCGGCCTCGGTGCTGGTTCTCAGCAAATGGGTCGATTCCATTTATCGAGTCCGTAAGAGCCCTGGGTTCCAGAAGGCACAGCCACCGCACCACTCCATGGTTGTGGAATCGGCCATGCATCGACTGAAGAGTCAGAAGATGCACTCCTTGGTGCCCCCCGGCCGGGAGGCACGGAACCTGGATGCCCTCAGTAGAAAGTGCTTCCAGAGCTCTATGCTGGCTTGCCGTGTCCAGACTTACCAACTGTACATGGGCATGTACGTCCGAGACTTGGCAAAGGAGATTGCCGGGTTCTCAGCTGGCCTCTCCGAGGAACCTTTGCAGAGATTTAAGGCTTTGTCATCCGGGATTCGAGAGTGCTCAAAGTTTATCTCTCGAGCAGCCTATGATGGCTTTGAGGCTTTGGCCCAAGTAACCGCGGCCGGCATCGGTGCACGCCGTCAGGCCTGGCTACAGTCATCGGACCTCAAGCCATGGGTACAGGACAAGTTGGTCGATGTCCCCTGCCGAGGTGAGAACCTTTTTGGCAAACCCATGGCTGAAAAGGCTGCAGAACTCGAGTCTCACTAGGACAAGGCTGTCCAGGAAAACCTCTGCCCCTTCTCAGAAGAAGAAAGGCTCGGGGGAAAAGCCCGTTTACCCGAGGAAGGCTACTGCCTACAAATCCTACCCTCAATTTCAGGCCTCTACAGCTTCCCATCAGGGTCAGCAGGCCAGGGGGCAGGGACATGGGCCCCGTAGGCAGAAAACCCCCAAGCCATCAGCTCCGGCTCCTGCACAGCAGGGAGCGGGGTTTTGACTCCCACTGCATAGCCTCTCCTCCTCAGTTGGCTCTACTCAGCACAGGAGGCCGGCTGAACTGTACGCCCACAGGTGGTCAGCCATAACAGGGGATACCTGGGTACTGAGCATAGTCCAAAAGGGCTGTTTGCTCCACTTCAACCAGTTACCCCCCTCCTATTTTCCAGGGGAGCCTCCATGACTCCCCCTGCATAGGAACCTCCTCCTTCAGGAGTTGGCAAGTCTTCTACAGGAACGGGCGGTTGAACCAGTGCCTCACCACCTGATAGGGTGAGGCTTCTATTCCAGGTACTTTCTGTTACCAAAAAGGACTGGAGGCCTCAGGCCCATCCTAGACTTGCGAAATCTCAACAAGTTTCTGGAGAGGGAAAAGTTCAAGATGCTTACCCTTGGAATACTGCTGCCCTACCTCCAGCAGGGAGATTGGCTATGTTCCTTAGACCTGAAAGATGCTTATACTCACATCCTCATTCATCCAGACCACAGAAAATATCTCAGATTTGTAGTGGGAGGAAGTCATTTTCAATACAGAGTACTTCCATTTGGCCTCACCTCCGCCCCCAGGGTTTTCACCAAGTGCCTGGCGGTGGTGGCGGCCTATCTCAGAAACCAGGGCATCTTTGTCTTTCCATACCTGGATGACTGGCTCATCAGGGGTCAGTCTCCACAGGAGGCCAGACAGGCCACCCTTCGCACTATTTCTCTTCTCCAGCATCTAGGCTTCGTAGTAAACTTCGCAAAGTCCACTTTGCTCCCGTCACAGGACATGGAGTTCATAGGGGCAAGATTAGATACCCTCTAGGTGAAGGCTTATTTGCCCGAGAACAGGGCCCACAGACTGATGGCTTTGGCCAAACAGTTCCAGAGCGGTTGTCTGGTCTCCACCAGAAACTTCCTAAGGCTCTTGAGCCACATGGCATCCACAGTCCATGTAACTCCGAATGCCCGCCTGCACATGCGACCTGCTCAGTGGTGCCTCAGAGCTCAGTGCGTGCAAGCCACAGGCGACTTGAAAGACAAGATAAGGGTGTCCAAACTGCTGGCAGCCTCCCTACGGTGGTGGCTGCATCTCCCGAACCTGGTCCAGGGGGTGCCTTTTCAGGCGCCTCCTCACACACAGGTGCTGACAACCGATGCTTCCCTTCAGGGCTGGGGTGCACATTGCCAGGGGGCTTGCACTCAGGGCCTCTGGTCTCCTTGGGAGTCCACACATCAGATCAATCTGTTGGAGTTTGCGAGCTATCCGCTTAGCTCTACAGACTTTCTCTCATGTCCTCTCACCAGTCTGTCTTAGTTCAGACAGACAATCAAGTGGCAATGTTCTTCGTGAACAAGCAAGAGGGCACAGGCTCCAAACTTCTGTGTCAGGAGGCACAGGCCCTGTGCTCCTTGGCAATCGAACACAACATGTTTCTCAAGGCAGTTTATCTACCTGGCCAGGAAAATTGCCTGGCAGACAGATTGAGCAGGATTCTACAGCCTCACGAATGGCATTTGAATCCTCTGGTGGTCCAAGGGATCTTTCTAAGATGGGATCTTTCAACCATCGATCTCTTTGCGAGTCCACTGAACCGTCAGCTACCTAGGTTCTGTTCCAGACAACCGCATTCTCTGCGAATAGCAGCAAATGTGTTTCTAATCTCTTGGTCTACGGGCCTACTGTATGCGTTTCCTCCCACGCCTCTAGTGGCCCGAACCTTGTTCAAGGTTCTTCTAGACAAGGCCTCAGTGATTCTGATAGCCCCCAGATGGCCGAGGTAACCATGGTTTCCACTCCTTCTGCAGTTGGCGGTGGACACTCCACTCCCTCGGGGGGTGCAACCCGATCTCCTGTCTCAGGATCAGGGATCTCTCCTGCACCCCAACCTCAAATCCCTCAATCTGATGACCTGGCTGCTGAAAGGGTAGTTCTAGCCCCCTTACTTCTTCCTAAGGAAGTGGAATAGGTGGTTTTGGCCTCTAGGAAGCAATCCACCCGGAAATCTTAGGCCTCAAGTGGCATAGGTTCTCCACCTGGTGTGCTCAGCGCCAGGAGGATCCTTTTTCATGCCTAGTTCCAGTGGTGCTGCAGTACCTGCTCCACCTCTCGTACCTAGGCCTTAAATCCAACTCTGTTCAGGTCCACCTCAGTGCTCTATCGGCACACCACTCACAGGTAGAGGGCCAATCTCTGACGGGCCACCCCTTGGTGTCCCGCTTCCTCAGAGGCCTGCTTTTGCTCAAGCCTCCGATCCATCCACCAGCCACTGAGTGGGATTTGAATGTGGTCTTGCAGCAACTTACTTGCCCACCGTTTGAGCCAATGGTTACCTGTCATTTACGCTTCCTTTCCTGGAAGACGTTGTTCTTAGTGGCTCTTACCTCAGCCAGGTGTGTGAGTGAACTACAAGCTCTGGTTTCTGATAGACCGTACACACGGTTCTATAAGAACGGGGTGGTCTTGCGGACTCACCCTAAGTTCCTTCCAAAGGTTGTCTCCTCCTTCCACCTCAATCAGGAAGTGGTTCTTCCAACATTCTTCCCCAGGCCGCATGCCAGCCGGGCTGAATCAGTCCTGCATACCCTGGATTGTAGAAGGGCATTGTCCTTTTACATAGACCGTATGCAGGGGCATCGAAGGGCTGCTCAGCTCTTCGTATCTTTTGACCCTAATAAACTGGGGTTGCCTGTCTCCAAGCGTATGTTGTCCCTTTGGGTAGCGGATTGTATCGCCTGGCCGTACAGGGCAGCCGGCCTCTCCTTGCAGGGTCGAGTCAAGGTCACCGTGTCAGGGCGAAGGCCGCATCAGTAGCCCACCTCCGCTGTGTTCCATTGGCAGACATCTGCCGGGCCGCTACTTGGTCTTCAAGCCAGACTTTTGTGGCTCAGTACTGCCTCAAGAGGGAGTCCCGTAGGGACAGTGCTTTTGGACAGGCGGTACTCCGTAATCTCTTTGAGGTTTAGGCAACTCCTACCCTCCGGCCCTTGTGTTGGGCTACCGTACGGGGGCGATCTCAGAAAGGATTCTTTCATGGATGCTTACTCTCTAGAGGGAGCTTATTTTTCAGCTTGGGTTCCCGGTAGCCTGTAGCTGGGGAGTCCCATTTGTGAGGACTGATTTCCTGCTTGGTCCTTGAGAAAGAGTAGTTACTCACCTGTAACAGGTGTTCTCCAGGAGCAGCAGGAATCAGTCCTCACGACCCTCCCTCCTCCCCTTGGAGTTGCAGTCATATGATTCATTTTGTTTGTTTTTTGCTGTCTTTTAGCTATGTCATCAGACTGAGCAAGATGGCACCCTTGGGCAGGAAGGGGACCGCGCATTCACTCTGCATTCCCAAAGGCTTTCTTTGAAAGCTGGGGAAATGCTGCGCACGAGGGCTCCATCAACGCCGACGTCACCCATATGTGAGGACTGATTCCTGCTGCTCCTGGAGAACACCTGTTACAGGTGAGTAACTACTCTTTCTCCACCTACCCAAAGCAGCATAAATTCCTTAGGGCCCGATTCTGTTCTAGACGTAGAACCCCTCTGTGCGTCTAGTATGAACCAGACACACAGAGGGGATTGCGATTCTAATCCCGCAGGGTAACGTCTAGTCCCGTGAGATCAGAATCATGAACAATCCTGCACGTGCAGGCCTGCACCCGGCTAACTCAGTCAAGCCTCTTCAATGGAGCCGTGGCGTCTTGTTGTCATGGCACCGTGGCTCCATTGAAGAGCCCCGATGCCAGCCGCAAGATAGTAAGTTTCATTCCCTGCAGCCCGACCCCCGATCTGGCCTAAGGCCAGGGTCGGGCTGTGGGGAATGTCCTCTGGCCACTCCTGTCCCATCTGCACCCCGGCAGCAAAAAAAGCCGAAGCTATAAAAATTCCTACTCCAGTAAATCTTGTCAATACAGAGTTTTTTCCTGTTGGGGTATTTCTGCACTGGGGGTTTTTACAGGATGCAATCTAGCATTCTGAAAGCCCCTACCAGATTGTCCTCTATACATTTGAGCAGAGTCAGCTCAAAAGGCGTCTAAACCCTCCATAATTCAAATATGAAGAACCCACCAGGTGGGTTAGATGAGCTTCTTGAACAGATAGCTCACATGGGTTTCGGCCTTTTTCTACACTGCTTGTGTTTTTAGAGCTGACCTCTCAAATACTCCTTTATGACAGCTCATCTGACAGGAATTTAGTTTCATCATTCCTAATAATGTCTGTCAGTCCTTTTCTTAATCTTCATGGGACCTCTTTGTTGCTGTCTTTATGACAGATGGCTACACAACGGTTTTGGAATCCCTCTGTTTAATTGATCATTGCAAGGTTAAAAAAAAAAAGCCTATCACTACTTTTACCATCTTCACTTCTGTCCTAACAGAATTGGTTGATTTGCAGACTGGCTACTCAACAGCCAGATCTCACCTAAGCAACCTATAACATGCTCTCTGCAATGAAGCTCTGCAACTATGGGCCTTTGTCAGAGAGCATAGTAGTCCACCCCTGGTAGGGAACTTCCAGGTGGTCAGACGACCTTGACTGGTAGGCCCTGCTCATTCATGCTCCCACATGACTGTTTGTTCCTATTTTACCATCTTCCTTAAAAAATTTTTCTTTTAAGGAAAGGGAGCCAGGGCCTGGACGACTTCAAGTTAAGGAATAGCACCACTCCCTAGGTTCCATATCCTTAATGGAACTTCCACCACAGGGATGCATTCCTAATTATTTCAGTTGATCCTCATCTACTGGAAATTTTTTTCTCACTATCTCATTGAAGTCTACCAGAGTCAAAGAACGCATGATACTCATACTGCTCTCATGGAGAGTCAGACAAGGGATTCCCTTACATTGCGTTATTTCTTCCACCTTCTATCCTGAAGTGATAAAGGGATACAGATCTTTTAACTTAGGATTAAAGATCTCCTCTGCACTCCTTCGGGTACCTTTCAAGGTCTAGTTCTCTGAGGACTAGTCTTTTAAGACCTAGACCTCTTGTCAAGGGTAAGAAGCACCTTACTGGTTTCCACCAAACCTTGCATAAGATTCTGATACCTTGACTAATAAGTGATTCCCACTAACTATTCGTAAGAAGGTCTTAACCCTTCTTGTTGTTAGGCGAGTCTCCTTATACAATCTGACCCTGAAATATTCTAACTGTCCATATCAGTGCTCTCAGCATACCATAAAGTTTTAAATGGACATCCAATTTATCTGGTAAAGATAGGAAATTCTTTCTTTACCATAACCTTTTTTTCTATCAAAATCAGGTTACCTTACATCTGAAGCTTTCTAGGTAAGTTGTTAGCCTACGTGCTATCACTTACGCAACACACATTACTGATCTTCAGAAATTGGTGGCTAATCGCCCCATACGGTATTCTTGTCTGGATAAAGGGGTTTTAGAAACCCATCTCCTTTTCTGTAAAGGGTTTTTTACCTTTTCATCCAGACTAGTCAGATTTCTCTTTTCTTTTCTTTCCCAAGGTACCATCCTGCCTAGGGACATAAATATCTTCAACTGTAGACTATAGAGAAGTTTATCTTCTCTCATGGGTCCCAACTTCTTATAAACTCCCCAGTTTCCTGGGGTTACTCCTAGACAATGATATTTTCCTATCTTTGTCTATATGGCAAATTTCAATTCCCGCTACTCCTCATGGTAAGGGAATTCCATATGAGGACAATTTGATGGTTCTTACAACAGACCCATGTCTACTTCCCCATATGTGTAATTTTGTTTGTGATACTTGGATGACATCCCTTTTCAAGAGTTGGGACTTCCTATTCTTACTAACAGTTATCTCTACACAAGGACACTTTTTTCTGCATTCCTTGTTTAGTTCAGCTGTCCACAGCACATCATTTTTACACTGTTAGCTCAACTCCTACCCTCCATCCCTTGGGTGCCTGAGGTCCTTAGGAGGAAGCATGTCCCATCCATTAGTTTTTGCTACATGCTGGGCCTCTCCCAGGCATCTCAGCTTGCGAGTCCCCATATGTGAAGACTCATTCCTGCTTGTTCCTGAAGATAGCACAGTTACTTACCTGTAACAGGTGATCTCTGGGAACATCAGGAATAAGTCTTCACAACCCACCCACCTCCCCTAGGAGTTGCTCTCTCTCTCTCTCTCTTTATAATTTGTTTACTTCCCTCCTTCGGTCTCAGCTACAAACCCAACTGATGTGAGGGAAGTATTTGGGCGGGAAGGCAGCGCGCATGCGTGTGGGATGCTCTCAAAAGCTTTCTTTTGAGACGCTGGAGAGCGTTCCCGTGCAGGCTCCGTCGGTACCGACGTACCCATATGTGAAGACTTATTCCTGCTGTTCCCAGAGATCACCTGTTACAGGTAAGTAACTGTGCTTTCTTGTGTCAGTGGGTGAACAAAATATTTCTTCAGTGTCATAGTGTTGATTCAAACTGAAGATCTGCAACATGGGAAGTGTCTTTTATTTCTGGACAGGGTCCTGGGTTTTGTTAAGGCTGAGGGGACCAGAATATTTGCAAAGTTCCGATTCCTTCTATGTGCTACCATAGGTTGTAATGAGCTTAAAGAGGGTACAGTGACAAGGAGTCTCCATTCTTCTCTCAATATCCTGGTTAAATCTCTAGATAAATTGGAAAAAGTCGGAGCATACCAGCCTGTCCCCCCGTAGTTCTCTTAGACCCTTGGAGAAGAGCAGCCTGATCTGTATTTCTCGCTCTGTGATAGGCACGTTGGATACATTCTTCAGGATATCCATGGTTCTTAAAACATTTTCATATCAGATGCTTGAAATTCAAAATCCTTTTTGCTGGCTCAAATCTTCTGAATCCGTAGGAACTGGCTGACCAGTAAATTGTCCTTTAAGGATCTGTAATGGAAGCTCATATAATGTAATAGTCCATTTCTGTCAGTAGCCTTCCAATAAAGGTCTGTAGTGAAACCCAACAATTTTTTTTTTATCAGAATATCTCAATATCGAACTTGTAGTGTGCTGTGGTAACTCTGAAACTGAAGATTGTGATCTAGAGTGTTCAACCATTCCAGGAACTCATCTAAGAATACGACATGTCCATCCCAAATCATTAAGACGTCAACTTTGTAACGTTTCCATAATTTTACATAAATACTAAATTTATGTCTGATTAAAAACACCTTTTCAAAATGTGCCACATACAAATTAGCAACATCTGAAGCCATAGAGGAACACATGGCCACCCTTTGATCTGTTTATAAAAGACATCTCTAAAACAGAAAAAGTTATTTGTCAGAACCATAAGTAACTAATTGGATCAAAAAATTGGTTGGTGTCCTCACTGGTCTTATTCTATCCAACAGAATATCCTCCAGGATGTCCAAGGCTGCTCGTTGGGGAATGTTTATGTATAATGAATTGTGTCCATGGTTACAAGTAAAAGGTTTTCATAATAACCTTCAAATGTGTTGAGAATCTGTATTATATGTGATGAGTCCCACACATCAAAAGAATCTGTATTATATGTGATGAGTCCCACACATCCATAATGACAAAAGGTCTAAAGAAAACATCCAAATACTTCAAAATGTGCTCAAATAATAAGCGAATTGCGGAGACAATGGGGTGTCCAGGGGGATTCTGTAGTGATTTATGAATCTTTGGAAGTACGTAAATCGTTGGAGTAATGGGATGTGTAACTGTTATAAACTCATGCTGTTTAGTTGTCATATATCCATCCTGTAAGCCAATATATAATAAAGTGTCCACCTTGCTTTTAAGTGTAGGTGTAGGGTCACTATACAATTTTTCATAAAAAGTAGTCTCATGAATCTGACAATAAATCTCTTGGACATAATCATGTCTGTCCTGGATGACTAGGGCGACCCCTTTATCTGCCGGTTTTATTATGATATGAGTGTTATCCCTGAGATTTATAAGTGCTCTATTTTCTGATTTTGTAATATAACACATTCAATAATGTTTCATTGGTAAATCATGTATCCTTTTGAATGTCATATTCTCAAAGGCATCAATCATCATATTTTGCGTCTCTGGAGAAACCCAAGTTGAAGATTTTTTAACTACTGAGATGTCCAAACAAGTATCACTCTTTTGGGGAAAAAAGTCAATAATTTGTAGTTTTCTAAAAAACTTATATAAATTGCGTATAATGAAAGTATCCCATCCTACTGAGGAAATGAAAGAGAGACCTTTCTAGAGTACCGAAGTCTCGGTTGCAGTCAATATATGACTTGAAAGATTGATAATTTCATTCAATTGTACTGTTCTGACTGTCTCCTGTTCATAGGGCCTCGGCCCCTCCCCCTGCCCTTCTGTGCGTGGAATGATGTGTGGAACTCTAGAGGTCTGCGAGGATATCCTTGTATCCCCCTCCTTTCCAGAGAAGGTCCATTTGAAAATCCTGTGACTCTTTTTGGTGAGCAGAAGAAAAGAGGGAGGTTGAGGTATCCAATTGGTCCTCAAATTATCTCCTACTTCTTTTTCTTACCTGTTCTAGGCCCTTATCTTGTGATGTCTGACTTGCGTGTATACTATTATTATCTCCAGGAACAAGCAGGAATGTAGTCTTCACACATGGATGACGTCGATACCGACGGAGCCCGTGCGGGAACATTCCCTATTGTCCAATAGGAAAGCTTTTGGGAGCATCCCACTGAGCCTACGCTGCTGCCTTCCCGCAATTGTGACTCTCCCTCCTCAGTTCTTTGTTTTCTGCAGAGCCAGCAGGAAGCAAATCCTGTCACTGCAGAAAATTTATTTTTCTTTATTATTTTGTGTGGTTACGTCTGTCTTTCCATCGACGCCACAACCAATATCTTAGATTCTATTTCTTTCTTTCTAAAAAAAAAAAAAAGAAAAAAACAAGAGCTTTAGTTCTTTCAGGCATATTGACGCCACCTTAGGCCTAGGCCTTCCATCTAGTCTACTGACACGTTGGAAAAAACAACCAGTGATTTTAAGAAGTGTTCCAAGTGTGGTAGCACTATCTTTGCTACTGATACCCATAATTGGTGTCTTAAATGCCTCAGCCCAGATCACCAGCCATCTGAATGTCTGATTCCCACTAGCACTCCTTGTGGCCTTGGGCAAGTCACTTAACCCTCCATTGCCTCAGAAAAATCCAAGTTATCAATGTCCCTCTTTAATGTACATTACCAAGTTTAAGTTTCGATGTAAACTGCTTTGATTGAAATGATAAAGCGGTATATAAAACCTGTTAAATAAATAAAATAAAATAAAATAAAATATGACAAAGAGAGGCCTATAGAATCAGGCCGTGAAACAGGCTCCCTTTTTGCCTCAGATGCAGTTTCACTCGCTTCAACATCATCGAGGGCATCATCTTCCTCACATGGATCTCAGGTATCGAAACACAAGACAGGCCATCCTCCCAAGGGTAGATCTATATCTAAACATAGAGATGTTTCGAGCATTGCCCTGGGGTTGGATCGTCTGGCCAAACTACCCCAGTGGGAGGACCTCTCCAAAGCCGCAAAAGGGGTCCAGGATGCTCCTGAGGCCTCCACCTCAGCAGAACTCCTGGTGCCATGCTCTGGAACGGTAGCCCATGCTTCTGGTACTGATACCCAGGCATCAGCAAGATCTATGGATCAGCATATGCTGACCATTGAGTGGAGTCTAGTGGTTCTGGTAGCGGTACCATCAATGATGCTCATGCAGTCTGCATCAGGTTTCATGCCGCTCAGCATGCTTCCACCCATAAAGGCTCTCAACTCTGTTACCGATTACGAGGTACCGATACAGTAAGTCTCTCGAGCCGATACCAATCTCGATCAGTACCGAACCTTGCAAGAACAGGAACATTGCTCCCATCGATATTTTCATTCTACTGATTCCGATTCGTCAGATGATGAATCGATTGGTACCCGAGAGATGTGACGTTTTCTGGAGGAATCCGCATCATTGCCACAATGGCACATATCCCCTCCTGAAGATATGTCTTTCCAAGAATTTATCAAAGATTTGGCAAGGGGGCTATCCATTACTCCTACATCGGAGAAAGAACCCAGAGCAGAAGAGTTGGACATTCTCCAATATCCTACAGCTCCTAAAGATGCGACTGCTCTGCCTATTCACCATATACTCCAGGGATCTTATGCTCCAGATGTGGGAAATGCCCCTCACCATTTCTCTCCATACTCGACATCTCGATACCATGTACCAAGTACCAGAAAGCCCTGGATTCCAGAAAACTCATCTTCCACACCACTGAATTGTAGTGGAATCGGCTGTTTGTCGAATTAAAAGTTCTAAGACGCATTCCCCCAATCCCCCCGGGCAGGGAATTGAGGACCCTCGATGCCTTTGGGCATCAATGTTTTCAGGCCTCCATGCTCTCAGCCCGGATAAGTTCATACATACTCTACATGGGTATGTTCCTTAGGGAGGTAACTAAGGATTTGGAATCAATGTCTCCTCTCTCCAAGATGATAAGAGGGCATACCAGCTTACATTAGTCAAAAATGCCCAAAATGTTTCCAAATTTGTCAACAAATTTGACTGTTTTGAATGCACTAGCAGAGCAACTTCTATCTGTACAGGTGCACATGGGATTGCATGGCTCCAGGCATCAGTGCGTTCAAGATAAGCTGGGTAATATTTCCTGTACTGGTGAGAACCTGTTTGGAAAGGATTGGCAAGATAAGGCCTCTTAGAGTCTGAGAATACTACCCTCAATAGGCTTTCCAAAGCTACTGCCACCCTGCCAAGAAGAAAGCAGTGGTAAAGAAGCCTTTCTGTGGTAAGAAGAAATTTTACCCTTCTTAACCCCCCAGCTTATCAATACCAACCTCAGGGTACCCGAGGAAGCAACAGCATCCTAAACAACAGAAGCAGCTACAGGCTCCTAAACCATAGCCAGCTACGCAGACTCAATCTGTGCCTGTTTTTTGACTTCTTCCTATAGAACATAGCCACCCTGCCTCTGGAGAACCCCTCATCCCCTCCACATAGCAGGCAAACTTTGCCATTATTTCTACAGGTGGAATCTTATCACCTCAGAGCAGTGGACACTAACCATAGTGTGAGACGGGTACAAATTTCATCTGCAAAGCACCCCTCTTCCACTCTTTTGGGCGAATATCATTCTCAACCCCCTCTCACTGCTCTCTTGCAGCAAGAGATCAACTTTCTTCTGTCAGAGTGTGCCATAGAAGAGGTTACAACATTCCAACAGGGGATGGGATTCTATTCTCCTTACTTTCTCATACCAAAGAAAAACACATGGTACAGATCCATCTTAGACCTCAGGAACCTAAAGAAGTTTCTAGTCAGAGAGAAATTCAAAATGGTCTCACTAGGAACTTTTCCAGCTTACGAGGTGTGACAAAAAAGAAATGCGACTGTGGCAGCCACGCCCACTATTCAATGCCAATTGGCTAACTGCTTATATCACTGTGTTGTGCAACATCTTGCCACTATTCTGCTATAATATTTTTCATCTCTCTCACTCTGTTTTTCTTTTTCAGTTTTTTTGTAGCACACTGCTCCATTGAAAAATGGAGTACCAGGAAAAATGGTAGAAACCATCATAAAGAATAAAATTACTCAGCATATAGATAGTCATGACCTAATGGGAGACAGCCAACATGGCTTTAGACAAGGAAGATCTTGTCTTACTAATCTGTTATGTTTTTTTGAAGGAGTGAATAAACAGGTGGACAAAGGTGAGTCGGTTGATATTGTGTATCTGGACTTTCAGAAAGCCTTTGACAAGGTCCCTCATGAGAGACTTTTGGCAAAACTAAAGAGTCATGGGATAGGAGGCAGTGTACTACTGTGGATCAGGAACTGGTTAAAAGATAGAAAGCAGAGGGGTAGGGCTAAATGGCCAATTTTCCCAATGGAGAAAGGTGAATAGTGGTGTACCCCAGGGATCTGTGCTGGGTCCGCTGCTTTTTGACATATTCATAAATGACCTGGAAAGTGGAATAACGAGTGAGGTTATCAAATTTGCTGATGACACAAAACTATTTAAAGTTGTTAAAACCCAGGAGGATTGTGGAAAATTGCAAGAGGATCTTGATAAATTGGAAGACTGGGCATCAAAATGGCAGATGAAATTTAATGTGGAGAAGTGCAAGGTTATGCACCTAGGGAAGAACAACCCAAACTATGGTTACACGATGCAAGGTTCCACATTAGGAACCACCACCCAAGAAAAAGATTTAGGCGTCCTTGTGGATACCATGTTAAAACCCTCGGCCCAGTGTGCAGCGGCGGCCAAGAGAGCAAATAGAATGCTAGGTATGATAAGGAAAGGAATGGAAAATAAAACAAAAGATATTATAATGCCTCTATATCGTTCCATGGTGAGACCGCACCTTGAATATTGTGTGCAATTCTGGTCGCCATATCTTAAAAAGGATATAGCAATTTTAGAAAAGGTTCAGAGAAGAGCCACCAAAATGGTAAAGGGGATGGAAGGCTACTCCTATGAAGAAAGGCTAAAAAGGTTGGGGCTCTTTAACCTGGAAAAGAGACGGCTGAGGGGAGATATGATAGAAGTCTATAAATTAATGAACGGAGTGGAACGGGTAAACGTAGATCGATTGTTTACCTTATCAGAATATAGAAAGACTAGGGGACATGCAATGAAGCTACAGGGTAAAGTATTTAAGACTAATAAAAGAAAATATTTTTTCACTCAACGTGTAATCAAACTCTGGAATTTGTTACCGGAGGATGTAGTAAAGGCTGTTAGTGTAGCTGGGTTTAAAAAAGGTTTGGACAAGTTCCTGGAGGAAAGGTCCATAAACCATTATTAAGAAGGGACCCAGGATATCAATGCTTGAACCAATACAAGCATTGTGGAACCTGTGTCCCTTGGGGAAACTGCTAGGTACGTATGACCTAGATTGGCCACTGTTGGAAACAGAATACTGGGCTTGATGGACCTTGGTCTGACCCAGTATGGCATATCTTATGTTCTTATGTTCTTATCGCTTTGTCATGCAACTGGAGGTGGCAGAAATATGGAGCAAAGAATCAACTTGAAATTTCTGGTTATGTTGGAGAAGGGCCCAATTGAGTGTCTCCAACTTCTCCAAAAGGCTTATGGAGAAGATGCAATGTCAAGGCCGCGAGTCTTCGAGTGGCACAGATGCTTCAAGACTGGCTGCGAGGAGGTGGAGGATGACCCCAAGTCAGGACAGCCTTCCACGACAAAGACGGCTGAGAACATTGACAGAGTGAACCAGCTGGTGTGGAGTGATCGCAGATTGACAGTGCGGATGATAGCTGAGGAGCTGAGCCTGAACAGGGAGTCAGTTCGGACCATCTTGGTGCAGGAGCTGGCGATGTGGAAGGAGTGTGCCAAGATGGTGCCCAAGCGTTTATCAGATGACCAGATGGAGCACCGGGTCAATGTTTGTCGAGACTTACTAGAGAAGATCGGAGAAGATCCAGAGTTCATTGGCCGAGTCATCACAGGAGATGGGACTTGGGTCTTCCAGTACTATCCTGAAAGCAAGAGACAGAGCCTTCAGTAGAAGACTCGACTGTCACCCAGACCCAAGAAGGTGCACATGTCCAATTCAAGGATCAAGGTCATGCTGATCGCATTCTTCGACCAGAAGGGAGTAGTCCATCATGAGTTTGTGCCTGAGGGTCAGACAGTCAACCAGCACTTCTACCAGCAGGTCCTCAATTGCCTCCATGACCGGGTTTGGTGCAGCAGGTAGGCTCTGTGTAGAGACAAGTCGTGGCTGCTGCACCACGACAACGTGCCCGCACACACCACGCTCAGTGTGAGGCAGTTCTTGGCCAACAAACAGATCACAGCTCTCGACCACCCTCCTTAGTCCCCAGATCTCACACTGTGAGACTTCTGGCTCTTCCCCAGGCTGAAGACTGTGCTCAAAGGAACTCATTTCACCTCTGTAGAAGAGATCAAGGCCACTGTGATGAGGGAGCTGAGGGACCTCAAGGAGGAGGACTTTACCGAATGCTTCCGTACATGGCAGAAGCGAATGCAGAAGTGCATTAACACTGATGGGGATTACTTTGAAGGGGACAATGCATAATTTCTCTGTAGATTTTGTAATAAAACATTTATGGGACAGTCTCGTTTCTTTTTTGTCACACCTCGTATCGCCAGAGTCAGGACTGGCTCTGTTCTCTAGATCTAAAAAAGCATATACTCACATCTACATTCATCCAGAACACAGGAGGTATCTATGCTTCATCTTCCAAGGAAATCACTATCAATACAGAGTCCTTCCCTTCGGGATCGCCTCTTCACAAAGTGTATGGGGATCGTAGCCGCATATCAAAGGACTCTTGGAATATTCATCTTCCCTTACTTAGACGACTGGCTAAAAAGGGCACCCACTTCACATAAGTGCTAGTACTGCAGAATCTGGGGTTTTTTGATAAATTTTCCAAAATCCCATCTAGTTCCTACTCAAACACTAGAATTCATAGGAGCTCTTCTAGACACTCGACGGTCAAGAGCATTTCTGCCCCAAGACTGTTGTACTCGACTACAGCAGCTAGCATCTCAAGTAAGGCTCAGAGACAATCTCTCGACTAGGGAGATATGGCCTCCATAGTGCATGTAGTCCAATATGTCCATCTGCTTATGTGGACAGCTTAATGGACTCTTGCCTCCCAGTGGAAGCAGATCTCCATTGCCCTCCAGGACCAGATCCAAGTCACAGACAGTCTCGTCGACTCCCTTTTCTGCTGGAATACCCCAGGAAATCTTCTCGTAGGGTCACTTTTTCAGATGTCTTCAAATCAATGCATCCTGACAACGGCTCCAAACTGGGCTGGGGTGCCCACTTAGACTCTCTCTCCACTGGCAGACCAAGAGTTGCAGCTCCAGATAAATTTACTGGAGCTTTGTGCCATCTTCAATGCCCTCAAAGTGTTTCAACAACAATTACAAGGCCACAGAGTTCTCATCCAGATGGATAATCAGTTAGCTATGTTCTGCCTGAACAAGCAGGGGGGAATGGGCTCTTGGCCTCTTTGCAGGGAGGCTCTCCATCTTTGGTCCTTTGCCATTGCTCATCAAATACACCTCCAAGCAATGTATCTGCCAGGACAGCAAAATGTCTTAGCAGACAGATTGAGTCGGATCCTCCTTACGCACGAATGGTCCCTCCATCAGGAAACAATTTACTACTACTACTACTACTATTCAGCACTTATAAAGCGACACGCACGCAGCACTGTACAGCTAACTTACAAGAGGTAGCCAACATACAAGAGACATTCCCTGCCCGTTAGAGTCTGGCTCATCGGGGCTTACAATCTAATCAGAACAATACAGAGCATTAGTCAGTTCTGCGCAAGGTACGGTATGGCCTATACAGTTTGGTCATAAACGTTGACGGGGGTTAGGATAAGATGAGGATGGAAGTCAGGATCTGAAAGCAACCGTGAAGAGGTGGGCCTTGTGATAAGGAAGCTTATCATGACAGAGGAGAAAGGGATAAAGGAATGGAATTCACCCTTATAAAAGGATCTATTTTGCAAGATCAGAGAAACAAAACCCCAATCACACCTAGAAAGCAGGAAATTCCCAGATGGGATAGGTTTCAGAGTTCCCCTAGTGGAGAAAAGGAGAGGGAATACAGACCCAGAGTAAAGGACCCTTATGTCACTGAGTTCCCTAATTACCCAGCTGCCAGGAGGCAAGCTGATCTCCGTCACCTGAGAGGAGAAGAGGTGGGGCTGGAGCCTTGGGGATTTAAGTCTAGGATAGAGAAAGAAGCAGGGGAGAGAAGGAGGAGAGTCCCAGAGAGAGTCTCAGGGAGAGACCCAAGCAGAAACACAAGCTGGAGGACAGGACGAGGAAGCACAGGAGAAAGGTGGCCAGAGCATGAGGGAGGAGAAGCTTCTACAAGCCCAGGCCCAGGTATGAGCCTTGAAAGCTTGTCTAATACAGAGCAGTGCAGAGTTGCAAGGGATACTCTCAGCTCTAACGGAAGGCAGTCAGCTGAACCCTGTGAACTGGAAGGAGAGGTAGAGCCTATGCAACTAGGTGAACCAGACCCAGCTGTGAATGACGAAGACTCATACATGGATTGCTCCTTGTGCCAATCCTTTACTGCAGAGGGATTGAAAGAAAACCACTCTTAAGAGAAAACCTTCAGAGACAGGTAACCTTGAAAGCCTGTAGATGGTTTTGTGCATGTCCTGTGTTAAAGAAGAAATACGTTTGCTGAGAAAGCAAGAGCAAGCTGAAGCTCTCTGATTGTGCTTGATAAACACCTGATATCCAGAGCAGTGCACCGGCAAGGAGCCGAGCTAATGGTGAAAGGAAGTAAAGTTTTTGGCTTTGTTTTTGAATATTCCTAAAGCATGGAATAGAGCATTATTTGCTTATGAGAAGTTTTTGTCCTGTTAAAAGTTTTACTTTGTTTGTAAGGAGACAAACCAGCCTGGAAGTGTTTGGGACTATGAGAACAGAAAACTGCCATTGAGAAATGCTGTTTTTGTTTGCTTTAAACAGCAATGCTAGCCAAGCTGGTAGCATTGACTTTAAAAGGTTTTTCCTTTGAGTTGAAGAACACTATAAGCTGAAAGTTTGCTTTGAGTTTATTTATGTCCTGATGTGTATTGTGAAGAATCCTGGAGAAAGTATCCAAGGGTAGTATTTGTGAACCTTGCGTTTGAGTCAATAAATTCTGTCATTGCCTTATCATGCGAGCCAACTACAAGTGTTTTTTCTACCTGAAGCCAAGTGGATTGTGACTGAACTACCTTTCCCAAAGGGCATGGCAAAGGAACCAGTCAGTTAAAGGCTAAAAGGTGAAACTTTCTATGATACCCACGCCCCTCCATACTGGAAGTAAGGGGCAAGTGCGTGACAGTGGCATCGTTTTTAAGATTTTTACACTCAAGGATATACCAGGAGGTCACTTCAGGATACAGCTGCAAGGATTGCCAAGTGGAAGAACGTGGCAGCAGGATTTTTTCTGACAGTTGTGGTGAGCAGAGTGACTGGTCCAGTTGCGGTGCCAAGAAAAAAGACACCTGTATAAGCGAGAGTCAACGCCTAAATAAGGTAAAAGATTCCTAGGCATGGCTTGTACTGGATTGAGGGAAAAGAGAATGCTTGTGCATTAAAGGGGGCACATATAAGAAAAAAAAGAAGCTGTTGTGGGGTGCCACCCTTGGTGTTTTCTCTCTCTTTTTTCTTGCAGGTCACCGAAGACATGGATCCTAAAGAGCTGGTGAATTGGATGGCGACCCAGTTCACACGTCAGCAGGAATTAGCGCAACTGGCTCAGGACAATGTAATTTCTGCAATGAGGGAACATAAAAAAACAGTCCTAGACCTGGTGGAAGCCTTGATCACGCTCCGGAGCCAAGGAGGCGGAGGAGTACCAACACCAGTAGGACCCAGCTACACCTCGTGTGGACAGTCCGGTAGACTTTCATAATACTGGAGCGTTTAGCTTTGGGAAGCTTACCCCAGAGGACAATATAGACAACTTTCTTGAGTCCTTTGAAAGAGTGGCTCAGGCTATAGGTTGGCCAGAGACCCAGTGGACAGTGCGTCTAGCTACACCCTTAACTGGAGAGGCACTGGCCGCTTATAGAGCCATGCTGGCAGCCCAAGCTATGGATTATAAGGCCGGAAAGAGTGCCATTAAGGATTGCTTAGGGTTAACAGCCACAGTATATCGCCGCATGTTTAGAGCCACAGTCCTGAGAGCTGGCGAGACGCCAAAGGCTTTAAGCCAGAGGATTCGTGGTTTAGCACTGAAATGGCTGGCGCCAGAGGGAAAAATTTTAGAAATGGTCATTGACATGATAATGTTAGATTTATGGCAGCAGTGCCAAAAGACATACAGTCCTTTCTTATCCAGCAGAATTGCCAAAGCATGGGAGAGGCAACCCTTTTGTCTGAACGTTTTATGGAGGCTGAATTAGCTCGTCAGCAAAAGGGAAGCGCTCCAAAGATAGGTGCTGAGGTCAGTTTTGCTGCATCAGAAAAGAGGAAGGAGAATACTGTTGAGTGTGGAAAAGTTTGTCTGCCTACTCAAGATGGGAGGTGGACTGGAAAAAAATGTTTCCAATGTGGGAAATGGGGACACTTGCAAAAAGGTTGCAAAGCCCGCACTAACTTAATGGGAACAACTACGAAACAACTTGGGGAAGGTTTTCTCTTAACCCTTTGAAGGCCTACTTTAAATTTTAATCCACATTCTGCAGTCGGGTTAATTTTTGCATATTTCAGGAAAATTGTACCCGTCTTATTCAATATGTTCTAATAGTGATTTTCCTTCTGCTATGGTCATGTATTATATACCATTTGATAGGAATATTTAGTCAGAATTTTGGATCCCGAGAGTTTTGGGCTCGGCCTGCAAAGGGTTAACGGTTAGCATACAAGGGATTACTACTAGCGCTCTCTTGGACTCTGGTGCGGACCAAAGCATGTTGTCACAAAGGCTTTGGCGAGCAATAAAGGCCCAGAATAAGTCAGAGCAGAGGAAGCCAGAAGGTAGCATTCGAATTAGATGCATTCACGGTGCTGCTTCTTTTTACCCCACGTACAAACTAATGATCAAAGGGTTAAGGGTGCAGAGAGAGATCCAAATGGCAGTGGTTCCCAAACTCAAGTATGACTTAGTATTGGGAAGGGACTGACCCCAATTTAAGCGGGGATTAGAGGAAGGCTTAGGGCAGAAGAGTGGCCTTATATCCACTCAATCCCAGTCCACGGCCAATAGCCAAAGGGACGAGACTCTGGAAGATTCCCTAGGAGTTTTACCTTCACACAATGATTTAGTGGCTTCCCCATCTGCTAAAATTAAGAAGGGGAAAGCGCAAAAGCGTCATGAGAGGTGGTGTAAGGCACAGGGAAGGGCTAAGATGGAAGTTAGCCAAGGGTTACCCTGGGTCCCATCTGAGTTAGTTGAGAAGTTTCCAACTTTTCCCCAAGAACAGCGAGCAGATCTGGCTCTCACTCAAGCATTTGAGTATGCCCGAGTTGTATGCGAGGTCCTTCCCAGATTACTTCTAGACAACGAGATACTGTATAGGGAAAGTCAGGATCCCCGAACAGGTACGATCAGAAAACAGTTGGTGGTACCCACGACTTTTAAGGGGTTGGTTTTAAGACTTGCCCATGATCATCCAGTAGGTGGCCATAAAGGGGTACAGGAAACATTACATCAGATTCTGATACGCTTTTACTGGCCTGGCGTTTCTAAAAAAAACGCCCGGTTCTGTGCCGCATGCCCGGCATGCCAGCGCGTCACAGCTACATGACCCCCAGTCGTGTCTCTCATTCCAATGCCCATCATATCGGAGCCCGTAGGGCATATCGCTATGGATATAGTGGGACCCCTGGTTAAAACACCCCGAGGTTTCCAGTACATTCTAGTCATGGTGGATCAGGCTACAAGGTTTCCCTGGGCAGTTCCCTTACGAAATATCTTGGCCAAGACAATAGCCTTAGAGCTAATAAAGCTGTTTTGCGAAATTGGCTTCCCCAGAGAAGTATTAACAGACCGTGCGACCAACTTTGTATCAAAGTATCTGGCCCAGGTTTGGGATGCTTTCGGAATTCATCATGTAAAAACAGCCGCTTACCATCCCCAGTCGAATGGTTTGGTGGAGAGGCTAAATCAAACATTTTAACAAATGTTGAGAAGAGGTTTAGCCGGAAAATTGCAGGATTGGGACATGCTACTACCTTTTGTTTTGTACACTTGCCGGGAACGGATTCAAGTTTCCCTGGGCGTATCTCCCTATGAGTTGATGTACGGTCGAGCCCCTCGTGGTCTTTTAGACATATTAAGGGAGCAGTGGTTAGAGCCGGAGAAGGAGGCCAAGGGAGTCCCCCACTTCTTACGTGATCTAAGAGCACGATAGAATGGGACTGCACAGATTGCCGAGAAGAATTTACAGGGCAGTCAAGTCCGCCAGAAGGAGCGGTACGACCGAAGGGCCAAGCCTCGCCAGTTAACCTTGGGAGAAAAGGTCCTGGTACAGGTAGCAGGTGCCACTCCCAAGTTTGAGGTTCATTGGAAAGGGCCATGGAGCGTGGTCAAACAAGTGGGCCCAGTGTCATACGAAGTGGAAAGTAATAGGGGACGCAGACAGATTTATCACATAAATGTGCTTAGGTCTTGGCAAGAAAGATCTACAGCAGATAGTTTACCCAGTGCAGAACATAGCGCAGAAAAACCCCATCCAGACAAGGATGCCTTCTCAGGAATTATGGACTGTTCGGAGGGACACTCACCACCTCCGCCAGCCTGTAATATCGTGGGTAGGGGGGTATGTGATAAGGAAGCTTATCATGACAGAGGAGAAAGGGATAAAGGAAAGGAATTCACCCTTACAAAAGGACCTATTTTGCAAGATCAGAGAAACAAAATCCCAATCACACCTAGAAAGCAGGAAATTCCCAGATGGGATAGGTTTCAGAGTTCCCCTAGTGGAGAAAAGGAGAGGGAATACAGACTCAGGGTAAAGGACCCTTACGTCACTGAGTTCCCTAATTACCCAGCTGCCAGGAGGCAAGCTGATCTCCGTCACCTGAGAGGAGAAGAGGTGGGGCTGGAGCCTTGGGGATTTAAATCTAGGATAGAGAAAGAAGCAGGGGAGAGAAGGAGGAGAGTCCCAGAGAGAGTCTCAGGGAGAGACCCAAGCAGAAACACAAGCTGGAGGACAGGACGAGGAAGCAGAGGAGAATGGTGGCCAGAGCATGAGGGAGGAGAAGCTGCTACAAGCCCAGGACCAGGTATGAGCCTTGAAAGCTTGTCTAATAAAGAGCAGTGCAGAGTTGCAAGGGATACTCTCAGCTCTAAAGGAAGGCAGTCAGCTGAACCCTGTGAACTGGAAGGAGAGGTAGAGCCTATGCAACTAGGTGAACCAGACCCAGCTGTGAATGACGAAGACTCATACATGGATTGCTCCTTGTGCCAATCCTTTACTGCAGAGGGATTGAAAGAAAACCACCCTTAAGAAAAAACCTTCAGAGTCCGGTAACCTTGAAAGCCTGTAGATGGTTTTGTGCATGTCCTGTGTTAAAGAAGAAATACGTTTGCTGAGAAAGCAAGAGCAAGCTGAAGCTCACTGATTGTGCTTGATAAACACCTGATATCCAGAGCAGTGCACCGGCAAGGAGCCGAGCTAATGGTGAAAGGAAGTAAAGTTTTTGGCTTTGTTTTTGAATATTCCTAAAGCATGGAATAGAGCAATCTCCAGGAACAAGCAGGAATACGTCATCACATATGGGTACGTCGGTACCGACGGAGCCCGCGCGGGAAAGCTCCCCAGCTTTTCAGATTAAAAGCTTTTGGGGCCTCCCACTGCACATGCGCGCTGCCTTCCCGCCTTCCTGAGCAGCTCTCGTCAGTTTCTTTTTTTCCGCGGAGCCAGCAGGTCGTGTTCCTGTCACCGCTGAAGAAATTGTTAATTTTATTGTTTTCTTTAGACCGCGTACCTGCCTTCCCCATTCTGAAACCGGTACTGCCGGTCTCTCTTTCTTTCTTTTAAAAAAAAAAAAAAATTTTCTTTTCTTCAGCACAGCTTGGTACTTTGTTAGGCCTTCAGGCCTACACAATTTCTCCTCATGGAGAAGCCAGTTCCTGGTTTTAAAAAGTGTACCAAGTGCAGTGCTGTCATTCCTCTTACAGACACCCATGAATGGTGTCTTAAATGTTTAGGACCTGACCATTCCATACCGGACTGCCCATCCTGCTCCCAGATGTCGAAACGTGGATTGCAGAACCGGGCCAACAAGTTCCATGTGCTGTTTCCTTCAGAAGCATCACAGTCATCCAGGTCTTCCTCTCCGGATGGATCTCAGGTAACCAAAACTCCAGTGGGCAAATCCTCTAAAAGCAAATCTCTTTCTAAAGATCGAGAGGCTCTCAATTCTGAGTTCGAGGATTCTGCCCAGGCCAAAAAACCCCGGCGGGAGGCTCCGGCCTCCAAAGCAATCATGGGGTCACAGGTTGACATCGATGGCGCGGCCTCGACAGATCACCTGTTGTACTGCTCTGGGGTACCGGCCCATACCGGTACCGACATCCAGGCAGCAGTGGCGTCTATGGGCAATACTGTCCAAGTCATGCAGCAGGCCATTCTGGCTTTTATTAATGCTGCTACGCCCTCGGTACCGCAGCCAGCGGTACCGGGTCCGGTTCCGGTAATGGCTTCCATACCGGAACCGAGGCCATCGTCTTCCAAACGCAGATCGGTTCCGCATGCCGGATCCGGGCTTTTGCCCGGTACCGATCCCATACCCGGTACGCCCGATGTCGATACCGAACGGTATGCGTATCGTGCGTTGGAAGCACATAGAGGATACTCTGCTTCTTCAGAGGATTTTAACTCCTCTGATGATTCTGATGAGTTCTCCCTTGATCTTCCTGAGGAGCCTTCTTCTCCTAACAGGAGAATGTCTCCACCAGAGGATTTGTCCTTTCAGGACTTCATCATAGAAATGGCTAAAGGTCTTTCTATTGCTTCATCCTCTGAAAAGGAACCCAGATCAAAGAAACTGGATATTTTAGGATACTCTAAGTCTCCTAAAGAGGCAGTCACCCTGCCTATCCATGAAATCCTTCAAGAACACTTGATGGACTTATGGGAGGCTCCTCTAACATTGTCTCCTTCTTCTCGCAGGTTGGACACCATGTACCGTGTCCCCCCTTCTCCTGGTTTCCAAAAAACCCAGTTGCCTCACCATTCTATTGTGGAGAAGTCTGCAATGAAGAAGATAAAGAGTACCAAAAGGCACTCTTCTACTCCTCCAGGGCGAGAATGTAAGACTCTAGACTCTTTTGGCAGGAAAATTTTCCAGGCTACTATGCTTATAGCCAGGATTAATTCCTATAGTCTTTACATGGGTTGAGGGTGCTGGTAGGGCTTCGGGCATTGCTATAGCAGCCCGACGTCTTGCTTGGCTCCAGGCTTCTGATCTAGAACCTTGGGTCCTAGATGGCTTAAGAAATCTGCCCTGTACAGGTGAGAACTTATTTGGTGAGGAGTGGCAAATTAAGGCCACTCAAATGGATGCAGAAAATGCCACCTTAGATAGACTTTCTAAGTCTACCTCCACTCCTGCCAAGAAGAAGTCTTTTAAGAGGCCTTATTACAAGAAATCCAGATTTTCTACAAATACTGGCCAACAATCCTCTCAGCCTCGTTTTGCTGCTAAACGTCAGCAACCTAAACAGGCAAGGTCAAAGCCTGCGGCGTCTGCTACGCCTCAGCAGGCTCCACCCCCTCAGGGGTTTTGACTTGCCCCTAGAGAACTTAACTTTTCTGGCTCTAGAACAACCAGAGCCCCTCACCATACCCGGAAGGTTAGCTCACTTTGCTCCCAGATGGGAGCAAATTACATCAGAGCAATGGACCCTCTCTATCATCAGAGAGGGTTACAAACTCCATTTTTCCGACCTTCCTCCTTAAACTATGGTGAGGCAGTTCAATTCTCCCCCATCTCTCCTGGCCCTCTTGGGTCAGGAAGTCTCCTCCCTCCTTGCCCAGGGGGCAATAGAGGAGGTCCCTCTTCTTCAACAGGGGACGGGATTCTACTCCCCTTATTTTCTAATACCAAAGAAGACAGAGGGCTTCAGACCAATTCTGGATCTGAGAGAATTGAACAAATTTCTTTTCAAGGAGAAATTCAAAATGCTTTCTCTGGGCATTCTCCTTCCATACCTTCAGAGTCAGGATTGGCTTTGTTCTCTAGATCTAAAGGATGCGTATACACACATACTCATCCACCCATCCCACAGAAAATACCTTCGATTTCTGTTTCAGGGAAAACATTTCCAGTACAGAGTACTCCCCTTCGGTCTAGCCTCTGCTCCAAGAGTGTTCACCAAATGCATGGCAGTCGTAGCTGCCTTTCTAAGAGGCCTGGGAATTTTCATATTCCCATACCTGGACGACTGGCTCATCCGAGCTCCCTCTCAGTCCCAGGCCCAAATTTCCCTGGACCGCACAAGGCATCTTCTGCAGTATCTAGGACTGGTAGTAAACCTTCCCAAGTCTCAACTAATCCCTACTCAGTCTCTCGAGTTCATAGGGGCCCAGTTAGACACCATCACTGCAAGGGCCTACCTGCCTCAGGTCAGGGCCCAACGCCTGCTGAGTTTGGCCTTCCAAGCTCAGTCCAGCAGTCATTTGACAGCCCGGGAAATGTTGCAACTTCTGGGCCACATGGCCTCCACGGTACATGTGGTGCCCTACGCTCGTCTGCATATGAGAGCAGCTCAATGGACCTTGGCCACCCAGTGGACTCAAGCATCTGGAGCGCTCTCCGACCAAATACTCACCTCAAGCCGTCTATTTTGGTCCCTCCAATGGTGGACATCCACCAAGAATCTGTTGTTGGGGGCCCCCTTCCAACCTTTGTTGTCCCAAGCAACCCTCACAACAGATGCCTCCCAGACAGGGTGGGGAGCTCATCTTCAGAACCTCTCCACTCAGGGCACTTGGTCTCCACAGGAGGCCACCCTTCATATCAACCTCCTGGAACTGCGAGCAATTTACCTTGCCCTCAAGGTCTTCTATACCCTCCTTGTCAACCTGACTGTCCTAGTTCAGACAGACAATCAGGTAGCCATGTTCTATATAAACAAACAAGGAGGGACAGGCTCTCTGTCGCTTTGCAACGAAGCTCTCAGAATATGGGCCTTCGCCAGAGAGCATCAAATTCACCTTCTTGCAGTGTATCTTCCAGGAGTTCAAAACTCTCGTGCAGACAGACTCAGTCGAGTTCTGCTTCCACACGAATGGTCCCTACATATGGACCAGATACGCAGAATCTTTCAGGAATGGGGGACCCCGGACATAGACCTCTTTGCAAGTCCGTGGAATGCCAAACTTCCCCGGTTCTGTTCCAGAACTCAGTGTCAGGGAGCTCAGGCCCACGATGCCTTCCTCCTGCATTGGGGTCAGGAATTCCTCTATGCCTTTCCACCCATTCCTCTAATATCCAAGACTCTGTTCAAGCTCCAGAGGGATCACGGGACTATGATCCTCATAGCTCCCCGCTGGCCACGCCAGGTGTGGTTCCCTCTACTTCTGCATCTCTCCCAGGGATCCTCCCTGGACCTGGGAGCTGCGCCAGACCTTCTGTCTCAGGAGGAGGGGACTTTGTGGCACCCAAACCCCAAATCCCTACATCTCAGAGCTTGGTTACTGAAGGCCTAAGTCTTCAAGACTTTAATCTTTCTCAACCTGTGACAGATATCCTTCATGCCTCTAGGAAACCTTCCACGAGGCGTTCTTATGCTTTCAAATGGAAACGTTTTTCCATTTGGTGTGCTCAGCAGGGTCTTGACCCTCTAGCACTTCCTTTGAATTCCCTCTTGGACTATCTCCTGCATCTTTCAAATGCAGGCCTTAAGACGAATTCAGTAAGGGTCCATTTGAGTGCTATTGCAGCATCCTTAAAACCTATAAATGGACAACCTGTCTCCTCTCATCCTCTTGTTTCACGTTTCATGAGAGGCCTGACTCTAACTAAACCTCCCATCCGACCTCCTCCGGTAGCATGGGTTTTGAACCTAGTTCTAGGTCAGCTTATGAAGCCACCTTTTGAGCCTTTGGACTCTACCTCCTTCAAATTTCTTTCCTGGAAGGTTGTTTTCCTTATTGCAGTCACTTCGGCTCGCCGCATCAGTGAACTGCAGGCTTTAGTGGCTCATCCACCTTATACTAGGTTTCATCATGATAAGGTGGTCCTTAGGACGAATCCCCACTTTATGCCCAAAGTGGTCTCGCCCTTTCATCTTAATCAAGAGGTATATCTACCTGTCTTTTTCCCGGCTCCTCATGCATCCAGTGCAGAGAGGAACCTTCATACTCTGGATTGTAAAAGAGCTCTTGCCTTTTACCTCAACAGGACTCAACCACATCGAAAGTCTTCCCAACTTTTCGTGGCTTTTGATCCTTCTCATTTGGGACTTCCAGTCACCAAGCGTACACTTTCCAATTGGATCGCTCAGTGTATTTCTTTTGCTTACCAGAGTAAGAACATTTCTATGGAGGGCCATGTCACAGCTCACAATGTGAGGGCCATGGCCACTTCTATGGCTCATCTTCACTCTGTGTCCATAGATCAGATCTGTCGAGCAGCCACTTGGGCCTCGGTTCATACCTTCACAGCCCATTACTGCTTGGACAAGGACTCCCGCCGGGATGCCTTGTTTGGTCAGGCTGTCCTCAAACACCTGTTCCATACTTAAACAACTCCTGCCCACCTTCCCTGGATGGATGCCTGAGATCCATGCGAAGATGGTTTACCCTTGGAGGGGGATCTCCCAGGCATCTTAGCTAGGGAGTCCCCATATGTGATGACGTATTCCTGCTTGTTCCTGGAGATAGCACAGTTACTTACCTGTAACAGGTGATCTCTGGGAACAGCAGGAATTAGTCATCACAACCCACCCACCTCCCCTAGGAGTTGTATCTCTATCTATCTTCCTGTCCTCTCTCTCTATTGTCTCAGCTTTAAACTCGAACTGACGAGAGCTGCTCAGGAAGGCGGGAAGGCAGCGCGCATGTGCAGTGGGAGGCCCCAAAAGCTTTTAATCTGAAAAGCTGGGGAGCTTTCCCGCGCGGGCTCCGTCGGTACCGACGTACCCATATGTGATGACTAATTCCTGCTGTTCCCAGAGATCACCTGTTACAGGTAAGTAACTGTGCTTTATTTGCTTATGAGAAGTTTTTGTCCTGTTAAAAGTTTTACTTTGTTTGTAAGGAGACAAACCAGCCTGGAAGTGTTTGGGACTATGAGAACAGAAAACTGCCATTGAGAAATGCTGTTTTTGTTTGCTTTTAACAGCAATGCTAGCCAAGCTGGTAGCATTGACTGTTAAAAGGTTTTTCCTTTGAGTTGAAGAACACTATAAGCTGAAAGTTTGCTTTGAGTTTATTTATGTCCTGATGTGTATTGTGAAGAATCCTGGAGAAAGTATCCAAGGGTAGTATTTGTGAACCTTGCGTTTGAGTCAATAAATTCTGTCATTGCCTTATCATGCGAGCCAACTACAAGTGTTTTTTCTACCTGAAGCCAAGTGGATTGTGACTGAACTACCTTTCCAAAAGGGCATGGCAAAGGAACCAGTCAGTTAAAGGCTAAAAGGTGAAACTTTCTATGATACCCACGCCCCTCCATACTGGAAGTAAGGGACAAGGGCGTGACAGTGGCATCGTTTTTAAGATTTTTACACTCAAGGATATACCAGGAGGTCACTTCAGGATACAGCTGCAAGGATTTCCAAGCGGAAGAACGTGGCAGCAGGATTTTTTCTGACAGTTGTGGTGAGCAGAGTGACTGGTCCAGTTGCAGTGCCAAGAAAAAAGACACCTGTATAAGCGAGAGTCAACGCCTGAATAAGGTAAAAGATACCTAGGCATGGCTTGTACTGGATTGAGGGAAAAGAGAATGCTTGTGCATTAAAGGGGGCACATATAAGAAAAAAAAAAAAGCTGTTGTTGGGTGCCACCCTTGGTGTTTTCTCTCTCTTTTTTCTTGCAGGTCACCGAAGACATGGATCCTAAAGAGCTGGTGAATTGGATGGCGACCCAGTTCACACGTCAGCAGGAATTAGCGCAGCTGGCTCAGGACAATGTAATTTCTGCAATGAGGGAACATAAAAAAACAGTCCTAGACCTGGTGGAAGCCTTGATCACGCTCTGGAGCCAAGGAGGCGGAGGAGTACCAACACCAGTAGGACCCTGCTACACCTCGTGTGGACAGTCCGGTAGACTTTCATAATACTGGAGCGTTTAGTTTTGGGAAGCTTACCCCAGAGGACAATATAGAAAACTTTCTTGAGTCCTTTGAAAGAGTGGCTCAGGCTATAGGTTGGCCAGAGACCCAGTGGGCAGTGCGTCTAGCTACACCCTTAACTGGAGAGGCACTGGCCGCTTATAGAGCCATGCCGGCAGCCCAAGCTATGGATTATAAGGCCGTAAAGAGTGCCATTAAGGATTGCTTAGGGTTAACAGCCACAGTATATCGCCGCATGTTTAGAGCCACAGTCCTGAGAGCTGGCGAGACGCCAAAGGCTTTAAGCCAGAGGATTCGTGGTTTAGCACTGAAATGGCTGGCGCCAGAGGGAAAAACTTTAGAAATGGTCATTGACATGATAATGTTAGATTTATGGCAGCAGTGCCAAAAGACATACAGTCCTTTCTTATCCAGCAGAATTGCCAAAGCATGGGAGAGGCAACCCTTTTGTCTGAACATTTTATGGAGGCTGAATTAGCTCGGCAGCAAAAGGGAAGCGCTCCAAAGATAGGTGCTGAGGTCAGTTTTGCTGCATCAGAAAAGAGGAAGGAGAATACTGTTGAGTGTGGAAAAGTTTGTCTGCCTACTCAAGATGGGAGGTGGGCTGGAAAAAAATGTTTCCAATGTGGGAAATGGGGACACTTGCAAAAAGGTTGCAAAGCCCGCACTAACTTAATGGGAACAACTACGAAACAACTTGGGGAAGGTTTTCTCTTAACCCTTTGAAGGCCTACTTTAAATTTTTAATCCACATTCTGCAGTCGGGTTAATTTTTGCATATTTCAGGAAAATTGTACCCGTCTTATTCAATATGTTCTAATAGTGATTTTCCTTCTGCTATGGTCATGTATTATATACCATTTGATAGGAATATTTAGTCAGAATTTTGGATCCCGAGAGTTTTGGGCTCGGCCTGGAAAGGGTTAACGGTTAGCATACAAGGGATTACTACTAGCGCTCTCTTGGACTCTGGTGCGGACCAAAGCATGTTGTCACAAAGGCTTTGGCGAGCAATAAAGGCCCAGAATAAGTCCGAGCAGAGGAAGCCAGAAGGTAGCATTCGAATTAGATGCATTCACGGTGCTGCTTCTTTTTACCCCACGTACAAACTAATGATCAAAGGGTTAAGGGTGCAGAGAGAGATCCAAGTGGCAGTGGTTCCCAAACTCAAGTATGACTTAGTATTGGGAAGGGACTGACCCCAATTTAAGCGGGGATTAGAGGAAGGCTTAGGGCAGAAGAGTGGCCTTATATCCACTCGATCCCAGTCCACGGCCAATAGCCAAAGGGACGACACTCTGGAAGATTCACTAGGAGTTTTACCTTCACACAATGATTTAGTGGCTTCCCCATCTGCTAAAATTAAGAAGGGGAAAGCGCAAAAGCGTCATGAGAGGTGGTGTAGGGCACAGGGAAGGGCTAAGATGGAAGTTAGCCAAGGGTTACCCTGGGTCCCATCTGAGTTAGTTGAGAAGTTTCCAACTTTTCCCCAAGAACAGCGAGCAGATCCGGCTCTCACTCAAGCATTTGAGTATGCCCGAGTTGTATGCGAGGTCCTTCCCAGATTACTTCTAGACAACGAGATACTGTATAAGGAAAGTCAGGATCCCCGAACAGGTACGATCAGAAAACAGTTGGTGGTACCCACGACTTTTAAGGGGTTGGTTTTAAGACTTGCCCATGATCATCCAGTAGGTGGCCATTAAGGGGTACAGGAAACATTACATCAGATTCTGATACGCTTTTACTGGCCTGGCGTTTCTAAAAAAAACGCCCGGTTCTGTGCCGCATGCCCGGCATGCCAGCGCGTCACAGCTACATGACCCCCAGTCATGTCTCTCATTCCAATGCCCATCATATCGGAGCCCGTAGGGCATATCGCTATGGATATAGTGGGACCCCTGGTTAAACACCCCGAGGTTTCCAGTACATTCTAGTCATGGTGGATCAGGCTACAAGGTTTCCCTGGGCAGTTCCCTTATGAAATATCTTGGCCAAGACAATAGCCTTAGAGCTAATAAAGCTGTTTTGCGAAATTGGCTTCCCCAGAGAAGTATTAACAGACCGTGCCACCAACTTTGTATCAAAGTATCTGGCCCAGGTTTGGGATGCTTTCGGAATTCATCATGTAAAAACAGCCGCTTACCATCCCCAGTCGAATGGTTTGGTGGAGAGGCTAAATCAAACATTGAAACAAATGTTGAGAAGAGGTTTAGCCGGAAAATTGCAGGATTGGGACATGCTACTACCTTTTGTTTTGTACACTTGCCGGGAACGGATTCAAGTTTCCCTGGGCGTATCTCCCTATGAGTTGATGTACGGTCGAGCCCCTCGTGGTCTTTTAGACATATTAAGGGAGCAGTGGTTAGAGCCTGAGAAGGAGGCCAAGGGAGTCCCCCACTTCTTACGTGATCTAAGAGCACGATTGAATGGGACCGCACAGATTGCCGAGAAGAATTTACAGGGCAGTCAAGTCCGCCAGAAGGAGCGGTACAACCGAAGGGCCAAGCCTCGCCAGTTAACCTTGGGAGAAAAAGTCCTGGTACAGGTAGCAGGTGCCACTCCCAAGTTTGAGGTTCATTGGAAAGGGCCATGGAGGGTGGTCAAACAAGTGGGCCCAGTGTCATACGAAGTGGAAAGTAATAGGGGACGCAGACAGATTTATCACATAAATGTGCTTAGGTCTTGGCAAGAAAGATCTACAGCAGATAGTTTACCCAGTGCAGAACATAGCGCAGAAAAACCCCATCCAGACAAGGATGCCCTCTCAGGAATTATGGACTGTTCGGAGGGACAATCACCACCTCCGCCAGCCTGTAATATCGTGGGTAGGGGGGTATGTGATAAGGAAGCTTATCATGACAGAGGAGAAAGGGATAAAGGAAAGGAATTCACTCTTACAAAAGGACCTATTTTGCAAGATCAGAGAAACAAAATCCCAATCACACCTAGAAAGCAGGAAATTCCCAGATGGGATAGGTTTCAGAGTTCCCCTAGTGGAGAAAAGGAGAGGGAATACAGACTCAGGGTAAAGGACCCTTACGTCACTGAGTTCCCTAATTACCCAGCTGCCAGGAGGCAAGCTGATCTCCGTCACCTGAGAGGAGAAGAGGTGGGGCTGGAGCCTTGGGGATTTAAATCTAGGATAGAGAAAGAAGCAGGGGAGAGAAGGAGGAGAGTCCCAGAGAGAGTCTCAGGGAGAGACCCAAGCAGAAACACAAGCTGGAGGACAGGACGAGGAAGCACAGGAGAATGGTGGCCAGAGCATGAGGGAGGAGAAGCTGCTACAAGCCCAGGCCCAGGTCTGAGCCTTGAAAGCTTGTCTAATAAAGAGCAGTGCAGAGTTGCAAGGGATAATCTCAGCTCTAACGGAAGGCAGTCAGCTGAACCCTGTGAACTGGAAGGAGAGGTAGAGCCTATGCAACTAGGTGAACCAGACCCAGCTGTGAATGACGAAGACTCATACATGGATTGCTCCTTGTGCCAATCCTTTACTGCAGAGGGATTGAAAGAAAACCACCCTTAAGAGAAAACCTTCAGAGTCAGGTAACCTTGAAAGCTTGTAGATGGTTTTGTGCATGTCCTGTATTAAAGAAGAAATATGTTTGCTGAGAAAGCAAGAGCAAGCTGTAGCTCTCTGATTGTGCTTGATAAACACCTGATATCCAGAGCAGTGCACTGGCAAGAAGCCAAGCTAATGGTGAAAGGAAATAAAGTTTTTGGCTTTGTTTTTGAATATTCCTAAAACATGGAATAGAACATTATTTTCTTATGAGAAGTTTTTGTCCTGTTAAAAGTTTTACTTTGTTTGTAAGGAGACAAACCAGCCTGGAAGTGTTTGGGACTATGAGAACAGAAAACTGCCTTTGAGAAATGCTGTTTTTGTTTGCTTTAAACAGCAATGCTAGCCAAGCTGGTAGCATTGACTGTTAAAAGGTTTTTCCTTTGAGTTGAAGAACACTATAAGCTGAAAGTTTGCTTTGAGTTTATTTATGTCCTGATGTGTATTGTGAAGAATCCTGGAGAAAATATCCAAGGGTAGTATTTGTGAACCTTGCGTTTAGTCAGTAAATTCTGTCATTGCCTTATCATGCGAGCCAACTACAAGTGTTTTTTCTACCTGAAGTCAAGTGGATTGTGACTGAACTACCTTTCCCAAAGGGCATGGCAAAGGAACCAGTCAGTTAAAGGCTAAAAGGTGAAACTTTCTATGATACCCACGCCCCTCCATACTGGAAGTAAGGGGCAAGGGCATGACAGTCTTCAACCTGGACTTGAAGAGGGCCAGGGAGGATGCTTGGCATACAGACGCAGGTAGGCTGTTCCAGGCGTATGGTGCAGCAAGGTGAAAGGAGCGCAGTCGAGAGTTTGCGGTGCGGGTGAAAGGCATTGACAGCAGTAATTTGTTAACAGAGTGCAGATTTCAAGAGGGGACGTAGGGAGAGATAAGAGGTATTGAGGGGCCATGGAGTGAATGCATTTATAGGTCAGTAGGAAAAGTTTGAATTGGATGCGGAATTGGACAGGGAGCCAGTGAAGCGACTTGAGAAGAGGAGCAGTGTGGGCATGGTGAGGCTGGCGGAAGATTTGTTGAGCACCATGATTTTGTATAGATTGAAGGGGAAGGAGGTGGCTCACGGGGAGACCAGCGAGGAGTAGGTTGCAGTAATCAAGGTGAGAGGAGATTAAGGAGTGGATAAGCGTTTTGGTAGTGTGTTCAGAGAGGAAGGGGCGGATTTTGCTGATGTTGTAGAGAAAGAAGCAGCAGGTCTTAGCTACAAGCTGGATATGAGCGGAAAAGGAGAGAGAGGTGTTAAAGCTAACCGCTGGATTGTGGGCTGAGGGAACAGGAAAGATAGTAGACCTGGGGAACTCCAGAGATAGACCTTTTTGCCCCTTTGCAAAATGTCAAACTACCTCGTTTTTGCAACAAAACCCTGATGTCCAGCCTCCAACAGGTGGATGCTTTCCACCTTCACTAGGGTTAGGTTTTCCTGTATGCCTTTCCTCCCATACACCTGATTCCCAAAATGCTTTTCAAGCTTCAGGTAGACAGGAGCCACATGATCCTAATAGCCCTATGCTGTCCACATCAACTGTGGTTTCCTCTCCTACTACGTCTGTCCCAGACTCGCCCTCTGAGTCTCGGGTCAGATTCTAATCTCCTTTCACAGGTGGAAGGGATGCTACTCCATCCCAATCCACAATCTCTCCATCTCATGGCTTGGCTGCTGAGAGGGTAGCATTGCAAGATCTTGATCTTCCTCAAGAAGTAAAGCAGATCTTGCTAGCTTCAACGAAACTGTCCTCCAGACATTCCTATGACTTCAAGTGGTATAGGTTCTCCACTTAGTGTTCCCAGAAGGATCTTACTCCCTTTTTCAGCTTGGCCTCTGGATCCAGCAGTTTAGACAGGTAGGCGACTGGCCACGGCCAAGACCCCAGTTGTTGGGTCAAGACTCCCAAAGCTGTTCCTGCTGCTTCGTGTACATAGAGGGTAAAAAGCTTGGTAACATCCGGAAGGCCTAGGGCTGGTGATGACAGTAATGCCCTTTTCAAATGTTCGAAGGCCTCTGCAGTTGGTCTCGACCCCATTCAAGGGGGCTCTTCTCTGGGCCCTTTGTGGATTCATAGATGGGCTTCGCAATCTTTGCAAAGTTGGGAATCCAGATACGACAGTACCCAGCGGCCCCGAGAAAAGCGCGTACTTGCTTGCGGGTTGTTGGCACAGGGATCCGGCACACTGTTTCCTTCCTCTCGCTCCCCAACCGTCGGCTTCCTTTTGACAGATGGAATCCCAGATACTTCACTTCCAACTGGCATAACTGAGCCTTTTTCCTTGAAGCTCGGTAACCCGCATCGTGCAAGAGTTGGAGATGCTCTGTGGTTGCCAGTATACATTCAGCCTCAGAGTGAGCAGAGATTAGCAGGTCATCGACGTACTGCAGAAGTACTCGTCTGCCGGGCTCCCCCGGGGAAAACTAGCAAGGTCTTGGGCCAGTGCTGTGCTGAAAATGGTAGGGGAGTTCTTGAATCCCTGTGGTAAGCGAGTCCAGGTAACTTGGGACTTCCTGCCAGTAGCAGGATCCTTTTTCTCAAAGGCAAACAGGTTTTGGCTTCTAGTAGCCAGGTGTATACAAAAGAAGGCATCTTTTAGGTCCAGTACTGAGAAGTGTAAAGCAGTCCCCGGGATGAGGCCCAACAGTGTATAAGGGTTTGGTACTACTGGATGCAAAGTCACAGTGGCCTCATTGACACGATTGAGATCTTGAACGGGTCGGTAATCGGTGGTTCCAGGTTTTCGGACTGGCAGCAAAGGAGTGTTCCATGCCGATTGGCAGGGCCGCAGGATACCATGCTGTAGTAGCTGCACCAGATGATGATGAATTCCTTCCACAGCTGCCCGCGGATGCGGGTATTGTTGCACATGTACCGGGGAAGCTCCCGGCTTCATTTCAATGCATACGGGAGGGATGTTGATGGCCATTCCGGGGGGGTTTCCTTCAGCCCATACTCCAGGGGACACTGATTCCCACGTATCCAGGGTAGCCACATCAGATTTGGGCCTGTCCTCATATAACTGCCATTCTTCTTCTCGGGGGACGGACAGTACCAAAACTGCTGGGCCCAGGCTGGGTATTTCGAGCTCAGCCTGGCCATTAGGCCCGAATGAGATTTGGGCCTGGAGTTTTGCCAGAACATCCCGACCCAGCAGGGGTATAGGACATTCAGGCATATACAGGAACTGGTGAGTGATGGTCCGTCCCCCCAACTGGCACGTGCGGTTTTGCAGAAAAGGTCTCTGGGCCCTCTCCCCCTTGGCTCCCACAATAGTTACTGATTGGGAGGAGATCGGGACCACTTGTTGGGTGACCACTGAGTGTGTTGCTCCGGTATCGACCATGAATTGCATTTTCCGGCCCCCTAAATTCATGTTGACCATAGGCTCCTGGGGACCCAACAGAAACTTGGAGCCCGGTCTGGCCTAGTAGCCATCTGAGTCATAATGTTCCATAGTTGCAAGGCCTTCGATGGCTGGTCCCGGTGGAGGCGGGAAAGCATCATGCTGGTCTTGCTCCCGTGTAGGAGGCATAGTGGGTTTTCCAATTCAACAGGTCCGTGGTGGAGAAAGGGACATAAATCAGGCTGGATGGTCCCACTGCCACACACCCAGCAGCATCAAGGTACGGGAGCCCCTGTACTTGTCGTAGTGGCATTTGGAGATCATGCGACCGCAGGCGGTGGGCCACCGGGTTGGACGATCCAAGCTCAGCCTGTGTGCTCTCAGGGGAGGAGATGGTGGCACTGGAGGTGGTACCAGGAGTGGGAGGGGTGGAGGATGTGGGAGGGGAATCTGAAGATGGGCTGGAATCCACAGAATCTTCCCTAAATCTGGCATCACCCACCCCAAGAGGAGGTCTTCCTGACCCTTCAGCTATGGGCGGATCCTGCAGTGGTGCGGATGGGACAAGGGGTTGAAGCAGAGGGAGGGGGCGTGGAGGAATATCTGGAGAGTCCCTCCCCTGGTAGAAAGGGGCGTTTGCACTTTTGACTTTCCTGACCCCATGCTCTAATTCTAGTTCAATGACTAAATGCAGTATACAATGAGGATCTTCTGATCTATTCTCAATTCTGGAATTGCAATGTACAATATAGATCTTCTAATCTAATCTCAATTCAGGAAAATGCAATATTACAATATAGATCTTCTAATCTAATCTCAATTCAGGAAAATGCAATATTACAATATAGATCTTCTAATCTAATCTCAATTCAAGAAAATGCAATATTACAATATAGATCTTCTAATCTAATCTCAATTCAAGAAAATGCAATATTACAATATAGATCTTCTAATCTAATCTCAATTCAGGAAAACGCAATATACAATATAATCCAGGTAACAGGCAGAGTTTGGTTTTACAAAACACACAGGACCACAAAGGGAAAAAGAAAGAGGGAAAACATAAAACAGAGACGTCTCAGCAGCGAATACTCATACACTCTCTTTCCTCAGTAGCCGCTGTTACAAATATACATTACACACACTCTCTCTAGCTGTAGCATAGGATTTAACTTTTACCATGAGGATAATAGTAATATGAGAAATATAGCTAGCTATTTTTCTAATGTCCACTAGATGGAGCTCCAGGATCACTAGCACAAAAGAAGCCCCCAACACTAGAAGCACATGGCAGCACAAGCACATGGCAGCACAAAAGAAGCCCCCAACACTAGAAGCACATGGCAGCACAAAAGAAACCCCCAACATTAGAAGCACATGGCAGCACAAGCACATGGCAGCACAAAAGAAACCCCCAACACTAGAAGCACATGGCAGCACAAGCACATGGCAGCACAAAAGAAACCCCCAACACTAGAAGCACATGGCAGCACAAGCACATGGCAGCACAAAAGAAACCCTCAACACTAGAAGCACATGGCAGCACAAGCACATGGCAGCACAAAAGAAACCCCCAACACTAGAAGCACATGACAGCACAAAAGAAGCCCCCAACACTAGAAGCACATGGCAACACAAAAGAAGCCCCCAACACTAGGAGCACATGTCAACACAAAAGAAGCCCCCAACACTAGGAGCACATGGCAACACAAAAGAAATCCCCAACACTAGAAGCACATGGCAGCACAAGCACATGGCAGCACAAAAGAAGCCCCCAACACTAGAAGCACATGGCAACACAAAAGAAGCCCCCAAGTATGCTTCATTAGAGACAGCTTGTGTAGGCTCTAAATAAATCGCCACGATCATCGGAGAATTGCGATCAGCGTAATTATTAATAAACAGCTTGAAAGGCACACTTAAGGGGGTCAAGTGCTAATGTTTTTGGTCATTTTAAGAAGTTTTGGCAGCGCTTTAAAATGCTTTAAGGTACCTGAGGTTACTGCGACCATTTTTGGTGCTCACAAGCGCCCCCCCTTTTCCCCACAGACTGGACGAGCAGTGGTTTCAGGGCCTCTGGGGCCCTTACTCGGACTGCTCATGCGGGTGATCAAGCCGCTACAGATTCACAGAATTTACCAGATTTACCAGATTTTACCAGAATTTCCAGATACAGAAATACAGAACTACCCAAAACAGTAAAACAGTAAGGCAGTAGTACTCACCAGACCTCTGATCAGAGAGAGTTTGGATGCCAGTCTATCCAGCCGGTTTTCAATCGGGGGGGTCAGCCGCAGGGACCGACCGACCAGACGAGTCAAGGTGTCCTTCCGGAGCACAAAGGGGGCCCGGTGGCGCCAAGGACCGTTAATCACCTGGAGGGGCCGGTCCCTGACTGGTGGAGGCCCGATGCTGCAAGAGCAGAAGTCTTCCCACCGTGGGTGTGATGAGAGAGGCTTTTTGTTTAATTTAATAGGGCCCCATGCTGGGCGCCAAATGTTGCAGCCAAGCAGCTGAAAATGCTCTCATTCTCTCACTCACCCACAGAAGGAAACACACAGACAGGCTGGAATGCAAACAGGATCTTTTAATGTGCACACAGGCCCAGACAGAGAGCCGGTACCCTCCACAAAAATCTGAGCCCCGAAGGACATCCTACATTGTCTTATATACAGTACATTTTTAAACTCATTCTACAATCTCATTTGTCTCAGGTATTTCCTGTCCACCAATCAGCAGCCCCTGGGGAAGGTGCCTGGGTGACCTGTCCAAACCGGTATGCTCTGGTCTGCTGATTTCTGGGCAAGGGGGTATTGTGCTCAGGCCTGGAGGGGGGAGGAAGGGCGCCTACTGAAACCTTTATGTCTTCTCTTAGCAAGCTGATCACTATGTAAAACCTCATGGCTTGGGGGAAGGGTTACCCACAGCTAAACCTCATGGCTGCCTCAGTATAGCGTTCAGAGCCTCCCATTGTATCAGCTCTCTGGGACAGGATATTAGCTCATTTCATTGCTCAATCTTGCTGAATTTGCAGTTTCAATGTGAAAAAGTCAGAGCAAGCTGTTTCTTAGGCCTGAGCTATAGACATTAGCACAAGATGGATTCAACCTGTAACAAAGGTACCTGAAGGGGGGATTCATTTTTCCCCTTCACACATAAAATATAAAGCACTACTGATGACATTCAAAGCAATAAATAATCTGACTATCTATTCCCTCTTGGACATCATACACCTAACACCAAATAACAGAATGAGGAAACAAGGCATGGCGAATACACTTAATATCCAAGCAGTGATAATAAAAAGCACCCAAACGGCCAGTAATCGAGCCTTCTCGTTGTACGCACCAACCCTTTGGAAAACTCTACCAGGTTCCATCTGAGCCATCTCCGACCTTTCACCTTCTGTAAGGCAATAAAGACCCCTTATTTTGACAGTTCTATGATCATGTAACATAATGTATTCAACAATCATAAACTTGATGACCCCACATAACCGCTTACCCTTATGTTACAGGTCATCTTAGGAAACATACACCATTATGTTATATAGTTCAACCCTATTCAATCATCCAAGTTGACAGTCCTGTTCAGTGTAAGGCGTTCCAATGTTGTTGTTCTATGTAAACTGCTCTGATTATAAAATAGAGCAGTATATAAAATCAAATAAATAAGTGTCTTCCACAGCAGACTGGTTAACCTACTGAAGAGGGCTTTAAACTAGATTAGCTGGGGATGGGTGAAAAAAGCCCCAATATAAGTAAAAGCTCTCCGGAAAGTAAAACATTAAATAACTGTGTAGAAATGGGCAAAAGGGGCAAAGTATGGAAAGCAGTGTATATTAATGCCCATAGTATGGGACATAAGAAAATGTTGAGGATGTATTGGAACAGGCCGACTTGGATATAGTGGCGGTTACAGAGACATGCTTCACAGACAACCATATCATGTAGCCATCAATATACAAAACCCATTAGTCATACTATATATTCTTTTGTCGGAGCCTGCTGAGGGAGGGCTGGAACAGCATAACCAACCCCCACCAGACGGCAAACTTCTTTTATTTTATTTTATTTCTCACCCCAATAGTGATGCATTAAACAGTCACTTATCTTTGATGAATATCGAAAAAACTTTTCTTGTTCTCTTCTAAGTTGCTAACTATAAAGTTGCACGACGTGCACGTTTTGGGTAAAACCCTGTTTCAAGTGCTCTGATCTTCTCATTCATGCAACAAAAAAACGCCATCTCCGCGGTCATGGGTATTCCTCATTCAATGGCATAACAAAATACCTAAGCTTTAAACAGGGGAGCAACCAATCAGAAGCAGGAACATCCCCACTACCAGGGGTATCCACACTGCCATTGGTCTAAACTTTGGTCAGATTAAGAACTCCACAGCTGAAGTCACAAAGGGGGGGTTGGTTATGCTGTTCCAGCCCTCCCTCGGCAGGCTCCAACAAAAGAATATATAGTATGACTAATGGGTTTTGTATATTGATGGCTACATGATAGGTACCTTTAATATTCCATCATATGTGGAGGTTTTTTTTGTCTTGTTTCACAGACAACCATGACTGGGATTTTTTTATATCGGGCTATACTTTATTCAAGGAGGGCAGGTTAGGAAGAAGAGGAGGAGGAGTGGCACTATATGTAAAAAATCATATTAAAGCTACAGAATTACAGGTTTTACAAGGGAAGGAGGTGTACTGTGGGTTAAACTAGTAGAGGGAATCCATTTGCACTGGTGTGATATACAGATCTCCTCCCCAGGCAGAAATAGTGGAGAGAGATTTAATTGAAGATATTTGCAGTATTGTCATGAAAGAAGTGCTACTGATAGGTAATTTCAATATGCCAGATGTTGATTGGCACATCCCTGCTGCAGTGTCATCTAGAAGTAAGGAGATCCTGGATTCTCTACAAGGAGAACTATTCTGGCAACTGGTAACAGAACCTACACACAGAGAGGTTATACTGAACCTGGTGCTTACCAATGGAGAAAGTGTTTCTGATGTTATAGTGGGAGATCATCTCATGTTCAGGTGATCACCAGATGGTGTGGTTCAGTTTTAGGACTAGAGCTGATAAAGTCCATTTAGAAGCGAGGGTCCTAAACTTTAGGAAATTAACTTTCCCAAGATGGGAGAATACCTCAAGGCGTTCTTAGTGGGATAGTTACAGTTAGGGGATGTAGAAAAGCAATGGGCAAAACTGAAAGGTGTTTTTTAAGGGAAATAAACATTTTTGCTAGGAAAGTAAATAAATGTAAAAGGAAAAGGAGGCCATTTTGGTTCTCAAAAGAAGTAGCTGAAAAGGTGAAAAAAAAGGGTGACCTTCAAAAAATACAAGAGATCACAGAAAGAGGAAGACAGGCATCAATAATGCTACAAAGAAATCCGCCATTTGGTTCATTTTTGGTGGCCCACCCCTGCCCTTATCCCCTTCATCTCTGGGTCCTTGGTCTCCATGGTCACTTCCCTCTGCTACATCAGGGTTACTCTGGATGCGGCCCTCTCCTTTTGCGAGCATGTCTCACTCTTAGTGTGTTGCTCCTTCTTCTCACTCAGACAAATCAGAGCTGTGTGCCCCTTCCTTGATCCCTTCTCTCTCACCACTCTCCTTCTTTTCCTGGTAATGTCGCATCTCGATTATTGCAACTCTGCTCTTGCCGGTTTCCCATTGTCACAGCTTCATCGATTGCAACTTATTCAGAACAGTGCCACCCGGATCCTGTCACATGCAACTTGTTTTGATCATATCACACCTATTCTCATCAGTCTTCACTGGCTTCCTGTCCAATACCGTATACATTATAAGATACTCATCTCTGTAGACAAGGCCATGTACACACAAACCCCAAGTACCTTTCTGACCTCCTCCAATTCCATAACCCAATTCCATAACCCGGTTCGTATCTGTGCTCTGCCCACATTAGCCGTTTTTGCATGGCCTCCTCGAACAATGCTTATCTGGACTCCACCTGCCACTCTGCTTCTTCTTCCTGGGTCCCTCCCTATGGAACTCTTTCCCATCGGCTCTCTGTCTTGAACCCTCCTTCACCCAGTTCAAGTCACTTCTTAAAACCCACTTGTTCTTCTCTGCCTTCGACCTCCCCTCCCCCTATCCTCTAATCTCTCTCACAGACCTACCCCCTTTCTGGATGTTGCAAATGTCTGTCCTCTGTCTTGTCGCTGATTGTAGTTCCTTTCCTTTCTGGTCTTCGCCCCTCCTTTGAATTTTTCTTTTTGACATTGTAAACTGCTCTGTTGTCATTAAGAGCGGTATATAAAGTGTGTGAATAAAGATAAAGAATATTTGGAAAAACTTAGAGAAGTTAGGAAAGTAGTCAGGAAAGCAATGATGCAAATAGAAGAAAAACTAGCCAATGAAATAAAATAGAGAGGGGGGGGGAGACGTTTTTCAGATATGTTAGTGAGAAGAGGAAGTGCAAAAGTGGTATTATCAGACTCAAGGGTGAAGAGGAGGAATAAGTAGAAGCTAATGAGAATAAACTGGAATTGCTTTACAAATATTTTTGTTCTGTGTTCACAGATGAAGGACCAAGAGGAGGACCTCAAAAACACCCCCAAATAGGAACAGAGGTGAAGGGATCTTGATCAATTTTCAGAATACTGTGTTTATGAGGAGATAGCTAAACTAAAAGTAGGCAAAGCAATGGGGCTGCATGAGATAAATCCGAGATTATAGAAGGAATTTTTGGAATGTTTTAGCAGCTCCACTGTCTGACTTTTCCAGTGCTTCTTTAGAATCAGGAGTGGTCCCAGAAGACAGGAGAAAGGTGCATGTCCCTATACAGAAGAGCAGAAGTAAAGATGGGGCTGAGAATTGCAGGTCGATTAGTCTGACCTCTGTATTGAGTAAATAAATGGAAATGCTGCTAAAACAGAAAACTGTGAGCTTTTTGGAGTCCAATAGATTACACAATCTGAGGCAGCATGGTTTTACTAGGGGCAGATCTTGTCAGAGAAATCTTAATAATTTGTTTGGGTGACCTGAGAGTTGGACTGAGGGAAAGCCCTAGATATGGTATAATTAGATTTCATTAAAGCCTTTGACACCATTCTGCGCTGACAACTTATAAATAAATTGAGCATCCTAGGAATGAACTCTAAAGTGACTGACTGGGTTAGAAACTAGTTGAGTGAGAGGCGACAAAGGGTATAGGTAAGTGGAGCTTACTCTGAGGAAAAGGTTGTAAGCAGTGGTGTGCTGCAGGGATCTGTTCTTGGTCCGATTCTTTCTTTCTTTTCTCTTTTTTAAATTGATTTTCAGAATATCATTACAAGTTAAATCACTTGCAACAGAAAAGGGGGACACTTCTAGAAACATAATACAGAAAAACAGTAAACAGATATAATTCAAAAAGCAACCCCTCCACTAGCCCACAATGTAGGGATCCAAGAAAGGAAAATAAATCAAATTATCCAAGAAAAACTTGCAGACAGCAACAGCCAGATATAAGATTACACAGCCATGAAAACCCACTCATTCGCCCTCCACAGGGCCCTTAGAATTCAAAAAGAAATCAATTGAGAAGGATAAAGAAAAACAAAGGAATTACCTTGCAATTTCACCAAACATTTACATGGATACTTTAGGAAATACAAACCCCTAAGCTGAAGAACTCGTTTTTGTTAATTCCAAGTTTATATCTCCCTTAAGTTCAATGTAACTGCATCTCAATTGAGTTTGCTGTTCTCTGTAAACCACTTTGGCCTAAAGGCGGTGTAGAAAACCTGTTAAATAAATAAAAATAAATATGAGGGTAATAAAACATTTGTCATTTTCCTTTTGACTTACTGTAGTTTAAACCATGTTAATGGTATTAATCTTGAGATTTTCAGGGTGTCATGGTCTACAGTGGCATCTATGATAGTTCTTAAATGAGATGTATGCTGGTATTTTATAAAGTGTATATATTTATTTATTTATTTAACCTGTTTTGTATACTACCTTATCCTTCAATCAAAGTGGTTGACAAGACAACAAAGGCTAACATATTGAGGGTATGGGAAAACAAAAACGATACATTACAATATAAATACAAAACAAAACAGTATACTATATCATAGTGAAATTAATGAAATTAACATAATGGTTAATTTAAGTAATTTTACCAAATGATTCTATAAATAATTAAGTCTTTAAAGATTTGCGAAAGTCCTTAAGGTCTATCTGAGTTCTTAAGTCTTCAGGAATAGAATTCCATAACTCTGGTGCCATAAAGGAAAACACTCTTTTAAAAGTCATTTGGAAGTTCAAAGGAGTATTAAGTTTATTGATATTTTGAGATCGTCTTGGTCTTATGCTCTTGTCTTTTGAAATAATAGATTGTTGAGTATCTGCTGAGGATTGGTGAAAAATTTTGACAATAGTCAATAGGTTTTTATATTTTGCCCTTGCAATAAACGGAAGGAAATGTAACTGTTTGAGGACAGGAGTTATGTGTTCAAATTTTGTAGAGCCAGTTATAATACGCGCAGTGGTGTTCTGAACTAATTGGAGAGGATGGATAGAGTGTTTAGGAAGACCTTGATACAAGATGTTTCCAAAATCAAGTAGAGGTGTTATGACTGCCTGACATACCATGCAAAAGTGATTTGTATTTAGTATTAGTTTTAGTCTTCTTATAATCTTTTAACAATGGTATGCTTTTGACGCAATTTTGTTTATATGAGATTTTAAATTTAAATATTTATCTACTGTTACACCTAAATATCTTACTTCATCTTTAATTTTTATTTATTTAATAAATTGATTTCAATTGGTAGTTTTAAGGACTGGCATTTAAATATGAACATTGATTCTGTTTTATCAGAATTTATTTTTAAGTTGTTATTAAGCCAATCATTCATATCAGCCAAACAGTTATTAATTTTTGTTGTATCAAAAGTATTTTGGTCAATTATAGTATAAAACATAATGTCTTCAGCGTATAAATGATAATTAATTTCATGAAGATTAATAATTTGACATATGGGTTGAATATAAATATTAAAGAGAATAGATGATAAAGCTGAACCTTGAGGTATGCCTTGTCCAATCGAAAAATGAGAGGATTTTTTGTCACCATATTTTACTAACTGTGTACGATTAGTTAGATAAGAGGCAAACCATTTTAATGTATTGTTGCATAAGCCAATATCTTGTAGACGTTGTAACATTATTGTGTGAGACACAGTATCAAAAGCTGCTGAGGAATACATTTTATAAAATAAATGTATATATGGACCATGAAGTACATGCCTATTTACGTCAAGTGCACAAAGGCATCTATGTGTACTTCCACATCTGCAAACAAATTCTGTTAACTTGGTTTTGTAGTAGTTCAGCTTATTCTTTTTTTCCAACTAGAGCTGACTGGTGTTCTAGAATATTTGAAGTGCTGATTTTTCATAGGTATGATTGAGTTCTTAGATTTGGTGCTGGTGTTGGTTGTCCATTTGCAGGGTTTTGTTATGACGCACAATATTTGACAGTATAGAGAGTTGGTGGTATTATCACTGATTTGAAACCAGAATTTGAATGGAATATTTTTTTGTATGTTGAGTTGTAAAGTGAAAGAAACATACTTCTACTCTGCATCCGTTGTTGGGAGAGTTTTATTGGTGAATCTGGGAGTGCTACATATGAATCAGACAAATGAAACAATATACCTCATTCAAAGGCAATTATGTGTTTGCTGGCAAATGCATAATTAGCCTCTGTATTTTCAAAAATATACAGATAATATCCAGCTAAATGGCCAGACATCATCCATAAATTTGTGGACCATGTTAGGGGAGGAGCAAGGGTAAGCCAGAAAATTATCCAGATAGTGGCAATATTTAGCCACTGTTCAGGTAAGTTACATGTTTAGTTTAGACCTGCCAAATAGCAGAGTTTATTCACCAATACTATAAACAAATGTATGAAACACTTCTGGCTCTGGCTCTGCCGCCACAGGTCACTTCCAGCCCCGCCCACAATTCCACTTCTTTTTGTCTGCAAATTAAGCCCCAGGTACACAAATTGAGAGTGGGATACCAGTAGAGAAGGATCAGTGTGGTGAAAGAAAGAGATAAGTGTGATGGAAGAAAGAGATAAGAAGAGAACCAGGATAGCATAGAGCCCTTAAACCAAACCAAGGATAAGGTGGTGATCAACAGTGCCAAAAGCAGAAGAAAGGATTGATTCCTTATATATACATCCCTGCTGAAGCTGGGATGCCCTCTCTACAATGCCACTTTAGATCTACCAAATCAGGAACTGAATTTAAAAAAGAGGAGTGTAAATGCAAGAGAGGAAGAAGGTTGTATTTATTTATTTATTATTATTATTTATTTATTACAGTTGCTTATATACCGCACTATTCGGCATCAGCGCGGTTTACAGTATAACAAAGTGACCAAAACACAAAGTCTGTTTGGTTTTACATCTAACAGGGGTACAAACTTGGAATAACAGGGTTGAACTATATACATGAAATAATAATTCCTATAACAGGGTTGGACTATACAATAAATAATGAGACCGTTGAGCTATATGTAGTACCATGAATACTTAAGACATTGTGAGCATGAGCTGCAGGAAGGCGGTATTTCTTAGGTGGTGCTATCTAGATTCATCGCTGGCAGGGTAGTATTGGAGGAAGAGGTGAAATTTGATTGCTTTCCTGAATTGGGTCAGGTCTACAATAGCTCGAATGTCTGGTGGGAGCGCATTCCAGCATTTGGGGACGTAAAGACTGAAAGCCCTATTTGCCGTTGTGCTATTGTATTTAGTATTTAGTATTGTATGCTTCTATCCCAGTTTCTTCAGTGGAGGAGATAGAATAATCCTGAGGTATAGGGTGTGACCTGTAAGAGAATATATCAAACAATTTAGACAGTGGCCGCCATAGGAATCTTTACCTAAGTGGAATATGAAAGAGGTCTGAGGTTTCCAATGGAAGATGTGCTTTTCTTGGATCTTAAAGGATGAATTGTCCTATGTGCATAGTACACTAAATTCAGTGTAGCTTTGGATGTGGTATCATTTGTGCCATTACAACACTGGGAGGGAGGCATTTGCCCATCTCAGTCCCTTTATTGGGACAATCATTACTGAATGCCACACTTCTTCTAGATGTTCCCAGCTATTGTTATAGAAAACACTACTTGAGTTTATACAATGGCCAGGTTCCTCCTACAGCTTAAGACCTGTGAGTAGTATGTCCTGCCAGGATCCTACAGTTACCACAAAATAAGCTTGTTCTAGTATTTCTTTATATGCCGCTCCCACTCCAGGTCCTGGTCTCCCATTCTCCCATCCCTTAATTTCCTGCAACAAACAGGGTAGTATTCATGGCTAGCGGTGACCCACTACAAGCAGTATGGTGTGCATCTTCACTTGTTTCCTTGATCATGGGCAAAAAGAGTAAGTGGTCTGGAAGCCCAGTGTGATTTGAATCCACCCAAGAAGGTTAGCACACCCCATGCCTACAGGCCCTTGAGTATTGCCTCAGTCAGACTCCTATCCCCCCTAGACTTGTGGATTCCACCACTCAGGCAAGGGAAGTGTTTGGTCCATCCCGGAAACTTGTTCTCTGGCATGGTGTTAGAATATAGGAACGTAAGAACATAACATATGCCATATTGGGTCAGACCAAAGGTCCATCAATCTCAGTATCCTGTTTCCAACAGTGGCCAATCCAGGTCACAAGTGTCTGTCAGATTCCCAAAAGGTAAACAGATTCAATGCTGCTTATTCCAGGGGTAAGCAGTGGATTTTCTGGTCTACTTTTATAATTTTTTATGGACTTTTCCTCCAGGAACTTGTCCAAATATTACAACACTAACAACCTTTACTACATCTTCTGGCAATGAATTCCAGAGTTTGATTACGTGTTGAGTGAAAAATTATTTTCCCCAGGGACAAGCAGGAAGTCAGTCTTCACATATGGATGATGTCAGCGCCGACGGAGCCCACAAGGAGCATTTCCCCAGGTTTCAAAGAAAGTCTTTGGGACATGCTACCATGCATACGTGGTCTCCTTCCCGCCCAAGGGTGCCATCTTACTCTCTCTCCTTTTATCCACGGAACCCAACGGACTTCTGTCCTGTTTCCACGGAAAAACCCCTTGCTAAATATCCTTAAAGTTAGCTTTACCCGGTTTCCGTACCGGTTCCTCTTCCCACTTTGAGCTGGCACTGTCCTCGGCTCTTTTCCCCTTTTTTTGATCGAGGCTTGCCTCGACCAGTCTTTGTGCCTTTTTTTGCCCAGGGGTCAATGACCATGGCCGGGTGTTAACCACCATGTCCCCCAGTGGGTTCAAAAACTGTGACCGCTACAGTCAAACAGTGTCATTGACTGACACCCATGACTGCTGCCTACGCTGCCTGGGACCTAACCATGACAGAGCCTCCTGCGACTTGTGCCAGGCCACGATGCCTATGACCAACATGAAGAGGTCTGAGTTACAGGAAAAGCTGTTCCCCAGTCTGACTCGGCCCAGGCCTCCCCGATGCCGAGCTCCAAGCCTAGCATTTCCCACGAGGCCCGAGCGTCCTCGGAGTCCTGCGGCGACAGCTCTTCCGAGAAAACCTCAGAACTTGAGAAAAAGAAGAAAAAGTCAAAGTCCACCGAGGTTGCACCAGAGAAACCCGGTAAAACTGCCCAGAGGGACTCGGGCGGCTCCAAGAAGCCACCCTACCAAGGTCCACAAGAAGGATTCCTCTGCCAGCGGAGACAATGCGAGGTTCCTCGAGGCCGTAGTCTTCGTTGAGGATGCACTCACCATTGTGCTGGCGCCGGGCCCAAGATCCTTCTGACACTGCTATCCTGGCCCTGCAGCAGGCAATGATGGCTGGTTTGTCTGCATTATCTACCCTGATGACCGGGCCCCTGACTGTGGTGGAGTCCCCAGTCATTGAGCTGAGCACCACCAGCCTCAAGTAAGCCCTCTGCGCCGGTCAAGGTCACAGTCCTGATCCTTGGGTATCCGGTCCTCTCTGGCTAGTTTCCACAACTTGAACCCCAGGTCTTCTGGAGGCCACCGACTCCTCGGCATCAGCCTTGAGGCAGTGGGTCACAGAGCCTCGGATTCATCGTCACCATTCGACTCCGAGTGGGAGACCCATGACAAGGCAACCCCAGAGGCTAAACAGCACCAAGACATTCCCTCCCCTCCAGAGGATGTAACCTTCCATGACTTTGTCAACACATGGCCAGAACTCTCTTGGTGCAGACCGAGGAGGACCCTCACACCAAGGAATTGGAGATCCTCCATTACGAGTCTGTACCCAAGGAAACCGTCATAGTGCCTGTTCAGCCGATCCTTGAGTGGCTACTGCTCAGAATGTGGGAGAGACCGACATCGATGTCGGTGGTGAGCAGTGCCTTGATGCCATGAACTGAGACAAGAAGGGCCCAGGGTTCCACAAATCCCAACTCCCACATAACTCCATGGTTGTCGAGTCAACCATGCAAAAACGTAAGAGCCAAAAGACACACTCTTCTGTTTCCCCCAGAAGGGAGGCCAGAGATCTAGATGCCCTCAGGCCCAAGTGTTACCAGGGCTCGATGCTGGGGTGTTACATCTCTAATCCTGGAACTGTCGAGGTTTTCAGCTGGACTTGTCAGGGAGCTCCTGCAATGGTTCCATTCCCTGACCATGGGGATTGAGGATTGCACCAAATTCCTCTCCCGAGCAGCCTAGGATGGATTCGAGACAGCGGCTCGGGTCACAGCAGCCGGCATCGATACCTGATGCCAGGCCTTGCTACAGTCTTCCAACCTCAAGCAATGGGTCCAAGACAAGTTGCTCTACGTCCTCTTCCCTTCCCCCCCCCCCCCCTCGGCTCTCTCCTGCTTCCATCTGTCCTGCCTATTTAATGGCGTTCCTTTTCTTTGCAAACTATGTTTATTTTACTGTTATTGTACACCGCTCTGATGCCCCAACGCCACGGGCAGTATATCAAGAATTGATAAAGATAGGGAGAACCTATTCAGCAAACCCATGGCTGACAAGGTGGCTGAGATTGAGGGTGACCCGGTGACATGCTAGAGGCTCTCTAAAAAGACCTCATCCCTTCCCCACAGGAAACCAGTGGGGAAAAGACCCCTTTTCCCAAGGAAAAAAGGTCCTTTTCTACAGAGTCACCACTACCAGCCCTTCTCGGGCCAGCAACAAGGTTCTCACCCTAAGAGGCAAGGCCATGGGGCTCCAAAGATGAAAACACCGAAGCCTCAGGCCCCACCTCCTACCCAACCCGAGGGAGCTTTTGACTCCCAGGGCAAGGCCTCCCCTCCCCCAGGAGACCTTCACCAGCCCACAGAGGGCACCTGGCACTCTTTGCCCACAGATGGGCCAACATGACCTCAGACCAGTGGGTACTGCAAGTGGTAAGGGAAGGATACCTCCTCCACCTACAGAAGATACCACTCAGGTTCTTCCCAGGAGAACCGGTTTGACCCCTCCTTCACCAGACCCTTCTGCTCACAAAGCTCGCAGGTCTGATCAGGTACAATGCAGTAGAACCCATACCCAAACACCTATGGGGAAAGAGCTTCTACTCCAGGTATTTCCTGGTCCCAAAGAGAACTGGGGGCCTCTGGCCCATACTAGACCTGTGAAACTCAAACAAGTTTCTGGTGAGGGGGAAGTTCAAAATGCTCTCTCTTGGAACACTGTTGCCTTATTTCCACCAGAGAGATTGGCTGTGCTCCTTGGACCTAAAGGATGCGTACACGTACATCCTGATCCATCCCTCCCACAGACAGTACAGTTAGTGGTAGGAGGAGGGCGCTACCAGTATATGGTGCTACCCTTCTTGCCAAGGGTCTTTACCAAATGCCTGGCGGTGGTAGCCACGCCCACCTGCGCCTACAAGGGGCCTTCATCTTCCCCTACCTAGGCGACTGGCTGATCATGGGCGGCACAGCTGCAGAGGCCAGTCAGGCAGCACAGCATGCTTCCCTCCTCCTGCAGCACCTGGAGTTTGTCATCAACTACCCCAAATCCCATCTCTTTCCAGCCCAAAATCTGGAGTTCATAAGTGCTCAGCTCAACATGCTGCAAGTCAAGGTGGTCCTCCCCAGAGACAGGGCAGAATGCCTCCGACAACTGACAGGGGAGGTACAACGTCGCTGATCAGTGCCAGCTCATCTCCTCTTCCACCTACTGGGCCATATTGCCTCTTATGGACAACGTAATGCATTCAGCCCGCTTGCACATGTGGATAACCCAGTGGTGCCTCTGCTCACAAGCTATGGGCAGGCTACAGAACAGGGTCAGGGTTACCCACCAACTGGTGGAGTCCCTCAACTGGTGGCAATACTTCTGCCACCTCTTGGTGGGAATGCCTTTCCAGGCACCCGCACCTCAGAGAATCCTGATTATGGATGCATCCCTCCTAGGTTGGGGGGGTGCATTGCGGGGACCACTGCGAGCAGTATACCTCCCGGGCCAGTATAGTTGCCTAGCGGACAGGCTGAGCAGAGTCCTTCAGCCGCACGAGTGGCGCTTGAACCCCAAGGTGGCCAAGAGGCTCTTCCACCTCTGGCACAGGCCCATGGTGGATCTATTTGCCTCTCTGGACAACACACAGCTGCCTTGCTTCTGCTTATGCCAACCGCACCTGGAAAGAGTGGCGGCAGATGCCTTCCTGATCTTGTGGTCCGAGGGCCTACTCTGTGCATTCCCACAGACCTCCCTGGTCACCAGGATATGGCACATGGCCCTGCATTCCCCTTGGGCCATCCCTGGGTACCAACGTCACTCATATGTGAAGACTGCATTCCTGCTTCTTCCTGGAGATAAAATCTGTCTTAGGAAATTTAAGAAGGAATCAATCCAGTCCATATATTTTTAAGGGCTGGTTTTCCAGACTTAAAGGTTGTGGGGAGGGGAATTGAGATGTCCAGGTCAGGATGTGCGAAATCCCATCTGTATTTTATAAAGGCTCTGACAAACACAGAACAAAATATATGTGAGGACGTGCTGATTGCCAGCACATCGAACAGGAGCAACAATTTTAAAAAGCTGCACATGGGGGAAAAGAGCATCCTGCTTTTCCCCAGCTGTGTGTGAGAAAAGATTTTTAAACACACTTTCAGCAATGAATTTGACTTTCTCACTTTTGGATCCTTTTTCATCTAAGTTGGTGAAAGACCTTGGTTTTGGTCTCTGTTCATGTATTCTTTTAATGATGAATAGCCTCTTATTGCAGAGTATTGTACCATCTGCCTGGAAAGAGGCCACTATTTGATCGATTAAGGTTAAGATTTTAGATCATACTTCACCAGTTAATTATCTTTTTATTTCTAACATCTAATTTATTGTTAAAGTTGTTGAGAAAATACTCTTATTTCAACTTAGATAACACAGGTACACTACCAAAAAACTGCCTCCAGTTTTGCAACTGATTCCTATAGATTTTGGGGTGCTGAATCCAGGAAAAATAGCCAAAATGTTCCATCACGTCACGTTTTCTTGCAAAATTAGATTTCTTACCCATATAAGGAATGTTCACATAATTTCTTTTTAGCCGACTGCAGTTTATTTTCTTGGCCCAAAATAGAGGTTGTAATGGTTAACTAACTAGAAACACTCCCTCATGATATTTTAGAGTGTTTTGTATTCATTTTATACATTAACAGGACAATTGGGAGGCGGGGGGGCTAAATCCAGTACTCGCGCTGACGCATGTTCTTTCCTGTTCGCCTCGCCTTGTTCGCTCGCTCGCTCAAACACGGTGGTTGCGACATGAACGTTCCTGTCAAATTTCAGTTTCTTGCAAGTTCATTATTACCTTTTGTTTGCTCAGTCGTAATCCAGCTTTATTCCGAAGTGGTGCACTACAGTTGTAGTTTGCAGTGCTGTGTATTTGTGATGGCTCACAGAGCCAGAGGTTGCGTCAACTCTCCGGACAGTTTTTGTTTTATTTGTGGGGAATATACCGTGAAAAAGCGGCAGAGGAACATTTCTGCATTTATTAAAAAAGTATATTTTGCCTATTTCGGTTTGAAGTTAGGCGATCAAGACAAACCGTGGGCTCCTCACCAAGTGTGCAAGACATGTGAGGAAGATCTACGCTTATGGATGAAAGGTAAAAAACAAGCATTTCGTTTTGGAATACCTATGATGTGGCGTGAACAAAGAGACCACAGCAGTGACTGCTATTTTTGCTCTTGCATTGTGAAGGGATACAACTTAAAAAATAAGAACGTAATAAGTTACCCCAACCTTCCCTCAGCAATTAGGCCTATGCCTCATAGCAACGATGTACCTGTGCCTGAATCACCAAAATCTTTGGATCATATTTGTGTGGACGGTTCTGATCATGATGAGACTCATCAGATGGCTTTTCCCGATGAGTCCAGTACTTCCGAGTTTGAAACTGAACCAGATCCGAAACCTGAACTTTTCTCTCAAGCTGAATTGAATGATTTAGTCCGGGATTTAGGACTCCCAAAAGATGCTGCCCAACTGCTAGGTTCTCGGCTTAAACAGAAAAATCTATTGTCACCAGGAACAACTTTTTATTGGTACCGCAACCGCGAGACACAATTTTTGAAGTATTTCAGCAAAGAGGAAGATTTGGTATTTTGCAACGATATATACGGAGTGATGGAAAAGTTTAAACTCAAGTATGATCCTGCTGAATGGCGGCTGTTCATTGATTCATCAAAAGACAGCATAAAAGGTGTTCTTCTTCATAATGGCAACACATTCGCTTCAGTTCCTATTGCTCACTCTGTTATTCTCCAAGAAAAATACGAGAATTTGGCCCTGATTCTTCAGAAGATTCGTTATGATGAGCATAAGTGGATGATTTGTGGAGACTTTAAAATTCTATCCATGCTATTAGGGCAGCAATCCGGTTTCACCAAATATCCCTGCTTCCTTTGCTTGTGGGATAGCCGGGCCCGCGACCTACACTGGGGGAAAAAAGACTGGCCAATTCGGGAGTATTTGAGACCCGGTGAGAAAAATGTTCTTCATGAGAGCTTGGTACCTCGTGATAAAATTCTATTACCACCTCTCCACATTAAGTTGGGTCTCATTAAGCAATTCATCAAGTCCCTTCCAAAAGATGGTGAGTGCTTTCGGTACCTTTGCTCAAAGTTCCCCCGACTTTCTGAAGCAAAGCTAAAGGAAGGAGTGTTTGTTGGCCCTGATATAAGGAAACTCATTTCAGATGGAGCATTCGCTGAAACGATGTCTGAGAAGGAAAAAGAAGCCTGGGATTCCTTCAAGGATGTTGTTCTCAAATTCTTGGGGAACAGGCGGGATGAGAACTATAAGGATATTGTTGCCAGGATGCTCAATGCCTTCAAAGAACAAGGCTGTAACATGAGCCTGAAAGTCCATTTCTTGCACTCCCATGTGAACTACTTTCCCGAAAACTTGGGGGCATACAGTGAAGAACAAGGTGAAAGGTTTCACCAGGACATCAAGGACGCAGAGAGAAGGTACCAAGGAAGATGGAACACCACTATGATGGCTGATTTCTGCTGGTTGCTGCTGCGGGAAACCCCAGATGAAAAATACGCCAAGCAGCGCACCAAGAGAAGCATTCGGGGGAAGAAGAAACGGGCCCACCAGGAGATTGATTGACCCAAGAATGACTTTAAAATCTAAACTGTGTTGACAAATATCGTGTTTTTACTAAACTTTGAAATAAAAATTTGCTAGTTATTACCACAGTGTCGGATCTCATTTATTAGAATTTTATTTTCACACCATCGGGTGTTTGTCTTCATGTATTGCAATGGTGCGGTTTGCGTTTTCTATTCTTACATACATACCTGTACAACATTTTTTGCACATTGCTTTGCTTTGTGTCTAACCTCGCTCTTATATGCTCAATGTTTGTGCACATGTATGTGGCTGTTTTAAGTGCAGACAATTTTGCTACCATCACAGTGTGTTTTGTTGACATTACTCTATTCTTATGTGCTGCCTTGTTACAATTTTCTTTATTCTTATTTGAATAACTACTAAACAATTAGTATAAAGAATTCATCCAAGAAACTTTTATCTCGATCGCACTCAATCTGAAACATTCACCTCAAACTGCTAACCCAATGTAGCAAAAAATCTGTACGTGATGGAGCAAATTGGTTACCAGATTTGGATTCAGCACACCAAAAAACGTAAAAATCAATCGAAACATTAGAGGCAGTTTAAAAAAAATTTTTTTTAGTATACCTGTGTAATTTCTTGCATCCTCATCAGAGTTCCGGGAGAATTAACACAGAAACCTGCCTGTTAGCTCTTACAAGGGAAGTTTAGGATTATTTGGAAAGAGGACGTTATTCTCTCCCTTGATTTGTCTTCGGCATTTGATTTGGTTAACCATCGGTTACTTATTAACCATCTTATTGAACTTGGACTTATAGGCAGGAGTGGAGGAGTGGCCTAGTGGTTGGGGCAAGGTACTTCAGGCTGGAAGGTCGGGGGTTCAAATCCCACTAGAGGACAGCAACCTTGGGCCGGAAGGACTGGGGTTTCTAGTCCCACAGGTGCTCCTTGTGGTCTTGGGCAAGCCACTTAACCCTCCATAGCCCATGTTCCCTGTAAAATAGTTATCTCCAAGTTATAATGCCCTGTTCAATGTAATTTCAGTTTGTTCAATATAAACCGCACTGATGCAGAATAGCACGGTATATAAGAGAATATAAATAAAATAAAATATACATCCAAGTCTCTTTCTTGGACAATATGACATTTCAGGTTTTTTGGAGATTAGTTGTAGCTTTTACTCATGCCTTAGATGTGGAGTTCTTCAAGATCAATAATAGCAGCTATTTTGTTCAGTCTGTTCTTGAGACCATTAGCAGAACTCATTTAGGTTCAGGGACTCAGCGGATACTATTTCACTGAGGATATTCAGTTGATTGTTTGTGTCGATCCAAATTGCCCCGATCTGACGTGCTTTACAAAGATGAAGTACTGGTTGGAAGATCATTGATTAAAGCTTAACATCACCAAATCATGGGCTATGTGGCTTTCTGGATTATTACGCACTCTATTAGAACCTTAATTAATGGTCAGCCTTTTCTCAAGGACCAAGCAGGAAGTCAGTCCTCACAAATGGGTGACATTGGCACCGACGGAGCCCTCGTGCGGAGCATTTCCCCAGCTTTCAGAGAAAGCCTTTGGGAATGCAGCACGCATGCGCGGTCCCCTTCCCGCCCAAGGGTGCCATCCTGCTCAGGCTTCTTTTTTCCGCAGAGCCCGACGGACGTGTTTCTTTTTCACCCGAGAAAAAAGTTGATTTTCTGCGTGGATCCGTGTTTTCTTCGGTTCGACGCCCGTTTTCCCTTTCCCGCCTGGGCCCGGTACACCGGTATCGAGCCCGGACTTCATTTTTCAGTTTTTGTACTTTGTGACTAGCGTTCGCGCCATTTTTCTATTTTTCACTGGCAGCCCTGTCTATTGACCTTGCAGGGGCCCTTTTTCTCCCGATGGCTGCCAGCGGGTTTAAAAAGTGTTATCGGTGTAAGAAACTTATGTCTCTCACCGACACACATGACTGCTGCCTCCGCTGCCTCGGGCCCGATCATGACCCGATGATCTGTGGCCCATGTGGGAAAATGTCCTCAAAGGCATTGAGGAGCCATCAGCATCAGAAGGAAAAAATCTTCTCTGACTCTGCGTCCGTCCGGGCCCGGACTTCGTCAGAGGCCTCGACGTCTCGGGACTCCAATCCCGTGCATCGCCGGGGTTCCTCTGAGAGGGGGTCTCCCTCGCGGGAGCACCACAGGAAGAAGAAACCCGTGAGGGCGGCATCGGTGGACGCACTTGGCTCCTCGAGGGCCAGGTCGCATAGCCCCGAGCGCCGTCCCGGGTCTTCGGAGTCGGAGAGGCCTGCCAAACAACCTTGTGAGGAGACCGAGTCCCAGAGTCACGTGAGTACTGTAGTCCTCATGGACTCTCCTCCGGGGGAGCCAACGTCGGGGCCCGAGTTGGGGGCTGCTGAGTCTCCTGAGCTTGGACTCAGGTTGATGGCCTTGGAGAGCAGCTTGGCTGCCTTCATGGAACAGCAGCAGGCACTGATCGCCGGTCTCACCGGTGCATCTGCCCCGACCACCCGGACCTCGACGTCCAAGTCGACCCCGGAGGCCGAGCCGATCCTCGAGTCCATGCGCTCTCGAGTCGATCCTCGGCCAAGGTCTCCCTCGGCCTCCCATTCGGGACCGAGGTCGTCGACGCCAGTACCCTCGGCGTCGGGGTGGATGGCATCAGTGCCTGCCTGACCGGAGCCGCTCAATTCCTCCTCCGAAGGGTCGGGCTGGGAAACCGAGGACGAGGAGTCCCTGGACACCTTCCAGACCCGGTGTGTCCCTTCGGACTCACCGGAGTCCGAGCCTCGGAGACGGTCGCCCCGGAGTACACCCAGTTCTCGGACTTCGTGCGGGACATGGCCAAGGCCTTGGCCTTCCCTGCGGATCCCGAGGAGGAGCCTCGAGCCGAGGAGCTCGAGGCCCTGCAGTATGACTCACCTCCCAAGGAGGCCTTTACTGTACCGGTTCCTCCGATGCTGGAACGGTTGCTCTTCCGCATATAGAAGGCGCTGGCCTCGACACCGGTTTTGAGCAAGTAGGTCTATTCCATCTATTGAGTCTGCAAGAGCCCCGGGTTCCAGAAGGTACAGCTATTTCACCATTCCATGGTTGTGGAATCGGCCATGCATCGGCTGAAGAGTCAGAAGATGCACTCCTTGGTGCCTCCCGGCCAGGAGGCCCGGAACCTGGATGCCCTCGGTAGAAAGTGCTTCCAGGGCTCTATGCTTGCTTGCCGTTTCCAAACCTACCAGCTGTACATGGGCATGTACCTTCGAGACCTGGAAAAGGAGATTGCCGGGTTCTCTGCTGGTCTCTCCGAGGAACCTTTGCAGAGGTTCACAGCCTTGTCAACTGGGATCCGCGAATGCTCGAAGTTTATGTCTCGAGCAGCTTATGATGGCTTCGAGGCTTCGGCCCGTGTAGCCGCGGCCAGCATCAGTGCACGCCGTCAGGCCTGGCTATAGTCATTGGACCTCGAGCCATTTGTGCAGGACAAGTTGGTCGATGTCCCCTGTCAAGGTGAAAACCTCTTTGGCAAGCCCATGGCTTAAAAAGCTGCAGAACTCGAGTCCGAGACTCTCACCAGGACAAGGCTGTCCAGGAAAACCTCTACCCCTTCTCAAAAGAAGAAGGGCTCGGGAAAAAAGTCATTTTACCCAAGGAAGTCATCTTCCTACAAAACCTATCCTCAGTACCAGGCCTCCACAGCTCCCCAACAGGGTCAGCAGGCCAAGGGGCAGGGACATGGGCCCCGTAGGCAGAAAACCCCCAAGCCACCAGCTCCGGCTCCTGCACAGCAGGGAGCGGGGTTTTGACTCCAGTGGCATAGCCTTTCCTCCTCAGCTGGCCTCTCTCAGCACAGGAGGCCAGTTGACCCTATACACCCACAGGTGGTCGGCCGTAACAAAGGATACCTGGGTGTTAAGCATAGTCCAGAGAGGCTATCTGCTCCACTTCCACCAGGTAACCCCCTCTTACTTTCCAGGGGAGCCTCCAAGACTCCCTCTTCACAGGAACCTACTCCTGCAGGAGTTAGCAAGTCTTCTAAAGGATCAGGCGGTGGAACTGGTGCCCCAACACCTGAGAGGTCAAGGCTTCTACTCCAGATACTTCCTGGTACCAAAAAGGACAGGAGGCCTCAGGCCCATCCTAGACTTGCGAAATCTAAACAAGTTCCTGCAGAGGGAAAAGTTCAAGATGCTTACCCTTGGAATCCTGCTGCCCTACCTCCAGCAGGGAGATTGGCTATGCTCCTTAGACCTAAAGGATGCTTATACTCACATCCTTATTCATCCAGACCACAGGCAATATCTCAGATTTGTGGTGGGAGGAAACCATTTTCAGTACCGGGTGCTCCCTTTTGGCCTAACCTCCGCCCCCAGGGTTTTCACCAAGTGCCTGGCAGTGGTGGCAGCCTACCTCAGGGTTCAAGGACTCTTCGTCTTTCCAGACCTGGACGACTGGCTCATCAGGGGTCAGTCTCCACAGGAGACCAATCAAGCCACCCTCTGAACTATCTCTCTTCTCCAACATCTGGGATTTGTCATAAACTTTGCAATGTCCACTTTACGCCCCTCACAGAACATGGAATTCATAGGAGCAAGACTGGACACCCTTCAGGCAAAAGCTTTTTTGCCTGTGGATAGGGCCCACAGACTGATGGATTTGGCCAGACAATTCCGCAGCAATTCTCTGGTCTCCACCAGACAATTCCTGAGGCTCTTAGGCCACATGGCATCCACGGTCCATGTAACTCTAAATGCCCATCTGCATATGAGACCAGCTCAGTGGGGCCTCAGGACTCAGTGGCTGCAGGCCACAGGAAACCTGACGGACAAGGTGAGGGTGTCCCAGCTGCTAGCGTCTTCTCTGCAGTGGTGGCTTCATCTTCCGAATCTGGTGCAAGGAGTGCCTTTTCAGACACCTTCACACTCCCAAGTGCTCTCAACCAATGCTTCTCTTCAAGGTTGGGGTGCACATTGTCAGGGGGCATGCACTCAGGGCCGGTGGTCTCCATGGGAGGCCGCACAGCAGATCAATCTCTTGGAGCTGAGAGCTATCCGCTTAGCCCTGCGGACTTTATCTCATGTCCTCTCTCACCAGTCCGTCTTAGTTCAGACTGACAATCAAGTTGCTATGTTCTATGTGAACAAACAGGGGGCACAGGGTCCCGCCTTCTCTGTCAGGAGGCACAGGACCTGTGCTCCTGGGCAGTCAATCATGGCATACTTCTCAGGGCGGTCTATCTCCCTGGGTAGGAGAATTGCCTGGCAGACAGATTGAGCAGGATTCTACAGCCGCACGAATGGCAGTTGAATCCTCTGGTGGTTCAACAAATCTTTCTAAGATATGGGGTCTTCCAACCATAGATCTTTTTGCCAGTCCACTGAACTGTCAACTGCCCAGGTTCTGCTCCCGACAGCCACGTCCTCTCAGACTAGCAGCGGATGCGTTTCTCATTCCGTGGTCTACAGGCCTACTATATGCGTTTCCTCCCACGCCTCTAGTACCCAAGACACTGTTCAAAGTGATCCGGAACAAGTCCTCGGTGATCCTGGTGGCCCCCAGGTGGCCAAGGCAACCGTGGTTCCCACTTCTTTTGCAAATGGCGGTGGACACTCCTCTTCCTCTGGGGATGTAACCAGATCTCCTGTCTCAGGAACATGTATCTATCTTACATCCCAACCTCCAGTCCCTCAATTTGTTGGCCTGGCTGCTGAAAGGGTAGTTCTAGCACCTTACTGCTGCATAGGGAAGTGGAGGACGTGGTCTTGGCCTCTAGGAGGCAGTCCACCTGAAAGTGTTATGCCTTCAAGTGGTGTAGGTTCTCCACCTGGTGCACTCAACACAAGGAGCATCCTTTCTCATGCCTGGTACCAGTAGTGCTGCAATATTTGCTTCATCTGTCCAACCTAGGCCTTAAATCCAACCTTGTTCGTGTCCATTTCAGTGCTCTCTCAGCGCACCACTCACCGGTGGAGGGCCAGTCTCTCTCAAGCCACCCTTTGGTGACTTGCTTCCTCAGAGGCCTGCTTTTGCTTAAGCCTCCTGTTCGACCACCTGCCCCTGAGTGGGATTTGAATGTGTTCTTGCAACAGCTTACTTGCCCACCATTTGAACCTATGGCTACTTGCCCTTTGCGCTTTCTCTCCTGGAAAGCGTTGTTTTTGGTGGCTCTTACCTCAGTAAGACGAGTGAGCGAGCTTCAAGCCCTGGTGTCTGATGCACCAAACACTAGGTTCTATAGGAACAGAGTAGTCTTGCGGACTCATCCTAAGTTTCTTCCAAGGTTGTCTCCTCCTTCCACCTCAGTCAGGAGGTGGTTCTTCCGACTTTCTTTTCCAGGCTGCATGCCAGCCGGGCTGAGATGGTCTTGCATACCCTGGACTGTAGGAGGGCGTTATCCTTCTACCTTGACCGTACGCAGGGACACCGAAGGGCTGTTCAGCTCTTCGTCTCTTTTGATCCTAATAAACTGGGGTTGCCTGTCTCCAAGCGTACCTTGTCCATCTGGGTGGCTGACTGTATCTCCTGGTCGTATAGGGCAGCCGGCCTCTCCTTGCAGGGTCGAGTCACGGCCCACCATGTCAGGGCGAAGGCTGCGTCAGTGGCTCATCTCCGCTCTGTTCCGTTGGCAGACATCTGCCAGGCCGCTACTTGGTCTTCAAGCCAGACCTTTCCGGCCCACTACTGCCTCGAGAAGGAGTCCCGCAGGGACAGTGCTTTCGGGCAGGCGGTACTCCGTAATCTCTTTGAGGTATAGGCAACCTCTACCCTCCGGCCCTCGTGTTGGGCTACCGTACGGGGGCGATATCAGAGAAGATTCTTTTCGCACGTGCTGAGGCTCTAGAGGGAGCTCATTTTTCAGCTTTGGATTCTCGGTAGCCTTAAGCTGGTGAGTCCCATATGTGAGGACTGACTTCCTGCTTGGTCCTGGAGAAAGCGTAGTTACTCACCAGTAACAGATGTTCTCCAGGAGCAGCAGGAATCAGTCCTCACAACCCTTCCTCCTCCCCTTGGAGTTGCAGTCATATAATTCATTTTTGTTTTTTGTTGTCTTTAGCTATGTCATCAGACTGAGCAAGATGGCACCCTTGGGCAGGAAGGGGACCGCCCATGCGCGCTGCATTCCCAAAGGCTTTCTCTGAAAGCTGGGGAAATGCTCCGCAAGAGGGCTCCGTCGGCACCGACGTCACCCATATGTGAGGACTGATTCCTGCTGCTCCTGGAGAACACCTGTTACAGGTGAGTAACTACGCTTTCCTCTGCCGAAATTCCTTAAGCTTCTGGGGTGTCTTTTTGACCCACAACGATGGCCAAAGGTCAGCAATAAATAGAGCTTGCATTGTCTAAGAGCCTTAAGGCCTTATTTAGAAGACGCACTGACCATCTTGGCCCACACATTAGTCATTAGTCATGTTGATTATTGCAATTCTCTTTATAATGGTCTAAGAGTAGTTCTGTTGAATAGATTAAAATTGGTTAAAAATAAAGCCATTACCTTTGGAAAAAATATGTGATCATGTAACACCATTTATTTGTTGACTGGTTATTTAGAGTTAAATTTAATTCTTAAATCCTACATATAAACCGTTATGCTCTGGTTTAACCCTTTACTTACCTGATAAGTTGCTTTATATAATAATACAGATAAGTACAACATTCCCAGAATAGCAATCTCTTTGCTCTTTCCCCTCCTGTGAAGGCACAGCTTGGGTCAACCCTAAACTCAGCTTTTTTACTATTTGACACCTTCATTTTAAACAGCTTCAAAGACCTATTTATTTGAAAAAGCCTTTGGCTATGGCTGACAGCTTCTTTGTGGTGGTCCACGAGGTGGGCTATTGTTCTTGCTTCTTGATTTTGTCTTACTGATTTTGTTTTCAAACTACTGTAATTTGTATGTATATTTTTGTTTTATTATTTAGCATGTATTTTGTTTATTGTAAATGTATTTACTATTTCATATTGTAACCACTTTGATAGTAATGAAAGATGGGATAGAAAATCTTAAATAAATATTAAAAAAAAAAACTTTTGCACTCTTGCCTGTTTGATCTCCTCACACTCGCACACAAAATCTTTTGCTTTCCCATCTTTGCCCCATCTCTCCCTGCTTCTGCTCACTTCACCCATCACTGCAGCAGCATGTTCCCCCACCTCTCCCTGATGATTGATTCTGACTAGCAGAATGAGCTAATCAGAAGCAAGCGGTAAGGAATTAATTGCAGCTGCAAACAGAGAGCTTTCTCCAGGCCCTTTTTTTATCCTTTGCTTTAGTGTCCCCTGTGTTCTCAGTTGACACAAGAGTAAGCAGGACTGACTGAACTGAGAGAAGGGTGGCCACTGGTTTGGAGTCCAAAGCAAGAGCTGAAAGGTTCTTTACAGCTGCTGCTGCAAATTCTTCCCACCCCTCCACCCACCTCGTAGACTCATTCTGCTTGCAAGAACCAATTAGTTGGTGAAGCAGGGAACATATTTTTTCTAAGCTTCTTATTCGAGGCACCAGTGAGTACGTCATCAGTTGAGGTCAAAAGGAAAATTCTTCCATCACTGTTTAGGTTCATTCCTCTAAGGAAGTTCCCTTCAAGGCCAGGGTAGTTCCTTGTAACCTCAGGCCATAAGACATAGCAATGTAACACCAATTCTCCAGTAACAAGCAGGAAGTCAGTCCTCACTTATGGGTGATGTCGGCACCGACGGATCCCGCGTGGAGAAATTCCCAAGCTTTCAAAGAAAGCCTTTGGGTTTGCCGCCACACATGCGTGGTCCTCTTCCCACCCAAGGGTGCCATCTTGCTCAGTCTCCCTTTTTCCACAGAGCCCTTCGGACGCATGTCCTCGTCCTGCAGAAAAAGTGTTTCGTTTTTTGGCCTCAGGCCTATTACTTTTCCGATTGCACTGGTCCTGTACCCCTCCTTCCCCTGCTCTATCCTTTTTGAGCAATTAGGGGACATTTTTCCTAGCATTTTGGTTGTTAACGGGCTTCGCGCCCTTTTTTCTCCCAACTGCTGGCTGCGTGGGTCTTCGACCTTGCGAGGGCCATTTTTGCCCCTATGGCCACCGGATTCAAAAAAATGCGATAGATGATCCAAGAACATGTCAGTTACGGACACCCATGACTGCTATCTTTGGTGTCTCAGGGCCGACCATGATCCAGAGCTCTGCTCACTTTGTAAGAAAATGTCCTCCAAAGCCCTGCTCGGTCATAAGCAGAAGTCTGAAGATATTTTCAGGAAGGCCGCCTCGGAATCCCCGGTGGCACCCTCGGTCATCTCTCCTCAGGTGGGACCCCCCACCTCAGCCCCGCGTTCAAGGCAGCACTCCGACCAGGTGTGCCCTGAAGTGGAGCAGCGTAAAAAGAAGAAGGCCTTGAAGTCACTGTTGGGGGCCCCCGACAAGCGCTCGCGCTCCCACGCTCGGTCGCTTAGCCTCCGTCAGCATTCCCGAGAGTCAAACAAGGAGCGGCCCCGCAAGGTACCTCGTACAGATATGGAGGCTTCGGCAATGGCGCCCGTTATCCTGAGGGCCATCTCGGCAAAGACCCCCTCTCCTCCTCGATGCCCGACCCAGTGACCCCGGTGTCGGCATCACAGGGCCCCATGCCCACGTGAGAGTCCCAGATGCTGGTGCTAGAACGCAACGTTTCTGCATTCATCGCTTCCCAGCTGACGTTCACAGTCAGCTTCACTTGCCCACACCTAGAGACCAAGGTTCCCTTGCGTGGGACACTGAAATCCACCCAGGAAACTCCTGAGAGCCATGGGCCTCATGAGGGTCCTCGGTGTCGGTCTTGCTTTCATTCCCATTCCTCGGGGGCGAGATCCTCCAGGGCCTCTGGCTCCAAGTGGGTCTCGGCTGCAGGACGGAGCGACCATCCAGGATCGGATTCCTCATCAGACTTCTCGGACTGGGAGTCCGATGGTGATAGCTCTCCGGAAACCTGTGCCCATCGGGACCTTCCGTTGGACTCCTCTCCACCCGCATTTCAGCAGCGCTTGCCACCCGAGGACACCTCCTTCCTGGTGTTTGTCCAGGATATGGCATGGGCTCTCAACCTGGCCACCCAGACTGAGGAGGATTCTCAAGTTGAAGAGCTCAACATTCTTCAGTATGAGTCCCCACCTCGGAAATCTCTTACTGTCCCGGTTCCTCACATCCTGTCTAGGCTGCTACTCTGCATGTGGGAGGCACCTGCCTCGGTTCCCATTGTGAGAAAACGCCTCAACACCATGTACAAGGTACAGCGCGGCCCCGGGTTTTGAAAAACCCAGCTTCCTCACACATCCATGGTGGTGGAATCGGCCATGAGGAAATAAAAGAGCCCAAAGTCACATTCTTCGGTTCCTCCAGGCAGGGAGTCAAGCCCTCTACACCCTATGCCGCAAAGTCTACCATGGGTCCATGCTCTCCTTCCGTATTCAGGCATACCAGCTATATACGGGCATGTTCTTGTGCGACCTGGCCAAGGAACTCGGGGGTTTCTCTGCAGGCCTTGAGGGTGAACCCCTCAATAGTTTCCGGACCATGTTAAAGTCCATCGCGGAGTGCTCAAAGTATATCTCCCATGCCACCTACGGTGGATTCGAGTCCTCAGCTCAAGTGGCGGCTGCTGGCATTGAGGCTTGTTGCCAGGAATGGCTTCAATCCTCGGATTTGGAGCAGTGGGTATAGGAGAAGCTCCTGGACGTACCCTGCCTCGGTGAGCAGCTGTTTGGCAAACTGATGAAGGACAAAGCCGCTGAGATAGAGACGGAGTTATTCATCCGAACCCGTCTCTCACACAAGACCTCCACCCTCCTTCGAAAGAAACAGCAAACTAAAAAGCCTTTCTTTCCAAGGAAGGGCCTGCCCTACCAGGGCTACCCACCATACTCACCCACTCCCATGCCGGCAACTGCAGCACAAAGGAAGCCCGGGCCCTAGGGCCACCGTAAGCTGAAAGGGCCCAAGGCTCAAACCTCGGCACTGCCTCAACCCTCACAGGGGTTTTGATGCCACCTGCATAGACTTTCACCCCCCCCCCCGGCAACACAGCAGCCAGTGGGGGGGATGCCTGTCCTCCTTTGCCCCTCAGTGGGCTTTCATCACCTCGGACACCTGGGTCCTCCTGGTAATCTGAGATGGCTATTGCCTCCGCTTGGACAGGCTTCTCCCTCCCTTCTCCCTGGTGGAGCCTCCTCAACTCCCCATGCATCAGGTCTTCCTGCAGCGGGAATTAGTCAACCTCCTCGTCCAATGGGCGGTCAAGAGGGTGCTGGCACACCGCCAAGGTCGAGGCTTTTATTCCCGGTACTTCCTCATCCCGAAAAAGACAGGGGGGTCTGCAGCCCATCCTCGACCTCTGAAAACTAAACAGGTTCCTGGTGCGGGAAAAGTTCAAGATATTATCCCTTGGCATTCTGCTGTCCTTCCTCTGGCAGGGCAAATAGCTATGCTCCTTAGGTTTAAAAGACGCGTATGCCCACATTTTGATCTACCCCCCAGCACAGGCAGTACCTGCACTTCAGGGTGCAGGGGGAGCACTTCCAGTACAGGGTGCTCCCCTTTGGCCTCGTGTCCCCCCCTCCGCCTCCCGCGGTTGCCACCTCCCTCAGGCGACAGGGCGTGCCGGTCTTCCCTTGACGACTGGCTGGTCACAGGATCCTCGGTCGAGGAAACCCGCCTGGCGACGTTGCGCATGATCCTTCTGCTCGAGCACCTGGGCTTCTTGGTAAACTATTCCAAGTCCCACCTTGAACCAGTGCAGGCCTTAGAATTCATTGGCGCATACCTCAAGACTCAGCGGGCAACCGCTTTTCTGCCAGCGGACCATGCCGACCGCCTCTGAGCCCTAGCAGCCCAGGTTCAGATCACCTCTCGGGTGACAGCCCGGACTGTGCTGTGCCTCCTGGGGCACATGGCCTCTACCATCCATGTGGTTCCCCACACCCGCCTGCACATGCAGACGGCCCAGTGGTGCCTCAGTGCCCAGTGGAGCCTGTCCATCGGCCACCTCAGGGACCCCATCTGGGTCTCTCACAACCTTGCCTGTCCCTGGACTGGTAGCAGGACCCCCGCAACCTTCTCCGGGGTTTGCCCTTCCAGGCACCACAGCACAAGCTAGTGCTGACTACGGATGCCTCCCTACTGGGGTGGGGAGCCCACTGTGGTGCGTTTTGGATGTAGGTATAATGGTTGCCCGAGGAGTCTCAACAGCAAATAAATTTGCTCGAGCTCAGGGCGGTTTGGTGGGCCCTAATAGCCTTCGAGGATTACCTCAAGTGAATGTCAGTGCTCGTGCAGACCGACAACTGAGTGGCGATGTTCCATCAACAAGGAAGGGGGCAGAGGATCATGCCCCCCTGTCGGGAAGCGGTCCTCCTTTGCTCCTTCGCCTTCCATCGGGGAATGACCCTCAGAGCGGTCTATCTCATGGGCCAGGAGAATGTCCTCGCAGACATACTCAGCAGGATCCTCCACCCTCACGAATGGTGGATGGACCCGGGGGTGGCCAGCTGGCTGTCCCATCAGTGGGGAACTCCAACCATGGACCTATTTGCCAGCCCATCAAACGCACAGCTTCACCGCTTCTGCGGCTCGGTACCACACCCGAGCAGGGAAGGCCCGGATGCGTTCCTTCTAAGCTGGTCTTCCGGCCTGCTCTATGCATTCCTTCCCACTCCTGTCATTGCGAGGATCCTCCACAAAGCTCAGCGGGAACGGTCATCGATGATCCTCATAGTCCCCTCGTGGCCTCGACAGCCATAGTTCCTGCTCCTGCTTCGGCTGTCGTCAGAGCTTCCAGTCCTCCTGGGCTGTGCCCTGGGCCTGCTAACACAGGAGGAGGGGTGGGTACTACACTCGAACCTGGCCTCGTTATCCCTCACAGCCTGGCGACTGAACTGGTCTCCCTAGTCCCACTGAACCTCCCAGAGAAGGTCAAGGAGGTCCTCCTCTCATTGAGGAAAATCTCGACTAGGCGAGCTTACGCTTTCAAGTGGCTACGTTTCTCAGTCTGATGCTCCGAGCTCTAGGTTGACCCATTCTCCTGCTCCTCTCGGTGGGTCCTTCAGTACTTCCTCCATCTCTCGAAGGAAAGCCTGAAATCAAACTCTGTCAGGGTGCACCTGTGCACCATCTCGGCGAATCACCTCCCATCAAGGGAAAACACTTCTCGGAGCAGCCCTTGTTCTCCTGCTTTATGTGGGGTCTCTTGCTTTCCAAGCCTCCTATCCAGCCTCCTCTGGCTGAATGGGACCTAAACATAGTGCTCATGTAACTTACGCGTTCGCCCTTCGAGCCGATGGTGACGTGTTTGCTTTGGCGCTTATCCTGGAAGGTGGTCTTCCTGGTGGCTCTGACCTCGGCCTGCCGAGTCAGTGAGCTCCAGGCTCACTGGCTGAAGCACATTATACTAGATTCTATAGGAATAGGGTGATCCTCCGTACCCACCCCAAGTTCCTGCCGAAAGTTGTCTCGGATTTCCATCTCAATCAGGAGATAGTCTTACCGACTTTCTTCCTGAGACCCCATGCCGACCAGGTGTTGGCAGCTTTGCATACACTCGACTGCAAGAGGGCTCTTGCCTTCTCTCTGCAGCGCACCCAGGCTCATCGCAAATCTGGCCGAATCTTTGTGACTTACGATCCCAATCGACTAGGGCAGGCATTCACTAAATGCACCCTCTCCGTTTGGGTGGCAGACTGCATCACCTTCGCCCATGCGAAAGCGGGTGCCCCATTGGATCGACAAGGCACCGCACATGGTGTCCGAGCCAAATTGGCTTCGGTGGCCTCGCTGCGTTCAGTGCCCCTGTGGCACATCTGCCGGGTGGCGACCTGGTCTTCAGCGAACACCTTCGCTGCACACTACTGCCTGGAGAGAAGTCCTGTTGGGACAGCGCCTTCGGCCAGGCCGTACTCCGTAATCTGTTCGGGGTATAAGCAACTCCTGCCCTCCAACCCTTCTTCACGGCTACCGAGGGCTTTGCCCTGAGGGTGAGGATTCGGGCTCCTTCGGGCATTGGCTTCTGCTCACGACCTCGTGGAGGCGTTCTTTGGTTACAGGTTCAGTAGCCTGTATCTGGGGAGTCCCATAAGTGAGGACTGACTTCCTGCTTGTTCCTGGAGAAAGCATAGTTGCTCATCTGTAACAGGTGTTCTCCAGGGACAGCAGGAATCAATCCTCATAACCCTGCCACCTCCCCTGATGAGTTGCTGGATTTGTATTCTTCCCTTGCCATCTGCTTGGTAAGGCTCGAGCTAAGGGACCTGACTGAGAAAGATGGCACCCTTGGGCGGGAAGAGGACCATGCATGTGTGGCAGCAATCCCAAAGGCTTTCTTTGAAAGCTGGGGAATTGCTCCGCGTGGGCTCCGTCGGTGCCGACGTCACCCATAAGTGAGGACTGATTCCTGCTGTCCCTGGAGAACACCTGTTACAGGTGAGTAACTATGCTTTTTTAAAAAGAGTTCCAGGGGTGATCCTGGAAACTACAGACCAATGAATCTGTCATCAGTACCAGGCAAAATGGTAGAAACCATTATAAAGAATAAAATTGCTTTATATGTAGTTTGCCATAGTTTAATGAGAGAAAGAAAACATGGATTTGGCCAAGAAAAATCCTGTCTTACTATTATTTATTTTATTTTTATTTATGTGATTTTATATACCACATTACTTCGAAATCAGCATGGTTTACTCAGAACAGAATAAATGTTTACATTGAACAGGCATCACAGAACAATACACTAAGAGGTCTATTCTGTCCTTTGGGACGTCCATCCCCACTATTCGCCCCCCTGCTGACCCCGTGAGTCTTTACTGCTTTCCTGAAGGTTGACAGGTCAGAGATGGGTCAGATTGGGGCCGGGAGGGTGTTCCAAAGAGTTGGTGTATATAATGAGAACGCTCGGTTCTTAGAAGCTTGGGAACTCTTTCTTATTGCTGAATGGGGTGATGAGTGTGTTTGTCATGTTTGTCCTTCTCATTCTGTTGTTCAGTGTCCATTGTATGATTTCCACGAGGGAGACTGCAGAGAGGTTATGTAGTACTTTAAATGTCATCAGTAGAGCTTTGTAATTTAGGTAGCTCACTATTGGGAGCCAATGCAATTGCCGTAGGATAGGCGTGACATGTTCAAATCTGGAGGCTCCATACAGGGTTCGGGCCGCGGTGTTCAAGGCCATTTGCAGAGGATGAAGTGCATAGCCTGGCAGGCCATGGAGAATGATATTTGCAAAGTCAAAGTATGGAAGGATAAGTGCCTGAAATATGGTGCGGAAGATGGCAGCTTCAAGCAGTAGAAGTAGATGACGTAGGGTCCTTATTTTGTGGTATACTGCCTTGATAAAATTTTTTATGTGTTTCCATACTAAATCATTGATCCAGGATGACTCCTAGGTAATGCACGTCTTGCTTCATCATCAGCTCTGCATCTTTTACCTGTAGAGAAGATGGAGGGATGAAGGTTGGGTCCTTTGTGATAAACAACACTTCAGTCTTCTTGCAGTTCACTCTCAAGTTGTGTGTATAGAGCCAGTCTGAGACTGCATTAAAGCATTCTGTAATCTTGGTGTAATTGGGACTGTCCATGGAGAATGGGGCGTATAGTAGTACATCGTTTGCATAGATGTGGTATAATATGTGTATGATTGGATTATCGAGCAGATTGGCTGGATGTAGATGTTGAAGCGCAAGGCAGATAGAGATGAACCCTGTAGAACTCCTTGTGCCTGCTGGTATGTGGATGATGCCTGAGTGCTTATGCGCACCAGCTGTTGGTGATCTGTTAAGTAGAATCTGCACCAATCTAGGGCTAAGTCCTGTATACCTTTCTGTTGTAGGCAAACAAGTAGGAGACTGTGACTGACTGTGTCAAAGCCCGATGCGATATCCAGGAATATTAGGATGAATCCCTGCTTCGCTTTGTTCAATCCCATAATGAGACTGACATAAGAACATAAGATATGCCATACTGGGTCAGACCAAGGTCCATCAAGCCCAGTATCCTGTTTCCAACAGTGGCCAATCTAGGTCATACGTATCTAGCAGTTTCCCCAAAAGACACAGGTTCCAACAATGCTTGTATTGGGTCAAGCATTGATATCCTGGATCCCTTCTTAATAATGGTTTATGGTCCTTTCCTCCAGGAACTTGTCCAAACCTTTTGTAAACCCAGCTACACTAACAGCCTTTACTACATCCTGCAGTAACAAATTCCAGAGTTTGATTACACGTTGAGTGAAAAAATAATTTTCTTTTATTAGTCTTAGTCTTAAATATTTTACCCTGTAGCTTCATTGCATGTCCCCTAGTCTTTCTATATTCTGATAACGTAAACAATCGATCTACGTTTACGCGTTCCACTCCGTTCATTAATTTATAGACTTCTATCATATCTCCCCTCAGCCGCCTCTTTTCCAGGTTAAAGAGCCCTAACCATTCCCATAATGAGACTGTCTGTTATATTTTCTTTGAAGGTGTGAATAAACTAGGATTGCCAACTTTTTCACCAAGAAAAACCCAACACCTGTGGCTCACCATGCTCTACTCATTCTTCGCCCCTAGTCCCACCCCTGCCCCACCCCCAGTCCCACCCATGCTGCACCCCAGCCCCACCCACAAAAATTACCGAGGATAAGTGTAGGCTAACTCCCTTGGTCAGATAATAATTAAACTGGGAACCCCAAAAGCCAAACATGAAATGTACAACACTGGAGAAATAAAACTATAAAGTAATTTCCTCTTGCACTAAACAAAAACGCAAAGATGTTAGCAATACACACTTCCCAGACCAGACATATTCCAGTTAATAAATTCAAAATCAAAAGTATTTTTCTACCTTCTGTTTGGGCATTTTATTTTTCAGTTGCAATTGCTCCAGTCACTTTCTTCTGGTTTCTTCGTGTCTTCTGCGAGCTATCCATTTGTCCTTTCTTCTCTTTGAGATGTTTTCCATTCTCTCTCTATATCTGCTTTAACATACTGTTTCCCTTTTGCTCTTTCCCCCATTTCTTTCCTTATTCATTTATCATCCACTCAAATTTCACCCTTCCATTCTCAAGCCCCTCTTACTCTCCCAATACCCGGCCCATCGTATACTTTTCTTCCATACAAAATATCTTTTCCCCTCACCATTCTCATTCCCCATCCCCATCCCTTTCTACTCCCCAAAATCAGCTCCCTTATAGTTCTAGACCCACCCAGAATCCACTCCCTTCTAGTCCCATTCTCCCATCCCCACACATCAGCCCATTTCCAGTCCTATTCTAGCCCATCACCCATTTGCAGTCCAAGCTCCCCCCATCAGCCCATTTCTAGTCCTATTCCAGCTCCTCATCAGCTCATTTCCAGTCCTAGCCCCACATATGCTCTTTTCCAGTTCCATTCCAGCCACCCATCAGCCAATTTCCACTCCAAGCTCCCCCATCAGCCAATTTCCAATCCTAGCCCCCTCGTCAGCCCACTTCCAGTCCTTTTCCAGCCCCCATCAGCCCATTTCCAGTCCTATTCCAGCTCTTCATCAGCCCATTTCCAGTGCTAGCCCTCCCATCACAGGCCATTTCCAGTCCTAGCCCCCCCCCCCCAATCACAGCCCATTTCCAGTCCAGGTCCCCCCCATCATAGCCTCTTTCCAGTCCTAGCCCCCCCCCCCCACCATCACAGCCTATTTCCAGTCCTAGGCCCCCCACCATCACAGCCTATTTCCAGTCCTAGGCCCCCCCCCCACCATCACAGCCCATTTGCAGTCCAAGTCCCCCCCCAACCATCACAGCCCATTTGCAGTCCTAGCCTCCCTAATCACAGCCTATTTCCAGTCCAAGTTCCCCCTCCCCCCACCATAGCCCATTTCCAGTCCAGGTTCCACCCCCCATAGCCCATTTCCAGTCCAGGTCCCCCCCATAGCTCAATTCCAGTCCAGGTCCCCCCCAGATATGTTGGTCTTTTTACAATTAATGATCCTGGGTGTGCTGAAAGTAAAATTGGTATGCCTTTTGAGATCGAGCGCGCCCATCGAGTGCCTACTCAGTCTGTGGTTTCGGGCAAGCGTCCACACCCAATCATTCTAAAAGTTCTGCGATTTCAACATGTCACGCAAATAATGGAAGCAGCCACATTGCACTCTCCCTTAGAATACCAAGGGCATAAAATCCTCTTTTTCCCTGACTTCGCGAAGGCGACGGTAGACCAGAGGAAAAGTTTCTTTGCACTACGCCCATGCTTGTTGCAGCTGCAGGCTCATTTCGGGCTGCTTTATCCTGCCCACATGAGAGTCATGCTGCACAACCAGATCAGGACTTTTGATGATCCAGGGGAGTTGCACAAGTTTTTGGAGGACAAAGAGCTGGTGTTGATGCGGTGAAAACCTGCCTTGCAATCAGCAGTGGACATAAGCTTGCAGAGTTCTCCAATGCTTTCTTATATGGGTGTTTTGACTGGATCTGAAGTCGTGAAGTTGTGATTTAAATCATGGAGAGTTGATATTTAATGTGGCACTCTCGGGGCAACTCCAGGGTATTGCTCTGGTCACACAGTCCTTTTCTTTTGTTCTTTTCTTTCTTTCTTTTATGTTTTGTATTGTCTGCGGTGTTTGGGTTAGTTTGGAGGGCGTCAGGGCACTGTAAGGCAAAATGGCCCTCATCTATCTACATGTAGTCTTTAGCGATCATACAAGGTATTGGTAGGGGCAGTTTTGCTCTAGTGTTTTAGAGCCTCGGGTTTGAGGACGCTATTCTAGTGGTAGGTAGTGGTCTTTATCTTTATCTTTTATCTTTATTTGCAAGCTTTGATATACCGCCCTTGCCGGAGCGTCAGGGCGGTGTACAATAAAACAATATATTGGCTACAGGAAAAATTAAGGGAAGAAAATAACACCAGTAGTAGACAGGAAAGAAAAGACAAAGAAAAAAAGAAAAAGCATAACAAAGAGGGGGGAGGATTTGACATGGGGGACATGGGTATAGGCTGAGAGCGGGTGGTCGCTAAATGAGAAGATGGGAGTATTTTTAGATTACTGCTATCTGAGGGCTTGGGGGACGGGGTCAGACGAGGGAGGGCCAAGGCCAGGCCATCAGCAAGTGGGGGAAGATCATAGGCCTGACAGAATAGGTGCGTTTTAAGGAGCGCTTTGAAGCGTGGAAAGGAGGATTCAATGCGAAGAGGGTGCGGGAGTGAATTCCACAAAGCAGGACTGAGAAAGAAGAAGGCAGAGTGGCGGGTAAGCTCAAGGTGGGCTTGGGAAGGTGAAGGGAGGAAGAGACAGTTACCGTGTGCAGAGCGAAGGAGGCGAGGAACTGGTTTAAGGTGAATGATATCAGCCAGATATTGTGGAGTGCTGGTGTGTAAGACTTTATAGGTAATAGTAAGGAGTTTGTAGATGAATCTGACTTTAATTGGGAGCCAATGGAGGGAAAAAAGAGAGGGAGTGACATGCAGTAACAAGGTAGTAAGTGATTAGGCGGGCAGCGGTATTTTGGACTAACTGGATGCGATGTAATTGGTAGTGGGGAAGACCAGCAAAAATAGAATTACAGTAGTCTAAATGGGTAATCACCAGGGACAAGACAAGAGTAGTGACAGCAGTAGGAGAAAAGAATCAGATCTATTCGGCCATTCCACGGAGGTGGAAAAAGGAGGAGCGCACCACGGAGGAAATGTGCTGGTCAAAAGAGAGGGAGGAATCCAAGATAACGCCCAAGTACTGGAGGGTGGAGACAAGGGGAATAGGACGGGCAGACATAAGAGGGGATAAATCAGGAGGGAGGTTACGAAAGGAAAGCCAGATGGCAGAAGACTTGGACGGATTGACATGTAGGAAGTTTTGTCTGAACCAGGAGGTGATGTGATCAAGGCAGTCATTGAGTGAGGAGAGATCGGATGCCACAGAGGAAGTGTGATAGACCAAGAGAATATCATCGGCATAGATATATGCAGAGATACCGGCTTGCTGAATAAGCAAGGCAAGAGGAGCAAGAAAAACATTAAAAAGAAGGGGAGCAAGGATGGATCCTTGAGGTACACCACATTGTAGTGGGAGTGAAGGTGAAACATCAGGACCCATGTGAACAGCAAACGAACGAGAGGAGAGGAAGGACAGAAACCACTGAAGAACTGTACCATAGATTCCCAGGTCAGACAGGCGCGAGAGAAAAGTACGATGATCGACAACATCAAAGGCGGAAGAAAGATCCAGTGATACAACAAGAGAAAGGTCACCCTGATCGTGGGCGTGGTGAATTTCAGAGAGAAGTGCCAGAAGGATAGTTTCAGTGCTGTGGCCAGCGCGGAATCCTGATTGATGGGGGTGGAGAGAGAGGGTGGCATCAAGATGGGCAGAAAGTTGAGAGAAAGCAAGCTTTTCAAGAATCTTGGAAAGAAATGAGAGGTTAGCAAACGGGCGCCAGTTACCAGGGACAGCTGGGTCTAAGGTGTGTTTCTTGAGAAGTGGCCGGACAATGGCGTGTTTCCATCTGGTGGGAAAATGACTAGATGCAAGGCTAGAGTTCAATACAGTTAAGGCATATGGAATAAAGTGAAGTGAGGGATTAAGAATCCAGGAAGAGGGAAAAGGGTCTAGAGGACATGTGGTCTGATGGGAGGAGGATATAGCTTTAATGATTTCGGCAGAGGTAACAGGGCTAAAGGTGCACCAAGTGTGGGGAAAAGTATGAGAGGTAGGCGGGAAATAAATTACGGGAAGGACAGGAGGGGGGGGGGGGGGAAGGGGCATAGGACAGGCCGGGAAGGATGAGCGAAGGGAATGGACTTTATCGGAGAAGAAAGAAGCAAGAGTGGATGAGCTAGGGGCGGATGGGATGAGAGGGGAGGAAGAGGGGAAGGTAGAAGAGGAAGAGAGAGACTTAAGAACCTGATATAAGCGCCTAGAAGAGTTCAAGGAGGACATTATGAGATGTGAATAATAGGATTTCTTAGCAGAGGTGATCGTGGAAGGATAATGATGGTGTGCCTGGCGGAACGCAGCGGCGGAAGTAGGGGAGGGCTTCCTCCACCACTGACGCTCGGCACGACGGAAATGTATGCGGAGTAGGTATAGGCCAGGATGGTACCAAGGATGATGGGATGAAGAGCGAAGAGGGTTAGGACGGAGTGGGGCTAGAGTGTCGAGCGCAGCGGCGAAAGTGGTGGTCCAGGAGTCCACCTGTTGGTCTACTGTGAGGGAAGCAAAATCAGGGGGTAAAAGGGAATCGGCTGGGGGGAAATGTTGGAGAGTGAGTGGGGTGAGATGACGTTTAAGAGTCTGCGAGGGGGGGTCCAAAGCAGCAAGTGAAGGGGGACTCTGAGGAAAGAGAGGGGAAGGAAAACAGTTAGCAGTGATGATCAGACCAAGGGAGAGGAAGTGCCTGAATATTAGATGGTAGAAAGGGGGAAGATGTAGTGATGTAGTGGTCAGTAGTGGACCTCACGCGCCCCCTAGATAAGGTTTTAGATATTGCTGGGGAGGAGTCTGCTGTCTTGGTACATGTCGGTACCAATGACATAGGAAAATGTGGTAGGGAGGTTCTGGAGGCTAAATTTAGGCTTTTAGGTAGGACGTTGAAATCCAGAACTTCCAGGGTAGCGTTCTCCGAAATGCTTCCCATTCCACACGCAGGACCCAAAAGGCAGGCAGAGCTCCAGAGTTTCAATGCGTGGATGAGACAATGGTGCAGAGATGAGGGTTTTGGATTTGTTAGGAACTGGGGAACATTCTGGAGAAAGGAGGGGCTCTTCCGAAGGGATGGGCTTCACCTTAACCGGGATGGAACCAGGCTGCTGGCATTTACCTTTAAAAAGGAGATAGAGCAGCTTTTCAACTAGATAATAGGGGAAAGCCGACAGTCGCCCAAGAGCGCATGGTTCGGAAGAATATATCCTTGAAGGATGCTACCAAAAGCAGAGAGGTTCCAAAAAAGAGTAAAGTAACCCAAATGCCCTCAAGTATGGAGCAGACAGAGCTTAAAGATCCCAAATTACCCATATCTACCAATAGCCAGATTAATATGAATAAAATACAGTCTCTAAAATGCTTGTATGCAAATGCTAGAAGTCTAAAAAATAAGATGGGAGAGTTAGAATATATAGCACTAAATGAGAAGTTAGATATGATTGGAATCTCAGAGACATGGTGGAAGGAGGACAACCATTGGGACACTGATACCTGGGTACAAACTATATCGTAATGATAGAGCTGATCAAATTGGTGGAGGGGTTGCGCTCTGTGTTAGAGAGGGCATTGAAGTAAATTAGAAAAAAAACCCGCACAAGGTAAAATTAATTAGAACAGAACAAAACCTTGGCATACCAGTAACAAATCTCCATGTCAGTAACTTTTTGTCGGAATAATTATTCAAAAGAGGGAGGAATGTCAACCATCCCCTCGCCGTGAATATTCCTTTTAATCATTTGAAAACAGTGATAAAATAGAAACACTTAACTTATAAATTTTCTATGAGGTTGAAAATCCACAGAGCTCATGATGAGCACAACGTGGCACGTTTCTGGCAAGGAAAACCCATCTAGCCCTGCATCAGGTTGGATATATGAATTCCATAGTGAAAGCTTCAATAACCAAATTGAACTGAACGGTCAAATTTATAGAATTGGCGTGTGACGTAAATTGCGAAAGAAGGCAAGGCAAGAAAGAGGGCATTGAGTCAGAAAGGTTTAAAGTTTTGCAGGAAACAAAATTTGCTGTAGAATCTCTATGGATTGAAATTCCATGTAAAAAGGGGAAGGCGATGGCAGAGGGAGTGTACTATCGAAACCTGGCTTAAGGATGGTGAAGACGCTCTCCTTACTCGTTGTCTGCCTCCTGGGTTTTCCGCGGCTTCTGTCCCTCGTCTTGGGCGGTTAGGTGGTGGTGTTGCTGCTCTACTTCACCCGTCCCTCCCTTTTACTCAGGTTTCCTCTTCACTATTGCACTACCCAGAATCCCTTCTGCTTCGTCTTCACACTTCTCCTCCCATTCATATACTCCTTATTTATTCCCCCCCCCCCCCTGCTCTTCGCTCGGAGTTGTGGGATGCTCTCTTGTTAAAAATTACTGATGTATCTTTAGCTTTTTCCCAAATCCTTATCGCAGGAGATTTTAACCTTCACGTCAATGCTCCCACTTCGTCTAGGGAGCACGCTTTTCTCACTCTTCTCCATGATTTATCCCTCGTACAGCATGTTACTCTTCCTACTCACCAGGCAGGTCACACTCTCGACTTACTCTTGACACCCTCCTCTTCTTATCTTTCACTCTCTAATATTAGCGCTACACCTCTTCCCTGGTCAGACCACGTTTGTCTTGCGGTCACTTGTTTCAGTTCAGGAGATTCTCTCTCCTCCTCTCCCTCTCCCTTGTCCCCGCCGGAACGGCTATTACGTGTCCTTACCCCTCTCACACTTCAGCAGTTTCCCACAGCAGCTGACCTCCTGCCTTCAGACTTCTCTTTGCTTTCTCCCAATTCTCAGGCAGCCCTCTGGTCCTCTACTCTTTCCACCACTCTTGATCGTATAGCCCCTCTACGCTCCCTCCCTTCCCGGCGTCGACCCTCGCACCCTTGGTATCACAGTGGTCTCCGACTCCTCCGGACTCATCTTCGTAGAGCAGAACGGCTATGGCGTAAGTCCCCCTCTCCAACTACTCTAGCAATCTTTAACTGTCATCACTCCTTCTATCATTCCAAAGTACACTCTGCTAAGCGCTCTTATTTCTCTAATGCGATCTCCAATGCCCCGCACCAGACTAGGCACCTCTACTCCGTTTTCCAATCTCTTACCTCTCTACATGCTCCACTATCCCACTCCTCAGCCCCTTCTCTTCCCCCTCCGTCGCAACTTGCTTCCTTTTTCAGCGACAAGGTTACGTCTTTGAGAGCGTCCTTACCCTCCTGTCCTGCCCCCATTGTTTCTCCCCCCCCCTGCTCCCTCCCCTCCACCTACTTCCCGACTTTCTCACTTCTGGGCCTCATTTGACCCAATCACTGCTCCCGAACTTCTCCACCTCATATCTTCCTCTAAGAAAACGTTCTGCCCACTTGATCCTATTCCTTCCTCTTGGCTTCTTACCCCTTCCCTGGGATTTCTTCCCTACATTCTCACTATGTTCAATTCAAGCCTCTCTACTAGGACCTTTCCTAGACCCTGGAAGCATGCTCTGATATGCCCCATTCTTAAGAACTCTTCACTAGATCCCTTAGTTCCCGCTCACTATCGTCCTGTTTCTAACCTTCCTTTTCTATCTAAACTCTTAGAGAAATTTGTTTTTGCACAGCTCTCCCACCACCTTGACTCTACTAACTTCCTTCACCCTCGTCAGTCTGGGTTCCGTCAGGGTCACAGTGTTGAAACCATTCTTTTAGCTTTCACGAATGCGTTACATGTAGCATGTGACCGTGATGACATCTCAGTGGCGGTTGCTCTGGATCTTTCAGCTGCTTTTGATTTGGTTGATCACTCCCTCCTCCTTCACCGTCTACGGGATGCAGGTCTCTGTAGTATAGTGCACCGCTGGTTCCATTCTTTTCTTTCTTCCCGGTCTTGTGCGGTTCTTTCTTCTTCCTCTTCCACCCCCCCTTCAGATCCCCACCATCTTCCCTGTGGGGTTCCTCAGGGCTCTGTTCTTGCCCCCCTTCTTTTCAACCTTTTCTTGGCTCCTCTCGCTTCTCTGATACAGCAGTTTGGTATATCCACTTTTTTCTATGCGGACGATATTCTCTTACTTCATCATACTTCTCCCTCCTGCCCAGATCTCTCAGTATTGGACTCCTGCCTCGCAGCTGTAGCAAACTGGCTGACGCTCAACTGCCTACACTTAAATCTCACTAAAACTATTGCTATTTGGTTTTCTCACAGCAGCCATCCCCCTTCAATGGCCCCCTCTTTTTCTGGCTCTCCTGTACCTTTGGTCTCCACTTTTCGCTATCTTGGTGTGCACTTTGACTCTGACTTATCTTTTCACACTCACATTTCCCACATTACTAAAACATCTTTCTTCTTCCTTCGCCAAATTCGTTCCATCCACCCTTTTCTTTCCCCTTCAGCCCTTGTCACACTGGTGCTTTCTTTAATCATGTCCCATGTGGACTTTGCAACTCTCTATTCATTGGTCTTCCAAAAAAACAACTAACCCGACTTCAACGAATTCAGAGCACTGCCGCACGCCTTGTCACACACACCTCCCCCCGGGACCACATAACCCCTCTATTATTTCATCTTCACTGGTTGCCTGTCACTTTCCGTGCCACATTCAAACTACTGACTTTGGTACATAAAGCCTTCCACACAAGCACTACGCAATACTTAACAGACCTCCTCTTCTTTCACTCTCCCAGACATACCCCTCGTTCTTTTCATCTCAATCGCCTTACCCTCCCCTCCCCTTCTCACGCTCACTTGCAGTCTACCCGTTCCTCTGCCTTCTTTTTTGCTGGTCCCGCCCTCTGGAATGCCCTTCCCCCCTCCCTCCGTCTAGAACCTCAATATATTACATTCAAACAAAATTTAAAAACCCACCTGTTCTCTTTAGCTTTTAATGTTCCCTCCCCTTTTGTGTGATCTATACTCTCCCCCACCTCCTGTTTCCCCCTAGGCTCATCCTTCACCTACGTTTTGTCTTGTTCTTCTTAATTCTTCTACTATCCTGTAAGATATTGTACATTTATTTTCCTTTCGTTGGCTATTAGCCTTCTTTTATTGAATTTTATTGTACACTGCCTTGGTTATTATAGAAAGGCGGTTTTTATCAAATGAAATAAACATAAACATAAACATCGACTGCCTGGCCAGAATGAACAAAAGGATGATGAAATGCTCAAAAAAATCAAGGAAGCTAACAAAACTTACAGCGCAGTAATAATAATGGGTGATTTCAATTACCCCAGTATCGACTGGGTCAGTGTCATGGCAGGACATGCTAGGGAGATAAAGTTCCTAGATGAAATAAATGACTGCTTCTTTGAGCAGCTGGTTCATGAACTGACCAGAGGGGAAGCCTTATTAGACCTAGTCCTTAGTGGAACACCAGATCTAGTGCAAGAGAGAAGGGTGTTGGGGCCACTTGGCAATAGTGATCATAGCATGATCGTATTTGATTTAATTAGTGGAGGAGGGATAGTAAAGAAATCCACAGTACTACCTTTTAACTTTCGAAAGGGAGACTATGATAAAATGAGAAAAATAGTTAAGAAAAAACTAAAAGGAGCAGTTGCAAAGGTTAAAGACATACATCAAGTTTGTGTGTTGTTGAAAAATACTATATTAGAAGCCCAGATCAGCTGTATTCCACACTTTAAGAAAAGTGGAAGGAAGTCCAAAAAACTGCCAGCATGGTTTAAAGGTGAGGTTAGAGGCGCTGTTGTTGCCAAAAAAGCATCTTTCAGGAAATGGAAAAAAGAGCCAAACGACAAAACCTGGAAACAGCACAAACACTGGCAAGTCAAATGCAAGGCATTGATAAGGCAGGCAAAGGGAGAATATGAGAAGAAGCTTGCTGCAGAAGCAAAAACGCAAAATAAAGACTTTTTCAAGTACATTTGTAACAAAAAAGCTGTGAGAGAGTCAGTTGGTCCATTAGATGATAGAGGGGTTAAAGGGGCACTAAGAGGCAACAAGGCGATAGCGGAGAGACTGAATGAATTCTTTGCTTCGGTCTTTACTGAGGAAGATGTAGGGATGTTACCCATGACTGAAGTGGTATTTAAAGGTGCGGAAGAATTGAAGGAAATAGCGATACATCAGGAAGATGTCTTACAACTATTAGATAAACTGAAGAGTAGCAAATCACCTGGGCCGGATGGTATACATCCAAGGGTGTTGAAAGAACTGAAATATGAGATTGCAAACCTGCTATTCGTAATCTGTGAATTTTCATTAAAATCATCTGTAATATCTAAAAATTGGAGGATCGCCACTGTAATGCCAATTTTTAAAAAGGGCTCCAAGGGCGATCCGGGAAACTACAGACTGGTGATGCTGATGTCAATACCTGGAAAAATGGTAGAAACTGTCATAAAGAACAAAATTACTCAGCATGTAATGGCCGAATGGGAGACAGCCAACATGGCATTAGACAAGGAAGATCTTGTCTTACTAATCTGTTATGTTTTTTTGAAGGTGTGAATAAACAGGTGGACAAAGGTGAGTCGGTTGATATAGTGTATCTGGACTTTCAGAAAGCCTTTGACAAGGTCCCTCATCAGAGACTTTTGGCAGAACTAAAGAGTCATGGGATAGGAGGCAGTGTACTATTGTGGATCAGAAACTGATTAAAAGATAGAAAGCAGAGGGTAGGCCTAAATGGACAATTTTCCCAATGGAGAAAGGTGAATAGTGGTGTACCACAGGGATCTGTGCTGGGTCCGCTACTTTTTGACATATTCATAAATGACCTGGAAAAGGGAATAACGAGTGAGGTTATCAAATTTACAGATGACACAAAACTATTTAAAGTTGTTAAAACCCAAGAGGATTGTGGAAAATCGCAAGAGGATCTTGATAAATTGGAAGACTTGGCATCAAAATGGCAGATGAAATTTAATGTGGACAAGTGCAAAGTTATGCACCTAGGGAAGTACAACCCAAACTATGGTTACACGATGCAAGGTTCCACATTAGGAACCACCACCCAAGAAAAAGATTTAGGCGTCATTGTGGATAACATGTTAAAACCCTCGGCCCAGTGTGCAGCAGTGGCCAAGAGAGCAAATAGAATGCTAGGTATCATAAGGAAAGGAATGGAAAATAAAACAAAAGATATTATAATGCCTCTATATCGTTCCATGGTGAGACCGCACCATGAATGTTGCGTGCAATTCTGTTCGCTGTATCTTAAAAAGGATATTGTTATTAGAAAAGGTTCAGAGAAGAGCCACCAAAATGGTAAAGGGGTTGGAAGGATACTCCTATGAAGAAAGGCTAAAAAGGTTAGGGCTCTTTAACCTGGAAAAGAGACGGCTTAGGGGAGATATGATAGAAGTCTATAAATTAATGAATGGAGTGGAACGGGTACACGTAGATTGATTGTTTATGTTATCAGAATATAGAAAGACTAGGGGACATGTAATGAAGCTACAGGGTAAACTATTTAAGACAAATAAAAGAAAATATTTTTTCACTCAACGTGTAATCAAACTCTGGAATTTGTTACTGGAAGATGTAGTAAATGCTGTTAGTGTAGCTGGGTTTAAAAAAGGTTTGGACAAGTTCCTGGAGGAAAGGTCCATAAACCATTATTAAGAAGGGACCCAGGATATCAATGCTTGACCCTGTTCAAGCATTGCGGAACCTGTCTCTTTTGGGGAAACTGCTAGGTACGTATGACCTAGTTTGGCCACTGTTGGAAACAGGATACTGGGCTTGATGGACCTTGGTCTGACCCAGTATGGCATATCTTAGGTTCTTAGGTTCAGTATAAGAAGCCCTATGTGGCAGAGGAGTTGGAAGTGAATTAGTTAGTTATACCCTCCGTGTCTGTCTTGTCCTTTTGGGCTTACCCGCTAAGTTCAGAGTTTGGTATATCCCCCTAGGGTTTTGGTGGCTTTTGGTGATTAGAATCATGTGTTTTTCTTTTGAGCGATCTTCTACAAGGGCTATGGCTAAGAGGTGGTATTTCTGCTTGTGTTTTTTTCCCTTGGGCTATTAATGTAGCTACTATTCTGGGGTGCTTTAAAGGTGTGGATTAACAATGTAAAATCATGTGCTACAGCCTGGTATGTTTCTGCAACATTTGTGTATCACAGTGTGCTATGCTGTCACTATGTCTTCCTTTAAGATAGTCTTACTGAATGTTAAGAGCATTAATAATTCCATTAAGAGGAAAAGATATTTTTATATGGGCGCAAGGAAAGTGCTGACATCCTATTTCTGCAAGAGACACATTTGAATGTGAAGGAGTCTCTAAAATTAGATTTGAAACCCTTTTCACTAGTGGCTTTTTCAGCTGCCAATCATAAAAAAAATGGGGTAGCCATTCTAGTAAGGAAATCTTTATCCCCTACTGTACTACAAACTAGATCTGATACTGAAGGGCATTGGGCAATGGCTGTCATTAAGTTAGGATCCACTGAACCGGCCTTAATCAATATCTATGCCCATAATATAGATTGCCCTACTTTTTTTAGTTCCATTGCAGCTTTGGCGCAAGAGGTGTCCAGATACTCGACTATTGTGGAGGGAGACTTCAACCTCACGCTAGACCCTTTGTTAGACAGGAGTCCAGTGAGAACTAATAATGTCCCCAAAGCACACCCTGTTCTTTTGTCACTAATACAAGAACTAGGCCTTTGCAACATCCTGTTGATAAAGAGTACACTTTTTTCTCTCCCCCTCATATTTCGGTATCACCCATAGATTTTTTCCTAGTCTCTAAAGGACTATGTTGTAGAATCGGTGAGTCCAGTATTCATGGGGCTCATATTTCTGATCATGCCACAATTTCATTCTCCCTATTGGACTTAGTGAGCTGCCCATCTCATACACGTTGGAATTTTGACAGAACTCTTCTTGGCAATCAGGAGTTCCGGGAGACCATTCTGATGGCTATAGAGGAATATTTTAAGTTTAATTTACCTCAGGACACTTCTGGTTGGGTGTGGTGGGAGGGTTTCAAAGCTAACATGCGGGCCACCATAACCAGTTTTGCTATATGGCAGGCCAAGCAACGTAAAGCAGAACAAGAAGCTTTGGATAAGCAGATCAAAGTGGGGGAACGCATCATTGGTCAGAAAACGGATCCTAACATTCTGATACGATTACAACGTCTTAGATTTAGATACAACTCGATTTTGACTACTGAAGCTTCACAGAATATTCAGGTGCAGAAAGGGTGGTATTATCGGTATTATTTGGAAGGTAACAGGGCCGGACAGTTATTAGCTAACTCGTTAAAAGGTCACAAAGAAGTTTCTCGCATTGCTGCTTTGAGAGGTCGACAGGTGCAACAATTGATTGTCAAAGACTCTGAAATTGCAGAAACCTTTTGTCAGTTTTATGCTCAGCTATACTCCCCAGAGATAGAATTCTCTGAGGAAGTTTTTGAGAGATTACTGGCCATTATACAGAGGCCTGTGTTGGATCAGGAAACAGCTGCCATCTAGATAGGCAGATTACGGTCATAGAAATTATCCAGGCTATTGACTCTATGCAAGTGGGCAAGGCTACCGGACCAGATGGCCTTCCAGTTGAATTTTATAGCACCTTTTCCAAAGTGTTCGGCCCCTATCTTCAACAATACTATAGGCTTCTTTTAGAAGCTGAGGCCCAGACTGGAGTGTTCGCCTCTGCGAATATTGTAGTTCTTGAAAAGCCTGGGAGAGACCCTCATATGGTTAGTAACTACCGCCCAATTTCGTTACTAAATGCAGATTATAAAATATTTGCTGCCACCTTAGCTGGTCGTCTCTCCAAATTATTAATTCCATCTTTGATTCACCCGGATCAATGTGGCTTCACCGAGGGATGCTGTACAGCCGACAGTGCCAGTGTTTTGTCATACCTTGGAAGGTGCGGAAGGAGCAGAGGGCCCAATGGTGGGATTATGACTAGATGCAGAAAAAGCGTTCAATCGACTGGAGTGGCCTTTCTTATTTGCCGTCTTGAGGTGGTTTGGTTTTGGTGAGAGTTTCCTTAAACTAATTCAACTTATGTGTGCAAGAGCAAGTGCTAATATTTCTGTGAATGCGACTCAGTCTAGAGATTTTATTTTAGGGCGTGGCACCCGTCAGGGCAGCCCCCCTTCACCTATCCTTTTCAATCTGGCCTTGGAACCTTTGGCCCTACTGTTGAGACAAAGCTCTGCGGTTAAAGGTGTGCCCATAACTGACATGGAAATTAAGCTTTCTGTTACGCTGATGATCTACTGCTGTTCACCACGCCCAGTTCAATCCCGACTGTTTTAGAGTTGATAAATACTCAGGATTATCAGGTTACGAAATTAATTGGTCAAAGTCTGTAGTGTTCCCTTTAAATTCACGAGTTTGTAGTGCGGATTTGGAAGATTACCCTTTTGTGTGGGAACACAAAATGGTGAAATACTTAGGAGTTCACTATTGTCATCCACTTAGTGAAACTCTGCAATATAATGAAGGGGCGCTCCTTTCCACGGTACAAAATATAACTGAGAAATGATCACCAGTCTATCTTTCTTGGTGGGGTCATCTTGAAGCGATAAAAATGACTATCACTCTTAAGGTGAACTATGTATTAGAAATATTGCCAGTTTTCCTTTCAGGTAAAATATAACATCAAGTTGAAAGGACTCTTCTCCAATTTCTATGGAAAAATAAACCGCCTAGAATTGCTCTTAGAAAGCTTAAGTCTAAAAAAGAGGAGGGGGTGTGAATGTCCCTGATTTTCAGGCCTACCACTGCGCTTTTCTGCTAAAACAGGATTCAAGATGGGGTGGAGGGGGAAAAGGGGCAACGCCCAGTGTGGCTTGATTTGGAAGAGAGATTGATTGCTCCGTTCCCCTTGAGCCTCCTCCCTGGCATGGTGTCTTCTGAGAGGTTGAAGTTTCATAGGGTTATAACAGACACCCAAAGGGCTTTCCAGCAGTTAGCGAGTGTAATTCCTCGGGAGAAATGTTTGTCGAAGCTTATCCCCATTTGGTACAGTCTTTTTTTTAAAAATTCATCAAAGTCCGTTTGCATGGAAACAATGGTTTAGCAGGGGCATTTGGTCTATAGGGCAATTGATATTGGAAGGCAGGTGGAAGCCTTTTGTATGTCTTCAGCGTGAATTTGACTTGCTTATACTTTATACTCATACTTTCAGTGCATTCAGCTGAGACAGTGCATAGAGAAATCCCTTATTGATATCAAATCTTTACCTGAAAAATGGGGGTTACTGAATATCATAGGTACAGCCCAACAGGCTTCAGGGATGGCTTCTTATTACTATAAATTGGTTGTCCATCACCCCACCCCACAGTCTATTGGTGCTCAGCGGATATGGGAACATGATACTGGGGAGACTATTTCTCCAAAATCGTGGGTGAAATTTTGGGGAAAACTAATTAGAGTCTCTCAGTCTGCTTCTATCTCCCAAGCACTATATTTCTTTGCACACAGAGCTCATTTTACCCCGATAAAGGTTTCCAAGTGGGATAAGTCAGCTGGAAATGAGTGTTGGTCTTGTCAGAGGGATGTTGGCACTTTAAGGCATGTGGTATATGACTGCCCTAATGTTCTGTCCTATTGGATTTCGATTTGGAACCGAATCCAAGAGGTCTTGGGATTCAGAGCCACTCTCTCTTGGTCTATTAATAGTTTTCTGGTCAACAATTGGCATCTCGTTGTTACAGAGGGATTGTCATTTCCTATTTGACTTTATGATGGGAGTGGTGCTGCAACTCGTTAATGCCAACTGGAAACATACGGCAGATCTTAACTGGCACACATGCTGGAATCGTCTATGTTTATGTTGTAAATATGAGCAAATGCCACATTATGGTACAATTCCCATGCCTTCTACCTTGCTTAAATGGAAACCCCTACATGGTTATATTTTGAAAGCACATATTATGGTGTAAATTAAGGGGTAATTAGTCAATCAATCATGTTTGCACATGGTATAGGGCAGCTTTGGTGGTGTCATAGCCCTTGCAAGCCTCTTTTTTCTTTTTATAGTCTCTTTCTATGATGATCACATGATGAGGGGAGGGTTAGTGTTGGGGTAGGCTGTTAAGGCCTTTGTTTTCTTGCTCTCATGTTTAAAGAGATGTATCATTTTAATTGTAACCTTTTGGGTTTTTTTGTTGTAATTTGTTTGAAAGCGTAAATAAAGAAGTTAAAAAACAAAAGGGGGCATCTGAGCTGGTAGAAAAAGGGGTCCGGCCCCCACAGAGCAAGGGGTTATTGCCCAAGCCTGAGGTGACCTTGGCTAGATATGGAGAGGCCGGGTAAAAAGGAGCTCCCAGCTGAACAGAGCAGGCAGCTGAGTCTGAGATGGACAGAACCGGTCGCACAGAGCAGCAGCCAGCTTTTGGGAGCCCTTCAGCAGCAGCCTCTGCCACAGAACGGGTGGTTAGGCTGGGGAGGGGGCTCAGCAAAGCAAAACAGAGCAATGGACTGCAGACAGTAAAGGGGTGTCTCCTTGGAGCTGGTAGTGTCATTCATAATTGCATGTGTGTCTTAAGTTGCGGATTGTAACACAAAAGTGTACAAGTTGTTAATAAAAGCTGTGGCCTTTTGATCCCACGCATGGAAAAAGGCAGTGTATTGCATGTTAATGCTGGGCCGGGGAGGAATAGGGTGGGGAGAGGAGCGGGGAGGGAAAAAGGTGGGGGGGGGGGGGGCTTGCCCAGTCAGGCCATGCCCATGTTAAGCAAATAGAATCATAAGGAAAGGAATGGAGAATAAAACCAAGGATATTATAATGTCTCTGTATCACTCCATGGTGCATCCTCGCCTTGTATATTGTGTGCAGTTCTGGTCACCATAATCTTAAAAAGGATATAGCGGAATTAGAAAAGGTACAGAGAAGAGTGACCAAAATGATAAAGGATATGGAAGGATACCCCTACGAGAAAAGGCTTAAAAAGTTAGGGCTCTTTAATGTGGAAAAAAAATGACTAAGGGGAGATATGATAGAGGTCTATAAAATAATGAATGGAGTGGAACGGGTAACTGTAGATATGTTGTTTACACCTTCAAAAAGGAGAAAGACTAGGGGATATGCAATGAAGCTACAAATGTAGCAAAATTAGGACTAAGTGGAGAACATATTTTTCAACTCAATGCGTAATCAAACTCTGGAATTCATTACTGGAGGATGTAGTAAAAGCTGTTTAGTGTAGCTGGGTTTAAATGAGGTTTGGACAAGTTCCTGGAGGAAGAGTCCATAAACCATTATTAAAAAGGACCAGGGAAATCCATTGCATACCCCTGGGATAAGCAGCATAGAATCTGTTTACTTTTTGGGAACAACTTGTGACCTGGATTGGCTGATGTTGGAAAAAGGATACTGGGATCGATGGACCCATTGTCTGACCCAGTATGGCATATTTTATGGTCTTATGTATGTTCTTATATCCAATGATCAATAAAGCTGAAGGTCATGCTGAGGTCAAACAGTACTAATAGATATGTAGAGTGCCTAACAAACATCTGCAATAAATCATATAAGAAGAAATCCAGTACTGTTCAATACTATGTTTTGGCCTAAATTCAGAATGCCTATTGTTTAAATAATTAATGTCCATAATGAAACAGCTAATTTCTACTACAAATTCAAAGTAAAGTTTTATTTCTAATAGAAGTTCACTGAAAAAAGAAGTTTACCAATTACACAGTTCCCATTTCCTCAGTGGAGTTGTTCTCACCATCAGTCAAAATTATTTATAGAGCTTCCATGAGCAATGGGGCTGTGGAAGCACAGAAACTGCTACATATTGGCGTGAAGTCCTTTTCTGGAGGTCACTAAAAAAATCCATCCACCCATTTCCAAGCACTGTAAATACCTATAGAAAGTAACAACGAACATCATAAAAGCTTTGAAATGCTACTGCAAAAATCTGTCTCTAGTGTTGTGATTCATACTAATGGCATTCCTCTTCGTTTCTCCGGGCCAGTCCAGGAACAGTAGGGTTGTCAACCTTCTCCAGCAGCTGAGGACTGAATTCTGAAGTTTTGCTGACATCCTATCTGGCTCCCCCTGGTGTCATAACCTCAGTCTTTCAGTCCTCAGCAGCTGGAAGGGACATGAAGCTGACAGGCTCTCGAAGAAACGAAAAGGAAGTTTAGATAAGAGTGGGGGTTTTTTGTTTTAATTTCTCACTTAGGAGAGAAAAGGTCCGGAGGTGGGGGGCCCTAGCAGGGTACTCCACCGAAGAGACTGGGATTTCCTTTACTAATAAAAAAACCAAAAACTAATTTGGCTGCCGAAGTTTGAACAACGGGGGACACGGGGGGCAGAGCCTGCTTCAGCTAGCAGCTCCCTTTTTAACGGGCCAGAGCGGAGAGAGGTTCTGGGAGCCCCAGAGACCATTAATCCGCCTCCGGCAGCAAGTACACTCTACCGCTAGCAGCGGGAGTGAGTGACTTGCAATCTAAGGCAGCACGGTGTCTACAACACCGCAATTCCAAGTACGTCGGCGTTACTTTTCAGACTGAGATCGGTGTGTATGGCAGGGGCTGATCGGGATCGCAGTGTGTCCTTCGGCTTCTGGTTTTCGGCGTTTTTGTCGTGTTGCGCATGCTGCCGGGTCCAGTGGCGTGCACACTGTGTAGCAGTCGGCGAGGAATCTCCGAAGCGGGACTTTGCCGGTTTTGCCACATAATGGGGGATATTCTTCACCGTGGGGTTAGCGGCAGCATGGATTGCAAGCCAGAGGCCTCGGATCCGTTAGGGGGTCGGCAGAGCGGGATGGAAAAGGCAGGAATGGCGGCCATCTTAGATTAGGCTCCCGCTCCTGTGACTACTCAGGAAAAGCCCGCAAAAAGGAAAACAAAGTCTAAAAGGTCTGTTCAGGTAGGAAATGCCCCTCCGCAGCCGTTGTCCTCAGCGCAGGGCAGTTTAGAGGCTCTTTTTTCAGCGGACTTTATACTGTCTCTACATAAAGCCTATTGCTTAAAGTTGCAGCAGTCTCAGAGCACTGGTCCTGTTCCCTATCCTTCAGAGGCACAGAAAAAAGAGGTTTCCCCTCAGGACCCAGGGGAGGGATCCTCCAAATCGTCAGTGGGGGTTGAGGCGAGCGCCGATAGCATCGGTCAGCACGTGTCAGCTCCCCATGGCACTGAGGAGGGGGAGATTCTCTCAGACTCAGGCCTGGATCAGTGGGCTACAGATCTAGAGGATGGTGAGCTTGGACCAGGCGAAGATCCTAATGTTTTTAGGGTTTTTAGAAAGGAAGAATTGGGGGCTCTTATTGCCCAGATGCTAGCAGCCCTAAATATTGTTCTCCCAACGGCTCAGGATGATCTCTTGGAGGATTCTCTGTTACAGGGATTTAAAGTGGAGCAAAGATGTTTTCTGGTTCACTGGGTCATCAAACAGATGGTGGAGTCGGAATGGTAATGTCCGGAGGCTACCCTGCGGGGAGCTCAGACCATCGGGCGGTTATACCCGTTGCCCCAGGAGGAACAAGACGTACTGAAGATGCCTAAGGTGGATGCCTTGGTATCAGCAGTAACAAAGAAAATGACAATTCCAGTGGAGGGCAGTGCAGCCCTCAAGGATTTGCAGGATAGGCAATTGGAGACACTACTGAAGCAGGCATTTGATGCTATCGCTCCGAGTGGCAATCTGTGGAGCATATGTCTCCAGGGCCTCCATTCGTTGGATCCAAGGGGATTCTCATTCGGAAGGAGGCGATGGCTCTGCCTCGGAAGGCGTGAAGCTGGAGTCGGCAGCTACTTATTTAGCTGATTATTTCTATGATCTGGTAAGAATTTCAGCTAAGTCCATGGCATTGATGATTGCGGCTAGGAGGTTTCTATGGCTTAGAAATTGAGCAGTGGACTTGTCATCCAAGGCTCGCCTTAGTAAGCTTCCGTACAAAGGCATGCTATTCTTTGGAGCAGCTCTAGAGAAGATTGTGAAGGATCTCTGAGACTGCAAAGGGGGTCGCCTCCCTGAGGACCACCCAAAAGGTCAGAAACCTAGCAGTGTGCACAGGGGACAGTCCCGGGAATTTCGCAGATTCAGAGGTTCTCGCTTTACCCCATATCAGAGAGGGCGCTTTATATCCAGAGGTCAGCCCTTTCGGGGAGCTCAGGGGTTTGGCAGGGGATATTTCAGATCAAATCAAAAATATACTCTCATGAGAGTATATTTTTGATTTGATTTGGGTTTCCTTACTACTCTCACAAACCACAGACCGTTATTTAGGTTGTATTCTACACTCATGGAGGGGATATTTCAGGACCCAGCAAAACTCCAATAAAAAGCCCCAATGAAGGGAGGTTGGTCCAGACGGAGATTGCGGTAGGAGGGCGGCTACAAAGCTTCTTCTCCGTCTGGACCACCATAACGTCAGACCAGTGGGTACTGGAAATTATTTGCAACTGGTACACTCTCGAGTTTGCTCGTCCGTTAGCAGAGGCTTTTGTGGTGTCTCCATGTGGGTCTGCGGAAAAGGAAGAGGTGGTTTCCGCAACGCTTCAGCGGTTACTGAGACTTTAAGCGGTGGTTCCGGTCCCTCACGACCAGTTAGGGTTAGGTCGATACTCAATTTATTTCGTGGTGCCCAAAAAGGAGGGATCCTTTCGACCTATTTTGGATCTCAAAGAAGTAAACCGCTGTTTAAGAATTCTGCATTTTCGGATGGAGACCCTGCGATCCGTGATTCGTTCAGTGCAGCTGGCAGAGGTGCTGTCGTCCATAGACCTGACAGAGGCCTACCTTCACATACCCGTCAGGCCGGAGCATCAAAAGCTTTTGCACTTTGCGGTACCCATGGGTCATTTTCAGTTCCAAGCATTGCCGTTTGGGCTGGCTATGGCGCCTCGCACGTTCACGAAGGTGATGGTAGTGGTGGCAGCGGCATTGCGGAAAGAGGGTATCCTTGTGCACCCTTACCTCGATGATTGGTTGATTCTAGCACCTTCCGAGTTGGAGTCGCATGCGGCAACGGTGCGGGTGGTAAATCTCCTGGAGCAGCTCGGCTGGGTGGTGAATCAAGCCAAGAGTAAGTTGCAGCCAGTGCAGCGTCTCCTTTACCTAGGAATGGTGTTTGACATGGCGGTAGGAGCAGTTTTTCTGCCGAAAGACAGAGTACAGAAGATTTTGAGGCAGGTGACAGCATTTTTGCGCTTAAAAGCGCCGTCGGCGTGGCACTACTTGCAATTCCTGGGGTCCATGGCGGCAGCCTTGGATCTAGTTCCCTGGGTGAGGGCGCATACGCTGGATCGAAAGTTGGAATGCTCACAAACGGTCGTCGACAGTTTGCAGTGGTGGTTGGAACCCAGCCATCTTCGAGCAGGAGTTCCATTACAACAGCCAGATTGGGTGCTTATCACCACAGATGCCAGCCTCGCCGGCTGGGGGGTGCATTGTCAGTCGCACATGGCGCAGGGAGGCTGGCCGCCGGAGGTGAAGGGTTGGTCCATCAACCATCTGGAACTGAGAGCGTTACAGCTAGCGCTTCACGAGTTTCTATATCTTGTGGAAGGAAAGGCGGTACGAATGTTCTCCGACAATGCGGTGAGGGTGTCATATATCAATCGGCAAGGAGGAACAGGCAGTACAGCCTTGCTAGAGGAGAATCCGCGCTTGATGAGCTGGGCAGAGTCTCACCTGTAAGCTCTTTCGGCGGCACATGTAGCAGGACGGGACAATGTACAGGCCGATTATCTCAGCCGACATGTCATAGATCCGGGAGAATGGGAGTTGAACGCAGCAGTGTTTCACAACCTTACGCTGAGATGGGGGCAGCCGGCAATGGACCTGATGGCCACCCTCGACAATGCCAAGGCAGATCGGTTTTTCAGCAGGTGCAGAGAACGAATGTTGGAAGGACTCGACGACTTGGCTCAGCTGTGGCCGTTGGGGGTGTTGCTTTGTTTTTCCCCCATGGCTGATGATTGGACGGATCATTCAGAGGATACAGCGTCACGAGGGTTATGTAATTCTCATTGCCCCAGACTGGCCCAGGAGAGCATGGTATGCGGACCTGGTGTGTCTTCTGGTGGACAACCCCTGGAAGCTACCCGCTCGAGCGAACCTCTTATACCAGGGCCTGCTGCTTATGCCGAACGTGGATCGCTTCTCTCTTACGGCTTGGCTCTTGAAAGGGAGAGGTTAAGCCATTGAGGGTATTCGGCGGCGGTGATAGCCACAATATTAAAGGCCAGAAGGCGATCTACTTCCATGGATTATACTCGTATCTGGCATATTTTTGAGCATTGGTGCCAAGAGCGGGACCTTAGACCACGCAGCGCTTTAGTGCCAGACGTGTTGTCTTTTCTACAAGGGGGTCTGGATAAGGGGTTAGCCCTAAGTACACTTAAGGTTCAATTAGCTGCTTTAGCGTGTTTTCGGTGCAAGGTACGAGGAGTGTTCTTGTCTGGACATCCTGATGTTCTACGTTTTTTGAGAGCGGTAAAGAATTTGCGTCCCCCGGTGAGACCGGTGGTTCCGGCCTGGGATCTGAACTTGGTCCTCGAAGCGTTGACTAGACCTCCCTTTGAGCCAGCGAGGGAGGTGTCGATCAGAGATCTGTCATGGAAGACAGCTTTTTTGATAGAATTATGTTCGGCGAGAAGAATTGCGGATCTCCAGGCACTTTCGTGTAGAGAGCCATATCTCCAGTTTTCCGAGGAGAAGGTAATGTTGCGGCCGGTTCCCTTTTCTTCCAAAAGTAGTGTTGACCTTTCATGTGAATCAGCCTGTTTCTCTACCAACTTTTAGGGGCCAGGGGGGACAGGCCATAGATGGTGCCCTAAATAAGTTGGATTTAGGGAAAGTGCTCCGCAGATACCTTCGGCGTACGGAATCTTTTAGGAAGACAGACAGGTTGTTTTTGCTCTTTGGAGGTTATTGAAAGGGTGAAGCGGCCTCCAAAGCCTCGATTGCTCGATGGGTGAAGCATGCCGTTTCAGCAGCGTATCAAGCACGCGGTAGAACACCCCCAGATGGGCTCCGCGCACATTCTACTCATAGCCAGGCAGTGTCCTGGGCCGAGTTTGCTTTGATTCCGCTGGTGGATATATGCCGAGCGGCTACTTGGTCATCCCTTCACACTTTTGCATGACATTACAGATTGGATGTTCAAGACAGAGGGAATGCAAAGGTGGGGGCTTCGGCCATCATAGCGGGCCTAGCGGGTCCCTCTCAGGGTTAGGTACTGCTTTGGTTCTTCCCTACTGTTCCTGGACTGGCCCGGAGAGATGAAGAGGAAGAAGAAATTAGACCTTACCTGCTAATTTTCTTTCCTTGAGATCTCTCCGGGCCAGTCCAGGACCCACCCAAATCATTTGCGGGCGTTGGGGGCGGCTACGACCGCTGACCATGTGTTAGGAAGCTTGGCGGCGTAGACGTTACGGAGCGGGGGACTTCGAAGAGTTATTAATGGTCTTCCGCTCAGAAAGTCTGGAGCGCTTGGTTTATGGGGCTCCCTAGTTCTAGCGGGGGGTTAGCCATACAGTTAGTTTGTATGCGGTAAAAAAAAAAAAAAAGGGGGAGAGGGCTACTTTTTAGGTAGGCTCTGACTGTTGAATGTTTGTTGATTACAATAGTTTGGGTTCACGGATGGGTATGTTTTTCGTGGACTGCTTTGACAGGGGTAGACTGAGGTTCTGACACCAGGGGGAGCCGGATAGGATGTCAGCAAAACTTCAGAATTCAGTCCTCAGCTGGTGGAGAAGGTTGCCAACCCTACTGTTCCTGGACTGGCCCGGAGAGATCTCAAGGAAAGACAATTAGCAGGTAAGGTCTAATTTCTTCTTTTGTACTTGTCTTAGACATTGGTTCTCTAGTTGTAAAGAAGAGCTGAACTGTTGTACCACTGATACCATCTGATATATTGCAATTTATTTTGCAGTGACTTTGCTTGATCTGATTGTACTGAAATGCTATAATCATAGGGACAGATTAGAATATCATATCTAGTAATGTCAAATTTATTCTACTTACTGTATTTCAATTAAGATAAACAAGAATTAAACTTTGCCTAATTCTCCTTGAAGAAAGTGATAAGGTATTTTGCATTTTAATTTAAAGCGATTCTATTCTTTTTTTTAATTTAGTCGCAGTGTGCCCAGTATGCTGCTGACAGAAGAGAAGAAGAAAAAATGTGTGACCATCTTATCAGTGCTGCTAAACATCGAGACCATGTTACAGCTAATCAATTGAAACAGAAGATACTTAACATACTAACAAACAAACATGGTGCATGGGGAGCTGTTTCTCAAAGGTAATATTAAAGTTTCAATGAATCATTAGATTGTTTTATAGGCGATATATAAGTTGTTAAATAAAGATGACTATATAGAAGGTCTAATTCTATGAAAAATAAACTGGCAAAAGTTAAACAGCACCTGGATACAGTTGGAACTGCTGTTAAGAAAGCTACTGAAAATGAGAGTTTCTTGGTGAAAGATAATATTGACTTGAATAGATAAACTGAGAACTTGGAAAAAGCGGTATAGCAATAGACTTTGTGAATTATATATTTTCTTAAATTATCTGCAGCGGCTGCAGTGTCTGTATTTCATAGGTATATACTGGGAATTTTGAAGATGCTGGAAGATGCACAGATTGTGGGATGTCAACATCAGGGAGGGGAGCGAGAAGGAGGAAGACAGTTTTAGAGGCACCATCTAGGAGGAGAGGGAGGAAACCATTGAAAGAGGTAATATCACAGGACAGTGAAACAGTTCAGGAAGCATTCTTTGTAGGTTGGAGATTATGATGGTGCAGAGAATACCGTATTTCCCAGATAATAAATCGTTCCTGTGTATAAGTCGTAGAGGCCAAAATCAGGGATTTTACCGGTAAAATCATAATATAAGTCGCTGGTACTAAAAATAAAGCTCAAGACAGCACTGCTGATTTATTAAAACCCGATTTATCCTGATCTCCAGGAACAAGCAGAAATGTAGTCCTCACGTATGGGTGACATTGGGTACCGACAGAGCCCACGCGGGAAGCTCCCCAGCTACTAATAGGAAAGCCATTGGGAGCAGTCCACTGCACCTGTGCTGCTGCCTTCCAGCCCTTCCAACTGACTCTCCTCAGTTCTCTTTTTTCCGCGGTCAACAGGATCTCTCCTGTACCTGCTAAAGAACTGCTGCCTTCATCCGTATAATCAATCTTCATACTTCTCATTATTCTATCACTAATCTTTATATTTCTAATCTTACTACTTCTGTCTTGATTAAAAAATAGCCCTTTTCTCTGAGCTTTCTTTTTCCTCTGAGGCAACATGGACAAACCAGCCAGTGGTTTTAAAAAATGAACGAAGTGCTCCGGCACAATATCGATAACCGATGAACATGACTGGTGCCTCAAATGCCTCGGCCCCGCTCATGTCCCCATAGAGGGCACACTCTGCAAGCAGATGACAAAATGAGGTCTTGGGAATTGAGCCAAGAAGTTTGAAGAGCTCTTCCCAGCAGACACTCTCTCCTTGGCCTCCACCTCCTCGAGGGCTTCCTCTGGCTCCAAGCATTCAAAAGACTCCAGACAGAGTGAGAAAGGATCCTCTCCTTCCCGCACACCCAGGGGGAAGTCGCTGCCCCAGGAGTCCTCGGAGATTTGATAGGACCAGAGCAAGAAGATGAAGAACCACGATTGGTAGGCCAAAGACATCAAGGGAGCTGTCGAGGGAAAGATCCTGGGAGCATTCCTGGCACACCGGAAATCATAAGAACATAAGAACATAAGATATGCCATACTGGGTCAGACCAAGGTCCATCAAGCCCAGTATTCTGTTTCCAACAGTGGCCAATCTAGGTCATATGTACCTAGCAGTTTCCCCAAGAGACACAAGTTCCACAATGCTTGTACTGGGTCAAGCATTGATATCTTCGATCACTTCTTAATAATGGTTTATGGACCTTTCCTCCAGGAACTTGTCCAAACCTTTTTTAAACCCAGCTACACTAACAACCTTTACTACATCCTCCGGTAACAAATTCCAGAGTTTGATTACACGTTGAGTGAAAAAATATTTTCTTTTATTAGTCTTAAATAGTTTACCCTGTAGCTTCATTGCATGTACCCTAGTCTTTCTATATTCTGATAACGTAAACAATCGATCTACGTTTACCTGTTCCACTCCGTTCATTAATTTATAGACTTCTATCATATCTCCCCTCAGCCGTCTCTTTTCCAGGTTAAAGAGCCCTAACCTTTTTAGCCTTTCTTCATAGGAGTATCCTTCCATCCCCTTTACCATTTTGGTGGCTCTTCTCTGAACCTTTTCTAAAATCGCTATATCCTTTTTAAGATACGGCGACCAGAATTGCACACAATATTCAAGGTGCGGTCTCACCATGGAACGATATAGAGGCATTATAATATCTTTTGTTTTATTTTCCATTCCTTTCCTTATCATACCTAGCATTCTATTTGCTCTCTTGACTGCCGCTGCACACTGGGCCAAGGGTTTTAACATGGTATCCACAATGACGCCTAAATCTTTTTCCTCGGTGGTGGTTCCTAATGTGGAACCTTGCATCGTGTAACCATAGTTTGGGTTGTTCTTCCCTAGGTGCATAACCTTGCACTTGTCCACATTAAATTTCATCTGCCATTTTGATGCCCAGTCTTCCAATTTATCAAGATCCTCTTGCAATTTTTCACAATCCTCTTGGGTTTTAACAACTTTAAATAGTTTTGTGTCATCTGCAAATTTGATAACCTCACTCATTATTCCACTTTCCAGGTCATTTATGAATATGTCAAAAAGCAGCGGACCCAGCACAGATCCCTGGGGTACACCACTATTCACCTTTCTCCATTGGGAAAATTGGCCATTTAGCCCTACCCTCTGCTTTATATCTTTTAGCCAGTTCCTGATCCACAATAGTACACTGCCTCCTATCCCATGACTCTTTAGTTTTGCCAAAGGTCTCTGATGAGGGACCTTGTCAAAGGCTTTCAGAAAGTCCAGATACACAATATCAACCGACTCACCTTTGTCCACCTGTTTATTCACTCCTTCAAAAAAACATAACAGATTAGTAAGACAAGATCTTCCTTGTCTAAAGCCATGTTGGCTGTCTCCCATTAGGTTGTGACTATCTACATGCTGAGTAATTTTATTCTTTATGATGGTTTCTACCATTTTTCCTGGTACTGACGTCAGGCTCACCGGTCTGTAGTTTCCCGGATCACCCCTGGAACCCTTTTTAAAAATTGGTGTTACATTGGCGATCCTCCAATCTTCAGGTATTAGAGATGATTTTAATGATAGTTCACAGATTACTGATAGCAGGTCTGCAATCTCATATTTCAGTTCTTTCAACACCCTTGGATGTATACCATCCGGCCCAGGTGATTTGCTACTCTTCAGTTTATCTAATAGTTGTAAAACATCTTCCCGATGTATCGATATTTCCTTCAATTCTTCCACACCTTTAAATACCACTTCAGTCATGGGTAACATCCCTACATCTTCCTCAGTAAAGACCGAAGCAAAGAATTCATTCAATCTCTCCGCTGTCGCCTTGTCGCCTCTTAGTGTGCTCCTTTAACCCCTTTATCATCTAATGGACCAACTGACTCTCTCACAGGTTTTTTCTACGAATGTACTTGAAAAGGTCTTTATTTTGCGTTTTTGCTTCCGCAGCAAGCTTCTTCTCAAATTCTCTCTTTGCCTGCCTTATCAATGCCTTGCATTTGACTTGCCAGTGCTTGTGCTGTTTCCAGGTTTCGTCGTTAGGCTCTTTTTTCCATTTCCTGAAAGATGCTTTTTTGGCAACAACAGCCTCTCTGATCTCACCTTTAAACCATGCTGGCAGTTTTTTGGACTTCCTTCCACTTTTCTTAAAGCGTGGAATACAGCTGGTCTGGGCTTCCAAGATAGTATTTTTCAACAACACCCAAGCTTGATGTACGTCTTTAACCTTTGCAACTGCTCCTTTTAGTTTTTTCTTAACTGTTTTCCTCATTTTATCATAGTCTCCCTTTCGAAAGTTAAAAGGTAGTACTGTGGATTTCCTTACTATCCCTCCTCCACTAATTAAATCAAAGGCGATCATGCTATGATCACTATTGCCAAGTGGCCCCAACACCCTTATCTCTTGCACTAGATCTGGTATTCCACTAAGGACTAAGTCTAATATGGCTTCCCCTCTGGTTGGTTCATGAACCAGCTGCTCCAAGAAGCAGTCATTTATTTCATCTAGGAACTTTATCTCCCTAGCATGTCCTGACGTGACACTGACCCAGTCGATACTGGGGTAATTAAAATCACCCATTATTATTACTGCGCTGTAACTTTTGTTAGCTTCCTTGATTTCTTTGAGCATTTCATCATCCATTTGGTCATTCTGGCCAGGTGCTCGATAGTACACCCCCACTGCCATTGCCTTCCCCCTTTTATATGGAATTTCAATCCATATAGATTCTACAGCAGATTTTGTTTCCTGCAAAACTTTAATCCTTTCTGAGTCAATGCCCTCTCTAACATAGAGCGCAACCCCTCCACCAATTTGATCAGCTCTATCATTACGATATAGTTTGTAACCAGGTATCACAGTGTCCCACTGGTTGTCCTCCTTCCACCATGTCTCTGATATTCCAATCATATCTAACCTTTCATTTAGTGCTATATATTCTAACTCTCCCATCTTATTCTTTAGACTTCTAGCATTTGCATACAAGAATTTTAGAGAATGTATTTTATTCATGTTAATTTGGCTATTGTTAGACATGGGTAAATTGGGATCTTTAAGCTCTGTCTGCTCCATACTTGAGGGCATTTGGGCTACTTTACTCTTTTGTGGAACCTCTCTGCTTTTGGTAGTATCCTTCAAGGATACGTTCTTCCGAACCATCCGCTCTTGGGCGACTGTCAGCTTTCCCCCATTATCTAGTTTAAAAGCTGCTCTATTCCTTTTTAAAGTTTAATTCCAGCAGGCTGGTTCCATCCCGGTTAAGGTGAAGCCCATCCCTTCGGAAGAGCCCCTCCTTTCCCCAGAATGTTCCCCAGTTCCTAACAAATCCAAAACCCTCATCTCTGCACCATTGTCTCATCCACGCATTGATACTCCGGAGCTCTGCCTGCCTTTTGGGTCCTGCGCGTGGAACAGGAAGCATTTCGGAGAATGCTACCATGGAAGTTCTGGATCTCAACTTCCTAGCTAAAAGCCTAAATTTTGCCTCCAGAACCTACCTACCACATTTTCCTATGTCATTGGTACCAACATGTACCAAAACAGCAGACTCCTTCCCAGCACTATCTAAAACCTTATCTAGGTGGCGCGTGAGGTCCGCTACCTTCGCACCAGGCAGGCATGTTACCAGGCGATCCTCACGTCCACCAGCCACCCAGCTATCTACATGCCTAATGATCGAATCACCAACTATAACGGCTGTCCTAACCCTTCCCTCATGGGCACATGGCCCTGGAGAAACTTCCTCGGTGTGAGAGGGTTTTACATCACCTGGAGGACAGGTCCTAGTTACAGGATCACTTCCTGCCACACCAGGGTGATGCTCTCCTGTCACGTGACCTCTCTCCTCCATGGCAACAGGGGTGCTGCCAGACTAGAGGTGGGACTTCAGGACTATATCCCTGTAGGTCTCGTCTATGTACCTCTCTGTCTGTCTTATGTTTTCCAAGTCTGCTACTTTAGCCTCTAGAGAACGGACTTGTTCCCTGAGAGCAAAGAGCTTCTTGCACCTAGTGCACACGTAAGACCTCTCACCAACTGGGAGAAAATCATACATGTGACACTCAATGCAAAAGACTGGAAAGCCCCCATCCCGCTGCTGGACTGCTGTCTGCATCTTAGTTTTAAGTTTGTGTCTAGATCTTTAAGTTCTTACTTACTAGGGGTTGCTATGGGTATTTATACCAATATAACTGTACTACGTTTAATATACCTTGTTCACCTGAAGCTTAATTAATCTCAGGTCCTTAGTGTATGACTGATTTGGGTAATGAGCTTCACCTGAAAGCACCTCCTGTCTTTTAAGATGTGTAAGTACCTATAAAGCTATGATTATCCCAGGGGTGGTGATTCCAGTAATAGGTCAAGGCATCCCCGGTGGGAGGACTTCTCCAAAGCCTCAGTGGGGAGTCGAGAGGTACCCAGAGCACCCATATCCATGGAACCTCCGATGCCATGCCCTGGTCCGGTGGCAGCTGACCCCGCTCCATCCGATGACCAGGCACCGGAAACGTCATTGAATCAATGCATGCTGACTGGAATGCACTCTAGCAGCGCTACTAGCAGCCTCGGTGCACCTACCACCATCAGCCCTGATGTCATTGCAGACTACATCGGCACCGACATTTGGAATGCAAGCTGGCTCGGTGCCGATGTCATTGCCGCCATCGACCTCAGCGTTGATTCCACCTGCGATGTCGCTAACTTCCCCCATGCTGGTGCCATCACAGATGCCAGTGCCCTCGCTGGTTCCGATACCTTCTCTGTTGCCTGGACCTTCCTCAATACCGATACCTTTGTCGATGCCGATGCTGGCAGATCCATCCTCTCCCATACAACATGCGGAACCGGAGGACATCGACCTGCATTGCTACTCTAAACACCAGCGATACTGTCCAGGATCATAAACCTCTGACTCCGACCATAGATTCCTGGACTCTGACGACCTCAGATATGTCATCTCAGAACTTTACCACTGCAGGCCAGTACCAGAAGGAAATCCCCGCCAGAAGATATGTCTTTCCAAGAATTTATAAAGGACATGGCGGTGGGTCTCTCCATTCCTGCTGCTTCGGAGCCAGAGCTCAGAGCAGAAGAACTCAAGATATTAAATTTTCCAGTCCTCCATGCTCGCCAGCAGGATCAACTCATACATCTTGTATATGGGAATGTTCCTTAAAGAGTTGAACAAAGACTGGGAGGGCTCCCTGCCTTTCAGGCAGTCCTCACCCACAGTAAAAACGTCTCTTAAATTCATCAACAGAGCAGCTTTCAACGCCTTTGAGTCAAATAGTAGAACCTCCTCCATAGCCATAGGGGCAGATGGTTGGCTTGGCTCCAGGCATCTGACTTAGAACAGTGGTGCAAGACAAGTTGGCCAGTATCCCCAGTACAGGTGAAAACCATTTTGGGAAAAATTGGAGGGAAAAAGCGGGAGAACTTGAAACCAACGACACCACCCTCACTCTTTTGGTCATACCCTTTACTGGGGTTTTGTGGTGGCATATGTGAAGATCTTTTTACTATATTGAAATCACTCCCAATTATAAACTGGTAACCATGAGTGCCCCTTATCAAAGGCTAAAAAGCATCTTTCAGGAAATGGAAAAAGGAGCCAAATGAGGAAAACTGGAAACAACATAAGCATTGGCAAGTTAGATGCGAAGCATTGATAAGGGCAGGCATCCAGGCATAACGGCTGAAAACTATCGCTTCAGAGGCACGCCCGTGCCTGAGGGCCTCGCCACAGGGCCCTTTGGCATGGCCCTTAAGTGTGAGTCCATGGCGTCTGAACTGAAGTTTACATTAAAGACGTGGACTGGATTGTCATGCTTGTATATCGTGGTAACCTGCTATTCCCTTTCCTTCTCCTTCTCTTATCTTTTTAACTATTTCTGTCCTCTATTCTGTCCTATCTCATAAATGGCGTTCTTTTCATATCTTCTTAAATGATATAGTATTGTAAACCGCTCTAATGCTTCAGCCTGAGCGGTATATCAAATGTAATAAACCATAACCATAACTTTGGATCCCTTCAAAAAGAAGGCTCAGTCAAAAAAGGCCTTCTATCCAAAAAAGGGGAAATGCTACCCAACCTATTCCCAACCAGCCTACCTTCCACAACACAAGCAACAGGGAGCTAAGCAAGCCAAAAAGCCACGGTTGACCAAGCAAACATCTCAACCTCAACCAGCTGCCTCAGCACCATCTTTTTGACTCTTACATGGGAAGCATAGCCAATCCCATCCATACCATTCCAGGAAGGCTCTCAAGATTCATCTCTCAATGGAGGATTATAACTTCTGAAAAATGGACACTGTCCATTGTCCACAGGGGATACTGTCTCAATTTCAGAGAACTTCCCCCTCATTGTTTCAGGGGTCAAGTCCTGTCCAAAAAGTCTCTTGACACCCTTTTACATCAAGAGGTCACCTCACTCCTCTCTGAAGGAGCCATTGAACCGCTCCCCCTGCAGGAACATTGCAGGGGATTCTACTCTCCTTACTTCCTCATTCCAAAGAAATCAGGAAGCCTCAGGCCTATTCTAGACCTCCGAGATCTCAACAAGTTTCTCGTAATAGGAAAATTCAAGATGATCTCCTTAGGGATTCTCCTTCCTCACCTGCAGCAAAACGACTGGCTTTGCTCCCTATACTTCAAAGAGGCTACACTCACGTTCTCATCCTTCCTTCTCGCAAGCAGTATCTATGATTTGTGTATCAGGAGAGACATTATCAATACAGTGTGCTCCTCTTCGGCCTCACCTCGGCACCAAGAATCTTCACAAAGTGCATGGCCATCATGGCAGCTCATCTTCGGATCAGCCGCGTCTACATCTTCCCCTACTTAGACAATTGGCTCATAAAAGCAGACTCTCTTGGGGAGCTCTCCTCTGCATAACATAAAACTGTAGGTCTCCTACAGTCCCTAGGCTTTGTGATCAACTTTCCAAAATCACAGCTGGTTCCGACACAAAGACTGGAGTTCATAGGAGCTGTCCTGGACACCATCCAAAGCAAGGCCTTTCTCCCACAAGACTATATGCAGAAACTCATACTATTAGCAGAGACCATGCGGCAATGCCAGTTGGCACTGGCACAATCTTACCTACAGCTGCTGGGCCACATGGCCTCCATGGTACACGTAGGTCCGAATGCCAGGCTGCACATGCACCAAATGCAGTGGACTCTGTCAACCCAGTGGACACAAGCCATCGACGGTCTGCATGCGTCCATCACCATCTCACCACACATGGCACAATCACTACACAATCTCCTCAAGGTGTCTCCTTTCCACCCCCCCCACCCCCCTCCTCATCATACCCTAACAACGGATGCGTCCAAACTCGGCTGGGGAGCTCACTTGGACACTCTCTCCACGCAAGGCCAGTGGACTCCCCTCGAGTTCACACAACAGATAAACCTCTTGGAACTTTGAGCTGTGTCGAGGGCTCTCCAAGTCTTCAAGCATCTTCTTGCTATCAGTTCTGTCCTCATAAGAATGATAATCAAGTGGCCATGTTCTATATCAGCAAACAAAGAGGTATGGGCTCTCTTCCCTTCTGCACAGAGGCGTGCCAGATCTGGAACCAAGCCATTCAGCATCACATACTGCTCAGGGCAATCTACATTCCAGGTCAGAACAACCTGCAGGTGGACAAGCTCAGCAGGCTGCTCCACCCTCACGAATGTAGACCAGACGGTGGCCAACCGCCTGTTCGGAACCTGGGGAATTCTGTGGATAGACCTATTTGCTACTCAGCGCAATGCCAAACTTCCCTGATTTTTCTTGAAGCTGCCAACAAACCTCAGTCTGTCCAACGATGCCTTCATGATTCCCTGGAATCGGGGACTTCTTTATGCGTTTCCGCCAACGCCCCTGATCCTGAAAACACTTCTCAAACTACGAGAGGACAAGGAGTACATGGTTCTCATAGCCCCCTTCTGGGCTTTCCAATCCTGGTTCCCCCTCCTCCTTCAACATTCTCAAACTCAACCAATCCTGCTGGGATCCTTACCGGGTCTCCTCTCTCAGAACGATGGAACACTTCTCGATCCAAACCTCCGATCCCTTTGCCTAACAGCATGGCTCCTGAAAGCCTAGCATTGTGGCATCTTCCTCTCGCCACAGAGGTCAGAAGTAGTCTCCTCAGTGCCAGGAAACCTTCCACAAAAAAGACTTATTCACTAAAGTGATGCAGATACAATGAATGGTGTTCACAAAAAACGTACAATCCTTTTCAGACATCTGTGGTAACACTACTCCCCTACCTCTGGCACTTCTCTTCTCAATGCCTCAAATCATCCTTGATGAGTTCATCTAAGTGCAATTTCAGCTTACCATGACCCAGTGAACGATAAACCCATCTCCTCTGACCCCTTGGTTGCACAGTTCATGAGAGGTCTCCTGCTTACCAAACCACCCGTCCGCCCACCCCCAGTGGCATGGAATCTCAATGTTATTTTAGCTCATCTGCTCAAACCACCCTTCAAACTGTTAGCCACTGCTCCACTACGCTATATTTCTTGGAAGGTACTCTTCCTCATAGCCTTAACTTCAGCCAGATGAGTCAGTGAGCTGGAGGCCCAGGTTGCTCATGCCCCCTACACATGTTTCTACCACAACAAGGTGATTCTATGAACACACCCCCACTTCCTTCCCAAAGTGGTCTCCATCTTCCACATCCTTCCTGTATTCTTTCCCAGAGCAAACGCCTCCCAGGCGGAAGCCACTCTGCATACTCTAGACTGCAAAAGAGCTCTGGCTTTCTACATACAAAGAACAGAGGCCATAAGGAAGTCATCTCAACTTTTTGTTGCCTTTGACCAAGCTCATCTGGGACTTCCAGTTTCTAAATGCACCCTATCGACATGGATAGCGGACTACAATAACACAGGCTTATCCCTCACTGAACACGTCACTTCACACAACATTCGAGCAATGTCCACCTCGGTGGCAAACCTACACGCAGTACCGATCGCTGAAATCTGCCGAGCTGCTACGTGGTCCTCCATCCATACCTTCACAGCCCACTACTGCTTAGACAAGGACTCCCGTCGGGATGCGGCCTTTGGCCAAGCGGTCCTTTGGCATCTCTTTGGAACATAACACAACTCCTACCCCCTGCCCGCTTCAATCCAGATCTCCGTGCTGGGGACGTTGAGTTCAACGAACCTATCCAAGCTCCAAACCCAATGAGATCTGGGAGTTAGGGAGTCCCATACGTGAGGACTATATTCCTGCTTGTTCCTGGAAATAGCGTAGTTACTCACCTGTAGCAGGTGATCTCCAGGAACAGCAGGAATTTAGTCCTCACAACCAGCCCTCCTCCCCGAGGAGTTGTATGGTTCTCTCCTTTCTACTCTCCTTTCTCTTCAGCTATACAGAGGAGAGTCAGTGGGAAGGGTGGGAATGCAGCAGCGCAGGCGCAGTGGACTGCTCCCGAAGGCTTTCCTTTTGGTAGCTGGGGAACTTCCCGCGTGGGCTCCATCGGTACCTGATGTCACCCATACGTGAGGATTAAATTCCCGCTGTTCCCGGAGATCACTTGCTACAGGTGAGTAACTACGCTTTTCACTTTCATTTTAGAATGATACTTTTGAATAAAGTGTGTAACAACATAGCAGCTCAATCAGATTTGTTCTGTATTGCTTTCGGAAAAGTCATTGAAGTCCTCATCTTTGGTGTCACTGTGAAATAGTTCTGCAATTTCAGGTGCCAGTTCATGTTCGTTATTGTCTTCTTCTTTGTCTTCATCTTCACAATTATCGGGGCTCTTTAGTATCTCAGCCTTCAGAAACCCTGATTTTATTATTTTATCACTCGCACACCTCCACTATGCTGTCGCAACCCACCAAGTGACTATTGCAAAAGTGGTGTGGCACATATGGCCAGTAGCCGTGAAACCATGTTCTCCGTGGCACATCCATTTTTCCCGTAGGGAGCACAACACAGCTTTGAATCTTCTGTTGATGGAAATATCAAGTGCTTGAAGCATTTTTGTCATATAACCAGGTATAATACCGGGACAGTGTTCAAAGATTTTATTTTCTTCTTTGTCTTCAGTGAAATCGGCTGTCATTCTATCCATGACAAGTAGTGCTTTCTCTCTCTTGAAACATCCGTCCGGCCACTTACTAAAGCAGTGCTGCAGCCATTTCAAGATCACGCTTTCATTCATCCATCCTTTCTCATTCACATCAACAACAATGTTGGTTTGTATAGTTTCACGTGGCATTGTCTTCCTTTTGATTATAATCATAGGTGGCAGCTTCTTTACACTTGCACAGCAGGCCAGCACCACTGTAAAGTATGTCTTTTTGTGTCCAGTGGTTCTAATATTTATTCTTCTAACCCCCTTTTGACTGACCGTTCTCCCTAATGGAATGCCGAAGGTTAAGGGAACCTCGTCCATGTTGATTATGAAGTCCGGTGTCACTGTATATGTGTTGATTTCTTTGTTTACGAATTACCTGACATTACATACATTATCCATGAAATCAGCAGTAAGCTGCTGACACATGGTTGTTCTTTGTCTAATGCTTAATTTATTTCTTAACATAAATCGGTAGCACTATGAATGACCAGTCTTGAATCCCTTGATATTCATTTCCCTGTCAATATGAACTGCTTTGAATTACACCTGCGCAGTGGACAGTCCACGGGCCTGGGCCCTCCACTCTATGACGAACTGAAGCAGACGTGCTTCTAATTCAGGTCACCATCATTTGCGGCCGTGATTTGCCTTCTTGCTGCATTTCATCAAGGTTATTTTCCCTGCCTCTTCCTCTAGCCTCTTGTTAAGTGCCGTCGAGTCTGAGTCGACTCATGGCGACCCTCTGGATAGCTATCCTAAATTGTGTTCAGTCTTCAGTCAGGCGGCCCATTGTTGACAGACTGGTACCCGTAGCTGCTGTTATTGTATCGATCCATCTCATTGCTGGCCTTCCTCTTTTGCACCAACCTTCTATCTTGCCAAGCATGATGTCTTTCTCTAATGATCTCTCTCTCCGCATGATGTGTCCAAAGTATGAAAGTCTAAGTCTTTTCATCTGAGCTTCTAAAGAAAGCTTAGGTTTGATCTCCTCTAGTACCGACTGGTTTGTTCTTCGGGCAGTCCATGGTATACACAGTATTCGCCGCCAGCACCATAATTCAAAGGCATCAATTTTCTTCCTGTCTATCTTTTTTACTGTCCAGCTTTCACATCCATATGATGTTATTGAAAATACCATGGCTTTAACAAGTCAAATCTTTGTATGGAGAGAGACATCTCTGCTCTTGAGAATCTTATCTAGGTCTTTCATAGCCATTCTGCCAAGAACAATGCGTCGTCTGATTTCTTGACTGCTTGTTGCTTCTTTATTGATAGTTGATCCAAGTAGGTTAAAGTTCACAATTTCAATTTCTTCTCCTTCAACGATGAACCTGTTGATTATGCCAGTTGTCATGATCTTTGTCTTCTTTACATTAAGGTGCAGGCCCATTTTGAGACTATGTTCTTTGATTGTGAGAAGCAAATGTTTCAGATCCTCTTCACTTTCAGCCAGTAATGTGGTATCATCAGCATAGCGAAGGTTGTTGATGAGTCTTCCACCAATCTTCACACCTCTGTTGTCTTCATACAATCCTGCTTCTCTGATGATTTGTTCTGCATATAAATTAAACAGGTAGGGGGAAAGTATGAGCCTTGTCTTACACCTTTGCTTATTTTAAACCATTCTGTTTCTCCTTGATCCGTTCGAACTGTTGCTTCTTGATCAATGTACAGATTGTGCAAGAGTACAATCAGGTGTTCTGGTATACCCATGCTTTTTAATGTGGCCCAGAGTTTCTCATGGTTTACACAGTCAAAAGCCTTGCTATAGTCGATAAAGCACAAATAGATATCCTTTTGGTATTCTTTAGTCTTTTCAAGGATCCATCTCACATCCACAATGATGTCTCTCGTTCCTCGCCCTTTCCTGAACCCTGCTTGCACTTCAGGTAGTTCTTGTTCCAGGTATGGTTGTAGTCTCTTTTGAATAATCTTCAGTAGAATCTTGCTGGCATGTGGGATCAGAGCGATTGTGCGATAATTTCCACAGTCAGTTGGATCACCTTTCTTTAGTATTGCTATAAACACAGATCTTTTCCAGTCAGTTGGCCATGATGTTGTCTTCCATATTTCTTGGCAGAGCCTTGTAAGTATGGTAACAGCTGCATCAGATTGCTGTAATACTTCTATGGGAATGCTATCAATGCCTGGTGCTTTGTTCTTTGATAAGGCTTTCAATGCTGCTTTAACTTCTTCTTTCATCACCAATGGTTCCCGATCATAAGGTGCAGGTTGAAACGGCTGTTGGTCCACTTGATCTTTATCATATAAAAACTCTGTATATTCCTTCCACCTTTTCTTGATCTATTCAGCATCATTCAACATAGAACCTTGATCATCTTGTAACATTCCAATTTGAGGCTGGAACTTTTTCTTTAACTCTCGTAGCTTTAGGAAAGCCGATCTTGTTCTTCCTCTAATCGTTTCTGCTTCTATTTCCTTGCATGCGTCATTGTAGTACTTTTCCTTGTCCTGTCTTGCTGCACGTTGGAAATCTCTGTTGAGTTCTGTTATTGTCTTTCTTTCTCCTCTGGCTTTAGCTTCTCTGCGTTTCTGGGCAATTTTCAGAGTTTCTTCCGTCATCCATTTTGGCTGTTTTTGCTTTTTCACCTTTTGTAGAGACTTCTAGCTTTCTTCCAACACATCCTTCTTGATGTCATTCCATAACTCTTCTGGAGCTTTGTCATTTGTATTGTCGCGTACCGCCCCTGGTGGCCAGTGGTCATAGGGGTAGGTTGGACACAAAGATATTTTTATATGAGAGGAGGTTCCTTTAAGAGCCAGGTGCAGCCTGGTCTTAGTAGTTCAGCTCCTATTAAGAAGTAAATTGTGAATGCAGAGTAGAGGGATAACATAGGCTTTTATTTCCCTTTACGCAAAAGATTCAGGTGGGTCACAACATAGAGGAAAATGTCCTTTACTTCAGGAATGAAACAAACTCATGGTAAAGAAAAACTGTTAGGCTTCACAGTTGCAACAAGGATTAATTAAGGCTTCCTAGAGTAACTCAACCGTTTCAATACTCTTCTTCCTTTTAGCATATAAGTAACACTCTGGAGGCAGTATATATTATTTACAAGTCTAGCAGTGATTCTAAACCACTTGTAACTCATAAAGAACAGTCCATCTCTTCTTGAGACAGAAGACTAGGCTCCACAAATTCCACTTGCATCAGCTCTGAGTCAGAGTTATCCCTTTCTGTATCTGGGGTTTCTCTGGGTATTGTTTCTGGCCAGTCGCTATTCTTATTCTCTGGGTGTTTGTAGAGTTCTTCTAAGGTTCGCCAGTGAGCGTGGCCTGCCTTTGTGCTTTTACCATCTGGGTTATACAAGGTAGTTTTACTTTCCTTTCTTGTACAACGAGCATTGCTTTTAAAAGGGCACTTATAAGGTGAGCTTTTTCTCATAAAAACAGTCAGCATATCTTGGCTTCCAGCAGCATGGAGAACAGGAACTTTCTCCTTCTAGTAGTTCTCCAGGGATACAATCCTCGTGCCAGTCTTTTCCCTGAAAGCTCTTGTTACCTTTCAGTCTGGTCACTGGTTCCTCCGGTAAGCACAGGCCTCTTTCCAAGCCTAACTTCTGGCTTCTTCCTTCAGCATTGCTTCCCAAAGTGACTGTTCCTTTGCTCAGCATTGCTTTCCCATTCACTCCTAGTGCTTAGCTCAATGCTCCCGGTGCTTCCTTCTTCTAGGCCCTTGCTCGTGGTGCATTTCTCTCACACGGCTTTGCTCCTGGTGCTTCTCTCTGGTCCACCTCTACCTCCACACCCACCTCCTTTCCAGTCTCCAGCCTCTTGCTTATAAAGCTCTCCTGTGTTTGAGCTTTCTGGGCTGCTTGTCAGGTGGTGTCGATTAGCTAGGTTTGTCCAGTCAGCCTCTGTGAGTACACGCCTGCTCCCTCTAGCTGCTCTGTGTGGGAATTGCATCCTGTGCACATCTTTTATATTATGAAAAACAGCTTCTTTTCTTGCATCTTTGCTTCCATCAGCTCCTGCTGCATGACAGTATCTAAAGCAGCAAATCGATTTTGCAGGCAGTCTTTAAATTCCAGTGGTATATTCTCAAGGTCATATTTTGCTGCATTCATGAGTGGTTTGCTCTTTTTCAACTTTAGCTTGAGTTTGCATACTAGTAGTTGATGATCTGTACTACAGTCGGCTCCATGTTTTGTCTTTGTTGATGTTACAGAACTTTTCCATCGTTGACTTCCACAGATGTAGTCAATTTGATTTTTATACAATCCATTGGGTGAAGTCCATGTGTACAGTCACCGCTTGTGTTGATGGAAGAAGGTGTTTGAGATGAATAGATCGTTGGTCTTGCAGAATTCTATTAGTCTTTCTCCAGCTTCATTTCTGTTGCCAAGTCCATATTTTCCAACTACTTTGCCGCCTTCTTTGTTGCCAACTTTTGCATTCCAGTCACCCATGACTATCAGGATATCCTGTTTGCATGTTCTGTCAATTTCAGCTTGTACTTGTTCATAGAAATCTTCAATTTCATTCTCTTCTGCAGCTGTTGTTGGGGCATATACTTGAATTATAGTTGTGTTGATAGGCATTCCTCATAGACGAATAGAGATTAAGCGTTCGCTGACTGCATTGTATTTCATTACAGTTCTTGCAAGTTTCTTCTTTATTATAAATGCAACACCATTTCTTCTTTGTCTTTCATTTCCAGCATAGTAGACCATGTGATCATCTGATGCAAAGTGCCAGATGCCAGTCCATTTCAGTTCGCTGACACCCAACAGATCAAGTTGTACACGTTCCATTACATTCTTGACCACCTCCAACTTCCCTTGGTTCATGCTTCGTACATTCCATGTTCCAATGCGTAAGACATCTTTACAGCTTCTGACTCATTTCATGCGCAGCCACATCAGCAGTCAGACGTCCCGAGGGCTTTGATCCAACCACATCATAAATGCTGGCTTTACTCTGAAAAGTCTTCAGCTCTTCCCCAGTAGCTAGTTGAGTGCCTTCTGACCTGGGGGTCTCATCTTCCAGCACTATAGCACAATTTGTTTTGTTGTAACTATCCATTGGGTTTTCATGGCAAGATACAGAAGTAGATTGCCGGGCCTTTCTTCCGTGCAGTTTAAGTTTAGTATTGTTGCCGTTGTCACAGAAATGTGATCCTCCGCCTTCAACACTATCCCATTCTGCTGCTGCCCAGATGGGTGGTTTGTCTTGGTCTGGCACCTCAGCTGAGACCTGTCCATCTTGGGAGACCCTGCCAGTAGTTAAACTGCCGATAGTTTAGCTCTCAGCATCACTGATGCTCTAATTTCTCACTTATCACAAAATTTTGTTCAGCGGCTTTGTTACCATGTTCTTCTGCATAATGAATAACTTTCAATTTGAATTCCGCGGAGTATGAATTTGCGCTTTTGGTGTAACCATTTTCTGTGGGGTTGAAAAAAAGATTTGTGTTGTAACTGAAATTTGTCCAGTATGCTTTTGGTATGCTATTTTCAAGTATAATCCAAGTACAAACCAGTCTATTGATCTGCTTGCAAGCGCTGGGCGTAGAGCGGAGGGCCCAGAGAGAAAGACCGTCCATGGTGCAGGTGCGAGTATTTATATGCGGTTTAGAGGAATGGTCCATTGCATAGATTTATTAGATAGGTCGTTCCATTGTATAAGTTGTGCCATCACTTCCCGATGTAAAAAAATGTGTCTTATATTCTGGGAAATATGGTAGGAAAGGAGGGAGAGGTAAAAGATTATAAGGGAAGGGATAGACGGGTAGAATCAGCAGAAAGTGAAAATGGGAAGAGAAAAAATAGAGACAGTTCAGAGGCAAAGAGATTCCTTTGAAATGAAGAGAAATGAACTGCACTGAGAGCATGCGGTTAGAGAAATGAAAGTGGACCCCCCATCCCCAGAGAATATGAAGAAAAAGAATGGAAGAAAAGGAAATGTGCTTCAGATATTTTATGTTAACTAAAACAGTATTTCTCAAGCCGGTCTTTGAGTGTCCCCTAGCCATTCTGATTTTTATTTCTACAGTGAATATGCATGAGGCATATTTGCATGCAGTAGAAGTAGTGTGTGCAAATCTAGCACATGCCTGTTCATTGTGGATATCATGAAAAACAGACTGACCAGGCCTGTCTACTCCAGGACTAGCTTGAGAAATACCGAACTAGAAGTTGGAAACACAAGCACTGTTTAACATTTTGTATTAAGTATTGTGCAATATGTCATTTAGGGAAGAACAACGCAAACTAAATTGTTACACGATGCAAGATTCCACATTAGGAACCACCATTCAGGTGCCATTAGGATCTAGGCATCATTGTGGAGAATATTGGAAACTTTCTGCCCAGTGTGCAGCAGCCACCAAAAAAGCAAATAGAGTTCTAGGAATTATAAGGAAAGGAATAGAGAATAAAATCAAGGATATTATAATGTTTGTGTATCGCACCATTATGGCACTTCACCTTGAATATTGTGTGCAATTCTGGTTGCCATATCTTAAAAGGCGGAATTAGAAAAGGTACAGTGAAGAGCAATCAAAATGATCAAGGGAATGGAAGGATACTCCTACAAGGAGAAGCTTAAAAGGTTTGGGCTCTTCAACTTGGAAAAAAGACGGCTGAGGGGAGATATGAGGTCTATAAAATAATGAGTGGAACTGGTAAATGTAGATTGGTTGTTTATTCTTTCAAAAAGTAGAAGGACTAGGGGGCATGCAATGAAGCTACAGTGTAGCACATTTAAAACTAATCAGAGAAAATATGTTTTCACTCAACGCATAATCAAACTTGGATTTGTTACTGGAGGATGTAGTAAAAGCTGTATTTAAAAGAGGTTTAACAAATTCCTGGAGGAAAGTTCCATAAACCATTATTAAACAAGACCAGGGAAATCCACTGCTTAATCCCTAAGATAAACAGCATGGAATCTGTGTACCTTTTTGGGAACTTAACAGGTACCTATGACCTTGATTGGCTGCTGTTAGAAACAGGATACTGGGCTTGATGGACCCTTGGTCTGATCCAGTATGGCTATTTTATGTTTTTATATTCTTGTGGGGAGTTTTTTCTTAATTACCGTAGCCAGTTTTCATGCATTAAGCTTTTTATCGGTGGGAATGGGAACGTTCCCGTTGATCACAGCTTCTTCATTCTCCGTAATTCTCTAAAAGTCATGATTTCAGTGTTTTTCTTTTATAGTTGTGTTATAGTGCTTACACAATTTCCAGTGGATGAGCCCTGCCACTTCATTATGCCTTTATGTGTATACAGATTTTCTGTCGTTAGAAATTCACAGCCAGCAGCACACTTAGTAAACCTTTACAGTTGGAAACAAGGTACTGGGCTTGACAGATCTTTGGTCTGATCCAGTATGGCAAATTTTAAGTTCTCATGTTTCACTGATATCAGAAGGACATCTGACCTGGACAAACATACTAAAGCAACCTTCCATAGAGGAAAACCAAGCAAAATTGAAAACATCTCTGAAGACTGTAACTTGAACAGGAAGGTTTATATAAATATTATATCAAGGGGTAGAAGGAGAAACAATACAGTATAAATTACCAAGAGAAAGAAAGTCAGCAGATTATTACTGGAGATCAAAATTAATAATGAAAAGTATTTAAAACAGCATTGAACAAAATACAAACCATTAGTCAACTAGCAATTCCATACGCTTATACAACTTTGGAACAGTAGACTGGCCTCATGAAGATCTTGACAAATTGGATGTATGAACAATAAAATTCCTCCACCTCCATGAGCAATTTATAAGAATCCGTGTATGTCAAGAATAGTATGTTCCAAGAGTCAAATAAGGAATGGGTTTTATAGAAATACAGTAGATTATATATAGAAAGCTACTATCATAGGCCTACAGGCATGCTATAAAGCATTAGGAGAACAAAATACTCAAAAAATATTGTAGCAAGAAGGTATAATTGCACAAGCATTCTGACAAATAGAAGGAATAAGTGAGAATCCATCAGTACATGCAAGAAAGAATGCAACAGAATATGTGAAAAAGGAAGGAAACCAACTCTCTATAGAATTAGAACAGTAAATAGGGAAAAACATGTGGGAAATGCACACATACCTGTGGAAATAAAAAGGGTTACTCCAAAAACCTTACATTGATAAAAAATGGATTTATGATTGGTAAATTTAAACTTAAAGATGATAGATTGACAAATGAAGTTGAGGACAACAGATCATGGATGAAATGATTCACAGCAAGCATACAGAAAAAAACTGTTAAGAAAGATAAATTCAGAATCAGTAATAAAAACTGCAAAGGTTAATGATTTTGTTGCTGGCAGCAACAGCCACTCTGACCTCACGTTTAAACCATGCTGGCAGTTTTTTCGCCTTCCTTCCACTTTTGTTAAAGCGTGGAATACATCTGGAAGGGGCTTCCAAGATAGTAATTTTAAACAGTGCCCATGCTCGATGTAAATTTCTAACCTGTGCAACTGCTCCTTTTAGATTTTTTCTTAACTATTTTCCTCAGTTTATCATAGTCTCCCTTTTGAAAGTTAAAAAGTAGTACTGTGGATTTCCTTGCCATTCTCTCTCCATTTATTAAATCAAATGTGATCATGCTATGATTACCAAGTGGCCCCGACACCCTTATCTCTTGACACCAGATCCTGTGTCCACTAAGGACTAGGTCCAAAATAACTTCTCCTCTTGTCGAATAATGAACCAGCTGCTGTAAAAAGCAATCATTTATTTCATCTAGAAACTTTATGTCCCTAGCATGTCCTGCTGTGACATTGACTCAGTTGATACCGCGGTAATTTAAATTGTCCATTATTACTGTATTGTAACTTTTGTTAGCTTCCCTGATTTCTTTTAGCATTTCATTTTCCATCTGTTCATTCTGGCCAGGCGGTAGGTAGTACCACCTCCACTGCCATCGCCTTCCCCTTTTTACATGGAATTTCTATTTATTTCATTTTATTTATTTATTTGTTTTATATATCACACTCTTTAGCAATCAGTGTGGTTTACATAGAATGTAAACAGCCAAACCAACTTTACATAGAACAGGTATTTTACAATGAACTAAGTTTAAAGAACAGGTATTTAACAAAACAAGCAGTACATTAAACATAAGCAGGACCTTAACTTGGACAGGAGAACTATTTACAATTTATTAGCAGAACCAAGGATACATAGGTGATAGGTAATCGCCACCTTATTTAAGGTATATGGTATAAACTAGTTGGAACAGGTGGGTTTTTAAGGCCTTTCTAAAGGTTGAAAGGTCAATGATGGCTCGAATTGAGGCAGGAAGGGTATTCCAAAGACTTGGAGCATATAAGGAAAAGGCGCTATTCTTGGTGGCCTAAGTGTATGTCCTTATTGATGGAGGGGTAACCAGAGTATTTACCATATTCGATCTTCTAGTTCTGCTATCTGGGGTACGTTGAATGATTGCTATCAAGGAGGGTGCTGACAAGTTGTGAAGAATCTTGAATGTGAGTAGCAGGGCTTTGTAGATCAGACGACTAGTTATTGAGAGCCAGTGTAGCTGCATCAAGATAGACAATATATGTTCAAATCTGGACACACCTTGGAGTGTTCGGGCGGCTGTGTTCATGGCCAGTTGGCATGGTTGAAGGGTGTGTTTTTGAAGGCCATGAAGAATTATATTGGCATAATCAAAGTGTGGGGAGATGAGGGCTTGGAATACTGTGCAAAAATCCGAGGGGTCCAGGAGCGGGCATAGATGATGGAAGATTCTTATTTTATGATAGACTACCTTGATGACATTCTGTACATGTGTAACCATACTCAGCCGTTGGTCAAGAGTAACTCCGAGATAGCGTACCTCATGCTTTGTCATGAGTGCTTGGAATACTGTGTGAAACTCCGAGGGGTTCAGGGTGAGCATAGATGATGGGGGGTTCTTATTTTATAGTAGACTACCTTGATGACATTCTTTATGTGTGTAAAAATACTCAAATATGTTCAAATCTGGACACACCTTGGAGTGTTCGAGTGGCTGTGTGCATGGCCAGTTGGAGGGTGTGTTTTGGAAGGCCATGAAGAATTTCTGTCCATAGAGATTCTACAATGTATTTTGTTTCCTGCAAATCTTTAATTCTGTGTGATTCAATGTCCTCTCTAACATAGAGCGCAACCCCTCCACCAATCTGATCTACTCTATCTTGTTTGTTTGTTTTTATTATATTACATTGCTAGCTCTCTGACTGGGAGCTCTTAAAAGGGTTTTTTTGTATATTTTTTAAAGCAAGGTTACTTTTTTTTGGTGCTTTAGGGGACCTTTCCTTGAGCACAATAGGTTGCTGAACTCTAGTAACCTCCTCAGGTTTAGAAACTGCTAACACCTAATCAAGAGTTAGTGGGCTTGATTTCCTGAGTGCAGCTGAGGCCTGCATAAAAGGCTCCAGTGCCTTGCCCTGTTGAGGCTTTCCTAACCAGAGCTCTACAGATCAACGAACAGTAAGGATTTGAGGGTTGGTTTGTTTGTTTTTATTATATTACATTGCTAGCTCTCTGACTGGGAGCTCTTAAAAGGGTTTTTTGGTATATTATTTTAAAGCAAGGTTACTTTCTTTTTGGTGCTTTAGGGGACCTTTCCTTGAGCACAATAGGTTGCTGAACTCTAGTAACCTCCTCAGGTTTAGAAACTGCTAACAACTAATCAAGAGTTAGTGGGCTTGATTTCCTGAGTGCAGCTGAGGCCTGCATAAAAGGCTCCAGTGCCTTGCCCTGTTGAGGCTTTCCTAACCAGGGCTCTACAGATCAACGAACAGTAAGGATTGAGGGTTTGTTTGTTTGTTTTTATTATATTACATTGCTAGCTCTCTGACTGGGAGCTCTTAAAAGTTTTTTTTTGTATATTTTTTAAAGCAAGGTTACTTTTTTTTGGTGCTTTAGGGGACCTTTTCTTCAGCACAATAGGTTGCTGAACTCTAGTAACCTCCTCAGGTTTAGAAACTGCTAACACCTAATCAAGAGTTAGTGGGCTTGATTTCCTGAGTGCAGCTGAGGCCTGCATAAAAGGCTCCAATGCCTTGCCCTGTTGAGGCTTTCCTAACCAGAGCTCTACAGATCAACGAACAGTAAGGATTTGAGGGTTTGTTTGTTTGTTTGTTTTTATTATATTACATTGCTAGCTCTCTGACTGGGAGCTCTTAAAAGGGTTTTTTGTATATTTTTTAAAGCAAGGTTACGTTCTTTTTGCTGCTTTAGGGGACCTTTCTTTGAGCACAATAGGTTGCTGAACTCTAGTAACCTCCTCAGGTTTAGAAACTGCTAACACCTAATCAGGTGTTAATTCCCTCCCTACCCACCCTGACTCCCACCCACCCCTAGTGAGCAGTCTTGCTTTATAGGGCACCTCCCCCTTTAACAAATCACAGAGAATTGGACCAGCACATTTTGAATATAATTAAAGAGATTTAACTGCTTTTTCTCTGAAAGGACAGCTGCGAAACTGGCTGGTACTTGGTAGATCTCTCTCTTTTGCTTTAACAGATACCTAAGCTCCACGAACAAAACAATGGCTGGGAAAAATTGTATTGCCAAAGCTGTTGCCCCCATTACAGCTTCTGCCTCGGTCCAGACAGAGGTCCTAATGCCAGTTGAAGGACCAGTTCCATGTGCAGGGTGCCTGCATGCTGAAGCTCTGAGGAAACAAGTGGAGGAACTCAGAGAGGAGGTGGCAAGGCTGAGGATCATTCAAGACAGTGAGAAGTACATTGATGAGATGCTTCTTGCAGCACCCAAGCTCTCCAGCACAGGAGAAGGTGGGTGCCAACAGAATGTCGATGGTTGGACACAAGTCAGCAGGGCCTGAAAAATCACCAATCCAACTTCTCCAGCCCTTGAATTGAAGAACCATTATGCAGCCCTGGAAGTGGAGGAGGTGAAAGCATCCCTGGAAAGGGAAGAACCAGAGTTCAAGTACCCCAAAGTTGCAGAATCAGTGACCAGTAGGAAACGAAGGGTAGTGGTGGTTGGAGACTCTCTTCTGAGGGGTACTGAGGCATCCATCTGCCAACCAGACTTGATGTCCAGAGAGGTATGCTGTCTGCCTGGTGCCAAAATCCAAGATGTTACGGAGAGTTTGCCGAGACTCATCAAGCCCACTGATTATTACCCAATGTTGCTAATCCATGTTGGAACAAATGATACTGCCAGGTATACCTCGGAACATATCAAAAGTGACTTCATGTCTCTGGGACAGAGGGTGAAGCAGTTAGGTGCACAGGTGGTGTTCTCTTCAATCCTCCCTGTTCAGGGTAAAGGCCAAGGCAGAGAGGCTCACATCCTGGAGATGAATGCATGGCTGCGTGGATGGTGTCATCGAGAGCGTTTTGGTTTCCTAGACCATGGGATGCTGTTCCATGGGTTGCAGAGCAGAGATGGCATCCATCTGTCCAAGAAAGGTCAACGCATCTTCGGTAGTAGACTGGCTAATCTACTGAAGAGGGCTTTAAACTAGATTCATTGGGAATAGGTGAAGAAAGCCCCCAGGTAAGTGAAAGCCCCCAGGTAGGTGATACATTAAATACCTTTATGGAAATGGGTAACAGGGGTAACATATGGAAAGCAGTGTGTATAAATGCCCGTAGCATGGGAAATAAGATCCCTGATGTTGAAGCTTTGGTGGGAGTGGCTGACTTGGATTTAGTGGCAATTACAGAAACATGGTTCACAGAAAACCATGACTGGCTATACTTTATTCAGAAAGGACAGGGTAGGAAGAAGGGGAGGAGGAGTGGCACTATATGTAAAAACTACTATTAAAGCTTTGGAATTACAGAGCTTAAAAGGGAGAGAGGGAGGCATTGTGGGTTAAACTAGAAAGAGGGAAAGAGAAATATATTTGCATTGGTGTGATATACAGACCTCCCTCACAAGAGGAAGAGGTGGACAGAGAGTTAATTGAAGACATACGCAGCATTGCTAGGAAAGGGGAAGTGCTACTGATAGGAGATTTCAATATGCCAGATGTTGACTGGCACATTGCTGCTGCAGTATCATCTAGAAGTAAGGAGATCCTGGATTCTCTACAGGGAGAACTATTCAGGCAATTGGTAACAGACCCCATACGTGAAGGGACCATACTGGACTTGGTGCTTACCAATGGTGAAAGTGTTTCTGATGTTGTAGTGGGAGATCATTTTGCATCCAGTGATCACCAGATGGTGTGGTTCAGTATTAGGACTAGGGCTGTTAGAATCCATTCCAAGGTGAGGATCTTAGACTTTAGGAAGACTAACTTTGCGAAGATGGGCCAATACCTCAGGGAGTCGTTAGTGGGATGGGAACAGCTGGGGGATGTAGAAAGACAGTGGGCAAAACTGAAAGGGGATATTTTAAGGGCAACCAACCTTTTTGTTAAAATGGTAAATAAAGGCAAAAGGAAAAGGAGACCGCTATGGTTTTCTAAGGAAGTAGCTGAAAAAGTGAAGAAAAAGAGGGAGGCCTTCATGAAATACAAGAGATCACAGAGAGAGGAAGACAGGCATCTGTATTTGGAAAAACTTAGAGAAGCTAGCAAAGTAGTCAAGAAGGCAAAGAGTGGAGGAGTGGCCTAGTGGTTGGGGCAAGGTACTTCAGGCCGGAAGGTCGGGGGTTCAAATCCCACTAGAGGACAGCAACCTTGGGCCGGAAGGACTGGGGTTTCTAGTCCCACAGGTGCTCCTTGTGGTCTTGGGCAAGCCACTTAACCCTCCATAGCCCATGTTCCCTGTAAAATAGTTATCTCCAAGTTATAATGCCCTGTTCAATGTAATTTCAGTTTGTTCAATGTAAACCGCACTGATGCAGAATAGCGCGGTATATAAGAGAATGTAAATAAATAAATAAATAAAAATAAAAGGAGGAGGAAATAGCCAATGCAATAACATGGGGGGATAAGACATTTTTCAGATATATTAGTGAGAAGAGGAAGGGCAAGAGTGGTATTGTCAGACTCAAGGGTGCAGGGGGGGGAATATGTAGAAGCTGATAAGGATAAAGCGGAATTGCTTAACAAATATTTTTGTTATGTGTTCACAGATGAAGAACCAGGAGCAGGACCTCAGAAAACACCCACAAATAGGAACAGAAGCGAGGGACATCTTGAACAATTTTCAGAAGACTGTGTTCGTGAGAAACTAGCTCAACTTAAAGTAGACAAAGCGATGGGACCGGATAGGATACACCCTAGAATACTGAGGGAACCTGGGGACGTTCTAGCAGCTCCACTGACTGACCTTTTCAATGCCTTGTTGGAGTCGGGAGTGGTGCCAAAGGACTGGAGAGAGGCTCATGTGGTGCCTTTACACAAAAGCGGAAGTAAGGATGTGGTTGAAAACTACAGGCCGGTTAGTTTAACTTCTGTGGTGAGTAAATTATTGGAAACGCTGCTGAAAGAGAAAATAGTGAGGTTTCTGGAGTCCAGCAGATTACAGGATTCGAGGCAGCATGAATTCACCAGAGGCAGGTCTTGTCAGACAAATCTGATTGATTTTTTTGACTGGGTGACCAGGGAGTTGGACCGAAGGAGAGCTCTAGATGTGGTGTATTTAGACTTCAGTAAAGCCTTTGACACTGTTCCTCACAGGCGACTTATAAGCAAACTGAGCACCCTAGGGATGGACCCTAAAGTTACTGCTTGGGTTAGAAATTGGTTGGGTGGGAGGCGACAAAGAGTACAAGTAAATGGAGCTCACTCTGAGGAGAAGGATGTTACCAGTGGTGTGCCCCAGGGATCTGTCCTTGGTCCGATTCTTTTAACATTTTTGTTAGTGATATAGCGGAAGGGCTGTCTGGTAAGGTTTGCCTCTTTGCGGATGATACCAAAATCTGCAATACAGTAGACACCCAGGAAGGTGTAGATAACATGGGGAGGGATCTAGCTAAGCTTGAAGAATGGTCTAGAATTTGGCAGCTGGGATTTAATGTTAAAAAATGTAAGGTCATGCATTTGGGCTGCAGCAATCCAAGGGAGCAATACAGTATAGGAGGTGAAGTACTTTTGTCCACTAAAGAAGAGCGGGACCTAGGCGTGGTTGTGTCTGATGATCTTAAAGTAGCTAAACAGGTAGAAAAGGTGACGGCAAAAGCTAGAAGGATGCTTGGGTGCATACGGAAAGGAATGGCTAGCAGAAAAAAGGAGGTGATAATGCCTCTGTATAAGTCTTTGGTGCGACCTCATTTGGAGTATAGTGTGCAATTCTGGAGACCGCACCTTCAAAAGGATGTGAACAGGATGGAGTCGGTGCAGAGGGTGGCTACTAAAATGATTAGTGGGCTTCATTATAAAGCATATGAGGACAGACTTAAGGATCTTAATATGTACACCTTAGAGGAAAGGCGGGATAGAGGTGATATGATTGAGATGTTTAAATACCTTCGTGGCATAAATGTTCAGGGAGAGAGCCTCTTTCAATTGAAAGCAAGTTCTGCTACGAGGGGACATGGGATGAGGGTGAAGGGAGATAGATTCAGGAGTGATATGCGGAAATATTTCTTTACGGAAAGAGTAGTGGATCCATGGAATAGTCTCCCAGTGGAGGTGGTAGAGATGAGGACAGTAACTGAATTCAAAAAAGCATGGGACCAACACAGAGGATCTCTAAAGGTAAAAAGTAGACTGTTGTAGTTGTTGATATGGAAGGACAGACTAGATAGGCCATGTGGTCTTTTTCTGTCATCATGTTTCTATGTTTCTATCATTGTGATATAGTTTGTACCCAGGTATCACAGTATCCCACTGGTTGTCCTCCTTCCACCAGGTCTCTGAGATGCCCAACTATATCTAACCTTTCATTTAGTGCTATATATTCTAACTATCCCATCTTATTTTTTAGACTTCTAGCATTTGCATACAGTTATTTTAGAGGTTGCATTTTATTCATATTAATCTAGTTATCAGTTGATAGGGGTACATTGGAATTGTTCAACTCTGCTCTGTAAAGGGCATCTGGGCTACTTTTATCTTTATTGGAACCTCTCTATTGGGATTCCCTAACTTCCATCTTTTGCCTTGTATCCTTCAAGGAATACATTCTTCTGAACCATGTGCTCTTGGGTGACTGTCGGCTTTCCCCTATTATCTATGTCAAAAGCTGCTCTATCTCCTTTTTTAAAGGTTAATACCAGCAACCTGGTACCATCCCGATTAAGGTGGAGCCCATTCTTTCAGAAAAGCCCCTCCCATCCCCAGAATGTTGCCCAGTTCCTAACAAATCCGAAACCTTCCTTGCACCATCATCTCATCCATGCAATGAGACTCTGGAGCTCTACCTGTCTTTTGGGTCCTGTGCATGGAATGGGAAGCATTTCAGAGAATGTTACTCTGGAAGTTCTGGATTTTAACTTCCTACCTAAAAGCCTAACTTTGGACTCCAGAACCTCCCTCCCACACTTTCCAAGGTCATTGGTACCAACATGTACCAAAACAGCAGGCTCCTCCGCAGCACTATGTAAAACCTTGTCTAGGTGGTGTATGAGATTTGCTAACTTTGCAACAGGCAAGCATGTTACCAGGCGATCCTCATGTCCACCAGCCACCCAGCTATCTACTTGCCTAATGATTGAATTGCCAACTATAATAGCCATCCTAAACTTTCCGTCATGGGCACATGTCCCTGGAGAAACCACCTCGATGCGAGAGAGTTTTACATCACCTGGAGGACAGGTCCTAGCTACTGAATCACTTCTTGCCTCACCAGGGAGATGTTCTCCTTTCATGTGATCTCTTTCTTCCATGGCAACAGAGAGGCTGCTAGACTGGAGGTAGGACTTCAGTAGTATGTCCCTGTAGGTTTCATCTGTGTACTTCTCTGTCTTCCTTAGCTCCTCCAAGTTTGCTATGCTAGCCTCCAGAGATCAGACTTGTTCCCTAGAGCAAAGAACTCCTTGCACCTATTGCACATGTAAGACCCTTACCAACTGGGTGAAAATCGTTCAGGTGACACTCAATGCGAAAGACTGAATAGCCCCCATCTCGCTGCTGAACTGTATCTTATTTTCAATGTTTTGTTAAGATATTTAAGTTGTTTACTTATTTAAAGTTGCTAGGGATAGTTGTACAAACACAAGCATACCTAATAGGTTTAAGGGGACTTTTTTCACATCAGGATTAATTTCAGGGCCTTAATTAACCAGCTATACCTGAAAGTAAATTTGACTACCTCTGTCCCTTTAAAAGCTGTAAGAGCCTATAAATCTAAGATCATGCCTGGGGCTTGCTAAAACCGTGCTCTGTGTGACTTTAAAAAACACAGAACTTTATCTTTATCTTTACTATCATTTGATATACCGCCCTAGGCAGCAAGGCATCAGAGCAGTTAGTGTAGCCGGGTTTAAAAAAGGTTTGGACAAGTTCCTGGAAGAAAGGTCCATAAACCATTGTTAAAGGGGACCCAGAATATCCACTGCTTGACCCAATACAAACATTGTGGAACCCGTGTCTTTTGGGGAAACTGCTAGGTATTTGTTACCTAGATTGGTCACTTTTAGAAACAGGATACTGGGCTTGATGACCTTGGTCTGACCCAGTATGGCATATCTTATGTTCTTATCTAAATTAAAAATAAGGAAAAGGAAAAGAACGCTCATCATATATAGGACAGGACAGAAAAGAAAGAGAATGAAGATGAGAGCAATGGGCAGACAGGGAGAAGAGGAGAAGAAAGACTAAGGGGGAGACTGCTTAGGGAAAGGGGAGGAAAGGTCATAAGCCAACTAAAATAGGTGTGTTTTGAGCTGGGATTTGAACCGGAGAAAGGATGTCTCTGCAGGTAGTGAGGCAGGTTGGGAATTTCATAAGGCAGGAGCAAGGAAAAAGAAAGCGGAATGATGCGTTTTTTCCAAATGTGCATGGGAAACTGAGGGGAAGGCCAAGCGGTGAGTGTGGAGGGATCTGAGGAGACGTTGGGGGCAAGGAAAATGAAGGTCAGCCAAATATTGTGGCATGCCTGATGAGAGGATATGAGAATTTTGTAATTTATGCAAAATTTTATGGGAAGCCAGTGAAGTCTGATCAGGGTGGGAGTGATGTGTTAGGGTGTGAGGTGTAAGTGATAATCTGGGCTGCTGTATTTTGGAGAAGTTGCAATTGATGAAGTTGGTAGTTTGGAAGACCAGGAAGAGCACTGTTGCAATAATCTATTCTAAAAATTACTAGTGATAGAAGGAGGGTAGTAAGGGAGTGCTGGTCGAGAGAAGAATGAAGAGCACGGATCCGACAGAGGAAGAAGAAAGACCGTTGGACAAGGGAGGATATGTGACAGAGAGGAATCTAGCATGACCCCAAGATAGCGGAGGGAGTGAACAAGGGTGACTGGGGAGTTGGACAAAGGGGCTATTGTGGGTCGTAGGATATTAAAGGTGAGCCATATTGCAGAACATTTGGAGGGATTGACAGAGAGACGATTGGAATAAAGCCAGTCAGAGACAGAGGATAAGCAAGCATTTAAGGGGGTTATATCCAGGGAGCGAGTATTTGTGTGAAAGAGAAGGAGGATATTGTCTTCATAAAAGTAGGTGGAGATACCAAGTTGCTGGGTTAGTAGTGCAAGGGGGACTAAGAAAATATTGAAGAGAATTGAGCCCTGGGGACTCCACAGGTTAGTGGGATGGGGGGGGGGGGGGGGTTTAGGTAGAACCTCAAAGCACTGAGAAGGAACGTGAGGACAGGAAAGACTGAAACCAGTGAAGGGCTGTGTCCTGAAGTCCAGTTAGAGAGATGAGAAAGTAGAAGAGGGTGATCTACCAAATCAAAGGCTGCAGAAAGATCCAAGGAAATTGCAAGAGAGATGTTTCCTTGTTCATGAGCAGTGAATTTATCAGTTTAAACCCAAAGAGTTTCCTTTAACCTAAGAGTCTGAGAAATTTACAGCAGGTAAATAGTTATAATTGCAGAATCATTCCCAGCAAGCACAGCTTTTCTTAGTAGTCCTACAGGCATAGATGGCCTCAATCCCCCCACAAAAATTAGGTTAAAAACAGAAATGCCGCAGCACAGCAAATAAATAAGGTCCTTACACCTTATCAAATGCTTTTTCAGCGTCCAACAAGAGAACAACATGTGGAACATCAGAATCATGAAGCAAATGAAGAATATTAATCAACTGACAGATATTCTCAAAACCAAATTGATTCTTCATAAATCCCATTTGATCAGGATGAATCAGTGACTGCATGTGACTATCAAGTCGAGCACAGAGAACTTTGGTGAAAATCTGATAGTCATTATTCAGGAAATGGATCGGCCTATAGTTGCTGCACAGCAAACAATCCCCTCCCTTTGTTTGCCTCTCTCTGCTCTGGGAAGAGCAGTGCCTCTCTCTGCTCTGGGAAGAGCAGTGCCCTTGCAGTGCTCTGCTAGAGAGGTGGATATTTAACTCCTGTGACAACTTCGCTGTGAGTTCTAGCTGTCTATTTAATTATTTATTGTTGTCTTTATTGGTGTGCTACTTCACCTCCCTGTTCCCTTTAGTTTTGCACTTCAGCTTTCTCAGCTGTATAACTTACCTTGCCTCTCTCAACTAACTGGCCTTTGTGTGGTAGCCAGGTTAACTGTTACTTTAAATTAAATATCTCTCCCTGCTCTGTCTCCAGAACCTGCTGCGTTTTAAACTTTTTTTCCTGCTCTAGCCTACCTGAGGGACTAACCCCCTCCCCTCCTGCTGTGAGGGTACAGGACAGGGTACCTTGTAACAGCCCTCTTTTAATAGGTCTTATTTCCCTCCCTCCCTCCCTCCCCAACACCCACGCGCCCCTGCGGTAATTGTAGCTTTATAGGTACTTTCTCCAGGACCAAGCAGGAAGTCAGTCCTCACATATGGGTGATGTCAGCGCTGACGGAGCCCCCATGCAGAGCATTTCCCCAGCTTTCAAAGAAAGCCTTTGGGAATGAGCAAGCATGCGCGGTCCCCTTCCCGCCCAAGGGTGCCATCTTGCTCAGTCTTCTTTTTTCCGCGGAGCCCAACACAAGTGTGTCGTGGTCATGCGTGAAAAAGTTGATTTTTTTCAGTGTGGATCCGTGATTTTTCACGGTTCGATGCCGGTTTCCCATTCCCGCCTGGGCCCGGTACACCGGTATCAAGCCCGGACTTCATTTTTTGGCTTTTGTCCTTCGAGACTAGCGTTCGCACCATTTTTCTATTTTTCACTGGCAGCCCTGTCTTTTGACCTTGCAGGGGCTCTTTTTCCCCCGATGCCTGCCAGCGGGTTTAAGAAGTGTGATCGGTGTAAGAAACTTATGTCTCTCACCGACACACATGACTGCTGCCTCCGCTGCCTCGGGCCCGATCATGACCCGATGATCTGTGGCCCGTGTGGGAAAATGTCCTCGAAGGCATTGAGGAGCCATCAACATCAGAAGGAGAGAATCTTCTCTGACTCCGCGTCCGGTCGGGCCTGGACTTTGTCAGAGGACTCGACGTCTCGGGACTCCGATCCCGAGCATCACCGGGTATCCTCTGAACGGGGGTCTCCCTCGCAGGAGCACCACAGGAAGGAGAAACCCGCGAGGGCGGCGTCGGTGGACGCCCTTGGCTCCTCGAGGTCCAGGTCACATAGCCCTGACTGCCGTCCCAGGTCTTCGGAGTCGGAGAGTCCTGCTAAACAACCTCGTGTGGAGACGGAGGCCCTGACCCAAGTGAGTACTGTAGTCCTCGTGGACTCTCCTCCGGGGGAGCCGACGTCGGGCCCGACGCCGTCGGGGCCCGAGTCAGAGGCTGCTGGGTCTCCTGAGCTTGGACTCAGGTTGACAGCCTTGGAGAGCAGCTTGGCTGCCTTCATGGAATAGCAGCGGGCACTGATCGCCGGTCTCACCGGTGCATCTGCCCCGACACCGGGACCTTAACGTCCAAGTCGACCCTGGAAGCCGAGCCGATCCTCGAGTCCATGCGGTCTTGAGTTGATCCTCGGCCAAGGTCTCCCTCGGCCTCCCATTCGGGACCGAGGTCGTCGACGCCAGCCTCTGCATCGGGGCGGAGGGCATCGGTGCCTGCCTGTCCGGAGCCGCTCGATTCCTCCTACGAGGGCTTGGGCTGGGAAACGGAGGACGAGGAGTCCTCGGACACGTTTCGGACCCGGTCTGTCCCTTCCGACTCACCGGAGTCTGAACCTCGGAACAGGTCCCCCCCGGAGGATACCCGGTTCTCGGATTTCGTGAGGGACATAGCCAAGGCTTTGGCCTTCCCCATGGACCCCGAGGAGGAGCCTCGAGCTGAGGAGCTCGAGGCCCTGCAGTATGACTCTCACCCCAAGGAGGCCTTTACTGTACTGGTTCCTCCGATGCTGGAACGGTTGCTCTTCCGCATGTGGGATGCTCCGGCTTCGACGTGCGTACTGAGCAAGCGGGTCGATTCCATCTATCAAGTCCGCAAGAGCCCCGGGTTCCAGAAGGCACAGCTACCGCACCATTCCATGGTTGTGGAATCGGCCATGCATCGGCTGAAGAGTCAGAAGATGCTCTCCTCGGTGCCTCCCGGCCGGGAGGCCCGGAACCTGGATGCCCTCGGTAGAAAGAGCTTCCAGGGCTCTATGCTTGCTTGCTGTGTCCAGACCTACCAGCTGTACATAGGCATGTACCTTTGAGACCTGGCAAAGGAGATTGCCAGGTTCTCTGCTGGTCTCTCTGAGGAACCTTTGCAGAGGTTCACAGCCTTGTCAACTGGGATCCGAGAATGCTCGAAGTTTATGTCTCGAGCAGCTTATGATTGCTTCGAGGCTTTGGCCCGCGTAGCCGCGGCCGGCATCGGTGCACGCTGTCAGGCCTGGCTACAGTCATCGGACCTTGAGCCATTTATTTATTTATTTATTTATTACAGTTTCTTATATACCGCGCTATTCGGTATCAGCGCGGTTTACATCATAACATAACTACCATAATGACAAGTTGTCAGGTTTTACATCGAACAGGGATACAAACTTGGATAACAGGGTAAACTATATACATAAGCTATTTACACAGCAAGGATAGGTAAAAATCAGATAATGAATATGAGGGCATTTCTAGAGTGGGTCATTCGTGGGTGGGGTATCTAGGATCAATTGCTGGCTGGGAAGTATTGGAGGAAGAGGTAGGTTTTGAGTGCCTTCCTGAACTGATATAGATTGGTTATGGCCCTAATGTCAGGGGGTAGCGCATTCCCGCATTTGGGGATATAGAAACTGCACGCCCTGTTTGTGGTTTATTTATTTATTTAGACAGTTTTGTATACCGCCTTATCCTTCAATCAAAGCGGTCACAACACAATTGGGGGATACGTTTAACACGTGGGGATATGAGACACATACACTAATACTTACAGGGAACATGGGCAATGGAGGGTTAAGTGGCTTGCCCAAGACCACAAGGAGCATCTGTGAGACTAGAAACCCCAGTCCTTCCGGCCCAAGGTTGCTGTCCTCTAGTGGGATTTGAACCCCCGACCTTCCGGCCTGAAGTACCTTGCCCCAACCACTAGGCTACTCCTCCTTGTTGTCTTGTTGCACTTTATCGATGCCTTTGGTGTAATTAGCAGGTTGACAGCTGTTGCTCTTCTGGATCTGTTGGGGGGTACAATGTGGATAAGATGTGTAAATGAGGAGGAGGAAATACCTTTGATTGCCTTGAAGGCTAATAGAGGTGTTTTGAAAGTGATCCTCCCATGAATAGGTAGCCAGTGTAGCTGTCTGAGAATGGGAGTCACGTGGTCGCTTCTGGCTGCTCCGTAGATGACCCTGGCTGCGGTGTTCATGGCCAACTGTAAGGGGGTTAGTGTGGATTGGGGGAGCCCTTGTAAGATGGCATTTGCAAAGTCAAAATGTGGCAGGATCAGTGCTTGATATATGGTTCGGAAATCATCTGGGTCCAACAGGGTCCATGGGTGCAGGACAAGTTGGTCGATGTCCCCTGCCGAGGTGAAAACCTCTTTGGCAAGCCCATGGCTGAAAAAGCTGGAGAACTCAAGTCCGAGACTCTCACCAGGACAAGGCTGTCCAGGAAAACCTCTGCCCCTTCTCAAAAGAAGAAGGGCTCGGGAAAAAAGTTATTTTACCCAAGGAAGTCATCTGCCTACAAAACTTACCCTCAGTACCAGGCCTCCACAGCTCCCCAACAGGGTCAGCAGGCCAAGGGGCAGGGACATGGGCCCCATAAGCAGAAAACCCCCAAGCCACCAGCTCCGGCTCCTGCACAGCAGGCAGCGGGGTTTTGACTCCAGTGGCATAGCCTCTCCTCCTCAGCTGGCCCCTCTCAGCACAGGAGGCTGGCTGACCCTGTACGCCCACAGGTGGTCAGCCGTAACAAGGGATACCTGGGTGCTAAGCATAGTCCAGAGGGGCTATCTGCTCCACTTCCACCAGGTACCCCCCTCCTACTTTCCTGGGGATCCTCCAAGACTCCCTCTGCACAGGAACCTACTCCTGCAGGAGTTAGCAAGTCTTCTAAAGGAACAGGCAGTGGAACCGGTGCCCCAACACCTGAGAGGTCAAAGCTTCTACTCCAAGTACTTCCTGGTACCAAAAAGGACAGGAGGCCTCAGGCCCATCCTAGACTTGCAAAATCTAAACAAGTTCCTGCAGAGGGAAAAGTTCAAGATGCTTACCCTTGGAATCCTGCTGCCCTACCTTCAGCAGGGAGAATGGCTATGCTCCTTAGACCTAAAGGATGCTTATACTCACATCCTTATTCATCCAGACCACAGGCAATATCTCAGATTTGAGGTGGGAGGAAACCATTTTCAGTACAGGGTACTCCCTTTTTGCCTAACCTCCACCCCCAGGGTTTTCACCAAATGCCTGGCAGTGGTGGCGGCCTACCTCAGGGTTCAAGGGCTCTTTGTTTTTCCATACCTGTACGACTGGCTCATCAGGGGTTAGTTTCCACAGGAGACCAATCAAGCCACCCTCCGCACTATCTCTCTTCTCCAGCATCTGGGGTTTGTCAAACTTCGCAAAGTCCACTTTGCATCCCTCACAAAACATGGAGTTCATAGGAGCAAGACTGGACACCCTTCAGGCAAAGGCTTTTTTACCTGTGGACAGGGCCCACAGACTGATGGATTTGGTCAGACAATTCCGCAGCAATTCTCTGGTCTCCGCCAGACAATTCCTGAGGCTCTTAGGCCACATGGCATCCACGGTCCATGTAACTCCATATGCCCATCTGCACATGAGGCCAGCTCAGTGGGGCCTCAGAACTCAGTGGCTGCAAGCCACAGGAAACCTGACGGACAAGGTGAGGGTGTCCCAGCTGCTAGCATCTTCTCTGCAGTGGTGGCTTCAACTTCCAAATATGGTGCAAGGAGTGCCTTTTCAGGCACCTCCACACTCCCAAGTGCTGACGACCGATGCTTCTCTTCAGGGTTGCGGTGCACATTGTCAGGGAGCATGCACTCAGGGCCTGTGTTCTCCATGGGAGGCCGCACAGCAGATCAATCTCTTGGAGCTGAGAGCTATCCGATTAGCCCTGCGGACTTTCTCTCATGTCCTATCTCACCAGTCCGTCTTAGTTAAGACGGACAATCAAGTTGCTATGTTCTATGTGAACAAGCAGGGGGGCACAGGGTCCCACACTCTCTGTCAGGAAGCACAGGACCTGTGCTCCTGGGCAGTCAATCATGGCATACTTCTCAAGGCGGTCTATCTCCCTGGGCAGGAGAATTGCCTGGCAGACAGATTGAGCAGGATCCTACAGCCACACGAATGGCAGCTGAATCCTTTGGTGGTCCAACGAATCTTCCTCAGATGGGGTCTTCCAAAAGTAGATCTCTTTGCCAGTCCAGTGAACCGTCAACTGCCCAAGTTCTGCTCCAGACAACTGCATCCTCAGAATAGCAGCGGATACGTTTCTCATTCCGTGGTCTACAGGCCTCCTATATGCGTTTCCTCCCACATCTCTAGTGCCCAAGACACTGTTCAAAGTGATCCGGGACAAAGCCTCGGTGATCCTGGTGGCCCCCAGGTGGCCAAGGCAACCGTGGTTTCCACTTCTTTTGCAACTGGCGATGGACACTCCTCTTCCTCTGGGGATGCAACCAGATCTCCTGTCTCAGGAGCAGGGATCTCTCTTACACCCCAACTTCCAGTCCCTCAATCTGATGGCCTGGCTGCGGAAAGGGTAGTTCTAGTGCCCTTACTGCTGCCTAAGGAAGTGGAGGACGTGGTCTTGGCCTCTAGGAGGAAGTCCGCCTGGAAGTCTTACGCCTTCAAGTGGCGTAGGTTCTCCACCTGGTGCGCTCAACACAAGGAGGATCCTTTCTCATGCCTGGTACCAGTGGTGCTGCAATACTTGCTTCAACTGTCCAACCTAGGCCTTAAATCCAACTCTGTTAGGGTCCATCTCAGTGCTCTCTCGGCGCACCACTCACCGGTGGAGGGCCAGTCTCTCTCAAGCCACCCTTTGGTGACTCGCTTCCTCAGAGGCCTGCTTTTGCTTAATCCTCCGGTTCGTCCACCTGCCCCTGAGTGGGATTTGAATGTGGTCTTGCAACAGCTTATTTGCCCACCATTTGAGCCTATGGCTACTTGCCCTTTGTGCTTTCTCTCCTGGAAAGCGTTGTTTTTGGTGGCTCTTATCTCAGCAAGGCGAGTGAGCGAGCTTCAAGCCCTGGTGTCAGATACACCATACACTAGGTTCTATAGGAACAGAATAGTCTTGCGGACTCGCCCTAAGTTCCTTCCAAAGGTTGTCTCCTCCTTCCACCTCAATCAGGAGGTGGTTCTTCCGACTTTCTTTCCCAGGCCGCATGCCAGCCTGGCTGAGATGGTCTTGCATACCCTGGACTGTAGGAGGGTGTTGTCCTTCTACCTTGACCGTACGCAGGGACACCGAAGGGCTGTGCAGCTCTTCGTCTCTTTTGACCCTAATAAGCTACGGTTGCCTGTCTCTAAGAGTACCTTGTCCATCTGGGTAGCGGACTGTATCGCCTGGGCGTACAGGGCAGCTGGACTCTCCTTGCAGGGTCGAGTCACGTCCCACCATGTCAGGGCGAAGGCTGCATCAATGGCTCATCTCTGCTCTGTGTCCACCAAGAAACAGCAAATTACCACGTGGGTAACAGGAACCAGTCAGAAAACGTGGCAGGAGGTTCAAAATTGACCTTTATTGATCCACGGTTTGGCGCACCTTATCCGTGGATCAATAAAGGTCAATTTTGAACCTCCTGCCACGTTTTCTGACTGGTTCATCTCTGCTCTGTTCCATTGGCAGACTTCTGCCGGGCCGCTACTTGGTCTTCAAGCCAGATTTTTGCGGACCACTACTGCCTCGAGAGGAAGTCCCGCAGGGACAGTGCTTTCGGGCAGGCGGTACTCCGTAATCTCTTTGAGGTATAGGCAACTCCTACCCTCCGGCCCTGGTGTTAGGCTACCGTACGGGGGCGATATCAGAGAAGATTCTTTTCGCAGATGCTGAGGCTCTAGATGGAGCTCATTTTTTCAGCTTTGGGTCCCCGGTAGCCTTAAGCTGGGGAGTCCCATATGTGAGGATTGACTTCCTGCTTGGTCCTGGAGAAAGCGTAGTTGCTCAGCTGTAACAGGTGTTCTCCAGGAGCATCAGGAATCAGTCCTCACAACCCCCCCTCCTACCCTTGGAGTTGCAGTCATATAATTCATTTTGTTTTTTGCTGTCTTTAGCTATGTCATCAGACTGAGCAAGATGGCACCCTTGGGCGGGAAGGGGACCGCGCATGTGTGCTGCATTCCCAAAGGCTTTCTTTGAAAGCTGGGGAAGTGTTCCGCATGGGGGCTCCGCCGGCGCCGACGTCACCCATATGTGAGGACTGATTCCTGCTGCTCCTGGAGAACACCTGTTACAGGTGAGTAACTACGCTTACACGTCTTAGAGGAAAGGGGTTGCTCTCGGGTGCAGCTCTTTATCCAAAGCAGTCATACATTGAGGACCTGAGATTAATTAAGTGTCAGGTGAACAAGGTATATTAGAGGTATTAGATACCCTTTTATTAGTATAAGCATCTACACCAACCCTTAGTAAGTACAGAATTTAAAGACCTAAACACAAGCTTTAAACTAAGATGCAGACAAGAGTCCAGCAGCGAGATGGGGGCTTTCCAGTCTTTTGCATTGAGTGTCACATGTATGATTTTCTCCCAGTTGGTGAGAGGTCTTACGTATGCACTAAGTGCAAGGAGCTCTTTGCTCTCAGGGAACAAGTCCGTTCTCTAGAGGCTAGGGTAGCAGACCTGGAAGACATAAGAAAGACATGGACGAGACCTACTAGGATATAGTCCTGAAGTCCCACCTACAGTCTGGCAGCATCCCTGTTGCCATGGAGGAGAGAGGTCACGTGACAGGAGAGCATTACCCTGGTGTGGCAGGACATGATCCTGTAACTAGGACCTATCCTCCAGGTGATGTAAAACCCTCTTGCCCTGAAGACGTTTCTCCAGGGCCATGTGCCCATGAGGGGAGGGTTAGGACAGCTGTTATAGTTGGTGATTCAATCATTAGGCATGTAGATAGCTGGGTGGCTGGTGGACATGAGGATCGCCTGGTAACATGCCTGCCTGGTGCGAAGGTAGCAGACCTCATGTACCGCCTAGATAAGATCTTAGATAGTGCTGGGGAGGAGTCTGCTGTCTTGGTACATGTCAGTACCAATGACATAGGAAAATGTGGTAGGGAAGTTCTGGAGGCTAAATTTAAGCTTTTAGGTAGGAAGTTGAAATCCAGAACTTCCAGGGTAGAGTTCTCCGAAATGTTTCCCATTCCACATGCAGGACCCAAAAGGCAGGCACAGCTCCGGAGTCTCAATGCGTGGATGAGACGATGGTGCAAGGATGAGGGTTTTGGATTTGTTAGGAACTGGGGAACATTCTGGGGAAAGGAGGGGCTCTTCTGAAGGGATGGGCTTCACCTTAACCAGGATGGAACCAGACTGCTGGCATTAACCTTTAAAAAGGAGATAGAGAAGCTTTTAAACTAGAAAATAGGGGAAAGCCAACAGTCGCCCAAGAGCGCATGTTTCGGAAGAAGGTATCCTTGAAGGATACTACCAAAAGCAGTGAGGTTCCAAAAAAAGAGTAAAGTAGCCCAAATGCCCTTGAGTATGGTGCAGACAGAGCGTAAAGATTCCAAATTACCCATGCCTACCAATAGCCAGATTAATATTAATAAAATACAGTCTCTAAAATGTTTGTATGCTAATGCTAGAAGTCTAAACAATAAGATGGGAGAGTTAAAATATATAGCACTAAATGAGAGATTAGAGATGATTGCAATCTAAGAGACATGGTGGAAGGAGAATAACCAGTGGGACACTGTGATACCTGGATACAAACTATATCGTAATGAAAGAACTGATCAAATTGGTGGAGGGGTTGCGCTCTATGTTAGAGAGGGCATTGAGTCAGAGAGGATTAAAGTTTTGCAGGAAACAAAATTTGCTGTAGAATCTCTATGGATTGAAATTCCACTTATGAAGGGGAAGGTGCTGGCAGTGGAGGGTGTACTATCGACCGCCTGGCCAGAATGAACAAATGGATGATGAAATGCTCAAAGAAATCAAGGAAGCTAACAAACGTCACAGCAGAGTAGTAATAATGGGTGATTTCAATTACCCCGGTATCGACTGGGTCAGTGTCACGGCAGGACATGCTAGGGAGATAAAGTTCCTAGTTGACATAAATGACTGCTTCTTGGAGCAGCTGGTTCATGAACCGACCAGAGGGGAAGCCATATTAGACCTAGTTCTTAGTGGAACACCAGATCTGGTCAAGAAATAAGCATGATCGTGTTTGATTTAATTAATGGAAGAGGGATAATAAAGAAATCCACAGTACTACCTTTTTAGTTTCGAAAGGGAGACTATGATAAAATGAGGAATATAGTTAAGAAAAAACTTAAAGGAGCGGTTGCAAAGGTTAAAGACTTACATCAAGCTTGGGTGTTGTTTAAAAATACTATCCTGGAAGCCCAGACCAGCTGTATTCCACGCATTAAGAAAAGTGGAAGAAAGTCCAAAAAACTGCCAGCATGGTTTAAAGGTAAGGTCAGAGAGGCTGTTGCTGCCAAAAAAGCATCTTTCAGGAAATGGAAAAAAAGAGTCAAACGACGAAAACTGGAAACAGCACAAGCACTGGCAAGTTAAATGCAAAGCATTGATAAGGCAGGCAAAGCGAGAATTTTAGAAGGAACTTGCTACGGAAGCAAAAACACGAAATAAAGACTTTTTCAAGTACATTCATAGCAAAAGGCCTGTGAGAGAGTCAATTAGACCATTAGATGATAGAGGGGTAAAAGGGGGCAGTAAGAGGAGACAAGGCTATAGTGGAGAGACTGAATGAATTCTTTGCTTCGGTCTTTACTGAGGAAGATGTAGGGATGTTACCCAAGACTGAAGTGGTATTTAAAGGTGATAGTGCAGAGGAATTGAGAGAAATATTGCTACACCGGGAAGATGTATTACAACTGTTTGATAAACTGAATAGTATCAAATCACCTGGACCGGATGGTATACATCCAAGAGTGTTCAAAGAACTGAAATATGAGATTGCAGACCTGCTATTAGTAATCTGTGAACGCCTATTTTTAAAAAGGGTTCCTGGGGTGATCCGGGAAGTTACAGTCCGGTGAGCCTGACGTCAGTACCAGGGAAAATGGTAGAAACTATCATAAAGAACAAAATTATACAGCATGTAGATAGTCATGGCCTAATGGAAGACAGCCAATATTGCTTTAGACAAGGAAGATCTTGTCTTACTAATCTGATATGTTTTTTTGAAGGTGTGAATAAACAGGTAGACAAAGGTGAGTCAGTTGATATAGTGTATCTGGACTTTCAGAAAGCCTTTGACAAGGTCCCTCATCAGAGACTTTTGGCAAAACTAAAAAGTCATGGGATAGGAGGCAGTGTACTATTGTGGATCGGGAACTGGTTAAAAGATAGAAAGCAGAGGGTAGGGCTAAATGGCCAGTTTTCCCAATGGAAAAAGGTGAATAGTGGAGTATCCCAGGGATCTGTACTGGGTCCACTACTTTTTGACATATTCATAAATGACCTGGAAAAGGAAATAACTAGTGAGGTTATCAAATTTGCAGACGACACAAAACTGTTTAAAGTTGTTAAAACCCAAGAGGACTGTGGAAAACTGCAGGAGGATCTGGATAAATTGGAAGACTGGGCATCCAAATGGCAGATGAAATTTAATGTGGACAAGTGCAAAGTTATGCACCTAGGAAAGAACAACCCACACTATGGTTACACAATGCAAGGTTCCACATTGGAAACCACCACCCAGGAAAAAGATTTAGGAGTCATCATGGATAACATGTTAAAACCCTCCGCCCAGCGTGCAGAAGTGGCCAAGAAAGAATGGTAGGTATCATATGGAAAGGAATGGAAAATAAAACAAATGATATTATTATGCCTATGTATCGTTCCATGGTACGACTGCACCTTGAATATTGTGTGCAATTCTGGTCGCCGTATCTTAAAAAGATTATAGCGTTATTAGAAAAGGTACAGAGAAGAGCCACCAAAATGGTAAAGGGGATGGAAGACTACTCCTATGAAGAGAGGCTACAAAGGTTAGGGCTCTTCAACCTGGAAAAGAGACGGCTGAGGGGAGATATGATAGAGGTCTATAAATTAATGACTGGAGTGGAACGGGTAAACGTAGATCGATTGTTTACGCTATTAGAATATAGAAAGACTAGGGGACATGTAATGAAGCTACAGGGTAAACTAAGACAAATAAGAGAAAATATTTTTTCACTCAACGTGTAATCAAACTCTGGAATTTGTTACCGGAGGATGTAGTAAGAGCTGTTAGTGTAGCTGGGTTTAAAAAAGGTTTGGACAAGTTCCTGGAGGAAAGGTCCATAAACCATTATTAAAAAGGTACCCAGGATATCAATGCTTGACCCAATACAAGCATTGTGGAACCTTTGTCTTTTGGGGATACTGCTAAGTACGTATGACCTAGATTGGCCACTGTTGGAAACAGGATACTGGGCTTGATGGACCTTGGTCTGACCCAGTATGGCATATCTTATGTTCTTATAACTATAATTGCAGCTTGATAAAAGGACTCCAGAAGAGCTCTTTGAGCTAACACATGACTGAAAACTTCAACCAAGACTTGCACAAACTGATCCCTCATACACTTGTATAACTCCACTAGCATCCCATCCGGTCCAGCAGCTTTTGCCAGTTTGAGACTGAATAGCCCGGAGCACTTTGGCCGACGAAAACAGATGCTCCAGCACTTCCTGTGCATCAGATGCCAAACAATGAGGATGTGTCTTCACAAGCTTCAATTTCCTCATGCCCTGCCCTCAAATGGGAAGTATAAAGCTCCTTATAGAATGCAGCAGAGAAGGAGCCCATCTTCAAGGACTCATAAAGAGGCTCGCCATCAGATGCCCGAACCACATAGTAACATAGTAACATAGTAGTTGACGGCAGATAAAGACCAGCATGGTCCATCCAGTCTGCCCAGCAAGATTTTTTATTTATTTATTTAACAGTATTTCTAAACCGCCTTATCTTAATAATCAAGGTGGTATCACAGCAAACAATCGTGGACCCTCTTTTTTTCCCTTTGCCTCTTCAGTTGCCCCAACAACTTGCTAACCTTATTTCCATGCTCATAATAAAAACGTTTAGTCTGATGCATCGCAGAAGCAACGGATTCCATCTCTAACAAGTTCAACTCGCCCATTTTCCGCACCAATAGTCGCCACACCTTTTCCCCCTTCCCCTTTTTATTCCTACCTTCCAACTCCCAAATTTCCCTCTGTAGTTATTGGATTTCTCTCTCCTCTGAAAACCACTTCTTAGAGAGATCAGATATACCCGGAGGACTGCCTTTCTTGCATTCCTCAATGAGAAGGCAGAAAAGTTATTTATATCATTGAATACCAATTATTCTCCAGGAACAAGCAGGAAATCAGTCCTCACATATGGGTGACGTCGGCCACATACCTGCAGGGCAGAAGCAGTTCTGCGTACCCTGGACTGTAAGAGGGCACTTGCCTCCTACCTGGAACGTACACGGGGACATCAGAGGGCTTCCCAGCTCTTCCTTTCTTATGACCCTAGTAAACTGGGTCTACCTGTCTCCAAGCGCACGTTATCCACCTGGGTGGCAGACTGCATCGCCTGGGCAGCTGACCTCCAGCTGCAGGGCCGAATCACGGCCCACTCTGTCAGGGCTAAGGCCGCATCAGTGACTAACCACCGCTCTGTTCCATTGGCAGACATCTGCCGTGCCTTAACTTGGTCTTCAAGCCAGACGTTTGCAGCCCATTACTGCCTGGAGAGAGAGTCTTGACGGGACAGTGTTTTTTCGGTCAGGTGTTACTCCGTAACCTATTCAAGGTTTAGGCAACTCCTACCCTCCAACCCTTTGGTGTCAGGCTACCGTGGGGGGTTGTGTTCTTGGAGAAAAATCCTATCACTGCTGCTGCGGCTCTTCTAGAGGGAGCCATTTTCAGCTATGGGTTCTCGGTAGCCTATAGCTAGGGAGTCCCATATGTGAGGACTGACTTCCTGCTTGTTCCTGGAGAAAGCGTATTTACTCACCTGTGAAAGCTAGGGAATTGCTCAGCACGAGGGCTCCATCGGCGTCGACATCACCCATATGTGAGGACTGATTTCTGCTGTCCCTGGAGAACACCTGTTACAGCTGAGTAACTACGCTTTCCTGCCAACTCTTCAACTCTTTAAGAAACTCAGGGTTCTTCAACATGCCCCTCCGCATGGCCCAGGTATAAGGGGGAGATTCCAACTCCCCATCACGCAACACCAAACTCACAGGAGCATGATCTGACATGCCAAATGTGCCAGTGTCTGACTCGTCTAGTATCGAGTGTATCGCTGTGGAGATAAACCAAAAATTGATATAGGAATAGCTATCTTGAGGGGCAGAATAACAGGTATAGTCTCTATCCCCGGGGTGCCCCATCTTCCAGCCATCTAGCAGATCAAAATCATGCAGATACCAGTGCAGCAGCATGGTCCTTTTAGAGTTCACCAACCCCCATTCCCCTGACCTATCCTCCCTTGATAATGCACAGTTGAAATATCCCCCAATATCAGCTTTTCCTTTGAGTCACATTTCACAGCCTCAAACAGCACCTTCAAATTCAATTCCGCTTGAGCAGGAAGAATATAGACATTAACAAAAGAATAAGCAGTACTGTGCAAATTCCCTTTTAGGATAAGGAAGCTATCCAATAGATCAGGAACCACATGAACAGGCTAAAACGGGCAGTCTTTGCTGATAGTCACCCATCTCCCTCTAATATGTGAGGAGTAATTAGCTGCAAATACCTGCGGAAAATATTTGGATCTTAAATACACATTTATTTATTTAACTTATTTATATACTGCTGTATTTTGCTGTCAGAGCTGTTTACATAGAACATTTAACAATAAAAATGTTACAAAAAATTTGAATTGACAACTTGGATAACTCAACAGGGAAAACTAATTGTTGTCCTTCCATAAATGTATGAGACTCATGCAACAGAGCAATATTAGTTTTCACACGCCGCAACTGCATCAACACTCATTTCCTCTTAATAGGTCTATGAAGGCCTCTAACATTCCAAGTCAACAATCACATAGTAGATCAGTCAGAATCCACACCTGCAACCACCCACAAGCTAACCAAACACTCTCAAACTCAACCCACCTCTCCCCACCTTCCAACCACATTCCTCCAGTCAAACATCTCCCGCCACACCACTACTCCTCACCTTACCCCTCTTCCCTCCTCCGTCCCAAACTTATGAAATCCTTTTCCAAAGGATCTCTGACAATGGTAAATCAATACATGCCACCACCAAGGCATGATAAAAAGGGCACTGGTGGTCCAAACCCTTCCTGCCCCCCTGCCCCCCCTGGGCCCCTCACGACCAAGAAAAAGGACCCCTCTTCACTCCTTCCCCCCTCCACATTGTCTTCTCAAATACCAACAGCCCCTCAAGGCCCACACAAGTGTCCCTATTTCTCCCGCACCCCCTACCAATTACAGATGCTCCTATGGCCTATCCAAAAAAAATCACCCTTCAGTCCAACAGAAGAACATGTTTCCTTAGACAATTCCGAACTAGGCCTGGGGCCCACTAAAGCCCCATTCACAGATGATATGACTGAATTCCCAGTCCCAGAGTCTCTAGCAAACAAGGCTAACATAGCAGCATAAGTAGGCTTATCTGCCATATAGGGCACAGCAGATCCACAGAAAGACCCAATTCAGGTGAAGCCAACATGGAAGATATTCTTCTCCTGGAACAGAGCACACAGAAGGGGCAGGACTCTGTATCACACAGCTAGGACTCCCCATCAAGCTCCAGTGCTGGAACTCCACAACAGAGGTGTAGGGATATGCCGTCTTGCTAATGAGGCAGGCTGTAGGGAGACAGCAAAAATTAGAAGATCCAGTATTCCAAACTTCCATTCATTAATATATGTGAGAAGCCTCTCTTTCCCCGAGCCAGCCGCACCAAATGTAGAAGGGTTCAGAAAAACTGCTATGGACAGGCTGCCTTGTCAAGGCCCACCACCACGCTGTCCTGGAAACTTCCCTTGGCCCACTATAAAAACAACTCAGATGTCCTCCCAACACAAGAGAAGCAAGGGACGGCTGTTGACGCCCTCCCTTCAGCAGAGCACAGCCCCGAGCAGACTGCTAATAAGAGAGAATGGAAAGGAGTAAGGGTGCAACTCTGAAGATGCAGTCCTCTGACTGCTGATCAGTCTCAAAGTCCACCCTTTTGAGGGACTACCAAAAAAAAGACGGCTACAGCTGGAAAAAGATCTGCACTTGTAAATATTTGTCTTCTGGAATATACTCTGCATCTTGGGGAAAAAGGGAATTATTTGGGTAAAAGCTGATAAATCTGTGTATTTTAGAATTCAGTGTTTTTGCTGAGTCAGTCAGGTCTTAGTATCACCAGAGAGCTTTTCATTTAAATGAAATCAGACTATAGCTTAGCATAGAAAGTAAAATAGAGTAAATAGTCTCTGAGTAGAAAGAAATGCATTTGTTTCTAGAGAGCTTTTCATTGAAATCATATCAGAGTATAGTCTAGCATAGAAAGTAAAATAAATAGTCACTGAAATAAATTTGTTCCTAGAGAAGAGCTTTTTATTTCAATCAAATCAGAGTACAGCTTAGCATACAAGTAGAATAAATAGTCTCTGAGTAGAAAGAAATAAACTTGTTTCCAGTGACCTTTACAAAGAGGCCTTCCAATTAGGAAGCAAGAGATATGTGAAGTTGTGTTAAATAGGTGTTAAAGACAAGTGACAGATTAAAGGGGCAATTTGAAAGGTCCCCTCTATCAAACCAAGGGCTGTGTGAATCACCCAGGAAATTGGTAAGACCTTACCTTAGAAGCACAGGTCAGGGCACTGTGTAGTAAGCCAGCTTTTATTAGGACTTATTTCCCTCCCACCCAACCCAGGGGATAATTTTAGCTTTATAGGCTCTTAAACCTATTAAAGGGAAGGAGGTACCCATATTCATTTTCAGGTGTGGCTGGTTATCCTTAGCAGGAATAGATTAATTAAGGACCTGAGAGTAATTAATTCTGAGGTGAGCAAAGTCCATTAAACGTATTAGGTATAGTTGTATTAGTATAAGTATCTCCAGCAAACTTAAGTAAGTAAACAATTTAAATACTTAAACAAAACCTTAAAAGTAAGATGCAGACAGCATTCCAGCAGCGAGATGGAGGCTATCCAGTCTTTTACATTGAGAGTCACATGTATGATTATTTCCCAGTTGGTGAGGAGTCTTACGTGTGCACAAGGTGCAAGGAGCTCTTTGCTGTCAGGGAACAAGTCCAATCTCTGGAGGCTAGAGTAGCAGCTTTTGGAGGACATAAAGAAGAAAGAGAGAAATATAGACAAGACCTACAGGGATGTAGTACTAAAGTCCCACCTCCAGTCTTTCAGCCTCCCTCTTGCCATGGAGGAGAGAGGTTATGTGATAGGAGAGCATCACCCTGGTGTGACAGGAAGTGGTTCTGTAGCTAGGACCTGTCCTTCATATGATGTAAAACCCTCTCGCTCTGAGGAGGTTTCTCCAGGGCCATGTGTTCATAAGGGAAGGATTAGGACAGCCATTATAGTTGGTGATTTGATCATTAGGCATGTAGATAACTGGGTGGCTGGTGGAGGTGAGGATTGCCTGGTAACATGCCTGCCTGGTGCGAAGGTAGCGGACCTCACGTGCCAACTAGACAAGGTCTTAGATAGCACCGGGGATGAGTCTGCTGTCTTGGTACATGTTGGTACCAATGATATAGGAAAGTGTGGTAGGGAGGTTGTGGAAGCCAAATTTATGCTTTTACATAGGAAGCTGAAATCCAGAACTTCCATAGTAGTATTCTCAGAAATGCTTGCTGTTCCATTCACAGGACCAAAAAGGCAGGCAGAGCTCCAGAGTCTCACTGTGTGAATGAGACGATGGTACAAGGAAGAGGTGTTTGGATTTGTTAGGAACAGGGTAACATTCTGAGGAATGGGGGCTTTTCCGAAGGGATGGGCTCCACCTTAATCGGGATGGAACCAGGTTGCTCGCATTAATATTTAAAAAGGAAATAGAGCAGCTTTTAAATTAGGTAACAGGGGAAAGCAGACAGTTGCCCAAGAGCGCATGGTTTGGAAGGATGTATCCTTGAAGGATACTAGCAAAAGACTGAAGTTAGGTCATATCAACAGAGAAGTTCCAATAAAGACAAAAGTAACCCAAATGCTCTTAAATATAGAGCAGAAAGAGCTTAAAAATTCCAAGTTACCCCTGTCTACCGATAACCACATTAATATCAATAAAATACAACCTCTAAAATGCTTTCATGCAAATGCCAGAAGTCTAAAAAATGAAATGGGAGAGTTAGAATATATAGCACTAAATGAGAGGTTAGATATGATTGGTATCTCAGAGACCTGGTGGATGGAGGACAACTAATGGGACACTTTATCTTTTTTTCATCACTCGATTAACCACTCAAGTGGAAGTGTCAGAGCGGTTTATAATAAATAGGCTGCAGTTAGGTTTAGAAAGTAATGCCAGTTTTAGACAGGAAAGCAAAGAGGATAGAGCACACAGGTAGGGACAGAGAAATATGCATAAAATAAATAATCATGACAGTTAAGAGGAGCATGTAATCAGGTCGGGGGGGGGGGGGGAGAGGTCGAAGGCAAGGTAGAAATAATGGTTTTTTAGCATGTTTTTGAATTTTAGGAAAGAATGTTCAGAGCTGAGTGTGGCTGGTAGTGAGTTTGAGTGCCGGTATGGGGAAGAAGAATGCAGAGTGGCGGGTTTGTTCAAGGTGTGTGCGTGCAGGAGACAGAAGTGCTAGGCGATCATTGTGGATCGAGTGGAGGACACGGGGAGGGGTGTGTATGTGAATGAGGTCAGCGAGGTACTGCGGAATGTCAGTGATAAGTATCTTTGTAAGTGAACTGGAATTTCAGCAGAAGCCAGTGTAAGTGGATAAGGAGAGGAGTCACGTGGTCTATACGAGAAGAATGGTAAGAATGATCTTATGTTCTTATGAGTCCAGCTGCTGTGTTTTGAGGTGCTTGTAATCAATAGAGCTCGTATTGGGGCACTGTGATACCTGGGTAGAAATTATATTGCAATGACATAGTAGATCAAATTGTTGGAGAGGTTACGCTCTATGTTATAGAGGGCATTGAGTCACACACAAATAAAGTTTTGCAGGAAACAAAATAAACTGTACAATCTCCATGGATCAAAATTCCATGTAAAAAGGAGAAGGAAATGGCACTGGTGGTGTACTACTGACTGTCTGGGCAGAATGAACAAATAAATGATGACATGCTCAAGGAAATCAGGGAAGCTAACAAAAATTACAGCACAGTAATAATAACACTGGTAAACAAAATTTTAAAAACTTTCTGTCACAGAAATGAAAATGACTGATACTAGTACTGTTTTTGGTTACGAACTCGGATATGTACATAGAAATTCTCCATCACGTAACGTGGTTGAGTGACATGTAGTTTAAATTTAGACTATTTTGCTCATATTTATATTAGATGTATATAGGTGTATATTGTAACATAATGTCTCCTAAAAGGTAGTTGTATATGATTTTCTGCTGTATCGTGCCTCAAGGGTCCGACAATAGTCTGCAAGCATACTGGAGCTCCACTTGCCCTGGTACCTATTTTCCATTACCGAAATGTCCTGATGAAACCTTTCCCCATGTTCATCGCTGACTGCTCCTAGATTTGCGGGAAAAAAATCCAGGTGTGAATGCAAGAAGTGCATTTGCAAAGACATGTGACATCCCAGTTTCTGGTAAGATTTCAGTAGAGTATCCACTGATTCTGCGTAGTTGGTCTGCCTTGTTATTTCCCAAGAAGTTGCGGCAAACAGTCTTAAAGGACTCCCATGCTGCTCTTTCAGTTTCATTCAACTGACCGTCAAAGTTTTCATCTTTCATCAGTTTTCTAATATCAGGTCCTACAAAGATCCCTTCTTTGATCTTTGCCTCACTGATTCGTGGAAATGTCTTTCTTAGATATGCAAATCCAAGTCCACTTCTATCCATGGCTTTTACAAAGTTCTTCATAAGACCTAACTTTATATCGAGATATACTTTATTCGGCTCCACAAGTGGGTCATGTGCAACATTTTTCTGGCCTGGGACTAGTGATGTTCTCTTTGGCCACTGATTCTGGATGTCATGATTTTTCCTGTCCCTGCTGTCCTACTCACACAGAAAGCAACAATACTTTGTCCAACCAAGCTGTTCTCCAATCAAGAGGGCAATTACCGTATATACTCGAGTATAAGCCGAGTTTTTCAGCACATTTTTTGTGCTGAAAAACGGCCCCCTCGGCTTATACTCGAGTCAACGTCTCTGCGCATAAGTTGCTGCCGCTGCCGAGTCCGCTTCTCGGCAGCGGCAAACTCACCGACTCCTTCTTCTGCAGCCGCGGCTCCCTGCCTCTTAGGGAACCGCGGCTGTGCTTGTAAAATCATCTCGGAGCCCTTCCTGTCTTGACGGGCTCCGTGCAGCATTGTCCCGCCAACAACTTCCTTTAGAGGTGGGACAATGCTGCACGGAGCCCGTCAAGACAGGAAAGGCTCCGAGATGATTTTACAAGCACAGCTGCGGTTCCCTAAGAGGCCGGGAGCCACGGCGGCAGAAGAAGGAGTCGGTGAGGTTGCCGCTGCCGAGAAGCGGACTCGGCAGCGGCAGCACCTTCAGCCCCCCTCCCTCCATCCATCTCACCTCCCTCCCTCCATGTCAGCTCCCTCCCTTCTGCAGCCGCGGCTCCCTGCCTCTTAGGGAACCGCGGCTGTGCTTTTAAAATCATCTCCGAGCCCTTCCTGTCTTGACGGGCTCCGTGCAGCATTGTCCCGCCTCTAAAGGAAGTTTTGGAGGCGGGACAATGCTGCACGGAGCCCGTCAAGACAGGAAGGGCTCCGAGATGATTTTAAAAGCACAGCCGCGGTTCCCTCAGAGGCAGGGAGCCGCGGCTGCAGAAGAAGGGAGGGAGCTGACATGGAGGGAGGGAGCTGATATGGATGGATGGATGGATTGATGGATGGAGGGAGGGGGGCTGACATGGAGGCAGGGAGGGAGGGGCTGATATGGAGGGAGGGAGGGGGGCTGATATGGAGGGCGGGAGGGAGGGAGGGGGGCTGATATGGAGGGAGGGCTGACATGGAGGGAGGGCGGGAGGGAGGGCGGGGGGCTGACAGGGAGGGAGGGGGCTGACATGGAGGAAGGGAGGGAGCTGATATGGATGGAGGGGGCTGACATGGAGGGAGGGAGGGAGCTGATATGGAGGGAGGGAGCTGATATGGAGCGAGGGAGGGAGGGAGGGAGCTGATAGGGAGGGAGGGAGGGCTGGCTCTGCCGGGCAGGGGGGGCCCTGCGGGACATGCGATTTTGCCGCGGCTGAGGGGGGGGGTTAGGACTGGTAATGTGCTGTGGGCTGGGGGGGGGTTAGAACTGGTAATGTGCTGTGGGCTGGGGGGGGTTAGAACTGGTAGTGGGCTGGGGGGGTTAGAACTGGTAATGTGCTGTGGGCTGGGGGGGGGTTAGAACTGGTAATGTGCTGTGGGCTGGGGGGGGTTTAGGACTGGTAATGTGCTGAGGAGGAGAACTCCAGTTTTGAAGGATTTTAGCTCTTGTGTGTTAGCTTGGTTGCTGATTAAGCTAAGGTTGATGTACTTTTAAAGATACGGTATTTTTGATACCATATTGTTTTTGTTGACTCCATTTTCCACTTACAGAGCTATTTTACTGTTTTTCGTTTAAATAAATATTAATGTAATTTTATTGGTCTCTATCTTTATTTTTTACATTGACTAGTAGGTGCCTCATTTCCCACCCTCGGCTTATACTCGAGTCAATAGTTTTGCCCATTTTTTTGTGGTAAAATTAGGTACCTCGGCTTATATTCGGGTCGGCTTATACTCGAGTATATACGGTACTTTTAAATCACCACAAATATTCCACTTGTGTTCTTCATACTTGATATGTGTTAGCAGGAGATGCATACTGCTGTAAGTTTCTTTCATATTGGCGGCATGAGCTCCTGGAACTGATGGTAAAATATTTCCGTTGTGGATAAGCACAGCTTTTAGGCTATATTTAGAAGAATCAATAAATAGTCACCAATCCTCTGTTCTATAATCCGGACAAAGTGATTCCATCAGGGATTTAACTTCACAACAAAAAGCAATTCCATCTTCAAAGGCAAAGTAATCCACAAACTCGGTATGCCTCTTTCTAAAGGTGCACACTTTGGTTTCTTTCTGAAGAAGATTCCAGCCTTTCAATCGGGACCCTAACAGTTCTGCTTGTCACTTGGAAAGTTTCAAATCTCTGACGAGATCATTCAAATTGCCTTGGTCCAGTGAATATGGTTCAGAAGAGGAACCGGATGCCTCAAAGCTTGGATCCTGCATTACAGCATTGCCATCATCGTCAACATCATCAGCATTCATTGGTTCTTCTTCTTCATCCTCATTAACTGTAAGATTTTCTGGAGGTTTTGGCACCAGAAATTCTAGACAGTGAGGCTCAGGCCTCATGGCAGATGGTAAATTTGGGTAATTTACAGTGTGTTTTGATTTTGAAGTAATGCCTGCAATGTTTGTAAGGCAAAAGTAGCAATCTGTCAAGTGATCTCTTGGTTCCCTCCAGATCATTGGAACAGTAAAATTCATGTGTCGAACACCCTTTACCCAACCTGTTAGGAGTCTAACACAGGTAATACAGCAGACGTGAGGCGCCAATTTTTGTCCTGGTCACCGACTTGACATCCAAAGTACAGCTTATAACATGTCTTAACAAGCGGAGTAAAATGTCTTCTCTGCTTCTTAAAAGTAACCCCACCGCAAATGTAGCAAAATGAATCCAAACGATTAACACACTTTCGAGGCATTGTTAAACAACTGCAAGCGATAACCATAATATTTATTAACCAACTGCTGTTTATGAAATAGATTAACGCAAACTCACATCCATTCAGATTCTGTTTTTTTCAAACAATACAAACCACAATCGCTGATGGTGACAGAAAGCATACCAATACATGACTCAGCGTTTTAAGCTTGTATCACCCGGACCAGTAGGGCAAAGGGCCCGGTTAATTAATTATATTATAACTACATGACTCAGCATTTTTGGTTGTGGCTGACAACATACAATAATAATTGATGGAATTTTTTGTATTCAACCTTTGTTTACTAAAACAAAACTGTAACGGCTAATTTACAGTAATGTACACACTTTACTAGATGATATCTCCTGAAGTATGTGTGATAGAAAAATTCTGATACCATATTTGTAAACAATGGGAAAAATTACATATGAAACTGATCAGAGCGGTTCTGTTCAAAACTTGTGTTGACCAGTGTAATGAGTGATTTGGATTACCCCAGTATGGACTACTTCGATGTCATGGCAGGACATGCTAGAGAGAGAAAATTTCTAGATGAAATAAATGACTGCTTCTTGGAGCAGCTGGTATATGAACTGACAAGAGGGGAAGCTAATTTTGGACCTAGTCCTTAGTGTAACACAAGATCTGGTACAAGAGATAAGGGTGTTGGGGCCACTGGCAATAATGATAGCATAATCGCGTTTGATTTAATAAATGGAGGAAGGACAGCAAGGAAATCCACAGTACTATCTTTTAATTTTCCAAAGGGAGACTATGATAAAATGAAGAAAACAGTTAAGAAAAAACTAAAAGGAGTAGCTGTAAAGGTTAAAGATTTATATCAAGCATGGGTGTTGTTTAAAAATACTATCTTGGAAGCCCAGACCAGTTGTACTCCATGCTTTAAGAAAAGTGGAAGTAAGTCCAAAAAAACTGTCAGTGTGATTTAAAGGTGAAGTCAGAGAGGCTGTTTTAGCCAAAAAAGCATCTTTCAGGAAATAGAAAAAAGGAGCCAAATGACGAAAATGGGAAACAGCATAAGCACTTGCAAGTTAGATACAAGGCATTAATAAGGCAGGCAAAGAGAGAATTTGAAAAAAAGCTTGCAGTGGAAAGAAAAATGCATAATAAAAACTCTTTGTATTATATATGTAGGAAAAAAACCTGTGAGAGGGTCAGTTGGACCATTAGATGATAGAGGGGTAAAAGGGGCATTAAGGGAGGACAAGGCCATAGCGGAGAGACTGAATTAATTCTTTGCTGCTGTCTTTATTAAGGAAGATGTAGGGAAGTTACCATGCCTGAAATGGTATTAAAGGTGATATATCTGAAGAATTGAAAAAAATATTGAGAAACTGGGAAGATATATTTACAAGTATTTGATATATTGAAGAGTAGTAAATCTCCTGAACCAGATGGTATATATCTGAGGGTGTTGAAGGAACTGAAATAAAAGATTACGAGGCTTCTATTAGTAATCTGTGTACTATCATTAAAATCACCTCTAATACCTGAATTGGCCAATGTAATACCAATTTTTAAGAAGGGTTCCAGGGGTGATCCGGAAAACTACAGACCGGTGATCCTGATGTCAGTACAGAGCAAAATAGTAGAAACCATTATAAAGAACGAAATAGCAGAACATGTAGATTCTCATGGTTTAATGGGAGAAAGCCAACATGACTTTAGCTAAGGAAGGTCTTGTCTTACTAATTTGTTATGTTTTTTTGAGGGTGTGAATAAACTGTCAGAATAAGGTGAGCCAGTTGATATAGTGAATCTGGATTTTCAGAAAGCCTTTGACAAGGATCCCTCATGAGAGACTGCCAAATTCAAAAGTAATGGGAATGGAGACAGTATAGTATTGTGGATCAGGAACAGGTTAAAAGATAGAAAGTAGAGAGTAGGGCCAAATGGTCAGTTTTCTGAATGAGAAAGGTGAATAGTGGAGTACCCCAGGGATTTGTACTGGACCTGCTGCTTTTTAAGATATTCATTAAAAAACAACAGAGAAAAATGACTACAGAAAAAGACCACATGGCCTATCTAGTCTGTCTTTCCATATCAACAACTATAACAGTCCCCGCTTTTCCTTTAGAGATCCTCTGTGTTTGTCCCATGCTTTTTTAAAATTCAGATACCATCCTCATCTCTACCACCTCCACTGGAGACTATTCCACGGATCCACCACTCTTTCCATAAAGAAATATTTCCGCATATCACTCCTGAATCTATCTCCTTTCACCCTCATCCCATGTCCCCTCATAGCAGAGCTTGTTTTCAGTCGAAAGAGGCTCTCCCGCTGTGCATTTATGCCACGGAGGAATTTAAATGTCTCAATCATATCACCTCTATTCCACCTTTCCTCGAAGGTGTACATCTTAAGATCCTTAAGTCTATCCTCATATGATTTATAATGAAGACCACTAACCATTTTAGTAGCCACCCTCTGTACTGACTCCATCCTGTTTATATCCTTTTGAAGGTGCGGTCTCCAGAATTGCACACAATACTCCAAATGAGGCCACACCAAAGACTTATACAGAGGCACTATCACTTCCTTTTTTCTGCTAGCCATTCTTCTCCCTATGCACCCAAACATCCTTCTAGCTTTTGCTGTCGCTTTTTCTACCTGTTTAGCTACTTTAAAATCATCAGACACAACCACATCGAGGTCCTGCTCTTCTTTAGTGGACAAAAGTACTTCACCCCCTATACTATATTGTTCCCTTGGATTGCTGCAGGCCAAATGCATAACCTTGCATTTTTTAACATTAAATCCCAGCTGCCAAATTCTAGACCATTCTTCAAGCTTAGCTAGATCCCTCCTCATGTTATCTACACCTTCCTGGGTATCTACTCTATTGCAGATTTTGGTATCATCCGCAAAGCGGCAAACCTTACCCAACAGCCCTGCCACTATATCACTAACAAAGATGTTAAAAAGAATCGGACCAAGGACCGATCCCTAGGGCACACCACTGGTAACTTCCTTCTTGTCAGAGTGAGCTCCATTTACATGTACACTTTGTCGCCTCCCACTCAACCAATTGTCGCCTCCTACTAACCAAAGCAGTAACTTTAGGGTCCATCCCTAGGGTGCTCAGTTTGTTTATAAGTCGCCTGTGAGGAACAGTGTCAAAGGCTTTACTGAAATCTAAATACACCATATCTAGGGCTATCCCTTGGTCCAACTCCCTGTTCACCCAGTCAAAGAAATCAATCAGATTTGTCTGACCAAACCTGCCTCTGGTGAATCCATGCTGCCTCGGATCCTGTAAACCACTGGACTCCAGAAACCTCACTATTTTCTCTTTCAGCAGCGTTTCCAATAATTTACTCACCACCGAAGTTAATCTAACCGGCCTGTAGTTTTCAGCCACATCCTTACTTCCGCTTTTGTGTAAAGGGACTGCATGAGCCTCCCTCTAGTCCTTTGGCACCACTCCTGACTCCAAGGCATTGAAAAGGTCAGTCAGTGGAGCTGCTAGAATGTCCCCCAGTTCCCTCAGTATTCTAGGGTGTATCCCATCCGGTCCCATCACTTTGTCTACTTTAAGTTTAGCTAGTTTCTTATGAACACGGTCTATTGAAAAGTCTTCAAGATGCCCCTCGCTTCTGTTCCTGTTTGTGGGTGTTTTCTGAGGTCCTGTTCCTGGTTCTTTATCTGTGAACACAGAACAGAAATATTTGTTAAGCAATTCCGCTTTATCCTCATCAGCTTCTACATATTCCTCCCCTTCACCCTTGAGTCTGACATTACCACGTTTGCCCTTCCTCTTCTCACTTACATATCTGAAAAATGTCTTATCCCCTCATTTTATTGCATTGGCTATTTCCTCCTCTTTTTGAATCTTTGCTTTCCTGACTACTTTGCTAGCTTCTCTGTTTTTCCAAATATAGATGCCTGTCTTCCTCTCTCTGTGATCTCTTGTATTTCATGAAGGCCTCCCTCTTTTTCTTCACCTTTTCAGCTACTTCTTTCGAAAGCCATAGTGGTCTCCTTTTCCTTTTACCTTTATTTACCATTTTAACAAAAAGGTTGGTTGCCCTTAAAATATCCTCTTTCAGTTTTGCCCACTGTTTTTTTACATCCCCCAGCTGTTCCCATCCTGCTAATGACTCCCTGAGGTATTGGCCCATCTTGGCAAAGTTAGTTTTTCTAAAGTCTAAGACCCTCGCTTTTGAATGGATTCTATCAGCCCTAGTCCTAATACTGAACCATACCATCTGGTGATCACTGGATGCAAAATAATCTCCCACTATAACATCAGAAACACTTTCACCATTGGTAAGCACTAAGTCCAGTATGGCCCCTTCACATGTGGGGTCTTTTACCAATTGCCTGAATAGTTCTTCCTGTAGAGAATCCAGGATCTCCTTACTTCTAGATGACACTGCAGCAGGAATGTGCCAATCAGCATCTGGCATATTGAAATCCCCTACCAGTAGCAGTTCCCCATTCCTAGCAGTGCTGCGTATGTCTTCAATTAATTCTCCATTCACTTCTTCCTTTTGTGAGGGAGGTCTGTATGTCACACCAGTGCAAATAGATTTCTCTTTCCCTCTTTCTAGTTTAACCCACAGTGCCTCCTCTCTCCCTTTAAAGCTCTGTAATTCCAAAGCTTTAATATTATGTTTTACATATAGTGCCACTCCTCCTCCCCTTCTTCCTACCCTGTCCTTTCTGAATAAAGTATAGCCAGGAATAGTTACATCCCAGTCATGGTTTTCTGTGAACCATGTTTCTATAACTGCCACTAAATCCAAGTCAGCCACTCCCATTAAAGCTTCAACATCTGGGATCTTATTTCCCATGCTACGGGTATTTATACAGACCGCTTTCCAAATGTTTCCCCTTTTACCCATTTCCATAAATGTATTTAGTGTTTCACTTACCTGGAGGCTTTCTTCACCCATCCCCAACAAATCTAGTTTAAAGCCCTCTTCAGTAGATTAGTCAGTCTGCTACTGAAGACACGTCAACCTTTCTTGGACAGATGGATACCATCTCTGCTCTGCAACCCTTGGAACAGCATCCCATGGTCCAGGAAACCAAAACACTCTCGATGACACCATCCACGCAGCCATGCATTCATCTCCAGGATGCAAGCTTCTCTGCATTGAAGGATTGAAGAGAACACCAACTGTGCACCGAACTGCTTCACCCTCTGTCCTAGAGCCATGATCACTTTTGATATGTTCAGAGGGATACTTGGCAGTATCATTTGTGCCGACATGGATTAGCAACATTGGGTAATAGTGGGCTTGATGAGTCTCGGCAAACTCTCCATAACATCTTGGATTTTGGCACCAGGCAGACAGCATACCTCTCTGGACATCAAGTCTGGTCGGCAGATGTACGCCTCAGTACCCCTCAGAAGAGAGTCATCAACCACCACTACCCTTCGCTTCCTTGTGGTCACTGATTCTGCAACTTTGGGGTACTTTAGCTCTGGTTCTTCCCTTTCCAGGGATGCTTTCACTTCCTCCACTTCCAGGGCTGCATAATGGTTCTCCAACTGAAGAGCTGGAGAAGTTGGATTGGTGATTCTTCAGGCCCTGGTGACTTGTGTCCATCCTTTGTCATCCTGTTGGCACCAATCTTCTCCTCTGCTGGAGAGCTTGGATGTTTCAAGAAGCATCTCATCAATATCCCCCAGGGCAGCTCAACAAAAGAGTTCCATCACTTTCCTCCCTGGAATTAGCTTTTCTGGCTTCCCGGCTTCCTCCCATGTCTGAGGAAATCCTCCTTTATAGTGATCCCATTGCTATATGCAAATGAGGTTATACCTCTGCATTACTTCACCTAACAGGTGGCTCGCTCTCTCGAACCTCTTACATACAGTCTTTAGCTTCCTTAGTCTTTAACAGTCCCAAGTCCACCTAGGTCAGGAGTGGGCAATTCCGGTCCTGGAGGGCCGCAGACCAGTCAGGTTTTCATGATGCCCCTAATGAATATTCATGAGATCTATTTGCATCCACTGCCTTCCATTGTATGGAAATAGGTCCATGAATATTCATTAGGGGCATCATGGAAACCTGACTGGTCTGCGGCCCTCCAGGACAGGAATTGCCCACCCCTGACCTAGGTAATTGAATCATGCCTCCAGTTGCCAGGTGGGCCTGCCTCCTCCCACATAGCAATTAAAGCCACTTACCCCCTCCTCCTGGCAGACCTTAACTGGTTTCTGTTGAGGAAACATCCATGAGGGTTGCAAATCTTGAGTTCCTCCTCCTCCTCCCAGGCTTGGATCTTCCTGTTTCACTCCATTTCATTTGATCAGGGGTTGACTGGGCCACTATAGCTATTCCTACTTCTTTAGTGCTAGACAGCAGCCATACTACTGAACTTTGGTAGTGTGGTTGTAAGTGCAGCTATGCTTGCAGCAGTTGTGACAGCACATGGAAGCATCCCATACACTAACTGTCACTGGCCACAACCCCCCACTCTCCGCCCTGATCCTGACCCATTGTGGTAAAAGTGTGGGATTTTTACTTCCTTGCCTGGTTTTAGCATGTGGTATAAGTTATCATGGGGTTGTGCTATCAGAGTGTGCTAACTGTTACTGCACTTCAGTAAGCATGGCCCCTAGTTTTCAAAGATTTACCTAACAAAGTATAATCAGAAATTAATTTTAGGTCAGTGGGTAATTCATTCCGTCACTGAATTGCCTTTTAGATTATTTTTTTTCCAATGTACTGTTCTTTTTGAAAGCCTTCTAATATAATGAAAAAGAAAAGAGGCATACATTCCAACATATATGAGGGGGGGCTGATAAGCATCTGGCCTTGTAACGAAACATACAGGCACACTTTGGTTCTGGAGGTCCGAATGATCTGTCTGTAAAACAAAACTGCAGAGAGATCATTCAGATCTCCGGAACTGAAATGTGCCTGTAACTTTCCGTTTTGTTACAAGGCCAGAGACTTATCAGCCACCCCCCCCCCCCCCCTTGTAGAGAGGAGCCATTCCATACAACACTTTAAAAACAAAACAGAGCAATTTGAACATGTCTGGACTCAATGAGCAGTCAGTGCAGCTTTTTCATGTAAGGGCTGACAATCCCACTAATTAACTTTAAAAATTAATGTTGTGTTTACCTGTTGCAACAATTGTAAGTGATTCATTAATTTTCTAGTTAACCCTAAATGATTATGAAAACAAAACAGCTTATTTCTACTTCCCTCCTCCTCCTCCCATTTATCCAAAAGCAGTCAATACAGGGCTAAATATTTCAGTGTATATTCACAGGCTTCAGTACTTTGCAAGAAGCCCATAGAGAAGGGGGCAGGGACTGTTGCTCTTAAACGCCACTACTAGACATGAGTCATAGTGGTGGTCCAAAGGGAGGAGGAACAGCTCTATTTCAATCATCTCCATCTACTGATGATGTGAACCCATTTGAGGTACCAGCCCACAATTCCTTATTGTTCCATAAACCAGTCCAGACAAGTGGGTTGTGTTCCCCTACCAGCAAATTGGTGGAGAGGCAAAACTAATGAAAAGCCCAGATTTCAATGACATCACTCCTGTGCCTCTATCTGCCTCAGCTACCAGAGATCCCTTCAGTATTTCTTTGTCTCCAGAAGATGGTGGATGGAGTTTCTCTTCTCTGTAGAAAATCTGAAGATTGAGAGGAAAAGAAATTGATTAAACACTCATAAATGATTACCTTAAGCCCTAAAAAGGTGACTCTCTCACTTGAGCATGACATGGGAGGCTCCTCTAGACTATGGCCTTTTTGGTAGCCATAGACGTGGTGAAAATTGGTTCATCTCTATGTCCTTGTATGATAAGGACGTGTTGAGTAGCGACAAATTGGAAGGATTTCGAAGAATATGGAAGAGTGCAGCAGCCTCACACAACCTCAACACCCCTTCCCTTCTCCTACTTTCCCCCCTGTTCTCTCTCAAAGATTGCAGACGGCTGTCTGAGGGATTTGCATGCTAGCCACCTTTCACACAGTGTTGCTGAAAAATAAACCCAATCAGTGAAGCAGTTTCAGGGAAGGAGAGCTGAGCCTGGCATGGATCCTCCACCTGGGACTCTCAGGGGGTGAGTACTAAGGCTTGACCTTGTCATTGTCCTTGTTGGGGACTCCCGGTTCCAACTCTGAGGGTCCTAATGCGAGTTCCACCCAAGCAGCTCCAGTGCATTCTCCTTCCCTAGTGCCTTTAATGCATGTTATGTAAAAGCACAGTGAACACCCGCTTGCAGGCCGACGCAGCCTTAGCGCGCGATCTTGTGATACCCTAACTCTCTGTCTTCTTTCAGGAAATGTTGTTTGACCTGTGGCAGGTGAGGAGACTCATCCTTGTATTCGGGACATTGCCTTTCCTGTATGGCAGCTTCTGAGTCATCCCTGGAGGGCATACTTTCCACCTCTCAATCAGGAGATACAGTTAATCTACCCTTACCTGTCTTAGTGCAGGAGATACAGGATCTTGCTAAGGATATGAATGCTCAGTCAGCTGGTAGCTCCAGCAACAGTGCTGTGAGCTGTTCTTCATCCTCTAGAGGGTGTGTGGGGAGCCTTTTTTGAGTGGAGAGCTTACGGAGTCCAGATTGACAGAGAGATTCAAAAAAGATAAAAGTAACCCAGATGCCCTTAAGTACAGAGTTGAAAGATTTGAAATTACCCCTGTGAACTGATAACCAGATTCATATGAATAAATTGAATAAAATACAACTTATAAAGTTCTTGTATGCAAATGCTAGAAGTCTGAAAAATAAGATGAGAGAGCTTGAATATATAGCACTAAATGAAAAGTTAGATATGATTGGCATCTCAGAGAGATGGTGGAAGGAGGACAACCAACGGGATACTATGATACCTAGATACAAACTAAATCGAGGTGATAAGGGTCAATTAAATTGGTTGAGGGGGTTGTGCTCTATATTAGAGAGGGCATTTAGTCACATAGGATTAAAGTTTTGGATGAAGCAAAATACACTGTAGAATCTCTATGGATAGAAATCCCAAGGCGATGACAATGGGGATGTACTACTGACTGCCTGGCCAGAATGAACAGATGGATGATGAAATGCTAAGAGAAATCAGGGAAGCTAACAAAAATTTCAGTTACCCCAGTATCAACTGAGTCAATGTCGCAGCAGGACATGCTAGGGAGATAAAGTTTCTAGATGAAATAAATGACTGCTTCTTGGAGCAGCTGGTTTATGAACCGACAAGAGAGGAAGCTATTATGGACCTAGACCTTGAACACAGGATCTTGTGCAAGAGATAAGGGTCTTGGGGCCACTTGGCAATAGTGATCATAACATGATCGTGTTTGATTTAATACATGGAAGGACGGTGAGAAAATCCGCAATACTACCTTTTAGCTTTCAAAAGGGAGACTGTGAATATAATAAAATTAGGAAAAAACTTAAGAAAGAGAAGAAGCTGCAAAGGTTAAAGAGTTACATGAAGCACGGGGGTTTAAAAATACTATCTTGGAAGCCCAGACTAGATGTATTCCAAGCTTTAAGAAAAGTGGAAGGAAGGCTAAAAAACTGCCAGCATGGTTTAAAGGTGAGGTCAAAGAGGTGTCTGTAGCCAAAAAAGTATCTTTTAGGAAATGGGAAAGGAGCCAAATGACAAAAATGGGAAACGGCATAAGCACTGGCAAGTTAGATAAAAGGCATTGATAAGGCAGGCAAAGAGAGAATTTGAAAAGAAGCTTGCTGTGGAAACAAAAATGCATAATAAAAACATTTTCAAGTACATTTGTAGCAAAACCCTGTCAGAGAGTCAGTTAGACCCTTAGTTAATAGAGGGGTCAAAGGGGCTCTAAGGGAAGACAAGGCCATAGCAGAGAGATTGAATGAATTCTTTGCTGCAGTCTTGTAGGGAAGTGACCCATGACTTAAATGGTATTTAAAGGCAATATATCGGAAGAATTGAAAGAAATAGCGATAAATAGGGAAGATATATTACAAGTATTTGATAAACCGAAGAGTAGTAAATCACCTGGACTGGATGGCACACACCCACAGTTATTGAAAGAACTGAAAGATGAGATTGCAGACCTACTAATCTGTAAACTATCATTAAAATCATCTGTAGTACCTGAAGATTGGAGAATGGCCAGTGTAACGCTAATTTTTAAAAAGAGTTCCGGGGGGATCCAGGAAACTACAGGCTGGTAAGCCTTACACCAGAACGGGGCAAAATCATAGAAACCATTATAAAGAATAAAATTACTGAACATGTAGATAGTCATGTTTTATTTGGAAAAGCCATCATGGACTTAGCCACGGAAAGTCTTGTCTTACTAATCTGTTATATTTTTTTGAAGGTGTGAATAAACAGGTAGACCAAGGTGAACCGGTTCATATAGTGTACCTCGATTTTCACAAGGCCAAATTAAAAAGTCATGAGATTGGAGACAGTGTAATACTGTGGATCAGGAACTGGTTAAAAGATAGAAAGCAAAGAGTAGGGCTAAATGGCTAATTTTCTCCATGGGAAACGTGAATTGTGGAGTACCCCAGGGATCTGTGCTGGGCCCCCTGCTCTTTAACATCTTCATAAATGACCTGGAAATGGGAATAAAAAGTGAGGTGATCAAATTTGCAGATGACACAAAATTATTCAAAGTTGTAAAAACACAAGAGGATTGTGAAAAATTGCAAGAGGACCTTAATAAACTGGAAACCTGAACGTTCAAATGGCAGATGAATTGTAATGTGGACAAGTGCTAAGCTATGCACCTAGGAAAGAACAACCCAAATGACGGTTACACGATGCAAAGTTCCACATTAGGAACTACCACCCAGGAAAAAGATTTAGGTGTCATCGTGGATAATATGTTGTAACCCTCCGTTCAGTGTGCAGCGGTGGCCAAGAAAACAAATAGGAATCATAAGGAAAGGAATGGAGAACAAACCAAAAGATATTATAATGCCTCTGTATCATTCCTTGGTGTGACCGCACCTCGAATATTATGTGCAATTCTGGTCGCCACATCTTTAAAACGATGTAGCACAATTAGAAAAAGTTCAGAGAAGAGCCACCAAAATGGTAAAGGGGATGGAAAGATAGCCCTATGAGGAAAGGCTCAAAGGGTTAGGCTTTCAACTTGGAAAAGAGACAGCTTAGGGGAGATATAATAGAGGTCTATAAGTTAATAAATGGAATGGAACGGGTAAACGTAGGTTGGTTGTTTATGCCATCAAAAAGTAGAAAGACTAGGGGACAAACAATGAAGCTACAGCATAATCAACTGAAGACTAATAAGAGAAGATATTTTTTCACTGAATCCGTAATCAAACTCTGGAATTTGTCATCAGAGGATGTAGTAAAAGCTTTTATTGTAGCTGGGTTTAAAAAAGGTTTGGACGAGTTCCTGGAGGAAAGGTCCACAAACATTGTTAAGGAGGTTCCAGGACTTCTACTGCTTGTCCCGAGATAAGCATTGTGGAAACTCTGTGCCTTTTGGAAACCTGCCAGGTATTTGTGACCTGGATTGGCCACTGTTGGAAAAAGGATACTGGACTTGAAAGACCTTGATCTGACCCAGTATGGCATTTCTTATGTGTAACATCTGGCCTTTCTAAAATGGCCCTTGGGGGATGTGCTTGGCACGTCTGAGAGACCATTTTTAAATGTGCAAATCATGAATAGAGATTCTAAAATGACTCCCTAAATAGATAAGGTGCCCCTTTCACTAAAATGTAGTAAGCAGTTAATGCACTTAATGTGCGGTAAAGAACCTTTTCGTGCAGTAAATATTGTGAGGGTGCTGCGGCGTGTGTTAGACACAGGGTCCAACACACGCCGCAGCACCCTCGCAATGTTCCCTTTCATCTGCGCCGGGTTCTCCGCTGGCATTCCTGCCGGTGGGGGGAGGGGCAGAGCGATCGATCACACTGCATTCCCCCCCTCCCCCGCCGGCAGGAATATTGGCGGCGGACTCAGCGCAGCTTAGAGGGAACATTGTACATGAATAGTGCCACTGAAAATACTCATTAACTGCCCTGCACCATCTGTATAGTACCAGGTCGGGGCGAAGGCATTCCATCTAGCTATACAGACAGTGGTGATATTTAGACACTGTCTGTATAGCTAAGTGGTTTCAGGTAGCTGTCCTTAGCTATATGAATAGGGGTTGAATATTAACACTATTTGTATAATTCAGCAGCTGTACATATATTCTGAGTCAGCTATATGTATAATGGTTCTGAATATGTGTGAATGATTTAAATGCCATGGCCATTTTTAAAAAGAAAAAAAAAAAACCATTGGCCACGGAATTCAAGTACTGACCCACAAAATTATCTACTATTCTTGCTATATTATATAAAGCAGAGTGATTGTCATTTTAGAATAAGACAAGCAGAAATAGCAGGAAAGCTGTGTTGATATTCTCTGTATGGTTTGGGCAACTAAAATAATAGGTGAGAAATGTAAGCTGCTAGTCTCTGTTGAGTGAATAGCAGCCTGGGGATCCCACTCAGGCCTTTCATTCACTAAACAAATACCCAGTTAGGGGGTCATTTTAGAAGCCTTGTTCATTATTTGCACATCTGAAAATGCCCAGGGAAGCTAAGGCTGTTTCTTTTGGACAGAAGATGATGACAGGATTTTATGAGTACAGTTTATAGCAGTGGTTCTCAAACCTGTTCTGGAGGAGAGACATGAGGGAGATTTGCATATATTGGAGGCAGTAAACGTGCAAATCTCTTTCATGCATATTCATAGTGGATATCTGAAAACTCGACTGGCTGGTGGTCTCCCAGGACAGGTTTGAGAACCACTGGCCTATAGAACACATGATAAATTAGCCATTTCTTACTAAACAAATCACAGCATTTTTCATTTGCCCTATATGGTGATTTTAACTAGATTATAATCTCTATTTTTTTTAAGTGCCATCAAGTCAGTGTTGACTCTTGGCATCCCAGCTACCTCTGGGTTTTCTTGGCAATGTATCACCAGAAGTAGATTGCTAGCCTTTTCTTAGAAACATAGAAACATGACGACAGAAAAAGACCACAAGGCCCATCTAGTCTGTCCTTCCATAACAACAACTACAACAGTCCACTTTTTACCTTTAGAGATCCTCTGTGTTGGTCCCATGCTTTTTTGAATTCAGTTACTGTCCTCATCTCCACCACCTCCACTGGGAGACTATTCCACGGATCCACTACTCTTTCCGTAAAGAAATATTTCCGCATATCACTCCTGAATCTATCTCCCTTCACCCTCATCCCATGTCCCCTCGTAGCAGAACTTGCTTTCAATTGAAAGAGGCTCTCTCCCTGAACATTTATGCCACGGAGGTATTTAAACATCTCAATCATATCACCTCTATCCCGCCTTTCCTCTAAGGTGTACATATTAAGATCCTTAAGTCTGTCCTCATATGCTTTATAATGAAGCCCATTAATCATTTTAGTAGCAACCCTCTGCACCGACTCCATCCTGTTCACATCCTTTTGAAGGTGCGGTCTCCAGAATTGCACACCATACTCCAAATGAGGTCGCACCAAAGACTTATACAGAGGCATTATCACCTCCTTTTTTCTGCTAGCCATTCCTCTCCGTATGCACCCAAGCATCCTTCTAGCTTTTGCCGTCGCCTTTTCTACCTGTTTAGCTACTTTAAGATCATCAGACACAACCACGCCTAGGTCCCGCTCTTCTTTAGTGGACAAAAGTACTTCACCTCCTATACTGTATTGCTCCCTTGGATTGCTGCAGCCCAAATGCATGACCTTACATTTTTTAACATTAAATCCCAGCTGCCAAATTCTAGACCATTCTTCAAGCTTAGCTAGATCCCTCCTCATGTTATCTACACCTTCCTGGGTGTCTACTCTATTGCAGATTTTGGTATCATCCGCAAAGAGGCAAACCTTACCCGACAGCCCTTCCTCTATATCACTAACAAAGATGTTAAAAAGAATCGGACCAAGGACAGATCCCTGGGGCACACCACTGGTAACATCCTTCTCCTCAGAGTGAGCTCCATTTACTTGTACTCTTTGTCGCCTCCCGCCCAACCAATTTCTAACCCAAGCAGTAACTTTAGGGTCCATCCCTAGGGTGTTCAGTTTGTTTATAAGTCGCCTGTGAGGAACAGTGTCAAAGGCTTTACTGAAATCTAAATACACCACATCTAGAGCTCTCCCTCGGTCCAACTCCCTGGTCACCCAGTCAAAGAAATCAATCAGATTTGTCTGACAAGACCTGCCTCTGGTGAATCCATGCTGCCTCGGATCCTGTAATCCGCCTGACTCCAGAAACCTCACTATTTTCTATTTCAGCAGCGTTTCCAATAATTTACTCACCACCGAAGTTAATCTAACCGGCCTGTGGTTTTCAGCCACATCCTTACTTCCGCTTTTGTGTAAAGGCACCACATGAGCCTCTCTCCAGTCCTTTGGCACTACTCCCGACTCCAACGAGGCATTGAAAAGGTCAGTCAGTGGAGTTGCTAGAACGTCCCCAAGTTCCCTCAGTATTCTAGGGTGTATCCCATCCGGTCCCATCGCTTTGTCTACTTTAAGTTGAGCTAGTTTCTCACGAACAATGGATGGTAAAGTGACTTGCCCAAGGTCACAAGGAGTGCCAGTGGGAATCGAATCCTTGATCTTCTGGGTACTAGACAGTTGCTCTAATTACTAGGCTACTCCTCCACTCCTATAATCTCTATAGAGATTGTAAAGTAATGAGTATACCTGAAAATGCTATAGAAATTACTAGTAGCAGCAGTGGCATGTTTTCAAGTAAGGTATGGGAAAGGGAGTACTAGGCAGGATGCAGGAAAAGATACAGAAAGAAAAGAAAGAACAATAGAATGGGGATCTTCTACTAAAGGGTGCTAGCTGGCAGTGAGTTTTCTGGTGTGTGCTGAAGGTGCACTCAGACACGCGTTGTCAGCTAGTGAGGATCATAACAGTTAGTGTGGGACACTTCCCATGCTAACTGTGCAACTTGCATTAGGGTCACAAGTGGGTGGGTTGGGGCAGAGAAAGGGCGTGTGAGCTCAGCCAGTTTTGCCATGTTCACACTGTGCCCCATGAGATTAGCACGGATTCCTCTAATACCACCTCAATAGGGGGCATTAAGTGCACCCGCACTAATGCAGCATACGTTAGGAGAATATTCTCTGTGCTAAGTGCTGGGGATATGCTTTTCACATCCCTGACAGTTAATGTGGTGGTGTTGTACCTAATGCACCATAGTTTGGGTGCTTTTGGAACATTAGGTGCAACACCTTAGTTCCCTTTAGTAAAAAGGCTTGAGAGATTCACCTTAACCCCCCCCCCCCCCCCAGTTGATTCTTGCCATAATCTACCTCTGGGCACGATTCACAAATAGTTCAAGCTGACACAATTAGCACTAAAAATGAAAGACTCTGAACTGCACAGCTCAAAACTCTTAGCAAGAGAAGTCAACAAAGAAGAGAAAATATGCTGTGATGCCAAAATGGACAAGAGTTGGGGTAGAGACCACAGCAGCAAGCAGAAAAGCCAGTATTGGCACAGTGCCCTGAAAAGAGAAGAGAGATCTATAAGATGAGTCTGTGAGTGTATCTATCTTTAATGGAAACTGTATGTATATATACAGTATGTATATGACCAAGGCTAAAAGTGCATGGGTCTGTGAGGAAGCCTCTGTGTGTGCACTTCTGTGACTAAAGCTGAATGTATGCATGTTTTTGACAGAGTTTGTATATGCATTTGTATGTTTATGACTGAGAACATGGCTGTGATAGAGGTTGGATGTGTGTCTGTTGGTTAAAAAGCCTGTTTCTTTGACCATTGTAATATAGTAACATATAGTAACATAGTAAATGACGGCAGATAAAGATCGGTGTGGTCCATCTAGTCTGCCCAGCAATATGGCAGGAGTAGGTGCACCCCTTCCCATGTCTTTTAGGGAGTAGGTGCACCCCTACTCATGTCTTTGCTTAGTGGTGCACCCACCAGGAGCAGGTGCACCCCTCCCCATATCTTTGTTTCTTTGTTTAGGGGTGAACCCACCGCTCCTCCCCCCATTGCTCCATGTAGGACACCCCTATTTATTGAGAAATTAGATGGTTCAGTTTATTTTGATTTAATCTTGTTGCTGTAAAGTGATTCACTGTGTCTGTCCCAGGCCACTTTGAATTCCGTCACTGTGTTTGCCCCCACCACCTCCATTGGGAGGGCATTCCAAGCATCCACCACCCTTTCAGTAAAAAAGTATTTCCTGACATTGCCTTTCAGTTTATCACCTTACAGCTTCATGTCATGTCCTCTAGTTTTACAGCTTCCCCGTCTCTGGAAGAGGTTTGTTTGTTCATTATTTCTCTTTAAGTATTTAAATGTATGAATCATACCTCCCCTATCCATCCTCTCCTCCATAGTGTACATATTTAGGTCTTCAAGTCTCTCCTCATAAGGCTTCTGACGCAGGCTCCAAATCATTTTGGTTGCCGCCTTCTGAACAGCTTGCATTCTTTTTACATCTTTTGCAAGATACGGTCTCCAAAACTGAACATAGTATTCCAAGTGAGGCCTCACCAGAGACTTATACAGTGGCATTAGTACCCCTTCCTTTCTGCTGGTAATTCTTCTTCGAATGCAGCCCAACATCCTCCTGGCTTTTGCCACTGCCTTGTCGCATTGTTTTGCCACCTTGAGATCTACAGAAATAATCACACCGAGGTCTTTCTCCTGCTCCGTGCACACCAACCTCTCGCCCCCTATTGTGTACATTTCCTTTGGATTTCTGCTACCCAAGTGCATGATACTGCACTTCTTCGCATTAAATCTCAGTTGCCAAGCATCAGACCATTCCTCCAGCTTTTGCAGATCCCTCCTCATGTTCAGCACTCCCTCAGGGGAGTCCACTCTGTTGCAAACTTTTGTGTCATTTGCAAAAAGACAGACTTTTCCATTCAGTCCTTCAGCAGTATCACTCACAAATACATTGAACAGTGCCGGGCCCAGGACCGAACCCTGCGGCACCCCGCTTTCACCTTCCTTTCATCCGAGTGAGCTCCATTTACCATCACCTTCTGTCATCTGTCAGTCAACCAATTTCTGATCCAGTTTACTACCTTGGGACCTATCCCCAAACTACTGAGTTTATTGATAAGCCTCCTATGAGGGACATTATCAAAGGCTTTGCTGAAATCCAGGTAGATGACATCCATCGCGTGTCCTTGATACAGTTCTCTGGTTACCCAGTCAAAGAACTCAATCAGATTTGTCTGGCAAGATCGTCCCTCGGTAAAACCATGTTGCCTCGGATCCTGTAACCCTCTGGTTTTGAGAAAGTTCACTATTCGCTCTTTCAGGAGCGTCTCCATTACCTTTCCCGCCACCGAGGTAACACTTCTTCCCTGTCACCACTTTTGTGTAGAGGTACGATGTCAGCCATTCTCCAGTCCTGAGGAACCTCTCCTGTTTTCAAGGATCTGTTGAAAACATCCTTTAACGGCCCTGCAAGAACCTCTCTGAGCTCTTTCAGTATCCTGGGTATCCCATCTGGTCCCATGGCCTTTTCCACTTTCAGTTTTGCAAGTTGTTCTAACACCTCATCCTCTCCGAATGGTATGGTATCTACCTCATTCCCATTTTTATATTTGGGAGTCACAGGTGGTCTTTCTCCAGGATTTTCTTTAGTAAAAACAGAGCAGAAGTATTTGTTTAGTAATTTTGCTTTATCAATGTCATTTTCCACGAGTCCGTTCCCAGCACTTCTGAGCCCTGCAATTCCACCTCTGATCTTCTTCCTTTCCTGAATATACCTGAAGAAAGTTTTGTCGCCACCCTTAACATCTTTAGTCATCTTTTCCTCTGCCTTTGACTTTGCTATCCTTATTTCTCTGTTTGTCTCCTTGAGTTTGGTCCTGTAATCATTTCTGTGTTCTTCTGTTTGCAAGCTTTTGAATTTTGCGAAAGCTGTGTTTTTTGCCCTTATTTGAGCAGCCACTTCTTTGGAAAACCAAATAGGTTTCCTTCTCCTCTTGTTTTTATTAACTTTTCTTACATATTTATCTGTTGCCCCTTTTATTGCCTCTTTTAGTTTAGCCCATTGCAATTCCACTTCCCTTATCCCCTTCCACTCTGTCAGCTCCTCCTTTAGGTACTTGGTCATTTTGTTGAAGATGGTGTTTTTAAAGTTTAGGACTTTGAGCTTGCTATGATTGGACTGCACCTTGGCTTTTATCTCAAACCACACCGTGTGATGATCACTGTTGCTCACAGGGGCACTCACCCAGACATTTGACATGCTATCACTGTTGGTGAGCACCAAATCCAGTGTTGAGCTTTCCCTGGTTGGTTCCATCACCATTTGTCTAAGTAACGCATCTTGGATAGCATCCACATTTTTTTGCTTCTTTCCAGATTTGCAGAAGGAGTAATCCAATCCACATCGGGTAGATTAAAGTCACCCAATATGATTGTATGTTGCGTGTGTGTCTGACTGATGCTGCAAGTGTCTGTGATTGAAACTGCATGTAAAAAAAAAGAATTTATCTTAGATCATATTCTACATACTATGCATAGGTTTCTAATTTTTTTCTCATTTTCTGTTTAATGAAAGAAGCATATGCTTGATCAGAACACCCCTGCAAAATCTTCTCCAACAAAACAAATTATAATATCCAAGAATACTGCTATTATGTAAAAGATCATTAAATGTGCATTAACCATGGTCTCATTTATAAAACACTGGGGCAAACAACTGGCAAAAAAGTCATGAGTTTTTTCCCCCCTAATGACTAATATTCTGAAACAGAAGCTACATCAAGAAATAGATGTTAGACAGCAACTTCATAATGCTTAAGGGCTTCATATTTTACAACACCAGCACTAATGGAAAAGTTAATGTAGCATTGAATAACAGAGTTGCTCTGTTTCTGCAAAAGTCTTTAGATCAAGAAAATATTGCTTCATTTTCTTCTGCTACTATGTCCTTAGCCAACAATAAAGAAACAAACAAATAAAACACAGGTTATTTTTTCATAACATAATTAAAACTTCCACAAATGTACTTCTGATTTCCTAAGCAAATAATATATATATTTTTTTTTTAATGTGAAGTATCTATTAAACCAGATTAAAATGAAGTAGTAATCTAAATCAGTCAGTAAAGCATGCTCCAGCAGGGAGAGCAGATAACACTGGTCAACAAATTTTTACAAAAGTCATGTTACTGAAATAAAAATAGTAATTTCTTATCAATTTTTATATGCTGAACACGAATATGACAGTGAAATTGCAAAGTTGGCTCTAGTTTTTTTGTAATCTACAAGAATTAATGTTTACATCACGAAATGCATGTCAATAGTAAATATAATAGGCCTTCAGTTAATACCTATAAAAAACCAAATCATAGACTACTTCTTAGATTTTTTCGCCTGTCTCTTGTACAGCTGTTCGGGAGCTTCTCTGGGGAGTGTCCAGCAGTAGTCAGTCAGCATTGTAGTGGACCATTTTCCCTGGTATCTTTGCTCCATTGTTGTGATATCCTGGTGAAAATGCTCGCCCTGTTCATCACTAACCATACCACAGATCTCCAGGAACAAGCAGGAATGAGTCTTCACATATGGGTACGTCGGTACCGACGGAGCCTGCACGGGAATGCTGCCCAGCTTCCAATCAGAAAGCTTTTGGCAGCATCCCTCGCGCCTGCGCAGTGACTTCCCGCCTTCTCCACAGCCTCTCTTCAGTTTTCGTTTTTCCGCGGAGCCGGCAGGACGTCCTCCTGTCACCGCAGAAACTTTTCTTTTTAATTACTTTAGTTTTTTGTTTTCTTGTGGTCGCGGCTGTATTTCCCGCTGCCACCGGTATCGCCGGTGGATTTTTGACTAAATTCTGAGAAACTTTTTCTTCAGTTTTTTTGCCTTAACTACTTAGGCCTACTAGGCCTTTTCATCATGGAGCCTTCTTTTCCTAAGAAGTGCATTCGATGTGGAAACACCTGTTTCTTTTTAGACACCAATAGTTGGTGTCTCAACTGTGTGGGTCCTGACCCTTTTTCCCCTGACTTTTCAGGAGATAATTTGGTGAAGAAACCTTCAGTATTTAGAGTTTCCCTCGATACCGTTTTTTTCCTCGGCACTGAGGGTACCCGGTTTCTCTACTTCACAGGATCAGGTAACCCAAAAACAGTCTGTTAAGACTAGTCAATGCTTGAGTGGTATGTCCCATGTCCAGCATGGTGACGGCTCCGGCCTTACCCTCAAGAATCCATTGGCTTTACCCCTGCGGGAGTCTTCGGGCTCCAAAGCGTTAAAGGGGTTTCAGGATGTTCCTGGGGCTCACCCCTCACAGAACATGCCTGAGCCATGCGCGGAGGTGGTATCCGCTTCGAGCGGTACCGAGCCTCCGGCATCGGCACCGGTGTCGAGTAATCTACTCTTCACCAGGGATGGTCATCGGGCATCCTCGGTACCTTCGGGACCGATCGATATGCACCGCATTGACTTCCCTCAATCTCAGCCATGCTCCGGGACGGTACCGGCATCAATCGGTTCCGATACCCTGCCATCGGCATCGAGATGGACCGCCTTTGCAAGAGGTGCTCCTTGGGTATCCTCGGTACCGTCGGTATCGATCGATGTAACCCAGGCTGCCTTGGTGGTATCGGCATCGCCGATGCTGCCACCGGCGTCGGAACCCTCGCGACATGCATCGATAGCCTCGCATCCTCCGATGCCGAGTCTTGAGCCGATATCTAGTCTCGAGGGCTGCGTATCGACGTGTCCGGGAACCGACTCCTGTCGTTTCCAGATAGGCAGTTCCGAAGATCCCAGAATCATGATCTCGGTACCACTGCAGCAGTTCCCGATGGCGACTTCACCTGCTAATCCTGTATCAGTATCGATGTCGACGCCTGTTTTTGCACCAATGCCTAGTTTGGAACCGATACCTGGCATTGGTGCAGTACACTGTAAGTCCTCTGGTGCTCAGGCTTTTCCTTTAGCCTTACCAGGGATGGTTCCCATAGGAGATCTGTCTTTTCAGGCTTTTCTCCTGGATATGGCAACCTTTCTTAATATTTCTATCCCTGGTTGTGATCCTACCCATGGCTCACCAGCACAAATGCAAAATATACAGTTTCCTTTACATCCTGCTCTGCAGGATCTCCTTCTCAGGGTTTGGAAATCGCCCTTACGACTTCCTCAAGTTTCTACAGACATTGAGGTTCGGTACCGAGTGCCACCCTCTCCAGGGTTCCAAAAGCCTCAACTTTCTCATCGTTCCCTTGTAGTGGAATCGGCACTGAGGAAAGTTATGAGCAAGAAGAAGCATTCTTCTTATCCGCCAGGTCGTTCTTCAAGAACACTCGATGCTTTTGGCCGTCAGGCCTTCCAAAACTCTATGCTGGCCTCCAGAGTTCTCTCATATATTTTTCACATGAGTCTAACACTCCAGGAAGTCACAGAGAAATTGTCTCTGTTGACCCCTTTTTTACCAGAGCCCAAGGCTACTGATTATTCCTTGCTCATCAATCACAGCCGGAATATATCCTGGTTCCTGTCTCGTGCTTCTATAGACTCTTTTGAGTCCGTTAGCAGATCCTCTGCTATTGCCATTGCAGCACGTCGCAGAGCCTGGCTTGAGGCTTCAGACTTGAGCAAACGGGCACAAACTATACTAGCTCATTCTCCTTGTACAGGAGAAGGTCTTTTCAATAAGGAGGCTTTACGTCAGGTTGCTCAATGCTCCACTGACTCTTCTTCCACTAGAAACCATTCTAAGCCACCTCCTTCTTCAAAGAGTAGGAAATGTCCTACCAAACCTTCTTTCCCTAAGAAAAGAAAGTTTCATTCATCTCCTGCCCATCATTCGGCTGTACCTAAGCAAGGGACACCTCAGCCTAGTCTGAAGTCCTCCACTTCTGGCCAGTCTCAGCATTCCCAGCGACCATAGAGGCCGGGAATGGTAACTTACCTCACTTCTACATATTAGAAGTTTATTCACTGTGCTTTTCTTTTCAGTGTATTAACCTGTCGGAGGGAAAAATTCTTTGTTCAGGATCTGCACCCTTCTCCTCTTCTTATTCCCTAGAAGAGCAGTTGCAACTATCCCCTGATAATTTTTATCCCAACTGAACATTTTTTCCTTCAGTTGACTTACCCTATGGGTACGTCACCCTCTAATTACTTGAGGGGTACCGTACTGAACAGCTTCTTTAGCAAGCTCGTTCCCCAGACAGAGAGAAAAGATATCTCCTCTCTTTTCTTTTCTGTTTTTCTTTATTCAGCACTGGACAACATCTCTGCTGTTTCCGTCAGCAGCTCTGCCTGCAGGAGTTCTAGTGATAGTATTACTGGGACTTTTCCCATGTTCCAGTCCCTTATTCAACATTTTGTCTAGCCTCAGTAGTGATTCCAAACTATCTGGATCCTCCTACTCGTTTAGGCTTTCTCACATTATTCTACCATCTCCTCTCCTAGGATATGGCAACACACCTGACTTCAGTCAGTTTATCTCATAGCTCTCCTGCACAATGCTCTCTGTAGTCTTCAGAGAAGCTTTCTACTATGAGGGCCTTGCTATAGAGCATTGACCTTGTCTCTGAAGTTTTCTCTATTAGTGAGGAAAAACTTCTCAACCCTTCTTATACTTATGAAGGTTCTCCACACCCCCTCTGGCCTGGGGTGTTAACACGAGATATCAGTTCTTCTGCGTGGGACTCCAAGGCTTCTGTTTACGCATGCTACCTCTGGGTCCTTCCATAGGTCCCTCTGGTATCTCCCCTGCGTTTCTCCACATCTACCATATCAGTGTTCTGTGGAGCTCCCGCCTTGTTCTTCACAGATTCATATTCATCTGTTCTCAAGTGAACATCACGGTTATCTGGTTAGATTGCTTTTCTGCATCCCTCAATCCTTGAAAATAGATTCTCTCTACATATCTCAAGTGGGTTCACCCTCTTGTAGAGCACAGAATCTTTTTCTTTTATATTCCCCATGTACAATTATGGGGATGGGTGGTAGACATGTATCTTCAACCTATTGTCTGGTATGTAGCATCTCCATATATGTCTACATACCTATATCATTACCATTGTGGTGCTAGACCATGCCCCACAAATTTACATATATTCAGGTATATCATATATATATATATATATTTGATATATTTTACCACCCATATCCTAATATACATCTGTACATATGTATATATATATATATATATATATATATATCTTCCAGCCACATGTATATATCCTTATATATATATGTGTTTCTTGGAGGGCCTCTTAAGGGTTGGTCTGTCTTACACACTATCACCCTTACTGTCTATACTACATGTTTTACCTCCTAGAGGTTTTAGACAGTCTGTCGCCCTACGTCCCATGCCATATTTCGATGCAGAAACTGTTAGGCACCACTAACCACTTTGGTGCTAACATCTGCTATTTTTTCTTTAAGTCCATGAAGCATCAAGCTTCAATATTTTTTCCTATCTCTCGCCAGCTAGGAAAAACAATGTACCTCTTATCTTGAGTACACAACTGTTTTCAGTGGGAATAGGGTTTTTTTTCCAGTCCCCCTCTTCCCGCCAGGACTGGGCTAGTTGTCCAACTCCGTCAGTCTTCTTCCTTTAGTCCTCAATGTTAATGACCTTATGCCTAAAGGAGTTTTCAGCTTTTCCCATAAAGCTTTCCATTAAAGACCTGACGTCACATCCTAACCAGTTGACACCTGGATCATCTACTACCTCCAGGGCTGGACCTTCATCCTCACTACTGAGAGGTCACCTTGAAGATTCCGCCACTGCTTAACCAGTACACTCCATCATGCTTTCTACTTCCTACAATACAGTAGGTAAGCTGCATATTTTAAGTGTACATTAAATGTCTTTTAATGCTACTCATCATATCTACCAAGGACTCCTGTAGTTTGTAAATCCCTCTAGTCCTTAACTATGCTGTTTCTTTCCTCACAGCTCCTTTCTTGTCAACTCCTGCCCTCCATCCCACATTGGATGCCGGGGATTCCTGGAGACAAAATGCACCCCTGATCCAGGCACTTGCATTTTTATGGGATCTCCCTTGGCATCTCCAGCTCGGGAGTCCCCATATGTGAAGACTCATTCCTGCTTGTTCCTGGAGATAGCACAGTTACTTACCTGTAACAGGTGATCTCTGGGAACAGCAGGAATTAGTCTTCACAACCCTCCCACCTCCCCTAGGAGTTGCATCTCTTTTATCTTCTCCCTTTTCTCTCCTCGCCTTTGTCTCAGCTCTGAAACTCAACTGAAGAGAGGCTGTGGAGAAGGCGGGAAGTCACTGCGCAGGCGTGAGGGATGCTGCCAAAAGCTTTCTGATTGGAAGCTGGGCAGCATTCCCGTGCAGGCTCCGTCGGTACCGACGTACCCATATGTGAAGACTAATTCCTGCTTTTCCCAGAGATCACCTGTTACAGGTAAGTAACTGTGCTTTGTCGGGAAAGAAATCGAGATGGGAATCAAGGAAATGGATCTTTAGAGACATATTGCAGCCAAGTTTCTGATACTGCATCAGCATGTCTTCTACTAGTTCCTTGTAGATTTTTGCCCTAACATTCCCGAGAAAGTTTGTTGACACTAGGCGAAAAGCATTCCATGCTTGTTTCGCATCACCCTGCAGCAAGTTATTGAACCGGTCATCTTTGAAGAGCTCTCGAATCTGAGGACCCACAAAATCTCCCTCTTTAATCTTTGCTTCACTGAGTCGAGGGAATTTTTCATGCAGGTATCGGAAAGCTGGCGAAGTGCGGTCCATGGCTTTCACAAATTTTTTCATCAAACCTAGTTTGATGTGAAGGGGTGGTAGCAGGATTTTGTGAGCCTCAACCAGAGCTGGGTGCTGGATATTCTTCTCTCCAACTGTTACATTTTGTCTGCGATTCCATTCCTTCCGCAAGTAGTGCCACTTCCTTACTCGGCTATCCCACTTACATAAGAAATACATGTATTTTATATATCCCTGCTGCAGTCCCATTAAAAGGGCAACTACCTTCAAGTCACAGGTGCTCCTTGTGGTCTTGGGCAAGCCACTTAACCCTCCATAGCCCATGTTCCCTGTAAAATAGTTATCTCCAAGTTATAATGCCCTGTTCAATGTAATTTCAGTTTGTTCAATGTAAACCGCACTGATGCAGAATAGCGCGGTATATAAGAGAATATAAATAAATAAATAAATAAAATAAGTCACCACAGAGGTGCCAGCTGTATGTTTGTTTATTTATTTGATATACCACCCTACTTTATCAATCAGAGTGGTTTACAATTCACAAACAATTAGAAACAGGCACAGGGCCAGAAAGGAGGAAAGGAAGTTACAATTGTTGATATAATAGAACGAGAGAAAGGATACAGGACTATACGTAGGGGACAGGATCAGACAAGAGGGGAGGGAAGGTCATAGGCCAAGGAAAAGAGATGGGTTTTTAGATCTCGCTTGAAGGTTGCGTGATGGGGTTCTAACCGGAGGGAGATGGGGAGTGAATTCCAGAGTGCGGGGCCTATGAAAAAGAAAGCAGAGGAGCGGGGGACTGAAGGTGAGCGAGGGAGGGGGAAGGGAGATTAAGGCGGTTAAGGTGGAAGGAGCGGGGAGTGTGTCTGGGGGTGTGGAATGTAATACGGTCTGCCAGGTATTGTGGAGTACTAGTGTGAAGAGCCCTGTAAACTAGAGTAAGTAACTTAAACTGAGTGCGAAAGGAGTAGAAGTCAGTAGATGCTTTAAGTTATCGTATGTCTCTTTCATGTGGACGGCATGCGCTACTGGAATAGATGGAAGACGGTTTCCATTGTTCAAAAGCACAGCCTTCAGACTCAGTTTCGAAGAGTCTGTAAATAGTCTCCAGTCTTGTAGGTCATGAGTGATTTTTAAGGCATTTATGGGGCTTTCAGTATCGGAACAGAATACCAGATTACTTTCCTTTCCGACTGCGTATAGTACACTGCTGACGTCAGATGGCTTCAGCAGTCGTCTGGCAGTAGTATTGCATTGCATCAGAAAATGATGCAATCAACTCTGGATGATGTGTGCATGCTGGTATTATGCAATGTGATGCAATATTACATCATTCAAGGCTTATTTGGGATATTGTTGATGTCCTACTGGATAAATTTACACGGTGAAACGTCAAAAATGAACTACATGCAATATCTTCAAAACAAGAGCCAATACATTTTTTTTAATGTTATATTCGTGTTCAGCTCACCAAGATACTACAGATTAGGGCCTTTAAAGTCAGTAACGATTTCAATGTTGACCAGTGTAATCTTAGTCTGTTCAAAGCACAATGACCAGGTAGGAGTCCCTGTTGTTTTTGTATGCATGAAAGGCAAGTGTAGCACAGCAGAGGGCAGCTTCTATTTCTTTTTCTTCCACTGTGATTTGCCTCCCAGTGTAGCCTTTCCAGAATGACACAAAAATACTCCCTCTGCTGGGCACTAAGCTGGAAAGGCATGTCAGGAGAGTAGGAGCAGGTCAACTTGCTATAAAAAGAGGCTATAAGAGAGGATGGTGGTACCTTGAATCACGACTATTCCCAAAACATTCTTCCTCCTATCTACCTATTTTTCCATGTTTAATTATCTGGTGAATTTTCATTGTTTCTACTGTACTGAGTACTAGTTTTTAAAATACATATTAACCAATCTAGAACGATGTTAACCTCATCCAGGCAAATGATTATATCGCCAGTAGTGAGACCACCTAAGAAAGAGTCAGAAGAATTCTAATCAATTCATAATTTAATAACGTCATACCTCCACAAACTATCAGCATCCTAGACAAACACATAGTAGCCAAAGAAGAAGTTAAGTATCTGGGCATCACACTAGACAGAGCTTTAAACCTGAAATCCCACATCACCAAAACCGCAAACAAGGCCTATCAACGATTGAAAACAATCAGACAAATCAAACCAATGCTCCGCCAGGACCACTTCCGCACAGTGTGACAAGCACTCATCACACCACTGCTTGATTACGGAAACTCACTATATCAAGGCCTACCTCAGCAGACACTCCACCCACTACAGATGGTACAAAACACCACAGCACGCATCATTACAGACACACCAAGGACCGAGCACATTACTCCTGTCCTAAAGCATCTGCACTGACTCCCAATGGTGACGAGCTAAATACAAAACAATCATGATCATCTTCAAAGTCATTCACCATCTCTCAGCAGACGTACTCCAAAACGTCATAACAAGAGACATCAGCAATAGACCAAGAATAACCAATAACGACAACATGATCGGCACACCTGCAGGCTATCACAAAACCAAACAAACAACATCAAAAAGAGCACCATCGCTACTGGCATCCACACTATGGAACTCCCTCCCAACGAGCCTGAGAGTATTACATGACTTCAAAAACTTCTGCAAAGACCTCAAAGCATATTTATTTATAGAAACATATGAGCATCCAGGCAACATTCCATACCCAAACTGAAATTCCACCTACCCCGCCAACTAAACACGCACTCATCCTATCCACACACACAAGTTTATCATACCACGTTATTAAATACCCTCTGTTAAATGTTACCTTTAATTGTACTGTCTAAATGCTGTTATGTAACTGTACTGTCTAAATGTTTACATGTACCCTAATGTTAATTGTAACCCTCCAGTTGTGATGTGACGTGACCACCTTGATTGAAGGATAAGGTGGTATACAAGTCTGTCTAAATAAAATAAATAAATAAATATCTCTTGATCAGCGCTCAGTACAATATGCCTTTCTTAACGGTACAGTAAGCCTACTTCAAAACTGAAGGTAGGGTAGACTGCTGTCAAAAGCAGACATTGAATCAATCTTTTACCATTTATCCATAAATTGTGACAATTTCTCGTTATGGATAGGGCCAGCCCATTTATTTATTTATTTAACAGGATTTCTATACCATTTTTTCTTAAAATCAAAGCGGTTTACAGCATAACTTGTGGGTTTACATAAAACAATGTGTGAGGGGGCATGCAGGAGATTATTTCAAGCTAACTTATATACAAAAGAAATTATGTACATAGAGTGTGTAGTAGCAGAATTGACCTTAATTTGTGTGAATTTGTATACAACTGGACATTAAATAAATGTATGGGGGGGGGCTGGGGTAGAAGGCATTAAGTCAGCAGGGGTAACGAGGAGAGGAGGAGGGTAGGATGATCTGTGTATGTGCTTAGACTATATTATTCGGTTGTACATGTTAGGTAATGTCCCTGATGTGTTCGGTATAGACGGTGGTTTTCAGCTTCTTCCTGAAGTCCTTGGAGTCTGAAGTGGCTCTGAGGTGGTCGGGGAGGGCATTCCAAAGGGCAGGTGCAACCAACGAGATAGCTCTTCCAGATGTAGCTTGCTTGGATTTGGTGTAGGTGCTGGGGATGATGATGGTGTGAGAGGTGATACGTCGTCTGGGTCTGTTACTCATACCCATGTTGATAAGGGTTTCCAGTATGTTTACATAAATGTTTTGCTTGATTTGTGAACTAGCCAGTCGCCAAGGGTGGCAGGATCCAGTGAAGGGCATCAGCCCCATCCTCCCAGCAAAGCTTTAAAGTGCTTGTGCTGGCGCGCTCATGGCCTGCTGCTCCTGCCCCCTCCAAGTCTGACACAGCAGAAGGATCACCATGCTGCTGTTTCCTCCAGGTGAGAAGATGGATGCTTGGGGGGTGGGGGGGCAGCATTGTGGGCTGGGTGGTGCTGCAATCCTTGGGGGACGGCATGGAGGTTCTGTCTAGGGCGGCAGAAACTCTTGGGTTGGCCCTGGTTATGGATTCAAATTTTGCACTCAATTTTACTTTGGGCATTGCCTTTTTGCAAGCAAGTGTTATAGATTTCAAGCAGCAGTGCAATGCTTAGACATGCCATTAACTCAGTGCATGGTAATGGTCATAGAAGCAAATAGAATGTTAGGAATTATTCAAAAAGGAAAAGAGAATAAAACAGATCTATGATACAACCATACCATGAGTACTGTGTACAGTTCATCTCATCTCATCTCAGAAAAGATTCAAAGGAGGCTGACAAAAATGATAAAGGGGATGGAATGCCTCTCCTATGAAAAAAAAGTTCAAAAAGATTAGGCTCTTTAACTTGGAAATGACTCAGAAGGAATATAATGGAGGTTTAAGAAACGATGAGTGGAGTAGAACAGGTAATAAGGAAGAACAATTTACTCCATCATAGTTCTAGGACTAGGGACACTCCATGAAACTAACAGGTAGCAGATTTAAAATAAACTGGCAAAAGTAATAGTCCCTCCATGAACAAACAAGGTGTGGGATTTGTTGTCAGGAGATGTTATTAAGGCAACTAATACAACTTGGGTTTTAAAGGGGTTTGGACAACTTCCTAGAGGAAAAGTCCATAAACAAAGATTAGCCCTTTTCCCCTGGGAGAGAACATCAAGGTCAGGGCCGGCTTCACAGGTGAGTCAGTGAGGCACTGGCTCAGGGCACATAGCACTTAAGGGCACTTGAAAAATGACTCACTAACTTGCCGATTTAAACAGCCGCAGGAGCACTTTTCTTTGGGCCCACGGCTGTACTGCCTTACGAGCCACTGGACCACGGTGTTTTCAAAGTTGATAACAAACACTTCCTGTTTCAGTCCAGGAGCTCATAAGGCACCACAGTCATGGGAGCAAAGAAAAGTGCTCCTGTGGCTGTTTATATCAGCTGCGAGAGGAGGTGAAGAATGAGTCTGCGAAAACTGCTGATGTAGCGGGAGGAGGGGACTGGAAGGGAGGTGACACATGAAGACAGGACTAGAACTGGAAGGGGGCTAGGCAGTGGGGGTGGGGATGGGACTGGAAAGCAGGAGATACTGGGAGGGGGATGGGGACTGGAATGCAGCTGACACCTGGAGACGGTAACGTAAGGGTGCTAGGTAGTGGGAGAGGGGAACTCGAATGGGAGCTGACATGGGGTCTGGGAATGCAAGGTGCTGACATTGGAAGGTTCTGGGAGGGGGGACTGGAAGTGGGTTGACACTGAGGAGGGTTACTGGAACTGGAAGAAGATTGATACTATGGCTGGAGCAAGAAATGGGCTGATGCAGGTGTGAACTGGAAAGGGACTAGAACTGGAAGAGAATTGATGCTGGTAGGGTGGGGAAAAGAGGTAGAAACTGGGGAAGTGAAAAGGGAGAAGTACAGATATTTTGTATTTGGAGGTGGAAAACAAGGTAATATATGGGGGAAGATTGAGAGGGAAAGTACAAGAATCAGTGTTGGACTATGGAGAAAGAAAGGCAGGGTTAATATATTTGAAGAAGGAAGTAGATGGGTGCAAAAGGGGATTAGTAGGCAGGGGGCAGGTATTGGGGATATGGGGATGCAGGAAAGTGGGGACTCGGATTAGGTAGAGACTCTAAAATTGGGTTGGAGAACAGAAGAAAACAAACTCTAAGATTGGCTGGGTATTGGGCGTAAAATGAGACTGCATAAAGTGAAAGAGTGTGGACTTGAGTTTAGCTGGGAGAAGATTAGGGACTAAGAAACTGACCAGAGATTAGGAGGACACCGAGACTAGATGATGTTGGTTATAGATAAGGCTGTGAGAAATATGGGGAGGAGCGAGGGTTTGAAGGACCTGGAAGTTTTGGGATGAGTTTGAAATGCAATTGAAAAGGCGTGAGAGACAAAGGAGTGGAGAGGTCTTTGATAGTGAAAGAGGGTAGAAATGGGGGAGGCGATAGGGGAAATGGAAGCCTAGATAGGGGATAAGATGTAAGAAAAGGTATTGGAGGGGAAGAGGGGGTGAGTGTTAGGGAAAGAGCTGGGGTTGATTAAGAGATGAGAAACAGAATAAAGTATATGAGACTGGAGAACGAGTAAATGGGGGAATAGAAAGTGGGTGAAAAATGGGATAGGGGACCGAGGAAGGAATGAGACTGAGGTGGGTGGGTAATGGAATGACTGAAGAGGCAAGAGTAGGAAATGGAAAACTGGCAAGTGGTAAAAGGTGAAAAGGGAGACTAAAGGGCAGAGACAAGGAGGAATGAAATCTAGCTACTGATTAGGTAAGGCAGATTAGAGAAAAAATGAGCCAGAAGGATCATTGTCAGAGAGAGATGTATGAAAAGAAGGGAAGACGACAGGGAGAGTGAAGAAACAGAAAATGAAAATGAGATCCTGGAAAAGGATGTAGGAAACAACTAAGAAAAGTAACTAGTAAAGAGAGACCAGAGCCAACCCAGTTGAAAAAATAAAATGATCGGGCAACAAGGGTTCAAAAGAATGTCAGTCGTTAAAGAATGAAATATGTCAGCTTTGAAAATGTGCATTTCTTATAGCTCACTACAGGAGGAAATACATCTCTGTTTTTCTTCAGTGTTCCAATGTTTGTAGTAGTCAGACTTGTTCTCCTTTCCTCACTGGAGGTATGCTAATGTACTAGAATATTTAAACTACTGACATGTCATAAGTAGGATTGGTGCAGTTTGAATTTCTGGATTTGGCCAGCCTTTGAGTGTTCATTTGCAGGGTTTGGTATTACTACTATACACATAGTGACTTGCGGTGGAGGGAGTTTGTGTTGTCACTGATGTGACACCAGAATTTAAACAGAATCTATATTGATTTGTAAAGTAAAACACCTGCTCTGCATTTTTTGTTGGAATTTTATTGGTTAGTCTGGGAATGATCCACATGAATGAATAATTATACTCTGTCGGACTGATATTCAAAGGTGAGGCTAGTAAGTACTGGAGCCATAAAACAAAGCTAGGTCTTGTCTGTTGTTAAAGCCATGTACCTAAAGATGGCTGCCTGGCTGTTTCTGAGAGAACACACTACTGTGCATGTGTTAAGCTATGATGTAGTTGCCCAATATGGGAATTACACATCATATCACTGAGCTTGGCTAAGAACCAAACTTGAGCCTTTCCATGTATGGGGGATAAGGAGCATGAGTGTGTGTTGAAAGAGGATATGAGAGCAGAATGGACTGGTAAATGTAATGATGATGCGGTGAAAACCCACCCCAGTATATGAGCTCTTGCACAGAGACTGCTGGCTCATAGTTGAGTGTAATAAAGTGGTACTGCAGTTTTAGGGATTTGGTCTCTTGCCTCCTAAATTCCAAAACATGGCCTGCTGCGGGCAACAAAGCGGTAGCCCAAAGCCAACGCTTTAAGAATACTGCCACTTGTCTCCACCCCAGGATGGAATCAGCATCAGCAGCATGGCGTGGCTTGGTGCAGGGGAGTGGCACGGCCAGGTTTTCTGTCTAGGGCAGCAGAAACCCTTGGTCAGCCCTGCTGCTAGGTGCTATAAAAACTAAGATATGCCATACTGGGTCAGACCAAGGTCCATCAAGCCCAGTATCCTGTTTCCAACCGTGGCCAATCTTGGTCACAAGTACCTAGCAGTTTCCCCAAAAGACACAGGTTCCACAATGTTTGTATTGGGGCAAGCAGTGGATTTCCTGGGCCCCCTTTAATAATGGTTTTTGGATCTTGCCTCCAAGAACTTGTCCAAACCACTTTTAAACCCGGCTACACTAACAGCTTTTACTACATCCTCTGGTAACGAATTCCAGAGTTTGTTGCACGTTGAGTGAAAAAATATTTTTTCTTATTAGTCTTAAATAGGTTACACTGTAGCTTCATTGCATGTCCCCTAGTCTTTCTATATTTTGATGGCGTAAACAATCGATCTACGTTTACCCATTCCACTCCATTCATTAATTTATAAACCTCCATCATATCTCCCCTCAGCCGTCTCTTTTCCAGTTTGAAATGCTCTAACCTTTTTAGCCTCTCTTCATAGGTATATCCTTCCATCCCCTTTTTTTTTCTCAATCTTTTTATTGTTTGTGGAATATATACATACAGGCAACTAATCCATCATTACACTTTATACTTTACACATCTGACATGTTTACGCTCCGTTACACCACCGCCCATAGTCATCCCTGTATGCCGCACCTTGTAAAAGCCCATGTCCATTTTACCCTAGCAATGCCCAGCCCTTGACTTGCCCATCTCCCAGTTTCCTTTATTCACTCGTGACATTTTAAACCCTGGACTATTGCCTGGTCTTTGACTGAGACCTGTATTATTTTCCTCTGTTAAATTCTTTCCACAACCGGATACTCAACATCCTTTTCCGACTAAGCTTAACACTATTGAGCATAACATCATTAAACTTAACACAGTTGAATTTAAACACAGTGTTACTTGGTGTGATTGTGCTGTCCATCCCCTTCGCAACTTTCCTTTACTTTACCCCCTTTAGATTTACTGCGGTGTCGCTTCCTCCAGGCTCTTGATGTATTTGCCCCATATTTTTTGTATTGCCCTTCCTTCCCTTTGAGACTACAATATGTGATCAAATCTCATAGCTTCTCCCACCTTGGACCACCTCCACACTAGGGCCTTGTTTTGTTCTCCACTTCCACGCCGCCCCCACTCTAGCGGCCAAGAACAATTAATGTTTAATGTTTATTTATTTGATATACCACCATTTGTAGTTATAACAGAGCGGTTTACAATATTCAAATTATAAGGAAAAGGCCACTGGCCAGAAAGAAGAAAAGAAAATTATAATGTTGATAGGACAGTTAGAGGACAGATATGCATATGAGATAACAGAGAAAACCAAGACAAGAAGGGGAAATGGTAAGAATGATATCATACAAGAGGAGAGGGGAGGTCAAAGGCTTTGGAGAAAAGATGGGTCTTCAGATGAGCTTTGAAAGTACTGTGATGTTGCTCGAGTCTGAGTGAGGTGGGCAGGGAATTCCTAAGTGCAGGTCCAATGAAAAAGAAAGCAGAAGTGCGGGTGGACTGGAGGTGAGCGCAGGAGGGGGAAGGGAGGTGAAGACGATTACTGTGTAAAGACCGGAGGGAGCAACTAGGGGTATGAAATTGGATAAGATCTGCCAGATATTGCGGTGTGTGTGTATAGAGGACTTGATGGACTAGAGTGAGGAGTTTGAAATGAGTGCGAAAGTGAACGGGCAGCCAGTGAAGGTGATTCAGTAGTGGTGTAATATGGTCACGGGGAGCTGAGTGTGAGATGATCCGTGCGGCCGTGTTTTGGATTCGCTGTAGCCTATGAAGTTGGGATTGAGGTAGACCTAAGAAGACTGAATTACAAAAATCGATGCGAGACATTACAAGGGACAGCATGAGGGTAGTGAGTGCTTGGGGAGTAAGAAAAGGGCGAATTGCTCAAATCTGGCGAAGAAAGAAAAATTAAATTTTTGTGATGTGAGAGATGTGGTCTTGAAAAGAGAGATTTGAGTCAAAGAAAACCCCAAGATACCGGAAACTGGACACCATAGGAATGGGGGAACCATCAAAAGAGGGAGACAACAATGGGGAGGGACTGATGTGCGTGAACCAAATTGCGAGCGTTTTAGAGATGTTTAAGTGAAGACAATTTGATGTGAGCCAACCAGTTAAAGCGGAAAGACAAAAATTTAGAGGAGAGAGGTCAGGATGAAGAGAAGAGGTGTGGTGTAAATGGGCAAGGTCGTCAGCATAATAGAAAGCAGAAATCCCATGTTGTTGAACCAGAAGAGCTAAGGGTGTCAAGAAGATATTGAAGGGAAGGGGGGCTAGTACAGACCCCTGGGGGACACCACAGGATAAAGGGAAAGGTTCAGAGGAAGCTGTTGGGGTGGAAAGAGAGAGAACAGTATAGGAGCGGGAGAAAAGATAGGAATGAAACCAGCGGTATACTGTGCTACAGAGTCCAGCTTCCCATAAATGTGATAGGAGGAGAGAGTGGTCAACTAAGTCAAAAGCTGCAGAAAGATCAAGAGAAACCGCCACCGAGAAGTCACCACGATCGTGTGCCACGTGCAGTTCATTAGAAAAGGCAAGAAGGACAGTCTCTATACTATGACCCGGGCGAAAACCTGATTGACGGGAGTGAAGTAAGTGCGTAGAATCCAGATGGTGGGAAAGCTGAGAGAAAACTGCTTTTTTAAGTATTTTAGAGAGGAAGGAGAGGTTAGAGACAGGACGATAGTGTGCAGGAATAAGAGGATCAAGGGAAGGCTTTTTAAGTATAGGGCGTACAAGGGCGTGCTTCCAAGAGTGGGGAAAATACCACTTCCATGCCGCCCCCACTCTAGCAGTCAAGAACAATTCTTTGTCAACATTGTCCATTTCAAACTCCCCCCTCCAGGGGCCCCCAGTAGTACCTCCACTGGGTCATCTGGTGTGCCATCCCCTGCTATAGCCCTCGTTTCTGTTCTTACTTGCTCCCAATAGCATTTAATCCGCAGATATTCCCACCACACGTGGAAGAATGTGCCTCTCCCCGCAGTCTCTCCATCAAAGGGGGTTGTCCTTCCCTTTAGCTTTATATTGTTGAACAGGAGTGCTATAAGCCCTATGTACTATTTAGAATTGTGTCTGCCTCCAGGATGTGACCCAGGTGTGTTTATATATTCCTTTGTGAATGCGTAACAACATATCCTCTCCCAGCCGTCTCCCCAACCATCTCTTCCATCCCTCTTGATGTTCTCCTCTGGACCGTTCTACCTCCTCCAGTCGGGTTCTATACAGCTTTGCTAATACCCCTTTTGTTCCTTTTCCTTTATATAGAGCCCTCTCCAGGGATGTGCTAGGTCTACTCAAGTTGGCCTCAATCCTTGGGAAAGTGATAAAGTGTCTCAGTTGGAAGTATTGATAAAAGGGTACCCTCTTCCTGAGTTGACCCTCTATCTCTTGCATACTGAGCATTCCCCCCATCCCCACTAGATCGCTAAATCGGGTCATTCCCAGTGTAGCAAGATCCTGTTTCATCACCCTAAAATCTCCCATTGAGAATGGGCAGATATCTCTCAATCTCCAGGAACAAGCAGGAATGTAGTCTTCACATATGGGGTAATGTCGGTTCTGATGGAACCCGCGTGGGAAAGCTCCCCAGCATCCAATAGGAAAGCTTTTGGGATCATCATTCTGGCCGGAGAGCCTGAGCTCCTTATCTCCATTCATTCTCCCCGACTTTTCCCCTCCTGTAGCTCTGCTGCCTCTCCTTGCTGTTCCGAAGGTCCCATATGCACTCCCGTGGGTGAAGTTGACCCTCCCCGATCCTCCTCTTGCTCAGCGGTGTCTTGCTTCTTCCCTCGCTGGCTAGTGCTGCTTGCTTTTCTCTTGTCTTTTGTGTGGGAACTTTCATTACTTATTACCTTGTGCTTTAGATGTCTTTCCAGTGCCTCTGTGCTGTTGAAAAATCTCTTCACCCCCTTTTCCATCAGTATTATTCGAGCTGGGTACCAGATCACCACTTGTATGCCCTTTTGGGCCAGACTGCCTTTTAGTCATATCAGATCTCTGCGTCTTCTCATAGTTTCTGCTACCACATCTGGGAAAACTGATACCCCCCATGTCTTAAATATTTTGTGCCCCATCCTCCTGGCCAGGCGGATAATGTGTTTTCTGTCCTGGAACCACAACAGCTTTACTATTAATGCTCGTGGCTTAGCGTTGCTCTCCGGGCAGGGACAGAGTTCCTGATGAGCTCTTTCAGTTTTGTAGGCCTCTACTGAGGGGCAGCCCGGAAAACATTGCTCAAAAAGGTGCCCTTACAAAAGGTATTGGCAGGGCCGGTGCTACCCGGTAATCCGGCGGTGGGGGAGCACTGTTGCTAGCCGTCCGCCACCCACCGCTTTGAAAAAGAAAGCAGCCGCGGGAACATTTCTCTGTTCCCACGGCTCTGCTCTCTTTTAAACTGTTGGGTCGTGGAGTTTCTAATAGCAAGAATAAGCTCTCCTAATGTGGCATTGCATGATATGATAGAAACACTGGGTCTTGTAGATGTTTGCCGTTCTCTTCATCCCACTTCTAGAGAGTATACCTTTTTTTCATTTCCCCATCATTCATATTCACGCATTGATTTCTTTTTTAACATCTTCCACACTCTGGGGGGGGAGGGGAGGGTGGGGGGGGGATAGGGCACACTCCACTAACTATTGGCAGTTGGCATGATCTCTTTGTTTTGGCTGGGGGGGGGCTCCAGGCTGGGGGAGCTCCTCAGGAACGACTGGTGATGATCGGGCGGAGGAACCTTGGCACTGCCCTGTCGCTCTGAAAATAATTACTTGGAATGTCTGTGGGCTGGGGAACCCCATTAAGAGACATAAAGTATTGCAGGCAGTGGCTCGGCATAAGTGTGACATTGCCTTTCTCCAAGAAACCCACCAGACAGCTGTTGAGCATAGCAAACTATGTCGGAATTGGGTGGGTCAAGTTTGGAGATCCCCCGCGCAGGGGCATAAGGGTGGAGTAGCTATATTAATTCATAAACACATACGATTTGTGGCGGAGACAGTCCTAGCGCACAGCATAGGCAGATCCCTGTTGATATATGGTCACTTAGACGGTAAACCGGTGATTCTCGGAGACCTTTATGGCCCCAATATCGCTGACCCGGGTTTTTATAATGGGTTGGCCTCAAACGTGGAACAGCTTCCGGAGTGTCCGGTGATTCTGGGAGGGGACTTCAATGGAGTCCTCGATGTAGACCTGGATACATCTAGGGGAGGAGGAAGACGAGAAAGGGTGGCGCCCTCCCAGACGTTGAAACGGTTCTGTAAGAGATTAGGGATCATTGATCCCTGGCGAGTGATGCACCCCCTGGAAAGAGACTATACACATCAGTCTCGGGCACATGGCACTAGTGCACGTATAGATTATGTATTGACTTCGGGGACCTTGTTTGCCCACATTGAGGCTGCCCAGATCGGACCCTCGGAAATCTCGGACCACGCGATGGTATGGATTTGATTTACATTGGGGGAGGGATGTGACTCGGTCACGACTGTGGAGGTTTCCTCTAGAATTATACTCGGATGGGCAATTCCGCCGGTTCCTACGTCAGAGATGGGCGGAATTTCTCAGTGATCATCAAGACCATTTGGATGACCCCGAATTAGTATGGGAAACGGCGAAGGTGGTTCTCCGGGGGGATATTATTAGGATACACTGCGCGAAGGCGTCAGCTGATGGCCGAACGTATTATCCTGCTTGAACGTCAGGTCACTAAACTCCGTCGGCGGTGTGCCCATACGCCATCGTTGGTGAATAAGAAGCAGTTATGGGAAACCCAGATTGAACTCAATGAGCTGTTACATCAGCGAGCAAAGAAGTCAGTTCTGTTTTATCGGTTTCGCTTGCACTGCTTCGGAAACAAACCTGGCAAGTTGTTGGCTCGGTGTTTGAGGGCTCGTCGGGGCCTGCTTGTGTGGCAGCTATTCGGGAGGGTCAAGGACGTGTTCACAAGGAGAGTGTGGAAATTGCAAAGGTTTTTCGTAGTTTCTTTCAAAACTTGTACAAAGCGGAATCTGGACCTCCTGAAATGATGCAGGATTATTTGAAAGCATTGGAGGTACCTCAGCTCACTGCGGAACAGCGGGAGGTCTTAGACCTGCCCCTTACCCCACAAGAGATACAATCAGTAATCTCCGCCGCCCAGTGCTATAAGACGCCAGGACCGGATGGACTAGGGGCCGAATTTTATAAAATCTTGGGTGATTGTGTTAGCCCATTATTGCGAGAGGTTTTTGACACCAGGGCAGAGAGGGGAGCGTTTCGTTGGGGGCGGAATCATGCTCATATCACCCTGATTCCAAAGCCGGGTAACGACCCAATGCTCGCGGCCTCCTATCGACCTATCTCCTTATTAAACTTCGATCTCAAAATACTTGCGAAAGTTCTGGCCGAACGTCTGGCAGGGGTATTAGGTCATTTAATTCATGACGCGCAAGTGGGATTCGTGAAGGGACGCTACGCAGTTCGGAACCTTCGGAAGATCCTGGCCTCATTGGAGTGGGTGCATGCCCACAGAATCCCGTCGTTACTGATTAGCTTCGATGCAGAAAAAGCATTCGACAGGGTGGATTGGCAATATCTTTGGAGACTATTACCGCAATATGGCATAGGGGCGGACTTTTGTAAAATGGTGCAGAGCTTATACGTCACACCAACGGCAGGCATATTGTGCAATGGACTATTATCGGACGACTTTGTGCTAGAACGAGGTACGAGGCAGGGCTGTCCTTTATCGCCCTTGCTATTTGTTCTCTCCCTAGACCCGCTGATCCGCACTATTGTAACATCGGGAAGGGTAAAGGGAGTGCAGCTGCGGTCGCAGAAATTCATTATTTTGGCTTTCGCGGACGATCTGTTAGTCCATCTGACATCCCCGGCCACCTCTTTGCAACCGCTGTTGGACGAATTCTTGCGTTTCGGGGCATTTGCAGGCCTGCGTATTAATAAAGATAAGTCTGAAGTAGTGGATGTCTTAGGGCATCTCCGTAGTTCATGTAGAGAGCCCTTCCCCTTACGGTGGGCGGAAAAGGAGTTTGTCTATTTGGGCATAGTATTGACAGGACGACCACAAGAATTATATAGGCGTAATCTGGACCGGATACTGCGGCATCTGGCGGTGCAATTAAAAGCCTGAGAACCTCTCCCGCTGTCCCTGGCTGGGAGAATCGCGGCGGTGCAGATGATTATTTTACCTCGGATCCTATATTGGTTGCAAACCTTGCCGGTCTGGTTGCTAGGTCGAGATTTGCGTAAAGTGGAGGCTATGTTTAAGAGGTTTTTTTGGTGGGGGAAGCGGGCGCGCATCCCGTGGCATCGCCTGCTTGGAAAATGGCGAGAAGGGGGCATGGGTCTACCCGACTTGAAGACCTATGCACTGGCCTGTCAAGCTAGACATTTGGGAGATTGGTTAGGGGGGACGGAAGTATACACACCTAGGACTTTAGAGGAGTGCTTAGTGGCTCCTGCGACTCTGTTGGGGATTTTGCACGGGTCGCATAAGGACCTACTGGATCCTATTCGGCAGAGTACATTAGTAGACTCGGCCCGACGTACCTGGCAGCAGATTAACAAATACTGGAAGGACGCATGGAAGGTGTCTTGTTGGTTGCCACTGCAGGGGAACGCCCAATTCACCCCTGGGTCCGAGACAGCGGTGTTTCGGGATTGGTGGACACGCGGTATTCGGAATGTGGGGCACCTAGTTGACCCCGAGGGGAGCTGTAAATCCTTTCGAACTTTGAGTCGGGAATATGATCTACCCACTACGCACTGCTTTGCATATATACAAGTCTCCCATTATGTGGCCTCCTTGCCGCGTGGCGCGCTGCAAACTGAGCGGTCAGCCCGTATATTGGAATTTTTTCAGTTGGGGGAGGAACACCCACCCTTGATTTCCAAATTGAAACTCAGTTTAGATCGATATAGAAACCTCCCCGATTATAGTGGAGTCGAAAGGGCTTGGGCAGCTGAACTGGGGGAGGACGTACACCCGGGATTGGTTTTGGAGGCATTGAAAAGGATTGGCCGGGTGGCGCACGGGATGCGTTGGAGAGAGATTCAGTTCAAATGCGTGACTAGGGCTCACTTTTCACCTCGGCGGGCATTACGAAGTCGCCTGGAGACAGATGGTTCTTGCCCACGTTGTTCTGAGTCTTTGGCGACTCTTACATATGTGGTGGGGCTGTCGGGGAATACGGGCCTACTGGGCGAGGATATGCAACTTCCTCAATACACTGCTTCAGCGAAGGCTCCGCTGGACTGGCTCATTTGTAGTACTCGACCGGATGATGACCCCGGGAACTGTGAAAGCAGGTGAACGTTTGCTTATGCGAAAGGCCTGTTTGGTGGGTAAGGGGCCGATCCTTAGACTGTGGAGAGATCGCCAGCTGCCTACTTTTGGTGAATGGCGGAACAGCTTCCATCAATTGATGCTAACAGAGCGCTGGTTGGCGCGGGGCAGTGCCAAGTGTTGGACAGTCTTTCTGTCGGTCTGGGAGCCTTATATTCAGCAACTCGGGGCTCGCAGCTGTAATGCAACCCTTCAGTTGGGGAGTTAAATGAGCCTGGCCATAGAGAGTGGCAATGGGGGCACACACTAAACTGTTCCTTGATGATCAGCTTAGATTAGGATGTTGGAGGTGGAGTGAGGGAAGGTTAGTGGGAGGGGGGGATGGGGGGGTGGGAAGGGGGGGAAATGGGATATAATGTAAAATAACCACCTACTATACATATATTTTTTTCTGTTAGCTCCCGGTGGGGATAAGAGTACACCCCCCCCCCCCCCCCCCCCCCCCCCCCCGTGGAGACGTCTGTTGATGTGTTGTTTGAACTTGTTGGTGGAATTAAATAAAGTTTCAAAAAAAAAAAAATCTTCCACACTCCTGCAGGAGATTGATGTTTGCGTGATTAAACCCATCATTATTTCAGATCATGCTGCGATAGTTTTGGATATTACTCCCCAAGAGCAGACTTTTAGCACCAAATCTTGGAGATATCAAAATAGTCTTTTACTGGAAGCTTCCTTCAGTGTAAAGATGAAGTCTTTTATTGAAGAATTCTTTCAAAGAAACGAATCTGATGAGTTACAATTTTGCATTGTATGGGAGGCTTTTAAGGCGACCTTACAGGGCGAAATAATACGTTTTTCTGCTTGGCTTCATAAGAAAAATGCTGAAGATATCAAAAGACTTGATAGTGACATTGTTAAGTTAAAAAAAGCCATATTCTTTCAAATAATGCCTCCACACTTCAAAAACTAATTCAGAACAGATACCTGTATAGTAAATTACTAACACAACAGGCCAAGAAGGAAATTTTTGTTCAGAATACTGGTTATTATGCTGGCTCAAATAAAGCAGGTAAAATATTGGCTAACCTTTTGAAAGCAAAGAAACCTAAGAGTTTTATTTCTGCTATTCAGCCTGATGACTCACATCTTTTGACTAAATCTACTGACATTTGCAAAGCCTTTGCATCTTTTTACAGGAAACTTTTCAAATCAGAGATCATCAATGATTTGCCATCATTTAAAACTTTCCTTTCTTCATTAGAACATCCAAGGCTGTCAGTGCAGGATAGTAAAAGATTAGGGGCACAGATACAAGTAGGAGAAGTTCTCTCAGCTATTAAATCATAATCCAACAATAAATCACCAGGTCTAGATGGGCTAATGTTAGAGTTCTATCAGCATTTTGCTCCTTCTTTAGCTCCTAAATTAAGGCATTTGTATCAAAATCTACTTCAGCATCTGCCCAATTTTTCTAATTTTTCTGAGGTCATAATAATTCTTTTTGCCAAACCATATCGAGATCCCATAAGTTTAAATAATTCTTGACTAATTTCACTTTTAAAGGTAAACTACAAAATATTAGCAAAAATTTTAGCCACGCGTTTAAGTCGAATAATACAGCTTATTGTCGGTAATAAGCAAACAGGCTTTTTTAAGGGATGGCATATTGGAGATAATGCACATTCTTTTCATAATCTGGATGAAATAGCACATAATTTGGATATCCGAATCGCGGCGTTATCATTAGATGCTGAAAAAGCCTTTGATCGCTTGGAGTGGTCATTTTTGTATGAAGTGATAGACTGGTTTGGATGTGGTAAAGGGTTTATTAATTGGGTTAAAGTACTATACAGGTCTCCACGATCAAGGTTAAAGATAAATGATGTTCTTTCAGATTATATCCCATTGGAGCGAGAACGACAAGGATGCCTTCTTTCTGCTCTGCTTTTTGATCTCGCTTTGGAACTACTTTTGCTGAAAATTAATGAAGATGCTGATATTAAGGGTATAGAATTTGATGGTTGTCACTGGAAACTAGCTGTGTATGCAGATGATGTCCTGTTATTCCTGCCAAAGCCATCTGCCTTTATTAATTGCCTTCTAGATCTAGTTAATGAATTCTCGGTATTCTCAGGATATAGAATTTATTGGAGCAAATGTGAGCTTCTTCCCTTAAATGACCCTGCTGGAAGATCTGATTTCTCAGCCTTTCCATTTAAATGGTCTCCTTCTGGTTTCAAATATTTAGATATGCAGTTCTGTAATTCAGCGACTGAAACTATTAGAACTAAATGTAATATCAATGTAGAAATACAAAGGCTTTTACAGAAATGGTCTCCTCTTCGGCTGTCTTGGTGGGGCAGATTGGATACCATAGAGATGATGTTTTTGCCTAGCATTATCTATAAATTAGGTATGCTCCCAGGTTTTTGTAATAAGCAGTTTTACGTCAAATTGGAAAAATAATTAATATATTTCTTATGGAAAGGTAAAAGGCCATGCCTCTTCCAAGGCCCATAAGCTTACACATCTATTGAATGGGTTAATATCATCAAATATTTGGTCAGTTTCAAACCTCCCAGCATCTGATTTGTCGGTTATTTGTCATAAAACGTTAGAGGTTAGTAATCAACCTCGTTCCTATACAAACAGCTTAAGGATAGTGGAGGTCCATCTCTGTTGGGACTTTATCGGGTTTGGGAGACTGATCTGGAGTTAGCTCCAGATCTGATTAATTGGAATTCTTTTTGGGGTCAAACAATTAGACCAACAATGTCTAGTAATCTCGCTAAAAGCTTATTTTTCTTGGCACAGTATGCACAGAGCAGGACTATCGCAGTCCAGTGTTTGCTGGCAATGTTCTTCTGCAAGCATAGGGACGCTAAATCATATGCTTTATGAGTGCTAGTCTATAAGACATTTCTGATCAGGTGTTTGGAAATATATACAAGATATTCTTCAAATTGATATCCTTATATCAATCCAAATAGTTTTCCTTAGATCTCTATGCTTGAGAGGAAAGCTCTCAAATTATGATGGATCACTGCTAGACATTATGGTGTCTATTGCTGTTCAGCATGTTTTGCGCTGCTGGAAAGATACATCTGACCTTAATGTCATCTTTTGGTGGCACTCTGTCAGATTCGTAAATTTGAAGGTGCTGCTTCAATTTCATTAAATTGTATAGGGAAAATGGAGTGGATCTGGAGATCTCTTGATGAGTATTTATCAATATCTTATTTATTTATTTATTTTATTTATTTATGTTTCTTATATACCGCGCTATTATAATCAGTGCGGTTTACAGTAGGAACAACTTTACTACAATGATCTCCAGGAACAAGCAGGAATGAGTCTTCACACGTGGGGGGGACGTCGCCGACGGAGCCCGCACGGGAATGCTCCCCAGCATCCAATCAGAAAGCCTTTGTGAGCATCCCCCGCGCCTGCGCGGTGGCTTCCCGCCCTTCCTACTACCTCTCCCCAGTTTTTCATTTTCCGCGGAGCAGGCAGGACGTCCCTCCTGCCACCGCAGAAATTTTTTTCCTTTGTTCTTGTTTCTGTAGTCGCGGCTTTTTCCCGCCGACGGTGGCACCTCCGTGCCCCTTTCTTTCTTTCTTTTCAATTAATTTTCATTTAAATTTCATTTCTTTTTGGTCGCCTGGAGGGACCCTCCCCTCTGGGCGCCGAGGCCTACCGGGCTTACAGCATGGAGCCTTCTTCTCCCCAGCAGTGCCCTCACTGCGGGGACCTAATTTTCCAATTGGACTCCAATGCCTGGTGCCTCTCCTGTTTGGGGCCTGACCCTTCTTTCCCGGATCCCCCGGGCTACAGTGTCGGGAGAAGACCCTCCCTTTTTCGGATATCCCTCGACGACGTCTTCGCGCCCAACGCGCGGTCGTCGGGTTGTTCTTCTCTCCGGGATCAGGTATCCACACAACAGTCTGTTAAGACTAGCCGAGTCTTGAGGGGCGAGTCTCATGCGCGGCATGGCGACAGCTCCAGCCGACCCCTCAAGTCCCCCTTGGCTACTATACCCCGGCGGGAGTCCTCGGGCTCCAAAGCATTTACGGGGTTTCGGGATGTTCCTGAGTTTCGCTCCTCACAGAACATTCCCGAGCCATGCCCGAGGGAGGTACCCGCTTCGAGCGGTGCCGATTCCCCGGCATCGGCGTTGGCGTCGAGTGTTCCACTCTTCGCCAGGGATCGTCAGCTGGTGTCCTCGGCGCCTTCGGGGCCGATTGACTCGACCGGATCTGACCTCCCTACATCCCAGCCATGTTCGGGTGTGGTACCCACTTCGGGCGGTACTGAGACCCCGGCATCGGCTTTGGTGTCGAGCGTTCCGCTCCTCACCGAGGATCGTCGGCTGCTGTCCTCGGCGCCTCCGTGGCCGATCGACTCGGTCCAGCCGGGCGTTCCTCCATCACCGCCATGCGTGGGGGTGGTACCTGCTACGAGCGGTACCGACCCCTCGACGTCGGCGCCGGTGTCGAGCGTTCCGCTCCTCACCGGGGATTGGCGGCTGCGGTCCTCGGCGCTTCCGGGGCCGACCGACTCGCACCGGTATGGCATCCCTACAGGGGTAGTATCCGCTTCAGGCGGTGCCGACCCGTGGGTGTCGAGTAACCTGCTCCCCATCGGGGATCGCCAGCCGCTGCCCTCGGCACCTCTGGGGCCGATCGGCTCGACACAGCCTGGCCCTGCGTTCCGGCCATGCGCAGAGGCGGTACCCGCTTCGAGCGCGCCGGCGTCGATGGTTCCACCCCTCGCCGGGGATGATCTCCTGGCCTTACTCCCCTCGGAGCCGCTCGCTTCGACCCGAGCTGGGTCGCCGGGACCCCAGCCCTGCGCAAGGGTGGGACCGGTTTTGAGCGGCGCCACTCCGCCGGCGACGGCAGGGGCGTCAAGCTCAAGGAACCGCCGTCACCCTTCCCCGGGGACCTCGGGGTGTGTCGACCAGCACACGGGCGACCCCCCGGCATCGAAGCGGCCGTCGAGGGCCCCGCCCTTTCCTGGAAAAGGGGCCTCGGGGTCTTAGATCGCCTCGATCCCACCGCAGGGGCCTTGCACTTCCCCCCCCCCCCCGCAGGGACTCGTCGTCGCGTGACCTGGCTCCCCTCGGGGATGAGCCGTATGCCCCGGCAGTTTTTCCCTCCGGGTAGGACGGGTTCGAGAGGGGGCACGGCATCGGGCAGCGCCCACCGATCGACATCGGCGCCGGCGTCAGATGACCCCCTCTCCACCGAGCACCGTCCTCGGGGGCCCTTGATGCTCGCGGCACCGGTCGGCGCGGTTCCGATCCGCGCTCCGGGATCTCCACCACCGGCGCGGTCGCTCCCGCCGGGGTCCTCAAGGAAGGAGTCGATCTCCTCGCTCGGCTCGATGCCCAGCCTGGAGTCGTTGTCCAACCTTGAAAGCCTGGCCACGGCACGTCTCGGGATCGGCCCCTGTCCCCTCCTGCAGCGCAGAGCAGAGACCGCTGGCCCCTGCCCTCCGGCGGCCGCGGATTCGCTCCAGTCACGGGGGAAGCGCCGCCCCCGGGTTCGGGGCCGAGGCCGATTCCTGCGGCGCCGTTGGTGCCATCGACCCCATCGATGCCTAGCTTGGAATCAATTCCAGGAGCCGACGACGCCATGTTGACTGCCCCGATCCGGGTCGGTTGGTCCCCTCCTCTGCCCAGCGAGCATCGGCCCGAGCGGCCTCTTAGTGCCCTGGTGGCCTCTCCCGCCATAACTGCTCCAGCAGAGCCGCCTTTTCAGGATTTCCTCCTTGACACGGCAGACTTGCTGGCCATCCCTATCCCGGACCCGAGCCCAGGCCCTGCGGAACAGGCAGCCGTGATGCTTCCTCTGCATCCCTCCCTGCAGGATCTCCTGCTGGGGGCTTGGCGGTCGCCTTTGAGGGTACGGCGCCGTCGACTGCGATGCAGGCTCTGTACCGGGTGCCTCCGTCCCCGGGGTTTCGGCAGCACCAGCTTCCACATCGGTCCATTGTGGTGGAATAGGCGCTGAGGAAGGCCGGAAGCAAGGAGAAGCATGCTTCTCGCCCTCCAGGCTGCGCCTCGAAGACGCTAGATACTCTAGGATGTCAGGCCTTCCAAACGTCTATGCTGGCGGCCAGAATTATTTCATATATATTTTATATGAGTCTGTCGCTTCGGGAGGTCACCGAGAGATTATCTCGGTTATCCACCTTCGTATCTGCAACCAAGGCCTTTGAATATTCCCTGCTTCTTTATCACTGCAGGAATATCTCCGGGTTCCTTTCTCGTGCTTCGCTGGACTCCTTCCGGTCGGTCAGCAGAGCCTCTGCTGTTGCCATTAGAGCACGCCGTACAGCATGGTTGCAGGCGTCCGAGCTGTGTAGATGGGCACAGCACAACCTGGGTAATTCTCCCTGCGACGGAGATCACCTCTTCAATAGCGAAGCCTTACGTCAGGTCGCACAGTGCTTCGCTAACCTTCCCAGAGTTAGCAGCCAGCCTAGGGGCCCGGCTTCCCCCCGGCGGTGGTAAACGCCTCTCCAGACCCCCCTTCCCTAGGAAGAGGAAATGTCAGCCCTCCGCCCACCCTCCAGGCGCGCCCAAGCAAGGGACCTCTCACCCCGGGTTGATGTCCCCGGGCCCGCGCCAGGACTCTCATACTAAGCGTTTTTAGGCTCAGGTGGGTGGCTGCCTGCACTTAACCTCCTTACCAGAAGTTTAGAATCGAGCTCTACTCTGGGGCTCGTTCAGTTGGAAAATGGTTCGGGGACTTATCTAGGGGTTCAGGTATTCTCCTCCGTGGGAAAGGGAGACCACCTTACGCTGTGATAGCTATGGCCCACGGTCACCCTACTTACTCTTCAGTACGTCCCCGAACCCCTCTCAGCCAGTATTCTCTTGCTGATTGCTTCCGTACCGGAATTCCCCTTCCAGCCGCTATAGTCCCCCAATACTCACCAGGGACTATACCCTCATGTTCCCCGATTGTGCGGGGGACAAGTTCTGCGTGCAGGTCCTGGGGACACATATAGGGCCTCCAACCCCTGCGGCGTTCTACCGGACTGATGCTATCCTCCGTCCCCCACGCTACCGCGCTCTTAGCTCGCCGATCTGCCCTTGCCCTCCGGAAAAGATCCCTCCCCTGACGGATCTTGAGGCCACCTCTCCAGGTGGACGTTCTGGGGATCGATGGCAGATCCGCCTTGCCAGGGTGCTGCTCATGGAGGTAGGCCCCACCGGCGTACCTGCGTTAGTACCGGAGGGGGCGTCCCCATGTCCACCGGCTTAGATATACTAGATATCACCTGCTTGGCAGGCGCCTATTGGGGGATGCCCACAGTACCTGTGTTCTACCGCCTTTTTTCCCCCTATGGCCGGTACTCAACCCCCCCCCGGGGGTCCGGCCAGTCCGCCTGCCTATTTCCTGATCGGCCCGCGGACTGGTGGTGCCCTACTGCTGTGAAGTCAACAGCTCCCTTTTTCAGTTAGGTCCTCCTCCCGGAGGTCCGGACCCTTGTCTCCCTATTTCTCGCTAGGGCAGACTGTGTACCCCTTCTGCTCCGGGGTACACCTCTACTCTTCTCCGGGATAGGCTCTCTAGTTCGGCCTGTCTTCCACTGTTAGTCCTCTGAGTTATGGACTCTACTCCTAAGGGAGTGCTCAGCTTGCCGTAAACCCCCTGGAAGACCTGCCGTCCTTCTCCTGACCCAGCTGACGCCTGGATCTCATGGCCTTCCGGATTTGGAACTTCCTCCTCGCTGCGGTGAAGTTTCCTTGATGAACTCGCTACTGCGTCTACAGTGCCTTCATCACAGGACTACTTCCGACAACCCGGTGGGTAAGCTGTACAGGGTTCTAAACCATTAATTCATTAACACTTAATGGCCGGTAAGCTCTATATGGTACTAGGTCATTTACTCATTAAATGCTTAATGATTCTCTTCATGCACCCCTCTGACTACTCCCGTAGCCTGGGTTTTTTTTTTTGCTGTATCTTAATGGTGCCTGTTCTGCACTCTAAAGACTTTCCTCCATAGTCTTTAGATTCGCTGTTCCTCTGTTCAACTCCTGCCCTCCATCCCTCAGGGGATGCCGGGGATTCAGGTTGGGCAAATGCCATCCCGTCTTGGGCTGCGCTTATGGGATCTCCCCGGGCATCCTTAGCTAGGGAGTCCCCACGTGTGAAGACTCATTCCTGCTTGTTCCTGGAGATAGCACAGTTACTTACCTGTAACAGGTGATCTCCGGAACAGCAGGAATTAGTCTTCACAACCCACCCACCTCCCCTAGGAGTTGTATCTCTTTTTCTCTATTCCTTCCTCTCCTCTCCTTCCGGCTCAGCTATGAAACTCAACTGGGGAGAGGCAGTAGGAAGGGCAGGAAGCCACCGCGCAGGCGCGGGGGATGCTCCCAAAGGCTTTCTGATTGGATGCTGGGGAGCATTCCCGTGTGGGCTCCGTCGGCGACGTTCCCCCCCACGTGTGAAGACTAATTCCTGCTGTTCCGGAGATCACCTGTTACAGGTAAGTAACTGTGCTAAATAGTACATTGAGCTTACATAGAACAGGATATTCAAAAACTTGGAAGAAACTGAGGGAAACTATATACAGATTATGTACATGTTACAGTAACGATTAATCACGGAAGGTATGTAAGGTATGTATATCTTGAACATGATTACTGTATTTAGTATATGTGCAACCTCTGGGTACTGTTTTTTTTTTGGAGTGGGGATATAGTTTGTACTTTTTAGTGTTAAAGACTATCTGTTAAATGAAAATCTTTGAATAAAGTAAAAAAAAAAAAAGAAATGCTTATTCTTGCCTTTAGAAACTCCGCGACTCAGCAGTTTAAAAGAGAGCAGAGCCACGGGAACAGAGAAATGTTCCCGCGGCTGCTTTCTTTTTTGAAGGATGAATTGGAGCAGACACAGGGGGGGAGGGGGGCTGATAAGAAGCAGACACAGCGGGGGGGGGGGGGGAGCTTAAAGGGAGCAGACACAGGAGGGGTGCTGAAAGGGAGCAGATACTGGGGAGCTGGAAGGGAGCAGGCATGGGGGGCTAAAAGGGAGCAGACACGGGAGGGAGAGCTGGAAAGGAGCAAGCACGGGGGGGGGAGCTGAAAGGGAGCAGACATGGGGGAGCTACACAGGAGGGGGAAGAGCTGGAAGGGAGCAGATGGGGCTGGGAGGTGGCTGGGTTTGGGGTCTGGGAGGAGGGTTGGAAGAGAACTGATAGGGGGGAAGGTGGGGGCTAGAAGGGAGCTCACATGGGGGGTTGGAAGGGAGCGGAAAAGAAGGAAAGGAAGAGGCTGGATGGAAGGTGGGGTCTTGAAGGGCGCTGACACTCGGGGATGACACTGGAAGGCAGATGGACAGAGGAGAGGGTGACTGGAAGGGAACTGACACGGGAGGGGACACTGGGACTGGAAGTTCACTGATACCCGGGATGGTATTTGGATTAAAAGGGGCTGGACAATGGATAAAGAGGGGGACTAAAAGGGAATAAGACACCAGTGGCGGTGCTGAGCATGCAAGGGGGTTCACACTGGAAGGTACTGGGAGGGGAGGCTGTAAAGGGGGCTGATACTGGAGATGGTTACTGGGACTGGAAAAAGGCTGATGGAAGAAGATGTAGAAAGCAAAAGGAGAGACAAGAAATGGCAGATGGACTATAGACCATAGAAAAAGAGCTAAGAGAAGACAGAGGAAAACAGAAACCTCAGATCAGGACCAGCATGATCAAAAATCATCAGACAACAAAGGTAGAAAAAATAATTTTATTTTCATTTTAGTGATTGGACTTTGCGCTATCTTTATATTTCAAACAATATGGAGATCTGCCTCTCTTATCTGGTGTGGCATTGCATGCGGAGTCTGGCTTCTTGGGGTTTCATTTTAATTTTTATCTACATATTTGTATTTTTACTTTAGGTTGTGGTCACTTATTCTTCACTTGGTGAGGGTCTTTGTTCTGAGTATGTTGCCAAGGCCAGGTGTTCTGTTAACATGGAGTTTATACATAGGGATCTGTACTGTAGTAATTTGACTTGTACAGCTTTTCAAATAGGTGTATGGAGGTTTTGGGGCCCATTGCAGTATTTGTAGTGCTGCTTTTTTCTGGGTAGGACCCTTATTGTATGAGTTTTGGAAGTGTATGCTGGTATGGTATGATAGATTTAACTTTGTAGATTTTCAGTGACTTTTGAGGTGTTTTATATTAGTTCACAGTATGCCTGACATTGGAGAATGTTTATGTTGTTAGTGAGATGATCAGAATCAGATTTTATTTTTTATTTTTTATTTCGGACTATCACAGCCTGTTTGTATGATGCTAAATATTTACTGCTAAGTATTTTTATTTTGGTTATGCATTTGCTCTTTTGCTGTAATTTTCTTACAACACTGGATTTGAAGGAGAAATACTAATATTGCTTGAAAAGAGTTCACAAAGCGGTTTTGGGAAAAAGGAGGGTAGGGTGCAGCCAACATTAATAATAATGAGGGAGGGGTGCTGATTTATGGGTTGCAGGGGGGTGCTAGAAACCCTAGAACCGGCCCTGGGTATCGGGTCCCGTCCTTCCTACCCTTTGGGAATTCCAAAAATCCAGACATTCAACTGCTGCTCCCGGTTCTCCATTTCCTCATTTTTATTTGCAGCCACCCCAGTTGTTGTTGAGGGCGGGAAACGTCTTTCCCCATCTGCATTTGTGCATCCTCCGAACTGCTTATACTGGCTTCCACGTCCTCCAATTGCACCCTCATCGCAGCAAACCTTTTCTCTATTTTACTGAAGACTTTTTCCACTATTTCTGTTTTAGAGTCTCATCTCTTTCAAGATTGTGAGAAGATCTGCCTCATTGCGCCCTCCGTTATTGTCACCTGCACTGGCTGTAGATGATACTGGTGAAGCCTGGCTTTGTATTCCTGCCTCGGTGATTCCCATCAATTTGCTCTTGGTAGCGTATATTTCTGTAATTGTTTTGATAGGTTTCAGTCCTACAGTTTTCGGCATCCCGGCTCTCTCCAAGGAGGAGTTTTACGTATTTTTTATTTAATTTCTCAGTTTATGGGGGAGTGCGGACTGACAGAGCTCACCTAGATGCATCTACCCTCCACGACGTTCATAGCGGAAGTCCTCTGTACCTTTTATAATAATGCTATATCCTTTTTAATATACGGCGACTAGAATTGCGCACAATATTCAAGGTGCAGTCGCACCATAGAATGATACAGAGGCATTATAATATCCTTTGTTTTATTCTCCATTCCTTTTCTTATGATTCCCAGCATTCTATTTGCTTTCTTGGCCGCCGCTGCACATTGGGTGGAGGGTTTCAACATATTATCCACGATGACACCTAAATCTTTTTCCTGGATGGTGGTTCCTAATGTGGAACCTTGCATCGTGTAACCATAGTTTGGGTTGTTCTTTCCTAGGTGAATAACTTTGCACTTGTCCACATTAAATTTCATCTGCCATTTGTATGCCCAGTCTTCCAATTTATCAAGGTCCTCTTGCAATTTTCACAGTCCTCATGGGTTTTAACAACTTTGAATAATTTTGTGTCTTCTGCAAATTTGATTACCTCACTCTTTATTCCCATTTTCAGGTAATTTACAAATATATTAAAAAGCAGCGGACCAGCACAGATTTCTGGAGTTCTCCACTTTTCACCTTTCTCCATTGGGAAAATTGGCCATTTAGCCCTACCCTCTGTTTTCTTTCTTTTAACCAGTTCCTGATCCATAATTAGTCACTGCCATATAGAATAATCACACTAGCCACTACTATAACCCCATCCAACTTGACTCAAAACAATATTTACCAGACTACCTCATCATACAAGATGGAAATTAAATTTACTCTACTCTGTGCCATACAAAGCCCCATAATCCAAAGTCATCATAGAGATCACCTGCCCTACCACAATGGATATCTATACCCTAGAGAAAATCACACACAGAGAAACAAGCTGCACCACAGGCTGATTTACATCAATCCCTCACACAAGAACTAGAACCTGAAATATATAGATCGCATAATACCTCTAAAATTTATACTAATAAATGCACATTCCATAAGAAACAAAATCCCAGTAATCTGAGATATCCTAATAGACGAAACCTTAGATGTGCTCTCTCTCACTGAAACTCACTGAGTCTGACACCATCCTTCTGAATCAGCTCACCACAGGTGGCTACAAACTATATAATTGTCCTAGAGATTCCAAAAGAGGAGGTGGGATCCTTATACTAACCAGAGCAAAGTGAAATCCCACTATCTGTACCAGCAGTGATGAAATAGATATACTCAAAATCGAAAACAACAGACTAGCAGCATGCCTCCTCTGCAGACTCCCTAACAAAAACCACCTTAATCTTACAGCTATCCTTCAATCTGCCTGCACACCCCCCACAAGGAAACCCCATATCATCCTAGGGGACTTCAATCTTACAACACTCTCCCTACACCAATCCACATCATTTCTGGATCTCATGGAAGAGATGGGCTTCCAACAAATAGTAGCAATTCCCACCCATACTAAGGGTAATAATACCCTCAACTTAATCTTCATCCCAAAAGTCCTCACAGAACACCCAAACTACTCCCCCCCCCCTTAGCTTCTCAAGTCCCATGGTCTGACCACTTCATCCTGCACCTGAACCTCCCAATAACCATATCCACACATAGCCCCCCACACACGGAAACCATCAAACTACCTCATTTAAGCGCTTCAATAAAGATAGCTTCCTTGAAGAGATAATTCCTCAACTTGATTCTTTACCAAATGACCTCAGTGATTCAATATATTCCTGGAACTCTATAATCAACAAAGCAGCTACACTGACTCATGCACATGCAAAAACGAATCCTAAGCACCCTGAAGGATGGTATACCCATGACTTACACACACTAAAGAAAGAACTCCGCAAAGTCGAACAAAAATGGAGAGCCAAAAAAAACACTGAATTGAAAATCCATTATACGGCCACCCTTAATACCTATAAAGAGGCCATAAACACAGCAAGAAAGAATTACCATACAAATATCCTAAATAAAACCATTAACCATTTAAGGGAACTCTTCAAAATTGTTAAATCCATGACCAAACTGCACAAAAATGATTGGAATGACAGTAACATTAAACCCCAAACCCTAGCCAACCACTTTGCAGCCAAACTAAATTCCAAAAACCTTACACCCTTCCCCCCCCCTACAGAAAATCAAACTAACCTCAATAAATGGCATTCCTTTCACCTCATCAAAGAAAAACACTCCTTGAAACAATTATAAGAATTAACACCACTGCCTCCCTCTTAGACCCATGTCCCATGGCCTGGATAAAAGCAACAAAGACAGAATTAGCACCATATCTAACGAACATAATCAACCAATCACTCTCCCTTGGAAGTATACCAAGAGAAGTTAAACATTCTGCTATCCGCCCCATACTTAAAAACAGGACCCGGAACAAAGAAGACCCTAACTCATACAGGCCAATTGCCAGCATACCACTTGTACTGAAAATTATCGAAAAAAAAAACAGTTCAATTACAATGCCAAGATTTCATTGACCTAAATGCAGCACTTGACGAACATCAATATGGATTCCGCTCCTTTCATGGCATTGAAATATTACTGCTGGTATTGCTTGACACCCTCATCTGAGGTATGGACAGTGTGAACAAGGCCTTCATACTCGTATTTATAGACATAACGGCTGCCTTTGACAATGTAGACCATAATATACTCCTATCAAGGCTAGATAAATTAGGATTAGCGGGGATTGCCCTCCAATGGTTTAGATCCTACTTATCTGATCGCACACAATATGTAAAAATTGTACATGAATCATCTACACTCTTCCCCCAGGAACAAGGTATCCCACAGGGATCTGCACTTTCTGCCCTCCTTTTTAACCTCTATTATTCAACCAATATGCACAATTTTCAAAAAATACTAAATTGAATATCACCTTTATGCAGATGAAATATTGCTATACTCCCAGATTGACGTAAATAACCCTATATATCACAATCTAGCTGAATGCATACAGGAAGCAGAAAAATGGCTAAATACTGTATTAACAATCTCAAAATTAACCTCAAGAAAACTGAAGTACTTGTCACCACCAGAAACCAAAGTTTCACCCTCCACAAACAATCCACATACTCAACATCACCATCCCAGTCAAACAAGATGTTAAATATCTGGGCATCATTTTAGACAAATCCCTTAAAATGGCAGCACATATAAAACAAACAGCCAAAACCATTTTTTTCAAGTTAAGAACTGTACAACACCTCAGACCCCTCCTTGCCCCCCACGACTTCAGAATGGTAGTTCAAGCACTAATCCACCCTACCTGGACTACTATAACAGCCTTCTATATGGATTACCCAAAAAGAACATAAACAGTCTCCAGATGGCTCAAAATGTCACTGCCCGAATCATAGCCAAGGCACATCTAACTGATCATATCACCCCCATCTTGCACAATCTCCATTGGCTTCCAATAGCAAGTCATATAAAATGTAAAACTCTAGTCACTACATTAAAGCTACTCAATAATATTGTTCCCTCCTATCTTGCATCTCTCATAAATAGTCAAACGGACACCAGAAACAGAAAAAAAAGCAAGCAGAACCTTCTTAATGTTCCAAAATCTATCTGCAAAACTAAACAAATAACAAGCAACAGAGCATTCACCCTCTCGGCCCATGTACTATGGAACTCACTATCAGACTGATCAATCAAAGACCTACAAACATTTAGGAAGGAATCAAAGACCCTCCTCTTTATCGAACACTATAACAGCCACTATGTCAGCAGCACCTAGTCAGCTCCCCCTCCCCGGCTCCCCCCCCCCCCCCCGAAGCAGTCTTTACCGGAAAATATGCATAATTTGCAAGTTGGATTTGTAGCAATGTATATATGCTAAAAGTAATTATGTAAGTAGTTCCTGCTGTAACTATTATAATGTTTAATCTTTGGTTGCAATGTAAATAGTTTAATACCATTCTATGTAACTTGTTGTTCCATGTAAACCACCCCTGATCTCTGGAAGGGGTGGTATAGAAAAACTGTCCAAATAAATAAAATAAATACACTGCTTCCTATCCCATGACTTTTTAATTTCGTCAAGAGTCTCTTATGAGGAACCTTGTCAAAAGCTTTCTGAAAATCCAGATTGTCACGCCACCACCACTTGCCTCTAGGTTAGAGGGGTGTGGATTATTAGAGGAACTTTCTGCTGTGTGCTTTTTCAGCTTTTTTTTTAAACTATTTCCCTGCAGTGCCCTCTGGGAAATGTAGTCCTTATTCAGCTGTATGAGTGCACCATATTCAGCTGTATGAGTGCACCATGCAGAAAGCTGTAGTCAGACTCAAGTAGGTAAGGCAAATGACAGAAATTTATTATTTTTATATACACAATGGTTCGTTCATACCACACATAGGATTGTTGGTTCAGGACTCTTTGAAAGCAAAAATTGTCCAAAACATATCCAACCATAAAATGCAGTTTTAAAGGTTCTCTCTATTGCAGGATACACAGTCTTTACCAGCAAGCCTTTTGTATTCCCTTCTTAGCCTTGCTGGCTAAAGCACCAAACAAAAAAACACATTTAAAGTCTGTGGTAAACTTCCCCTTTATAAACACAAGGGATACACAGCCACCCTGCTTGTGGAATGAGGGTACCTTTTTCCTGGATAACCTTCTCTCAGGACTGGCTTGCTTTTTCTACGTTCCCCAGGTTTACAGCTTGGCAGAGTCCATGGGAGTGTCTTCCTCAGTCAGCTTCACCTTGGGCTCTCCAAGCTGCATAGACTCTGACTCCCCACCTTGCTCACAGTGCTCAGCTAACAGCCTTCCGAGTAATCCTGGAGTCTCCCTTGTTCCTGGCTCCAAACTCTCCTGCAGCCGTGCTACATGCCAAATAGCACTCTCTCCAGCAGGAAGCTCTGTTCCTCTGCTCTGCTCAGCCTGGCTTCCTGCTTCTCCTCCTTCTCACTCCCTCTTTCTCCAATCTACTAAATCATACTCTGGCCTGGGTTTATATTTCCAGGGCTCTAGCTCCAACCCCTCCCTACTCAGGTGTCGGCAATTAGCCTGACGTCAGGCACCTGAGTGCTTGAAACATTCACTGACTAAGGGGTTCTGAGCCTTGTATCCTCTCCCCTTAATTCCACTAGGGGGAGCATGAAATGTGTTCCACGTGGAAGTTTTCTGATCCCTGGAGGTGTTTATGGCTTTCCTACCCTGTCTCGGTAAAAGGGGGCCCTTTGCTAGGGTGAATTCCCTGTCTCTTTGTCCTCCCCCAGACTCCGGATAGGCCTCGTTGCCACAAGATACACTATACAACTGACTCACCTTTGTCTGCCTATTTATTCACATCTTCAAAAAAGCATAACAGATTAGTAAGACAAGACCTTCCTTGGCTAAAGCCATGTTGGCTGTCTCCCATTAAGCCATGACTATCTACATGTTCAGTAATTTTGTTCTTTTTCCTGGTACTGACTTCAGACTTCACCGGTCTGTAGTTTGCTGGATCACCCCTGGAACCCTTTTTAAAAATTGTCGTTACATTGACCATCCTCCAGTCTTCAGGTATTACAGATGATTTTAATGATTGTTCACAGATTACTAATAGTAGGTCTGCAGTCTCATATTTCAGTTCTTTCACACCCTCTGGTCTACCTAGTATTTTTAAAGCCACCACTTTAAAAATACTTCCACTGTCACCTGTCTCCCCCAGGATGGAAGCGGCGGCAGCAGTATGGCACGGTTCAGCAAAGGGGCGGGGGGTGGCATGGCGTGCCTTGGTGCAGGGGAGTGGCACGGCCAGGGTTTCTGCCTAGGGCAGCAGAAACCTTGGGCTAGCCCTGCTGCTAGGTGCTTGATGCTAGCTGGCTAGCATCAGGGCATTCTGGGAGCCAAGCGGGGATGCCCCTGGTGATATCTGGGTAGCTGTGATATTCAACCACTGCCTGGTTGTCCCTTGGCAGTGAAAGTTAGGCACATTAAAGGCTGTCCTAACTTTTGCTGCTGAAGCTAACTCGACCATGACTGAATATCGCTGTTGCCTAGTTAGTTTGTATGCTATCCAGTGATCCAGATATTCAGTGCCTGTGGTTGGATATGGTCCCACATTGAATATCTAAATATAGAGTTCAGAAATGATGATTAGCCATTTTTAATGGATTAGCCGCCGCCACTGAATATCTGGCCCTCAGACATTATCTGTACATTTGTGGACCAAGGTAGGGGAAGAGCAAGGGAAGGTCAGAAAGTTATCCAGATAACATTGTCCACTCCAGTAATGTGCTGAACCAACAAGGCTAGGCTGTTCTTCTCCATCCATGTAAACAGGAGATCAATCTTGAGGGCCACTCTGGCGCTTCTTGTGCCACCCTGCCGATTGATATAAGTTACTGCCGTGGCATTAACTGAAAACACTTGAATTGCCTGGCCCTTGACCAGGGGACAGAAAAGCAGAAGAGCCAACTTGATGGCCCTCACCTCGAGGTGGTTGATGGACCACACTGCTTCCTTACAGTTCCAGCAGCCCTGAACAGTACGATCTTGGCAGTGGACTTCCTGGCCCGAGAAACTGGTATCCGTTGTCATCAGGATCCAGGAGAAATTGTCCAGTAATATGCCATTCCTCAGATGACAGGGTTACTGCCGCCATTGCAGGTTTGACCTCATCCTCAACATAAGTGGAAGCCTGCACTCGAACTCCTGAGAACTCGGGGACCATTGAGTCAACAAGGATCACTGGAGCACGATGCATGTGGGCACACACCCACAGATGATCGCTATGGTAGCCAACATCAATCCGAGGAGCTGAAGATAATCCGAGACACTTGGGGGCCTGTGGCGCACAGAATATCACTAAAAATCACAATGCGACCTATTCATCTTAAAAGATTATTATTATACTTGTTTTATTTATTACTAATTTTACTCTGGATAAACTTTACAAGGTGTATAAAGCTTTTGGTTTTCCACTACATTAACTTCATGAAACCATTTATCATAACATTTTATTCTGAAAATTCATTAAAAGTAGATCATTTTATAAAACATAATAATTCAACATATATTCATATACTCATAATTTGAAAAACTAAAAATGTACAAACCAACTCATACTACCACATTCATACACACAGCTATATGAACCCACAATATCCAAGAAACGTCTCCAAGAACTTCACATATGCATTGGACGACATCTCTTATAAATATAGAGCAGCACCAAAAGTTCAAAATGCACTATTTTACATTTGATTGCTGTAAAATTTAGTGATGTAAACCACTTAAAGCTCACTATATAGCATGCTTCCCAATACAATAAGATAAGCAATTTATGTGAGACCTCAAAGCTTACATACACTTTCTATTACTCCAAATTTCAAGGTTAATAACATGAGCAATTACATAATCATCATTTACATTTTAAATACCAACTCTTTTTTAAAGAAAATTCACTCCAATATGCCATTGTTTCAATTGTTACAGGCGCCAATAATACCAAGTTCACTTGAATGTGTTTCTTATCCCTCTGTCACCAGGTTTATGTCGCCAAAGGCTGTGCTCTAGATGCTAGCACCATGTTCACTCAATCATATTTCTTGTTACTCTGAAGTTTAAAGACATAAACCGCTGAGTGCTCACTCTATTGCAGTTTGATCACTCCAAGGATCATGACGTAACCGCTTACACAATCCCGTTGCCAGCACATGTGCTATGTTGCCAAAACTGTTACCCGATCATATGCTCTGTTGCCAAAGAACTGCACTTTAAATCCGACCATGGACCATGGTTTCGCCATTCTGGCTTCGTCAAGGAAACTATAAAAATCAAAATCAAATTACACTCCATTATAGCACAATAATAATAACACTCCATATAAATATTCACTGACCTTCAGCTCCTCCACCCAGGCTCACTGCAACAACTCACATTCCACAGAAAAATGCCAACGCAAGCGTACTCCACGGAGTACTTTTAAATTCCTCCTCACGTAATAAAACCAATGCCATTCCACCTGAATGTTTAACTCATTCGGTATCACAGAGCCCCATCGAAAAATAAACCTTTGTTCTCAGTGGCATAAATGCCACTGAAAATCACCACCACCCTCCCCACTCACCTCTCTAACAGAAAACAATGAAGATCTTGTAAAGCAGGGTTCATCTCTCGCTAATGCGAGACCAACGGGGCTGATTCTATTCCCCGTCAAATTGCTGATAGATGTTCAATAATATGAACCTTGAAAGAACATGATGTCTGTCCTACATATAACAACCGACATGGACAAAGCACTATTGCTTAAGTGGGATCCCACTCAAGCAATACAATAAGAGATATTGGAGGTGTTGGAAGAAGTGTTACATGTAGGAGTTGTGTCAAAGTGACTAATGACGTTTCTTTATGTCAGGCACCCTCGGATTCCATCATTTTATGTAGTCCCCAAAATACACAAATCTTTGGTTAATCCCCCAGGTTGCCCCATAATAACAGGAATTGGTTCATGTTGCAATATATGGATTCTTTTTTGAATCCTTTGGTTAAACAGGCACAGTCATATATTAGAGATTCTGGAGATCTGTTGTCCTTTTTGGACTCCTGGCAGAGCCAAGGTGAATCCTATATGTTGGTTACCATGGATATTTTTGTTTTGTATACATATGTTCCACAAGAGGAGGCAGTAGAAGTCTCTATGCATTATTTAGCATCTTTATAGTATTCGGATGCTCAAATGGGATTTTTCCACAAATTATTGGAATTAGTAGTATGAATGAACTATTTTGAATTTCATGGATTATTTTACCATCAAATTGAAGGGGTCTCCATGGGACTACAGTGGCCCCATCAGTTGTGGGTTTATGTGTGCGTAATTTTGAAGAACAGGTAGTGTATGTTTTCCGATATTGGACATATATAGTGAAATAAGTCCGCTATATTGAAGATATCTTTTTTATCTGGCAAGGTCAGAAGCATGAGTTGCATGAACTTTTAGGATGGATCAATATACAAGACAGCCATCTACAATTTACCCCAGAGATATCCAGGAAGGAGGTTCATTTCCTGGATATAAAGATTAGTCTGGATGATTTTGTTTTTTTCACCTCTATATATTGTGACAATGTGAGCTGTAGTGAGCAAATGGAAATAGAGGAAAATAGGGACTACACCTTTAAGACAGAAGAAAGGCAAGGTTCCCAGACAGCTCAAACTACAAACAAACTAGAGAAGCATGCTTTGGCTGAGGCAGAGCCCCGCCCAAGCCCTAACGTAGGGTCAAGTTTGAGCTCTGATAACAAACACGTGTGCAGAGAGCAGGGCGTGGTGACTGGAAAGCACCTTTTTAAACCTGCGTCACTGAAGTCCGAGAGGGCAGAGGAAGCTGGAAGAGCTGGAGAATCTGGAGGAGCAAAGGAAGCAGAAGGTTCAGAGAGAGCTGAGAGGTCAGAGTGGACAGAAGGCTCAGGGAGAGCAGGAAGCTTGTGGCCAGGATCCTGGTCAGAGGGAGTACTGAAGCCAGAGGGTTCAAAGGAGAAAACTGGTTTAAGGAAGCCCAGAGAAGGGAGATGTGGAAGGTTTTATTCCACAGGGACATTTGGCTCCAGCAACAAGGGAAGCAATCCTTTTGAAAAGGGTGTGTCTGCTTCAGAGTCCAGCAGAAGCTTAGCTGAGGACGTTGCTAATGAACTAAGAAAGAGTGCAGAGCAGAGTGCTCCAGGAACCCGAGCTGCCAGAAGGTGGGTGAAAGCTATTACAAATGCTGATAACCAGAACCCAGCCAAGGGCAGTGAGACAGACCTGAACCTAATTGAGAAGCTAAGGCAACTGTTGCAGGATAGAGGAGCTTATTCTCAAAGCACAGCTAACCTTTCTCCAGGAGAGCAGTTTGTAAGGGAATTCCAGAAGCTTCTTCCAAACAGTAAGCTTGAATCTGCTAGTGAAAGTCCAGAGAGGGACAGACAACTTGCAATACAGGAAGATATGCAAGTAGATTTGTGTATGCCTGAAACTGAGTGTGATGTAATACCAATGGATTGATCTTATTGTAAGAAGGGAAGCTTTCACATGTGCTAGAAGAAAGACTATGAAGGGAACTCTTTGCATAGCCTGTGTCTCTTAGCTAGAAGAGAAACAGAAGCTTCCATTTGAAGTAAAGAACATTCCTGGAATCCTGAGAGTTAACTGAACAGTTTGTGATAAAGAGAAAAGAACTGTAAAAAATGCAATATGTGCCTTTGAGTCAATGCTGACTCCTGGAGACCCAGAAGCTTCTGGGTTTTCTTGGCAGGGTGACCAGAAGTAGATTGCCAGGCCTTTCTTCTGAGGCAATGGAGGGTTAAGTGACTTGCCCAAGGCCACAAGGAATGCTAGTGGGAATCAAACCCTGGTTGCTTGGTTACCAAGCCAGTGTTCTAACCACTAGGCTACTCCTCCACTCCAAAGAGAAAAGAACTGTACCTGATTTAAAATTGAGGAAAGTAGCTGTGATTTTCTTACTGCTGAAGAATGGCTGTGAACAGCTACCGTGTGTGAAAAGGGTTTTACCAAGTTCTGATGTTCCAGACGCTTTATGTTCCTGTTGAGTTTTCTTTTGGAGAATAATCCTTTATTGCCTTGTGTTTTTTAATTTTGATGCGAAAGGGGAACCCAGATCAAAAATAAATTTTCTGTTTTGCCTTAAACAAACCAAGTGGTTGCAACTACTTTGTCTACAAGTAACTGTGAGAAACTACAACTCCCAGAATTCCCTGGTGAGAGAAAAATCTAGTGACTCTTTACTTAAAGGCAAATGAGGCCTCCCTTCTGCCTATTGGCTTGGCCAGCAGGGGGAGTGTGACAATATACTAAACCTATGGATCCGAATAGTTTGTTGGAGTATGGGAGTTTTCATCCATGGCATATTTGGGACAATATTCCTACGGGACAATTCTTGTGTCTTCGTAAGTTATGTTCATCACGACAAGATTGTCTGTCATGCACACAGGATGTCTTTGAAATTCCAAAATCGTGGATATCCAGACCGGATGATACGTCATGCAAAGAAACGGGTGTTTAATGTACATTGAGATTTGTTATTTTTGAATACACAGAGAAAGGATGACTTGTGTCTCACTTGTGTTTTACCATATTCCACGCAAACTCAATATATTAAAGATTTGATATTAGGTCATTGGAATGTACAAGTGCAAAGTTATGCACCTAGGAAAGAACAACCCAAACTATGGTTACACGATGCAAGGTTCCACATTGGGAACCACCACCCAGGAAAAACGATTTAGGCGTCATCGTGGATAACATGTTAAAACCCTCCACTCAGTATGCAGCAGCAGCCAAGAGAACAAATAGAATGCTAGGTATCATAAGGAAAGGAATGGAAAATAAACCAAAGGATATTATAATGCCTCTGTATCGTTCCATGGTGCGACCACACCTTGAATATTGTGTGCAATTCTGGTCGCCGTATCTTAAAAAGGATATAGCGTTATTAGAAAAGGTACAGAGAAGAGTCACCAAAATGGTAAAGGGGATGGAAAGATAAAGAGGTTAGGGCTCTTCAACCTGGAAAAGGGACGGCTGAGGGGAGATATGATAGAGGTCTATAAATTAATGAATGGAGTGGAACAGGTAAAGGTAGATCGATTGTTTACGTCATCAGATAAGAATATAAAAAGACTAGGGGACATGCAATGAAGCTACAGGGTAACCTATTTAAGACTAATAAGAGAAACTATTTTTTCACTCAACGTGTAATCAAACTCTGGAATTTGTTGCCAGAGGATTAGTAAAAGCTGTTAGTGTAGCCGGGTTTAAAAAAGGTTTGGACAAGTTCCTGGAGGAAAGGTCCATAAACCATTATTAAAAGGGACCCAGGATATCACTGCTTGACCCAGTACAAGCATTGAGGAACCTGTGTCTTTTGGGGAAACTGATTGGTACTTATGACCTAGATTGGCCACTGTTGGAAACAGGATACTGGGCTTGATGGACCTTGTTCTGACCCAGTATGGCATATCTTATGTTCTTATAACACCATCGTCAGGGCATCATTCCTGGCCGCCAGGCGTCCCAGGTCATACATGAGAGAAGTAGTATCATCAGACGGAAGAGACTCAATCCACTGGAGCAGGGCTCAAAATGTCAAGCTGGAATAGCTGCATCAACAGCAAACTGGCTCTTCAGCAAGGAATCACCTTGCGGTCCAAAACATTCTTTAAGGTTGATCCGCCTTCCACGGGGATGGTGGTCCATCTGGTAACCACCATGACTTGTGCATCTATCTTGGGAATGTCAAACCACTCATCATGCTCCACCTCCGGGACAGCGTAGATCTTCTTAGAGACCCTTATTTATTTTATTTTATTTTATTTATTTACAATCTCTTCTATACCACGCTATTCGGCATCAGTGCGGTTTACATGGAACAAAATTCTCAGAACAGGATAACAGGTCTGAGTTTACAATTAACAGGACAGCAAAACTTGGATAACAATGGGGTAACTATTTTCACACAGGTGTCATAGAATAATATGTAACATAGTGGGTAACTATTTACATACAGGTGTCATTAACAATATGTGACATAGGTCTCAATAATTAAGGATATCTTGATAGGAGTGTTAGTTTAGCTGACTAGGTATGCTAGTGTAGATACATTTGTTTGAGTGAATTGACCCTTAACCTTTTAGGCAGTGAGTCGGGTGAATCCCACTCAGACCGGATCATATCTTGATCATCTCCGGGAATGGAAAGACAGTAGTTTAATTTCTGCACCTTTTGAAGAAGTGGCTGTACTTTTGGCTCTTGCTCTGTGCCGGAAGCATCTGTCAAGTTCACGGCAGATGAGACCTGAAAATCAATGCCTCCAGCTCCTCCTTCTGGAAGAAACAGGTGATGCCGACCTCTCTATAATCTTCTGAAGGTAAGAGTAGGTCGTCCATCCACATCAGAGCCCAATACTGATTCATCTGGGTCTGAGGCATAGTCAACATCTCAGATAGCTCCCAGCTGTTCCTCATCTTCAGGGGGTGTCCCACATCAGGGACGCTTAGCCAAAGGTAATTGAACAGGGCTTCTACTTTCAACCTGCCTGGCACGAGACTGCATCCAGGGGCACCTAGAGGCTGCAGAGAATGAGTTTTCCACTACAGATGTACCAGGCCTGTTGTAAAATGGAAAAGAATTCCGGGAAGGACTCTGTTAGGATACTAACTTCCCTGTTTTGCTAGTATCCTTCAAGAATAAATCCTTCTGAACTATTGGTTCTAGGGCGACTGTCAATTTTCCCATATTATCTAGTTTAAAAACTGTTCTGTCTCCTTTTTAAAGGTTAATGACAGCAGCCTGGTACCATCCCCGTTAAGGTGGAGCCCATCCCTTTGGAAGAGCCTCTCCCTTCCCCAGAATGTTGCCCAATTCCTAACAAATCCAAAACCCTCTTCTTTGAACCATCATCTCATCTATGCATTGAGACTCCAGAGTTCTGCCTGTCTTTTGGGTCCTGCGTGTAGAACAGGAAGCATTTTGAAGAATGCCACCCTGGAAGTTCTATATTTCAACTTCCTACCTAAAATCCTAATTCTCCGTGAACAAGCAGGAGGTCAGCCCTCACATATGGGTGACGTCGGCACCGATGGAGCCCTCGTGGGAGCATCTCCCCAACTTTCAATGAAAGCCTTTGGGAGATGCCACCAGCATGCGTGGTCCCCTTGAGGGGGCCCAGTTTTTGCTACGGGTCTCCCAGTATCCTGTAGCTGGGGAGTCCCATATATGAGGACTGACTTCCTGCTTGTTCCCGGAGAAAGCATAGTTGCTCACCTGTAACAGGTATTCTCCAGAGACAGCAGGAATCAGTCCTCACAACCCTCCCTCCTCTACTTGGAGTTGCTTATCTTTTCTATCTATGGGGGGAACCCATGATCGACCTGTTTGCCAGCCCAGACAACTTCCAGTTGCCCCACTTTTGCTCTCAGCAGGCTCACCCCTCCAGGGTGGCAGAGGACACGTTTCTAGTCCCATGGTCTGGGGGCCTAATGTACGCCTTCCCCCCGATGCCGCTGATTGCCAAGACCTTGTTCAAGACCCTCTATGACAGGTCCACACTCATCTTGATAGCTCCCATTGGCCCAGGCAGCTGTGATTCCCACCACTTCTGCAGTTGGCAGTGGAAGCCCCCGTTCCCTTAGGGACTGCCCCGGGGCTTCTATCTCAGGAGGGGGGGCTCTCTCCTACACCCTAACCTAGGGTCTCTTTCGCTCACGGCTTGACTGCTGAGAGAGTAACCTTGGCCCATCTCCACTTTCCCACAGAGGTGGAGAATGTTCTGCTGGCCTCACGTAAGGCCTCTATGAGGAAGGCATATGCCTTCAAATGATGTAGATTCTCAGCTTGGTGTGCTGAGTGAGAGGCTGACCCTTTCTCCTGCCCCATGGCCATGGTGTTGCAGTACTTTCTCCACCTTTCTCACTCCGGGCTCAGGTCTAATTCCGTTAGGGTAAACCTCAGTGCCCTGGTGGCTCACCACCACCCGGTGGATGGTAAAGCCCTTTCGGCCCACCCTTTGGTAGGCTGCTTCCTACGGGGTCTGCTCTTATCTAAGCACCCGGTTCGCCCTCCAGCGACTGAATAGGGCCTCAATGTGGTGTTGGGGCAGCTCACCCATCCACCATTTGAGCCCTTGGCTACTTGCCACCTTTGCTACCTTTCAAGGAAGGTGGTTTTCATGGTTGCGCTCACTTCCGCTCGCAGGCTTAGCGAGCTCCAAGCTTTTGTGGCTGAAGCGCCCTACACCAGGTTCTACAAGAACAGGGTGGTGCTCCGTATGCACCCCAAATTCTTCCCAAAGGTAGTGTCCTCGTTCCATCTCAACCAGGAAGTGGTACTACCTGCCTTCTTTTTGAGCCCTCACGCCAGTCGGGCGGAGATGGTCCTCCACACCTTGGACTGTAAGAGGGCCTTGTCCTTCTATATCCAATGCACTCAGGACCACCGCAAAGCCTCCCAGCTTTTCATCTCCTATGACTCCAGCAGGCTGGGGGAAGCGGTGACCATGTTTATGCTGTCCATATGGGTGGCAGACTGTATTACCCTCACCTATGAGCAGGCAAAGCTCCCGTTGTATGGTCGCATCACAGCACACCGTGTCCAGGCCATGGTGGCTTTGGTGGCAAATCTGTGCTCTGTCACGATGGTGAACATCTGCCGGGCCGCCACCTGGTCTTCAGTCCATACCTTCGCAGCCCATTATTGCCTGGAAAGAGAATCCCGACGGGATAGCGCTTTCGGCCAGGCTGTGCTCCGTAATCTTTTCGGGGTTTAGGCAGCTCCTACCCTCCGACCCTTCTTTTTTCAGGCTACTGGAGTACTGGTTTCATCGGACACAGGGGTCCTATTGCAGTCTGTACTCCAAACTGAATTGCTGCTGCTTGCGGCTCCCCTTGAGGGGCCCAATTTTTGCTACAGGTCTCTCAGTTTCCTGTAGCTGGGGAGTCCCATATGTGAGGACTGACTTCCTGCTTGTTCCCAGAGAAAGCGTAGTTGCTCACCTGTAACAGGTGTTCTCCGGAGACAGCAGGAATCAGTCCTTACAACCCTCCCTCCTCCCCTTGGAGTTGCTCCTTTACCTTCTTTTATTTCGGTGCTGATGTTACCCATATGTGAGGACTGATTCCTGCTGTCCCTGGAGAACACCTGTTACAGGTGAGTAACTACGCTATTTGGCCTCCAGAACCTCCTTCCCAAACTTTCCTATGTCACTGGTACCAACATGTACTAAGATTGCAGACGCCTCCCCTTCTCTAGATGGCATGTGAGGTCTGCTACCTTCGCACCAGGCAAGCATGTTACCAGACAGTCCTCACATCCACCAGCTAACCAGCTATCTTCATGCCTAATGATGGAATCGCTAGCTATAATGGCTGTCCTAACCCTTCTCTCGTGGACACATGGCCCTGGAGAAACCTCCTCAGTGCAAGAGGGTTTTACACCTGGGAGACACATCTTAGCTACAGGATCACTTCCTTCCACACCAAAGTGATGCTCTCCTTTCATGTGACCTCTTTCCTCCATGGTAATTGAGATGCTGCCAAACTGAAGATAGGACTTCAGTACTATGCCCCTGTAGATCTTGTCTATATACCTCTCTGTCTTCCTTATGTCCTCCAAGTCTACCATTCTATCCACCAGACATCGGACTCCTTCCCTGAGGTCAAAGAGCTCCTTGCACCTAGTGCATACTTAAAACCCTTCACCAACTGAGAGATAATTGTACACGTGACACTGAATGCAAAGGACCGGACAGCCCCCATTGCATTGCTGGACTGCTGTCTGCATCTTAGTTTTAAGGTTTTGTTTAGCTATTTGAGTTGTCTCCCCTTAATGCATGAATTTTTGTTTTCACATGAAACTCCATAATATGTTACCCAATACCAAACTAATAAAACCTTAAGTGATAATTTTGGTCAAAACAAATATTTTGACTGTTATTTTGCACAATATTTCAGCGTCCCCATTTCGGGGATGCTATGCATGAAAGGGCGGGTGAAGTGGCTGTTATATAAAACAACTGCAAATAATGTCAAACAATTGCAAATAAATTTCCGAAACTTCTTATAAATAAAATGTAATTAGTATTATGTGGAAATGATCTTTATGTATCAAAATTGTGTAGCCAGCCACATCACATATGACAGTGGTGCGTGTCATGTACAGGGGGCAGGATATGGAGAAGGAAATGGCCCAGAGTAGGCCATGGATGTGGCAGACTTGAGTCAAGTGGGTGGCCCAGATGTGTGGGTATGCACAAGAAGGGATGTGGAGGGACCCATGGCAGGGTGGGTGGGCTGGAGGAAGGGGCCACATGCTGCCACAGACACCTGTCCTATGCATGTGGCCACCTGTGCAGCAGCCTTACCACCCCATGGTGACAGAAACAGGCCTGGGACCGCATCCGCAGTGCCCGATGGCTGACATGCATGCCCTGTGCAGCTAGACAATGATGTGCTTGGGATACCATGTGTATGCAACACACCATGCACATGTCCTTCCCCCCCATGACAGCCACAATGTGTGCGGCACTGGCATCGTGCAATGGGCAGGTGACACTGCATCCTTGGCATATCTCAGCAAAAATATTGGTGAAGTGGGCCTCAAACCCCCGGACCCAGAGGCAGTCCCCATACCAGCAGCCCACAATGGAACACTGCTGTGACCAATGTCCCAGGCAGGCAATTTGCATGATGCACAGAGGCATGGGCCAGCCACACATGGTGTGGACATGCACAGGCCCATGGCAGCTGCTGCACATACCGCAGCCCCTCCCCAGGTGCTGACATGTGCATTGAGTGGTGTGGGCATATGGCTCAGGCAGTCATGCAAAGTAATGTATGTATGTCGGCTGCTGTCCATTCATCATCATCCTCCAGCATTGAAATAACTTCAAGTAATTTGTAATGCCTTGACATTCTAAAGTTGAAAAATGTGAAAAATCATAAACAGACAACACAAAAACACCAAATAGCACGGTTTGTGGAATAATTGCATACTGCACATGCTCTGTTACACTTAATTGCTCATATTATCTCTCATCACAAATGCCCTACCCATTCATGCATTGCATCCCCGTAACGGGGACGGCAGAAATATGTATCGTACTCAGAACGGAATCACTGTAAATTCTACATACAAATATATTTGATTAAAAACAATATATTAAACAAAAATCAAGCTTACTTGAGAGAATGACTGATTGCGTTCTTGTCGAAAAAACGCTACTTTTCAAGTGTATCATAAATTTAGCAAGTTTTACTAAACTCTTACTTCAAGTTCTTTTATCAGTTCTGCAGGTGAACATATGACAGAACATTTTGTAATGCATTCATTCTACATTTGTTCCTAATAAAATATTGTGATTGAATTGTTTTATGCGTGGTTTAATATGACCTGAGGCATAAAATTTGAGCATACCCATTTCGGGGACGCTATGCATAAATTTGCTAGGGATACTTCTACTGATACAACTGTACCTAATAAATTTGAAGGACTTAGTTCACTTCAAGATTAATCAGTCTATTCCTGGTGATAACCAGGATAACCAACTGAAACTGAAGTGAATTTGACTACCTCTTCTCCTTTAATAGGTTTAAGAGCCTATAAAGCTAAGATTATACCTGGGGTGGGTGGGAGGTAAAGAACACCTAGTAAAAGTCGGCTGCTACACAGTGCTCTGAACTGTGCTTCTAAAATAATCTCTTAACAATTTCCTGGGTGATTCACACAACCCTTGGTTTGATAGAGGGAACCTTTCAAATTGCCCCTTTGGCCTGTCACTTGGCTTTAACATTTATTTAAAACAGTTTCACAGGTGTTTTGCCCCTAACTGAAAGGCCTTTTTGTAAAGGTCTCTAGAAACAATTTCTTTCTTTCTACTCAAATAATATTTACCCTATTCTTCTTTCTACACTAAGCTATACCCTGATTTGATTTAAATTAAAAGCTCTGTGGGGCTACTGACTGAGGTTTAAATTTAAATTAAAAGCTCTCTGAGGCTACTGAGTGAGTTCTAAATTTAAGCTAAAAGCTCTCAGTGGCTACTGAGGTTTAAATTTAAATTAAAGGCTCTCAGGGGCTACTGACTAAGGTTGAAATTTAAGTTAAAAGTTCTCAGGGGCTACTGACTGATGTTGAAATTTAAGCTAAAATTCTACTGAGCCCTGAGTGAGTTAGCAAATACACTGGATTCTAATGCACAGATTTATCAGCTTTAACCCAAGGAATTCCCTTTTCCCCAAGATTTAAAGAATTTCCGAGAAGTAAAGAAATACTTACAAGAGCAGATTTCTTTCCAGCAGTAACAGTCCCTTTTGGTAGTCCTTCAAGACTGTCCACCGTGATCACATCTATATCATGCAGGGGCATGGCATAGGCATGTCTGGGGTGTTCTGTAAAAGATACATGTATCCAGCCAATTTTAGAATTGTGCCACACATTTATGCCTCCCAGTGGACACGTGCAAGGCCCTACCAAGCCATAATTGCACCCTGTGCTATTTCCATATCTGGCGCCCCATCCCCCTGCTGGAGGGAGGGATCAGGGCAGCCATTCAAACGCTGAGTTTCAAAGACCCTCCTTCCTCTGATGCAACCTACATCAGAGAAGGGAAAGGAGGGACCCGACCTGCCTGCAAACGCAGGTCTGCATCAGTGCTGCTGCCGCTGCCTCCAAGAAAACTATAAAGTGGTGGCGACAGCAGGGCAATACGGGGGAGGGCAGGCTGGGGCTCGAGCCAGAGCCCACATGCGCCCCTAATCTTTTTGCGCTCTGTGTGGCTACACCGCTCACACAGGGCTAGATATGGTGTTGGATTTGTCCTTATCTATACCTGCTTCTGGGCACAAATATCTGTTTGAAAAGTGCTTATTTCAGCCAACAAGCTACAGTAGGGAGAAGAGAGGAAAGCCCTCTGACTCTCACACTAAATTGTGCCCTCTCAGAAAATCATGCATATGAATACAGAGCCTTTTTATGAACTGCAGCACATCTTTATTTGCAAAATAGCAGGTGGGGCTGCCTAAGTGGCAGCAGATACACATGCACATCCTGGACGACCATAGCGGTCATGCCTATGTTGCTGATTTTGTAAACATGCAGGTTTGGCATGTTCATGTTTCTGAAATCACTCATTGGCCTGCATATGTCTGCCATGTTATCTTGTATAATTCTGCCCTCCTTCATTTTGGCAGATATGTATATCATTTAGATCAACTGTAGATACATTTTAGAAAGTGTTTATATGTGCCCACCCTCTCTGCTGCCTCTCCTACAGAATTTCTGATGGTTTGACTTGGACTTCCCAGATGAATCCTATATAGCCTTTCTAAAATGCCACTCTATGTGACCACCATTAATTGTATAAGCGCTTTTGCATATCTGGTCCTTGGGGTTTGTTGTTCCTCACAGATTGTATTTTTTTTATTCAGGTATTAAAAGTCTCAGATGAATGGTCCTAGGAGTGAGTCTAATACAGGGAAATAAGACTAAGAATTTCAGCATTTACCACTGAGAAAACAATAATGCACAATCCATCATAGACAATTATCTTCGATTTTTTTTTTTGGGGGGGGGTGGTTTACCAGCTTTACTCTGTTAAGTCATTGTGTTCTTTGAACTATGTTGCCTTCCTATCCTATCCAGTGATCCTTCCTATCCTATCCAGCTTTTACTTCATCTCAGAACTCCCTCTGTTTCACCCTCATCTCAGAGTTGATATGCTCCCACCCTCATCTCAGAGTTGATATGCTCCCAGCCCCCCTCTTTTGATGTCCATGCTAGCCACTAGTGCCCTTGGCACCACTGAGGAGTATGTGTACCTTGCATTTTTCATAGGGCAGACTTTGTTGGGAACTGATGCTGGACACAGTGCCTTGCCTCCAAAACCACAGACTCCTACCAGCAGATGCTTGATTCCGTGAAAGATTAGTCTGTGCTGATCATGCTCTTGATGAAATTTCTGGAAAGCTGAAAACTCATCTTTCATATCATAGAAATTCCACCTTCATACCACATAAACGTAGTGATGAAATTTTTGTTTGTATTCAATTGAATACATGAAGGACACACAAAATCAAGCTTCAGTTTGTGTTCTATATTTCTTAAGAGCAAATTCATTTTCTAGTAAAAGAACATACAAAATACCAGTCAAAATATCGAGGAAAATATTTGAATATGAAAAGTTAATTAATCATAATAAACCAAATAAAATGTATTCATTTATTTTAAGAAAAATCTTACTTCATTTCTGTTTTATAAATTCACTGTTAACTAAAATATTTCAATGATTTTATTTTAGCAAAAATGACTTGAAAAACTGACTTACATTTCATTTTAGTCTTTTTTCCTTTAATCTTTTACATTTTTCTGCATGGGGCTAATAAGTAAGTTAGAATACATATCCAGTCAAGAGAAATTACATTTATTTTGAATTGAGATTTGACAGAGTTGTATTTATGTTTAGTTTTAACTAAAACCACAGATGCATACTTACTAAAGGATTTCTCACATTTTTAGTCTGTGGGAAAAATGCCTAGTAGATAGGGTCCTAAGTTCTACATAATGGAAACCTTATGGGTATCACTGATATTTTTCTTTCTTTCACTGAAATACTGCTTTAGATAACCATGCTCACAATTAATGCTTTACAAATCTATGAAATTACCATAATTCTTTTCTTTGCTTACTAATTTTAAATATATTTTATGTAAATTATAATTTTATTCTATTTATACAATTCTTATTCTTTATTTTATGTGGTTTATTTTTGAAAATGCTGTTTATAAAATTTATAATATTTCATGGTTTTCCTTGAGTCCTTTGAAATTTTGGACCAATCAGCTGATATTACTCTATTTTTTTAAATGAAGTCATTTTAGTACTGTGTGAATTATACATGGTTAAATTAAATAGAAGTCAGCAAATAAATAGCTTGATTATCTGTGACAAAATAATTCTGTTTAAATATTTGTCGCAATAAAATATTTAAGTAAAATATTGTTTGAATATAACCAGCTAAACTTCCTTATATCTCTTGAACAAATTTGTTTAACATATTTGTTAAATAATAGAGTTTGAGTACATTTGAAGAAAAAAAGAATTTCTATGCTTGATGATAAATGTTCGCATGTTGAGGTTATATCAGAAAATCAATATTTGTAAAATTGAAACAGTATAGGTTTGTATTGATCCATGTGGCTAAATCAAAATGAAAGGCTTTGTAACAGCTTTCTTAGACAGGCTTCTAGCTAGTAATGGCAGGCTATCAATTTTAGCTCTCTACTGATAAATCAGCTTGAAAATTGAATGTCAATTTTTTCCACTGAAGTAGTGATTTTTCCATGCCCTTTAACCTTTCTAACCTATTACATTGGTATGTAAGACTTAGCTGTATCTTAAAAAAGCAGATGTCAAATCTGACATTTTAGCTATCTTCTCAAATAGTACATACGATCATAAAACAATTTTATATGCATTACTGTTTATAAATAATACTGTACTACTTATAAAGAAAACACAATTTTATTTCAGTTCTTAAAAATACTAGTCAGGTAGGCAGTAATTTGTTTTCTGGTCCTGGAGTATACAAAGGTCAGAATTTTAACTATCATGTTTAGAAGTTAAGGCTTAGGAAATATTTTAGTTTTCATGGAATATAGAAATTAATGTGTTGTTTCAAAGATCGATTATCATCTCAAATTTTCATTTTGTTTTTCTATTTTTTTAATAAAATGCATTCTTTGACAATGGCCATGCTCTGCATAAACTAACTTTAACCATTCTTCCATCATTTCTTTGTTAGTATTGCATTTAAATGAGCAAAGAGCTAAATATATATCGAGAACAGACTGCACAAAAGCTTTAATTACATGAGGAAGAAACCAACCTTCATTTCAGTTTAATGCTGCAGGCCACAGTGACAGCTGACAGAGGGCCATACCTTCACGCCTGCATGGTAGACCTGAAGTTAGTTTGAGTGGGTATTGATTGTGAAGTTTTCTGTTGTATAATTACTTTTTGCTGGAGAAAAATGTGGTGTGTATTGATCTGGATGGAAGCATTTGAGTAGCAGTTTCCCTTGGCTAACAGTGAGTGTCATCTTTCAGCCATGATAAATGATAACCTACTGGCTCAGTGTAATTACTTTGTGATGAAATGAACCTCCTGCACCCACTCTCTCTCTCACACATGTCAAAGGGATACCATAATCATCTTTATCTGAAAGCTATGATTTACTGAACTAATCATTCCCTTAATAGAGCAGATTCTTTGTTTAAACATATGTACAGTTTCTGTTATCTACAATACAGCAAAGTATTGTGAAAACACTGAAATGCTTTTATGCTTTTGCTATACACTATAATTTTTTCTTAATTGTGATTATTTGGTCTTTAACAAATAAAAGTATGCTTTAATGTAAGGACAACTTTACATCAAGAAACAAGCATTCAAATGTGCAGCATTTTTACATTTTCTAATTTATGTTTTTGCCATAAACGGGATATATTCAAGCTTATGTGGCCATTTGCTACCTTGCAAAATATAGAAGTTTTTTGTTCTGTATTTCTTGATATAGAGAGGATATAAATGAAAATACTCAAAGCAAAATTATGCAGAGTATATATACAGTTGTGGTCAACATTATTGGCACCCTTGCAGTTCAACCTCTTACTGTCCAATATATCCTAAGAAAAAGTGGCCAGTAAAATGACTTTGGACTATATATGCACACATATTAGACATACAAAATAATCAAATAAAACAAGACTAACTAAAAAAGGAAATAATAGGAAATAGTATAAAACTGGGACATTGCCAGGACATGATTATTGGAACCATTATAAACAATTCAAATCCGTTTTAACAGAAGAACCACATTCCGATTGCAGTAAAAATAGATACACCTGTGATCAATTGTCAGTACTCACGTGACTTGAATCAACCAATGAATGATGGCTCTAATGTTTAAAATGGCCACATTCACTCACTGTTCCATTTTACAATCGTGATAACAAAAGAGCTGCTTGAGACTGTCAGAAAAGCCATAACCGAGGCAGGCGGACCCGGCGCTTCAGGCCCTGCCATTCTCCCCCCCCCCCCACTTATCCCCCCCCTCCCAAAACAAGACATGACACCAATAGTTTCATGGAACACAACTGGTCGCAGCTTTATTAACCATTAACAATTAGAACAAAACAACATCAACTTTCAAAACCCCCATTAGCGGAACCCGGCTGCACCAGCCATACCTTAGCAAAGTGCCCGCCACCGCTAATGCCATAACTTGCCTCCTGGCAAGTTGCCATGCCCCTCTCCCCGACTTCGCCATGCCATAGCAAAAGTCGGCAGGGGTTCATCCGGGTCAGGGGCACCCCGCCACCGCCCAAATGAAGCCTGCTGCTCCGGACCCCGGAAACCTCCGGGATTCCGCCACCGGCACAGAACCCTGTTCATGTGCCGCCCCCCCCCAACCCGAAGCTGCGACCAGCGAACATCATGGACAGACATATATCCCAAGGCCTCCTGCCAGTCGTTAAGGAGTAGGTCCATACCAACTGGCAACAAATGAACTCCGTCAGCCTGATACAGCCCCGAACACGCAGCATCCACCCAATCATGCAATATCTGATAACCCCCCCTCTGACAGACCCATCGACCAATCTGTCGATTAATCTTAGTCAAGCCCCGGGACCACCGCCGCTGGTCCCAGCAAGCCGGCCTTGGAATAATGTCAGACCACAGCAAGACAATACCAGGAAACATCCTAAGCACCACCCCCAGATCGTCCTGCACGCCCGGATCAGCTGCCGGCAGGACCAGGATACCAAGTCATTGCCCCCAAGATGCACAAGCAGGGCTCTTGGCCACCGGAGTGTCCTCCCATGGTGCTGCAGCAAAGGTAGAAATTGAGACCAGCGAAGTCCTCTCACACCCAGCCATGTCACAGCCACCACCGACGGGTCCAGTCCCAAATTCGCTCCGATAGGTCGAGCAGCTGCACGCCGTCTCGCCCAGTGGACAAAAGAGTGGCCAGCAACCCAACAGCCACCAGGCTCAGCACCCCCGTCTGCAACAGAAATAAACAGTTAAAGACACCACCCCACAACCTGAACCCTTACAGCCGAACGTAACCTCTAAAAGCCTGGGAGCGCCACCTCCCGATACCCTGAATAACCTGCTCGGACAAACCCGCCGCCGCCGCACTAGTGGCAGCCCCAATTCGAAAGGAGTGGGGTGCGAAACACAGAGGGTCCTCACCCACCGCTCGCAATGCCAGGCGCAGCACCGCCGACACCTGAAAACGAGTTAGGACCCGGGCGTCCGCGTGTACGAAAAAAACCCCAGCCAGCCGCGGCCACACCAACAAATACTGCCGCACCGCCCGCACCGGACAAGCCCGGGGATCCCCAAGCTCACCCAACCACACCCACAAACCTCTCCCCAGCGGATCCGTCTTGGATTTTGCCAACAGGATCCGCAACTGCCCCCCTTCCACCCGCACATGATGTGCCTGCAGCCCCCCCCCCCCGGCCAGAGCCCGCAACCAACTCCCCGATTTGAAAAGCCCCAAAAAAGGCAATGCAAAAAACCGCCCGAAACAAAGTGGCTTCATACTCAGACGCCGCCACCTGTGCTAAGGCCCCGCAAACCCTCACCAATAGGCCAGGTGTAATGGGCAACCGGGCGTCTAGCGGTGCAGGCTGAACCCTCTCCCAGCCTTGCAACAACCGCCGCGGCAAAACCCCTCCAGCAGGAGAGCCCCAACCAACCGCGCTCGCAAAAAAGTTAAACCCAGCCAGGTGCCCACGCACCGCCGATCGCGAGAAACCGGCATGCTTCGCCTCCACAATATATTGACCAATCAATCCCACCGGAACCCCGCCCGGCTGCCACCCATGAGCCACCAAAAAGGCAACCACCCTGTCACAGCCTCGCTGATACGCTGACCAAGTCCCTGCAGACACCGAATTCTTCAACAGCTCTAGCATCTCCGGAGGCCAATGCTCCACAAGCTCTCTGGGACCACAGATCCGTCCTTGTCCGCTTCGGGGGCGAGAGCCCGGAACCGATCCCACTGAAAACGAGAAAGAGCATCAGCGATCTCGTTAGTGCACCCCGGGATATGCCGCGCCTTGACCAACACATTTAGCCGGAGACAAGCTAACACCACCTCCCGCATCAAGCCCGCCACCCTTAAGCACTTCGGAGAGTAACAATTGACCACACTGACCATTGCCTCATTATCGCACCACCACAGAACCCTACGGTTCCGAAGCCGTTCCGGCCAGAGCTCCAAAACCACACGAATCAGAAAAAGCTCCAAAAAGGTGATGTTCTTGGTCAAACCCTCTATGTGCCACGACTCCGGCCAACGATCCGCGCACCAGGCCCCACTGAAATAAACACCTAACCCCACCCCACCCCCCGCCGCATCCGTGTATAACTGCAAGGCATCGCTGGACACTTCAGACTCCATCAAAACCGAAGTCCGATTGAAGTCCTCCAGAAAACGACTCCACACCATCAGATCTGCACGCATGGCCCCTGTGACCCTAATGCGGTGGTGAGGCTTTCTCACCCCGGCCGTGGCACAAGCCAGCCGGCGTGAAAACACCCTCCCCATCGGAATCACTCGACACGCAAAGTTTAAGGACCCTAACAGTGCCTGCAGCTCCTTCACGGAAATCTTGCGAGACGACAATACGTTAGCCACCGAAATCCGCAAGCGGGTCACCTTATCCTGCAGCAAACGTGCCACCATCGCCTCAGAATCCAACTCCACCCCCAAAAAGGTCAATCGTGTCATCGGACCTTCCGTCTTGCCCGCTGCCAACGATACACTGATCTCCCGCGCCAGCCAAACAAACGCAGTCAACAGCTCCTGGCACTCCCCCGACTGCGCCGTACCCACAAACAAAAAATCGTCTAGGTAATGCACCACGGACGACAAGCTTGATGACTGAACCAGCACCCACTGCAGGAAAGTGCTGAACATCTCAAAATAAGCGCAAGAGACTGAACAGCCCATCGGCATGCACTTGTCAAAATAATACCCCCCTTGAAAACAAAAACCTAAGAAAGGAAAAGCAGACGGGTGGACAGGTAATAAGCGAAACGCAGATTCAATATCAACCTTAGCCAGAAGGGCAGCCCGACCGGCCCCCCTAACCATCTGCGCCGCTTGTCAAAGGAAGCGTACCGTACCGTACAAAACTCACGCAGAATGCGATCATTAACAGAAGCGCCGATTGGACAGGACAAATTATGAATCAACCGGAACTTCCCCGGCTCCTTCTTGGGTACTATACCCAACGGAGAAATCACCAGGCCTGGAAAAGGGGACTCCGGGAAAGGACCCGCCACTCTCCCCAACCACAATTCCCCCGCTAACTTGTCTTGAACTACCGCAGCCCAACGCCGTACCGACGGGGAGTTCCGCGCATTCGGAGCCGACACCACGCCGCGCACCGGGATAACGAAACCAAACTGAAAACCAAACGACAAAATCTTCGCCTCCCGCCTCCTAGGGTATCGACTCAGCCACCCCAAAAAGGCCGCAACCCGTATCGGCGAGGGCGCACGCCCCACCACTCACTGCCCTTTTGCCGAGGGTCCGGCAACACCAGCGGCACCTTTTTTAATGCACCTGGTGGCCGAGTGAGTACCTCCGCACAAGGAACAAACGTGCTGGAATTTGCAGTCTGGAAAGGGGCAAGTGGACCGGTTGAAGCTCCAGCACACATCACCGCCCGCCGCCGGGCCCGCCTTCGGCGGTACTCCGCCTGCCCCTGGCCGAAAGGAACGCACTTCCCCCACCACCGCCCCGCTACTACCCTTACCCCCACCCCCCCCTCCGGCACTAGACCTAGCCGACATCTGAGTCAGCCAAAGGTTAATGTCCTGCGTGCCCCAGGAAAGTAATCGGATCTCCTCCATCCTATCCCTGAACTTCTCATCATAGTTCAGCCAAGCCCATCCGTCATGCATCTGAGACGCCTCCAGGATGGAATCGGCATATGCTAACAACATCCCATACTGGCCCGGATCGTGGTGGCCCCATACACTAGCCAACCGCAGAAAGGCGCGCGTCCAGTTCACCACATTATGCGCTACCTTCTGAACCCTACCCGCCTTCTCATCCTCCTTCCTCTTCTTCCGACTCTCCCTGGAGCGCTTCCTCCCCTCAAGCAAGCGGAAGATATCGATATAACGGCGCTTCCTAATCTTGCGCCGCAGCTTACGTGGCACTCCCTCCCACAATTCCGGAAAAACCACCACCGAAGCGGCACCACCTCCCGAACTAGAGCCCACCGTCCCCACGCCTTCCCCGTCCCGCCGACAAGGCAGCCCACCAGACCACCCAGACGAACCGCTCGAAGAAGAAGAGGAGGACGAGTCAGAGCTCCGACGCCGCCGACAAGACCGCCTGCGCTTTCTCCGCGTATCACCCCCCGCCTTCGCCTCCAGCGACCGCCCACCCCCATCACCCGCACCCCCAAGCAACTCACCAGTCTCACCAGGAGCAGGCACCGACACCGCAGTTGTCCCGTCAGCAGCTGGACCATCTGCACCTTCGGCACCCACGCTATCCTCGGGCCGTCCATGTGCCAACTCAGCCGCCGCTCCATACTGCGTCAACGCTCCCGCCGCCGAAGGCAACCAGCCCTCGCACCCAGCGGCACTCGACTGCCATGTGGGCTGTGCCATAATCGGCCCCTGTGGAGACAGAAAAGGAAAAACAGGGGGGGAAACTGCCCTTGACCAAGCCTGAGGCCAAGGCCCACCCCAATCCGCCCGAGATGGACCCTGCCCCCCACTCAACCACTGGTCCCACGGGGACGGTCCCCCCGCTGCCCCAAAACAAACAGGCCCAGGGAGCCATCCAGCGGGCACCCCATAGCCACTGACCCACTGAGACCCCTCAGGCCACACTCCTCCCGCAAGCCCCTGAACCCCCAACACCCCAGCCGCCACCCCCAGACCCCCCGCTGGACAGGCAGCACCTCCCTCGCCCCTCACATTCACTCCCCCAGCTGCTCCAGCAGTACCCCGAAGCCCCTCGAGCACCTCTGGGGTGCCACTGGGGGGCGCAACACCCCTGCCGGCCTCAGCACCCCCCCCCCCCCGGGACGCCGAGCCTTTTTAGACCCCTTTTGACCCCGCGCGGCACCTCCAGCAGAAACCCCACGACCCCCCCGCCCCCCCCCCACCAGGGCTGTGCAACCCCCTACCCGTCCCCGCTGCCCCTTGAGACCGAGATCGCCCATGCCCCCGCACAGACGACCCCGCAGCACTCCGCGGGGCCGCACCCTTTGAACCGCGTGGTGCAGGTATCCTCAAAGGCCAGAACCGCCCCTAAAGGCTGAATAATCCCCCAAAAGCAAGCCGGGACTACAAAACAGCGGTGGTTGCCTGCTTTGTTTTTTTTTTTTTTTTGGTTAAATTGGCCCCTGTTATATTTCCCTCTGTTTGGTTTCGTTCTTTCTTTTTTTTTTTTTTAACGGAGGAGTTATGCTGCCTTTAAATTTCCTCCCCCACACTCCAGGAACACCCGGCCCCCACCGAAGTACCCAGGGCCCGCACTTGTCCGCACTCCTGGCCCGCACTTGCCAGCACACCGAAGACGAGAGGACCCCGAAGCTCCGCTGCTCCTGATCGCCGCCAAAAAACGCCTGCTCCCGGAGCTTCCAAAGACGCCGGCACCCCAAAGCAGCCTCCGCTCGAACTGCCACGCGGAGGCTGCTGGCCGCAACTCCCCCCCCCACCCCCCAGCAACAAACCCAACGATTGGCTCCCGCATGGCACAGACCGCAGGGAGCCAATCAATTTAAACGGCGCACTCGCGCTCTCCGCCGAGGCCGCGCACAGGGTCCCCGCGCCGGGCCACGCGCCCGGTTAGAATCGGCCGCCGGGACCCTGCCCGCGGCCTCGCGATTATCGTCAAACTCCAAAATTGACGTTGTCATCCACTTGGATACAAATGACCTGGCTAGAAACAGTGCCTCTGCAATTCAAAGGGACTTCCAGACTCTTAAGTTTCTCTCACATTGTTAACACTATAGCATTCTCAGAAGTTCTACCAGTTCTTGGTAAGGGGACAGAAAGGCTGCATTGCATAAACAACTTTAATACATGGCTCCAAACCTGGTGCAAACAAGAAGGATTTAGATATATAAGTGACTGGGGAAACAGATGGATCAACAAGAGATTATACTGTGCTGATGGACTACATCTCTCTGTTGCAGGGAAAAGGATCCTAAGTGAAAAATTCAGGCAGTATGTGGACAGGCATTTAAACTAGGGAAAGGGGGGTGATGGATGGAGAAGGACAAGTTCAGGACGTCACTCCCAGCAAAAGCATAATAACATTGGAAACAGCCACACTTTTAACCACACATCAATGGTAAATAGGAAGAGGTGTGTAGAAAAAAATCCATGCAAAATATAGGCAAGCTAGTCAACAAATGCTGGAAAGCAATGAGCACAAATGCTCAAAGTCTAGTCAACAAAATTCCTGACCTGGAAGCCCTAATGGTGGAAATGGACTCGGACATTGTGGCCATTACAGAAACATGGTTTAATGAGTCTCATGAAGGGGATGTAGCTATAACTGGCTATAATCTATTTAGAAAAGATAGAGAGGGTAGAAAAGGAGAAGGAGTAGCCCTATGTGTCAAAAGCAGTATTAAAGCTGCTAAAATGCAGGGGACGCGGGGGAAATAAGAAGTGCTGTGGATTGTGTTGGAAAGAGGAGATGGCACTGTCATCCATACTGGTGTAGTCTACAGGCTTCCAACTCGAACCGAAGAAATGGATAACGAATTGATTATTGATATTGCAAAGATAGCCATGAAGGGGGGAAGTGATCATATTGGGTGACTTTAATCTTTCCAATGTGGATTGGAGTATTCCTTCTGCAAATCTGGAAAGAAGTAGAATAAATTGTGGATGCCTTCCAAGATGTATTACTTAGACAAATGGTGACGGAACCAACCAGGGAAAGTTTGATGCTGGATTTAGTACTCACCAACGGAGATAGCGTGTCGAATATCCAGGTGGGTGCCCATGTGAGCAGCAGTGATCTTCACACAGTATGATTTGAAATAAAAGCCAAGACGTAGTCCAATTACAGCAAGCTCAAAGTCCTAGACTTCAAAAGCACTGACTTCAGTAAAATGACCAAGTACCTGAAGGAGGAGTTGGCATGGTGGTAGGGGATAAGGGAAGTGGAATTGCAATGGATTAAACTAAAGGAAGCAATAAAAGGGGTAAAAGATACGTATATGTCAAATAGCGCGGTATATAAGAGCTGTTAAATAAATAAATAAATAAAATATAAGGAAAGTAAACAAAAACAAGAGGAAAAGGAAACCTATGTGGTTTTCCAAAGAAGTGGCTGCACAAATTATGGCAAACAACACAGCTTTCACAAAATTCAGAAGTTTGCAAACGGAGGGATACAGAAAAGAATACAGGATCAAACTAAAAGAGACAAAAAGAGAAATAAGGATAGCAAAATCAAAGGCAGAAGAAAAGATGGCTAAAGAGGTGAAGTATGGCAACAAAATGTATTTCAGGTATATTCAGGAAAGGAGGAAAATCAGAGGAGGAATTGCAGGACTCAAAAGTGCCAGGAACGGATTTGTGGAAAGTGACATTGAAAAAGCGAAAACGCTAAACAAATACTTCTGTTCTGTTTTTACTAAAGAAAATCCTGGAGAAGGATCACCTATGATTGACAAATATACAAATGGGAATGGAGTAAATATCACACCATTCACAGAAGATGATGTGTTAGAACAGCTTGCAAAACTGAAAGTGGACAAGGCCAAGGGATTGGATGGGATACATCCCAGAATACTGAAAGAGCTCAGAGAAGTTCTTGCAAGGACATTAAAGGATGTTTTTAATAGATCTTTGGAGACAGGAGACGTTCCACAAGACTGCGGAAGGGCTGATGTGGTACCCATTCACAAAAGTGGGAATAGGGAAGAAGTGACAAACTACAGACCAGTAAGCCTTACCATGGTGGCAGGAAAAGTAATGGAGGCGCTTCAAAGGATGATCTTGCCAAACAAATCTATTGAGTTCTTTGACTGGGTGACCAGAGAACTAGATCAAGGGCATGCGATGGATGTGATCTACCTAGATTTCAGCAAAGCCTTTGATACTGTTCCTCATAGGAGGCTTATCAGTAAACTCAAGAGCTTGGGGATGGGTCCTAAGGTGGTGAACTGAATCAGAAATTGGTTGACTGACAGGCGAAAGAAGGTGATTGTAAACGAAACTCACTCTGATTAAAGGAAGGTGATTAGTGGTGTGCCCCAGGTTTCGGTCCTTGGACCGGCACTGTTCGATATATTTGTGAGGGATATTGCTGAAGGACGAAATGGAAAAGTCTGTCTTTTTGCAGATGACCCGAAAATTTGCAACAAAGTGGACTCCCCTGAGGGAGTGAATAACATGAGATAAGATCTACAAAAGCTGGAAGAATGGTCTAATTCTTGGCAGTTGAGATTTAAAGTGAAGAAGTGCAATGTCATGTACTTAGGAAGCAGAAATCCAAGGGAATTGTATGCGAAAGGGGGTGAGAGGTTGGTGTGCATGGACCAGGAGAAAGACCTCGGAGTGATTGTTTTTGAGGATCTCAAGGTAGCAAATCAGTATGACAAGGCAGTGGCAAAAGCCAGAAGGATGCTGGGTTGCATATAGAGAAGAATTACCAGCAGAAAGGAAGAGGTACTAATGCCACTGTACAAGTTGCTGGTGAGGTCTCACTTGGAATATTGTTTGGAGACCATATCTCAAAAAGGATATAAAAAGACTGGAAACGGTTCTGAGGAAGGTGACCAAAATGATTTGGATCCTGCGTCCAAAGATGTATGAGAAGAGAACTGAAGACCTAAATATGTACACTCTAGAGGAGAGGAGGGACAGGGCAGATATGATTCAGACCTTTAAATACTTAGGGGCTTGTTTACAAAGCCGCGGTAGTGGTTCGCGATCGCGATCGCAGCCGCGGCCCCATTGAAATCAATGGGGCCGCGGCTCCGATTACGATCGCAAACCGCTACCGCGGCTTTGTAAACAAGCCCCTTAGAGTATTAATGAACAAACAAACCTCTTCCAAAGACGGAAGCTGTAAAACTAGAGAGCATAACATGAAGCTGCAAGGGGGTAAAATGAAAGGCAATGTCAGGAAATACTTTTATCTCCAGGAACAAGCAGGAATGAGTCTTCACATATGGGTATCGTCGGTACCGATGGAGCCTGCGCGAGAACGCTCCCCAGCATCCAATCAGAAAGCCTTTGGGAGCATCCCACAGCACCTGCGTGCTGTCTTCCAGCCTTTCCCAACTGTCTCTCCTCAGTTCTTCTTTTTCCGCGGAGCCAGTAGGTCGTGTTCCTGTCACCGCAGAAGAATTTCTTTATTTTTCTTTATTTCTTTTGTGTCACGTCTGCCTTCTTCGACGCTCTACCGGTACCGCCGGTCTTTTTTCTTTTCTTCTTGTAAAAAACAAAAAACAAAACTTTTTTCCGTTTCTTTTTTCTTCAGGTGCACTTGCGTTTTGGGCCTTAGGCCCAAAACCTTTTTTTCCTTAACATGGAAAAGCCTGCCTCAGGATTTAAGAAGTGCACAAAATGTGGCGGTACCATTTCCGTCACCGACACCCATGAATGGTGTCTAAAATGTTTAGGTCCTGACCATTCCATCACAGATTGTATGTCCTGTTCTATGATGTCTAAAAGGGGTCGGCAGAACCGAGCTGCCAAGCTCAGTACCCTGTTTCCCTCTGATGCGGCTTCGGTGACATCGACGTCTTCCAGGGCTGCTTCTTCCTCCCATGGATCTCAGGTAACTAAACATAAGTCCAGCCGGTCCTCAAAGGGTAGATCTCCTTCTAAGCATCGAGATGCCTCTGGCGTTGCCCTCGAGGATTCTGCACCGGCAAAATTACCCCGGCGGGAGGCTTCGGCCTCTAATGCATCATCATCAGGGTTCCAGGATGATCTCGATGGCATGGCTTCGACAGATCTCCTGGTGCCATGCTCTGGGGTACCGGTGGCCTCTACCGGTACCGACTTCCAAGCATTGGCGGCGTCGATGGATCAGAGGATTCTGTCCATAGAATGCAGTCTGGCAGCTTTCCTTGTGGCATCGACGCCCGTGGTACCGCAACAGACTACCCCCCCGGTACCGGCTCTAGCATCGCCATCGGTACCGATCCCGGTACCGATGGCATCGACATAGGCATCAGTGTCTGCTATGCCGGTACTCTGTCCTCTGAAGCCCTCCGGTACCGATACCCTCGTACCGGTTATTCCCGTTACCGATCCTGGTCGGTTCGGGTATCGGGCTTTGCAAGAGCATCCGGACAGACAATACTTTGATTCCTCTGAGGATTCTGAAGAGTCGGTCGATGCAGTGATGCTTCTTCCACAGGAGGAGTCCTCTCCTAAACGAAGGATGTCTCCTCCAGAGGACTTGTCTTTTCAAGACTTCATCAGGGAGGTGGCTCGGGGCCTTTCCATCACGGTGGTCCCTGAGACAACCCAGAGCCAAGGAGTTAGATATTTTACAATATCCTAAAACTGCTAAGGAGGCAGCTACCTTGCCTGTTCATGAGATTTTGTATGATCTCATGTTGAGGATGTGGGAAGCACCTCTGACCACCTCCCCTCATTCTCGCAGGTTGGATACCATGTATCATATCCCTCCTTGTCCTGGTTTCCATAAAACTCAACTTCCTCACTACTCTATTGTGGTTGAGTCTGCTATGAGAAAGATTAGAAGTGCCAAAAGACATGCCTCTAATCCTCCAGGACGTGAATGTAGAACCCTGGATGCTTTTGGAAGAAGAGTCTTCCAAGCTTCCATGTTTGCTGCGAGAATTAATTCCTATAGTCTTTACATGGGAATGTTCTTAAAAGAAGTCACTGATCATTTGCAGACTTTAAGTCCTTTCATTTCTGAAGATTAAAGACAGGACTTTCTCACTTGGCTCAAACATGCCCAAGATATCTCCAAATTCTCCAACCGTGCAGCTTTCGACTCCTTTGAATGCGTAAGCAGAGCCTCAGCTATTGCCATAGGTGCATGTAGGATTGCTTGGCTTCAAGCATCTGATTTGGAGATCTGGGTTCAAGATGAATTGGGAAATATCCCTTGTACAGGGGAAAACCTGTTTGGTAAAGATTGGCAAGCAAAAGCCAATCAGATGGATGCTGAAAATTCTGCCTTGGATAGACTTTCCAAATCCACAGCTGCCCCTGCTAAGAAAAGGTTGTTCAAGAAAGCACCTTTTTCTAAAAAGGGAAGATTCTATCCTGCTTATGGTCAGCGGGCATCTTCTGCAGCTCAGTTCCCTACCAAACGTCAGCAATCATCCAAACAGAGCAAAGCAAAGGCTGCTAGGCCTCCTCCAGCCCAGTAACCTCAGCCCCCTCAGGGCCTTTGACTTTCCGCTAGAGAACTTAGCCTTCCTGGCTCTGGAAGGACCAGAGCCCTCCACCATTCCAGGAAGGTTATGTCATTTTGCTCCCAGGTGGGGGCAAATTACAGCAGAGCATTGGACACTCTCCATCATAAGAGAGGGGTACAAACTTTATTTTTCAAGCTTGCCCCCTCTCACAAGAGTGCACCAGTTCAATTCTCCAACCTCCCTCCTCAACCTGTTGGGGCAGGAGGTTGCCACCCTTCTCGCCCAGGGGGCAATAGAGGAAGTGCCTCTTCAACAACAGGGCACAGGTTTCTACTCCCCCTATTTTCTTATTCCAAAGAAAACAGGGGGCTACAGACCCATCTTAGATCTCAGAGAATTGAACAGATTCCTAGTCAAGGAAAAATTCAAAATGATTTCTCTGGGAACTCTGCTGCCATACCTTCAGAGTCAGGATTGGCTTTGTTCTCTAGATCTCAAGGATGCGTACACTCATGTTCTCATCCATCCAACTCACAGAAGGTTCCTTCGGTTCCTTTTTCAAGAGAAGCACTATCAATACAGAGTGCTACCTTTTGGTCTGGCCTCTGCACCAAGGGTGTTCACGAAATGCATGGCAGTGGTAGCTGCATTTCTGCGCACTCTGGGAATATTCGTCTTCCCTTATCTGGACGACTGGCTCATTCGAGCTCCTACTCAGTCAGAGGCCAAGAGTTATCTAACCTGCACAATGCGTATCCTTCAGTATTTAGGGCTGGTAATAAACATCCCAAAATCCAATATGACCCTTACTCAGTCCCTGGAGTTTATAGGGGCGTTGCTGGATACCACAAGGGCAAGGGCCTATCTCCCCCAGGCCCGTTGCCTTCGCTTGGTGCAGTTAGCTTCTCAAGCAGAGTTGAAGCCCCACTTAACTGCTCGAGAGATGTTACAGTTACTAGGCCACATGGCATCCACCGTGCATGTGGTATCATATGCTCGCCTTCACATGAGGGCAGCTCAGTGGACTTTATCCACCCAATGGACCCAGGCATTAGACTGTCTGTCAGACAAAATAGCAAACACAAGTCGCCTCATTTTGTCCCTCCAGTGGTGGAAGTCCCCTCAAAACCTGTTGCTGGGGTCCCCCTTTCAGCAGTCTCTACCCCAAGCAACTCTCACAACAGATGCTTCTCCAATGGGGTGGGGAGCTCATCTGCAAGACCTCTCCACCCAGGGCATCTGGTCCCCACAGGAGAGTTGTCTACATATCAATCTCTTGGAACTCAGAGCAATCTTCCTTGCTCTGCGGGTGTTCCACACCCTGCTCAGCTACAAGACAGTCCTTATCCACATGGACAATCAGGTAGCCATGTTCTATGTGAACAAGCAGGGCGGAACTGGCTCTCTGTCGCTTTGCAACGAAGCTTTGCGACTGTGAGCCCTCGCCAGAGAGCATCAGATTCATCTTCTGGCAGTTTATCTTCCAGGCATTCAAAACTCTTGGGCAGACAGGATCAGTCGAGTTCTGCTTCCACACGAGTGGTCCCTACATGTGGACCAGGTGGCCAGGATTTTTCAGATTTGGGGAACCCCGGACATAGACCTCTTTGCAAGTCCGTGGAATGCCAAACTTCCCCGGTTCTGTTCCAGAACTCCGGCTCAGGGAGCTCAGGCAAGGGATGCTTTCCTCCTTCACTGGGGTCAAGACTTCCTCTATGCCTGTCCATCCATTCCCCTAATTCCCAAAACCCTGTTCAAGCTTCAGAGAGACAGAGGCCACATGATTCTCATAGCTCCACATTGGCCATGGCAAATGTGGTACCCTCTGCTTCTACATCTCTCTCAAGCTCCCTTCCTGGAGTTAGGGTCTGCTCCAGATCTCCTATCTCAAGAGGATGGAAAATTATGGCATCCCAATCCCCAGTCTCTGCATCTCAGGGCTTGGTTGCTGAAGGCCTAGATCTCCAGGATCTTCATCTTTCTTAACAGGTGAAAGATGTTCTTTATGCTTCCAGAAAACCTTCCACTAGACGTTCTTATGCTTTCAAGTGGAAGAGGTTTATTATCTGGTGCTCTGGGAAGGGTCTTAACCCCCTTGCCATACCTCTGGATTCTTTGCTGGAGTATCTCCTCCATCTGTCTAATGCAGGCCTTAAGACAAATTCAGTAAGGGTCCATTTGAGTGCTATTGCAGCTTCCCTTAAGCCTCTAAATGGACAACCTATTTCCTCTCATCCTCTTGTAGCAAGGTTCATGAGAGGCCTCCTTTTAACAAAGCCTCCCATTAAACCACCTCCGGTGGCATGGGACTTGAACCTGGTTCTTGGTCAGCTTATGAAGCCGCCTTTTGAACCTTTGGCTACCACCTCCTTGAAATACCTTTCTTGGAAGGTCATCTTTCTCATTGCAATCACATCAGCATGTCGTATTAGTGAATTGCAAGCACTCATAGCTAATCCACCTTATACAAGGTTCCATCATGACAAGGTAGTCCTTAGGACTCATCCACACTTTATGCCTAAGTTAGTCTTGCCTTTTCACCTCAACCAGGAGGTCTACCTACCTGTCTTTTTTCCAGGACCTCATGCATCAAGTGCAGAGAGGAATCTTCATACCCTGGACCGTAAAAGAGCTCTGGCTTTTTACTTACAAAGGACACAGCAACATAGAAAGTCCTCTCAGCTCTTTGTTGCCTTTGATCCTTCTCATTTGGGACTACCAGTCTCCAAGAGAACACTATCTAACTGGATTGCCCAGTGCATTTCTTTCGCCTATCAGAGTAAGAACCTTTCTCCAGGACCAAGCAGGAAGTCAGTCCTCACATATGGGTGACGTCGGCGCCGACAGAGCCCCGTGCGGAGCATTTCCCCAGCTTTCAATAAAAGCCTTTGGGAATTGCAACGCGCATGCACGGTCCCCTTCCCGCCTAAGGGTTCCATCTTGCTCAGTCTTCTTTTTTCCGCGGAGCCCGACGGACGTAGTTCATTTTTCGCCGAGGAAAAAGTTGATTTCCCTGTTTTTTGTTCTTTACCTTAGGTTCGACGCCGGATCCTTTTCCCGCCTGGGCCCGATACGCCGGTATCGAGCCAACTCTCTCTCTTTTTCGGTTTTTGTCCTTTGTGACTAGCGTTCGCGCCATTTTTCTTTTTTCACTGGCAGCCCTGTCTTTTGACCTCGCAGGGGCCCTTTTTCCCCCGAAGGCTGCCAGCGGGTTTAAAAAGTGTGATCAGTGTAAGAAACTTATGTCTCTTACCGACACACATGACTGCTGCCTCCATTGCCTCGGACCTGATCATGACCTGATGATCTGTGGTCCATGTGTCAAAATGTCCTCGAAGGCGTTGAGGAGTCAGCAGCACCAGAAGGATAGGATCTTCTCTGACTCCGCGTCCGGCTGGGCCCGGACCTCGTCAGAGGCCTCGACGTCTCGGGACTCCGGCCCCGAGCAGCATCGGGGTTCCTCTGAGCGGGGGTGTCCTTCGCGGGAACAGCGCAGGAAGAAGAAACCCACGAGGGCGTCGTCGGTGGACGCTCCTGGTTCCTTGAGGGCCAGGTCGCATAGCCCCGATAGCCTTCCCGGGTCTTCGGAGTCGGAGAGGCCTGCCAAGCAACCTCGTCTCGAGATGGAGTCTCCTGGACACGTGAGTGCTGTACTCCTCGTGGACTCTCCTCCACGGGAGCCGCTGTCGGGGCCCGAGTCGGGGGCTGCTGGGTCTCCTGAGCTCGGACTCAGGTTGACGGCCTTGGAGAGCAGCCTCGCTGCCTTAATGGAACAGCAGCAGGCATTGATCGCCTTTCTCACCGGTGCATCTGCCCCGACCACCGGGACATCAACGTCCAAGTCGACCCCGGAGGCCGAGCTGATCCTCGAGTCTGTGCGGGCTCGAGTCGATCCTCGGCCACGGTCTCCCTCGGCCTCCCGTTCGGGACCGAGGTCATCGACGCCGGTACCCTCGGCGTCGGGGCGGATGGCATCGGTGCCCGCCCGACCGGAGCCGCTCGATTCCTCCTCCGAGGAGTCGGGCTAGGAGACGGAGGACGAAGAGTCACCGGACACCTTTTGGACTCGGTGTGTCCCATCGGACTCGCCGGAGTCCGAACCTCGGAGACGGTCCCCACCGGAGGATACCCGGTTCTCGGACTTCGTGCGGGATATGGCAAAGGCCTTGGCATTCCCCGCGGATCCTGAGGAGGAGCCTTGAGCCGAGGAGCTCGAGGCCCTCCAGTATGACTCTCCACCGAAGGAGGCCTTTACTGTATCGGTTCCTCCGATGCTGGAGCGGCTGCTCTTCCACATGTGGGAGACCCCAGCCTCGACGCCGTGTTAAGCAAGCGGGTCGATTCCATCTATCGAGTCCGCAAGAGCCCCTGGTTCCAAAAGGCACAATTACCGCACCACTCCATGGTTGTGGAATCGGCCATACATTGACTGAAAAGTCAGAAGATGCACTCCTCAGTGCCTCCTGGCAGGGAGGCCTGGAACCTGGATGCCCTCGGTAAGAAATGCTTCCAGGGCTCTATGCTTGCTTGCCGTGTCCAGACATACCAGCTCTACATGAGCATGTATCTCCGAGACCTGGCAAAGGAGATTGCCGGGTTCTCTGCTGGTCTCTCTGAGGAATCTTTGCAGAGGTTCCAGGCCTTGTCCACTGGTATTCGAGAGTGCTCGAAATTTATCTCTCGGGCAGCCTACGATGGCTTCGAGGCTTCGGCCCGAGTAGCCGGGGCCGGCATCGGTGCCCGCCGACAGGCTTGGCTACAGTCATCCGACCTCGAGCCATGGGTACAGGACAAGTTGGTCGATGTCCCCTGCCGGGGTGAAAACCTCTTTGGCAAGCCCATGGCTGAAAAGGCTGCAGAACTCGAGACCGAGACTCTGACCAGGACTAGGCTGTCCAGAAAAACCTCTGCCCCTTCTCAGAAAAAGAAGGGCTCGGGGAAAAAGACCTTTTACCCGAGGAAGTCATCTGCCTATAAACAATACCCTCATTATCAGGCCTCTGCAGCTCCCCAACAGGGTCAGCAGGCCAAGGGGCAGGGTCATGGCCCCGTAGGCAGAAGGCCCCCAAGTCACCAACACCGGCCCCTGCTCAGCAGGGTGGGGGTTTTCGACTCAGAAGGCATAGCCTCTTCTCCTCAGCTGGCTCACATCAGCACAGGAGGCCGGCTAGCCCACTTTGCCTACAGGTGGTCAGCCATCACATCAGTTACCTGGGTGCTCCATATAGTCCAAAAGGGCTATCTTCTCCATTTTCACCAGGTACCTCCCTCCTATTTTCCAGGGGAGCCTCCAAGACCCCCTCTGCACAGGGACCTACTCCTTCAGGAGTTAGCAAGTCTGCTAAAGGAACAGGCTGTGGAACCGGTGCCCCACCACCTGAGAGGTCACGGCTTTTATTCCAGGTACTTTCTGGTACCAAAAAGAACAGGAGGCCTCAGACCCATCCTAGACTTGCGCAACCTCAACAAGTTCCTGGAGAGGGAAAAGTTCAAGATGCTTACCTTTGGAATCCTGCTGCCCTACCTCCAGCAGGGAGATTGGCTAAGCTCCTTGGATCTAAAGGATGCTTATACTCACATCCTTATTCATCCAGACCACAGACAATGTCTCAGATTTGTTGTGGGAGGAAACCACTACCAGTACAGAGTACTACCCTTTGGCCTAACCTCCGCCCCCAGGATGTTCACCAAGTGCCTGGCGGTGGTGGCGGCCTACCTGAGGCTTCAAGGTCTTTTTGTGTTCCCCTACCTGGACGACTGGCTCATAAAGGGCCAGTCTTCCCAGGTGGCCAATCAAGCCACTCTTCGCACTGTGGCTCAGCTTCAGCACTTGGGTTTTGTCATAAACTTCGCAAAGTCCACTTTGCTTCCATCCCAGAACTTAGAATTCATAGGAGCAAGGCTGGACACTCTTCAGGCGAAGGCTTTTCTGCCAGTGGACAGAGCCCACAGGTTGATGGATCTAGCCAGACAGTTTCACAGCAATTCCCTGGTCTCCGCCAGGCAATTCCTGAGACTTCTCGGCCATATGGCTTCCAAGGTTCATGTAACCCCCAATGCCCGCCTGCTCAGTGGGGCCTTCGAACTCAGTGGCATCAAGCCACAGGAAGCCTTGCAGACTTAGTAAGAATATCCACCCTGCTCGTCTCCTCTCTGCAATGGTGGCTTCATCTTCCGAATCTGGTACTCGGAGTGGTTTTTCAATCCCCTCCGCATTCTCAAGTGCTGACGACAGATGCTTCTCTTCTAGGTTGGGGAGCGCATTGCCAAGGGGCATGTACTCAGGGTCTCTGGACCCCTTGGGAGGCTGCTCAGCAGATAAACTTCCTGGAGCTACGGGCGATACGCCTAGCTCTGAGAGCCTTCTCCCACCTCACATCTCACCAGTCTGTACTGGTCCAGACGGACAATCAAGTTGCCATGTTCTACGTGAACAAACAAGGGGGCACAGGCTCCTTCCTTCTCTGTCAGGAGGCACAGCGGCTGTGCTCTTGGGCCGTCAATCACGGAATCCTCCTCAAGGCTGTCTACCTCCCAGGTCAAGACAATTACCTGGCGGACAGACTGAGCAGGATCCTGCAACCACACGAATGGAGATTGAATCTGTTGGTGGTTCAGCAGATCTTTCTCAGGTGGGGCCTCCCCACCATGGATCTTTTCGCCAGTCCTCTGAACCGGCAACTCCCGAGATTCTGTTCCAGACAACCGCATCCTCTCTGAGTAGCAGTGGATGCCTTTCTGATTCCGTGGTCCCAAGGCCTACTGTATGCGTTTCCTCCCACGCCACTAGTGTCCCGTACACTGTTCAAAGTCCTCAAGGACGGGGCCTCCATGATTCTGATAGCCCCCAGGTGGCCGAGGCAACCCTGGTTCCCCCTTCTGCTACAACTGGCGGTGGACACTCCTCTTCCTCTGGGGATTCAACACGATCTCCTGTCTCAGGAACAGGGACCTCTCTTGCACCCCAACCTCCAGTCCCTTCATCTGATGGCCTGGCTGCTGAAAGGGTAGTCCTGGCTCCCCTACTACTGCCTAGAGAGGTGGAAGACGTAGTCTTAGCCTCTAGATGGCAATCCTCCAGGAAATCCTACGCTCTTAAGTGGCGTAGATTCTCCGCATGGTGTGCTCAGCACAACAAGAATCCCTTCTCGTGCTTGGTAGCGGTAGTATTGCAATATTTGCTTTATCTCTCCAATCTCGTCCTTAAGTCCAACTCTGTCAGGGTTCACCTCAGTGCTCTCTCAGCGCACCACTCGCCGGTGGATGGCAGGCCTCTTTCCAACCACCCTTTGGTGGCTCGTTTTCTCAGAGGCCTCCTCCTGCTTAAGCCTCCTTTGCGTCCACCAGCCCCTGAGTGGGATCTGAATGTGGTCTTACAGCGGATTACTTGTCCGCCCTTTGAACCTATGGCTACCTGCCCTCTCCGTTTTCTCTCCTGGAAAACCTTGTTTCTGGTAGCTCTTACCTCTGCTAGGCGAGTAAGTGAACTTCAGGCACTAGTGTCTGATCCCCCTTACACTAGGTTCTACAGGAATAGGGTAGTCTTACGGACTCACCCCAAGTTTCTCCCTAAGGTTGTCTCCCCTTTTCACCTCATTCAGGAGGTGGTTCTTCCGACCTTCTTTCCCAGGCCGCATGCCAACCGGGCTGAGATGGTCCTGCATACCCTGGACTGTAGGAGGGTGTTATCCTTCTACCTTGACCGTACGCGGAGCATTGGAGGGCTGTTCAGCTCTTCATTTCTTTTGACCCCAATAAGTTGGAGTTACCTGTCTCCAAGCGTACTTTGTCAATATGGGTCGCTGACTGTATCGCCTGGGCTTATGGGGCAGCCAGCCTCTCGTTGGAGGGACAAGTCCCGGCTCATCGTGTCAGAGCTAAGGCTGCGTCAGTGGCTCATCTCCACTCTGTTTCGTTGGCAGACATCTGCCGGGCCACTACTTCGTCTTCAAGCCAGACTTTTGCAGCCCATTACTGCCTTGAGAGGGAGTCCCACAGGGACAGTGCTTTCGGTCAGGCAGTACTCCATAATCTCTTTGGGGTTTAGGCAACTCCTACCCTCCGGCCCTGGTGTTGGGCTACCGGTCGGGGGCGTTCTCAGAGAAGATTCCTTCCTTACGTACTGACGAGCTCGAGGGAGCTCATTTTTTCGGCTTGAGGTCTCCGGTAGCCTTAAGCTGGGGAGTCCCATATGTGAGGACTGACTTCCTGCTTGGTCCTGGAGAAAGAGTAGTTACTCACCTGTAACAGGTGTTCTCCAGGAGCAGCAGGAATCAGTCCTCACAACCCTCCCTCCTCTCCTTGGATTTGCAGTCATATGATTTATTTTTGCTACTTTTTTTGCTGTCTTTTAGCTATGTCATCAGACTGAGCAAGATGGCACCCTTGGGCGGGAAGGGGACCGCGCATGCGCGCTGCAATTCCCAAAGGCTTTCTTTGAAAGCTGGGGAAATGCTCCGCACGGGGCTCCGTCGGCGCCGACGTCACCCATATGTGAGGACTGATTCCTGCTGCTCCTGGAGAACACCTGTTACAGGTGAGTAACTACTCTTTCTCTGGAGGGCCATGTCACAGCTCACAATGTGAGAGCCATGCCAGCCTCAGTGGCTCATCTGAACTCTGTGTCTATTGACGACATCTGTCGAGCAGCCACTTGGGCCTCGGTTCATACCTTCACAACCCATTACTGCTTGGACAAGGACTCCCGCCGGGATGCCTTGTTTGGTCAGGCTGTTCTCAAACACCTGTTCCATACTTAATCAACTCCTACCCACCATCCCTGATGGAATGCCAGAGATCCATGTGGGGAAGTGCAGCCCTGTCCCAGGGACACACAACTTCTGGGGTCTCTCCCTGGCATCTAAAGCTAGGGAGTCCCCATATGTGAAGACTCATTCCTGCTTGTTCCTGGAGATAGCACAGTTACTTACCTGTAACAGGTGATCTCTGGGAACAGCAGGAATAAGTCTTCACAACCCACCCACCTCCTCTAGGAGTTGTATCTCTCTATCTATTTTTCCTTTCCCTCTCTCTCTCTCTTTGTCTCAGCTTAAAACTCAACTGAGGAGAGACAGTTGGGAAAGGCGGGAAGGCAGCACGCAGGCGCTGTGGGATGCTCCCAAAGGCTTTCTGATTGGATGCTGGGGAGCGTTCCCGCGCAGGCTCCGTCGGTACCGACGATACCCATATGTGAAGACTTATTCCTGCTGTTCCCAGAGATCACCTGTTACATGTAAATAACTGTGCTTTACTGAAAGGGTGGTGAATGCTTGGAATGCTTTCCCAATGGAATTGGTAGGACAAATACAGTGACAGAATTCAAAATGGCATGGGACAGACAAAGTGGATCGCTTTATAGCAACAAGATAAAATCAAAATAAACATAACTCTCTCTTTTATCTCAACTAATAGCGGTGACCTATACTGAACGGTGGGCATGGGGAGGGGTGACTTGCATGAAGCGGCAGGTGCACCTCTCTTGTCGCCTTATTGGGCAGACTTGATGGATCATACTGGTCTTTTTCTACCATCATATACTATGTTACTATATATACAAGGTCATCTCCAAAGACCTTGGGATTCCTGTGTCTACAGCTCACAATGTTGTTAAGAAATTTTCTGGTCATGGAACTATCAAGAACCTCCTAGATCGTGGTGGAAACAGCAAAATTAATCCCCGAGGTCTTCAAAGGTTATAACATCTAAAGATCTTAAGGCTGACCTGAAGCAATCTGGAGTGGTGTTGTTAACCCACACCTTAAAACAAAGAAGGACTTCATGGGCAAAGGCCAAGGAGGACCTCATAACTAAAATACAGACATAAGGCACACCGTATCTTTGCCCAAACCCACCATGAGAAACTACAAAATTCTGTGGACAGACAAAACCAAACTTGAGTTCTTTGGCAATGCAGACCAGAGATACATTTACAGGTGAAGAAATGAAGCTTATAAGGAAAAACACATCTTTCCTACAGTTAAATATGGTGGAGGTTCCATAATGTTTTGGGGTTGTTTGCTGTCTCAGGAACTGTAGGCCTAGAACATATTAAAGAAATCATAAAGTCAGAGGACTACCAAGGTATTTTGGAGCAACATGGACAGAAGTACTTTGCCCCTACACACTACTGTTTTACTGGATTTTTGCAGACCAGATGCATGACCGTATATTTTTTAGCATTAAATCTCAGCTGCCAAATTATTGACCATTCTTCAAGCTTAGCTAGATCCCTCCTCATGTTATCTGCTCCTTCCTAGGTGTCTACTCTATTACAGATTTTTGTGTCACCCACAAAGAGGCAAACCTTACCTGATAGCCGTTCCGCAATATCACTAACAAAGATGTTAAAAAGAATCAGACCAAGGACAGATTTCTGCAGCACACCACTGGTAAAGGAAGCTTAAGGGAGATATGTCTACCCTCACTTACCCCTCTACAAGAGTGGGATGCTAGGTTCTCTGCTGGGCCCTGGAGCACCCCCTAGTATCTTAAAGATGCCATAACACTAGTGTGTGCTTTTCCATTTCACAGCACGCATACTAAGTTACTGCCTAAGGTAGTGTCAAATTTCTACCTATCCAATATATCATCCTTTCATCATTCTTTTTCAGGCCCCCTTCTAGCGAAGATGAATGTGCCTTGCACACCTTGGATTGCAATGACATTGAGCATTCTACTTTAAGCAGATTAAAGTACTTTGAATGTCCACCTAATATTTTTATTTCTTTTGACCCTAATAAGCCTTGGATTGCATTGTCGATTATACATTTTCTAATTGGATAGCAGAATCAATTTCTTTCACTTATGCCCAGGCCAACTTGGCCCTTGAAGGGCTTGTCAAGGTTCATAGTGACAGAGCCATAGGAGTTTCAGTGGTCTATCTAATATGAAGAAGTGCAGTGTCATGCACTTGGGAAGCAGAAGTCCAATGGAATTTTATGTGATGGGGGCGAGAAGTTGATCTGAACGGATGAGGAGGAGGACCTAAGAATGATTGTTTCTGAGGATCTCAAGGTGGTGAAGGCAGTGGCAAAAGTCAGAAGGATGCTGGGTTGCATACAGAGAGAAATTACCAGCAGAAAGTAAGAGGTACTAATGCTACTATACAAGTCACTGGTGAGGCCTCACTTGGAATATTGTGTTCAGTTTTGGAGACCATATCTCGCAAAGGATATAAAAAGACTGGAAATGGATCAGAGGAAGGCAACCAAAATTATTTGGAGCCTGCATCAGAAGACGTATGAGAAGAGACTTTAAGACCTATTATAAATATGTACACTCTGGAGGAGAGGAGGGACTGGGGAGATATGGTTCAGACCTTTAAATACTTAAAGAGCATTAATGAACAAACCAATCTCTTTCAAAGACTGGGAAGCTGTAAAACTAGAGGACATAACATGAAGCTGCAAGGGGGTAAACTGAAAGGCAAAATCAGGAAATACTTTTTCACTGAACGGGTGGTAGAAGCTTGGAATGCCCTCCCGATGGAAGAGGTGGGGGCAGATACAGTGGCAGAATTCAAAATGGCATGGGTCAGACACAGTGGATCCCTTTATAGCAACATGATAAACTCAAAATAAGCATAACTCTCTTTTGTATCTCAACAAATAGGGGTGACCTACATGGAGCTGTGGGTACACCCCTAAACATAGGCATGGGGAGGGGTTACCTGCACAGAGCGACAGGTGCACCTACTCTTACCGCCTTGCTGGGCAGACTAGATGGACCATACTGGTCTTTATCTGCCGTTATATGCAATGTTACTATGTTTTGCTCCTCAACAGAGATTAGCAAAGCTTCAGTATGGGCTTCTGGTCACAAACTAACATCAAACTATTGTCTGGAAAAGGGTTATTGATATGACACTAGTTTTAACCAGTCCGTCCAGAGTAATTTCTCAGGGTTCAGAATCTAGTCCTAGTCCTCTCCCCTCTTCCCCCCCCCCCCCCCCAACCCAGCCCTTTTATTTAAGCATAGGTTGTTTTCAAGAAAAAAAAGTGTATCTCCTCTGCTAGGTATCTTTCCTTAATGGTCATCTCCAAGATCTATAGTAAATAAGTCTTCTCCGACCCCTTAGAAGCTAGGGAATGTGATAAGGGGTGGAGAAGATTTACTTCAACTTCAAACTCTTGCTGGATGGTTTTCTTTGAATTGGTGTCTCTTTCACTCTGTTTTATCACACATCCAGAATGAGATCAAGTCCAATCCAGACTTTGGCTGTAGGTATTAAAATAGACGGGTTAGTATTCAAAAGCACATAGAAATATGAAGTCAGAAAAAGACCATATGGCCTATCCAGTCTGCCCTTCCATATCGACCCCTATAGTCCCTTTTTTTCCCTTTAGAGATCTTCTCTGTTGGTCCAGTGCTTTTTTGAATTCAGATATTGTCCTGTTCTCTGTTACTCCCACTGGGGACTGTTCCACACATCTACCATTCTTTCCATAAAGAAATATTTCCACATATTGGATTGTAAACAGAAGAAACAGGCAAAGAAGAAACCCTTGGAGGACAAAACTTGTTTCGGTCACTGAGGCCTTCATCAGAGGACTATGACCACTACAACATAAAAACATAAAAGGATTAACTGTAATCATAAAAAATGGGCAATAAAACAATAAAAACATGATAATAAAAACAATGTAATATAAATAAAATAATATAGAATTAAAAAGTGTACATATAATAATAAATAATAATAGATAAACATAATTACATAAAATCATATACAGATGTAAATAGCTGACGATAGGGAGACATATCATGAAGCAAAGTCAATAAAACTGTTGAACTTACCAATGGATGAATAAACAATCAGCATCTAGACAGTAGTTGTCATAGGCACTAGGTATCAACTAGGAGACAGAACCACAAACATTATTAGATCATAGTGAAAACAATGGGCAAAAATAGACAGTCAAATGACTCAAAAATAATCATAGAGGAGGAGGGAACAGGGAATGTGAGGACAATGTGTAAGAAACATCAAGTGCTAATGGTGGCCTGATTGGAGAAAGGGAAAGCATAACAATTTAACAAAAAGAGAACCATAATGGAGGAGATAGATTAAAAGTAATTAGAGATTGAAAATATAACTGGGTGGCCACGGGGACAGAAGGGCCATGAATTGCATTAATGTAGAAAGCATGACTGTGAACAGCTATATATTGAAGAGACAACCAACAAAAAAAATCATATAAGAGGTGACGCTACATGTTTAAAAATATAGATGCTGCATACAGTCCGCAGGGGGTAGCTCAAGTGAAATTTAAAATAATAAATAAGTAGTAAAAAAGAAAATACGATGCATAAAAATCAACATCATGCTACAGAGATTATTTTAAAAAAAGGGGGGAGGGGAGGGAAGGAGGGAGGGGAAGGGGGGAAAGAGGGAGGAAGGGTGGTGGTGTGGTTGTCTCTCTCAAAGCGTCATTTGATAATCCCAGCTTAAGAACACTGTGGTACAAACCTTATCAATACAAGAGATGCACGATTTTGTAATAAAACATATTGAACCACAAAAAATGACAGGAACCGACATGATAGATAAATAAATAATAAATAAAATGAAGTACTCTAAAACTTTACATAGTGAATAGCCATCACAGGTTTAAAACAAACAGAAATGAACAACATAATATATTAATTAAATGATAAGTTGATAAGCAGAAATGAGAGGATCCTTGATATTGTATTGTGCCTTGTAAGATAGAAATACACTAAGAAACCAAAAATCTGAAAAAAGCGTCACAAAACTGAAAAACTCTTTGAGCAAAGCAACCATCAGAAGCCAGCGTGCATCAAGATTCTAAAACAAACCAAATCACATCTATTAAAAACCGCCAGTAAAAAACTATAGAAAGTCATATCTAGTGCAAAGAATGAATTGAAAAAATCCTATATAGTTATAAGGATAAATTGCTATATTAGGTGAATGTGTTAGGAAGAGGAGAAAAAAGCCCATGGAGCCAGTTGGAGACATGTGCAACAAAAAGCTAAGGGGTATGTTTACTAAACGGCGGTAACGTTGCAGCTGCGACATTATCGTGTGATACGTGACGTTATCGCGCGATAATGGCGCATTACCGTGCGAGAACATCACGTATCGCGCGATAACGTCTCCAGCGGTGGTAAGGTGCGCAGAGGGTAGAGTAAGGCTCTCCAGAGGGCAGAGTATGGTTCCCCAGGGGCGGAGGTAAGGAGTCAATGGGCGGAGAGTGGGCAGGGAGAGGCTCCATGCACACTAACGCCGTGAAATGAAGGCCTGAAAAGTAGCGCCAGTGAAAACCTCGCGCTAAGCAGAGCTACTCAAATCCGGTCCTGTAGGTCCGCAACCCTGCAGGTTTTCGGGATATCCCTAATGAATATGCATGAGATATATATGCATTAGAGAGAGCCTGCCAACCTGACTGGTTTGTGCCCCTCCAGGGCTGGATTTGGAGACCCCTGCCTTACACCTCTGTCATTTAAGATTGTGAGTGGGCAAGGTACAGATGTCCTAGACATCAAAAGGGTAGATAGAATGTGTCACATTCCTCCTCGATTCTCACCACCACCAAAAAGTTGGACACACATGTGTGACCATTCTCCCTGCCCACACCAAGGCCTATGTGGCTGTCTTCCCACATAGCCTTTCATGCGGCACAGGCAGACAAAGGTGGCTTGCTTCAGTCAGCTGATCACTCTTCACTAGCGCTTGTAGTCCCCCACCGCTCATCCTTGTGACATGCATTGACCTATGTCGCCCTCAACAGCTATCCCCCTGTGCAGCTCCTGAGTACAGCATTCCATCTTACCCTCCATGCCACATACCTGCTGCTAGCCTTTTCCCCTATTGCCACACAAGCATGGTGCATCAGATATGGTTCCCACACATTGCACACAGCATGCACGTGACCAAAGATTTTGGGACATGCTCCACATTGGCATATCACAGGGACAACATGGGAGTCAGACGCCTACGCACATGGGCAGCCCCCACAACTGCGTGTGGAGACGGTCCATGTAAGATACCCATGTCTACCATGCATACACATAGTGATCTACACACATGTCCCATGCTTACGTCCACAGTCTGTCTGTAAGGGAGATACATGACCATTGTGATGTAGTAACAAAACTGTATGTAAAACTTATTTACAAAGGGTATTATATACCAACGCCCACATTTGACAGTTGTAAGTTACAGACAACTCTTGTTAGACAGTCATCTCATGTTTATATTGTAGATAGTTTTAGATAGCTGTAGATAGTTTCCCCAGTTGAAAAACAGGTTGTATCACCTGTTCAATGTAAGTGCATAACAGTTCCCTTGTTCTGCACAAACTGTTATCTGTAAACCGCACTGATTTTAAAGAGCGCGGTATATAAAAGCAATAAAATAACTAAAAACTAACATAAATAAATAAATGTTGGGTCCCGGAAGACAGGACAGCACAGGACACGTGTGTGGGCACCACAGGGGCCATCACACACTCCTGGGATGCCCATCAGGGGATGGCTGTCGAGATGCAGCGCCCCTACCCACCACATGCTGCATCTCGGCAGCCATCCACTGAATGGAACCTGCCAGCCACTGGATGGTGCGGTCCTGGGCCCGCAGGCATTGCACCATGCCGTCCATTGCCACATACTGGTCCTGTATGCACCTGCCACCACATATACACATGGTGCCAGGTGTCTGTGTGGTGGCATGTGCGTGGGCCCTGTCTGTGGCAATGGGTGGTGTAGCTACACCCAGACGGGCACCATCGCTACACACATGCAGCGGCTGGCAGGGACCCACAGTGCCCTGTGCTGTCCTGTGTTCCCTCCCCCCTCCCCCTAGCACCTCCCACACACCCTCGCCACCCTCCGCTCCCCTCCTCTTCCTCACCCCCAAAACATCAGACATACTCTCAACCTCCCCTCCCCTCCCACCCCACCCTCCACCCCCTCCATTTCCCCATCATCCTCTTCCGCCTCCGCCTCCTCCTCCTCCTCTGCCCCTCCTCCTCCTCCTCTGTTTGGGGTTGGACAGTGGGGCGTGTTGGTGTGTGCCCTGATGTGGAGGGGCCCTCGCCAGCAGGAGCATCCTCTGTGGTGGATGACAGTCATTAGCACACTATTATGTGAGTCACATACCACATGTACATAGTTTGGCCGCGCACAGGCTGGTGGGCCACTGTGACATTCTTTACTGAGCTGCAGAGGCCACAACACTCACCTCCACATTGTGACATTGCCCCCCTCTGGAGGTGGGCAAGGACCTCCGGGCAGTGCAGCCGCAACTCCCGACCCTTTCTCCGTAGGTCTTCTACCTAGGGGGGGGAAGCAATGGGAGGGTGCATTAATGACCATATATTTCTGGTGGGTGGCCAACACATATCACACATCTCTGTGTGCAGCATCGTGCTGCTCCTGCTCCTCTGGTCACTGTGTCCTCTACTAACTGTTGCCAGTGCCACCTGCATGTGTGGCTGTGGGTCTGGCCATGTGTGCAATGACACATATGTGTACTGTGCGTAACACCCTGGACACACCATAGCCTGTTCCTACACTCTCCTTGCATGACATGGCAGCACCATGCCAAGTGTGGTTTGGTCATGCTGGTGTTTAGGGAGGTCCTCCCTAACCCCCTGTGTGGTCTGGCAAACACATGTGTGTTTGCCTGACCTACACACATCAGCCGACACACCCGCCATGGCACCATGATATCCTACCACACATGGGTGATGTGTTCTAACATAGAGCGGAAGGTGGGTGGCCCTGTGCACCTTGCCAGGCACCAATACCATGACACTTGGCTTTAGACTATACCTCTATGGTCATGACTGGGGCCTCCTGTGATTAGGGCAGTTGTGGCTGACTACAACAGGAGCATGGCCCAACACACCTAGCTGGCCTATTAACATCTGTGCTTCTGTCTGGGGTTATGGCAGAGCTGTGCAACCCCAACAGGTGCATGTACCTTTACACCAGCATCTATAATGTTCCCCTGCAATCAGGTACGGGGCTCCTGGTGAGTGGGCAGATGTGTGACCAGAAACTGCATACACTTCAATGATATATGGATTTGTTTCAGACCTTCGTAATCAGGTCTCAGGGCTCCTGGGGGTGGGGTGGTTTACAGCACATCCACAGCTGCACCTGCCATACCATCAGGATCCATAACAGACATGTGTAATGGGGTCTGGGCCTCCGGGGAATAGGACAAATGTGTGACCAAACCCGGCATAACCTACCACAATATCTAGATGCCATACCCACCTTTGTAATCAGGTCTCAGGACTCCTGGGGGTAGGGTGTCTTAGCACACTTCATCAGCAACATACATCATATCACCAGGGTAACTGACAGAACACTTTCAGCAAGTCTCAGGACTCCTGGGGGTAGGGTGGATTATAACAAATCAACAGCAGCATAGACCATACCACCAGGGTGACTGACAGACCACTTTGATGGGGTCTCAGGACTCCTGGGGGTAGGATGGATTAGAACAAATCAACAGCAGCATAGACCATACCACCAGGGTGACTGACAGACCACTTTGAGCAGGTCTCAGGCCTCCTGAGGGTAGGGTGGATTATAAAACAGCAACAGCAGCACAGACCATACCACCGGGGTGACTGACAGACCACTTTGAGCAGGTCTCAGGCCTCCTGGGGGTAGGCTGGATTATAAAACAGCAACAGCAGCACAGACCATACCACCGGGGTGACTGACAGACCACTTTGAGCAGGTCTCAGGACTCCTGGGGTTAGGGCAGATGTTTTAACCTGCAAATGCACACACAACCATATCTCCAGGGTGACTGACAGCCCACTTTGATGGGGTCTCAGACCTCCTGGGGTAGGGTGGATTATAACACATCAACAGCAACATAACCATACCACCAGGGTGACTGACAGACCACTTTGATGGGGCCTCAGGACTCCTGGGGGTAGGGCAGATGTTTTAACCTGCAAATGCACACACAGCCATACCACCAGGGTGACTGACAGCCCACTTTGATGGGGTCTCAGGACTCCTGGGGGTAGGGGAGATGTTTTAACCTGCAAATGCACACACAACCATATTACCAGGGTGATTGACAGACCATTTGGAGCAGGTCTCAGGACCCCTAGGGTAAGGGAAGATGTGTGACCCTGCAACTGCAGAACCTACCATATCAGCATGATGTTTACCAGACCTCATTATGCACATTGGCAGGCTAACACTGGAAACAGTGCAAGCAGTGTGGGCTCAGTAAGGTGTAGGCAGCCACAACACACTGGATAGACAGACACACACTCCCACACCTATGCCGGCATTGTGCAAATATAGAGAATTTTGGCAGCCCTGGTCACCACACCAGTCCTGGGCACAGTGCAGGCATGGCTATGGTGCACAGTACTGTTGGGGTCACTCCCAGGGTTGATAAACACTGTCAGAAACCAAAACTGAAACACACTCCACAGATAAAAGAAAGGAGCTCTTTGCTCTCAGGGAACAAGTCCGTTCTCTAGAGGCTAGACTAGCAGACTTGGAAAACATAAGAAAGACAGGGAGGTACATAGACGAGACCTACAGGGATATAGTCCTGAAGTCCCACCTCCAGTCTGGCAGCATCCCTGTTGCCATGGAGGAGAGAGGTCACATGACAGGAGAGCATCACCCTGGTGTGGCAGGAAGTGATCCTGTAACTAGGACCTGTCCTTCAGGTGATGTAAAACCCCTCTCGCACCGAGGAAGTTTCTCCAGGGCCATGTGCCCATGAGGGAAGGGTTAGGACAGGCGTTATAGTTGGTGATTCGATCATTAGGCATGTAGATAGCTGGGTGGCTGGTGGACGTGAGGATCATCTGGTAACATGCCTGCCTGGTGCAAAGGTAGCGGACCTCACGCGCCACCTAGATAAGGTCTTAGATAGTGCTGGGGAGGAGTCTGCTGTCTTGGTACATGTCGGTACCAATGACATAGGAAAATGTGGTAGGGAGGTTCTGGAGGCTAAATTTAGTCTTTTACGTAGGAAGTTGAAATCCAGAACTTCCAGGGTAGCGTTCTCCGAAATGCTTCCTGTTCCACGTGCAGGACCCAAAAGGCAGGCAGAGCTCCGGAGTCTCAATGCGTGGATGAGACAATGGTGCAGAGATGAGGGTTTTGGATTTGTTAGGAACTGGGGAACATTCTGGGGAAAGGAGGGGCTCTTCCGAAGGAATGGGCTTCACCTTAACCGGGATGGAACCAGGCTGCTGGCATTAACCTTTAAAAAGGAGATAGAACAGCTTTTAAACTAGATAATAGGGGAAAACCGACAGTTGCCCAAGAGCGGATGGTTCGGAAGAATGTATCCTTGAAGGATACTACCAAAAGCAGAGAGGTTCCAAAAAAGCGTAAAGTAGCCCAAATGCCCTCGAGTATGGAGCAGACAGAGCTTAAAGATCCCAAATTACCCATGTCTACCAATAGCCAAATTAATATGAATAAAATACAGTCTCTAAAATGCTTGTATGCAAATGCTAGAAGTCTAAAAAATAAGATGGGAGAGTTAGAATATATAGCACTAAATGGGAGGTTAGATATGATTGGAATATCAGAGACATGGTGGAAAGAGGACAACCAGTGGGACACTGTGATACCTGGGTACAAACTATATTGTAATGATAGAGCTCATCAAATTGGTGGAGGGGTTGCGCTCTATGTTAGAGAGGGCATTGAGTCAGAAAGGATTAAAGTTTTGCAGGAAGCAAAATTTGCTGTAGAATCTCTATGGATTGAAATTCCATGTAAAAAGGGGAAGGCGATGGCAGTGGGGGTGTACTATCGACCGCCTGGCCAGAATGAACAAATGGATGATGAAATGTTCAAAGAAATCAAGGAAGCTAACAAAAGTTACAGCGTGGTAATAATAATGATTGATTTCAATTACCCCGGTATCGACTGGGTCAGTGTCACAGCAGGACATGCTAGGGAGATAAAGTTCCTAGATGACATAAATGACTGCTTCTTGGAGCAGCTGGTTCATGAACCGACCAGAGGGGAAGCCATATTAGACCTAGTCCTTAGTGGAACACCAGATCTAGTGCAAGAGATAAGGGTGTTGGGGCCACTTGGCAATAGTGATCATAGCATGATCGCCTTTGATTTAATTAGTGGTGGAGGGATAGTAAGGAAATCCACAGTACTACCTTTTAATTTTCGAAAGGGAGACTATGATAAAATGAGGAAAATAGTTAAGAAAAAACTAAAAGGAGCAGTTGCAAAGGTTAAAGACTTACATCAAGCTTGGGTGTTGTTTAAAAATACTATCTTGGAAGCCCAGACCAGCTGTATTCCACGCTTTAAGAAAAGTGGAAGGAAGTCCAAAAAACTGCCAGCATAGTTTAAAGGTGAGGTCAGAGTGGCTGTTGTTGCCAAAACAGCATCTTTCAGGAAATGGAAAAAAGAGCCAAACGACGAAACCTGGAAACAGCACAAGCACTGGCAGGTCAAATGCAAGGCATTGATAAAGCAGGCGAAGGGAGAATTTGAGAAGAAGCTTGCTGCAGAAGCAAAAACGTAAAATAAAGATTTTTTTCAAGTACATTCGTAGCAAAAAACCTGTGAGAGAGTCAGTTGGTCCATTAGATGATAGAGGAGTTAAAGGGGCACTAAGAGGCGACAAGGCGATAGCGGAGAGACTGAATGAATTCTTTGCTTCGGTCTTTACTGAGGAAAATGTAGGGATGTTACCCATGACTGAAGTGGTATTTAAAGGTGCGGAAGAATTGAAGGAAATATCGATACATCGGGAAGATGTATTAGAACTATTAGATAAACTGAAGAGTAGCAAATCACCTGGGCCGGATGGTATACATCCAAGGGTGTTGAAAGAACTGAAATATGAGATTGCAGACCTGCTATTAGTAATCTGTGAAATATCATTAAAATCATCTCTAATACCTGAAGATTGGAGGATCGCCAATGTAACGCCAATTTTTAAAAAGGGTTCCAGGGGTGATCCGGGAAACTACAGACCGGTGAGCCTCACGTCAGTACCGGGAAAAATGGTAGAAAACCATCATAAAGAATAAAATTTCTCAGCATGTAGATAGTCATGGCCTAATGGGAGACAGCCAACATGGCTTTAGACAAGGAAGATCTTGTCTTAGTAATGTTTTTTTGAAAGTGTGAATAAACAGCTGGAGAAAGGTGAGTCAGTTGATATAGTGTATCTGGACTTTCAGAAAGCCATTGACAAGGTCCCTCATCAGAGACCTTTGGCAAAACTAAAGAGTCATGGGATAGGAGGCAGTGTACTACTGTGGATCAGGAACTGGTTAAAAGATAGAAAGCAGAGGGCATTAGGAACCACCAACCAGGAAAAAGATTTAGGCGTCATTGTGGATAACATGTTAAAACCCTCGGCCCAGTGTGCAGCAGCAGCCAAGAGAGCAAATAGAATGCTAAATATCATAAGGAAAGGAATAGAAAATAAAACAAAAGATATTATAATGCCTCTATACCGTTCCCTGGTGAGACCGCACCTTGAATATTGTGTGCAGTTCTGGTCGCCGTATCTTAAAAAGGATATAGCGTTATTAGAAAAGGTTCAGAGAAGAGCCACCAAAATGGTAAAGGGGATGGAAGGATACTCCTATGAAGAAAGGCTAAAAAGGTTAGGGCTCTTTAACCTGGAATAGAGACGGCTGAGGGGAGATATGATAGAAGTCTATAAATTAATGAATGGAGTGGAACGGGTAAACGTAGATCGATTGTTTACGTTATCAGAATATAGAAAGACTAGGGGACATGCAATGAAGCTACAGGGTAAACTATTTAAGACTAATAAAAGAAAATATTTTTTCACTCAACGTGTAATCAAACTCTGGAATTTGTTACCGGAGGATGTAGTAAAGGCTGTTAGTGTAGCTGGTTTTAAAAAAGGTTTGGACAAGTTCCTGGAGGAAAGGTCCATAAACCATTATTAAGAAGGGACCCAGGATATCAATGCTTGACCCAGTACAAGCATTGCGGAACCTGTGTCTTTTGGCGAAACTGCTAGGTACGTATGACCTAGCTTGGCCATTGTTGGAAACAGGATACTGGGCTTGATGGACCTTGGTCTGACCCAGCATGGCATATCTTATGTTCTTATGTTGCTATGATGCAGCTCTATCAGCAAATTGTGCTTAACTTAGGAATTGCTATCTGCTATTAATCATAGCAACCTTTTGATATATGTGTAAAGTATTCCCAGGTTTAGGGCGGCATTGCTAAGGTATGCAAGTGCTAGTATTGGGAGATGTTGCTGCACGCAGGGCCCAACAGCCTGACCCTCCATGAGGCTTTGGATAGTGGAGCCTGTGGGTGCGGGTGTTTCTGCCCCTGTTGGCCGCTGCTCTAGGGCAGAGGTTCCCAACTCTAGTCCTGTTGGGCCAAACACTGTTCGGGTTTTTATGCTGCCCCTAATGAATATGCATGAGATACATTTGCATACCATGGGGGCGGCACATACAAATGCAGCACAGGCATTTTTATTAGAGACAGCATGAAACCTGAATGGTGTTTGGCCCTCCAGGACTGCAGTTGGGAAACTCTGCTCTGGGTGTTGCACATGTTTATGGTGTCTGTGCTCTGTAGGGTTAAATATAGGCGTTTCAGGCATGTTTATGTTATCTGCACTAAAGGTTCCGTCTTTATTACCACGGTTTAGTACTGGGTAAAATATGGGGACTGGGTTGGCAGGAGCCACAGCTGGGACTTGAAGTTGTGACCTTCTGCTCCTGAACACACTGGCTGTGTGTACTGCACCACACTGTTGCCACAGGGACAGTTCATTCCCTGGGGGTACCATGACTTTAAGTCAGACAGACCCTGTCTGTTGCAGTGCACGGTACCCACCTAAACGGGGCTAGGCCATGGTCTGCTGTGGGCAGATGCCACTGCCCCCTCTGCCACCAGCACCCCTCCGCCACCATGCTGCCATGCCATTATGCCGGTGGTACTGGTGGTGCACAGTCCCAGGCCATCCAGTATGCTGGTAGGCAGCTGCCTATGGTGTGGGTTCTAGGGTAGGGGTGCCTACATGGACATGCACGCTTCCCCCCCAGCACCGCCTGCCAATGTTCTGTGCCCTTGGGGGTACCTGCTGGGTACTATCCCCTGTGACACTGTGAGAAACACACTCGTGCCCATGTTGGGCTCTCATCAGTTGCTGTCTGTCTGCTCTACAGTTTCAGCATTCCTGTGTGCCACCTAGGCATCTGCCTAGTCCGCCCTGTGCCCCAGCTGCACCACAACATGTGCCGCCTGCAGCCCTCTGTATCCCATTTCCAGCATCTGTACAGTTGCCCTTTCCTACATGCCCACCCTGCTGTTGGGGGACATATGCATGCCATAAGAAACCTGCCCAATATAAAGGGAAAACCCTGATCAGTGCTATTTCAATGTGGGATCATTCACCTTGTAGGGGGACAGAGCATAGACCCTTCCAAGCATGATATCTTTTTTTTTTTTAGCTTTCTCAGTAGTGTTTCTTTATGTTTCTCATTAATATCACTATTGGCCAGCTTGGTTATGGGGATTTTAAATTTGGTTCCGGTCATTTTCTATGTTTATTTGCTTTTTTGTTCCGTGCACATGTATCACAACTATCACTTTTTCTAGGTTTCCCTGGCTTTGCTGTACATTGCTGACGGAGATGGTTTCTCTTTCCTGCAAATGTGCCTTAACGAGAGGGTTTCACTGGCGTTAGTGTTCAGACCCGGATTCCACAGCGTTAGTGTGCCTGGAGCCTCTCCCCTCCCACCTTCCACCCATTGACCCCTTCTCTCCACCCTCTGGGAAGCCTTACTCCGCCCTTTAGAGCTGGATTTCACGGCGTTAAGGTGCCTTAACGCTGCAGACGCGTTATCATGCGATAATGCCACCGCTGCGATGTTAGCGCCGTTTAGTAAACATACCCCATAGTCTCTCTTATTCATAACAACAATGGCCCAGTTTAATGACAAGTCTGAAGTCTTTGTCCGCCAGTTTAATGACAAGTCCGAAATCTGTTTTTAATTCTCTGATGGCCTGTTGCTGTTCACAAGTTATATTATGGAAAGTGTGGCAGGGCTTAAGGACCTGGAAGATAAGCCCTGCAGGTGGGGTGTTTTCCTTATTCACATATTGGATTGTGACAGCTACTATCCAGATAAGTGTCTATCCATGAATTTTCAGTGGTACTATCCATATAGTGCAGCTAAAATTTCTTACATTATCTATAGATAGGCGGCGTTATACATCCACTATCCTTAGCTGATGTTGAGAAGAACTACAGAGAGCTGTATAGATTAGCATTTTGCTAGATTTCCTAACTGTGCCTGCTCTGACTTTTTCATTTATTGCTATTTATTTTTTTGTGTGAGTTGTGTGTGCATTTGTATTTATTTATTTGTATATATTTGTAATTTGCTCTGCTTTTTTGGAATCTGGGCTTCAGTCCTAAATGCTGCTTTCTGCTTACATTCTAGGTCTTTGCTGAATCTGCTAGTTTTCAGTGTAACTTTCTCTCTCCTCCTATTCCCTAAATAGAACATTTGCCCTTGTCACCATTACTGAACTTAGCTCATTCCTTCTGATCTACTGATTTTTTTTGTCCCTCCCTCCCTCCCTGCCATCGCTCATCTACCCTATGGTCTGAATTTCATATATAGCCTTCCTTTGCTTCATTAACAGCATTATTCCCTGCTGCTTTCCAAACCACTGGAACGTCTTCTGCTGCCTTACTGAATCATATCATATCATATCCACTCATATCCATACATCCTCTTCCCCATTCACGGCCATCGCTCCATACTTCTTTTTCCTCTTGATGCTAACTCTCCCCAGTCTTTTCCCGTCATTTACACAATTTCTAATTCCAAGTCCAGATCTCCAGCTTTCTATTTTCTCCACCTCTCCAGCCATTTTGTCCTCTACCTTATCATTTGCTCTTGAGCGTCAACATTTTCTTCCTCTCATTCACCCATCTCCACTCTGTCTGATAGTACCCTTCCCTCGTCACCATTGTACATCCTGTTCTCTTCCCCATACTCTCCTCCTCCTATAGCTCTCATCTGGAGATATCAGTCCCAATCCTGGTGACCCTAGGCATCTCTCACACTCTCTGCACAGATCCAACTGCAATCCCTTTAATCTTATTCATATCCCTCTCCTTTCTTCATCTTCTGTTCCTTTCTATGTGCCCTGTAGAATGTACATTCTGACTCCAACAAACTTATCTACATTCACAATATCTTTTTCTCCATTTCTCTTTATCTTACTTTAACGGAGACTTGGCTTCTTCCTGAAGATTCTGCTTCAGTTGCTGCCCTTTGTCATGAAGACTGCCTTTTCTCCCATATACTCCCCTAGTTGACTGCAGTGGTGGTGTTTGGTTGCCACTCTCTCCTTCCTGTAGGTTTCAACCTCTTCTTCCAGTTTCACTCTATTTCTTCCTTTGAAGTCCATGTTCTCTGCTTAATTCCACTACCTCTCTGGGTAGCTGTCATTTATCAACACCCTGACAAGTCCACTTTTTCTTATCTTACTGACTTTGATTCCTGACTTTCCTTCTTGAACCATCTTCCCCTTCCCTCATTCTTGGGGAACTTAACATTCATGTTGTAAAACTCCCCAGACTCTTATGTCATAAAGCTCCTCGCCTTAAACTCCTCATTCAACCTCCAGCTGTGTTCTACTGCCCTTATGAAATAGCATGGTGACTGTCTTGACCTTGTAAGAGTCAGGAAGGAGAGAGGATGGTAGGGAGTTTTGCTTGGTCCAACTGGCTTTGTTTGGGGGGGTTCAGGGAGGATTCATGGGGTATGGCTTTGTTTGGAGGGTGATTTAAGGGAGATGTAAGGTGAATATAGGAGGGTGGTCAGAGGAGTGAGGTGCATTCTGCATGTGGGAGGGAAGACCATAGGAGGGATGTGGAGGTAGTGGTGCCGTGCTGTTGACTTTGACACCTGCCCCTTATTAGTGACTTCTCAAGTCTAAACTGTGAGCTGCACTTGAGCATGCTTTGAGACAGATTGGGGGGATATTTTTTAAATCTAGATGCCTCTTCCCATTGTAAAATAGGACATTTCTGGGGAATGCCCAAACCATGCCACCACCACTCCACTATCACCATTCCTTTAAATCTCTGCATCTTGATGGAAATACCTATCCAAATATAATTTTGGTTAAAATCGCTTTTTGGACATTTATGCAATCTGTACTTGTAAGTGTTGCTATTTACATGTCTAGATGCTTCTAAAATGACCTCCATAGCATATTACTTGTTATGCTGTATTATTCCCTTTGGTATATATTGTGCTGGAGGATTCAAGAAAAATCATTTAACTGTAATGCTTGAAATTTAAAGCAAATGACACGGACTTCTATTTTATAAATATTATTCATTTTCAAAATATTGAACATCAAATTTTAGATTTGAATCTGTATTCTTGATAAACACTCAACAAAAAAGTATGTCCAATTCTACTGAAAAAAATAAAGACCGATGACTACAATTTTGGAGGCCCTTCTTCCAAAGATTATATATATATTGTGTGTAGCGTATTCAGACTTTGCTGTTTCTTTGAGTACTTGGATTAGTAGTAACAACTGCATCCTATTATTTTTTTTTTAACGGTCCACCAACGTGAAAGAATGCAGCTGGGCTTTATTCACATCTTAATCTCTGGATCTTTATCAATTTGTGAACCCTAAAAGGTCTCTGTAGGATTGATGCATTAAAGTGTGCTGTGTCTAATGCATTGGTTGACTATGGCTTTAGTGCAGATCATTGATGTGCTAAAATTACTTCTAGTGCAAGAAAGGTTTTATCAGCTAATAGGTAAAGTAGTAATCTAATTTTAACACACTTTGCTTGCTAATGCATGATAATAATTTGGGTGTGGAATTATTTTTGATGCAGGCAAGTACACTAATAATTATTGCTCTTTTTTACTTTGTTTTAGTGCTGAACATTTTTTTAAATCCTGTGGTGAAGGAAAGTTTTAGGGGGGATATATTCAGCGGTGGCTAGCTGTTCTAACACAGCTGGGTGCTGAAACTTAAATCTGGATTTTCAATGTCCCAGTCAAATCTGACCCTGGCATTGAATATCTGGGTTGTCCGGGTTGACAGGAATCTAACTGGGCAGTGGTGATATTCAGCCACTGCCTGGTTAGCTTCCACAGCAAAAGTTAGGCCAACCTTTGCTGCACCGTGCTTTCACCACTTTCCCATAACTGGCCAATGGCTGAATATCGCCACTGCCCGTTTATGGCTGGGTGCCACTCCAGAACATGCAGCGGCGGTAGCCAGAGATGTTTAATGGCACTAACCATATTAGTGCTGCTGAATGTCCCAGATAGAGGGATTAACATGGTTAGCAGGCTTTTTAATATTGGACCCTTTATTTCTATTTATTGCAATGGGGAGGGGTTGCTGGAGAAGTGCTGGACATTCAGGAAGTATGAGGTGCCTGCTGTTGTCTTAATTTTAATTATTGCCTTTGGATGGAAGTGCTGACATATTTATAATTTTAATGGTTATATGTTAGAATGTGATTATGGCTCTCTTTGTTCACCATTTGATTGGTCATTGGACCAAGAAAATGGTATATAACAAGTTTAGATAGTAAATAATCTCCACCAACACACCTAGGATTCTGAAATTGAGGACTCCTGATACAAGATTCTCAATTTGTTGACCCACTGACCTGGGACTCCTTGACCAGCCTTTTTTTAGGGATTCCAACACATTAAAGAACTGAATCTGGGACTTCCATACCTGAACAACCTGAGTCTAGAACTCAACCTTGCCTTATGTTCCCATTCCCTAAGGGGGTTATTCTGTCCCCCGAACAGCGGGGATGGACGTCGGTTGTACGGGGAAGTTAGATGGGGCGGGGAGGGGGCGGATCGGGGGCTGCGATTCTAATGTCAGCCCTGTACATCCAGGACCGGCGACTTGTATGAGGAAGTTATTCCAACTCCTAGGTGGAATAATTTCCCTGGACGCAGTGGATCGGCGGGCCCTGGGTGCGGATGGGGCAAGGAGGCCGAGGACATTCCCTGCAGCCTGACCCTGGCCGTAAGTGGCCAGATGGGGGGTTGGGGTGTGGGGAATGAGCTGCAGGAGTCGGTGGCTGGGGTCATGGCTTTTAAATGGAGCCACGGTGCCATGGCAACTGGACGCCATGGCGCCACGGCTCTATTTAAAAACCCTGACTGAGTTAGTCGGGCATGTCCTGTACGTGCAGGCTGGGCTGAATCGCAGTCCCGGCCTGCACATACAGGACTGTTCGTGATTCTGATCCTGTGGGGCTAGACGTGCCCCGCGGGATCAGAATCACGACGCCCTCTCTACATCCAGTTCAGACCAGATGTACAGAGGGCTTTGGCATCTGGGACGGAATTGGGCTATAAGCGTATCCACTATGACCCTCCACTCACTTAACATCTCCTTCCACCCACCCTTTCTTTAACCTACCCCAATTACTTAACCCTCAACCCACCCACCTACATTGAATCACTAACGATTCCACTCAAAACCCATCTACTTCTCTATTCACTAACCGACCCACCTACCCTATGCCAGCACCCACTCACCTATCCACTACTTGCTGTTTCAGTAAGCCCCCACTCTCAATTTAGGAACTCTACAGGACTCCATATACTTATGTTGTGTCATGACTCATTTCTTCCCTTCTGACCATGATGAAACTTGTCAGTTCATTGGATGTCATTGACTTAAGCTTAACTATTGTCGGAGAAGAAATGGTCTTACCAGGTGTCCCTGATAGTTACTAGGAATAGGAGTGATGCCCATTCGCTGTTGCTCTGCATGCGGCAAATTCCAAAGTGATATTGGTGACTCCTAGTGGAATCTTACAGTACTCCAGGATTTTTAGTTATGGTAAGCATGCCTGTTCTGACATGACATTTGCACATATATCCGAATCTACATGTGTAAATGTTGGTTTAGATATGAGGATTTTTCTAAAATATTTCTGTATCTCCATAGCACTTAACAATCTAACTTATTGAGGCTATGGAAGGTGGATTTGCATAAGATTACAAGCAGCTTTAAAGGGACTGGATTCCCAGCCTGCTGCCCTAATCACAAGGCTGCTTCTCTACTCCAAGGTGGCAATGTGTTTTCTATCTATTCTGTCATACTGAAATGTGTTTATTAAGTAGCAGAGATGAGGGACATTTTTTTTTATATCTATACATAAGTTTAAAGCAGTTATTATATTAATGTAGTATTTCCTGCAGTAAAAAAATTGTTTAAATGATGTTTCTCAGTTTTTGGCCTTCATTCTGTCAGACACAAAAGACTCATCAAATTGTATGTATAGGAGGTTTTGTGTGAGAATGTTCTCCCTCATCATTACTTTGAAACTATGATGGCTAGAGTATGAAAGTTTGGAGGATTGGAGGAACATAGAAAAACCTTTGTCTTTTCAGGTTTCTATGGTTGGAGAATGAGTTGGAGAGGTAACACCAGTAGATAAAACTGTGCAGAGCACATTGAACTATTTATTTATTTATTTTATTTATTTACAGTTCTTATATACCGCACTTTTGGTACCAGCGCGGTTTACAGTTAACAAAATTTTGCATTGGAACAATCCTTTGCTTACATTATAACAGGGTCAAAACTTGGAGAACAGGGGGAACTATATACAAATTATATACAAACAGAGTTTTATCTGTGGCTAATTTACAGTACAGGTTACATTGGGATCATGATTTTGGGTGTGCAGAGAGTTTAGATCATGATCTGACAGTACTAAGTTGTTGGGATGTCTGAGGCTGTGTGGGTGATTTGAGAGATGGATGGAGGGGGTGTAGTGCTGGGGCCTAAAAGGTGAAGACAGAATAGGTAGTGTTTAAGGGTCTTCCTAAATTGAGAGAGTTCTTTTATTGATCGGATATGTGGAGGGAGATTGTTCCAGCAGGTTGGTGCGAATAAGGTGAAGGCCCTGTCTCTGGTTGCTTGATTACATTTAGTGTACTCTTTTGGTACAACGAGAGTATTAGCGGCTGCGGATCTTCTTAACCTGTTTGTGGGGGTGTTGATAAGAAGTGAGGAGAGGGAGGGTGGGGCTATTTGATTGATTGCTTTAAAGGACAGTAATAGCGCTTTGTAAGTTATCCTGGCTTGTAGGGGTAGCCAGTGAAGATCTGTTAGTATGGGGGTGATGTGGTCTCTTCTGGATGTACAGCAGAGGATGCGGGCTGCTGAGTTTATTGCCAATTGAAGTGGGTTGAGGGTGCTCTTGGGTAGACCATGCAGGATGACGTTGGCATAGTCAAAATGTGGCGTTACAAGGGATTGGAAGATTGTTCTGAAGCCATTCGGGGAGAGTAGAGGTCTTAATGGTTTCAGAGTTCTTATTTTGTTGTATACGGATTTGGCAGTCTGCTTTATGTGATCTTTGAAGGTCAATTCTTGATCTATGATGACTCCCAGGTAGCGAATCGAAGATTTACACGGAAGTTCCGCATCTCTCACCTTTAATGTTGTGGGGGGTGAGAATTTCTTATTTCTGGTTACGAATAAGACTTCAGTTTTCTTGAAGTTTATTCGTAGGTTCTGGGATAGGAGCCAGTCTGTAATCGCGTTGAAGCAAGAGATTATTGGAGAGAAGTCAGGGGCATCAATTTTTATTGGAGTGAATATGAGAACATCATCTGCATAGATCAGACTGGAAGCGTTGAATGCTCTGATGATTTCACAGATTGGTTGCATATATATGTTAAATAGTAAAGCTGATAAGGAAGATCCTTGGGGAACACCTTGTTGTTGGTGGAAGGGATCGGATGTTGAGGATCCTATCCTGACCTGTTGCCAGCGGTTAGTTAGGTATGATCTACACCATTCCCAAGCTGATCCTTGAACTCCCTTTTCTTGAAGGCGGTGTAGCAGTTGAACATGGTTAACCGAGTCAAAAGCTGCCGAGATATCCAGGAAGATAAGTATGAACCCATTTTCAATTTTGTCGATCCCTCTTGATAAGGTGTTGAAGAGTAATGTGAGTAGGGTCTCTATGCCGTGGGACTCACGGAACCCATGTTGGCAGGGGTCAAGAGGGGCTGAAATATCAATATGCTGCTGCAATTGAATTTGTACCACCTTCTCTATGATTTTGGCTAGAAGGGGTATACTTGAAATTGGACGATATGATTCCGTTTTTGCTGGGTCGAGTTTATTGTTTTTCAGGAGAGGTCGTATTGAAGTTTGCTTGAGAGATGTTGGGAATGATCCGGTTGTGAAGGAAAGTTGCATGATAATGGCAAGTGTGGGGCTTAGTTCAGCACGCAGCGCTCTGATCCAGTAAGCAGGGCATGGATCATTTGGGGCAGTGGTGGTATTCAAGGTAGCAATAAGGTCAGTGATAGATCTCACTGTAGGGGTGACAAAATTTTTTAGAGGCTGTGTAATTGAAACAGGGTTGGGTATACAACTTGGTGTTGATTTTGTGATAATGGATTTTGATTGAAGATAGTCTGCCAAAGACTGAGGCTGAATTGGAATTGTCTGATTGGAAGATGGTGCCTTTGTTAGGGATTTAGCAATGTTAAAGAGGTCTCGTGGTTTGTTTAATGATCGGAGAAGGGTTTCTGTATGATGTTCTCTCATCTTTCCAGCTATTTTCTCCCGGTGTATCTTTAGGGCATTTTCGTAATCCTTTTGGTCGGATGGAGATCTTGATCTACGCCATTTTCGCTCTTGTTTTCTTAGTTTCTGGAGGGACAGTCGTAATTCAGCCGAGAACCATGGTTTTGAGCTTCTACTCTTTGGTGATGTGCTGGATGCTGGTGGTTTCCTCGAAGAAGGTAGCTTTGAAGAGGAATTCAGCGTGGTGTACCAATTGTTGATCAGCTCATCCAAGTTGTTGGTTGGTAGACGAAGAGTTGGAAGCGTACGGCTGATGAAGTCATCCTTATCGAGCGTTTTGAAGCGGATTGTTGATCCTGATGGGATTGTATTTGTCTGTGTTGTTGGTCTACTGTTTTGTAGATATGGGACTTGAAAGGATATCAAGTTATGATCAGACCACGGGACAGGGGTAAGTAATAGGTTAAAGTTGGTGATTGCTGTATAATAGGGCGCAAAAATGAGGTCAAGGGTGTTACCCTTGAGGTGCGTAGGGGAGCTGACTAGTTGTGAGTAGTTAAGCTCGGTCATGGCATCTAGGAATGTGGTAGAGTGACTATGGTGAAGAGAGGTGAGGTTAAAGTCACCCATTAGCCAGTTGGATTTGTGTGGGCTTTCTGGGTTGCATGCAAGCTCTATTATACTAGATAGGTCTTCTGGTGGTGAGGAAGGAGCTCTATATATGAGATTTAGGATGATATGTTTGTTAGCTATGGTAACTAAGTCCATGTGTGCGGTACTCCTAGAGGAAAGTAGATCAAATTGAAGGTTAGTTCTAGAAAGAATGAGTACTCCCCCTCCCCTTCGGCCTGTTCTGTGGTAGGTATGTATCGAGTATGCTGGAGGAATGAATTGGTTTATGAGGACATTGTCTGTGTCTGCTAGCCATGATTCTGTGACCAGGAGGATGTCTAAATTCAATTTTGTGATAAGATCTGTAATGGCTGGCCACTTTTTACGTACTGAGCGAGCGTTGATGAGTGCGCAATTTAGGTTAGTGTGTGAGGGAGTAGGGTTGGGTTTGGAGCTACTAGTAGTTTTAAGGGAGATATATAGCAGGTGAGAGTGCCTAATATGGTGTGGCTGTTGTGCTGAGTGATGGTAGGAGGAATGATACCTTCTTCCTAGCCCGTGCAATATGGGGATATTGTTTGTGGTGGGAGATAGAGCTGCTGTATTTCGAGTGGTGTTAGTTAGTAGATAGATGCTAACTAATGCAAGTAGAGAGATAGCCATGGTTATAGCAATGGAAGGATACAATGTAGGGTAATATAGGTTGGAGGAAACAGTAAACGCCGCTTGACTGGTTAGGATACTACACCAGTGGCAATAGGCAAACAATTGTATAATAACAAGGCCTTGCTAAGAGGAACAATGTACTCTGTTAACAAGATACAGTTGTAAAACTCAATTCAAGAGGATCTGTTTGTAACAAAGTATCAAACTGTGAGATGCTAACGGGTATATTTATAACTATTGTTACCTTACAGATAGAGTAGCAGTAGCTAAGCTAGGATAGATGTTGGGTAAGTCTGAGTCTTAGGCTATCTGTTTGGTACTTTTCCTGAGGAGGGAGAGTTGTTTTCTTTCGGGTGAGAGTTCTGGTTTCGCTGGTGTAGTTGCTGAAGTGTCACTGCCAGTTAAGTTCTCAACACAGACTGACTGGAGTTGGTTGATGCGGAGGAGCAACTCTTCAGCCTTGCTCTTACGGTCCACGCCAAACTATGTAAAATGGGAATCTATGAGAGTTATGTTGGCAGTTAAAAGAAAGAGGAGGTAGAACTGAAGCTTTTTAGAACGTTTGATCATCTTATTAGCTCAGTCAATTCACCTTAAACATAAAAATGTCTCTGAAAATTCACTGATGTGGTTCAAACTGGGCCCTATTGACAATTACCTTGGTGCAGTAAGAGTGAGATCATTAGTAAGCAGGGCTGGTCCATCCATTGAGCGAGAATGTTTTTTGCACAGGGCCCCGCGTTTCAGGGGGCCCCGTGCAAAAAACTTTCTGATCTAAAAGTAAAATTAAAAAAAAAAAAAAAGTTGTCTGCTGCCGCTTCCGGGGCCGCTGCGGCAGAATCGAGTGTGCCGCGGGGGCCCCCCTGCCCAGCAGAGCCTGCCCTCCCCTGTATCACCTCTCTCTTTACAGCTGCAGTCACACGCGCCGGCTTTCAGAGCGCGAGGGGAGAGTTTCTCCCTCGCTGCTCTGTTAAGCCCGCGGGGGCTGATGGGAAGTTCCCATCAGCCCCCGCGGGCTTAACAGAGCCGCGAAAGGGAAACTAGTTCCTTCGTGCTCTGAAAGCCGGCGCGTGTGACTGCAGCTGCAAAGAGAGAGGTGATACAGGGGAGGGCAGGCTCTGTTGGTCAGGGGGGCCCCGCGGCACACTCGATTCTGCCGCGGCGGCCCCAGCAGTGGCAGCAGACAGCTTTTTTTAAAAAAAATTTCCCTAGGCTAGGCTGGGCTGGGTGGGGGGGGGGGGTTAGGAGTGGTGATGGGCTGGGGGGGTTAGGAGTGGTGATGGGCTATGGGGGAGCTAAGTCTGTATATGGGCTGATGGGATTAGGACTGCACGTGGGCTGATGCGGCGTCAGGACTGGTAATGGGCTATGGAGGGGCTTAAACTACCACTTGGGTGAGGGGGGCTTAGGACTGGAACTGGGCTGGTGGGATTAGGACTGGGAGTGGGCTATGGGGGGCTAGGACTGGAAATGGGCTGGGAGGTTGCTAGGACTGGAAATGGGCTGGGGGGATTAAGACTGGAGGTGGGCTGATGGGGTTAGGACTGGTTGTGGGCTGTTGGGGGGGTTAGGACTGGTAATGGGCTATGGGGGGCTAGGACAGGAAATGGGCTGATGGGGAGGGGTTAGGACTTGAGGTGGGCTGTTGGGTGGGGTTAGGACTGGTAATGGGCTATGGGGGGCTAGGTCTGGAAATGGGCTATGGGGGGCTAGGACAGGAAATGGGCTGATGGGGGGGTTAAGACTGGAGGTGGGCTGATGGGGTTAGGACTGGTAATGGGCTGTGGGCTGTTGCGGGGGGTTAGGACTGGTAATGGGCTATAGGGGGGCTAGGACTGGAAATGGGCTGATGGGGGGGTTAAGACTGGAGGTGGGCTGATGGGGTTAGGACTGGTAATGGGCTGTGGGCTGATGGAGGGTTAGGACTGGTAATGGGCTATGGGGGGGTTAGGACTGATAATGGGCTATGGAGGGGCTAGGACAGGAAATGGGCTGATGGGGAGGGGTTAGGACTTGAGGTGGGCTGGTGGGGTTAGGACTGGTAATGGGCTGTGGGCTGTTGGGGGGGTTAGAACTGGTAATGGGCTATGGGGGGGGTTAAGACTGGTAATGGGCTGTTGGCTGATGGGGGCTGTCTGGTAATGGGCTATGGGGGGTTAGGACTGATAATGGGCTATGGGGGGGGCTAGGACAGGAAATGGGCTGATGGGGAGGGGTTAGGACTTGAGATGGGCTGATGGGGTTAGGACTGGTAATGGGCTGTGGGCTGATGGGGGGGGTTAGGACTGACAATGGGCTATGGGGGGCTGACTGGAAATGGGTTGATGGGGGTTAGGACTGGAAGTGGGCTGATGGGGGGGTAGGACTGGTAATGGGTTATAGGGGGGGCTTAAACTGAAAATGGGGTGATGGGGGTTTAGGACTGGAAGTGGGTTGATGGGGGGGGCTAGGACTGGTATTGGGTTGGGGGGTTGCTAGGACTGGAAATGGGCTGATGGGGGGCTAGGACTGGAAATGGGCTGATGCAGGGACTAGAAGGGAATGGATGCTGGGTGAGGCTGGAACTAGAAGTGAGCTGATGTTGGGGGAGGATTAGAATGGGATGGGGCTGGGAGAGTAAAATGGAGAGGGGGAAAATATTTTGCGTGGGAGGGATAAAAAATCTACAATTCGCCTGGTATTGGGAGAGTAAGTGGGGATTGAGGATGGAGGGGTAAAATTTGAGTGGATGAAATAGGAATGAGGAAAGAGCAAAAGGAGAAAGATTAGTATGTTAAAGCAGATGTAGAGAGAGAATGGAAAAAAACTAGAAGAGAGAAGAAAGGACAAATGGACAGCAGACGATGGAGAGTTAGCAGAAGACATGAAGAAACCAGAAGAAAGTGGCTGGAGCAATTGCAGCTGAAAAAAAATGCACAAAAGGTAGAAAAATATCTCTTTATTTTGAATTTATTAATTGGAATATGTCAGCTCTGGTAAATGTGCATCATTAACGTCTGCACTTTGTTTAGTACAAGAGCAAATTAATGTATAGTTTTATTTCTACAGTGTTGTACATTCCAAGTTTGGCTTTTGGGATTCCCAGTTTAATTATTGTCTTCCTGTTTCTAAATTGTGATTCCTTGTTTGGTGATGGTCTATGTTCTGCATGTGTAACTGAGCTGAGGTATTCTGTTTATGTAATTCCTATTTGACATTGCCACTTGTTCTCTTTCCCCAGTAGGTCATGTATTGTTGTTCTCTGAAATGTATTGGTTTAATATTTGCATGTTTCCTTTTGATAGGTAGGGTATGGTGCTTTGTGAGTCCTGGTAGTGCTATTAGGATACAGCGGGTTTGCTATGGGTTCTAAATGGGCAGTGTTTGTAGTAGTTCCTAATGTGTCTGGTGGTTGGCACTGGATTATAGTAATGTAGAAATCTTTTAGTCTTTCTTTATCCATACACTCATTAAGAGGCATGTTTACTAAAAGTTAGTATATGGTAACATTATGCAAATATTTATGCAAATGAGGCCCCTTATGCAAATGAGGCCCCGCACCGAGTCTCCGCACATGGCCCCGCACCCCCCTTGGGACGCCCCTGTTAGTAAGAGGTTCATATGGAAAAGCGGTAGAAAAGTTATGCATGGGCATAGTTTTCACTTCCTTCTTTTGTGGTAGTTTTCCATATGTAATTTATTTCTTATTTTTAGTCATTTAGATGAATGAGCTGTCATTAATCATAATGTTTTCTGGCCTAATTTTTTGAAATTCCCTCAAATAAGCTCTCATACGGCCAATATTCAGAAGCCCTTCTCCAGATAACCACAGACATTACAGGGTCGATTCAGAGCAGCATTTAGTGGGGATGGACATCCGGTTCAGATGTCCATCCCCACTAAACGCTTGGGTGGAGATGCAGCCGACAGAGCTCCCCACACATACAGCAGAGATGTGCAGGGAGCTCTGTACGGGGTCGATGGAGGGTGGGCCGGAGAAGTGACGCCTGCCTGGACATACTGTAATGAGGAAGATCTGTCCCTTGCCTTGAAAGCACAGGAATCTGTTAGATTCAGATCAGATTCTGACAGGCAGGCAAGCCACATGATCCCTATTTGCCAGGAGCAACGTAAACAGACCCAGACACGAGGTCTACAGCCCCGCCCAACTAGCAAACATTTCCCAGCTCTTGATTCAAATAGCTTTCACCTGAGCAAGGGAACGCCTTATCAGCAGTATAAGAAGTACTCAGAACAGTTAGAGAGGGCAGAACTGCAGGCAGAACTGCAGGGAGGTTCAGCAGAACTGCAGGCAGAACTGCAGGGAGGTTCAGCAGAACTGCAGGCAGAACTGCAAGGAGGTTCGGCAGAACTGCAGCAAGACTCACAGGGAGGACGTCATAGAGCTGTTGTGAAAACTCATGATAGAGTCCACGAGAGAGCCTGTGAGAATTCCACTTCAAGTTGGAGGAACAGGAAAGAACCAAAGGAGAGATTCAGAGGAGAAATCAGCTGTGAGAATCATTTACCTGTGACACAGTTTGATTCTCAGAAGCTACATGCTGTGCAGAGTGAATGGCAGGAAGAGAGAGAGAAACCGTATGTATCTGAAGAGTTTGACCTTTGGGAACAGTTGCAAGCCCTAGAGAGGGAGAAATACTGTGTGGAGGATATCTGTATGTCTGAAGGGGAAGAATTTAAAGAAGCCAAACCCCGAAGGAAACTTCCCAGAGAAAAATCCTTCCATAGCAGAGCAGAGCAGTTCCACTGTCCACAACAAAGCATAAAAGGTAGGACACAAAGAGGCTTTAGAGGGAAAAGCTATTCTAAGAAGTGTGTCTCTCCTCTCTTCTACTCTGAGCTAGACGGTAGCAGTTTGCCTTACTTTGGAGAGGGTGTGTCAGATAAGCCTGGTGAGGACACGGCACTGAAAACTCTACAAACATTTGGTTATAAGGAAGATGTTTGTCTAGATAAAGCACAGCAGGAACCAATGCTAACAGATACTGCTAGTGAATTGTCTATTGATGAAGCAATGGATTGTACATTAATAATATCTGATAAAATCACTTCTTTGTGCTGAAGCCATAGTTAATACAATAAAGAAACCTTTTGGTCTGGGTCAATCAATATTCATGCAGGAAAACCCCAACCTAAACACCGCAACCTGTAAAAAGTCTTATTTTTATTTGTCGGAGCTAGCCGTAGGAAGGTCGAAAGGGTAAAACGACCTACACCAAGCGGGTAGCTACTTTTTATTATTATTAGTTAAGGTTCTTCACCAAATTAAGAATTTTTCAAACTTATATAAAAACTTATCTCAGTCCAGAAACGTTGGTCATGTAGATTCTATAGCATGACGTGCACGTTTCGGGCACCTTTGCCCTGTTTCAAGTGCAATAACCAGAGAATTTCCTTATCTTCAGCCATTCACAAAACACCGTCATTGCAGCACAGGTCTAATTTACAATGGCTTGACAACCATCTTTTTTAAAAAAAGAACCAACCAATCAAAACCGGGAAAACCCCCCACATGACGGGGAACCCCTGATCCGATTGGTAAAATCAGATATCAACCACAGCTACTGTCATAGCAAGCTCAGCCAATCAATTTCTCGATTCAAGCCACCCGGCTCTACTGTTTCAAGGGAAAAAATCCAGCGTTGTTCTAAACGTTGAAGATGTTCTTCTCTATGCCCCCTACGGGGATCAGCTGGGACATGATCAATTATAGACCAATGTAGTTGCTCAAATTTATGAGAATGTTCCAAACAGTGAGAAACCATAGGTGCGGAAGCCACTCCACGACGAAGCCGAGATGCATGTTCCATTAAACGGCGTCTCATAGGGCGAATAGTGCGACCTATATATAAAATGGAGCAGGAGCATTTAATAAAATACACAACATACGTAGAATCGCAATTAGTATCCCAGTGACGGCGATAAGTTTGTTGCGTTGTTGGATGATTCCATTCAATACCAGTCAAAGTAGAAGCACAATATACACAATTTTGACATGCTACATGGCCGCAGGTAGGTTCATAATAGGTAAGACGATCCTCCATCATAGATGTCTTCACAAGACAGTCACTTAAATTCCGACCTCTAGAAAAGGCAATCTGTAGAGGTACCTTAAAACAATCATGAAGTTGAAGAATTGACCAATGGGATTTTAAAATATGCAAAACCTCTTTACTCCGAGCTGTATAAGGTAATACCTCAGTAATTTTAGATACATCAGGGGAACTTGAGACACCATATGCAGGGTCCAACAGCCATTTTCTATGGGTATATCGTGCCCTTCTATACGCTTGGGTTACCACAGACACTGGGTAGCCTCGAGATATCAAACGGCTACGAAGATCTTGAGCATGTTCTTTAAACGCCTCCAGTGATTGACATAAGCGCCGTAGGCGCAGAAATTGCCCATATGGGAGAACCCGCCGTAGAGGACCTGGATGAAAACTCCGATAATGTAAGAGACTGTTTCTTTGCACAGATTTTCGGTATAAAGAGGTAAATAATCTCCCATTCACAACAGAAATTTGAAGATCCAGGAATTCAATAGTTTCAGATGCTATATGTTCAGTGAAAGCTATATTCGGTTTTAATCCGTTCAACCAGGTTATAAAGCCACATAAAGATTCACGATCTGATGTCCAAATGAAAAAAATGTCATCCAGGAACCTCTTCCAAAATAATACATGCTGGTATGTCCCCGACATTTCTATCAAAGAATCTTCCATATCCGCCAGGTATAGTGTAGCTATTGATGGAGCCAACGTAGCCCCCATTGCTATACCAGACATTTGTTGATAAAAAATCCCTTCTGATAGAAAGTAATTCTGAGTAAGGACCATTTCCACTAACTGAATCAAGAGGTCGGAATTTAAGTGACTGTCTTGTGAAGACATCTATGATGGAGGATCGTCTTACCTATTATGAACCTACCTGTGGCCATGTAGCATGTCAAAATTGTGTATATTGTGCTTGTCAAGCCATTGTAAATTAGACCTGTGCTGCAATGACGGTGTTTTGTGAATGGCTGAAGATAAGGAAATTCTCTGGTTATTGCACTTGAAACAGGGCAAAGGTGCCCGAAACGTGCACGTCGTGCTATAGAATCTACATGATCAACGTTTCTGGACTGAGATAAGTTTTTATATAAGTTTGAAAAATTCTTAATTTGGTGAAGAACCTTAACTAATAATAATAAAAAGTAGCTACCCGCTTGGTGTAGGTCGTTTTACCCTTTCGACCTTCCTACGGCAAGCTCCGACAAATAAAAATAAGACTTTTTACAGGTTGCGGTGTTTAGGTTGGGGTTTTCCTGCATGAAGCCATAGTTAAAGCACTGTTTGAAAGAAGCTGTGAAAAGCATAGAAGTAACGTATAAGACAAGGAACTGTATGCTGAATAATATAGTTGCCTGTGATTCTAAAGAAGCAAGAAGCTGTATTTAATTTCTTCTATTTACCTGCCAGAGTGTATGGCTTTTGTCCTTATGTTTGTATTATTATACTTTTGAAAATCCAACCCCGGGAGGGGAATAAATCCTCATTTGAATACCTGACCCATTCGTGTCACAACTACTCCTTTCAACGAAGAGGGTCGTCTGGCATTCTAGCTGCTCGCCTAGGCCACAGTCTAGTCTAACAACCGCAATAGATCCAAAATTCTTCAGAGTAATACCACTGTTTAGCCAATATGTAAAATTAATTACTCCAATATATTAATATTTCCTTCATTCAAGTATTCTATATACAGTCTTCCTTATAAATCTACTTATCTTTTTCTAAGCGGGTCTCAGACTTACGGGCTACTTCCGGTGATATGTATCACTTAGTGCACCTTTTTGCATCAATGACCCATTTTCATATATTTCTTATATCTTTCTTATAACTTTTTCTAAACTAATATTTCAAACGTCCAGTTGGATAATATGAGATATCTTATAACAGCAAGCTTATCTTTTGTCTTTGTCTTTTCTTCAGTGTCCCAACGCCAGACTGGGCGCCTCTGCGTTTCACAGCCTTTATGTTTCTTCAGGGGTTTTTTCTTTAGACAGGCTTGTAATATCAATTATCTCATCTGTTGCTTCTAAGATTGAACCTGGTTTTAGACAGGCTTGTAATATCAATTATCTCTTCTTTTGCTACTAAGGTTAAACCTGGTTTTGGATAGCGAAGTGTCCATTTCCAGGGACGGAGGAGCTGGGCAAGCAGATTTAGGCAGCCTTATTGCTACAGTTAGTTCATTCACCATTACTCTTCAGGCTGAGAAGTTAAGAACCACCAAAAGCATTGACATTCTTTCAGTCAGCACTCTGCTTTCCTTTCTGTATCCAGTTAATGGCAACTCCTGTTTCATTGCCTTCCCTTACTCCATGGGACCAGAAAAGGTACGATCAGAAGCAGATGAGGCTGCCGTGTGGCCGGAGGCAGACCTCCTACTGGCGCCAGCATTGAAGAAGGTGGCCGAGAGCCTAAAACCTCAGGCCAGAGGCCCTACTCCATCTCCTCCTAACCAGGCCTCGATGACACACTCTCCGAGCACAGAATCTCTAGTAAATGGTAAAGCATAGCCACAAGGACGACTATGCAGGTGCACATACAGGGCCTGTGCTAGGGTTTCTAGAGCTCCCTGCAGCATACAAATTGGTGCCCCTCCCCCATTATTATCAATGTTGGCTGTACCCTACCCTCCTTTCCTCCAAAACCGTTTTGTGAGCTCTTCTCAAGCATCATTAGTATTTCCCCTGCAAATTCAGTGTTGTAAGGAAATTGCAGCGAATGAGCAAATGCATAGCCAAATAAAAATACTTAGCAGTAAATACTTAACATCATATAAATAGGCTGAGATAGTCCAAAAAAAATAAAATAAAATCCGATTCTGGTCATCTCACTAACAACATAAACATTCTCCAGTGCCAGGCAATATAAAACACTTTTGCAGCATCTCTCTTCTCCTCAGGTGCTTCTTTAAAAAAAAAGCAAAAAACAAAAAACAAAGAAAAAACAAAATATCCCGCCGGGGTTCCCACTATAGCCGTGGAGTTTTTCTTCAAAAATCAACTGAAGGCAGTGTCAACTGCTGGCCTTGCTGGACGACCCCCCCCCCCCCCCCCACACACACACACAGACACACGTTGTTCATTTGTCGGCAAAAAAAAGACAGGACCAGATGACATTGGCTCCAACCACTAGGAGTAGCCTAGAGATTGGGGCAAGTTGCCTCGGGCTGGAGGGCTGAGGGTTTGAATCCCACTGAAGGTCAGCAACCTCAGGCCAGAGGGACGGGTTTCTAGTCTCACAGGCACTCCTTGTGGCCTTGAGCAAGCCACTTAACTCTCCGTTGCCTCAGGTACATAGCATAGATTGCGAGCCCTTCAGGGACAAGGGGAATATATACCGTACCTGAATGTACACCGCTTTCACCCGGTGAAAAGCGTTATATAAGCATTGCTAAATAAACATCAACCCCTGCCTCATGAGGCCCAGACAAGTCATGATTGGGACATGAAGGGGCCGCTGGACACTCTGAGGCAGACTCCCTACCAGCGCCAGTGTCAAGAAAGTTGATCCAGAGTCTTAAGAATCAGGCCAGATGCTCGACTCCATTTCTTCCTCACTCGACGGCCTAAAGCCCGAGGCCGAATACACCAGTAAGTCAGAAGCATCACTCTAAATCAAAGCATAGCCGTAAGAGTGATCCCATCAGCGCCGACAGCTCCAAGGAGTCGCGACCTCATAAGCATAGATCTGAGGGAGACTCGTCAGAAACCCCTTCCCATACCTCTAAGACAGGGGTCTCCAATCCCATCCTGGAGGGCCAGAATCCTGCCAGGCCTCCAGGATATCCCCATTGAACAGACAAAGAGGGTAGTAAGCTTAGCATTTTGTAAGCTTCATCTTTCAGGAAGATTAGGGGGCATATTCAAAGTATTCTAGCCAGTTAGTAGACCTGTTAACCAGTCAAAACATGCTCTGCCCAATACTCAGTGACACTAACCAGTTAGTGCCATTGAATATTGCCACAGATTGCATAAAACAAACCCGGTAAAAAATGAGGTGGTCTCTTAGATGGATCGTGGTAGTGCCAGTCACTATCCATTTAGTGGGACTATTCAACCACTAACTTAATAGCTAAATTGGTAAAGATAGGTTATCTGAATAGCTGTCCTAACTTTAACTGGATTTCACTTTCTGGTTAGCAGCTGAATAATAAGGCTGGATAAACCCTGTGATTGAATACAGAACAAAAATCTGATGGAGGAAACAGAAAACAAAACTGGGGCTGTTTATATACCACCAGAATTTAAAGACTGCCTGCAAAATCAGTTTGCTCCTTTAGATACAAATGCCAGAGCTCCAGAAGAGTTATGGGATGACATCAAGAAGGTGTGTTGGAAGAAAGTGAGAAGTCTCTATATATACTCATCGGCCCTCTACAACACGCCGGACCAATTAGGAACACAGCAGAGAGCAGGGAGGTAAGCTCCTCCCCGCTCTCAATGGAGTCCTCCAATCAGCCTGGCGACAAGAACTTGCTGCTCATCCTGCTTTAAAAACTCAGCCACACTGCCCACCAGCCCTCTCCAACATGCCGGACCGATAGGGAACACAGCAGAGAGCAGAGAGGTAAGCTCCTCCCCGCTCCCAACGGAGTCCTTCAATCAGCCCGGCGACAATCAGCCTCCTAACAACATAAATTTCTGTTCCACCTAGGCATGCCCGCGACTGGCGCGCCCGCGCCTAAGGGCCCTTTGGTGAGGCCCTTAGACGGCAGCTTGTGGTGAAACTCCATCAAAGCCAACAGGACAAAAGAACTGCGATGGCATTGAACATGTACAACCCAACGCCCTGTTGTAACCACAACAATATAAGTAAGTCACAATTGTATTACACCTGAGAGACTCAGTTGATGATTTTTGTACACAATCGACCTTCTCACTATGTATTTCTCTATGTAAAAACTACTGTATGACTCCACTTAATATCAATTGGATATCATATACTGTTTATTTAATTGTAATTGCCTGTAACTAATTACGGACCAAACAAACTGTGAAAATTCTCTGTCTTAGCTAAACTAACCCCATACTGATAATTTATTTTAATTTTTTTTATTTTAACATTTCTTATATACCGTCTTTCATGATATCAAGGCAGTTTACATAAGCCACCCTGTTCAATATATCCACACAGTATAATAAAAGCTATCTTATTTACTAACATTCATACTCACGCCCCACCCCAGAAGCTACTGACATCCCCTCAACATTACCCTAGCACACTCAACCCATATTACAAACATCATCTTCTCCTTTTAGCCAACACCACACAAAATAACTCTTCAATCACTACAAAAATGGCAATCCCCAGCCAAACAACAAAGGTTCTAATTCTCTGCTACATGCTAATTGCTGCTTCAATGATGATTCATGATCTAAACCCTTCATATGCTTACACTATACCCTCTATCTACAACCCAAACAGATATCTTTACACCTCCCACTACCATAATATCGGACACAGCAAGAAAGCAAACCATAATAGACTGATTAACATAAGAATAATCCTAACCCCTCTAATAGAAATCAATGTGATTCCACCTAAGCCCGAACACCTTACTTGCTATCTCGTAAATGGCAGATCAATGAGAAATAAATGTCCAATATTTCAGGACCTCCTTTCAGAACACACCTCAGACATTATCTGTATCACTGAGACTTGGTTATCCGAAATTGACACAGTTACAGTCAACCATTTGAAGAGTCCAGGATATCAAATCTTCCACACCCACAGGTCTTAAAAAAAAGGAGGAGGCGTGCTTATCATCACAAAAGAATCACTGAAACCATCCTTAATAACCTCTGATAACATATAAAATATAGATACTGTCACCATAAATATAAAGCAATTTCAAATATGCTTAATTTACAGACTACCAGATCCAAGGCTCGATAACCTGGATAGACTAATGGAACTCCTTGGCATGGCTACTGATACAAAACCCCTGATCTTACTCGGGGACTTTAATCTGCCCTCTCTGTCGCAAAATATATGGAGGCATTCTTAAACTCTATTGATGAGATAGACTACAGACAAATCATAAACAATAACACACATCTTAAAGGGAATGCCCTAGACCTTATTTTTCTACCCAGTTACCTTAACCGCACATATGATCCCTCATCTCTAGATATTCATCCTATTCCATGGTCAGATCATCATTTCATAAAATTCCAAATTCCCTTCCATGACACTGTCTCAAACACACCCCCTCACCACCAACATTTTAACAGATTTAAAAAAATTCAGCAAGGAAGAATTTTTGAATCAAACAATCCAACACCTCTCCGAAGACCCCACAAACATTGACGATGCCTTAACAATCTGGAATACCACCATTGCTAATGCAGCCACATCAAACCAGACTCACAAACTATCACCACAAAGAAAGAAAAGACAAAATGCCCCATGGTTCCAACCATAAATAAAACAACTAAGATCAGAGCTATGCAAAGCTGAACGCAAATGGCACCAGTCAAAAAACAAAACCCTCCAATCCATCTACCTGAATACCCTTAAACTATACAAAGAATGTATCAACGCATTCAAGAAAAACTATAATCTGCTAACAAAATCCCTAAACCGCCCAAGAGAACTGTTTGGAATTGTTCAATCCCTAACTAAACACACTTCCAACAAAATCACGACCAATCATGCAATATCACCGCAGACCCTAGCCAACTACTACATGAATAAACTAAAACAACAGTCATCCCCCATTTTATCCCAAAACATTGCCCACCCTGAACAAATTACACATTGGTCTACCTTTTACCCAGTATCAAAAGACATGCTGAAAAACATTTTCTATAAACTAAATACCACCATCTCTTATCTTGTTCAATGTCCAGTATTCTGGATAAAATCATCTATAACTGAATTGACCTCATTTATCCTCCCTATCATCAACCTCTATCTCAAGAACAGGTCTCTACCAGCCTTCCTGAAACATGCACAAATCCACCCCATCCTAAAAAACAAATCTAGTGACAAAAGCTCCCCCACCTCATACAGACCCATCTCAAGCCTCCCACTCATGGCAAAACTAACGGAAAAAACAGTCCAAATCTAGCTACAGGATCACATTGACTCCTTTGCCCCTTTAGATTAACAGCAGTATGGTTCCCAACCTTACCATGGAGTGGAAACCCTCCTTACAGTTGTAATCAACACTCTTGTAAGAGGAATTGACAACTCAAAGCAAGCATTTCTACTCATTTTTCTTGATATTACAGCGGCATTTGACAGCGTCAACCATCACATAATGCAAAACAGACTACAACAGATACGTATTTCAGACATCGTATTGAAATGGTTTTCCTCATATCTATCTGACAGAACTCAAGAAGTCAGAATCGAACAGCAAATCTCAGACATATATAAACAAGAACAAGGCCTCCCCCAAGGCTCAGCCCTTTCTGCCCTACCATTTAATATATACCTACAACCCATCTGCTCCATTTTTAAAAGATTCCATATAAACTACCATATTTACGTGGACAAGATAATGATCTATCTCCCATGGGACATTTTGAAACCTGCAATCAAAATTATTGCTGACTGCTTCTCAGAAATTATGAAATGGCTTGAGAACCACAACCTCTATATTAACTTCACAAAAATGGATGCCATGTACGTCACCAGAAACCAGAGCTTCTCCCCCCTACTTCAGTCACAATCAATGACATTAACATACCAGTTAAAAACAAGGTCAAATACTTAGAGGTAATTATTGATCGCTCCCTTAGCTTTACATCCCATATAAAGCAAACAATGAAAAAGATATTGTACAAGCTCAAACTCCTCAAACATCTCCATCCGCTACTCCACCTCCAAGATCTTAGATCAGTAATCCAAGCAATGATTACCCCACACCTTGACTTCGCTAATACCATCCTACAAGGTATCACCAAACATGATTTAAGATGACTTCAACTAACTCAAAATGTGGCTGCAAGAATGACGATGAACATCAACTCTATGGAACGCATCACTCCAACTTTGTACGCGCTCCACTGGTTACCCATACATAGCCTATAAAATAAAAAATCCTTGTAACCACGTTTAAACTAATTAATTGCATTGCCCCCTCACATCTTTCTACACTTATCTCCAGGAAAACAACAATCGTTCACAACGATCTCGGAACAAAAACAAACTCACCCTCACAATAGATTTCAGGAATTCCAGAAAGATAACAAATAATAAAGCCTTCTCTCACATTGCCCCAACCTCTGGAATGCTCTCCCTAATCACCTTAGGGAACTAAATGAACTCCAAACATTTAGAAGAACCTCAAAACCCACCTATTCACTTTACATTTTGGCATTTACGCCCAACACATTACAAGAGAATCAACATCACCTTCTTCCCAAGCAAAACTACCTACTTCACAATCATAACTCCAGGGCACTTCACTTACCACACCCTCATATGTATATAGTTCTTGTTAGCGCATCCTGAGTGTCTACCTTCATGTTCATCCATATAGTTTGATGGATCACTGCTTCAATGTACATAGTTACAATGTTTTTATGTAATCAAGTATGTACCTGTTCTTGTACTACTCAAATCATTGTTATTTGTAAACTGCAATTGATCTTTGGAAATCACGGCATAAAAATTTTTGATAAATAAATAAAAGGTGAAAAAGCAAAAATGGCCAAAATGGATGACCGGAGAAACTCTGAAAATTGCCCTGAAATACAGAGAAGCTAAAGCCAGAGGAGAAAGAGAGGCAATCACAGAACTCAACAGAGATTTCCAACGTGCAGCAAGATGTGACAAGACAAAGAGAAGTACTACAATGATGCATGCAAGGAAATAGAGTTAGAAACTATTAGAGGACGAACAAAATCGGCTTTCTTAAAGCTACGAGAGTTAAAGGAAAAATTCCAGTCTTGAATTGGATACTTACAAGATGCTTGAGGATTCATGTTGAATGATGCTGAGAAGATCAAGAAAAGGTGGAAAGAATATACAGAGTCATTATACGATAAAGATCAAGTGGACCAACAGCCATTTCAACCTGTACCTTAAGATCAGGAACCATTGGTGATGAAAGAAGTTGAAGCAGCATTAAAAGCCATACCAAAGAACAAAGCACCAGGCATTGATGGTATTCCCATTGAAGTATTACAGCAATTGGATGCAGCTGTTAACATACTTACAAGGCTCTGCCAGGAAATTTGGAAGACAACATCATGGCCAACTGACTAGAAAAGATCTATGTTTATACCAATATTGATCTGACTGATTGTAGAAATTATCGCACAATTGCTGTGATCCCACATGCCAGCAATATTCTACTCAAGATCATTCAGCAGAGATTACAACCATACCTGGAACGAGAGCTGCCCTAAGGAAAGGGCGAGGAACAAGAGAAATTATTGCGGATGTGAGATGGATCCTTGAAAAGACAAAATAATACCAAATGGATATCTATATGTGTTGTATCAGCTACAGCAAGGCTTTTGACTGTGTAAATCATGAGAAATTCTGGGCCACATTAAGAAGCATAGGTATGCCAGAACACCTGATCGTTCTCTTGCACAACCTTTACATTGATCAAGAAGCAACAGTTTGTACAGAATAAGGAGAAACAGAATGGTTTAAAATCAGAAAAGGTGTACGACAAGACTGCATACTTTCCCCTACCTGTTTAATTTATATGCAGAACAAATCATCAGAGAAGCAGGACTGTATGAAGACAACCAAGGTGTGAAGATCGATGGAAGACTCATCATCAACCTTTGCTATGCTGATGATTCCACATTACTGGCTGAAAGCAAAGATGATCTGAAACATTTGCTTCTCAAGATCAAGGAACATAGTCTTAAAATGGACCTGCACCTTAATGCAAAGAAGACAAAGATCCTGACAACTGACAAAATCAATAACTTCATCATTGATGGAGAAGAAACTGAAATAGTGGACAACATTAACCTATTTGGATCAACTATCAATAAAGAAACAACAAGCAGTCAAGAAATCAGATGACGCATTGCTCTTGGCAGAATGGCTATGAAGGACCTAGATAAGATTATCAAGGATAGAGATGTGTCTCTCCATACAAAGATTCAACTTGTTCAAGCCATGGTATTTTCAATATCATCATATGGATGTGAAAATTGAACAGCGAGAAAGATAGACAGGGAGAAAATTTATGGCTTTGAATTATGGTGCTGGCAATGAATACTGTGTATCCCATGGATGCCCGAAGAACAAAGCAGTCAGTGGTAAAGGAGATCAAACCTATGTTTTCCTTAGAAACTCAGATGATAAGATTTTGATTTTCATACTTTGGACACACACCCGAACATAAGATATGCCATACTGAGTCAGACCAAGGTCCATTCAGCCCCATATCCTGTTTCCAACAGTGGCCAATCTCAGTCACAATTACCTAGCAGTTTCCCCAAAAGACACTTGGGGCAAGCAGCGGATATCATGGGTCCACTTTAATAATAGCTTATGGACCTTTCCTCCAGGAACTTATCCAAATCTTTTTTAAACTCAGCTACACTAACAACTTTTACTACACCCTTCGGTAGCAAATTCCAGAGTTTGATTACACGTTGAGTGAAAAAATATTTTCTATTATCAGTCTTAAATAGGTTACCCTGAAGCTTCTTGCATGTCCCCTAGTCTTTCTATATTTTGATGGGGTAAACAAACAATCTATGTTTATCTGTTCCACTCCATTCATTAATTTATAGACCTCTATCATATCTCCCCTCAGCCGTCTCTTTTCAGGGTTGAAGAGCCTTAACCTTTTTTGCCTGTCTTCATAGGGGTATCCTTCCATTCCCTTTACCATTTTGGTGGCTCTTCTCTGTACCTTTTCTAATAATGCTATATCCTTTTTAAGATACGTCGATCAGAATTGCACACAATATTCAAGGTGCGATACAGAGGCATTATAATATCCTTTATTTTATTTCTATTCCTTTCCTTATGATACCTAGCATTCTGTTTGCTCTCTTGGCCACCACTGCACACTGGGCGGAGGGTTTTAACATGTTATCCACAAGGATGCCTACATCTTTTTCCTGGGTGGTGGTTCCTAATGTGGAGCCTTGCATCGTGTAACCGTAGTTTGGGTTTTTCTTTCCTAGGTGCATAACTTTGCACTTGTCCACATTAAATTTCATCTGCCATTTGGATGCCCAGTCTTCCAATTTATCAAGATCCTCTTGCAATTTTCCAGAATCCTCATGGGTTTTAACAACTTTGAATAGTTTTGTGTCGTCTGCAAATTTGATAACCTCACTCGTTATTCCTATTTCCAGGTCATTTACGAATATGTTAAAAACCAGCGGACCCAGCATAGATCCCTGGGGTACTCTACTATTCACATTTCTCCATTGGGAAAATTGGCCATTTAGCCCTACCCTCTGCTTTCTGTCTTTTAACCAGTTCCTGATCCACAATAGTACACTGCCTCCTATCCCATGACTTTTTAATTTTGCCAAAAGTCTCTCATGAGGGACCTTGTCAAAGACTTTCTGAAAATCCAGATACACTATATCAGCTGACTCACCTTTGTCTACCTGTTTATTCACACCTTCAAAAAAACATAACAGATTAGTAAGACAAGACCTTCCTTGTCTAAAGCCATGTTGGCTGTCTCCCATTAAGCCATGCCTATCTACATGTTCAGTAATTTTGTTCTTTATGATGGTTTCCACCATTTTTTGCGGCACTGACGTCAAGCTCACTGGTCTGTAGTTTCCCGGATCACTCTGGAACCCTTTTTAAAAGCTGGCATTATATTGGCCATCCTGCAATCTTCAAGTATTACAGATGATTTTAATGATGCTTCACAGATTACTAATAGTAGGTCTGCAATCTCATATTTCATTTCTTTCAACAACCTTGGATGTGTACCATCCGGTCCAGATGATTTACTACTCTTCAGTTTATCAAATAGTTGTAATACATCTTCACGGTGTATCAATATTTCTTTCAATTCTTTGCAGAATCTCCTTTAAATACTATTTCAGTCATGGGTAACATTCCTACATCTTCCTCAGTAAAGACCGAAGCAAAGAATTCATTCAGTCTCTCCGCTATGGCCTTGTCCCCTCTTAGTGCCCCTTTTACCCCTGTCATCTAATGGTCCAACTGACTCTCTCACAGGTTTTTTGCTACGAATGTACTTGAAAGTCTTTATTATGCGTTTTTTCTTCCACAGCAAGCTTCTTCTCAAATTCTCTCTTTGCCTGCCTTATCAATGCCTTGCATCTAAGTTGGCAGTGCTTGTGTTGTTTCCAGTTTTCGTCATTTTGCTGCTTTTTCCATTTCATGAAAGATGCTTTTTTGGCAACAACTGCCTCTCTGACCGCATTAGAGAAAGACATCATGCTTGGCAAGGTTAGAAGGTCAATGCAAAAGAGGAAAGTCAGCAATAAGATGGATCGATACAATAACAGCAGCTATTGGTGCCCCTCTGTCAATAATGAGGCGCCTGACTGAAGATCGAACACAGTATAGTACAACTACCCAGTGGGTAGCCATAAGTCAATACTGACTCAATGGCACTTAACAACAACAGCTGCCACCACTTTATTTAAACCTGAATATTAGCACTGTAACTTATCTGTTTCCTGCTCTTTATATTGAGGTTCTCTATCCAATCAGTGGCTGAATATCATTGCTAATTGGATAATGATGCTGCTGCACAGCGAACATGGATATAAATCACTGGAAACTGGATAAGTTCTAGCACTGCATATCTGTGTTTAAATAAAGTAGTGGTGGCTAGGCGCTTTAAATAGCCATTTGCCGCCCCTGAATATGTCTCCCATTTTGTTTTGTGCTCCCTCCATCAGATTTTTGTTCTGTATTACTCTATTAGTGCAGTGTGATGTATTTGGGCTTGTCTGCTAGTATTTTTTGTTCTCTGTAATTGGACCAGATTGCTTATGGGCTGTGAAATATGACTGCACGTTTTACCTGTTCTTCAGTCCTTGCATTGGCTGCCTGTTGAGCAAAGGGTAAAGTTGAAAATCTGCCCATTGATTTTTAAGCCCTCAAGGAACCCTGCACCCTTGGTTATTTTACCAAGTTATTAACACAGTGTATATGCTGTGCTCAAAGATCAAAAATATTTTGAAGGTTCTATCATTGGAGTGGAGGAGTGGCCTAGTGGTTGGGGCAAGGTACTTCAGGCCGGAAGGTCGGGGGTTCAAATCCCACTAGAGGACAGCAACCTTGGGCTGGAAGAACTGGGGTTTCTAGTCCCACAGGTGCTCCTTGTGGTCTTGGGCAAGCCACTTAACCCTCCATAGCCCATGTTCCCTGTAAAATAGTTATCTCCAAGTTATAATGCCCTGTTCAATGTAATTTCAGTTTGTTCAATGTAAACCGCACTGATGCAGAATAGCGCGGTATATAAGAGAATGTAAATAAATAAATAAATAATCATTGAAACTTGAAAAGCAAGCAGTAGCCTTCTCCATTGTGAGCCCAAGTTTATGGAAATCCTTATGCTCTAATTTTCATCAGAAACTGTCTTGTTATGCTTTCAGAAGTGTTTTAAGGCTGAATCTTTACTTATGTTTTTCAGTAATATGTGGTATATTGTACTTTGTTTTACCTTGATGCAGAATTATTGGTTTATTATTGTTTTAATTTTATGGTATTCATTGATTGATAAATTAATTTAGAATTTTGGATTTTTTTCAGATTTGTACTGTGATATGTTTTTTAGAGTTTGAGGTATCTGGTGATATGAATGTTCAATAGATGTTTTGTCTTTTATGTTTTAATGATTATATATATACACTACATACAATAGTATCTACCAGTTTTGTGGTCTAAATAAATAAAAACCTTTCCAAAGAGATTTTCTATCACTATCATAGTAAATCTAATAAAAGTAGCATCTCCTGAACTGTGTTTTTTGAAGCAATTTTTCATTGACTTTGTGGCATGGTCTTGAAAATAGGCTCATGTTTCTTAGCTAATAATATAAAATCTTGTAGTGTGAAATCACCCTTGGGTTATGGCTTTTGTTAAGTCATCTTATTTAAGGAATATCAGGCAATAGTTTTAGCTCATTTTAAGACAGCTGTAAAAGGTTTGGATAAAGGTCGTTTTCAATGACTGTACTTACCAAAATAAATGTGAAAGATTTCACAGTGGGAATCTTGCTTTTCAGTATGCTGTCATAAATTTCCTCTTAAAACATCTGGGAATACAGACTGAAATGTAGTTGTTTCTGCCTGGAAGGCAGTATATTTTATGTTTTTCTTGGTATGTTTGTTTTCCCCTAATAATTCTGCTTATTCACATAACTAGGGTTCGAAGGTTTCATTTGGTCATAAATTGAATCCACTGTTCTTTGCCAGTTTGTCAGACCCACTGGATACAATTTTCAAATGGCTGTAACTTGATTTTTGCTGAGGTTTAATTATTAGAAATGTTACATTTTTCACAATACAGCCTCTGTTATCACCCATGCTTGCTCCTTCCTTGGTCACAGCTGGCCCCTTGCTGTTCACAGTTGAAAAGTGAAATCAATGCTTCGTCTAACAAAATGCAGATGAAAGCCATTCTGATCATATAAAGTCATTTCCCGTAATTTTATCAGCCTATTAGTTATTAAATGATCTCTGGAACATGTTTGTTAATGTGAATACAATACCAAGTTTTCTGTTGAAATAGCTATCTTATTTATGAAAATAATACCTTTTGTATACTTGTATGCAACGTATAATATGAAATGGTTGTGCTATACTCTAGTATGTTTTTCTAAGGAGGGGGAAGGGTAGGGTTTTTTTTTTTTTGTAAATTGTTATTTTAATGAAACCTCTGAAATGGCTTTGATAGACTAATAATACTGAAAAACATGGGAAATTCTAAAGCCAATCACAAGGATTTGTTTTAAGGTATTATAATTGTAGATTGCTTGTAATAAAGTTGTAGGCATTCACCATTCTTTAAATATCTTAAAAGATTATTTGTATTTGGGCAACAGTGGTTGGAAGTCTACAAGGTAATTGTATGCGGTATTGCTGACTGCTCTAAAGGTCACAGAATTACAATGAGTTTAATGGAAAACAGCTTTATTTTCCATTCTGGATGGTTTCTTCTTTGATTATTTGCATTTATTATAATTAGCATGAAGTTAATCTTTTGCTCTAGAGTTCTTGGTAATGTGAGGGAGCATTGGAAAGAAATAGAAGGGCAATTTATTAAATTATTAAAGAAATATGCTAGGAAAAAGTGGCAGTTTTTTTGAAGGTGGATCAAATGCCTTCTAAATTCAACAACATCTCTTTGTTTACTAAAGGTTTTAATGCATATTAATGAAAGTTAATGCATACTAAGTGCCCACAGCCCTTTTATTTCTATGGGTAAAGTGGCACTTAATACACTTTAACATGCATTGACCTTTAGTAAGCATGTCCCTTTCTTTGTAATTTTCAGTACCAAAGATGTGACCTCATCTCTTAAGAAATGTTTTAAAATTGAAAGCTGCATGATAAAAATATTGGGGGGGGGGGGGGGTGGAGAGGGAGGGGAGGGGAAGTATTCAGCGCTATCGAGCGCAGGAGCACCACGCCACCATCGATGAGCTCCCCTAATCAGGATTGAGCCGGGGAGCAGGAAAGAAGTCTCCTCCCTGCTCTGGGGCACAAGCCCAATCAGCGGCCTCCCTCAGACTTTAAATTTAAAGTGCCATCGGGCCTGCCTGCGCCTGAGGACCTCACCAAAGGGCCCTTTGCCGGGCCCTTAGGCAAGACACATGCATCACCATTTCTTCATAGTGAAACCGACCATCTATCGCAATTTCACCACCAAGCATCCAAGATAGGACTTACACCAGACAGATTATGCATCTTGTTCTCGTACTATGAGTGTACATTCTCAAATGTTACATATACAGCAGACTGCCAGAGAACCCTCATAAACAATAACTACGAGGTGTGACAAAAAAGAAATGAGACTGTCCCATAAATGTTTTATTACAAAATCTTAGAGAAATTATACATTGTCCCCATCAAAGTAATCCCCCCCAGATTTAATGCACTTCTGCATTCGCTTCTGCCACGTATGGAAGCACTCTGTAAAGTCCTCCTCCTTGAGGTCACTCAGCTCCCTCATCACAGTGGCCTTGATCTTTGCTACAGAGGTGAATGAGTTCCTTTGAGCACAGTCTTCAGCCTGGGGAAGAGCCAGAAGTCGCATGGTGCGAGATCTGGGGAATAAGGAGGGTGGTAGAGAGCTGTGATCTGTTTGTTGGCCAAGAACTGCCTCACATTGAGCACGGTGTGTGCAGGTGCGTTGTGGTGGAGCAGTCATAACTTGTCTCTTCACAGAGCCCGCCTGCTGTGTCGAACCCGGTCATGGAGGCGATTGAGGACCTGCTGGTAAAAGTGCTGGTTGACTGTCTGACCCTCAGGCACAAACTCATGATGAACTACTCCTTTCTGGTCAAAGAATGAGATCAGCATGACCTTGATCCTTGATTTGGACATGCGCGCCTTCTTGGGTCTGGGTGACTGTCTCTTGCTTTCAGGGTCGTACTGGAAGACCCAAGTCTCGTCTCCTGTGATGACTCGGCCAACAAACTCTGGATATTCTCTGATCTTCTCTAGCAAGTCTCGACAACCATTGACCTGGTGCTTCTTCTGGTCATCCGATAAAAGCTTGGGCACCATCTTGGCGCACACCTTCCGCATCCCCAGCTCCTGTACCAAGATGGTTCGCACTGACTCCCTGTTCAGGCTGACCTCCTCAGCTGTCATCTGCACCGTCAATCTGCGATCACTCCACACCAGCTGGTTCACTCTGTCAGTGTTCTCAGCTGTCTTTGTCGTGGAAGGCCATCCTGACTTGGGGTCATCCTCCATCTCCTCGTGGCCAGTCTTTAAGCATTTGTGCCACTCAAAAACTTGCGGCCTTGACATTGCATCTTCTCCATAAGCCTTTTGGAGAAGTTGGAGACACTCAGTTGGGTCCTTCTCCAACTTAACCAGAATTTCAAGTTGATTCTTTGCTCCATATTTCTTCCACCTCCAGTTGCATGACAAAGCGATGGAGCAGAGTGCTACAAAAAAACCTGAAAAAGAAAAACAGAGTGAGAGAGATGAGAAATATTATAGCATAGTGGTGAGATGTTGCACAACACAGTGACATAAGCAGTTAGCCAATTGACATTGAGTTATGGGCATGGCTGCCAGAGTCTTGTTTCTTTTTTGTCACACCTCATACATACCTGCATTAACCTCTTATCTGCTCATTACAAAAGATCCCTAGATCTCTACGATTATAACCTGACTTATTTTGTCTGCTCTTCAACCTAGTGCACGCCCAATCAACTGTTACATATTTCCATTATTGTAAATTTGAATCTACACTTTAATCCATTTTTTCATGCTATATTGAAGAACTATTCACTGCACTTGTAGTTATCTCAACTCAATGATTACTCTGAATCCTGTTATACTCCAATTGCCGAACAAAATAACTATGTCATATTGCCATAACTGATGATACTATGGATAGGTAATTATTTAATACCTCACAGACACGACATACTGAATTTCCCTGCTTCTCACAGTTATCCTTTCTAAATGATATATATTTCTGATGCAATCTAAATTTGTTAGAACATAAACAAGATAGATAATGACTGACCGTAACATTTACATACTTAGCTTCTCTAGCTCCCTCTCACCAGTGAAAATGACAAACTTCAAGCATACCTATTTTCTCTTCCTCCTCCTCTTTTTAGCACCGATTGCAAATTCTCTCCAACCAGCGGCAACACAACACTAACAAATACCCATCATACCTTACCGTCAAAGGAACATTCCTTCATTCCTTCACCATACCTCATCATTCAGCTATCAAAAATACCATCCTCAAAAGCTAATATATCTAACCCCTCTACATAAGCACTCCAATTATTCATCCTTTAGTGCGACATACCCTATAAAATTTATCCTACTGAATACCAGATCTTTCAGAAACAAAATCCCAGCAATCATGGATCTTATTAAAGATAGCAAACCAGATGTACTATGCTTAACCGAAATCTGGCTATCCAATTCAAACTCAGTTTTGATTAACCAACTAGCTCTCTCCAAATATAACTTATTTCAGTGCCCTAGGACAGAGAAATGTGGAGGTGGCGCCCTAATCCTAGCTAATAAAGACCTTAAATTTACCCTTAACTTAAGTAACAGCATACAAGGCATGGATGTTATAACCATTCAGAAATGAGGAGGCCGCGGGCGGAGTCCCGGCGGCGGACGGTAACTGGGCGCGCGGGCCCTGCCTGCGGCGGCGGACAATTTGAAATGATTGGCTCCCGGCGGTGGTAGCCGCGCGGGAGCCAATCAGAGTGGTTACTGGCGGCAGGGTTGAGGGTGGGGGCCGGCGAGCAGTCTCCGCGTGGTCATTCGCGGCGGAGGCTGCTCGGGGGTGCCGGCTTCGGTCTTGATCGGCTGTGGCCAATTTGGGGGAGGCATCGTGAGGAGTCCCTCTGGGTCGGGAGAGCGAGGCAGCCTACATTGGCTGCGAGCCGCAGGCTTGGAAGATTGTTTGGGGTTCCCTCGGGCTGCTTATCCGGCAGTTCGCCGCGTCGTCACGCTGCGTAGCTGGTGGGTGGTGGGGCCTCTCGCGCTCTTCGCTCCTCGTTTTGCCTGCTCCGGGGAGTCGCTGGGTGTTTGGGCTGAGCGTGTGGTCCTTTTGGCCCTGTTCCTTCGTGGCAGAAAACACATTTATCATATTGTCTGCCATTCAAGCATAAGTACGGCTGTTGATTTTACGAACGGTAGGTGAGAATTAGTGTAATTAATAATAATTACTAGTTGGGTTTGTGTACCTCAGTAATACATTGCAGGGGGCGGCGTTGATCTCCCTGTGGGTTTTGGCTGTCTCTCGTGGGGGGGGGGCAGGGGAAGAGGAGAGTGACCAGGGGAAGAGGAGAGTGGCCATTGGCTTGGGGGCTTGCATGTGGGCCCTTCCGAGCAGAGTTGATCCTTGGTGGGTGGTGGATGTTTGCAGGGACTGGGTCTTGGAAGGTGTGGGTTTTGGGACTGCCGCCGTCGGTCTGGTGGGCTTGTGGGTCTTTTTCCCGGTTGCTGTGTGTGCGTGTGTGTGTGTGGCTGCGTGGGTTCATGGGTGGGGCAGGTGGTAGGTTTGTTTGTGCCTTGACACTGGAGGGTGGATGGGCAGTGTTCCTAATTTGGCTGGGCCGGTATTCTGTTCATTCGGCGTAGCTTCATCCTTAGGAATGTTGTCGTCTAGGATCTCTGCCTTGGGGTTTGCGCGCGGATTGCAGAGGCAGGTGTTCGATGCGGTGCTTGCCTTCTCCTGCCCTTTCGGAGAGGGTTGGGAACGCCGTTGCTTTGTCTGTGGAATGTTTTCTTGCCTTAAGCACCAGACTGCAGTTATTGCTCCCTTACCGTTGAAGGAGGGCAAGCATTTGGGTAGGCTGGCATGCTACACAGATCCGGCCCGTGTTGGCGAAGGGATAGGAAGGGTATCTGCAGGAAATTAAACCCTGTCCATGCCTGCTAAACCAATTTGTTCACTACAACAGTGTGTCCAGTAACTAGTGCTCCAGTGACTTATCCTTTGGTTTCTGCCTGCAGGTTCAAATTTGGCGCCATAGCGACGCTTGGCGTGGGGTGCTTTGAAGTTGTCTGCGCGTTAGAGTGATGTCTGTACCCCACGTCGATTTTAGGCGTGTTACATGGAAATAGGCGATTCTTAGCTGAAGGGTAATTTCCAGTAATTGCAACTGGGGGGCGGCAGCCTTGGGCTGCAGGGACTGGGGTTTCTGGTCCCGCGGGTGCTCCTTGGGGTCTTGGGCGTTTGGCCCTCCGTGGCTCATGTTCCCTGTGTACTAGTTCTTTGTGTGCTGTGCTTTCCTTTCTAATCAATGTGTTTATACCTCAATAAATTTCCTGTCATGATGTCTCATATTCCAATCTGTAATCGCTGGGAGTAGCGGGGTACAAATGTATACAAAAAAAAAAAAAATCATAACTTTGGAATTTTGGGACGTATGTGTTGTTTTCTGACAGCTTCGGAGCCGTGGTGGTGCGATCGTGTTAGCGGGTTTGGTTGGATGGCACGTACGGCGGGGTGGTGGGTACCCGCCGGAGTGGGAGCATGGCGGGCGGAGTGGGTTGGGGGCAGGTCCGGCTCTTCTCGGGCGGAGTGGCTGGGGGTGGGGCAGCTGCCGTGTTCAAGGGCGGGTGCCTCTTTGCCTTTGGGTGGTTTCTTTCCTCAGGTACCACCTGGCTGGCAGCACTCCGTGGCCTCAGGAGCGAGGGCTGGAGAGCACGGCCGGCGACCTACTCCACCCGATCTCACTATGATGGTCTGGGAGGTTGCGAGGTGCGGTGGCTGGGGTGGGGTGGGATTGGGGGCAGCTGAAGCGGGGGACGAGGAGTTCCACGCAAAGTGTGCACCTTCCTGTTGGCGGCTTTGTAGGTCTGGTTCCCCCCCTTTTTTCTTCGAGGTTGGCCCTGACCACATGCGGGGTCTCCGGCAGCCCCTACTTCCCCCCCCCCCTGTTTTTTCACTTCTGTCTCCGCAGGGGCAGGCGCGAGTGCAGTAGTCGAGGCCTGGTGCTAGTCCACAAGGCTTGGTGCGACGGTGGCGGCTTCCGGTGCGTCGCAGTCGGACGGCGCAGACCTGCGTTGAAGTCAGCCAGCCGGACGCCGGGACGGCGAAGTAGCTGAGTAGGCGGGGAATGGCATGGGCTAGACGGTCGGGGATGCTGGGGGGGGCTAGACGGTTGGGGGATGCTGGGGGGGGGCTGGGGTGGGGGGGAGCAGGCGGTATTCTTGTCAGCGGCTTCGGAGTCAGCTGTGTTGGTGGCCGCGGAAGGGGCCGGATGGGTGCGGGTGTGGGATCGTTTGGGGGACTTCAATGGAACTTCTGTGCTGCGGGAGCCCGAAGTAGCCAGTGTCGATTTTCAGTGGTACACTGATGTGGCGGGGGGGGGGGGGCGGGCTTGGGAGTGTATTTCAGGGGCCGGTGCACCGATCGGTGGCCGGTGTCTTGGCGCGCGGCAGGCCTGACCAGGACTATCACACTTTTGGAGCTTTTCGCTTCGGGTGGTTTGGAGCTCTGGCCGGAGCGCCTTTGGAACAGGAGGGTGCTTGGGTGGGGTGCTAATGCGGTGGTCGTCAGGGTAATTAACCGAGGCTCTCCAAGGTGCGTGAGGGTAGCTGGCTTGATGCGGGGGGTTGTCTTAGCGTGTTGGTCTGCGCGCCGGAGGGGGTGCGACCGGGTGGTCGCTTTTTTGTGCTCTTGCGGGTGGCAGGCTGTGTGGCTGGTGTCGGGTTCGGCTGCTGATATTTCCTTCCCGGTGCAGTTTCGGTTCTGAGTGGTGGTGTAGCTTTGGCCTGCTTGGCTCCGCCTCTGTGAGGTGGTATGGTGGGTGGCGATGCGGGGATGGGCAAGGGGTCCATCGTTGCTCCTGTGGGGGATTGACAGGAGCGAGGGGGCTGCGGGTGGTGGTGTTGGCGTAGCTACCATTGCGAGTATTGCGTTCCGGTGGAGCAATTGGCTTTAGGGGGGGCGGCACAGGAGCAGGGTTGTTCCTGTGCCGGTGGCGGGATCCCGGAGGTTTCCGGGGTCCGGAGCCTCAGGCTACACTTAGGGCGGGGGCGGGGTGCCCCTGACCCGGACAAGCCCTGGTCGACTTTTGCTATGGCATGGCGAAGTCGGGGGAAGGGTTTGGTAACTTGCCGGGGGGGCAAGTTATGGCGTTAGCGGTGGCAAGGCACTTTGCTAAGGTATGGCTGGTGCGGGCCGGGTGCCGCTAATCGATTGAGAAGGTGTAGCATGGTGGCATATTGTAAAAGTGTTAAAGATTAATAAAGCTGCGACCAGTTGAGTTCCATAAAATGTTGGTGTGTTGTCTTTTTGTTGGGTCGGGAGATTGGGGGGATGGGGGAAGGTGGAAACGGGCCCGAGGCACCAGGTCCGCCTGCCTCAGTTACAAAAATATTTCAATCAGCTTATTCTACAGACCACCCTCTTCCATTGCAGACAACTTATCATCTGTATTAGAAACAGCATGCTCTTCAAACCTAAACAAGCCCCACATGATCCTTGACGACTTTAACCTGCCAGCTCTCCACAGCACACACGCCTCACATTTTATAAATGCTATGTATGACTTAGGATTCTAGCAAATAGTGCAGTCATCCACACCCAAAAAATGGCAACACCCTAGATCTTATTTTCTTCTCAAATAATATTTTACAAAACTAACATTTCTCTCCTCCCAAAATGCTTCTTCTCCCATGGACAGACCATTATCTAGTAGATTTTACTCTTTCTGCTACTCACTGACCCCCCGAGACCAACAAACCTGCCCAGTTCAAGTTCAAGGCCTTTAATAAAGAATTGTTCTTGAACAATACACTCCCCCACATAGACTCAACAATTACTGACCTAGATGTTACATAAACAACTGGAATTCCACTATCGCTAATTGCTGCACAAATTTCACTTACACATAACAGAACAAGGCTGAAAGAATCCAAAATATGATACACAGCTGAACTAAGGAGATTAAAACAAACAAAAACTGAGAAAATTAGAAAATAAATGGAGAAGTACAAGATCTGACACTGACAATCAACTATACATGACCACGCTTAAGGCATACAAAGAAGCCATCAACAACAGAAAAAAAGAATATCATACAACTCTCCTTACTAAATCCCTCAACAGGCCAAGAGAATTATTCTCAATAGTCAAATCTCTAACAAGAACACCCAATCCTGATGCAGAACAACCCTCCATCAAACCTCAAATTTTAGCCAACTATTACATGGAAAAACTTACTCCTATAAACAATGCTGATACCTCACTCAACACCCCACAATTAAATGACTTTAATCCCCACACCCAAGTCACATGGTCCTCATTCCAATATATAGATATAAAACACCTCAAAAACATAATCACAAATATCAATACTACCATCTCCCCCCTCAGACCCTTGCCCGGTCAGTTGGCTTAAAGCCACAAAAGATGAGATCTCCCCTAATATCTTAGAAATAGTAAATCTGTCCTTAAGACTTGGCCAGATGCTGTCTGCCCTAAAACAAGCTATCATACGTCCAATTCTTAAATCTACTGCGACAGACAAAAACCTTCCTCAATCGTACCAACCCATCTCTAGCCTGCCATTCCTAGCTAAGATCATCGAAAAAGTAGTACAGCTACAATTGCAAGACTTCATTGATTTAAATGCCCCACTTGACAAACAACAATATGGTTTTCGACCATATCATAGCATAGAAACACTTATGCTAACATTAATGAACACACTCTTATGTGGCCTAAACAAAAGTAAACAAGCTTCCATACTTGTTTTCTTTGACATTTCTGCTGCCGTTGACTGCATTAGCCATAGTTTACTCATCTCAAGGCTACAACAGATTGGCCTAAACGGAACAGTGATACAGTGGTTTAAGTCATACCTCACCAACCGTACTCAACAGGTACAGATTGGCACAGCAACCTCCTTAATCTTCAAACAGGAACAGGCATTCCTCAAGGTTCATCCCTTTCTGCCCTTCTTTTTAACCTTTACATGTAGCCAATATGCAACATCTTTAAAAAGCATAAAATACGTTTTCATCTCTATGCAGATGAAATTAGGATTTACCATCCCATAGACATCACAAAGCCTAACTGTCCCTAGATCCAAATATGCCTTACTGATGTTATTGATTGGCTTAATACCCACAACTTAAAAATTAACCTCAAAAAGAAAGAAGTACTATTTGTTTCCCGAAATCAAAGCTTCAAACCCGCCCCCCCCAAACTCCACATAAATGACTCAGAATTAGAAGTAAAAAAAGAAGTTAAATACCTAGATCATTCCCTAAACATGGTCTCACATATAAAAGCTATTACCAAGATCATATACTTTAAACTGCGAACGATACAACACCTCAGAGCCCTACTTGAGAATCTCAATTTTAGGTCAGTACTGTAGGCCCTGATAACACCCCACTTCGATTATTGTAATAGCATTCTGTATGGTTTGCCCAAGAAAACTATCCAACAACTTCAGATGGCATAAAATCTAGCTGCTCGCATAACTACAAGGCCCACTACTCTGACCATATCACCCTTCTTCTCCATGACCTCCACTGGTTGCCCATTGCAACAAAAACAAAATACAAAATACATAGTAACAGTTTTCAAGCTTTACAATAAAATAGCCCAATCATACCTTTGCTCCCTCCTCAGTTTATCTGACACCACAAGAAACAGAAGGAATTGTTCCCAATATCTACTCACATCCGCAACACCAATAAAACCACCAGTTCCAGAGCATCCACATACATTGCCCCAACACTCTGGAATGCTCTCCCAGACAATTTAAGAGCGATAAAGGACCTGCAAACATTCCGTAAAGAACTAAAGACACACCTTCTTATTGAATGCTATGGAACATCCACCCATAATCCTCAGGCTCAAATATCTTAGCCCCACTACAAGCCCTTACCACAGTCAAAGTTAACTCATAAATAATAGAACGCTCAATATACAGCGAACTACTTACTTGTACATAGTTTTTTGTACCTTAGTTTTAATTCATGAGTTCAATACTGTTTTAATGTAAAGTTACTTGCTATGTTCTCTGTAAACTGCCTCTGATCTCTGGAAGAGGCAGTATATGAAAACTTGTAAATAAATAAAATAAAAAAAGGCATTTACATGGTTCGTGCTGCTGAATATCCACAGGTGCCTCCGATGCATGCCTCAGTGCTAACTGGTTAGCATCAGAGCATGTCAGGGATGTTCCAGGGTGACACCCATCAATAACTGGGTAACGGCAATATTGAGCCACTACCTGGTTACCGACATACGGCGAAAGTCAGGATCAGGAAAGGCTGTGCTCTAACATTTGCTGCAGAAGCTAACCGGTTAGCTTCTGAATATCACTGCTGCTTGGTTAGCTTCACAACAATCTAGCCAACCTAGATATCCAATGCTGGGGCCTAGATATGACCCAGCATTTAATATCAGGTTTAGAGTTCAGCGGCGATGATTTGCCTGACACTAAGGCACTGCAGCATTTTTGACCAGCCTTTGTTCTGGTACTTGTTTGTCTTGCAACATTCTTTGTACTCTTGTCAAGTTGAAGCTGACAAACACATTGACTGACCCCCTGATGCAAGTTTTTATGCTGAAACTTGGCCAAGTCGGGTCCCCTTTTCAAGTTTTGTGATTGTGAAGATACCCTTGGTGTGGCTGTAGACTGTACATAAGTTTACCCATGTATCTAGAGTTGAATTTAATAAAATTCTATTTATATAGCACTGTTTTTACCAATGAAAATGTCTTTAAAATTGCCATTTAATTTTATGACTAGCTTCCTAAATTATGTGGCAGAAATGTGCATAAAGGTATGCTAATTTTATTAAGAATATATAACAAGCACAATCACTTCACCAGAACACCATTTTTTTTCTTTCTTATAAAGAATTTTTTTTTTTTATAATTTAGAATTTTTGTTGAAAAACCTTCTCACAACTCACAAACAAGCTCAACCATTTTAGTACTTCCCTGTCCATATATCTTGCCAACAAAGGTGGCCCACATTGCTAATTACAGCTACAATTTTAACTTCTGCAGCCTTGTCTTACAGAATCACGCTGTAATGAGTTTATGAGGTTAGAACTTCTATTTTATACTTTTTCATCCCCCATTAGAAAAACCTACCCTCCATACCACTCCTCAGACCTCCCCTCCCCATCCCCTCCCAAACCAACCCTTCCCAAGCCCACTGATCTAGCATGGCCTGTTTATTTTCAGTCCTTCATCCCTCCTCCCCCCCCCCCCACACACACAATGAGGCTCCTTAGAGTTACTTAATTACCCCTCACGAATCTGTCCCCCAAAATTGACCACATCCTCTGGTGCTTACTCAGTTGCTTGTTTCTCAATGCTGTGATATACATCATATCCCACCATTCTGAGATTGCAGGTGTATCGCTGTGTCTCATCTCCTTCGCAATCAACCTCCTCACCTCCACCATATCAAATGCAGCTGATTTCAGATTTTCTTCTCCAACCTGATCTGGATTCCCCAAATTTAGCAATCCCTAAATGATGCTACGCTCAAAGTACAGTCAAAGATTCCATCCCCCATGGACCAAACTCCTTCCCAGGAATTATCGGGCACTCCCACCAAATATGTCAAAAACATCCTCTCCAACAGTTACCTGATCTGCTACTCCACCTAGACAGCCTATCTGGGATTAAGTATGCTCTATAGAGAATCTTATAGCAATTTTCCTGTACCTGGGCTGAAACAGTCATCTTCCCCACCGCATGGTATACCTGCTTCCAGCTTTCCTCCATGACCCAGCACTTGGTCCCATTCCCCACCCCTTTTGGAAACTCCATTTCCCCCCCCCCCCTGTACATTGAGCACAAGCCTGTAAAGTCCTGCAAGTAAGTCCCTTCCTCCCTGATGTTTCTCATAGAGACTCTTTAAGGGAGAGGCCTCTCTAAACAAGCAATCCTTCCCCCACAAGTTCCCCACAAAGTGTCTCATTTGTTCCACCCTAAACCTCTTCCTATTACCCAAGTTAAACTGCACTTGCAGCTGTTCTGTGTTCTTGGTTCCCCCCCCACCCCCATCAAAGGTAGTTGCCCCACCATTTCTAACCCTTGCTCCCTCCAGCCCAGGAACTGGAGGAGATCTTCTCTGGAGGAAAAAGAGGATTATAGCAAATTGGAGAATGTAATCACACTTTCCTCCCCTCTATCTTCTGCCCTCACACCTTCTCCCACCAATACAAAGTCCACTGCATCAGTGAATTAGATATCTTTTTACACACCTCTTTAAGATCTGGTCTCCACAACAGTGCCCTGAGTAGGATCTTCTAACTCCAGGCGATCCCATGGTTTCTTCTCAACCCCAATTCCCAACTCCAAACATTTTTCAGTTGTGAGGCATTATAATATATCCACCTTCAAAAGGATATAAACAGGTTGGAGTCGGTGTAGAGGGTGGCTACTAAAATGGTTAGTGGTCTTCGTTATAAACCATATGAGGACAGACTTAAGTACCTTAATATGTATACTTTAGAGGAAAGGCGGGATACAGGTGATATGATTGAGACATTTAAATACCTCCATGGCATAAATGCACAGGAGGAGAGCCTCTTTCAATGGAAAGCAAGCTCTGCTACGAGGGGACATAGGATGAGGGTGAAAGGGGATAGACTCAGGAGTAATATGCAGAAATATTTATTTACGGAAAGAGTGGTTGATGCATGGAATAGTCTTCAGTGGAGGTGATAGAGATGAGGGACAGTTTCTGAATTCAAAAAAGTATGGGACAAACACAGAGGATCTCTAAAGGAAAAAAAGGGACTGTTGTAGTGGTTGATATGGAAGGGCAGATTAGATAGGCCATGTGGTCTTTTTCTGCCATCATGTTTCTATGTTTCTAAGTATTCCACCAGCGGGATAGCTACCTTATCCTGTAATAGTTGGTAGAATTCCCTCCAATACCCATCCGGGCCAGGGTGTACTACACTTCCATAGGCTTCTTATGTATTTTTGGATTTCCTGTGCCGCTAGCAGGGTGTTCAACTTCTCTATTTGATCAATAGTGAGATGAGACAGGACTACATCCTGGAGATAGGTCTGTGCCCATTCTATTTCACATGTCTCTACTGCATACAGCTCACTATAGTAATCAGAGAAGGCCTATTCTATACCAGCTTGAGTGGTTTCCCATGTGATCCTTTATGGCCCATATAGATCGCGATTCATCTTTTGTCTTGACCAGAGCAAACAAAAGTTCCTCTGGTTTGTTTCTGTACTGGTATAGTTTATAGCTGTAATAGAACAGTGATTTGTGCGCCCGCTGGTGCAAGAGATCATTAAGTTCTGTTTGGAGAGCCATCAAGGCCATGCAGTGTACCTGTGTAAGGTGTAAAGAAAACTGTCTCCTTGCCCCACGTAGCTCCTTTTCTAATTGGATAAGACGTTTCCCTTGAGTGTTGTGCTTTGCCTTACAATACCCTATAATATGACCCCAAAGGACCACTTTGGCTGCCTCCCAAAGACAGCCAGATTATCCTTGTGCCCCTCATTGTAAATTTCGTATTCAGCTCATTGGGCTTGAAGAAATACCAAGAAGTCAGGGTCTTCAGCTATATGTAGGAGGAACCTCCATGCCCTACCACCTCTTAGTTCCCCCCATGTCAGCGCATGATTAGTGCTTGATCATAGATAACAAATGGGCCAATGTTAGCTCCAGTTATCTTATCTAGTATTTCATTGGCCACTAGAAAATAGTCTATGCGAGATCCTGAGCCATGTGCTCGGGATATGTGAGTGTAATCCCACTCCGCCGGGTGCAGTACTCTCCATGCATTGATAAGTTCGTATCCATCACATAGCTCCTCTATTCTCTGGGTCTGTTGGGTCTCCCCTCCTCCCCCTCTCTCACTGTAGCTCTACCAGTACGATTCATGGCTTCATCCAAGACACAATTAAAATTGCCCCCCAACATCAGCTGTTGCTGTGTCATATCTGTTACACAGCACATTAAGTCACAATAAAAGTCTGCCTCATATGCTTTTAGGACATATATTGTACCCAAGGTTATCATGCTACCTTGTAGACATTCCTGCACAAATTGGTATCGGCCATGTTAGTCTGTCCGTACTTTAACTTCTCTCAAACTTATATGTTTCCCCACAAGGATAGCAACACCTGCCTTTTTGTCCCCAGAGAAGGTTCCGTAGACATCCCCCACCCACCATTGTTTCAGTTTCTGATGTTCCACCACTGACAAGTGGATCTCCTGTAGGACTGCCACATCTATATGCCGATCGCATAGCATGCATAGTACTTTATGTCATTTGACTGGGTTCCCTATTCCACAGACATTCCAGGAAGCTACTCATATGGATTTAGCCATTGTCTAGCTCCACATAACACCGAATATCTACCAATTGCCTCTGTATTAGTAGTATGTTTAGGAGTCCCCCCTGGGCCCCCTGTGTGTTCCCTGTACTCAGATGTCTTTTCTGCAGCCTTTGCAATACCTTCTCTCTTGTGTAATCTCTCTTCTCCCTCCCCAATTATACCTTTGGCCCCTTTTTTAACTTCCTTCCCTTAACCCCCACCTTCCTCCATTCCTTGCCTCCCAACTCCTTTGTCCTCCCAACTCCACCCAGAGTTTTCCTCCATGCCCTCTGCTATGGTACGTAGGGGCTTCCCACCCCCACAAGCTTGCACCTTTTGCCTTCACGCCCTCCTGTATTCTGTGCCATAGGCCATTCATTAGTGGTATTACAATGCACTGTTATTTATTATAATGCCTCACATATTTAACTAGCCACTAATCTTTATTAATCATAGCAGAGATCCTGAATAGTGTCTACTTCCCTCCATGCACATCCCAGGCATACGCTCTCTCCATGCATTCACCTTCTATCAAGCACCCTCATGGTATTCATCCCCATTATAATTGTTCACACCTCCCGATTTGCACTGATGCACATTCTTTCATGTTTCAGGTCTCATGTCCCAGTTGCCTGTAGGTCATCCCGCCCCCAATCGGGTGTAGATTGGGCCCACAATTCCCCTTAATCTAATAGACCTATATCCACCCATCCCATTAGTTATAAATCACATTCAGCCATCATGCAAGCCCTCTCCACATTCGTTCTGCATTCATCCCTCCCTCCACTCGCCTCTGCCCCCTGTACCCTTCCAGTGTTCCATTCTTCACCAAGCTCTCTCTATTTCCCCATCCTCCAGACACTTAAACCACTCATAGGCACAGGCACACGAAACACATGGGCTGCTTGTGGGGTTTCTATGGGGGAGACAGGAGGTCCCCCCAGCAGACCTCACAATTTGCTAGTCTTCTCCCGTCTAGCTATCAGAATTTATAAAGTTTATGGTAGACGCTGCCAGTGGGAGCAACCAAGCCCACTCTTGTCACTGGGTCCCCACTCCCCCAACCCCCATTCATTCTCCCAGGAGCATGAGCAAGGCCACATGTAGAGCCTGTGTCAGGCCTCAAATTCACTATTCACTGTGTGTTCATGGCCCTCATTCACCTTCCCGTCCTTTCTCCCCACCATAACACATCACCCACTGTTACTGGCCTTCCCTCCCACTCTCCAGCCTCCCTCTCCTCTAACACTCTAGGGAGGTTATTTATCAGTAACTGTACACCAGTCCATTGCTGACTTTCTTTGTATGGTGGTCAGTATTTACTCATGCTGGGATGCTGATGGTTCCTATCTCAAAGTGTCATCGGGTGGCGTGAAAGGTGGAGAGCTTCTGGAAAGGGAATGCTAGATGTCCAGGGTCTGATTGTCTGTATCGAAGAGCGAAGAGTATTCTTTGGGTACAGGGGTGTCCACTCAGGTATTGTTCATAGATCCCCACTCTTTTGCAGGCAAAGTATACATAAAATCTGCACCATTCCAGTTTTACGCTACAAACCACTATGCACTGCTCAATCAGTTCAGTTGTTCCCTGCAATACTTGATGGCTTCCTCTGCCATGTGGAACAGTCTTTGCTGTCCCATATGGGCAGGATACATAAGCGAGAAGCAAATCCCTTTTTTCTACTAAGCTGGTACATGCTTCTACAAAGGCCCTCCTTTTCACGGCTTCTGTAGCTGAAAAGCCTTGAAAGACGAGGATATGCATGCCATCATGTTACAGTGATCGCACATTACGGGCCACTCAAAGCACTTGTTCCTTATGTTGAAAGTTAAGGAAACATGCAATTACCACCTGATGGCATGGGTAACCACTTTGACGGGCTCCGAGTTGGTGTGCACATTCTATGATAAGTGTGCTATTCAGTGGCAACCTGGTTTCTAGGAAGCTCCTTAATTCTGGTTCTGCAACTGATTCAGAGATTCCTATAAAGCGGAGATTGTTCCTGCAACTCTGCTTTTCAAGTTCATCCATTTTCTTCTCCTGGCCCCATAGCTGTTCTTCCAACCGTTGGATAGTGGCCCCGGCTATATGATTGCTGTCTTCGACAGCAGAGACACGTTGCTTTAAGTGTATAACTCTGGCAGTAAAATCTGACAGTGCTTGGGCCACTTGCCATTTTTGCGCAGAAAGTCTATCAAGTCTGCCCTCCAGTGCCTTTACTACCACTGCCGACATGGCCTCCATTGTTCCACTGAATTCCATCACCTCTGCTCGTGGGCTCGACAGTGCTCCCTCTGCCATCTTTGCTTCGGTTGTGCGTCCCCAATCTTTTTTCAAAGTTTTGGTCGCCATCCACTGCAGTCAGCCCAGAAAAGTCACCTGCAGTATGGTAGTATATCTAGTATTATATTGGGGTGGTTTGTAGTGTAATTGGTCTGTATCCATGGAGATGGTATATTAATTTAGGGTGGGAAGCCCTGGGAGCAGCGAAGAACATGTCTTCCTTATTCCATCACACCATGTGACCTCAACTGCCAGGTTTTTAATAGCAGCTTTCATAGCTCCTAGGGTCTCCTCGTGCTCCTCTACCAATCCTCCCAGCTCCTATACGAGGTGTCCCATGTGAGCCATATCTACTGTAACATCCTGAATGAGATCAGCCATGTCCTTCTGAACTGCCCCAATGTTCCCTTTCAACTCTAGAACCAAGTCCTCATTTCTTTGTGCAGGCTGGAATGTTCCGCATCTTCTGACTTCCCAGTCTTCTTGCTTTGTGGGTCTTTTCCTGACATATGAGACCCACTCCCAGCCGCCATTTTGACCTGTCCTCGCGGCTCGCCCTTGTGGGCACTGTATGCAAACTTTTGTCAGTTGATGGTTTTGCTGCATGTGATGGACATTAGCCAGTGCTCCCTTCACTCTGCTGCCTTAATAGCTCATTCTCAAGTGGAACTATCTCTTTAGAGAGTAGAGGAAATAAAAAATTTGCCTGTGGGGGCTCGGAGCTCTTGTCTTACGCAGCCATCTTGGAGGCGTGATGTCACATCCTCCCTTATAAAGAATTTTTAAACATACATTATATATTATATATATTTATTATATTGTATTATGAGAGAGACATCAAAAACAATGCTGTCAGTCTTTTAACAATATAAGGCTTTGAAAGGTTCCTTTAACTCATCATCTGTGCCTTTAAATCATGCCCAAAATATCTGTGAAACAAATTTTATGTGTCTCCAAAAAGTACTTCCATAACCATTGAAATATTCTTCATAATATTAAAAAAATACAACTAAAAGTATAGTACCTAGCTGAATCCACAGAACCAACACCAGTGTTTCAGCAATCCTGTCTGCTTTGGGGATCAGTGAAAATGTGCTGTCAAGTCAATTCTGACTCCTGGTAACCTACCCCCTGGGTTTTCTTGGCAAAGTGTGACCAGAAGTATTTTTTATAGTTATAGGGCAGCGATGGCGAACCTATGGCACGCGTGCCAGCTGTGGCACGCGAAGGCCTTGCAGCTGGCACGCGGGAAGGTCCGCAAAAAAGAAAAAGCTGGCTCTGATTGCTGCCGCGGACGCGGCAAGGGCAGAATGCAGTGTCCCGCGGGGCCCCCTCCGCCCGCTAAGCCCCTCTGCAAGGGCTTTCAGATTCGCGAGGGAGAGCGTCTCCCTCGCGTCTCTGTTAAGCCCGCAGGGGCTAATGGGAAATTTCCCATCAGCCCCTTTAGACGCGAGGGACTGATGGGAAATTTCCCATTAGCCCCTGCGGGCTTAACAGAGACGCGAGGGAGACGCTTTCCCTCGCGAATCTGAAAGCCCTTGCAGAGGGGCTTAGCAGGCGGAGGGGGCCCCGCGGGACATTGCATTCTGCCGCGGCAGCGGCAGCAGCCAGAGCCAGCTTTTTTTTTTTTTAAATTTGCCAGGGGGGGAGGGGTTAGGACTTCTAATGGGCGGGGGGGGGGTTAGGACTGCTAATGGGCTATGGGGGGGGTTAGGACTACTAAAGGGCTGGGGGGGGTTAGGACTGCTAATGGGCTAGGAGGGGGGGTTAGGACTGCTAATGGGCTAGGAGGGGGGGTTAGGACAGCTAATGGGCTGGGGGGGTGTTAGGACTGCTAATGGGCTAGGGGGGGGTTAGGACTGCTAATGGGCTGGGGGGGGTAGGACTGCTAATGGGCTGGGAGGGGGTTAGGACTGCTAATGGGCGGGCGGGCGGGCGGGGTCGGACTGCTAATGGGCGGGCGGGCGGGGGGGGGGGGGGGGGTAGGACTGCTAATGGGCTGTGGGCTGATGGGGGCTGTCTGGAAATGGGGTGATGGGGGGTTAGGACTGGTAATGGGCTATGGGGGGGGGTTAGGACTGCTAATGGGCTATGGGGGGGTCAGGACTGCTAATGGGCTATGGGAGGTTAGGACTGCTAAAGGGCTAGGGGGGGGTTAGGACTGCAAATGGGCTAGGGGGGGGGGTTAGGAATGCTAATGGGCTAGGGGGGGGTTAGGACTGCTAAAGGGCTAGGGGGGTTAGGACTGCTAATGGGCTATGGGGGGGTTAGGACTGCCAATGGGCTATGGGGGGGGTTAGGACTGCTAAATGGGCTAGGGGGGGTTAGGACTGCTAATGGGCTAGGGGGGGTTAGGACTGGTAATGGGCTTTGGGCTGATGGGGGCTGTCTGGAAATGGGGTGATGAGGGGTTAGGACTGGTAATGGGCTATGGGGGGGTTAGGACTGGTAATGGGCTATGGGGGGTTAGGACTGGTAATGGGCTTTGGGCTGATGGGGGCTGTCTGGAAATGGGGTGATGGGGGTTAGGACTGGTAATGGGTTATAGGGGGGGCTTAAACTGAAAATGGGGTGATGGGGGTTTAGGACTGGAAGTGGGTTGATGGGGGGGCTAGGACTGGTATTGGGTTGGGGGGTTGCTAGGACTGGAAATGGGCTGATGGGGGGCTAGGACTGGAAATGGGCTGATGCAGGGACTAGAAGGGAATGGATGCTGGGTGAGGTTGGAACTAGAAGGGAGCTGATGTTGGGGGAGGATTAGAATGGGATGGGGCTGGGAGAGTAAAATGGAGAGGGGAAAAATATTTTGTGTGGGAGGGATAAAAAATCTACAATTGGCCGGGTATTGGGAGAGTAAGTGGGGATTGAGGATGGAGGGGTAAAATTTGAGTGGATGAAATAGGAATGAGGAAAGAGCAAAAGGAGAAAGATTAGTATGTTAAAGCGGATGTAGAGAGAGAGAATGGAAAAAAAAACTAGAAGAGAGAAGAAAGGACAAATGGACAGCAGATGATGGAGAGTTAGCAGAAAACATGAAGAAACCAGAAGAAAGTGGCTGGAGCAATTGCAACTGTGTAACTGAGCTGAGGTATTCTGTTTATGTAATTCCTTTTTGACATTGCCACTTGTTCTCTTTCCCCAGTAGGTCATGTATTGTTATTCTCTGAAATGTATTGGTTTAATATTTGCAGTGTTGCCTTTTGATAGGTATGGTATGGTGCTTTGTGAGTCCTGGTAGTGCTGTTAGGATACGGCGGGTTTGCTATTGGTTCTAAATGGGCAGTGTTTGTAGTAGTTCCTAATGTGCCTGGCGGTTGGCACTGGATTATAGTAATGTAGAAATCTTTTAGTCTGTCTTTATCCATACACTCATTAAGAGACATGTTTACTAAAAGTTAGTGTATGTTAGCATTATGCAAATATTTATGCAAATTGACGTGCTGGCACTTTGAGGAAATTCTTTGGTTTTGTGCGGCAGTTTGGGCACTCGGGCTCAAAAAGGTTAGCCATCACTGTTATAGGGTGTGACGAGGAGAGCTGCCAGGAGCAGATGGAAATAGAGGAAAACAATGTTTGTACCTTTAAAGTGAGTGACAGACCAGCTTTGCACAGAGTTTGCAAGGCAAGCATGAAAAAAAATCCTGTCTCTGCTGAGGCTAAGCCACACCCAAGCTCTGACGTGGGGGCAGGCTTGGACAGTGATTGTAAACACCTGTGCAGAGGCAAGGAAGTGCCAGGCAAGAAACGGTTTTTAAAACCTGAGTCAGACCAGAAAGAGAGACCCTGGGGAGAGGAGAAAGCGTTCAAGGAGAAAGGATTCCAGGAGCAATTCCAGGAAGGAAGGCGTGGAGAAAGGCATAGGAAGGCTGACTTCCAGCTGCTGAATGAGGCCAGTAAGAAAGGAAGCAGTCTGTTTCTGAAAAATGCTCCTAAACTTGAAGCTAGCAGATAGTTAGCTGGAAAGCTTACAGATGGGGTGGAACAGGTTGCAGTACCTAGTGTTCAAGAGCCACTGCCGAGGACTTCAACTGCTAGAAGGTGGGTAGATACGCTTGTCTGGGGAAAGAGCCAGAACTCACCTGAGAGCAGAGAAGTTGAACCAAAAACATTAGAGACGTTAAGGCAAGTGTTCCCAGGGAAGAAAGCTCACTCTCCCAATATAATTGATCCTTATCAGAAAGAACAGCTATGGAGCGACTTTCAGAAGTTCTTACAGGACAGGAAGCCTGAAGAAGTTTTTGAAACCGTAGAAAGGGATAAGCATTCTGTTGCCTAAGAGGATATGCAGATCGATTCCTTTGAGCCAGAGTCTAACCTGGGGGAATCCCCAATAGACTGCTCTTTTTGTTTGAAAGAAAACTAGACGCTGGTAAACAGGGCTCAGAAAGAAAAGCAAAACGTGGTGAGAAGCAATGTTGGCATAACTCTGTAACTGATAAGAGTTTCTTCAGAAGTAAAGAAGGTTTTGTTTAACCAAGAGTTTTGAAAAGTAAAGCAGCAGTTGTTAGAAGAAGAAATTTACCTTTTGGTTTAATGAACACAAAAGACTACGACGTGCATGTTAACTTGTTTGATGAGAACAGCTGCCAGTGTTAGAAAGATTTTTGTTCAGCTTTCTTTAAGTTTCAGTTGTACATGTTTTCCTCTTATGTTTGGAGAAGTATCCTAATGCCTGCGTTCTGAATTTAATGCTTATGGAAATCCCACAAAAATAAATATTCTTGTTGCCTTAACCCACGGTTTCAAAATACTTTTGTCCTTGGATAAGAAAGTCAAACTACAAGTCCCAGAATTCCTTACTGGAGAAAGACACAGTAAAGCTTTATATAAGGACATAACAAGGCGGCCCTATGCCTGTAAGCCCTAGGGCCCAGGCTAGGGTATCACAAGGGATATGTTTACTAAAGTATGTTAGATGCTGCCATGGCGATAACGTGGGATATGGTCTTTTTCTGCCATCATGTTTCTATATTTCTATGATTGCATGGTGTTAGGAGCTAACACAGGCCAAATGCAGACATTGTAATGATTTTCTACAATGTCTGCATTTTGCTTGGTAGCTGCAGGCTAGATGGTGAAAGTGGTCAGGATTAGGTTGGAGAGTGGGCATGCCTGCAACATGTGAATACCACGATTATAAACATCACGCAGTAATCGTCAAAGTTGCAGACACTACTGGTACACCTAATACCACCTCATTGAGTGGTATTAGCTGCATCCACGAAGCTTCTACCCTGCAATCTATGCATTTTCTCTGCAATATCTGCAGGGAAAATGTTGGAAATGCCCCCTACAGATACCGTGGGACTTTTGCAGCTAATGCCATTTTTTTTTTTTTGCTATACCGCCCTTCTATCCAGCAGGGCAGTTTACATAAAATAAAATATTTGAAAGGAACTCCAATATGGTACATTAAAGAAGATAGCAGCAATCATACCTTACAAAGAAGGTAAATTAAAGAGGCTGAAAGGAAGTAGGCATCTATCACCGAGGTCGAGATCAAAGGCTTTTTGAAATAGTTGAGTTTTGAGAATAGTTTTTAATTTTGTGTTTTAAAGGTTTTAAATGGAGGTCTGGTGGTAGATCATTCCAGAGACTGGGGCTAAGAAAATAGAATGCAGAATGTTGGGTTCATATTTAGCTCATGATGCAGGGGGAAGATACGTCAGTTAATGTGAATAGAATGAAGTAGGTGATGGTGGCTGTGAAAAATGACAAGAGATTAAAGATAAGAAGGTATACCAATATGTAGTGTTTTGTGGACCATAATAAGGATTTTAGACTGGATGCAGTAATGTATGAGTAGTCAATGGAAGTGGATTATCAAAGGTATAACGTGGGCAAATTTGGAGGCATGAGCTACTATCTTACATCAGTATTTTGGACAGTTTTACAGACTTTAATTCAGATTCAGGAAGACCAGCATAACCAATGTTGCAGTAATCTAATCAGGACATGATCAAAAATATGAGTAGTATGGTTAATGCATAGACGGAAAGAAATGGATGATAGTACTGACCTGGCAAAGAGTATAAAAAGAGCCCTTTACAATGTAGCTAGTGTGTTCATGAAAAGAGTGCAGAATCCAATATGACCCCAAGATATTTGAAAGAGGATGTCAGTGAAAAAGGGGCACTGTTGAGTAATGGAGAGAGAGGTGGAACTGTAGTAGAACCAGTTAGCCACGTAGTGGAAGTTTTCTTTGCATAAAGTTTGAGGTGGTTGGATTTAAGCTAGGTAGTGACCAGAGAGATGCAGTCATTAAGAGAAGTGAGATTGGGGGACGTGGGATGTGTATGTAGGACATCATCAGCATAGTAGTATGCTGAGATTCCAAATTGTTTGATGAGAAGAGTTAGTGAGGCAAGGAAGATATTGAAAAAAGGAGTGGGGCAAGGATATAACCCTGAGGGACACCGCAACTAAACGGATAAGTGGCAGAAGCAGTGATCCAAAAGCAACAGAATAAGAATGGTCAGAAAGAAAGGAATAGAACCACTGGAGTGCGATGTCTTGCAAGCCTATATCTTGTATCTGGGAACACAGAATAGTATGATCAATCAGATCAAAAGCAAAGGAGGGTTCAAGTGAGACAACCAAAGAAATACTTTGCTGTTACTAGGCCCTGAGTGACTATTAAATTTAAACTACAAGCTCTCTGCTGGGTATGAAATGTAACCAGAAAGTTCTCCTCTGTGTTTTAAATTTAAACTGAAACTGCTGCTACTAGGCCCTGACTGGTTTAACAAAAAATAGTGGATTCACAGATTAATTAGCTTTAATACAAAGAATTCCTTTTAGAAAATTACCAGAAGTATATACTCACAGTTGCAGATCTCTCTCCAAACAGGACAGGGTTTCTGCTCCCACTACGTCCTGGTCCCCAAGAAAACAGGCGGGTTCCCACCCATCCTGGATCTCCACAATCTCAATCACTTCCTAGTGAAGGAAAAGTTCAAAATGACATCCCTTGGAACATTGTTGCGCTCTTTGTATCTCAAGATGCCTACATGCACATCTTCATCTACACCCTGCACCATCAGTACCTCTGCTTTATGGTCAGCAGACGGCAATGTCAGTACAGGATTCTCCCCTTTAGCTTTGCCTCTGCCCCAAGGTTCTTCACCAAATGTCTAGCAGTTGTTGCTGCCTTCCTCTGGCTCCTGGGAATTTTGTCTTCCCCTATCTGGACTGGTTCGTCAGGGGCGGGATGCTGGACAAGGTCTGACGTCTGTACAGCACACCATTTAGGGTCTGGGATAACTAGGCTTTGTTATCAACTACCCAAAGTCCCACCTGCAACTCTCTCAATGCCTCTGGTTCATTGGGGCTCTCTGCAATCCCACACTAGCTCGAGTATTCCTTTCAGCAGACAGGGCCCAGCGCCTAGTCACCTTAGCAAGGGACATCCAGAGTTGCCTGGTTGTCATGGTTCCTGGGCCATATGGCCTCTATGGTCCGTGTTCCCCTCAGCCTAACTTTAGATGCACCAGATGCAGTGGACTCTCTGCACACAGTGGCATCAGCTGACAGGACATCTTTCAGACAGGGCCACAGTGACACTACCTCTCCAAAACCCTGTCTTGGTGGCTGCCCCCCACTCATCTGCTTGTGGAACTTCCCTTCCAGGCCCTACTGCATCAGCAAGTCTTAACGACTAATGCCTCCAAACTCTGCTGGAGGGACACATCTGAATGACCTGTCCACACAGGGCCTCTGGAGTACAGGGGAAATCAAACATCAGATCAACTTTCTGGAGCTTCGGGCCCTTTGCCAATGCTCTGTGTTTCAGCATCAGCTCGCCCACCAAGTCATCCTCATACAGACAATCAGGTGGCCATGTTCTACCTCAACAAACAGGGCAGCATGGGCTCGTACCTCTGCTGGGAGGCAGTCTGCCTCCTGAAGTTTACAGTCTTGCACGGTATACTCCTCAGAGCGGTATGCCTACCAGGGGAGCTCAGCATCCTCGCAGATCACCTCAGCAGGGTTCTTCAGCCACGAGTGGACTCTGAACAGGCTGATCGCATCTTCCACATGTGGAACATGCTGTCTATAGACCTCTTTGCCACTCCCAGCAACACCCAGCTCCTGCTGTTTTGCTCCAGAATGCCATGCCCAAATCACTTGGTTCCCAATACTTTTCTCCTGGATTGGAGCGAGGGCTCTGTCTACCCACCAGCTCCTCTGATGGCCAAAACCCTTTTCAAGTTGCAGACAGATGGCACTGCCATAGTCCTCATTACGCCACACTGGCCCAGACAACCCTGGTTTCCACTTCTCCTCTGCTTGTCTCAATGGCAACTTCTCAGACTGTGCTGTGCTCTGTACTGATCTTGCAGAACAATGGGACTCTGCTTCATGCCAGCTTGTCATACCTAGCACTAACGGCTTGGCTGCTGAGCAGCTAGTACTTGAAGAGCTCCACTTGCTGAAGAATGTGGAGAACATGCTACTTGCATTGCGCAAGGACTCGACGAGACGTGCTTACGCCTTCAAGTGGCACAGGTTCTCCGTATGGTGTGAGAACGCCGCTGGACCCCTTTTCCTGCTCTGTGGAGTCAGTTTTGTCATCTTCTGCACCTGTTAGACACTGGCTTGAAGTCCAGCTGCTAAAGTGCACCTCAGTGCTGTAGCCGCTTATCAGCCCATAGCTGATAAGCTGATCTCTGCTCACCCCTTAGTGAATCACCCTACTTTCTCGCCCCCCCCCCATTAAACCACTCCCAGTGATGTGGGACCTTAATGTGGTGCTCAGATAGCTCCTCGCACCCCACTTTAAGCTGCTTAGCTCCTGCCCACTCAAATTCTTTACCTAGAAGGTCATTTTTCTGGTGGTGCTTTGGTGCGGAGAGTCAACGAATTGCAAGTGCTGGTGGCGCACCCACCATACACTAGGTTTCATGAGAACAGGGTGGTTCTCTGAACTCACCCAAAATTCCTACTTAAGGTAGTCTCTGCTTTTCGTCTTAATCAATCTTCCCAAGGCCTCATGCCAACAGAGCTGAGGCTTTGTTGCACACCTTGGGCTGTAAGAGAGCACTGGCTTTCTACCTAGAGAGGACAAAAGCCCATTGCTGATCATCCCAGCTCTTTGTCTCCTTTGACTCCCTTTGGAGTGGAGGAGTGGCCTAGTGGTTGGGGTAAGGTACTTCAGGCTGGAAGGTCGGGGGTTCAAATCCCACTAGAGGACAGCAACCTTGGGCCGGAAGGACTGGGGTTTCTAGTCCCACAGGTGCTCCTTGTGGTCTTGGACAAGCCACTTAACCCTCCATAGCACATGTTACCTGTAAAATAGTTATCTCCAAGTTATAATGCCCTGTTCAATGTAATTTCAGTTTGTTCAATGTAAACCGCACTGATGCAGAATAGCGCGGTATATAAGAGAATGTAAATAAATAAATAAATATTACCTTTGTTGAAAGATTCATGGATTTCACTGAGTAAGGAAATGAGAACGGTCTCAGTACTATATCCAGGGTGGAATTCAGATTGGCGAGGATGAAGTGTATTGGTCTTTTCAAGGTGATAGCTTTACTGGGAGAAGACAAACTTTTCTTAGATAGAAAGGGAAGATTGGAAACTGACCGGTGGGCTTAACAGAGCCACGAGAAAGGGAAACTCTCCCTTTGTGGCTCTGAAAAGCCAGCGCTGAGGGAGATAGGAGGGCTCTGCCGGGGAGGCTGTGGCTGCGGGGCACTTCATTCTGCCGCTGCCGCAGCGGCTTCAGCAATCAGGTATTTTTTTTTCAATTTCCCTGGGGTGGGGGGGGGGGGATTAGGACTGGAAATGGGCTGATGGGGGGTTAGAACTGGAAATGGGCTGATTGGGAGGGGGGGCTAGGACTGGTAATGGGCTATCGGGGGTGGCTAGGACTGGAAATGGGCTGATGGGGGGTTTAGAACTGGAAATGGGCTGATTGGGAGGGGGTTAGAACTGGATATGGACTGTTGGAGGTTAAGAATGGAAATAGGCTGATTGGGGGTTGGAACTGGAAATGGGCTGATTGGGAGGGGGGCTAGAACTGGTAATGGGCTATCGGGGGTGGCTAGGACTGGAAATGGGCTGATGGGGGCGTTAGAACTGGAAATGGGCTGATCGGGAGGGGTCTAGAACTGGTAAAGGGCTATCGGGGGTGGCTAGGACTGGAAATGGGCTGATGGGGGGTTAGAGCTGATCGGGAGGGGGATTAGAAATGGATATGGACTGATGGAGGTTAAGAATGGAAATAGGCTGATGGGGGTTAGAACTGGAAATGGGCTGATCGGGAGGGGGGGCTAGGACTGGTAATGGACTGGTAATGGACTGATTGGTGGGGTTAGGCCTAGAAATGGGCTGATTAGAGGGGCTAGGACAGGAAATGGGCTGATTGGGGGGGTTAGGACTGGTAATGGACAGATGGGGGGCTAGCACTGGAAATGAGCTAGGACTGGTAATGGGCTGATTGAGGAGCTAGAACTGGAGTGGGGTGATAAGGGGGATAGGACAGGAAATGGGCTAGGACTGTAAATGAGCTAACGGGGGAGGGGAGGAGAGCGCTGTTGGCCCGGGAAGAAAACTAGGGGCTAGGGCTACAAATGGGCTGATGCGGGAGGACTGGAAGGGAGCGGATAATGAGAGGGTCTGCCAGGGGAAGGAGGGGGCAGGAAGGGAGCTGACTCGGGGGAAGGAGGGGGCTGGAAAGGAGCTGACACGGGGGAAGGAGGGGGCTGGAAAGGAGCTGACACTTGGGGATTGGAGTGGTAGGTGGTTGGATAATGGGGAGGAGGCTGGAAGGGAGCTGACATGCAAATGACACTGGAAGGGGGTTGGACAGAGGGTAGGGCGACTAGAAGGGAGCTGACTGGGGGAGTTGGCACTGAGAGTGGACATGATCTTTATATCTGGGATGGTATTTCGACTAGAAGGGCCTGGAGAGTGGGGAAGGAAGGGAATGGACACCAGTGGCAGTCGTGGGAATGCAAGGCGGTTGACATTGAAAGGTACTGGAAGGGAAGGACTGGGAAGGGGGCTGATACTGGGGAGGGTTACTGGAACTGGAAATGGACTGATGGAAGGAAGTGAAGAAAACAAAAGAAGAGATAAGAAATGGCAGATGGACCATAGACCACAGAAAGAGAGCTAAGAGAAGACAGGAAAGCAGAAGCCGCAGATCGGGACCAGCATGATCAGAGAATAAAATGGTCAGACAACAAAGGTGAAAAAATAATTTTATTTAATTTTAGTGATTGGACTTTGTGCTATTTTTATATTTTACACAGTATTGGGGAACTGCATCTCTTATTTATCTGATGTTGCACTGCATGTGGACTCTGGCTTCTTGGGGTTTCAATTTAAATTTTGTCTACATATTTTTATTTTTACTTTAGATTGTGGTTGCTTATTCTGTACTTGGTGAGGGTCGATGTTGTGAGTGTGTGACTGAGGTCAGGTGTTCTGTTAACATGGAGTTTGTACATAAAGATCTATACTGTACTGTAGTAATTTGACTTGTTCAGCTTTTCAAATAGGTGTATGGATGTTCCAGGGCCCACTGTAGTATTTACAGTGACGCTTTTTTGGTGGGCTCCTTATGTGAATTTTGGAAGTTTGTGCTGATATGGTATAGTATGGTAGATTTGCTCTTTGTTGGAGGGTTTTGTTTTAGTTCACAATATGCCTGGTACTGGAGAATAGTGGTGGTTGTTATTAGTAAGATGATCAGAATCAGATTTTTTTTTAAATATTGAGTTCTGTGGGTGAATGTCCTGGTTCTGCTCTGCACCTACTGTGGATGCAAAATATATGTTGAAAAAGCAAGAACCATAATGCAGTTTATAAAAACAAAATAAAAATGAGTTATAATTTAGTTTTATAAACTGTTCTGTTGGTTCTTGCTGTCTTTTAGTTCCTTGGTGTGCAAACGGGACTGTACCTAGCCCTGTGCAAGCGGTGTAGCCGCACTGGGCGGAAAGGCTTGGGGGACGCATTTTGGCTGTCTGCTCTTGCCCTGCCGCCGCTGGCAGGACAATAGCAGGCAGCCGAAATGCGCTCTCCAAGCCTTTTCGCAGCAGTTTAAGCAGGTCTGGTCCCTCCCTCCTCCGACGCGATGCCAGAGTAGGGAGGGACATATCTGCTTAAAGTGCCGGTGCCTTTCAGATCGGGCGCATGCCCCCTCCTCCTCCCCATACCTCCGTCCAGTGCTGCCTGCTCTTTCCCTGCTGCCGCCGCCGCCGTGAAAAAAAAAACAGAGGGCGGCAGCAGCAGGGAAAGAGCAGGCAGCGCTGGATGGAGGTATGGGGGGAGAGGGGGGCATGTGCCTGAGCTGCAGGTTGCACAGGGTGCGATTGCAGCTCGATATGATCGTGTGTGCAAACATCTTGCTTCCTCCATATAATCTTATCGGCTTTTTGGTTTGGTTCCGTCTCTGATTGGATTTCTGAAAAAGCCCCGCTCCCTCTAAGATGTGTGTGGGGGGGGGGGGGCGCCATTTCATACTTCGCCTCAGGCAGCAGATTGCCGAGCCTCCCCTGAGCAGTTGTATTATATTACATTACATACCAGAATTGCTTAACCATCTTTTGAATCAGATACACAAAACCAAGGTGGTTTGCAAAAAATTTCCTAACAAAATAAAATACAATGAAAAGAAAGCTGAAATGCTAACCCAACAATTAGTTCTCAAATGCCTGAACATAAAATTATGACGCTAAGTTCCCTTTAAATTTCTTAAAGAAGAACTGTGACCATAGATGTCTGGGAAGACTATTCCATAGATATAGAGCTAAAATTGAAAAGGATATCTGCCTGGTGGGTTCAAACTAAACCTGCAGATGAGACAGAGAAGGTAGATAGCCAGCTTGTGGTGACTAAAGCGTTCTAAGACAGTAAGAAGTTATAAGACCGTCTGCAACTTACGACAATCTAGGGCTTATTTTGAGTGATTACGCATGGTATAGAATACTGCACCTTTCTCATTCCCTTCTAAAACTGATCTATGGTCCTCATGTTTTAATGAAAAGACCCTTGCGTATGAGTACCAATACCTTTTTTGCTTGGAAAAATGCACTGTGACAGTCTATTGCAAAGAACAAAAAACAAGCAAAACATTCAAATCAATTTGAAAATGAAACAGTAACCAGTGCTAGGAGGCAAGAAGTGGTGAAAAATAATTTAACTTCTTTGCATGTAAGCAAACAAATGGCAGTATTCTGCACCAATTAGTTTCCTGGTAGAGGTCCCTAGAAGTCCATTATATAAAAAGTTACAGTACTCTAAGCCAACTCAGCACCAGGGCATACATCCACATTTACTATTCTGACAAATTTAACTGATGTCTCACACGTTTAATCATCCAAAGTGCAACAAAAGAGTTTTAACTACTTTAGCAATTTGGTCTTGGGCAAGCCACTTAACCCTCCATTGCCCATGTCCCCTGTAAGTATTAGTGTATGTGTCTCATATCCCCACGTGTTAAATGTATCCCCCAATTGTGTTGTGACCGCTTTGATTGAAGGATAAGGCGGTATACAAAACTGTCTAAATAAATAAATAAATAAAATTTGTAGCTGAAATGTTCAGCGCCACTATACTGATAGTGTATCCATATAGCCTTAGAATAGCTTCTTTATTGTCTTACGTTATCTGCATAATTATTCATGTAGTGGCACTGACTATCACTGCTATGTGCATAATTTCCAGTTCTGCCCCCAGTCCATCATAGACCGTACCTGCTCTATCTGAATAGTTCTGTGATGATCTGTAAGGATATGCAGAGGCATTGTCTGTATAGTGCCCCTGGATAACAAGTGCTGCTAACTGGTAAGTGCCACTGAATATTGACTCAGTGAAATATGGTTCAAGGACAAAAAAGGAGAAAATTGAAGAGATGGCTAAATTCAAAAGTGAAAATAGAAATTACACTTACCTGGTAATTGTCGTTCCTTGAGTTACGACAGTTTAGTCCTCTACTTCTGGGTTGTGCACCTCTTCCTGCAGCTAGGAGACTGGGCATGTCAAAGTCGTGACATCACTGGATATAGCCTGCTGGTATCTCCCATCAGCCTCCAGTGTACTATTGACAAAGCAAAATCAAAGGAACAACAAATAAGTAACTATACCATAACTTTAAATAACTCCCCATTCTTCAACCGGAGGAGCCTTTTAAACCGTATCCGTCTTATATTTTCTTTTCTCTCTCTTTTTTTTACTTTATATTCATGTCCCCCCTATGCAAACACGTATCCTATACCATCACCTCGTTTAAATAAGAGAAAAGAAAGAACAGAGAGGGATACTCACTGCGATCTAGAAACTGAAAGGATCTGTCTACTCCTTGAGATTGGTGCTTCACTCCGCCTGAAAATAAACTCTGAAGAAATCACACTCCTGGGCGGGAATGAGGACTAAACTGTCGTAACTCAAGGAACGACAATTACCAGGTAAGTGTAATTTCTATTTCCTTATCGTTCCTCCAGTTTAGTCCTCTACTTCTGGGATGTAACAGAGCAGTAATCATTGGGAGGGACCTATCAAGCCAACTCACCACACTGCCGACCCGGAACAGGCTTCCTTTACTGCCAAAACATTTAGGCAGTAGTGGTTACCGAGGAAATGAAGAGACGACCTGGAAGCTGCTCTACAAATCCCTCCTGGTGGAATGACACGGTGATTCACCCATGAAGCCGCTTGTGCCCTGGTAGCAAGAGTCAGAAAGCCCCCCGGAATCATACAACCTCGCCAGCAGAAAGCTGAGGCAACCACCGCCTTAACTCAGTGCGAAATGACCGCCTTCGCTGCTGCTTCCCCTTTGTGGGGACCTCCAACCAGCACACAAAAACAAAGAAAGGAACATCGCACCCTGCATGTAATGTTTCCTATTGGTGTAAGCTACGAATAAAAACCTCCCCTTCCAGAAAAACCGAGAACTGGAAGAGAAACCAATAGGCTCAGGAGAAAAATCAGAAAACCACCTTTTGGAAGGACGACAGGACTGCTCGCAAACACCACCCTCTATCCAGAAAGGGTGAAAACGGCTCATTAGATGACAACGCCTGAAACTCCGAAACTCGTCGCACCGAACAACGAGCTATCAAAGCCACTGTCTATAACAGCAAATCCTTTACCGACGCCTGGAGTAAAGAATCAAAGGACTCTTTAGCTAACGCTTCTAAGGCCCAATCGGGATCCCCCAGCGGCATCCGAACTCTCCTTGAGTAGCGCAGTCGGATCCCAACTTAAGGAAACGCTACACATCGATCCGAACACCTAGCGCTATTCCCTTCACAGACTCCTACAGCCGGAAAGTCGCCCGCTGGATCCTCTAAGGAACTGGCCGCTAGTTCCTTCAGACACTGTCCTGCAGAGAACTCAGACCAAGGATACAGACACCTTTGTCGCCCGGACTTGCCGCCGTGAACAGCAGCCTTCCAAAAGGCGCTAAGCATGGACCTACTTAGCAGAAGCAGCCTGCCTCCTTGCTCTCAACAAGGCGGCGAAGACTGACGCAGAATAACCCTTCTACTTGGGCCCCGCCCTACAAAAGCCAAACCGTAGGCGGGCACAGATCCACCTGAGACATTCGTCACGGACCTAGCCACAGCAGAACGTCCGCTACCGACAACTTCTAGGAAAAGCCTGTCGAGTAGATGAATGAGAAAAACCTAGTATGGCTGTCTCGCCCAACCGGGCGCTACCAAGAGCACCTTTCTCCGAAAGCCCCGATACGCCAACTAGTTGCCCTATGAGAGCCCACGGGGAAAGGACAAGACAAAGACTTAATGGGAGCTTACTGACCCTCGACTGGGACGAACCATCAGCTGCCCCATTCCTCCACCAGAGAGACCTCTGGGTGAACCCCAAGGAAGCCAATAATATTAGCTAGCGCTTGAATCAAGCCATAATGCACATTTGCCCCATAAAGCAAATCAGGCTGTAGTCGATTCAACTCCCTGATCCTTTCCTGTTCCAGGCGAGTAGACTGCCGTAACACTGCGACCAGCGGAAGCATGCTCTCGCCTCCCCAGGCTCCAAAAATGGGAGCTTGTAAGGCCAGAGCAATGCCCCCAACAATCGCTTCAGTGAACCATCTACTTCACCATCTTGCAATAAAGAAGATTGCTAGGGCTCTGTTCCATACAGTGAGTCCGCACACCCTGGAAGTGCAAGGTGTGCACCCAGCCACGTGGTACCCAGGCGTGCACCTGCTTAGCCTCAAAATGTCAATCAAGAACAGGCGAATTCAGGACAGCTGAATACTTTCTTTATTTTCCTTCCTTCTTCATTTATTTATTTATTTATTTATTTATTTTTACAAAGACACCTCTAAACCAAAAATGCCTTCAGAGTATGTTAAGAGACGCTCTTTCCGTGCCAACAATATGAAGTAGAAAGAACTCCCAAACACAGGCATACTAATCCACGGCTGTCCTGCTAGAGTAACGCCCCATTCCGTCTGACTGCACAAAGATGGACTTTATATTTTAAGTTCAACTAGCACCTGGTGATATGAAATACAGCTCTCATTCTGCAGTGGCAATTGAGTCAGCAATAAAGAAGCCGAGAAACTGCAGACAAGTTCCCATTATACCACCTGGCAAAGACTCCACTTTTAGACCACTGAAGCAAAAAAAAAAAGCATGCGAGCATGCCTTGTGTCCTGCCAGCAGCTGATCGAATTGAAGGGATTCAGTGTATGCAGGGCATTGTCCAGAGAACGCAAGGCCCCTCCTCCAGGCTGACTCCACATTCACAGTCTAAACCGGCAGTCACCTTGGCTGATGCCGATCAGCGCAGAAGCCATCCTGTAAGCCCAGCATATGAAGTATGCCTACTAGAGTCTGAGCCGCTGCCATTGCTGCTAGAGAACTAGCCTAGCTGTTCTGGCCCCCCATTAAGGCAATCACTGAACACTAGCAGAGACTCTCCGTACAGGAGAACCTCTGATAAATGGAATGGGAGCATAGATAGCTCCAAAGGCCAGAGTTCTATTTCGCAATCCCTCTCCGCTGAGCTACCTTTTCCATATGTAAAATTAAACCCCATATAGCCAAAATTAAGACATTACAAATCTACCGTAAAATTTTATAATTTGACAAAGTCAAACTAAATGGGAACATTTTCCATTAAGAAACCACACAACTATAAAATTCTTCCCATGACATAATGCTTATGGCAGAGCATTCCACATCTGTGGACTGGCCATGGCGCTCACCCAAGCACCTGTTACAACTGTCCAAGAGAGTTATCACCATAATTCTTTTTGACCTGAATAGGTTTACAGCGGAACATAGCGCTATATCACAGCAGCTAAGCCAAAATATTATCCTACCATATAAATCGACTTTAGCGCTGTATAGGACCTTCTATGGATAGCGGAAGGAGATTCTGGTAAATCAACATAGCTATGCCCTTTTCTTTTTTCAAGATAGGACTCCAAAAACCAAGTTTCCGCCAACTCCAATGAAATCAAAGCAGATCCGCTAAAATTACCCAAACTGCTACTATAGCTTTGCAAGAAGCTACCAGCCCCCGCTGCACCCAGTGGTCCTTCCCCCCATTATCCTGGGAGATTCTGCATTGCAGGAGGCGTTGCCCACCCCCTGCCAGCCTACTGCATCTGCCAGGGAGCTGAAGAGCAAAATAGAAAGTACCCCTGGAAGCAAACAGTGTCGCATCCTTGGGATCCAGGCACAAAAGGTAAAAATCAAAAGTAAAATCAATAGTGTTAGCTAAAAATGAACAAGGCTCTCTCTCACTAAAGCGAGTTTTTTTCTTTTTGAAATCCCACCAAAGTCCATGGGACCCAAGCTTTCGAACACAGCCCCTGACGCTGTGCATTAACCGCAACCAGAGAAATGAAATGAAACCCTGCTCTAGTAATAAATGAGAATTTCTTGGGAAGGGCCTGCTAAGTGTTGCTATGAAACCCACAAGCACCTTACCAGGCCTCCCTGCAGTCAGAGAAATAGCAGTGGGATACACCGACCACCTTGCAAATGGAGGTCTGAGAGGTTGTTGCCTGTGTGAACCTGATGAGTAATATGATATTGTATGGTACCACTCACCCCCCAGGGATGGGGGCACTGAATACTTTATGTGATTCATGAGCAGCGCTGTCATTCGGTGGCCTTTAGGGCAGCAGAGCCCGACCAATGATACAGAAATTAAGAGCTTTAAATCTTAGTCATATAAACTGGATTCTCAGACCTTACATCACATCACCGAGGCTCTGTGGTGATTTCTTTCCTGATCTGCAGATAATGGCTGCCTGCACAGTCATAGAAAGGCACTATTGAGTGTACCAGCTGCCCTCTGGTGGCCATAGACCGTAGCACAGGCACTTCCAGGTTGGCAGTTTAACTGCCAGTCTATTTTTGTACATTCTAAGGTTTGCTAAACCTGTCCCTGTGAATTTTGGGCAACTTTCACTATAGACTACATAAAGGCACACTTCTAGGCTTTCCCTCCTGCAAACTACAAGTTAGGGCTCTGCCCTTGAAACTAAAAGCTGGCAATTTGCCTAATATCCTGGGCCTGAACAGATGCTCCTCAGAGACATGATTAGGAGGGAAAGAACATGTGGTATCAGGGATCAATGCCAAAACTGCTGTCCTGTTTTTAAGTTTATTCTTATTTATTCTATAAAGAGGATTGACAACAGTCCCCCTTAATGCTGAGGAACCCCCTGGCCTCAAAAAAAAAAAACTACAAACAAAAGAAAGAAACAAACACTAGGCCCAAAAATTTAGCTATTCTGCCTGTTGTTTTCCTCACGCAGGCAACTTTTGCGATGCGGTCCAAATACCTACAGAGGAAATGGCCGCCCCTTCGCCAATGAATTTTGGTGCCAAGAACAGCCGCCGCTGCAAAAATGAGGCCTCAGCAGACCAACAGAGCCCGAAGGCCTTACCTGCAGGGCCGAAAGCCACACAGCCTGCTCCTACCTCCTTGAATTCCTCCGATCCTCAAACTGCGCTGATGCGCCTGGCAGCCGCAGCGAGGATCGCTCAGCCGGTTCCACAGAGTAAAATTAAAATCCCGCAGCAACGGAGAGGCTCCGTCTCACACAGCTTCAGTGTGGCTGTACGGGTCCCGGAGCTTTCTCCCGTACAGTCCAGGGAGAGAGATCCGCACCGGCAAATGCCTGCAGCAAGTGAAAATCACTGACAAGGAGGGAAGGCGAGAACTGCTACTAATTTAAAGAACCAGGCTCAAATTTAAAATTACTGTAAAGAAGGAAATTTGCTCCTAACTAAAGGGAACTAATCCCCGATTGTCAATTAACCAAAGGTAACTGAATTAAAAGTAAAATTAAAAGTAAATGAAAGGTAAAAATCAAAAGTAAAATCAGAATTTGTCACACTAAATGCTCCTATCTGTTCCCCCCAAGTGAGCCCAGAAGCTAGGCTCACTATGTCCTCCTGCTGCAAGGAGACTGGACACACTGGAGGCTGATGGGAGATACCAGCAGGCTATATCCAGTGATGTCACGACTTTGACATGCCCAGTCTCCTAGCTGCAGGAAGAGGTGCACAACCCAGAAGTAGAGGACTAAACTGGAGGAACGATAAGGAACAGCATTACTGCTACTATTGCTACTACTTATCATTTGTATAGCACTACAAGGCTGGAGTCCAAACATATGAAACAACATACAAGAGATTGCATACAAATTAATGACAATAAGATTTAAAATTTATGCCAAAGTAGAATTTACAATTGAAAAAAAAGACAGAGATAATTTACTGCTGGATGAAAGATTGGCAAGTTATTAGAAATGCAATTTAAACAAGAGATCATATAAGATTTCATTTGGCAGATAAAAAAAAGTTAGGGGCAAATTTGCTATTCCACAGAAGACATAACACAAAGTTTTCAGGAGTTGTTATCAGAATCTATACAGCATTGAGCTTACTTGTTTGCAAGAACAGATGAGTTCTTATCTCAGTAGCATCCTAGGGATAAAGCTAGATGATAGAATTCAAATAGATTGACAGAATACAAAATGGCATGGGACAGACACAGTGGATCCCTTTATAGCAACAGAAAAAAATCAAAATAATTTTAACTGTCTCTGCTATCTCAACAAAAAGGGGGTGACCTGCATGGAGCGATGGGTACACTCTTAAACAAAGGCATGGGGAACCGCGGCCTGCACAGAGTGGCAGATGCACCTACTCTTGCCACCTTGCTGGGCAGACTAGATGGACCATGATGGTCTTTATATGCCGTCATATACTATGGGCCCAATTTTTGAAGGCAGTTACATGGGAAACAGCCCATGTTACCCGTGTAAATGCCTTAACCGTGATTTTCTAAAGGCATCTACATGGGTAATGCCTTTGGAAAATACCAGTTAAATCCCTAACGCGCCCAGATGCTATCCGCTTAGTATTGTGTTGTGTTTGGGGCATTCTGGGTCGGAGTGGAGGCAGGGAATGGCACTAAGTGGGTCGCATAAGATTTCAATGCTGCCCGCTTAGCACTCTGCACCTTAAAGATAGGCGAGGTCACCTATCTTTAAGGCACTGGGGCTAAACAGGCATCATCAAAAATCGCTGCTACCCCACTTAGCCTCGGTGACTGCCGGCCCGTGCAACGTGGCCCAGATTTTCATTTTCGTCACCACAGAAATGAAAATCCAGGTTAAGGGGGTCGGTGGGCAGTCTATGTGCTGATGCAGCGCATAGCCTACCTAAATGAAAATTGGACCCTATGTTACTATTTTGCTTGGAAGGAAATACTAGAAATTGCCATACAGAGATGGAGATACAGTGAACTATAAATATTCTGCCTACTGATAAGACAGCTGAATAAAAGTAAATCTCCAGTAACAAGTAGGAATGTAGTCTTCACATATGGGTGACATTGGATACCGACAGAGCCCGCGTGGGAAGCTCCCCAGCTACCAATAGGAAAGCCTTTGGGAGCACTCCACTGCACCTGTGCCACTGCCTTCCCACTCTTCCAACTCCCTCTATTCAGTTCTTTTTTTTCCATGGAGCCAACAGGTCAAAACACTGTCACCGGAGAAAAGAACCTAAAAGTTTTCTTCAAAAAGTACTTCTGCCTCTCTGCACTGGTATTGCTTGATTCTGGTATCATTTTCTTTTTGTTTTTTCCTCTAAAACCAAACACTCAGAGAAAAAGACTAAAAAACCCATGTCTCCTTCGGGGTCTTCCAAGGAAAAGGAAAAGCAAAAGCCTTGAGAATCCTCAGAGAAGTCGAAGGAATCAAAGGAGAGATCTAAGGATTCCTCAGCCAAGTCTGAGGAATCAAGGGAAAGATCCCGCTCTAAACACCAGGAGTCTTCCAGGACTTCTTCTGACTCTGGCCATCGGCTCAGGCATCCCCAGCTGGAGGACTTATCCTCCAAATCTTTGGTGGGGAATTGGGAGGCACCCAAGGCCTCGACCTCTGGAGAGCCCCCAATGCCTTGCTCTGGTATGGTGGCAGTAAGCCCCGTTCTTGCATTGGACCAGACATAGGCAACCTCCTTGGATTAGTGCATGCTATCCTTAAAGAGGAATTTGGCAGCCCTCCTCGCAGCATTGGTTCCTTTTGCACTGACAGCTGGGGGCCCGCATACTGGGGCATCGACAACGGTGACCCCATCGGCACTGATCCAGTCTGGATCGAGAACCGAGGCCTCTGTACTGACACCGACATTGATGTTGGCCACCGAGATCCCATGGGTAAGAACCACAGTTCTAGACCCTGAAGGTATCGAGGAGCATTTACGCCGTTCATACAGGTATCGACATCGTCGATACTCACCATTATCAGACTTGGATATGTTCGATTCTGACCACTCCTCCTTCGAGTCCACGGACCTCCATGATATTGTCTCCGAGCCCTTGCCTCCAACCACGAGCACTCGCAGAAAATCACCACCTGAGAACATGTCTTTCCAGGAATTTATCCAAGACATGGCGGCAGGGCTATCAATTTCGGCTGCATCGGAACCAGAACTGAGGGCGGAAGAGCTGGAAATACTCCAGTACCCTACAGCCCCGAAGGAAGATAGATCCTCCCGGTGCATCACATCCTCCACAACTTGATGCTATGGATGTGAGAGACCCCTCTCGTGGTATCTCCAATTAGCCGTCGGTTTGATACCATATACAGGTGTACTGGAGTGTCCTGGTTTTCAGAAACCACAACTTCCACACCACTCTATGGTGGTTGAATTGGTGATGGTCGCATCAAGAGTGGCAAAAACCACTCTTCCATACCTCCAGGAAGAGAATCTAGGAATCTTGATTCCTTTGCCCACTGATCCTTTCAAGCTTCGATGCTAGCCAGCAAAATCAACTCTTACATTCTCTATATGGGGATGTTCCTCAAAGAAATTAATAAGGACTGGGAAGGTTTCTTTCCATTCCTTCCTGAGGAAAAGAGACCTGCTTTTCAAGCTGTATTTGCACACAGCCAAAATGTGTCAAAATTTGTAAAAAGGGGCAGCATTTGATGCTTTTGAATCCACTAGGAGAGCCTCATCTATTGCCATCAGTGCACGCCAGTTAGCTTGGGTCCAAGCATCAGACCTGGAACAATGGGTCCAGGACAAGCTGGGCAATATGCCCTGTACAGGAGAGAACCTCCTCAGTAAGAACTGGAGTTAGAAGGTTGGAGAGCTGGAAACAGACGGCACAACACTGAAAAGGCTCTCCAGGAAGACTGCTCACCAAACAAAGAAGGCAGCAGCTTAAAGGTTCTACCCCTCCTATTCTCAGCCTGCTTATCAGCCCCAGCAAAAACAATAGGGTCCTAAGCAAACAAAAAAATCCCCGGATAGCTAAACCACAGCCAGCCACGCAGATGTCAGCAGCATACAGTTTTTGACTTCCATCTAGGGAGCACAGCCAGTCCATCCCTACATATTCAAGAACGTACCACCATTCCAGGGAGACTCTGCCATTTTTCACATTGATGGCACTCCATCACCACAGAACAGTGGACCCTGTCCAAAGATTAGAAGGGTTACCAGTTAAATTTTCAGAAACTTTCCCCTCACCACTTCAAGGGCTATTTCCCCACTCAACCTCCCCTCGACATCCTGCTCAAGCAGGAGGTCAACAATCTCCTTTCCCAAGGAGCCATAGAAGCAGTTCCTCAAAATCAACTGCTAAAAGACTTCTACTCTCCAAACTTTCTCATTTCAAAGAAATCAGGAGGCTACAGGCCCATTCTTGACCTCAGAGAGCTAAACAAATTCCTCGTCAAGGAGAAATTCAAAATGATCTCTCTGGGAACCCTCCTTCTCTACCTAAAGGAACATGGCTGGCTCTGTTCCCTAGACCTCAAAGAGGCCTACACTCACATTCTAATTCACCCAGACTACAGGCAGTATCTTTGCTTCACCTGTCAGGGCACCCATTATCAATACAGGGTCACTCCCTTTGGCCTTGCATCTGCGCCAAGAGTCTTCCCCAAGTTCATGGCCGTAGTGGCAGCATATCTTCGAAACAGCAAAGTCTTCATCTCCCCTTACTTAGATGACTGGCTAATAAAGGCAGACCTGGAGAACTTTGCTCATCCCTTCAGCAAACTCTTGCACTGTTGCAACATTTGGGGTTTGTACTGAACTTCCCAAAGTCCCAGCTCAGTCCAACCCAAAAATTAGAGTTTATAGGCGCCATACTGGACGCACAACAATCCTTCCTTCCTATGGACCGCATGAATAGGTTGGTGGACCTAGCCAACCACATGCACCAACAGCAGAATGCAACAGCCTAAGAGGCCTTCCTGTGCCTCTTAGGCCACATGGCATCCACAGTACATGTAGTACCTTATGCGAGACTGCACATGTGACTAATACAATAGACCCTCTCAACCCAGTGTACCCAAGAATTTAGTCCTCACAACCCACCCTCCTCCCCTTGGAGTTGTAGGGTTCTATTTTTTGTTTTATACTCCGTCTTTTCAGCTACAAACTCAACTGAAGAGAGGGAATTGGAAGAGCGGGAAGGCAGTGGCGCATGCGCAGTAGAGTGCTCCCAAAGGCTTTCCTATTGGTAGCTGGGGAGCTTTCCATATGGGCTCCATCGGTACCTGATGTCACCCATATGTGAAGACTAAACTCCTGTTGTTCCCAGAGATCACTTATTACAAGTGAGTAACTACGCTTTCTTTCATATTTTGTCTTCCTGCTTGCTTAAGGTTCTAAACAAAGCTATTGAAACTGGAACAGCACCAGGCTTCTTTGCACAATCAAATATAATTTTAATACATAAGAATGGTAAGGACCAGAAGAAGTGATATTGCCTTACCGAATGATTGCTTAAGGAGAGGGCTTTGGCAGTGAACTCCCTATAATTCAATTAAAGTACCCCTCGGAGCGATAGTGGTACTCCAGTTAAGTGCGGAGAAGTGTGAGAAGGTGGTGACCTGATCCGTGATGGCTACCAAGTAAAAAATGGCAGATTTAAAAGAATATGACTATGCAGGAGCCTGGCAGAGAACAAGATGGCGTCCGCAGGAGCGTGAGAAGAAGACTGATTGTAAACTTGCAGTAGGAGTCCTCACAGTGAACCAAATAACTAAAGCAGAGCTGAAAGGTTGGCTCCATGAGTTAAAAGTGGAGGTGTCAGCGGACAAGAAAGAGTGGAGTGGACTGGTGGCAGACCTTAGGAGGAATTGGGGGAGCTCGACATAAGGCTGGAAGAGCATATGAGGAGTGGTTGGAGGAGTTGGGGTGGACGGCTGATGACATGCAGGCTAAAGTTACAACATGGGAAATTGAAAAGGAGAATATTTTACTTAAGCTGGAGGATCTTAAGGACAGATCCAGGAAGAGCAACTTAAGAATTCAGGGGGTCCCTGTGGAGCCGAAATTCTAGGACTGTAAGAAAGTGTCTACTGTGTTATTTAAAGAGATTCTGAGTAGGGACGGGGTGCCCGATCCGTCAGCAGAGATCCGGTTAGACAGAGCGCTCAGAGCCCTAGGAGCAGCCAAAGGTAACCTACAAAGGGACATAGTCACCTGTCTGCATTTCTTTGAAGTAAAGGAAAGGACAGCGGGTCGCATGCGGACTTTGAGCATATTTGAATGTCAGTGCTAAGGGACTAACTTTATGGCAGAAACATCGGCAGCTGGTGCAAGAAGGGGAAAGATTAAAAGCAGATTTTCTATATGTGCAAGAAATTCACTTGAGGGTTAACCAGGAGAAATATTTAATGTCAAAGCGTTTTCCAGATATTTTTTGGCAGGAAACAAGGCAGCACCTAAGAAGGGAGATGGGTATAGTAGTGGGGAGGGTTGGAGTTTAAGGTGGTGGAGATCAAGCGGGTGGTGAGGGATAAGGAGGCCGGTATCTCTTTCTACCTCTTTTCAGGTGTGCATGGAGGGGAAGAAGGTGATGCTGACGTGTATTTATTCGCCAAATGAGAAGCGAGGGCAGTTCTTGGAAATAGGGGAAATGTTGCTGGAATTTAAAAGTCTACCTATCATTTTTTATGGGGGTATGGATTTTAATCTTACAGTGGATCTGAGGGGAGGAAGGAGAGACAGGATACAATTAAGGAAACTGTGGGATGGTATGGGTCTAGTGAATGTCTGGAGGGCGCGGAAACTAGGAGTGTGTAGGTATACTTTTTATTCCATGGCCCACAATTCCTATATCTGCCTGTATATGATCTGGGTGGATAGTACCTTGGTGAACACAGTGGGGGAAGTGGAGAATGGGGTCTATAACATGCACGGATCATGCGCCAGTGAGTATGACCTTGGATATAGGGGAGTGAGAAGACAGTTTGAAATTTTGGCAATTAAATGATTCCTTGTCGGAGGAGGAGGGCTGCATAGAGTAGATGAGGAAGGTGCTTGAGGAGTATTTTCACTTTAGGGGGGGAGAAGTGGCATTGGGGTCAGTGTGAGATGGTTTAAAGGCATTCGTTAGGGGGCATTTTATTAGTATAACAGCAGGAGTACATCAAAATAAGAGAACAAGGGAAGAGAAGTTGATGACTAGGATAGCTGGGTTTGAAAAGGAACACCAGGGGGTGAGGTAAAGAGGGTTTCTGCAATCTAGAAGGAGCTTGGCAGGGCCCGGTCAACCACTAGGCAAACTAGGCATTTGCTTAGGGTGGAAGATTCTGGAGTTCAGCAAAGAGCAAGGCATTCAAAGCTAAACAATACTGTAGATTCTGACAGCCAAGGGGAACGTGAGACTTATAGTTTGCCTAGGGTGATACCACCTTGAACCAACTTTGGGGCTGTCCCTGGAGCTCAGGTAGAGTTGGCGAGGTTACGTGCCAGCCAAATAGCATTTGATTTGGAGAGAACTAGGCAAGCATATTTTGAAGATGGGCACAGGACCAGCAAATTGCTAGCTAGAAAGCTTTAAGAGCGAGCCCAAGAGGGGTGTGAAATGCTAAGGGCAGGGTCATCGCAAGAAAATGAAGCACTCTAGGCGAACCTCATCTCTTGCATCCATGGCGCTGATTGCTGCCCTTCTCTGGGACATGCAACAGTAGCAAATGGCAATAAACAGCCCTGTGACCCAGGGGCGGCCCAAGGGGGGTGCGGGGCCATGTGCAGAGACTCGTTGCGGGGCCTCATTTGCATAAGTGGCCTTATTTGCATAAATATTTGCATAATGTTACCATACACTAACTTTTAGTAAACATGTCTCTTAATGAGTGTATGGATAAAGAAAGACTAAAAGATTTCTACATTACTATAATCCAGTGCCAACCGCCAGGCACATTAGGAACTACTACAAACGCTGCCCATTTAGAACCCATAGCAAACCCGCCGTATCCTGACAGCATTACCAGGACTCACAAAGCACCATACCCTACCTATCAAAAGGCAACACTGCAAATATTAAACCAATACATTTCAGAGAATACTGGGGAAAGAGAACAAGTGGCAATGTCAAATAGGAATTACATAAACAGAATACCTCAGCTCAGTTACACATGCAGAACATAGACCATCACCAAACAAGGAATCACAATTTAGAAACAGGAAGGCAATAATTAAACTGGGAACCCCAAAAGCCAAACTTGGAATGTACAACGACACTGTAGAAATAAAACTATAAATTAATTTCCTCTTGTACCAAACAAAGCACAGACGTTAATGATGCACATTTCCCAGAGCTTTCATATTCCAGTTAATAAATTCAAAATAAAGAGATATCTTTCTACCTTTTGTGCATTTTTTTTCAGTTGCAATTGGTCCAGGCACTTTCTTCTGGTTTCTTCATGTTTTCTGCTAACTCTCCATCATCTGCTGTCCATTTGTCCTTTCTTCTCTCTTCTAGTTTTTTTTCCATTCTCTCTCTCTACATCTGCTTTAAGATACTAATCTTTCTCCTTTTGCTCTTTCCTCATCCCTATTTCATCCTCACAAATTTTACCCCTCCATCCTCAATCCCCACTTACTCTCCCAATACCCGGCCAATTATAGATTTTTCATCCCTCCCACACAAAATATTTTTCCCCTCTCCATTTTACTCTCCCAGCCCCATCCCATTCTAATCCTCCCCCAACATCAGCTCCCTTCTAGTTCCAGTCTCACCCAGCATCCATTCCCTTCTAGTCCCTGCATCAGCCCATTTCCAGTCCTAGCTCCCCCATCCATTTCCAGTCTGAGTCCCTTCATCAGCTCATTTCCAATCCTAGCCCCCCCATCAGCCCATTTCTAGTCATTTCTTAGCCCCATCATCAGCACATGTCAAATCATAGCTCCCCTCCACAGCCCAATTCCAGTCCAAGCCCCCCCATGAGCCTACTTCCAGTTCTAGCCCCTCCATGAGTCCATTTCAATTCAAGCCCCCACCACAGCCCATTTCCAATCTTAGCTCCCCCTAACAGCCCATTTCCAGTCCTATCCTAGCTGCTCCATCAGCCCATTTTCAGTCCTAGCTCCCTTCCCTCACAGCCCATTTCCATTCCAAGCCCCCTCCCCATCAGCTATTTGCAGTTCAAGCCTCCCCTTCCGCTCAGCCCATTTCCAGTCCTAGCAACCCCCCAACCCATTACCAGTCCTAGCCCCCCGTCAACCAACTTCCAGTCCTAACCCCCCATCACCCCATTTTCAGTCAGCCCCCCATAGCCCATTGCCAGTCTTAAACCCCCCATCAGCCCACAGCCCATTACCAGTCCTAACCACATCAGCACACCTCAAGTCCTAACCCCCCATCAGCCCATTTCCTGTCTTAGCCCCCCCATAGCCCATTATCAGTCCTAACCCCCCCATAGCCCATTACCAGTCCTAACCCCCCATCACCCCATTTCCAGACAGCCCCCATCAGCCCACAGCCCATTGCCAGTCTTAACCCCCCATAGCCCATTACCAGTCCTAACCCCCCCATCAGCCCACAGCCCATTACCAGTCTTAACCCCCCCATAGCCCATTACCAGTCCTAACCCCCCCATCACCCCATTTCCAGACAGCCCCCATTAGCCCACAGCCCATTGCCAGTCTTAACCCCCCCCCATAGCCCATTACCAGTCCTAACCCCCCATCACCCCATTTCCAGACAGCCCCCATCAGCCCACAGCCCATTGCCAGTCTTAACCCCCCCCATAGCCCATTACCAGTCCTAACCCCCCATAGCCCCATTTCCAGACAGCCCCCATCAGCCCACAGCCCATTACCAGTCTTAACCCCCCCATAGCCCATTACCAGTCCTAAACCCCATCACCCTATTTCCAGACAGCCCCCATCAGCCCACAGCTCATTGCCAGTCTTAACCCCCCCATAGCCCATTACCAGTTCTCACCCCCCCCCCATCAGCCCATAGCCCATTGCCAGTCCTACCCCCCCCCCCCCATCGGCTCATGGAAATAAAAATTTAAAAAAAGCTGGCTTCTGCCGCCGCGGCAGCATGGAGTGTCCCGCGGGGCCCCCTCTGCCCCGTTGAACTCTCCCGGCGCGGCTGAGGCCCTCTGCTCCGGCTTGCAGATACGCGAAGGGAGAGTGTCTCCCTCGCGTCTCTGTTAAGCCCGCAGGGGCTGATGGGAAGCAGGGGCTGATGGGAAATTTCCCATCTGCCCCTGCGGGCTTAACAGAGACGTGAGGGAGACACTCTCCCTTCGCGTATCTGCAAGCCGGAGCAGAGGGCTTCAGCCGCGCCGGGAGAGTTCAGCCGGGCAGAGGGGGCCCCGCGGGACACTCCATGCTGCTGCGGCGGCAGCGGCCAGCTTTTTTTTTTTAAAATTTCATTTTTAAAAAAAGCAGAATGTTCTTTGCGCGGGGCCCCCTGAAATGCGGGGCCCTGTGCAAAAAACATTCTTGCTCAATGGACGGGCCGGCCCTGCTGTGACCCTTACCTTATAACTTTGGCGCTGAGAGGTTGTTTGCTTCCACCCTCTTCAATGCCTGATGCCGACTTCCTCTTTGTGGTGTTGGGAGAGAGTGGCTTAGTGGTTGGGGCAGTAGCCTAGAATCAGAAAGACCAGGGTCCAGATCCCTCTGGCGTTTCTTGTGGCCTTGGGCTAACCACTTAACCCTCTATTGCCTCAGGTACAAACTTACATTGTAAGCCCTTAGGGGACAGGGAAATGCATACTGTACCTGAATATAACTCACCTTGATATTCTCCTGGAAAGGCATGAGCTAAATACTAATAATAAATAAACACATACATAAATAAGTCCTACTATAAATAATGTAGACTTCCTGCCTGGGAGGATTTATGGTAGACTCAAGGAGTGGGCTAGGGAAGGGTTAGTTAGATTTGGAGAAGTTCAAGAGGGAGGGAGGTGATTTGGTGCGATTTGTGACTTTAAAAGAAAAATATGGATTGATAGAAGTGGATAGGTATTATTATCTGCATTTAAGTCACTTCTTAGGTCAGGGGGAGGGATGGAAGGCTATCAGCACACTATAGACTTCTTTGAGGAGATGCTGGAGAAGGGTGTGCCACCCAGGGGGTTGGTCTCGAGGCTTTTCCAACTGTTTTGCCACCAATGGGTAATAAGCCACCACATGTTAGCCTCTGGGAGAAAGAGATACCGGGAGATTGGGATAATGAACTCTGGGATAACATATATAAGGAACTCTGAGACTTGCTATCAGCACTGCTTTATTGGAAAATAGTTAAAAGTGTTATACTGCATGTATTGGACACCTAAACATTTGCAGAAGGTTAGAGGGGGTTATGATCCTTTATGCTGGAGAAGGATTTGGTGCATATATTTTGGAGGTGTCCTTTCATACAGGAGATGTGAAGGGAGGTGGAATTGCTGAGTAAGGAAATTTTGGGTTGCCAGTGTGGTTGGATCCGAGTCAGGTGTTATTGAATGAAGTGAACGAGGAGTGGGAGGGACAGAGGGGTAAAATATTGTGTTTCTGTATAATTGTGTCTTGAATGGAAATTTCATTGTATTGGAAGAGGGTGAATGTGCCCACTAAGGATATGGTGATAAAATGACTGGACTTTTTTTATCGTATGAGTGAGATTGCTGCATATAAGAACCATTGTATGACAAATTTTGGAAATGTGTGGCAGGAGTATCGGAGTGGAGAAAAGCTTATTATTCTTTGTAGGAGACTGGGAGGGATACGAGGGGATGTTTGCTGGACCTCATTGTAGGGGGTCTAGCAGGAATGATATATTGAGCTCTGTGCCTCTAGAACCTATGTTTGTTGTGATATATCTGTGATATTGTTGTTAATAATGTAATACATGGTAAAGTGGCTATAGACGCCCATTGGTATAAGGGATATAGCATGCATTAATGCTTTGAAAGGTGAGGGGGGTACAATTGCTTAATATGGGGGTTATTTCTTGGTTAACCACATGGGGAGGAGGTCTGATGTTAGGAGGCTTGTGGCTCTGAAGAGCCTGTTAGGCGAATTGCCTATATTGCCTTTGTTTTTTATATAATTGTTTATGTTGGGAATGTGACGCTGTCATGGTTTGCTTCATGGGAGTGCAATTTGACTAAGAGTGGATGGGATTATGGGAGCACGGGAGTGGGGTGGGAGGCTGTTGTTGTTTAAGAGGTTAGGTTGGTTAGAAGATGGCGGAGGTGGGGATATTTTGTAGGATGGGACATAATTTCTGTAGGTCTGTATTGTTGTACTTCTGTGCAAAAAAACAATAAAAAAATATTTAAAAAAAAGAATGGTAAGAACCCTCTTCTATGTAGCTCCTATGAATTTATTATTGAATAAATGCAGATGAAAAAGTCCTCAGTAACATCTTCTCAAAAAGGATCAAGCCAATAATACCAGCAATAATATAAAGGATTAAATGGGTGACCTTAGGTTGCCTATTCATATTATATCCTATAAACTCCAGAAGGAAGCTCTCTTTGGCATGATGCATGCACTACTGCAAGCATTAAAAGTACTATAGATATGAGAGAGTGCAATCATATTCCACATACCTTGGCTTAGGAATGAGGTTCATTAGAGTCATGGTATGTGCAAAACTAATTCCTAATAAATAACAACTGCCTAAGGGTATTTATTTATTTATATTCTCTTATATACTGCGCTATTCTGCATCAGTGCGGTTTACACTGAAAAAACTGAAATTACATTGAACAGGGCATTATAACTTGGAGATAACTATTTTACAGGGAACATGGGCTATGGAGTGGAGGAGTAGCCTAGTGGTTGGGGCAAGGTACTTCAGGCCGGAAGGTCGGGGGTTCAAATCCCACTAGAGAACAGCAACCTTGGGCCGGAAGGACCAGGGTTTCTAGTCCCACAGGTGCTCCTTGTGGTCTTGGGCAAGCCACTTAACCCTCCATAGCCCATGTTCCCTGTAAAATAGTTATCTCCAAGTTATAATGCCCTGTTCAATGTAATTTCAGTTTGTTCAATGTAAACCGCACTGATGCAGAATAGCACGGTATATAAGAGAATGTAAATAAATAAATAAATGGAGGGTTAAGTGGCTTGCCCAAGACCACAAGGAGTAGACTAAACCTAAACAAAGAAATCCTTAGTAAACCATATTACCCACAAATTTACTCAAAAAATATTTTAAATTATCTCTACATTTAACAATCCCTAAACTACATAAGGCATAAAAGACCTCAGGATGGCCTCGCCCCTACATGTGGCAAAATAAATCACCATAGGGTTAAAGCAGACACTTACATCACAGGTCATTAGCCTTCTTATTTTCTACTCCATTTATATTACACAATTCTCATATCAACTAATCAAATTACATCCAAAAAAGTACTTTTAAGGATTCTTCCAATAAATAACTACAACTACACAGGAACAATTACAAAGCGTCTGCACTCCCACATGGGCTTGGAAGATTGGGACCACCAATTTGTTATCCTAAAAAAGAATTAAAGAACTTCATGAATTAGAATTCTCTGTACATCCATTACAAAGTTAGTAATTACTTATCTGCAAGGTCCCCGAATTCCAGCGCATGTCGGTGTCCAAACGAAACAGCTGCTACACCGCCACATCCAAAAGGTATTCCCCGTTGTGGTAATAAGTTATTTGCACCTCACACCTCAACAAAAGCTTCTGTTTCACCTAAAGCAGGCTTCTTCAGGAGTTCTTGTAACATCTTTATCAACCACATTAAAGAATCCGGATATACAAAGGAAACACCATTGGTTCAGCACTGTGTGTCTTACAATCATACTTTTGAGGAACTTCGATGTACGGTATTGGAGCATGTTCCTCTGAATATACATAGGGGACATATATATTACAAAAAGAACAGAAATTGATCTATGATCTACATACATTAGACCCTTTAGGGTTGAACTATAAAATTGAATGGACGCTGTTTTTATGATGTTCTGCCAGGTGCCTGTGGAGTTCCAATCTTTTAATATATTTTTCGGTGATTTTTTATTGTAGGTGGGGTGTTTGTTTAAAGTGTTACGTCAGTTTTTATGAGTGTTTTCATTGGTGGATTATTCTTTGAAAAGCAGGTGACTTCAGACGCTATTGATAAGATGGCGATGGGAGGCTTTTTGCCTGAAGTTTAAAGCGTTTCGCGGATACTTTGTATATCTGGATTCTTTAATGTGGTTGATAAAGATGTTACAAGAACTCCTGAAGAAGCCTGCTTTAGGTGAAACAGAAGCTTTTGTTGAGGTGTGAGATGCAAATAACTTATTACCACAACGAGGAATACCTTTTGGATGTAGCGGTGTAGCATCTGTTTCGTTTGGACACCGACATGCGCTGGAATTCGGGGACGTTGCAGATAAGTAATTACTGTCATGGATATACAGAGAATTCTAATTCATGAAGTTCTTTAATTCTTTTTTAGGATAACGAATCAGTGGTCCCGATCTTCCAGGCCCATGTGGGAGTGCAGACGCTTTGTAGTTGTTCTTGTGTAGTTGTAGTTATTTATTGGAATACTCCTTAAAAGTACTTTTTTGGATGTAATTTGATTAGTTGATATGAGAATTGTGTAATATAAATGGAGTAGAAAATAAGAAGGCTAATGACCTGTGATGTAAGTGTCTTCTTTAACCTATGGTGATTTATTTCGCCACATGTAGGGGCGAGGCCATCCTGAGGTCTTTTATGCCTTATGTCGTTTGCGGATTATTAAATGTAGAGATAATTTAAAATATTTTTTGAGAAAATTTGTGGGTAATACGGTTTACTAAGGGTTTCTTTATTTATGTGCAAAACTAACCCATTTAGATACATTACCTCCTAAAGAAACATATCAAATATTATACCAAGAACATCATGGTAGATGTTTTAGAAACATCCCTATGTGTAAGTAGCAGCATTTACATGTATAGACCGGCATACACATGTAAATGCATTTTAGAAAATGTGCTATTTACACTTGGTGATAGGCACAACATTTAGTTTTACTGAAAGTGTGGTAAAGGCAGGGAGAAGACGTGGTTTGAGTGTGCCTATAGTATCGACATGGATTCCCCACCTTACAATGGGAATCTATGATGATGACAATAATCTGGATGTCTGAATTTACACCTGCACCAAGGCACAAATACATATAGGCCGAGATCAGGACTCCCCCCCCCCCAACTCCCCTACATGACCTCCAGTTCTCACCCCAAAGACATTCGACTTGCCCCGACAACCATTTACCATTCTGACCCCACTGAAGCATCCGATCCCCCTGGCGTACCCAACCTTGCTTCCTCCTTAGCATAATGCCCAAAAGATCTCTTGACAGGCCCCTCCATCCCCTGATCCTCCTGTTCCTGCTCCTTCTGGGGTCCAATGCTCCTTGGTGTCTAGTGGGAGTAGGAGCAGTCCCTGGTTGCTCCAGCTCCTTCAGCTCTGGGTTTCAAAAAGGTTGCTGTGACCTCTAGTGGTAATCTCATGGTACAACCACTAGGTGTTATGGCCACCATTTGGAATCCAGAGCCAAAGGAGTCTATATACCTGCCCCTCCATGAAGGCATGTATTTATGCCTCGGTGCAGGTATAAATTCACACATCCAGATTATTGTCATCATCATAGATTCCCATTGTAAGGTGGGGAATCTATGTCTATACTATAGGCACATCAAAACCTCTTCTTCTCCCTGCCTTTACCATACTTCCAATAAAACTAAATGTTGCGCATATCACCAAGTGTAAATAGCACATTTTCTAAAATGGCATTTACATGTATATGCCAATCTATACATGCAAATGCTGCTACTTACACATAGAGATGCTTCTAACACATCTACCCTGATGTTCTTGGTATATTATTTGATATGTTTCTTTAGGGGGTAATGTATCTAAATGTGTCACCAGGGATGGGGGAATCAGATGCCTTGGGGGGTAGGGAGATCGGAAGTCAGAGTGAGATTGGAGAGTTGGAATAACTGTCGGGGGTAATTGTGGAGTGACTAGTGCTGCAGGACTGGAGCTATGATTTTTTTTTTTAAACCTCTTTATTGAGGTAATATAAAGGCAATACAAAGCAATGATACAATATACATTGAAACAATGAACCATTGAAACAATATACATTCCAAATGGATAACACAAAACAGTACTGTCTCTAGCCCACAATGGAGTGTGAATCTGAGGACTAATAACAAGGAAAAAAAATAAAAACATCCTGATAAGGAGTGAGAAACAGAAACAAAAACGGACTCTTGTATACTTAGCTAGAGCTACAATAATAATAATAATAATAATTACGCTTTAACCAAGCCTTTCAAAAAGGTTTCCAACTGAAGTGAATCAAAAAAAGTATAAGATTTACTTTGATATTTAATAACACACTTGCATGGATATTTTAAAACAAACGTTGCTCCCAAAGCTAAAACCTGAGGTCTGAGTACCAGAAAAGCTCTTCGTTTCAATTGTGTGGTACGACAAACGTCGGGAAATATCTGAATCGATTGGCCAAAGAACTTTTCATCGCGATATTTAAAGTAGGAACGTAACACTAATTCTTTATCCCTCTCTAATGAAAAGGTTACAAGCAGAGTGGCACGAGAGGGAATTTCCTCAGTAGAAGTTTCTAAGAATTCAGAAAGGTCTAAACTAGGCATATTTAAACGATCCATCTCCCCTTGAACACAATCATCCCCCCCAGCCGCCGAATCCAAAGGTGGGGATTCTCTGACTCCGACCGGCAAGTAATAAAGTTTAGAAAGAATTATGCTATCGGGGTCAGGTAATCTCAACACTTCCTTAATATATTTAAGAAATAATATACCAGGTGAGAGGTAGTGCGTCTTGGGAAAATTCAATAACCGAAGGTTTCTAATACGCAAGGCATTATCCAACATTTCATCATGACGAGGGAGTATAGTAGCTGAAATGCCCTTGAGTAAGGAGCAGACAGAGCATAAAGATGCCAAATTACCCATGCCTACCAATAGCCAGATTAATATGAATAAAATACAGTCTCTAAAATGCTTGTATGCCAATGCTAGAAGTCTAAACAATAACATGGGAGAGTTAGAATACATAGCACTAAATGAGAGGTTAGATATGATTGCACTCTCAGAGACATGGTGGAAGGAGGATAACCAGTGGGACACTATGATACCTGGATACAAACTATATCGTAATGATAGAGCTGATCAAATTGGTGGAGGGGTTGCGCTCTATGTTAGAGAGGGCATTGAGTCAGAAAGGATTAAAGTTTTGCAGGGAACAAAATTTGCTGTAGAATCTCTATGGATTGAAATTCCACTTATGAAGGGGAAGGTGATGGCAGTGGGAGTATACTATCGACCACCTGGCCAGAATGAACAAATGGATGATGAAATGCTCAAAGAAATCACGGAAGCTAACAAAAGTCACAACAGAGTAGTAATAATGGGTGATTTCAATTACCCCGGTATCGACTGGGTCAGTGTCACGGCAGGACAAGCTAAAGAGGTAAAGTTTCTAGATGGAATAAATGACTGCTTCTTGGAGCAGCTGGTTCATGAACCGACCAGAGGGGAAGCCATACTGGACCTAGTCCTTAGTGGAACGCCAGATCTGGTGCAAGAAATAAGGGTGTTGGGACCACTTGGCAATAGTGATCATAGTATGATCATGTTTGATTTAATTATTGGAGGACAAATAGTAAAGGAAATCCACAGTACTACCTTTTAACTTTCAAAAGGGAGACTATGATAGAATGAGGAATATAGTTAGGAAAAAACTAAAAGGAGCGGTTCCAAAGGTTAAAGACTTACAGCAAGCTTGGGCGTTATTTAAAACTACTATCCTCGAAGCCCAGACCAGCTGTATTCCACGCATTAAGAAGAGTGGAAGAAAGTCCAAAAAACTGCCAGCATGGTTTAAAGGTGGGGTCAGAGAGGCTGTTGCTGCCAAAAAAGCAACCTTCAGGAAATGGAAAAAAGAGCCAAATGATGAAAACTGGAAACAGCACAAGCACTGGCAAGTTAAATGCAAAGCATTGATAAGGCAGGCAAAGCGGGAATTTGAGAAGAAACTTGCTACGGAAGCAAAAACACGAAATAAAGACTTTTTCAAGTACATTCGTAGCAAAAGGCCTGTGAGAGAGTCAATTGGACCGTTTGATGATAGAGGGGTAAAAGGGGCAGTAAGAGGAGACAAGGCTATAGCAGATAGACTGAATGAATTCTTTGCTTCGGTCTTTACTGAGGAAGATGTACGGATGTTACCCAAGACTGAAGTGGTATTTAAAGGTGATACTGCAGAGGAATTGAGAGAAATATCGCTACACCGGGAAGATATATTACAACTATTTGATAAACTGAATAGTAGCAAATCACCTGGACCAGATGGTATACATCCCAGAGTGTTGAAAGAGCTGAAATATGAGATTGCAGACCTGCTATTGGTAATCTGTGAACTTTCATTAAAAACATCTGTAATACCTGAAGATTGGAGGGTCGCCAACGTAACACCAATTTTTAAAAAGGGTTCCAGGGGTGACCCGGGAAATTACAGACCGGTGAGCCTGACGTCCGTACCAGGGAAAATGGTAGAAACCATCATAAAGAACAAAATTACACAGCATGTAAATAGTCATGGCCTAATGGGAGACAGCCAACATGGCTTTAGACAAGGAAGATCTTGTCTTACTAATCTGATATGTTTTTCTGAAGGTGTGCATAAACAGGTAGACAAAGGTGAGTCGGTTGATATAGTGTATCTGGACTTTCAGAAAGCTTTTGACAAGGTCCCCCATCAGAGACTTTTGGCAAAGCTAAAAAGTCATGGGATAGGAGGCAGTGTACTATTGTGGATCGGGAACTGGTTAAAAGATAGAAAGCAGAGGGTAGGGCTAAATGGCCAATATTCCCAATGGAAAAAGGTGAATAGTGGAGTACCCCAGGGATCTGTACTGGGTCCGCTACTTTTTGACATATTCAAAATGACCTGGAAAAGGGAATAACTAGTGAGGTTATCAAATTTGCAGATGACACAAAACTGTTTAAAGCTGTTAAAACCCAAGAGGATTGTGGAAAACTGCAGGAGGATCTGGATAAATTGGAAGACTGGGCATCCAAGTGGCAGATGAAATTTAATGTGGGCAAGTGCAAAGTTATGCACCTAGGAAAGAACAACCCACACTATAGTTACACGATGCAAGGCTCCACATTAGAAACCACCACCCAGGAAAAAGATTTAGGAGTCATCGTGGATAACATGTTAAAACCCTCCGCCCAGTGTGCAGCGGCGGCCAAGAAAGCAAATAGAATGCTAGGTATCATAAGGAAAGGGATGGAAAATAAAACAAAGGATATTATAATGCCTCTGTATCGCTCCATGGTACGACCGCACCTTGAATATTGTGTGCAATTCTGGTCACCGTATCTCAAAAAGGACATAGCGTTATTAGAAAAAGTACAGAGAAGAGCCACCAAATTGGTGAAGGGGATGGAAGGCTACTCCTATGAAGAGAGGCTAAATAGGTTAGGGCTCTTTAACCTGGAAAAGAGACGGCTGAGGGGAGATATGATAGAGGTCTATAAATTAATGAATGGAGTGGAACGGATAAACGTGGATCAATTGTTTACACTATCAGAATATAGGAAGACTAGGGGACATGTAATGAAGCTACAGGGTAAACTATTTAAGACAAATAGGAGAAAATATTTTTTCACTCAACGTGTAACCAAACTCTGGAATCTGTTACCAGAGGAGGTAGTAAGGGCTGTTAGTATAGCTGGGTTTAAAAAAGGTTTGGACAAGTTCCTGGAGGAAAGGTCCATAAACCACTATTAAAAAGGGACCCAGGATATCAATGCTTGACCCAGTACAAGCATTGAGGAACCTGTGTCTTTTGGGGATATTGCTAGGTACGCATGACCTAGATTGGCCACTGTTGGAAACAGGATACTGGGCTTGATGGACCTCGGTCTGACCCAGTATGGCATGTCTTATGTTCTTATGATGCAATATTAAGGAGTCCTGGACTGCAGATGCCAAGACACTCTGTATTGAGGAAACGGAACCTTCCAATTTAGTTTGAGAGTGTTCCAACTCCGTCAACCGAGTCTGACAACTAGACAAAGCAGTCACCGTGTCCTGAGTAAATTTAGAAAGCTGCACCAAAGATGAATTTAAGGCTAACTCAGTCCGAGAGACAACTTGCCAAATGTCTTGTAAAGAGACATCCGATGGTGGTTTAGGAGCTTCAACAATGGAGGAAAACTCAAAAGGAGAGGGCAAAATAGTAACAGAAGGATTTACCTTTAAGAAGGCTTCAGGAAGTAATGCGCAGTCAAGTGCAGGATCAACCCCAGCCTTTTGGGGAGAGCCTGCTGCCAGCGGTAAGGGCTCTATGCTGGGTAGAGTCATAACCCTACGCGGTTGCGGAGACAGATCCTCGGAGCACAAACTTGCTGACATGGAGGACTCAGAAACAGACTGAGCGGTAAGGGAGGACACCCGAGATCTAACATGACTATCCATGGGTCCTACAACCTTAACCGCCAGATTTGACGACGTTGATGTAGACGTAATTTTCTCCTTTCGTTTCCCCATGCAGTAGAGATAGAAAAGGAAACAAACAACTTCTGTAGCTCCGAACTGCTCCGAAGGGGCGCCAAAGGGGCAGGACCTGCCCATTTGGACACGCCCCTTCGGAGCACACACCCGCGGTGCGCGTGCCGCGGGGTGGGGGCAGAGGTTTTAAAGCCCACAGTGCTCACGTGGTCTCAGGACGCCCCGGGAAAGCACCAATCCGCTCCAGTCCGGAAATGAGAAGAAAGCACACACTCAAAGTGCCGCGGTGGGGGCAGAGGTTTTAAAGCCCACAGTGCTCACGTGGTCTCAGGACGCCCCGGGAAAGCACCAATCCGCTCCAGTCAGGAAATGAGAAGAAAGCACACACTCCGGAGCTATGATTTTAAGTAGCTGCTCACATGAACCTATGGGCTACTTTAACACATTTTGTTTAACCACATGCAGCTTTTAAACATCTCTGCTAGCTCTGGATGTGGGAAGACATCAACAGTCTTGCACCTATTTTACAGGAGGCTCTATGTTTGGCATAGCCTCTTGTAGAATATTATGGGAATTTACCTTGTCCTGGCTTGGACATCTAAATTCCTCTTTCTGCATTTGGTACATCTGCTGTCGCTATAGTCTAATTCTCCAGCCATATTTCTAGTTTTAGATCCTGAGAAGGTGTTTAATAAAGTCAAATGGCACTACCTATTCATGTTATTGGAAAAGTTTAACTTTAGATTAGGCTTTATAAGAATGTTCTCTTTTTTTATATTATAAGTGTGTGATTAAATATGAATGGCCAATTAATCACACTTTACCCCTTTTGAGGAGTACTAGGCAAAGCTGCACCTTATCCCCTTATTATTTTTCTTCTCTCTGGAGCCCTTCATACAAGACATTCAAAATACCCCCAGTGCAAAGTAAAAAAATGGTAGGGAACAAAGAACATAAAGTACCCTTTGCTGGTGATATTGCCTTGTTTTAGAGGAGCCTCTCCTTTCCTTAACAAGTTTTTGGCTATTTGAAAAAAAATAGACAAGAAGCCGAATCCACCAACTCTTCTCGCAGGTTCCTCCCATTTAACAACCAGGTCTTCATCAGCAAACTGACCCCTATGCTAGACTCACTCTCCTCAGATGACCACATAGACTCCATGATAACTAAGTGGAACACCACTCTCAGCCATCACTAAAGCACCACCTGCAGCCCATAAATGCAAATGCCAAAAGCCATATTCCCGGTATATCAAAAACCTAAAAGAACAGAAATCTAAATCATGTCAACTGGAACGCAAATTGAGAGCCTCCAACAACACCAACACACAAGCACTGTACCTACAGGAACTAAATAAATACTGTGACAGCACCTACAAAGCTAAACAGGAATACTACACCAACCTTATAAAATCTTCTTTCAACAAACCAAGAGAATTATTCAATATAGATAACTCGCTTATAAAGAACCCTACATCAACACAAATGAAGCCACCAATAAACCCTCACCTGATGGCTCAACATCTCCAAGCTAACTACAGGAGCCAGATACATAGTAACATAGTATATGACGGTAGATAAAGACCAGTATGGTCCATTTAATCTGCCCAGCAAGACGGCAAGAGTAGTTGCACCTGTCGCTCCGTGCAAGTCACTCATCCCCATCCCTTTGTTTAGGGTGTACCCACTGCTCCATGTAAGTCACCCCTATTTGCTGAGATATAAAAGATAGTTATGTTTATTTTGATTTTATCCTGTTGCTATAAAGGGATCCACTTAATCACATTGCTAACCAGGTTGTATGACCCCATTTACTGATTTTACCCTGTTATCCAAGTTTTATTCCCCTGTTTACTGTAACTCAGACGCTTGCTTATGGTGCTGAATTTTTGTTCGATGTAAACCGTGCTGATGCCAAAGAGTGCGGTATATAAGAGATGTAAATAAATAAAAATAAATAACTGTGTCTGTCACATGCCATCTTGAATTCTGTCACTGTATTTGCCCCCACCACTTCCATTGGGAGGGCATTCCAAGCATCCATCACCCTTTCAGTGAAAAATTATTTCCTGACATTGCCTTTCAGTTTACAGCTTCATGTTATGCCCTCTAGTTTTATATCTTCCCCGTCTTTGGAAGAGGTTTCTTTGTTCATTAATTAAGTATTTAAAAATCTGAATCATATCTCCCCTGTCCCTCTTCTCCTCCAGAGTATACATATTTAGGTCTTCAAGTCTCTTCTCATAAGTCTTCTGACGCAGGCTCCAAATCATTTTGGTCGCCTTCCTCTGAACTGTTTCCAGCCTTTTTATGTCCTTTGCGAGATATGGTCTCCAAAACTGAACACAATATTCCAAGTGAGGCCTCATCAGCGATTTGTACAGTGGCATTAGTACCTCTTCCTTTCTGCTGATAATTCCTCTATATATACAACCCAGGATCCTTCTGGCTTTTGCCACCGCTTTGTCACACTGTTTCGCCACCTTGAGATCATCAGAAACAATCACTACGAGGTCCTACTCCTGGTCCGTGCACACCTATTTCTCGCCCACTATTGCATACAATTCCCTTGGATTTCTGCTTCCCAAGTGCATGACACTGCACTTCTTCACATTAAATCTTAACTGCCAAGCATTAGACCATTCTTCCAGCTTTTGTAGATCTTTCGTCATGTTCTCCACTCCCTCAGGGGAGTCCACTCTGTTGCAAATTTTGGTGTCATCTGCAAAAAGATAGACTTTTCCATTCAGCCCTTCGGCAATATCACTCACGAATATATTGAACAGTACTGGTCCCAGGACCGAACCCTGGGGCACACCACTAATCACCTTCCTTTCATCCGAGTGAGTTCCCTTTACCGTCACTTTCTGTCGTCAGTCAGTCAACCAATTTCTGATCTAGTCCACCATCTTGGGATCCATCCCCAAGATGTTGAGTTTATTGATAAGTCTCCTATCAAAGGCTTTGCTGAAATCTAGGTAGATCACATCCATCGCATGCCCTTGATCTAGTTCTCGGGTCACCCAGTCAAAGAACTCAATCAGATTTGTTTGGCAAGATCATCCTTTGGTAAAACCATATTGCCTCGAATCATGTAACCTGTTGGTTTTGAGGAAATCCACTATTTGCTCTTTCAGGAGCGCCTCCATTACTTTTCCTGCCACCGAGGTAAGGCTTACTGGCCTGTAGTTTGATACTTCTTCCCTATTACCACTTTTGTGGAGAGCTATCACATCAGCCCTTCTCCAGCCCTGTGGCACTTCTCCTGTCTCCAATGATCTATTAAAGACATCCTTTAAAGGCCCTGTAAGAACCTTTCTTTCAGTATCCTGGGAAGTATCCCATTTGGTCCCATAGACTTGTCCACTTTCAGTTTTGCAAGCTGTTCTAACACATCATCTTTTGTGAATGGTGTGATATCTACTCCATTGCCATTTGTATATTTGTCAGCACAGGTGGTCCTTCTCCAGGATTTTTTCTAGTGAAAACTGAGAAATGGTTTATGGTATACAGTGAAACGGCAAATATCTGATAGTAATAAAACTGATTAATTAATTTGAGCATGACATTTACAAATTTCTGGTTTCACAAGTATTTTTCTGTTCTGCTTACTATAGGTACCAGCATTTCTGAAATAATTTGTTTAACTGTTTAACCATTCATTACAGAGCAGTGAAAAATAACTTTAATATGTAAAAAGAGGGGGTAGTGTATCAAATACAATAACATGATCAGGTATTTACCATTGTTAATATATTAATAAATAGAACAAAAATCACCATCATCGTTTTTTCTAAAAAATGATAGTGCATGACAACTGATTTCTCTAATTTTGCAGTAACAAAGTAAGCTGCAGAATTGCCAAACATGCATATATTTTGTTTATTTGCTTTGTTTACTTCGCAAATAAGAATATGGATTTCAGTGTTTGGATCTTATTAGCATTCTAGAAAAAAATCCTGTAGCTTTATTGCTTTCTTTTAACTTTTTTGGAGAGGAATGTTTTGAACTAATAAATTAGATTTCTATGTTTTAAAGATATTCTAATCTTGTAAATCATTCCTGCATTTCTGCTTTCAGTGGTTTAAACCAGATCTTTTTTTTTTGCTAAGGGTAGAGGTTAATTTTTATCAGTTAATAATACATCATTTTATGTTCATTATTTATACACAAATTCAAAAGAACTTCTGTTTAAGGTCAACATACTGGAGTTAAGATCATAAGATTGTGAAGTGTAACCTTATGAGTTCTTAGTCATGTTTCTATTTCATTCATCTACTGTAAGCACATAGAATGCCCTTCTTTTGGAGAGGAAATCTGAAATTGATTAAGCTACTGAGTACAGACTATGCATCTTAGACTCTGTGTCCATGCTATAAATCTTCATATTTTAACTTTCTTAAACAACAAATAAAAAATAAAAATCAAAGCTGAGAAATGCAAAGATCCATAAGTCAATGGTGAACTGGATATTCAGTGGCACTAACACGGTTAATGTCGCTCAATATCCCTGGGTACCGCCTTTAGGCACTCGGATGTTAATTGGCTTGCATTGGGGTGTTCCAGGGGTGGCACCCTGTGATATTCAGCTGCTGCCTGGTTATTGCTATCCAAAAAAATAAAAAAGAACTCGAAATCAAAATTTGTTGAGGAAATGTGGCGTTGGAGCTCGGATGGCGAAGGTGGAGTTGAGTCTGCCTTTCACCTGCTGCCGGTGCACCCGTCAGCTTTTCGCTTGTTAGGTTTTTGCTTTGAGAATGAGTTCTACGTGGACAAATGTATACCCATGGGGTTCTCCGTCTCTTGTGCCTATTTTGAGAAGTTTAGTTCTTTTTTGCATTGGGCATTGGTGTCTAGAGTGGGCTGCGCGAATGTGGTCCATTATCTGGATGATTTCTTTTTTGTCAGTTCTGCGCAGTCTGTCGAGTGCCAGCAATTATTGCAAGGCTTTGTGGACATGTCCAGCGAATGGTGTCTGCCGTTGGCTGCCGGAAAGACGGAGGACCCAGCGACGAGAATCACTTTTCTGGGGGTGTAGCTGGATTCATGGGAGTTGGTGGCTCGTCTCCCGAGGGAGAAGGTCCTGAAGCTGCGGGTGTTGGTGGCTAACGGGATGGCCTCCGCTAAGTTAACTTTGCGGGAGTTTCAAGTATTGATTGGCTCCTTGAATTTTGCATGCCGAGTTATACCGATGGGCCGGGTGTTTTTGCGACAGTTGGCGGCGGCTACAGCAGGGATTCGGAAGCCGCATCATCACATAAGGGTGTCCAGAATTATGAAGGTGGACTTGAGAGTGTGGAAAGAATTTTTGGAGGGTTTTAATGGGACATCGGTCATGATGGAGCCGGAGATGTCTAGCGCGGATCTGCAGCTGTACACGGATGCGGCAGGTGGGGCGGGACTGGGTATTTACTTCGGAGGAGTTTGGTGTGCCGATAGTTGGCCTCAGTCTTGGCATGCATCCGGTTTGACTAGCAATATTATGTTTTTGGAACTGTTTCCCATGTTGGTAGTGTTACACTTGTGGCCCAAAAAGCTCAGGAATCGCAGGGTAGTTTGGTGGTGCGATAACGAGGCAGTGGTCAGCGTGGTGAACCATTACGCCCCACATTCTGTTCAAGTAGCGGCGTTGATGAGGGAGGTGGTTTTAGCTTGTTTGCTGCTGAACGTGTTTGTGAGGGACAGACATATACCAGGCTGTACTAAAATCATTGCTGATGCACTTTCTCGTTTCAAGTGGGAGCTGTTCCGGACCCTGGCACCGGAGGCGGACACAGAAGGGTTGGTGGTCCCCTAGCAATTATGGCAGGTTGGCCAGCGGAGATGGTGAATCTGCTTCGGAGTTCGGTGTCTGCAGCAACATGGTCGGCGTATCTGCGAGGTTGCGTCAAGGTGTTCGAGTTTTGGAGGCCCAAGGCTGGCAGCCAGGTTTCACCTCTGACAGGCTGTTAGGACAGTACGTAGTTTATGCAAAAGGAGCCGGGGTTTCCAGGGCTTCGGTGCGGAGTCATTTGGCCGGCTTTACCTTTTTTGCTAAAGCAGCTGTTTGGGGCCACTTGACTCCAGGGTTCTTGGCATAAAGACGGTTGCACGGTTGGGAGCGATCCTGTCCTATCCCGGGCGACTCGCGGCGGCCAGTTACGCACGAGTTGCTTGTTAAGATTTGGATGGCGTTACCCAGAGTAGCGGCATCACATTACGAAGCCACACTTTTTAGGGCGGTTTTCTGTTTAGCTTTTTTCGGTGCTTTTCAGATGAGGGCGTTAGTGGCAAGCTCAGGGTGTTCTGCTGACAGGGGTGGCCTGTTGAGGGGACGTGCAGGTCAAGGAGGGGCAGTTGAGGGTAAAACTGGCCAGATCTAAAACGGATGAGCTGGGCAAAGGATTGTGGGTGGTTGTTTCCCTTCGTACATGCCCGGTGGCTGCATTGCGGGAATATCTTCTGGTGCGCCCGGTATCGGATGGTTTGTTTTTCCTGCACAAGGATTCGCGCCAGGTGACGCGTTTCCAGGTGGCTGTGGTGCTTCGGATGGTATTGCAGCTTATAGGTGAGGATCCTTGCTCCTCATTCCTTCCGTATTGGGGTGGCAACCAGTGCAGCAGCAGTAGGGCTGCCGGAGGGGGGGGAGATACAGCGCATTGGAAGATGGCGTTCTTGGGCCTTTTTGGGTTATGTACGTTTATGAGTGGGGTGGTAGCGGTACATAGGGCTAACTTCTTCTGTTTTTGGTTTCAGATGTTGGGCAGTGGCCTCATGCCTGTTGGATGATTGGACATTCATTCGTTCACTGGTCGGGTCTGCAGGTGGCAGGGCGACCATTGGTGCTTAATTTGGGTTTCGACCCAGAGGTGGTGTCCGTCCTATGGCTGGGTGAGCATGGCCTGCGTTGGCCTCAGCTGTTGCCTTTGCTGCGGCACCATCGGTGGGTGAGGTGTGAGCCTTCAGTGATAGTGCTGCACTTGGGCGGAAACGACCTTGTCTCCTGGTCCTGCAGACAACTGATTAGAGCGGGAATGAAGGACTTGGCAGAGGTTCTTCTGATGTTTCAGGATGTTATTTTGTTATGGTCAGATATTATTCCAAGGCCTGCCTGCCGGCATCAGCGGCCTTGGTCTCGCGGGCTAGCGAAGATTAATCGGCAGATCGGGCGTTGGGTCTGCGACCACGGGGGATATCAAATTTTGCACCCTTGGGTGGAGGTTGATTGTGGGGGATTGTATCGGCAGGATGGGGTGCACTTATCCCTGGTGGGTGTGGACTTGCTGCTCAATGATTGGCAGGAGGCTTTGGAATGGATTGTGCAGCGGGAGGCTCGCTGGTCGCAGCTTGGTTTGGGGGGGGGGGGCGGCACAGGGGTGTTAAAGTCTCCTGTGCCGGGTGGCGGGATCCCAGAGGTCTCCGGGGTCTGGAGCCTTAAATTTGAATTGGGGCGGGGGCGGTGGTCCCCAACCCGGATAACCCCTGGCCGACTTTTGCTAATAACATGGTGAAGCCGGGGGAAATGGGGGTGGAAGGTTGCCGCTGGCACAGCTGCGGCGGAAGTGGAATGAGGTCACTTTGCTAATAGCATGACTGGTGAAGGCTCGTTTCGCTGGTGGGTTCAGTAAGTGGATTATGTTGTAATGGAAATGTTCTGGAGCATTTGATTGTTAATAAAGCTGCGACCAGTTAATGCCCAAATTGAGTCTGTTGTATTTTGTTGAAGGGGGGGGGGATGTATTAGAGGTGGTGGTTGAGGATTGGTAGGGGTATGTGGGGGGGGGTCACAAGGGAGCATCGTGTCCGACCTGCCTTGGTTACAGCTATACTGCTGAATGTACAAATCGAAAAGACGCGGCAAGCTCTTAACACCTCATTTAAAAGGATCGAGAAGCACGTATGAATGCGTAACAAGGTGTGACGTCATCCCGAAAACGTAAAAAGACAAGTGTGTTGTACAAGAAAGCTCTCTCCATAAAAACATTTTGTATAAAATGAAAAGTACCTTACAAAAACTGGGGATTTTATGTAATGGAGATAAGAAATTACACCCACCATCAAAAACTCAAAATGAACAACCAGAAGTAATAAGCTCCAAAGCAAGGGACTTGTGTGCTAATGATACTGAAAAACTTGGACAAGGGCGTCCTAGTGAATGATCAATCAGTGAATAGACCAGGTGGCCAAGATATTTCAGATCTGGGGAACCCCAGACATAGACCTATTTACAAGTCCACTGAATGCCAAACTTCTCTGGTTCTGTTCCAGAATTCCAGCTCAAAATTGCCAGGCAAGGGATGCCTTCCTTCTTCACTGGGGTCACGACTTCCTCTATGCCTTCCCACCCATTCCCCTCATTCCCAAAACACTCTTCAAGCTTCAGAGAGACCGGGGTCGTATGATCCTCATAGCGCCACGGTGGCCATGCCAAACGTGGTATCCCCTGCTTCTACATCTCTCTCAAGCTGCACCTCTGGAGTTAGGGTTTGCTTCAGATCTTCTCTCCCAAGAGAATGGGATGCTATGGCACCCGAATCCCCAGTCCCTGCATCTCAGGGCCTGGTTGCTGAAAGCTTAGACCTTCAGGATCTCAACCTTTCCCAACAGGTGAAAGATATCCTTCAGGCTTCTAGAAAACCTTCCACAAGATGCTCTTATGCCTTCAAGTGGAAACGTTTTACTATATGGTGTTCTCAAAGGTGGTTAAACCCCCTTATGATACCTTTGGAATCGATACTAGAGTATCTACTTCATTTATCAAATTCTGGTCTAAAGACCAATTCAGTAAGAGTCCATCTTAGTGCAATTGCAGCTTCCTACAAACCTCTAAATGGACAACCAATTTCCTCTCATCCACTCATAACAAAATTTATGAGAGGTCTTCTATTAACAAAGGCTCCCATCAGGCCACCACCGGTGGCATGGGATTTAAACCTAGTTCTCGGGCAGCTCATGAAACCGCCCTTTGAACCTTTAGCCACTACAACCCTAAAGCTTTTGTCCTGGAAGGTCATCTTCCTAATTGCAATCACCTCTGCACGTCACATTAGTGAATTGCAAGCTTTAGTGGCTGATCCTCCTTATACTATGTTTCACCATGATAAGGTTGTTCTCAGAACTCATCCACACTTTATGCCAAAGGTGGTTTCATTTAAATCAATCAATTTATCTTCCTGTATTCTTTCCAAGGCCTCATGCCTCTAATGCAGAAAGGAACCTTCATACTTTGGATTGTAAAAGAGCCTTGGCTTTTTACCTACAAAAAACACAGCAACATAGAAGGCCTTCTCAACTTTTTATTGCTTTTGATTCTAGTCATTTGGGACTTCCAGTCTCCAAAAGAACTCTATCCAAATGGATTGCACAATGCATATCCTTTGCTTATGAGAATAAGAGTCTTCCTCTTCAAGGCCATGTCACAGCTCATAATGTGAGAGCCATGGCAGCCTCTATGGCTAACCTTCACTCTGTGTCTATTGATGACATTTGTCGAGCAGCCACCTGGGCTTCGGTACACACCTTTACAGCCCACTGCTGCCTAGATAAAGTCTCCTGTTGGGATGCCTTCTTTGGCCAAGCTGTTCTTCAAAATCTCTTTCAGACCTAATTCAACTCCTACCCACCAACCCTGGTGGGATGTCAGAGATCCATGGGAGGAAGCATGGCACACCTTATGATAGGTGGCGGCTTCCTGGGGCTATCTCCCTGGCATCTTCAGCTAGGGAGTCCCCATATGTGAAGACTACATTCCTGCTTGTTCCTGGAGATAGCGTAGTTACTCAGCTGTAACAAGTGAGCTCTGGGAACAGCAGGAATTTAGTCTTCACAATCCACCCACCTCCCCTAGGAGTTGTCTCTCTATCTCTCTATCTCTCTGTCTCTTTCCTCTATCCCTCTATCCTTTCGCTCAGCTACAAACTTAACTGAAGAGGGACAGTTGGAAAGGTGGGAAGGCAGCGCGCATGTGCTGAGGGATGCTCCCAAAAGTGTTCCTATTGGGCGCTGGGGAGCGTTCCCGCGCAGGCTCCATCGGTACCGATGATACCCATATGTGAAGACTAAATTCCTGCTGTTCCCGGAGATCACCTGTTACAGGTGAGTAACTACGCTTTATCCTGCAGGGCTACTACTGCAGGATTAGCTAATAAAAACTGCCAATAGCAATTTTACCAGAATTTTAAATGTTTATTTTTTTTTCACTGAAATGAAACTATTAATAAATATAATGGTCAAATGGAAGAAAACAACTGTGTCAAGCACTTTAATAATCTCAAACTTTGTTCATTGAAACTCGAATCTTGCAACCAGTTTTGAACTATTGAAATAGCTTTTTGTTATTTTTTTTATCATGGGACTAAATTAGGTTTTTAACTGTTTCATAAAGTATTAAAATTAGTAATACAACTAGAAAAAAATATAGCAACCTAAAGATAACCATGAATATTAATGGTCTGTATTAGCTGCGACTTACAAAACTGTCCAACGGCTGTGTTAGTAGAGGACAGTAATTTACCAGGAAAATTACCACATGCTGTAATATTTTTGCAGCTCTAATTCAGCATTATTAATAATGAATAAAACTGCAATTTTCTTAGGTTGCTGGGGGCAGTGAGAAATTATTTCAATGAATATTTCAGCATGTTATTTTAATCATGGTTCCACAAAATGCAAATGGGCAATATTTTATACTTCCAAGTTGAATCTTCTGAGGGACTATAGTCATTAAGTGGAAAAGTATTTATACTGCAGCCTGTTCTATGATTTACAAGCCTTGTTAAAAACACTGCAAAGAAAAAAGCTATGCCATTAATACTTGTAATTTGATGCTGCATTTGTTAATGGACTCTCTGTGATTAATGCTTTAGCAGTAAACAAGGCATGTGAAGTAGACTGGTTTGAGTCCCTAATACCTAAGTAAAATGAAGGCAGTGTTTTAGAAAACTTATTTTATGCTGTACATTTCTGCATTTTGGTATGTAAAAGGCATTTCTTATATTTATATATAATAGCCACACTTCTAAATTATGCATACTCGCAAAATTGTAAACCATTAAGCTTACAGAAGATAGTAAATTTTATATATGTTTAATTTCAAAGCCAACTACATGATTTCTGGCGCTTAGATTACTGGGAAGATGATCTACGTCGCCGGCGGCGATTTGTTCGAAATGCATTTGGATCCACTCATTCTGAAGCCATGCTGAAAGCTGCAGTTGACTATGGTCAGTTTTCATGATTTTTGTATTTTCCAGGCCTTATATGTTTAGATCTGGGTTTTCCTCTTAACTGTGAATATATGTAAATTTGCTGTCACTCATTTTAGCACAGTTACTAAGCTCTGGTAAAAACACAAATTTTACCAAAAGTTTATTTACCACAGGAGTCATAAACTTGTGATCAACCTCTCAAGCTGCATTAGTTTTCCTGCTCGGGAGCATTGGGCCTTTAACATTGACCCGCTGCTCCCAGCACCATCTTAAAGGGTCCAGGTACTTACTAACATTCCATAGAACACCCCCTCCAGTCAATTCCTAGATCTTCTATTCCCCCAAAGACTATCCCAAACTCTAGTTGTGAACTGCCATATCCCCCAAAGGAGCCCTCATCCCCGTTTACAATGACACACCATCACTGTAGGCCCCCGGACCTATCATTCCATATCTCTGATGGTCTAGTGGGAATGGAACATGAGTGATTCCCACTCACTTCTGCCACTTCGGGCTCTGAGTTTCAAAATCGCATCTCACGACTCCTAGTGGTAGTCTCAAGGTAATACCTCTCTCTTGGTCAGATCATTTTTTAGTGTCATTCTCATTCCCTTTTCCTCATTGGTGTAAATTCCGCCCAAGGAGCCCCAGCAATTTGAGTGTGTGTTTGTGTGTGTGTGGGGGGGGGGGGGGAGGGTTGGCAGGAAGGGAACCCTCATGGTGGCAGTGCAGCAAACTTACTTCATTGTGTTTGCTGCATGCCTCCACTGTACTTTATTATGTTTGCTGCATGTCTCCACTATTGTAAATTTGCTGTGGACCCGGCAGCTTTTCCTCGCAGGGCCGAATTCTCATGATAACAGTTTACCACGAAACTTTGGCCCGGTGGGGAACAGCTGCTGGGCCCATGGCAAACTTAAAACAGAGGAGGTAGCAGAGCAAACAGAATGAAGTAAGTTTGATGCTGCTGCCGCCACATGCGGGGGCCGCACAGGTGGGTCCACACACTGGGGGGGCATGCTGTGCTACCACTGCAACAATGTGGGCCCCTCAGCAAATTTTTGCTTGGGGGCCCCTTATTGTAACTTTCACCACTACTTTCCCTTGTTCCTCATTTAAACCTGCTACTGCTACTGCTTCTTGTCTGGCCAGAAATTTGGTGTCTGTTGAGCCCAGTGCCTTAGCTAATAGCATCTCTGATGCTCACCTCTTTTCTCTCTCAGATTCATTAAATGACTAGCTGTGGGCATGGTCAAACCACCTGGCTGCAGCTTTTGATAAGCTCATGCCAATTCTTCCAGTGACCACTTCCTCAATTCATCACAACTCTTGACTCCATTTCACCATATGCCTCCTCAAACATTGCATGCCAGCTCTCCTGTCACTCTGCTGGAAGAATCAGGCTTCCTACAAGAGGGCAATGTATCAGACTAGGAAGCAACATATAAATAAACTCCTTGACTCAGCAGTAAGTAAACCTGATACGCTTTTTGATCTCTCTTGGCTTGCCCCACTCTCTTCTTTCTCCTTGGCAGCATTGACTGCACCCCCAGCATAAGGTTTTGCCAAATTTCTTTCCACTAAGATCTCCAACTTTCATCTATCAAGCCTGATGCCCACCAATAGCTCTCCTCCTCCTCCTTTGAATGCCTCTCGAGGTTCAGATCAATTATCTTTTAGGTGCTCTGCCCCTCTCTCCTCTTTAGCACTCTCCTTCTTCTCTCTCCCTCTCCACTTCTATCAGATACGAACAGCATGGCCTTTTTGCATTGCCCTCCTTCCATCCACTGACTTCCCCTGCTATGGGTCAGTCCTCCTCCCATCTTTCCCTATCAGCTAAGTGGTCCAGTTTTTCCCCTCTGACAGCTTTTGCGCTGGCGCGCACTCTTATGACTCCCTAGCATTTCTCCTCTCTTTTAGGGCCCTGGCTAGCTTCCCTAATTAAAAAATGCTTTCTTTTTCTGCTTCCTAGTATTCTCTCTTTATTTCAGTTAAGCCTTTTGCATGGTTAGAATATGCTCCCCTGGTTTGGAAGCATGCAGTCATCTTCCCTCTTCTGAAGACAGCTTTTTGGAATTTGTCTATCTTGCCCAATTTTTGCCCCAACTCTGTGGAAAAGGTTTTTTCTCCAGGACCAAGCAGGAAGTCAGTCCTCACATATGGGTGACATCGACGTCAATGGAGCCCCTATGCGGAGCATTTCCCCAGCTTTCTAAGAAAGCCTTTGGGAATACACCCACGCAGGGCCGGATTTACCTTGAGTGAGGCCCTACGCCAACAAAAATTGTGGGCCCCCAGCAGGGGCGGCCCAAGGGGGGTGCGGGGCCTCATTTGCATAAGGGGCATCATTTGCATAAATATTTGCATAATGTTACCATATACTAACTTTTAGTAAACGTGCCTCTTAATGAGTGTATGGATAAAGAAAGACTAAAAGATTTCTACATTACTATAATCCAGTGCCAACCACCAGACACATTAGGAACTACTACAAACACTGCCCATTTAGAACCCATAGCAAACCCGCCGTATCCTAACAGCACTACCAGGACTCACAAAGCACCATACTGTACCAATCAAAAGGCAACACTGCAAATATTAAACCAATACATTTCAGAGAACAACAATAGATGACCTACTGGGGAAAGAGAACAAGTGGCAATGTCAAATAGGAATTATATAAACAGAACACCTCAGCTCAGTTACACATGCAGAACATAGACCATCACCAAACAAGTAATCACAATTTAGAAACAGGAAGACAATAATTAAACTGGGAATCCCAAAAGCCAAACATGGAATGTACAACACTGTAGAAATAAAACTATACATTAATTTGCTCTTGTACTAAACAAAGCGCAGACGTTAATGATGCACATTTACCAGAGCTGACATATTCCAATTAATAAATTCAAAATAAAGAGATATTTTTCTACCTTTTGTGCATTTTTTTTAGCTGCAATTGCTCCAGCCACTTTCTTCTGGTTTCTTCGTGTCTTCTGCTAACTCTCCATCATCTGCTGTCCATTTGTCCTTTCTTCTCTCTTCTAGTTTTTTTCCATTCTCTCTCTACATCTGCTTTAACATACTAATCTTTCTCCTTTTGCTCTTTCCTCATTCCTATTTCATCCACTCAAATTTTACCCCTCCATCCTCAATCCCCACTTACTCTCCCAATACCCGGCCAATTGTAGATTTTTTATCCCTCCCACACAAAATATTTTTCCCTTCTCCATTTTACTCTTCCAGCCCCATCCCATTCTAATCCTCCCCCAACATCAGCTCCCTTCTAGTTCCAGCCTCACCCAGCATCCATTCCCTTCTAGTCCCTGCATCAGCCCATTTCCAGTCCTAGCCACCCATCAGCCCATTTCCAGTCCTAGCAACCCCCCAACCCAATACCAGTCCTAGCCCCCCATCAACCCACTTACAGTCCTAACCCCCATCACCCCATTTTCAGTTTAAGCCCCCCCTATAACCCATTACCAGTCCTAACCCCCCATCAGCCCACTTCCAGTCCTAACCCCATCAACCCATTTCCAGTCAGCCCCCCCATAGCCCATTGCCAGTCCTAACCCCCGCCATCAGCCCACAGCCCATTTCCAGTCCTAACCCCATCAGCCCACCTCCAGTCTTAACCCACCCAGCCCCTTTCCAGTCCTAGCCCCCCCCATAGCCCATTACCAGACAGCCCCCATCAGCCCACAGCCCATTACTAGTCTTAACCCCCCCCAAAGCCCATTACCAGTTCTAACCCCCCCAACAGCCCACAGCCCATTACCAGTCCTAACCCCATCAGCGCAACTCCAGTATTAACCCCCCAGCACATTTCCAGTCCTAGCCCCCCCATAGCCCATTACCAGACAGCCCCCATCAGCCCACAGCCCATTACTAGTCTTAACCCCCCCCAAAGCCCATTACCAGTTCTAAACCCTGCCAACAGCCCACAGCCCATTACCAGTCCTAACCCCATCAGCCCACCTCCAGCCTTAACCCCCCCAGCCCATTTCTAGTCCCAGCCCCAGCCCCCCCAATAGCCCATTACCAGTCCTACCCTCCCCCCCCATCGGCCTAAAGTAAAATTTAATTTTAAAAAAAAACTGCTGGCTGCCGCCGCGGGGCCCTACGCCATGGCGTACATGGCGTATAGGTAAATCCGGCCCTGCACCCACGCATGAGCAGTCCCCTTCCAGCCCAAAGGTGCCATCTTGCTCAGTCTTTCTTTTTCTGTGGAGCCCAATGGACGTGAGTCCGTGTCACCCTGAAAAGTTTGATTTTTTTCTGCGATTTTCGCTCTCTTTTGTCTGGTTCGACATCGGTTCCCCTTCCCGCCTGGGTTCGGTACGTCGGTATCGACCCGATCTCTGTTTTTCGTTTTTTTTGCCCTTCGTGGCACGCGTTCGCGCTTTTTTTCTTTTTCCCTGGAGGGCCGGTCTTTTGACCTTGCGGGGGCCCTTTTTTCCCCGATGGCCTCCAGTGGTTTTAAAAAGTGTGATCGCTGTAAGAAGCTCATGTCTCTTACCGACACACACAACTGCTGCCTGCGTTGCCTCGGGCCAGACCATGATCCCAAGGTCTGTGTCTCATGTGGAAAGATGTCCACCAAGGCACTCAGAAGCCTGGAAGCATCAGAAGGAGAGAATTTTTTCTGACTCTGCCTCCGGACGAGCTTGGACCTCGTCAGAGACCTCAATGTCTCAGGAGTCTGACCCCGAGCTTCGTCGGGGTTCCTCTGAAAGGGGGTCCCCCAGTCGGGAGCATAAGAGGAAGAGGAAGCTCATGAGGGCGGTGACAGAGGATACCCCTGGTTCCTTGAGGGCCAGGTCCCGGACCCCTGACCGCCGCCCCGGGCCTTTGGAGCTGGAGAAGCCGCCTAAGGTGCCTCGTATAGAGCCGGAGTCCGTCGAGCACATAAGTCCTGTTGTCCTCGAGGACTCTCCTCCCAGGGAGCCGACATCGGGCCCGGCGCCGCCGGGGCCCGAGTCGGTGGCTGCTGAGTCTCCTGAGCTTGGACTCAGGCTGACAGCCTTGGAGTGCAGACTGTCTGCCTTCATGGATCAGAAGCGGGTACTGATGGCCAGCTTGACTGGTGCATCTGCCCCGACCACCGGGACGTCAACGTCTAAGTTGACCCCGGAGACCGAGCCGGTTCTCGAAGCCATGAAGGCCCGAGTCCGGACTCGGTCACGGTCCCCCTCTACCTCCTGTTCGGGACCGAGGGCGTTGACGCTGATGCCCCTGGCATCGGGGCGGGTGCTACCGGAGCCCACATGGTCGGATCCCCTCGACTCTTCCTCGGATGAGTCTGCGTGGGAGATGGAGGACGAGGAATCCCCCGATACTTTTCGGACTCTGTGTGTCCCTTCGGACTCACCGCAGTCCGAGCCCCGGAGTAGGTCCCCACCGGAGGACACCCGGTTCTCAGCGTTTGTAAGGGACATGGTCAAGGCTTTGGCTGTTCCTGCGGATCCCGAGGAGGAGCCAAAGAGCTCGATGCCCTGCAGTATGACTCTCCCCCGAGGGAGGCCTTTACTGTGCCGGTTCCTCCGATGCTGGAATGGCTCCTCTTCCGAATGTGGAAGGCACCGGTTTTGAGCAAGTGGATCGATTCCATGTATCGAGTCCGAAAGAGCCCTGGGTTCGAGAAGGCGCAGCTGCCGCACCATTCTATGGTTGTGGAATCGGCCATGTATCGTCTGAAGAGCCAGAAGATGCACTCTGCGGTGCCCCCCGGTAGGGAGGCCCGAACCCTGTATGCCATTGGCAGAAAATGCTTCCAGGGCTCGATGCTTGCTTGCCATGTCCAGTCCTACCAGCTGTACATGGGCATGTACTTGCGGGACCTGGCTAAGGAAATAGCCGGGTTCTCGGCTGGCCTCTCCGGGGAACCTTTGCAGAGATTCAAGGCCTTGTCCTCGTGGATCCGGGAATGCTCCAAATTCATCTCCCGGGTGGCCTAAGACGGCTTCGAGGCTTCGGCCCGAGTAGCTGCGGCCGGCATCGGTGCTCGACGCCAGGCATGGCTACAGTCATCGGACCTTGAGCCATGGGTACAGGACAAGTTGGTCGATATCCCATGCCGAGGTGAAAACCTCTTCGGCAAGTCCATGGCCGAAAAGGCCGCTGAGCTCGAGACCGAGACTCTGACAAGGACAAGGTTGTCCAGAAAAACTTCTGCCCCTTCTCATAAGAAGAAGGGCTCGGGGAAAAAGACCTTTTACCCGAGGAAGTCATCTGCCTACAAACCTTTCCCTCACTATCAGGCCTCCCCAGCTCCCCAGCAGGGTCAGCAGGCCAAGGGGCAAGGACATGGGCCCCGTAGGCAGAAAGCCCCCAAGCCTCCAGCTCCTGCTCCTACTCAGCAGGGAGGGGGTTTTTGACTCCCACTGCATAGCCTCTCCACCTCTGCTGGCCCATCTCAGCTTGGGAGGTCGGTTGGCCCTGTTTGCCCACCAGTGGCCGCTCATCACAGGAGATGCTTGGGTACTGAGCATAGTCCAGAAGGGCTATCTGCTCCATTTCAATCAGGTACCCCCCTCCTACTTCCCAGGGGAGCCTCCAAGGCCTACTCTGCATCAGGAACTCCTTCTCCAGGAACTGCAAGGTCTTCTTCAAGACAGGGTGGTGGAGCCTGTACCTCCCCACCTGCTGTGGCAGGGCTTCTACTCCAGGTACTTTCTTGTGCCAAAGAGAACTGGAGGTCTACGGCCCATTCTGGACCTGAGAAATCTCAACAAGTTCTTGGAAAAGGAAAAGTTCAAGATGCTTACTCTTGGAACACTGCTGCCCTACCTCCAGCAGGGAGATTGGCTATGCTCCTTAGATTTGAAGGATGCATACAGTCACATCCTTATTCATCCAAACCACAGAAAATACCTAAGGTTCGTGGTGGGGGGAAACCATTTTCAGTACAGAGTACTGCCCTTTGGCCTAACCTCCGCCCCACGGGTCTTCACAAAGTGCCTGGCAGTGGTGGTGGCCTACTTGCGAAACCAGGATATTTTTGTCTTCCCCTACCTGGACGACTGGCTCATCAGGGGACAGATTCTCCAGGAGGCCAGGCAAGCCACCCTCCGTACTGTCTCTCTCCTTCAGCAACTAGGCTTTGTCATAAACTTCGCAAAGTCCACTTTGCTCCCCTCCCAGAACCTGGAGTTCATAGGAGCACGGTTAGACTCCCTGCATGCAAAAGCTTACTTGCCAGAAGACAGAGCGGGAAGGCTGATGGACTTGGCCAGCCGGTTTCTAAACAACCCACTGGTTTCCGCCAGACTTTGTTTAAGGCTCCTGGGCCGCATGGCGTCAACAGTGCATGTGACTCCCAATGCCAGCCTGAATATGAGGCCTGCACAGTGGTGTCTCAGGACTCAGTGGAGGCAGGCTACAGGAAGCCTCAGAGACAAAGTAAGGGTGTCCAAACCCTTCCTGAACTCCCTGCAGTGGTGGCTATACCCCCCCAATCTTCTGCAGGGAATTCCTTTTCAGGTACCTGTTTCCACTGTGGTACTCACAACCGATGCCTCCTTGCAGGGCTGGGGTGCACATTGTCTGGACAAGTGCACACAGGGCCTGTGGTCTCCATGAGAGGCCACGCAACAAATCAACCTGCTGGAACTCCGGGCGATACTCTTAGCCCTCAAAGCCTTCTCGCACACCCTGGCCCACCAGTCGGTCTTGGTGCAGACAGACAACCAGGTGGCGATGTTCTCTGTGAACAAACAAGGGGGCACGGGGTCCAGGCTCCTGTGTCAGGAGGCACAGGCCCTCTGCTCTTTTGCACTTCGACACAATATGCTGCTCAGGGCAGTCTATCTTCTTGGCCATGAAAATGTCCTGGCAGACAGATTGAGCAGGGTTCTACAACCTCACGAATGGCAGCTGCATCCTTTGGTGATTCAGAACATTTTCCTGAAATGGGGACTTCCATCCATAGACCTCTTTGCCAGTCCCCTGAACTGGCAACTGCCCCAGTTCTGCTCCAGGCAACCGCATCCCACGAGATTCGCAGCGAATGCCTCATGATCTCATGGTCCAAGGGCCTTCTGTATGTGTTTCTTCCCACGCCCCTGGTGACCCGAACCTTGTTCAAGATTCTAAGGGACAGGGCCTCGGTCATATTGATAGCCCCCAGATGGCCGAGGCAGCCCTGGTTCCCGCTTCTGTTACAACTGGTGGTGGACACCCCACTTCCTCTGGGGTTGCAACCCGATCTTCTTTCTCAGGATCAGGGTTCTCTTCTACACCCCAATCTCAAAACTCTCAATTTGATGGCCTGGAGGCTGCAAGGGTAGTGATGGCTCCCTGGGGCCTGCCTCAGGAAGTTGAAGAAGGTGGTCTTGGCCTCTAGGAAGCAATCCACCAGAAAGACCTATGCCCTGAAGTGGAAACGGTTCTCCTTGTGGTGTGACCAATGCCAGGAGAACCCTTTTGCCTGTCCTGTGCCAGTGGTGCTTCAGTACCTGCTGCACTTGTCTAATCAGGGTCTTGAGTCCTATTCTGTTCGGGTACACCTTTCTGCTCTGGCAGCCCACCACTCACTGGTGGAAGGGCACTCTTTATCGGTTCACCCCTTGGTGTCCTGCTTCCTCAGAGGCTTGCTCTTGCTAAAGCCTCCTCTCCGTCCACCAGCCCCTGAGTGGGAGTTGAATGTGCTCTTGCAGCAGCTTACTCGCCCTCCATTTGAGCCGATGGCTACGTGTCCTCTCCACTTCCTTTCTTGGAAGGCTCTTTTCCTAGTGGCACTGACCTCGGCCAGACGAGTGAGTGAACTTCAAGCCCTGGTCTGTGACAGGCCATACACTCATTTCTGTAGGACAGGGTAGTCCTTAGGACTCATCCTAAGTTCCTCCTGAAGGTAGTCTCCTCTTTCCACCTCAATCAGGAGGTGGTTCTTCCAACATTCTTCCCTAGGCCCCATGCCAGCCGGGCTGAGGAAGTCCTTCATACCCTGGACTGTAGGATGGCCTTGTCTTTCTACCTTGAGCGTACTAAGGGTCATAGAAGGGCTACTCAGCTCTTCGTCTCCTTTGACCCAAACAACTTGGGGTTGCCTGTCTCCAAGCGTACCTTGTCCATATGGGTGGTGGACTGTATCGCCTGGGCAGCAGATCTTCCCTTGCAGTTTCGAGTCACAGCCCACCATGTCCGGGCAATGGCTGCATCAGTAGCTCATCTCCATTCTGTACCATTGGCAGACATCTGCAGGGCTTCAACTTGGTCCTCAAGACAGACTTTTGCAGCCCATTACTGCCTGGAAAGGGAGTCCCGTAGGGACAGTGCTTTTGGTCAGGCAGTACTCCGGAATCTATTTGAGGTTTAGGCAACTCCTGCCCTCCAGCCCTCATGTTGGGCTACCGGTGGCATCTCTTAGTGAAATTCTTTCCCTGATGCTGAGGCTTCACAGAGGGAGCTCTATTTTTCAGCCTGGGTTCCTGGTAGCCCAGAGCTAGGGAGTCACCCATATGTGCGGACTGACTTCCTGCTTGGTCTTGGAGAAAGAGTAATTATTCACCTGTAACAGATGTTCCCCAGGAGCAGCAGGAATCAGTCCTCACAACCCTCCCTCCTCCCCTTGGAGTTGCAGTTGTATGTAGTTCTTTTCTGTTTTTTTGTGCTGTCTTTTAGCTATGTCATCTGACTGAGCAAGATGGCACCTTTAGAAATATAGAAACATAGAAATATGATGACAGAAAAAGACCACATGGCCTATCTAGTCTGTCCTTCCATATCAACAACTACAACAGTCCCCTTTTTACCTTTAGAGATCCTCTGTGTTTGTCCCATGCTTTTTTGAATTCAGTTACTGTCCTCATCTCTACCACCTCCACTGGGAGACTATTCCACAGATCCACTGCTCTTTCCGTAAAGAAATATTTCCACATAGCACTCCTGAATCTATCTCCCTTCACCCTCATCCCATGTCCCCTCGTAGCAGAACTTGCTTTCAATTGAAAGAGGCTCTCTCCCTGAACATTTATGCCACAGAGGTATTTAAACATCTCAATCATATCACCTCTATCCCGCCTTTCCTCTAAGGTGTACATATTAAGATCCTTCAGTCTGTCCTCATATGCTTTATAATGAAGACCACTAATCATTTTAGTAGCCACTCTCTTCACTGACTCCATCCTGTTCACATCCTTTTGAAGGTGTAGTCTCCAGAATTGCACACTATACTCCAAATGAGGTCGCACCAAAGACTTATACAGAGGCATTATCACCTCCTTTTTTCTGCTAGCCATTCCTCTCCATATGCACCCAAGCATCCTTCTAGCTTTTGCCGTCGCCTTTTCTACCTATTTAGCTACTTTAAGATCATCAGACACAACCACGCCTAGCTCCCGCTCTTCCTTAGTGGACAAAAGTACTTCACCCCCTATACTATATTGCTCCCTTGGATTGCTGCAGCCCAAATGCATGACCTTACATTTTTTAACATTAAATCCTAGCTGCCAAATTCTAGACCATTTTTCAAGCTTAGCTAGATCCCTCCTCATGTTATCTACCCCTTCCTGGGTGTCTACTCTATTGCAGATTTTGGTATCATCCGCAAAGAGGCAAACCTTACCTGAAAGCCCTTCTGCTATATCACTAACAAAGATGTTAAAAAGAATCAGACCAAGGACAGATCCCTGGGGCACACCACTGATAACATCCTTCTCCTCAGAGTGAGCTCCATTTACCTGTAGTCTTTGTCGCCTTCCACCCAACTAATTTCTAACCCAAGCAGTAACTTTAGGGTCCATCCCTAGGGTGCTCAGTTTGTTTATAAGTCGCCTGTGAGGAACAGTGTCAAAGGCTTTACTGAAATCTAAATACACCACATCTAGGACTCTCCCTCGGTCCAACTCCCTGGTCACCCAGTCAAAGAAATCAATCAGATTTGTCTGACAAGACCTGCCTCTGGTGAATCCATGCTGCCTTGGATCCTGTAATCCGCTGGACTGCAGAAACCTCACTGTTTTCTCTTTCAGCAGCGTTTCCAATAATTTACTCACCACTGAAGTTAAACTAACCGGCCTGTAGTTTTCAACCACATCCTTACTTCCTCTTTTGTGTAAAGGCAACACATGAGACTCTCTCCAGTCCTTTGGCACCACTCCCGACTCCAACGAGGCATTGAAAAGGTCAGTCAGTGGAGCTGCTAGAACTTCCCCAAGTTCCCTCAGTATTCTCGGGTGTATCCCATCCGGTCCCATCGCTTTGTCTACTTTAATTTGAGATAGTTTCTCAGGAACACAGTCTTTTGAAAATTGTTCAAGATGTCCCTCGCTTCTGTTCCTATTTGTGGGTGTTTTCTGAGGTCCTGATCCAGGTTCTTCATCTGTGAACACAGAACAAAAATATTTGTTAAGCAATTCAGCTTTATCCTTATCAGCTTCTACATATTCCTCCCCTGCACCCTTGAGTCTGACAATACCACTCTTCCCCTTCCTCTTCTCACTAATATATCTGAAAAATGTCTTATCGCCCCATTTTATTGCATTGGCTATTTCCTCCTCCTTTTGAATCTTTGCCTTCTTGACTACTTTGCTAGCTTCTCTAAGTTTTTCCAAATACAGATGCCTGTCTTCCTCTCTCTGTGATCTCTTGTGTTTCATGAAGGCCTCCCTCTTTTTCTTCACTTTTTCAGCTACTTCTTTTGAAAACCATAGCGGTCTACTTTTCCTTTTACCTTTATTTACCATTTTAACAAAATGGTTGGTTGCCCTTAAAATATCCCCTTTCAGATTTGCCCACTGTTTTTCTATGTCCCTCAGGTGATACATCCCTTTGCGTGGGTGTATTCCCAAAGGCTTTCTTAGAAAACTGGGGAAATGCTCCGCATGGGGGCTCCATCAACGTCGATGTCACCCATATGTGAGGACTGATTCCTGCTGCTCCTGGGGAACACCTGTTACAGGTGAGTAACTACTCTTTCTCACTTCCTGTATAAAACTTTGGCTTTTCACCCCAGACAACATGACAACAGAATATCTTCTCACTGTTATGTTAAAAACAATGTAGACTTTGCTGGATCAAGGCAAGTTAGCCCTCTTAGTGTCCTTTGACTTCCCCTTAGCATTCATCCTCATAGATCACTCTCTTGTTTGCTTGTCTCCAATAAATTGGTTTATGAGGGGCTGTCCTTCAGTGGTTTAGTTTATACCTTAATCAGCGGATCTTTCAGGCCTCATCTAGTCAGTCTTTGACATCCGCATATCCCCTTTTCTGTGGGGTCCCCCAGAGCTCCCTGCTGGCACCTGTGCTATTCAGGGTTTTTATGGTTTCATGATGGTTCTTGATTTAATCCTTTGGTTGTGGCCCATACTTCTATATGAACAATATCTAGATCCTGTTTACAGTTGACCCATTCTCTCTTGATACTTCCCCATTATTTTCCTGTACACTTGCAGTTACCAATTGCTTATTGGATCATCACTTGCTCTTTGTTGTTCAAAAGGCGTTATAGTAAATCATGTGAATAAATAAAGAAATATCACTTGGGTAAAAGCTGTCATTTTTAAACCAGGAGCCAAGCCGGGCATGATTGAGTGGGGATAGTACCTGCCCTGTACCCGCTAGACCACCAAGGATTGAAAAGGTAGGCCCTGGGTGGGGGGGGGGGGGGAGAGATGTAGTCTTCATGAACAGTGAAAGGGACTTTTTTAGGAGGTCCAGGGGTGAGGGGCACGTCTGACTGTTTATAGAACGGGGTCAGGAGTGACTTTAAGGGGGGAAGGAGTTCTTAACTGTGTTCCAGGGGAGTATTGAGGGGATAGGGATCTTGACTTTGGGGGGTGATCAATGCAGATGTTAGTAAACACTTGGCCTTTTTAAGATGGCACCTGGGAGGTTTGGGCTGTGAGTTAGGGACATAGTGCTTGAATAGTGCAGTTTGTGAAGTTCAAGGTAAGCAATCTTATTTGATTTACATAATAATGATATGTTTTACATTAATTTGTATGCTGTACATCTCATTATGTAACTATTATGGTAAAATAACGCAATGACTTTGCCATTTATCATGTGTTAAGAGACAAAAATCAAACATTATTCACTTAACACACGTTAGTCACTACCCCCTTAAAAGATGATTTTGTAAAAGGATACTTAGATGGGAAAAGGCATATGTTGCACTTATTTTATAAAGGCAACATATGTTATGTCATCACCCTAGCCGGGCCAAAGGCCTAAAGGCACAGGGCTGCCAATGTTAGTCCTTAAATAAAGAATTATGCTATTCTTGTCCACAGCTTGGACTTCTGGGACTTGTAGTTGTTTCTCCTTATTTAAAGACAGTAGTGTGAAACCGATGGTTTTTAAAGGCAAACAAGAAATTTATTTATCTTCCCCAAAAGCACTAAGGCTCAACACAAACGTTAGGATTCTTCTCCAAGCAATAGCATCAGGAAATTATACACAAACTAGAACTGAAACTGCTTCATAAGCCTTTTAACATGTGTAGCTGTTTTCATCAAATGTTCAGCAAACAAAACATAGCTTCTTCCTTCAAGCAAAGCAAAGTGTCCATTTTTCTCTTCTGCTTCTTTAGTAATTCAAATACAAGTTATGCATGTATTCTCTTCATTAGAAGCGGTTCCTAGCATTAACACAGATAGGTTAACTCACCCTGTTTCTTCAGGGCTTTCTTGGTTAAAGACTTTTTATCAGAAAGCTTTCAATCTGCCCTCTGGCACAATGAACAGTCCATTGCTAATTCCTCAGTTATAGAATCCTGCTCAGGCCAGTCTACCTGCATCTCCTCCTGCTCTTCAGCATGTAGTCTGACTCTGAGCTTTCATGAACTGTTTCTGGCTTAATACTTTGTAAGAGCTCCTAGACTTCTCTCCACAGGTGCTCTCCACAATAAGGAATGTTTGTACCTGGAATGTGAGGATTCCTTCTCTGGATCAACTTCCTCAGTACCTCTAACTTGTTCAGCCCTGGTTCTTTCCACCCAGCTGGGTTCTGGTCACTTCTAGCTGTGAGTTTGTCCACCCACCTTTTGGCAGCTTGACCTCTTTGAGCTGGTCCACGAACCGTTTGAACTGCAGCCTGACCCTCGTCAGCAATTCTCCTAGCCACACCTCGGCTGGCTTCAGGACTAACAGCACTCCTCCTGAAAGCTTGGCTTTCTTTTTGGGTGTTACTTTTACTGCTGAGCTCCTCACCAAAGTCTTCACCGTTCTCCTCCCCGGTGATCTTCTTCCTGCTTCCCGGTGCTGGCTCCTTTCCTTTTCCTCCCCTGGGTTTATAAGGCTGTTTCTTAACTAGCGTCCACTGCTTTCTACTCAGGTGTTTTTCATTACTCCCCAAGCCTGCACTTAGGTTAGCAGAGCTTGGGTGTGGCCTGACTTCAGTGACTGCGTGTTTTCTTCCTTTACCTGCACTCTGAAAGTTGTGAATTCCCTGCCTGTCTCTCTCCTTAAAGGTATATTTACAATTTTCCTCTATTTCCATGGGCTCAGCAGAGCTCTCCTCATCACAGTGCTCATGTACCTTTATAATATTATCCCAGGGAAAGTAGGAGCACATTTAGGGGGTCTGTCTACCGAACTGTGTAAGCTGCTACTGTGGAGCTAATGCAAAAATACCACCTGGCAGAAGCAACTAATGCGGGAGAAATGTAGATATTGCAGACACTTTTCGGCGATATCTGCAATTCACATGGTATAGTTGGGGGGAGGTGGGATCAGGGCAGGGAGAAGGCATGCCAATGTTCGGTAGCCAACAAGCAAACATTTGCCACGTGATGGCTGCCAAAATTGGCCCTTTCACGGCTGCAGATAACGCCACCTCATGAGGTGCTGTTACCTGCAACCGAACCTCAGATCCACTTTGTGGCCACTGCCAATTGGCAGTGGCAGCAAAGCAGCACCTGTCAGATCCCCCCGAGGCCCCCCTTAACCCCCCTCCCACACCTAAAATGTGTCAGTGCCATGGATCGGGTGATCCGCTGCACCAACCATCGTGAAAAGAAGGCCAATCCCCCTTTCCAGTGCCCCAGCTCCAAAAAGCTTCCAAACCCATTGGGGACTGTGCTGGGTTGGGAATTCAGAAACCCCCATGAAAAAAAAATGCCCAGCTAACCAGCTTTCCCCCTTCCACCCTCCCCCCCCATACAATAAGTACCACCAAGCTGGGCAATTGGAAGAATGTGCCCCCCCCAGCCCTTACCTTCAAGTTCCTGTTGGTCTAATGACCCTAGGGGCAGGAGTGGTCCTTCCTCCTTTACCAAGGATCCTATGATCCTTGCATTGGCAGGCATGTGGGAGTTCTTGAGGGTTTCCACAATAAGTGCAATACCTCTGCAGTATTTGCAGGGGAAAGGTTGGGAATGCCACTGCAAATTCTGTGGGCCCTTTGCAGCTACCGCAGTTCTTTTACAGCTATTGTTCCACTGCAGAAGGCTACCATTGTTTAGTAGACAGACTCTCCCATACTTATTCTAAGACAGGTGTATTTCTATGTGTGTATCTGCAATTACTGTAAAAGTAGGCACATATGTTCTTATTTTATATGCACACAAGCAATGATTCATTCCAGCTCTACCTATTCTATGTTTTGCCCTTGGGAAAGCCTATGAAAATGTCACATAAATGTAGGTAGTATATTTCTGTGTGAGTAATTTGTATATGCATATACCTTGGGGCAGTTTTGTAAGAACCTATGTGAGTCTATAAAAAGCTTTTCTAATATTCAAGACCCTTATAAAATGACTCCCTTGGTAACAAAAATAATAAAATATCTGACACTAAAGTATGTTTAGTACTTTCTAGGGCTGTGCATTTGTGATCACACATTTGTTTTGTTTGGATGTCATAAAATTTAAAGTGTGTGTAAATTGTTGGTACCTACGTATATAAAGTGCACATACAGTACAAACAAAAAGAATAAATCTGTGCAATCAACATGAAAAAATGCCTAAAATAGATAAAATTTGTTTTTAAATGACCACAAATATATAAATATATATATATATATATATATATATATTTTTTTTTTTTTTTTTTTTTTTTTTTTTGGCCATGCAGAACCTTTGTACATATCTATAAAGTATGTTTAGAACCTGTTCTTTCAGGAGTTAATTTTATAAAGCTTTTTTGACATGTTAAAACCATTATAAAATTGTTTGACTGCATACATGTGTAAAAAATGCATGCAGGACAGTGTGCGCCTACTTTTTTGTGTTTTGCATGTAGGCATTCATTCACTTGGTTAGCAGCTTGTCGTGCTGTGAGGGCTTGTGTGCATCAGCGATGCTGAAGGCTAAGGTATCAATAGCCTAACCACTGACAGGGTCTCCCAAGATGGACAGGTCTCAACTGAGGTGCCAGACCAAGACAAACCACCCATCTCGACAGCAACAGAATGGGACGATGTTGGCGGCGGAGGATCACATTTCTGTGACAACAGCAACAACACTGGAATTACCTGTGTGGAAGAAAGGCCTGACAATCTACTTCTGTATCTTGCCACGAAAACCCAATGGATAGTCTCAACAAAGCAAATTGCACTATAGCGCTGGAAGATGAGACTTTCAGGTCGGAAGGCACTCATCTGGCTACTGGGGAGGAATTGAGGACTTTTCAGAGTAAAGCCAGCATTTATGATGTGGTTGTATCAAAGCCCTCGGGACGTCTGACTGCCAATGTAGCTGCACATGAAATGAGAGTCAGAAGCTACAAAGATGTCGTATATATTAGGACATGGAACGTATGATACATAAACCTACTCCTTGAACTCCCTCCTTCTCAGCAACACTATAATGATCTAACTTGTATATAGTTGAAAATGTACATAATTAAATGTAAATAATGCTCCCCATTACTATGTATTACCCCAGTTCGATGTAACTCTGCAATGTTTAATGTATACTGTTGAGTTCATTGTAAACCGCCCCTAATCTCAGGAACAGGCGGTTATAAAAACTTTGAAATAAATAAAATAAATAAACCAAGAGAAGTTGGAGGTAGTTAAGAATGAAATGGAACGTGTACAACTCGGTTGGGTGTCAGTGAACTGAAATGGACTGGCATCAGGTACTTGGCATCTGATGATCACACTGTCTACTATGCTGGAAATGAAAGACAAAGAAGAAATGGTGTTGCATTTATAATTAAGAAGAAACTTGCAAGAACTGTAATGAAATACAATGCAATCTGTGAATGCTTAATTTCTATTTGTCTATGAGGAATGCCCATCAACACAACTATAATTCAAGTATATGCTCCAACAACAGTTGCAGAAGAGGATGAAGCTGATGAGTCCTATGAACAAGATGAAATTGACAAACATAAGATATGCCATAGTGGGTCAGACCAAGGTCCATCAAGCCTAGTATCCTGTTTCCAACAGTGGCCAATCTAGGTCATAAGTACCTAGTAGTTTCCCCAAAAGACAGAGGTTCCTCAATGCTTGTATTGGGTCAAACAGTGATATCCTGGGTCACTTTTAATAATGGTTTATGGACCTTTCCTCTAGGAACTTGTCCAAACTTTTTTAACACTAGAAGCCCCAAAGTGCGTCAATTGACGCACATGCATCTTCGAAGTTGTATACCAGCGCCACTGCTAGAACCATGTCAATCATGTTCCATGACTTTGTTAGCAAGGTCAAGATGTTCAAATATGTGCATCAAAAAATTAATGACAGATGCACCACCTAGTGAGAAAATGAATTTATACCTAGAAGCCCCAAAGTGCGTCAGTTGACGCACTCAATTGTCTTGGATGCGTCAATTGACGTACTTTGGGGCTTCTAGGTATAAATTCATGTTCCCACTAGGTGGTGCATCTCAATCACTGTTTACAGTTTTACTCCGACATTACAAACAATAAACACACGATCACGTCATGTAATGACATCACATACTGCACGTATTTAACAAATAAGTAACTTCACATTAATTCACATCTGCATTTCATGCTAAACGCAGTCGTCGTGATAATGCATCAATTGATGCAATTTGGGGTTTCGAGGTAAAATTCCTTTTCGGGCTTCTAATGTTAAACCCAGCTACACTAACAGCTTTTACCACATCCTCCAGTAAAATAGTATATGATGGCAGATAAAGACCAATATGTTCCATCTAGTCTGCCCAGTAAGGTAGTTAGAGTAGATATACCCGCCACGTCATGCAGGTCACCCTAAGCTCTATTTGTTGAAGTATAAAAGATTGTTAAGTTTATTTTGATTTCATCCTCTTGCTATAAAGTTTACCTTGTAGCTTTGTTGCATGTTCCCTAGTCTTTATATATTCTGATGACGTAAACAATCTGCCTACATTTACTCGTTCCACTCCATTCATTAATTTATAGACCTCTATCATATCTTCCCTCAGTCGTCTCTTTTCGAGGTTGAAGAGCTCTAACCTTTTTAGCCTCTCTTCATAGGGGTATCCTTCCATCCCCTGTACCATTTTGGTGGCTCTTCTCTGTACCTTTTCTAATAACGCTATATCTTTTTAAAGATACGGCAACCAGAATTGTACACAATACTCAAGGTACGGTCGCACCATGGAACGATACAGAGGCATTATAATATGCTTTGTTTTATTTTCCATTCCTTTCCTTATCATACCTAGCATCTATTTGCTCTCTTGGCCGCAGCTGCACACTGGGCGTAGGGTTTTAAAATGTTATCCACGATGACACCTAAATCTTTTTCCTGGGTGGTGGTTCCTAATGTGTAACCTTGCATCGTGTAATCATAGTTTGGGTTTTTCTTTCCTAGGTGCATAACTTTGCACTTGTCCACATTAAATTTCATCTGCCATTTGGATGCCCAGTCTTCCAATTTATCAAGATCCTGTTGCAATTTTCCACAATCCTCTTGGGTTTTAACAACTTTAAATAGTTTTGTGTCATCTGAAAATTTGATAACCTCACTTGTTATTCCCTTTTCCAGGTCATTTATGAATATGTCAAAAAGCAGCGGACCCAGCAAAGATCCCTGGGGTATTCAACTATTCACCTTTTTCCACTGGGAAAATTGGCCATTTAGCCCTACCCTCTGCTTTATATCTTTTAACCAGTTCCTGATCCACAATAGTACACTGCCTCCTATCCCATGACTTTTTAGTTTTGCCAAAAGTCTCTGATGAGGGTCCCTGTCAAAGGCTTTCTGAAAGTCCAGATACTCTACATCTACCAACTCACCTTTGTCTACCTGTTTATTACACCTTCAAAAAAACATAACAGATTAGTAAGGCAAGATGTTCCTTATCTAAAGCCATGTTGTCTGTCTCCCATTAAGCCATGACTATCTACATGTTCAGTAATTTTGTTCTTTATGATGGTTTCTACCATTTTCCCGGTACTGACATTAGGCTCACCGGTCTGTAGTTTCTCGGATCACCCCTAGAACCCTTTTTAAAAATTGGGGATACATTGGTTATCCTCCAATCTTCAGGTATTACAGATGATTTTAATGATAGTTCACAGATTAGTAATAGCAGGTCTGCAATCTCATATTTCAGTTCTTTCAACACCCTTGGATGTATACCATCTGGTCCAGGTGATTTGCTACTCTTCAGTTTATCAAATAGTTGTAATACATCTTCCCGGTGTATCGATATTTTTTTCAATTCTTCCGCAGTATCATCTTTAAATACCACTTCAGTCATGGGTTAACATCCCTACATCTTCCTCAGTAAAGACCGAAGTAAACAAATCATTCAGTCTCTCCGCTATAGCCTTGTCCCCTCTTACTGCCCCTTTTACCTCTCTATCATCTAATGGTCCAACTGACTCTCTCACGGGTTTTTTGCTACAAATGTACTTGAAAAAGTCTTTTACGCGTTTTTGCTTCCACAGCAAGTTTCTTCTCAAATTCTCTCTTTGCCTGCCTTATCAATGCCTTGCATTTAACTTGCTAGTGCTTGTGCTGTTTCCCATTTTTGTCATTTGGCTCTTTTTTTCCATTTCCTGAAAGATGCTTTTTTGGCAACAACAGCCTCTCTGACCTCACCTTTAAACCATGCCGGCAGCTTTTTGGTCTTCCTTCCACTTTTCTTAAAGCATGAAATACAGCTGGTCTGGGCTTCCAAGATAGTATGCACAGGATATCCTGATAGTCATAGGTGACTGGAACGCAAAAGTTGGCAAAAAAAAAGAAGGCAAAGGGATTGGAAAATATGACTTAGCAACAGAAATGAAGCTGTAGAAAGACTGATAGAATTCTGCAAGACGAGTGATCTATCCATCTCAAACACCTTCTTCCAGCAATACAAACGGCGACTGTACACATGGACGTCATCCAATAGATTGTACAAAAATCAAATTGATAACAGCTGTGGAAGTCATTTATGGAAATCTCTATAACATCAATGAAGACAAAACCTGGAGCTGACTGTGGTACAGATCACCAACTACTAGTATGCAAACTCAAGCTAAAATTGAAAAAGAGCAGGCCACTTATGAATATAGAAAAATATGACCTTGAGAATATACCACCAGAATTTAAAGGCTGCCTGCAAAATTGATTTGCTGCTTTAGATACAAATGATAGAACACCAGAAGAGTTATGGGATGACATCAAGAAGGTTGTGTTGGAAGAAAGTGAGAAATCTCTACAAAAGGTGAAAAAGCAAAAACGGCCAAAATGGATGACCGAAGAAACTCTGAAAATTGCCCAGAAACAAAGAGACGCTAAAGCCAAAGTAGAAGGAGAGGCAATCACAAAATTCAACAGAGATTTCCAATGTGCAGCAAGACAAGATAAGGAGAAGCACTACAGTGATGCATGCAAGGAAATAGAATCAGAAACTATTAGAGGAAGAACAAGATTGGCTTTCCTAAAGCTACAAGAGTTAAAGAAAAAATTCCAGCCTTGAATTGGAATGTTACAAGATGCTCAAGGATCCATGTTGAATGATGCTGAGAAGATCAAAAAAAGGTGGAAAGAATATACGTAGTCATTATACAATAAAGATCAAGTGGACCAACAGCCATTTCAACCCGTACCTTATGATCCAGAACCGTTGATGATGATAGAAGAAGTCGAAGCAGCATTGAAAGCCTTATCAAAGAACAAAGCACTGGACATTGATGGCATTCCCATTGAAGTATTACAGCAATAAAATGCAGCTGTTAACATACTTACAAGGCTCTGCCAGGAAATTTGGACAACATCATGGCCAACTGACAGGAAATGATCTGTGTTTATACCAATACTAAAGAGAGGTGATCCAACTAACTATGGAAATTATTGCACAATTGCTCTGATCCCACATGCCAGCAAGATTCTACTCATAGAAACATAGCAAAATGATGACAGAAAAAGACCACATGGCCTATCTAGTCTGTCCTTCTATATCAACAACTACAACAGTCCCCTTTTTTCCTTTAGAGATCCGCTGTGTTTGTGCCATGCTTTTTTGACTTCAGATACTGTCCTCATCTCTACCACCTCCATTGGGAGACTATTCCACGGATCCACCTCTCTTTCCGAAAAGACATATTTCAGCTTATCACTTCTGAATCTATCTCCTTTCACCCTCATCCCATGTCTCCTCATAGCAGAACTTGCTATCAATCAAAAGAGGCTCTCCCCTTGTGCATTTATGCCACAGAGGTATTTAAACATCTCAATCATATCATATATATTCCACCTTTCCTCTAAGGTGTACATATAGAAACATAGAAACATGATGACAGAAAAAGACCACATGGCCTATCTAGTCTGCCCTTCCATAACAACAACTACAACAATCCACTTTTTACCTTTAGAGATCCTCTGTGTTGGTCCCATGCTTTTTTGAATTCAGTTACTGTCCTAATCTCTACCACCTCCACTGGGAGACTATTCCACGGATCCACTACTCTTTCTGTAAAGAAATATTTCTGCATATCACTCCTGAATCTATCTCCCTTCACCCTCATCCCATGTCCCCTCATAGCAGAACTTGCTTTCAATTGAAAGAGGCTCTCTCCCTGAACATTTATGCCACGGAGGTATTTAAACATTTCAATCATATCACCTCTATCCCGCCTTTCCTCTAAGGTGTACATATTAAGATCCTTAAGTCTGTCCTCATATGCTTTATAATGAAGCCCATTAATCATTTTAGTAGCAACCCTCTGAACCGACTCCATCCTGTTCACATCCTTTTGAAGGTGCGGTCTCCAGAATTGCTCACCATACTCCTAATGAGGTCGCACCAAAGACTTATACAGAGCTTTTTTCTGCTAGCCATTCCTCTCCGTATGCACCCAAGCATCCTTCTAGCTTTTGCCGTCGCCTTTTCTACCTGTTTAGCTACTTTAAGATCATCAGACACAACCACGCCTAGGTCCCGCTCTTCTTTAGTGGACAAAAGTACTTCACCTCCTATACTGTATTGCTCCCTTGGATTGCTGCAGCCCAAATGCATGACCTTACATTTTTTAACATTAAATCCCAGCTGCCAAATTCTAGACCATTCTTCAAGCTTAGCTAGATCCCTCCTCATGTTATCTACACCTTCCTGGGTGTCTACTCTATTGCAGATTTTGGTATCATCTGCAAAGAGGCAATCCTTACCCGACAGCCCTTCCGCTATATCACTAACAAAGATGTTAAAAAGAATCGGACCAAGGACAGATCCCTGGGGCACACCACTGGTAACATCCTTCTCCTCAGAGTGAGTTCCATTTACTTGTACTCTTTGTCGCCTCCCGCCCAACCAATTTCTAACTCAAGCAGTAACTTTAGGGTCCATCCCTAGGGTGCTCAGTTTGTTTATAAGTCGCCTGTGAGGAACAGTGTCATAGGCTTTACTGAAATCTAAATACACCACATCTAGAGCTCTCCCTTGGTCCAACTCCCTGGTCACCCAGTCAAAGAAATCAATCAGATTTGTCTGACAAGACCTGCCTCTGGTGAATCCATGCTGCCTCGGATCCTGTAATCCGCTGGACTCCAGAAACCTCACTATTTTCTCTTTCAGCAGCGTTTCCAATAATTTACTCACCACCGAAGTTAAACTAACCGGCCTGTAGTTTTCAACCACATCCTTACTTCCTCTTTTGTGTAAAGGCACCACATGAGCCTCTCTCCAGTCCTTTGGCACCACTCCCGACTCCAACGAGGCATTGAAAAGGTCAGACAGTGGAGTTGATAGAATGTCCCCAAGTTCCCTCAGTATTCTAGGGTGTGTCCCATCCGTTCCCATCGCTTTGGCTACTTTAAGTTGAGCTAGTTTCTCACGAACACAGTCTTCTGAAAATTGTTCAAGATGTCCCTCGCTTCTGTTCTTATTTGTGGGTGTTTTCTGAGGTCCTGCTCCTGGTTCTTCATCTGTGAACACAGAACAAAAATATTTGTTAAGCAATTCCGCTTTATCCTTATTAGCTTCTACATATTTGCCCCCTTCACCCTTGACAATACCACTTTTGCCCTTCCTCTTCTCACTAATATATCTGAAAAATGTCTTATCCCCCCATTTTATTGCATTGGCTATTTCCTCCTCCTTTTGAATCTTTGCCTTCTTGACTACTTTGCTAGCTTCTCTAAGTTTTTCCAAATATAGATGCCTGTCTTCCTCTCTCTGTGATCTCTTGTATTTCATGAAGGCCTCCCTCTTTTTCTTCACTTTTTCAGTTACTTCCTTCGAAAACCATAGCGGTCACCTGTTCCTTTTGCCTTTATTTACCATTTTAACAAAAAGGTTGGTTGCCCTTAAAATACCCCCTTTCAGTTTTGCCCACTGTTTTTCTACATCCCCCAGCTGTTCCCATCCCACTAACAACTCCCTGAGGTATTGGCCCATCTTCGCAAAGTTAGTCTTCCTAAAGTCTAAGATCCTCACCTTGTAATGGATTCTAACAGCCCTAGTCCTAATATTGAACCACACCATCTGGTGATCACTGGATGCAAAATGATCTCCCACTACAACATCAGAAACACTTTCACCATTGGTAAGCACCAAGTCCAGTATGGTCCCTTCACGTGTGGGGTCTGTTACCAATTGCCTGAATAGTTCTCCCTGTAGAGAATCCAGGATCTCCTTACTTCTAGATGATACTGCAGCAGGAATGTGCCAATCAACATCTGGCATATTGAAATCTCCTATCAGTAGCACTTCCCCTTTCCTAGCAATGCTGCGTATGTCTTCAATTAACTCTCTGTCCACCTCTTCCTCTTGTGAGGGAGGTCTGTATATCACACCAATGCAAATAGATTTCTCTTTCCCTCTTTCTAGTTTAACCCACAATGCCTCCTCTCTCCCTTTTAAGCTCTGTAATTCCAAAGTTTTAATAGTAGTTTTTACATATAGTGCCACTCCTCCTCCCCTTCTTCCTACCCTGTCCTTTCTGAATAAAGTATAGCCAGGTATAGTTACATCCCAGTCATGGTTTTCTGTGAACCATGTTTCTGTAACTGCCACTAAATCCAAGTCAGCCACTCCCACCAAAGCTTCAACTTCACGGATCTTATTTCCCATGCTACGGGCATTAATATACACTGCTTTCCATATGTTACCCCTGTTACCCATTTCCATAAAGGTATTTAATGTATCACCTACCTGGGGGCTTTCACTTACCTGGGGGCTTTCTTCACCCATCCCCAACGAATCTAGTTGAAAGCCCTCTTCAGTAGATTAGCCAGTCTACTACCGAAGATGCGTTGACCTTTCTTGGACAGATGGATGCCATCTCTGCTCTGCAACCCTTGGAACAGCATCCCATGGTCTAGGAAACCAAAACGCTCTCGATGGCACCATCCACGCAGCCATGCATTCATCTCCAGGATGCGAGCCTCTCTGCATTGGCCTTTACCCTCAACAGGGAGGATTGAAGAGAACACCACCTGTGCACCTAACTGCTTCACCCTCTGTCCCAGAGCCATGAAGTCACTTTTGATACGTTCCGAGGTATACCTGGCAGTATCATTTGTTCCAACATGGATTAGCAACATTGGGTAATAGTCAGTGGGCTTGATGAGTCTCGGCAAACTCTCCGTAACATCTTGGATTTTGGCAGCAGGCAGACAGCATACCTCTCTGGACATCAAGTCTGGTCGGCAGATGGACGCCTCAGTACCCCTCAGAAGAGAGTCTCCAACCACCACTACCCTTTGTTTCCTTCTGGTCACTGATTCTGCAACTTTGGAGTACTTGAACTCTGGTTCTTCCCTTTCCAGGGATGCTTTCACCTCCTCCACTTCCAGGGCTGCATAATGGTTCTTCAAGATCCTTAAGTCTGTCCTCATATACTTTATAATGAAGACCATTAACCATTTTAATAGCCACCCTCTGTACTGACTCCATCCTGTTTATATCGTTTTGAAGGTGTGGTTTCCAGAATTGCATACAATACTCCAAATGAGGTCGCACCAAAGACATACAGAGGCACTATCACCTCATTTTTTCTGCTAGCCATTCCTCTCTGTGTGCACCCAAGCATCCTTCTAGCTTTTGCTGTCGCCTTTTCTACCTGTTTAGCTACTTTACGATCATCAGACACAACCACACCGAGGTCCCGCTCTTCTTTAGTGCACAAAAGTACTTCACCCCCTATACTATATTGCTCCCTTGGATTGCTGCAGCCCAAATGCATGACTTTGCAATTTTTAACATTAAATCCTAGCTGCCAAATTCTAGACCATTCTTCAAGCTTAGCTAGATCCCGCCTCATGTTATCTACACCTTCCTGGGTGTCTACTCTATTGTAGATTTTGGTATCTTATTCAGCAGAGACTACAACCATACCTGGAATGAGAACTGCCTGAAGTGCAAGCAGGGTTCAGGAAAGGGCGAGGAACGAGAAGCATCATCATGAATGTGAGATGGATCCTTGAAAAGACAAAAGAATACCAAAAGTATATCTATATGTGTTTTATCAACTATAGCAATGCTTTTGACTGTGTAAACCATGAGAAGCTCTGGGCTACATTGAGAAGCATGGGTATTCCAGGACATCCGCTAGTTCTCTTGCACAACCTTTACATTGATCAAGAAGCAACAGTTAGAAACAGAATGGTTTAAAATCTGCAAAGGTGTACAACAAGGCTGCATACTTTCCCCCTACCTGTTTAATTTATATGCAGAACAAATCATCAGAGAAGCAGGACTGTATGAAAACAACCGAGGTGTGAAGATTCATAGAAGATTCTACAACACCCTTTGCTATGCTGATGATAGCAGATTATTGGCTGAAGGTAAAGATGCTCTGAAACATTTGCTTCTCAAGATCACGCAACACCAGCACAGCTTCCGCCCATACCACGAAGTCGAAACACTACTGTTATATCTACTCAATGACATAATCCAAATCATAGACAACCACAAAAAAGGAACACTAATGATCTTCCTAGACATCTCAGCTGCATTTGACACAGTGGACCACAGAATCCTCCTAACCAGACTACAGAGCATCGGAATAAGCGGCACCGCCCTGAAATGGTTCAACTCCTACCTAACTGACAGACAGTTCCAGGTCAAGATCGGTCCCAACACCTCACGACCCACAAAGATCAAGCAAGGGGTGCCACAAGGCTCCGCCCTATCCGCACTACTATTCAACCTCTATATGCAACCGATCTGTAACATCATGAAAGAGCACAAAATACATTACACAATCTACACAGACGACATTATGATATATGCACCCCAGTCAATCTCGACAAACCTGACTACACCAGAATAACAGACTGCCTCAACAACATGTCCAACTGGCTACATAACAACAACCTGACCATAAACTATGACAAGACAGAAGCACTTCTCGTCACACGAAACAACAGCTTCATTCTGCCACCCTCCATCAATGTCAACAATTCAACAATATCATTAAAAAGGGAGGTGAAATATCTCGGAGTAACGCTTGATAGTGAGCTAAACCTACAGTCACACATCAGAAGGACCACCAAAAACGCATACTTCAAGATGAGAATAATCAGACGCCTCAAGCCACTCCTCACACAAGATCATTTCCGCACTGTTTGTCAAGCTCTAATAACTCCCATACTCGACTTCTGCAACCCGATCTATACAGGTATGTCAAAATGGTCGCTCAGACTGCTACAAATGGCCCAAAACACAGCGGCATGAATAATATCCGGAGCATCAAAACAAGACCACATTACCCCCATACTAAAAGATCTACACTGGCTCCCAATCAGCTCACGAATCAAATACAAGACAATCCTAAACATATTCAGAATCAAACACAGGAACTCTGCCCACAGCCTTCAACCCCTCATACAACCCGACGTCAGCACAAGACCTAAAAGAAGAGCCACATCAGACACAATCAACGCGCCAAAAGACTACACAAAGGCATGCAAGTCCACCGCACAAAGAGCGCTATCAATGGCAGCACCTGGATTGTGGAACGCACTCCCTGACGAACTACGATCCATGGAAGACACTAAGTACTTTCAGAAGCAACTAAAGACTCTGCTCTTCCTAGAACACCATGGCCCAAACACATAATGGGAGCAACAGCCACGAACTAACGTCTCATCCTCACGCTCATTGTACATAGCACTGTATAAAGCTCATGCTGTAAATAACGCACGCTAATCAACCTACCCACTCGCATACACATCCACTGTACAATATAAGAATACCTTGAACACAAACGCCAACTCCTTGATTGTTTGCTGTGCACACCGCCTTGATTGAAGGATAAGGCGGGATAGAAATACCCTTTAAATAAATAAAGTAAAATAAAATAAATAAACATAGTCTTAAAATGGGCTTGCACCTTAATGTAAAGAAGACAAAGATCCTGAGAACTGGCAAAATCAATAAGTTCATTGTTGATGGAGAAGAAATTGAAATAGTGGACAACTTTAACCTACTTGGATCAACTATTAATAAATAAACAACAAGAAGTCAAGAAATCTGACAACGCATTGCTCTTGGCAGAGGGTCTATGAAGGATCTAGACAAGATTCTCCAGAGATGTCTCTCTCTATACAAAGATTTGACTTGTTCAAGCCATGGTATTTTCAATAACGTTATATGGATGCGAAAGTTAGACAGTTAAAAAAATAGACAGGAAGAAAACTGATGCCTTTGAATTATGGTGCTGGCGATGAATGCTGTGTATACCATGGACTGTCTGAAGAACAAACCAGTCATTACTAGAGGAGATCAAACCTAAGCTTTCTTTAGAAGCTCAGATAACAAGACTTTCTTTTATACTTTGGACACATCATGCGCAGCGAGATCATTAGAGAAAAACATCATACTTGTGAAGGTAGAAGGTCAACGCAAAAGAGGAAGGCCAGCAAAGAGATGGATCGATACAAAAATAGCAGCTATGGGTGCCACTCTATCAACAATGAGCTGCCTGACTGAAGACCGAACACAGTTTAGGTCAACTATCCAGAGGGTCACCATGAGTCAACATCGACTCAACGGCTTTTAACAGCAACAGCATTCCCAGGGGCATAGTTTGGGTAGAAAAGAGGCAGAATTGTGATGTATGCACACATTTTATAAAATATATGTTACGTGCACAAAGTATACACACACACACTCTCATATATACCCTTTCTTTGGAGTAGGTATAACTATGTGTATTGGTATTTGTGCATCAATGAGGCTTGTCAGACGGCTGCCTGGGTGTGAATCTTCACAGTCTTGGCAAGTGCATATATCTATATGATTTGCAAGGGATTGTGGGCAATGTAGTTCATTCACACCAGACACAGCTGCTGACAATAATTTAGTTGTGCTCAAGTGTTAAAGCCAATAACATATTTATTTATGGGGTTATTTCTCCCAACACAGATATGCTTGGTAGCACATAAATCAGGTTACTTGCTTCCAGTGTTTAACTTGGAAAAACAAAGTCAAAATCAGGAAAACAACATTCAAACTTGTCAGGCATTAGCTAATGTTTTCTTAGCATATATCAAACAACAAACGAAAAGCCACAAAGAAAGAAAAAAACTGTTCTTTTCAGGTTAACTTCTGATAACTTCCCACATAGATTCAGAAGTGATTCTCTCCTAGCTTACAAGCAATTAGGTAAGGCTCAATTGCTAGCAGTTATCCAGCTGAAACCCCTTAGCTGGCTTGCTTTCTACTGTGTGGGTCAAATCCTGCTTCAGGAGCTTTTCTGAGTAGATTAAAGAACAAGTTTGTATTTCTTTGTGATGGTTGCTGTACTTTATAACAGAAAATCACCAAAGGAGTTTGGACAGAGAGCAGTCCATATAAACACATTCTTCATCTGCAATCATTCCCCCTTCTTCAACAAGCATGGGTTCAATATCATGGATTGGCACAGATGAATCTCTCAATGGAGCATTTTCAGGAGAATACTTGTTTCCCTGCTGTCTTTCAAGGTTATAGCTAGGGCATAGATCAGTGTTCATACCTGAGCTTCCATTGCTGCTAGAGTTCCTCTCTATATAGCCTGGCCAGTATGTAGTCCAGTTCTTATGTCCAGCCTTCCAATCCAGATCCCTGGACACTGGATCTCTCTTCACATACCTTCTGGCACAGGTCTTAGGGTCCCTTCCACGTGCAGCCGTCTCCCTCACAGGTAGCGTCTGGAGTTTCCTAGCTCTGCAGCACCATTCCTCTGGCTTTCCCCAGTCCAATGGTGTATGCTGGCCCTTGAAATGCCTCCCAGTATACGTACTGCTCTGGACTCTTCTAGACCTCTCAAAGGCTTTTCTCTTCCTTCTTCCAAAGGGTTTCTTTCCTTCTCTGTCCGTCCGGTTTGGCTTCTGCTTCTGATGATCCTTCAGATGAAACTGATGATCAAGCTCAAGCTGATTCTCAGGATAATGAGGATAATTCTCTGTAGAATAAACTCTACCTTTATTCTGCCTAGATGAGTGCTCCCCCCTAATACAGCGCAGCTGTGCTGAATCAGGCCCTGCCCTTTGAGATGAGTGCTTAGGGATTACCTCATAGCCCTCCTGATTGAACACACGTTTCCCCACTTCAGCTCCTCTAATGGCTGTTGGAAACCTGGTGCATTCTGGGACTGGTAGTCTTTTATGGGAAAATTCTGTTTTCTTATTTCTACCAGAACTGACAGGTTGCTTGTTCAGAGTCACTTCAACTTTTCTATAGCTCCTTCCTGAGCTATGATAAGCTTCCTTATCACAGGCTAGATCTGGGAGCTTATTTTATAAAAGCACATTGGTACCTATGTTCCTTTTATAAAATAGGCACATTTTTGGACTTCTCACATAAATATCCCATTATCAAATCAAGCTTTCAGAAGCTGGAAATTCACATACTTGCTAGTTGGTAGAACTGAAAGAATTCTCTGGGAACAAGCAGAAAGTCACTCCTCACATATGGGTGACATCGGCGCCGACGGAGTCCTCGTGCGGAGTAAATCCCAAGCTTTCAGAGAAAGCTTTTGGGAGTTGCCACCACGTATGCGTGGTCCCCTTCCCGCCCAAGGGTGCCATCTTGCTCAGTCTCCTTTTTTCCACGGAGCCCTTCGGACGTAGTCCATAGTGTCCCCGAAAAAAGTTCATTTTTTTTTCTGTTTCTTTCGACCGGACACCTGTACCTCTTCCCGCCTTCGGCTTGGTATGCTGGTATCGAGTCCGTCTCATTTTTTCGTTTTATGTCAGTTTTGACTTATGGCGTTCGCACCTTTTTTCTTTTCACTGGCAGCCCGGGTCTTTGATCTTACAGGGGCCCTCTTTCCCCCAATGGCTACCAGCAGATTTAAGAAATGTGATTGGTGTGTGAAACTGATGTCCCTCACTGATACGCACTACTGCTGTTTCCAGTGCCTCGGGCCCGACCATGACCCGACGGTCTGTGGCCCAGGTAGGAAAATGTCCTTCAAGTCCCTGAAGAGCTGTCAGCAGCAGCATCATAGGATTTTTTCTGAGTCTCCCATGTGTCCGAGAGCCCGGACCTCGTCCGAGGCCTTCCCGTCTCAGGGGGAATATTCCGAGCCCAACCAGCATCGAGGTTCCTCGGAAAGGGGGTCATCCTTGAGGAAACACCAGAGGAAGAAGAAATCCTCAAAGGTGGCATCTCTGGATGGCTCTGAGCGACCCAGCTCCTCCTGGGGCCTATCGCAGAGCCTCGAGCACCGGCCCGGATCTTCGGAGAAGGAGTACTCAGCCAAGGTTCCTCGTCGGGAGACTGATCAGCAGAGGCAAGTGCCTACTGTCCTCGTCAAGGATTCCCCTCCGGGGAAACCGGCCTTTTGGGCTTGAGTCGATCCTCGGCTGAGGTCTCACTCGGCCTCCCGTTCGGGACCGAGGTCATCGCCGCCGAGCCTGTTGGGGCGGTCGGCGCCAGGGCCCTCGATGCCTGATGAGCCCCTTAATTCCTCCTCGAAGGCATCGGTACGGGAAACCGAAGATGAGGCGTCACCGGATACCTGCCGACATAGGAATTTCCCTTCTGATTCCCCGGTATCCGAGCCTCGGAGAAGGTCCCCTCCGGAGGACATGAGGTTCTTGGACTTCGTGCGGGACATGTCCAAGACTTTGGCATTCCCCTTGGAGTCCGAGGAGGATCCTCGAGCCGACAAATTCGAGATCCTGTAGTATGAAGCCCCCCTCGGGAGGCCCTTACTGTACCCGTGCCTCCGATCCTGGAATGACTAATGCTCCATATGTGGGAGGCACCGGCGTCAACGTCAGTGATCAGCAAATGGCTTGGCTCAACTCGATGTATCGAGTCCGCCAGTGCCCTGAGTTTCAGAAGTCACAACTGCCACACAACTCCATGGTTGTGGAATCCACCATGCGCAGGCTGAAGATCCAGAATACGCACTCCTTGGTGCCTCCCGGCACCCTTGGCAGGAAGTGCTTCCAGGGGGCTATGATGAATTGTCAGATCTAGGCATACCAGCTCTACATGAGCATGTACCTGAGAGACCTGGCTAAGGAACTTGCTGGGTTCTCATCTGGTCTCTCCGAGGAGCCTTTGCAGCACTTCAGGGACCTGTTCAAAGCCCTCCATGAGTGCTCGAAGTTTATGTCTGGGGCGGCCTATGACGGGTTTGAGTCGGCGGTCCGAGTAGCCGCGGCTGGCAACAGTGCACACCGCCAGGCTTGACTGCAGTCGTCGGACCTTGAACAGTGGGTTCAGGACAAGTTGGTTGATGTCCCATGCCAAAGGGAGAATCTCTTTGGCAAACCCATGACCGACAAGGCCGCAGAGCTGGAGACCGAGTACATGATGAGGACATGGCTCTCCAAGAAGACCTCTTCCCCTTCTCACAAGAAGGGCTTCAGGTAAAAAGCACTTTTACCCAAGGAAGAGTACTGCTTACCGAAGCTACCCCCATTATCAGGCCTTCCCGGCTCCCCAACAGGGGCAGCAGGCCAAGGGACAGGGGCATGGCCTGCATAAGTAGAAAGCCCCCAAACCCCAGGCACTGGCTCCGGCCCAGCCTGGGAGTGGCTTTTGACTCCTGCAGCATGGCTCCTCTTCTAACAGGAGCCAGGCAGAGCACAGGAGGCCGGCTTGCTTTGTATGCCCACAAGTGGACATCCATTACCACCGATGCCTGGGCCTTAAAGGTGGTCCAGGAGAGCTATCTTCTTCACCTAGCCCAGGTGCCTCCTCCTTATTTTCCAGGAGATCCCCCTCAGGTCTCCCCTTCACCGGGACCACCTTCTGAAGGAGTTAGCAGGTCTTCTCGAGGATCAGGTGGTAGAACCGGTGCCCCACCACCTGCAGGGCAGGGGCTTCTACTCCGGGTACTTTCTGGTGCCAGAGAGGACAGGGGGCCTCAGACCCATCCTCGACCTGCCCAACCTCAACAATTTCCTGGTGAGGGAGAAGTTCAAGATGCTCTCCCTTGGTATATTGCTGCCTTACCTCCACCAGGGAGACTGGCTATGCTCCTTAGACCTAAAAGATGCATATACACACATCCTAATACACCCAAGCCACAGGCAATATCTGCGCTTTGTGGTGGGGGGCAATCACTACTAGTACAGGGTGCTTCCATTTGGCCTTGCCTCGGACCCCAGGATGATCACAAAGTGCCTGGCAGTGGTTGCTGCCTTTCTCAGGCTCCAAGGGGTCTTTGTCTTCCCCTATCTCGACGAGTGGCTCATCAGAGGCACTTCAGCCATCGAGGTCCACCAGGCCACAACTCGCATCATCCAGGTGCTGCAACACCTAGGGTTCGTAATCAACTATCCCAAGTCCAGCCTCACTCCGACTCAACAGCTAGAGTTCATTGGGGCCAGAATCAACACCCTTCAGGCGAAGGCCTTTCTGCCTGCAGACAGAGCAAGCAGGCTTATGACTCTGGCACGACAATTGAGTCGCAGGTCTGTAGTGTCAGTAAGACAGTTCCTGCGCCTCCTCGGGCACATGGCTTCCATAGTCCATGTGACCCCGGATGCCCACTTCCATATGTGGACCGCTCAATGGTGTCTCAGAGACCAGTGGTCACAGGGCGCTTCCGGGACAGAGTCAAAGTGTCCAGGTGCCTGGTACGGTCCCTGGCCTGGTGGCTCCAGCCGCATCACTTGGAGGCGGGAATGCCTTTCCAGGCTCCTTTACACACAAGGATCCTGACCACAGATGCAACCCTGCTGGGCTGGGGGGCCCATTGCCAGGCTTTCCGTACTCATGGAGTTTGGTCCCCGAGCGAGAAGACCCAACAAATCAATTTCTTGGAACTCTGTGCCATCCGCCTAACCCTAGGTTTTCAGGCAGCTCCTGGTCTACGAACCTGTCTTGGTGCAGACAGACAACCAGGTGGCCGTGTTCTATGTGAACAAACAGGGTGGTACGGGGTCCTGTCCCCTATGTCAGGAAACCCTGGACCTGTGCTTGTTCGCAGCCCGGCATGGCATTCGTCTCAAGCAGTCTACCTGTCGGGCCAGGACAACTGGCTAGCTGACAAGCTCAGCAGGATTCTCCAGCCCCACAAATGGCAGCTGGACCACGGGGTAGCCAATTGGCTTTTCCGGACCTGGGGACGGCCGGTGATGGACCTATTTGCAACTCCGGACAATCACCAGTTGCCCCGTTTCTGCTCCCGGCTGCCACACCCAGATAGGGTGGCCACCGATGCGTTTCTGGTATCATGGTCAGTGGGCCTTCTGTATGCATTTCCCCCGACACCTCTGGTGGCCAAGACTCTGTTTAAGATTCTCCAGGACCAAGCCTCGGTCATCCTTATCGCCCCACGGTGGCCCAGGCAACCCTGTTTCCTGCTTCTACTGCAGCTAGCGGTGGAGGCTCCCATTTCCTTGGGGTCCTCCCCCTGCCTCCTATCTCAGGAGGGGGGGGCTCTCTCTTACACCCCATCCTTACCTCCCTCACCTTGATGGCATGGCTGCTGAAAGGGTAATTCTTGCTCCGCTCCTCCTTCCAAGGAATATTGAGGAGGTCTTGCTGGCCTTGCGGAGGCCGTCGACTAGATGGGCCTACGCCTTGAAGTGGCGCAGATTTGCGTCGTGGTGCGAGGAACAGGAGGTGGATCCTTTCTCTTCTCCAGTGGGGGTGGTTTTGCAAGACCTTCTCCACCTCTCTGATTTGGGCCTCAAGTCCAACTCTGTCAGAGTGCACCTCGGTGCCCTTGCGGAGAACCACTTTCCAGTGGATGAGAAGCCTCTCTCCACTCACCCCTTGGTCTCTCGGTTTCTGAGAGGCTTGCTTCTCTTGAAACCCCTGGTCCACCCCCCTGACAACCTAATGGAATCTGGATGTGGTGGTAGGGCAGCTTACTAGGCCGCCCTTTGAACCAATGGCGACCTGCCATCTACGCTATCTCTCTTGGAAAGTGGTTTTCTTGGTGTCACTCACATCCGCCCAGAGAATGAGTGAGCTCCAGGCCCTAGTGTCAAAAAGGCCTTACACCAGATTCTATAGGAGCCGGGTGGTGCTTGGCATGCACCCCAAGTTCCTTCCGAAAGTGGTCTCCTCATTCCACCTCAACCAGGAGGTGGTTCTCTCTACCTTTTTTCCCAGGCCGCATGCCAGTTGGGCAGAGACAGTCCTGCATACCCTGGACTGTAAGAGAGCATTGACCTTCTGTATCCAGCGTACGCAAGCGCATCATAAGGCTTCTTAGCTTTTTGTATCCTACGACCCCAGTAAGCTGGGGGTGGCGGTATTAAAGCGTACACTGTCCACTTGGGTAGCAGACTGTATTGCCTGGGCATACAAGGCAACCGAGCTTCCGATGGAGGGTCATGTTACGGTCCATAGGGTCAGGGCCATGGCGGCATCAGTGGCTCATTTGCGCTCTGTTCCTTTGGCAGACATCTGCTGGGCCGCCACCTGGTCTTCTGGTCAGACCTTTGCAACCCATTATTGTCTGGACAGAGAGTCCCGACGGGACAGTGCCTTCGGCCAGGCTGTACTCCATAACCTTTTCGAGGTCTAGGCAACGCCTGCCCTCCAACCCTTCTGTGTTCAGGCTACCAGAGTGCTATTCCTTTAGTTTAGATTTCTATTGCGGCTACTTGCAGCTCTCATAGAGGGAGCCTTTTTTTAGCTATGAGTTCTCGGTAGCATATAGCTGGGCAGTCCCATATGTGTGGACTGACTTCCTGCTTGTTCCTGGAGAAAGCGTAGTTCTCCAGGAACAAGCAGGAAGTCAGTCCTCACATATGGGTGACATCAACGCCGATGGAGCCCTCGTGCGGAGCAATTCCCAGCTTTCAAAGAAAGCCTTTGGGATTGCCTGCGCATGCGCAGTCCCCTTCCTGCCCAAGGGTGCAATCTTGCTCAGTCTCCCTTTTTCCATGGAGCCCAACGGACGTTGTTTCGCTGTCCTCAGAAAAAGTGCGTCAAAAGTTTTGAAGAATCATTTCTTCGAGTCGGTTTGATGCCAGTTCCCCTTCCCGCCTTCGGCTCGGTACACCAGTATCGAGTCCGGTCAAATTTTTCATTTTTGTCCTTAGTGACTGGCGTTCGCACTCTTTTTTTCTTCATTTTCCCTGGCAGCCCGGTCATTTGACCTTGCAGGGGCCCTTTTTCCCCCGATGGCTGCCAGCGGGTGTAAGAAGTTGATGTCCCTTACCGATACACATGACTGCTGCCTCCGATGCCTCGGGCCCGATCATGACCTGGTGGTCTGTGGCCCGTGTGACAAGATGTCTTCCAAGGCATTGAGGAGCAGTTAGCATCAACGTGAAAGGATTTTCTTGGAGTCCGCAACTGTCCGAGCCCAGACCTCATCAGAGGCCTCGACGTCTCGGGAGCTGTCTGACACCGAGCGTCGTGGGTCCTCTGAGCAGGGGTCTCCCTCCAGGGAACACCGGAGGAAGAAAAAACTCTTGAGGGCAATGTCGTTGGAGGCCTCTGATCGGCCTGGGCCCTCGGGTTTCAGGATGCGGAGACCTGACCATCGCCCCGGGTCCTCGGAGTTGGAGCGGCCAGCCAAACTACCTCGTAAGGAGCTGGAGATGCCGAGTCAAGTAACACATGTTGTCCTCGTTGACTCGCCTCCGGAAGAGCCGACGTTGGGGCCTGAGCTGGAGGCTGCGGAGCCTTCTGAGTTCAGTCTCAGGATGGCGGCCCTGGAGAGCACCATGGCTGCCTTCATGGAGCAGCAGCAGGCGCTGATAGCCAGTCTCACCGGTCCATCCGCCCTGACCACCGGGACCTCGATGTCCAAGTCGACCCCGGAGGCAGAGCCGATCCTCAAGTCAATCAGGTGTCGAGTCGATCCTCGGCCAATGTCTCCCTCGACCTCCCATTCGGGGCTGAGGTCGTTGACGCTGGTGCCCTCGGTGTCGGGGCGGTCGGGCTCGAAGCCCTCACGGCTGGAGCCGCTCGATTCCTCCACGGAGGAATCGGCATGGGAGACGGAAGATGAGGAGTCTCCAGACACCCACCATACTCAGTGTATCCCATTGGACTCACCGGGTTCAGAGCCTCGAAGAAGGTCCCCCCCCCTGGAGGGACACCAGGTTCTCAGACTTCGTTAGGGACATGGCCAAGGCCTTGGCATTCCCGGCGGAGTCTGAGGAGGAGCCTCGAGCTGAAGAGCTCGAGGCCCTCCAGTATGACTTTCCCCCTCGGGAAGCCCTTACGGTACCGGTTCCTCTGATGTTGGAATAGCTGATGCTCCGCATGTGAGAGTCACCGGCCTCTATGCCGGTTCTCTGCAAGCGGGTCGATTCCATTTATCAAGTCCGCAAGAGCCCCGGTTTCCAGAAAGCACAGCTGCCGCACAACTCCATGGTTGTGGAATCGGCCATGCAAAGGCTTAAGAGCCAAAAGACGCACTCCTCGGTGCCTCCCTGCTGGGAGGCCCGGAACCTGGATGCCCTCGGCAGAAAGTGCTTCCAGGGCTCGATGCTGTCATGCCAAGTCCAGACCTACCAGCTGTACATGGGCATGTACTTACGGGACCTGGCAAAGGAGATTGCCGGGTTCTCAGCTGGCCTTTCCAAGGAACCCTTGCAGCGCTTCAAGGTCTTGTCAACAGGGATTCGAGAGTGCTCGAAGTTTATGTCTTGAGCAGCCTACAACGGCTTCGAGGCTTCGGCCCGAGTAGCCGCGGCCAGCATCGGAGCACGCCATGCGGACTGGCTAATGTCGTCGGACCTGGAGTTATGGGTTCAGGACAAGTTGGTCGATGTCCCTTGCCGAGGTGACAACCTATTCGGCAAACCCATGACTGAGAAGGCTGCGGAGATCGAGTCCGAGTACTTAACCCAGACAAGGTTCTCCAAGAAGACTTCTGCCCCTTCTCACAAAGAGAAGGGCTCAGGTAAAAAGCCCTTTTTCCCGAGGAAGGGTAATGCCTACTGCAACTACTCCACTTACCAGGCCACCCCAGCTCCCCAACAGGGGCAGCAGGCCAAGGGACAGGGGCACGGCCCGCGTAGGCAGAAAACCCCCCAAGCCTCCAGCTCCGGCTTCCACCACTGATACCTGGGTCCTGCAGATAGTGCAAAAGGGGTATCTACTCCATTTCGACCAGGTACCACCCTCCTCCTTTCCAGGAGAGCCTCTAAGGCCCCCTCTTCACAGGAACCTCCTCTTACAGGAGTTGGCAGGTCTTTTGAAGGACCAGGCGGTGGAACTGGTGCCCCACCTCATGTAAGGATGAGGCTTCTACTCCAAGTATTTCCTCATACCAAAAAGAACAGGAGGCCTCAGGCCCATCCTTGACTTGTGGAATCTGAACAAGTTCCTGGTAAGGGAAAAGTTCAAGATGCTCTCTCTTGGAATATTGCTGCCATACCTCCAGCTGGGAGACTGACTATGCTGCTTAGACCTGAAGGATGCTTATACGCACGTCCTCATACATCCAGACCACAGACAATATCTCAGATTTGTGGTGGGAGAAAACCACTTCCAGTACAGGGTACTTCTCCTTTGGCCTAGCATCCGCTCCCAGGGTATTCACCAAATGCCTGGCTGTGGTAGCGGCCTTCCTCAGGAGCCAAGGGAGTTTTGTTTTCCCATATCTGGACGACTGGCTAATCAGAGGACAGTCGATCCAGGAGGCCCAACAGGCCACTTCTTGTACAGTAAACTTGCTACAACATCTGGATTTTGTCATAAGTCATGAAAAGTCTACTTTTCTCCCCACTCAGAACTTGGAGTTCATAGGGGCAAGACTAGACACCCTCTGGGCAAGGGCTTACTTGCCGGAGGACAGGGCAAACTGGTTGCTGGCGATAGTTCGCCAGGTCAGTCAACAATCTCAGATTTCTGAGAGAAGCTTCCTCCGCCTACTAGGCCACATGGCCTCCACGGTGCATGTAACCCCGAATGCTCATCTGCACATGAGAACAACTCAATGGTGCCTCAGGGACCAGTGGACACAGTCCACAGGCCACCTCAGAGACAGAATAGCGGTGTCCAAGCGACTCCTGAAGTCGTTGCATGGGTGGCTTCAGCCTTCCAACCTGCTCGGGGGAGTGCCTTTTCAGCCTCCCTCGCACAGAAGAGTACTAATGACAGATGCATCCTTGCTGGGCTGGGGAGCCCATTGCCAGAGTTCATGCACTCAGGCGCTGTGGTCTCCTCAGGAGGCTACGCACCAAATCAACTTCTTAGAGCTGCGAGCGATTCACCTAGCTCTTCGAACCTTCTGTCAGGTTTTCTCAGGTCAGTCTGTCTTAGTGCAGACAGACAACCAGGTAGCAAAGTTCTATGTGAACAAACAGGGGGGCACAGGATCTCGACTCCTATGCCAGGAGACCCTGGACCTCTGCTCATTTGCAGTCAGGCAGGGTATGTCTCTCAAAGCAGTTTATCTGCCTGGTCAGGAGAACGTTCTAGCAGACAAGCTAAGCAGGATTCTCCAATCTCACGAATGGCAACTGAATCCGGATGTGGCGCAGCGGATTTTCGACCGCTGGGGCCATCCATCCATAGCTCTCTTTACCAATCCACAGAATCACCAGTTGCCCAGGTTTTGCTCCAGTCGCAAAATCACTCCATATATATCGTACCCCTTGATCCAAAATATACAAAATTGCAGCACTAACTCTCACTAAATAATTAAGGAATGGTCTCAGACTTTCCAGCACTCTTGTTCATGTACTTTCCACAAGAGTGCTGGAAAGTCTGAGACCATTCCTTAATTATTGAGTGAGAGTTAGTGCTGCAATTTTGTATATTTTGGATCAGGGGGTACGATATATATGGAGTGATTTTGCGACTAGAGACAGTATACTATACTCCAAAAACTAGCCCATTTTTTTGATCAGGTTTTGCTCCAGGCAACCACATCCTCAGAGGGTGGCTGCTTATGCTTTTCTCCTCTCTTAGTCAGTGGGCCTCCTGTATGCGTTTCCTCCCACGCCTCTGGTGGCCCGAACATTGTTCAAGATCCTTCGGGACAGGGCCTCGGTCATTCTGGTAGCCCCCAGATGTCCAAGACAGCTTTGGTTTCCACTGCTCCTCCAGTTGGCAGTGGAAACCCCACTCCCTCTGGGGATGCAGCCCGACCTGCTGTCTCAGGAGCAGGGTTCTCTCTTGCACCCCAACCTCAGGTCCCTCAGCCTGATGGCATGGCTGCTGAAAGGGTAATGCTGGCCCCTCTTCTCCTTCCTAAAAATGTGGAAGAAGAAGTGTTACTGGCCTCCAGTAGGCAATCCACTAGGAAGTCCTACGCCTTCAAGTGGCGTAGGTTTGCAGAGTGGTGTACACAATGCAAGGAGAACCCTTTCTCTTGCCTTGTACCGGTGATGTTGCAGTACTTGCTTCATCTCTCCGAATTAGGTCTAAAGTCTAACTCTGTCAGGGTCCACCTGAGTACTTTGTCAGCAAACCACTATCCAGTGGAAGGACAACCTCTGTCGGCTCACCCTTAGTGTCCAGATTCCTCAGAGGTCTGCTTCTTCTAAAGCCCCCGGTTCGTCCTCCGGCAACTGAGTGGGACTTGAATGTGGTCTTGCAGCAGCTTACTCGCCCACCTTTTGAGCCGATGTCTACTTGTCATCTGCGCTTTCTCTCCTGGAAAGTGCTCTTCTTGGTGGCACTCACATCTGCCACACGTGTGAGTGAGCTGCAAGCTCTGGTATCTGATAGACCATACACACAGTTTTATGGGAACAGGGTGGTCCTTCGCACTCACCCCAAGTTCCTTACGAAAGTGGTCTCCTCATTCCACCTCAACCAGGAGGTGGTGCTTCCAACCTTCTTTCCCAGGCAGCATGCCAGCCGGGCAGAGGCGATACTGCATACCCTGGACTGTAAGAGGGCACTCGCTTTCTACCTGGAGCGTACGCAGGGGCAAAGGAGGGCTTCTCAGCTCTTCCTTTCTTATGACCCCGGTAGGCTGTGTCTACCTGTCTCCAAGCACACGTTATCCACTTGATGGCAGACTGCATCACCTGGGCGTACAGGGCAGTTGACCTCCAGCTGCAGGGTTGAGTCACAGCCCACCGTGTCAGGGCTAAGGCGGTTTCAGTGGATAACCACCGCTCTGTTCCGTTGGCAGACTCTGTTGGGCCGCAACTTGGTCTTCAAGCCAGACGTTTGCAGCCCATTACTGCCTGGAGAGAGAGTCCCGGTGGGACAGTGTTCTCGGCCAGGCAGTACTCCGTAACCTATTTGAGGTTTAGGCAACTCCTACCCTCCGACCCTTTGATGTCAGGCTACCGTGGAAGTTGCGTTCTCGGAGAAAATCCTTTTACAGCTGCTGCGGCTCTTCTAGAGGGAGCCATTTTTCAGCTAAGGTTCTCGGTAGCCTATATGTGAGGACTGACTTCCTTCTTGTTCCTGGAGAAAGCGTAGCTACTCATCGGTAACAGGTGTTCTCCAGGGACAGCAGGAATCAGTCCTCACGACCCTCCCTCCTCCTCTGGAGTTGCAGTCCTATAACTAAAATTTTTCTCTTTTGCCGTCTTTTTAGCTATGTCATCTGACTGAGCAAGATGGCACCCTTGGGCGGGAAGGGGACTGTGTATCCACAGGCAATCCCAAAGACTTTCTTTGAAAGCTGGGGAATTGCTATGCACGCGGGTCCATTGGTGCCGACGTCACCCATATGTGAGGACTGATTCCTGCTGTCCCTGGAGAACACCTGTTACAGGTGAGTAACTACGCTTTACTCACCTGTAACAGGTGTTCTCCAGGGACAGCAGGAATCAGTCCTCATGACCCTCTCTCCTCCCCTTGGAGTTGCAATCCTATTCTATTTTGTTCTTTTTGCCGTCTTTTTAGCTATGTCATTTGACTGTGCAAGATGGCACCCTTGGGTGAGAAGGCGACTGCACATGCATGGTGGCAACTCCCAAAGACTTTCTCTGAAAGCTGGGGATTTGCTCCGCACGAGGGCTCCATCCGTGCCAACGTCACCCATATGTGAGAACTGATTCCTGCTGTCCCCGGAGAACACCTGTTACAGGTGAGTAACTATGCTAAACTGATCATTGGTATATTGTATGACATAAAGCGGGGTAATATTATAAACTTCTGTACAGTATATGCACATTGCCATGTGAATTTTTGGGGCCTATTTTATAAAATGACATACACATGTTCATTATAAAATAGGGATGTAAAGACATGCCTCAATCTAATTGAAGCAGTTACCCCTGCTCTAGAGTAGGTGTAAGTGCCCTCACCTAGATTGTTCAGAACTGTGTGCCATAATATTTTATAGCGCACACATTTAGATGTATGTTCTGCTTATGCTCTACCCAAGCTCCATCCCTATATATGCCCACCTCTGGAGAACTTGTGGTGCCATGCTCTGGGACAGTTGCCCGCATCTCCGGTACCAATACCTAAGCATCGCCAGGCTCTATGGATCAGTATATCCTGGCCATTGAGCAGAGCTTAGCGGCTCTACTGGTGGCTTCCGTTCTCGTCAAATCTGCACTGGTGGTACTGGCGACACCGGCACTGTCTATGGTACCGATGCAAACTGCATCAGGCTATATGTCGCTCTATGCGCTACCACCCATGCCTGCCTTTGAGTCCATTCCCGGTACCAGGGGTTCATCTAGGCAGATTCCTCGCTCTGATACCGACCTTAATTGGTACCAAGCTTTAGCGGAGCAGGGACATCCTTTACACTGATACTTCGAGTCTTACAATTCCGCTTCTTCCGATTATGAATTGATCGATACTCGAAGACTTCAAAGTCTACCAGAGGACCCCCTTCTCCTTCTCTGGAATGGCGCATGCCCCATCCTGAGGATATGTCTTTTCAATAATTTATTCAAGATCTAGCAAGAGACCTTTCCATAACAGTGACATCTGAGAAGATCCCAGGGCAGAGGAATGGGAGATTCTCTAATACCCTACAGCTTCTAAAGAGGCAGCCACACTCCCAGTTCTCCATGATCTCATGCTACGGATGTGGGAAACACCCCTTACTATTTCTTCGCATACTCAACGACTCGATACCATGTATCGGGTACCGGTGTGTCCCAGCTTCCAAAAGATGTAGCTGCTGCACCACTCAATGGTAGTGGAATCGGCGATTTGTCGAATTAAAAGTTCTAAGACACATTCTTCTAACCTTCCGGGTAGAGAATCGAGAACTCTCGATGCTTTTGGGCATCAGTATTTTCAGACTTCCATGCTGTCAGCCTGGATAAGCTCATAAATACTCTATATGGGTATGTTCCTCAAAGGTGTTACTAGAGATCTTGAGTCAATGTCATCTCTTCTCCCTGATGATAAAAGGGCTGACTACCTCACATTGGTCAGACATGCCCAGAACATGTCAAAGTTTGTCAATAGAGCAACTTTTGATTTTTTTGAGTGCACCAGCAGAGCCGCATCAATCTGCATCGGGGCATGCAGAATTGATTGGCTTTAGGCATCAGATCTTGAACAATGGGTTCAAGATAAACTGGTTAATATTCTTTGCACAGGTCAAAACGTTTTTGGCAAGGACTGGCAGGATAAAACTTCTCAGCTAGAATCTGAGAATTTCACTTTAAATAGGCTTTCTCAGACCATTGTCAACCCTGCTAAGAAGAAAGCAGCTGCAAAGAAAACTTTCTTTAGTAAGAAAAAGAAGTTTTACCCTTTTTACACCCCTGCTTCTCAATACCAACCTTGAGGTTCTCAGAAGAGGCTACAGCCTCCCAAACAACAAAAGAAGCCACGGGCTCCTAAAGCTCAACCACACCGCAGACTCAATCTGCTCCTGGCTTTTGATGGTTTCCTAGAGAACATAGCCACTCTGCCTCTGGAGAACCCCCATACCCTGCATATTGCTGGCAGAGACTGTCATTATGCCCACAGGTGGCATCTAATCACTTCAGAGTAGTGGACCCTGATCATAGTCAGAGAGGGGTACAGACTTCATCTACAAGACCTGCCCTCTTACACTCTAGTAGGGGAATATCATTCTCAGCTCCCTCTCACTGCTCTTTTGCTTCAGGAGGTGACTTCTCTTTTATCACAAAGTGCCATAGAGGAGGTTCCAACTCAAAAAAAGTCCCAAGAAAGGTGATACTATAAACCCAAAATGTCACAATTACCCCAAAAAACCCCACAAAAACAAAAGTTGATGCCTTTTTAGTATGTCTGAATGCACCGAGGCAAAGCCATATTTATTAATGGTCCACAACCAGTAGGTGAACTCCTTTTTAATAATTCCTATTAAATCTGCTTTACTATATTTGTCAAAAGAAATGGGTTTGGCACTTAGCTTCTTTTTGTAGTCTGGAAATCCGCCAGAATTCAACTTAATATGAAGCTCAATGAATCGCCAAACCGCCAGAATCAGACTTAAGTAGATGACTAGAAAAACTTGTCAGCTGAGCACGACGTGCATGTTTCGGGAACTCCTTCCCTGTTTCAAGTGCTAGTGTTTCTCACTATGGCCAAACCGCCATCTGACACTAATTACCGAGACGTCATATTTTAGAAGGGATGCTCTCTTCCAATTGTCTCCAATCGCTCAAAACAGAACCTCCAATGAAGAAGGGGAACCCCTTACTTCAAAGGGATGACCTCAGAATAGGCTGGGTCAATCGATCTCCTTGTTTAATCCAAAGGGGTGGACCGTGTTGAGTCTATAAATCCACCGTTGTTCTTGCCATTGTAAACGGGCTACTCGATCCCCTCCACGGGGATCCAAGGGTGCGTAGTCAATCACAGACCATGTCAGATCACTAAACTCATGATGAGCAGATATGCAGTGCTCCACGATTGGTGCAGAGGTCACCCGCTGGCGAAGCCTTGACGCATGCTCAGTTAGTCGCACTTTTTTAATCTGCCCCGATGTTCTGCCAATATATAGCAGCGCACAGGGACATTGTATCATGTAGACCACAAACATAGATCTACAGGTAGTGAGCCATCTGCGTTCAAAACGCCGACCTGATTGAGGGTGCTGCCAATCCAAACCTGTTAGAGATGTAGAGCAATGCACACACGATTCACATGAAAAATATAAAATGCATTTTAGGACCAATATAGTTAAAATCCTTAAAAAGCATTGGTCAGTGTTCTCCTTTCATAAATGCTTTCAAAAACCCCTCATGATTGCCATTTCCAGAGGTCCTAATTTGAAGGATTTGCTGGTTCGATCTACCTCTCAGATTGACAGGACTCAGGTTCCTGTAAGCAACAGTAGGGGTCATTTTTCATGTGAATCGTGTGTGCATTGCTCCACATCTCTATTGGCAGAACATTGCGGCAGATAAAAGTGCGACTAACTGAGCATGTGTCAAGGCTTCGCCAGCGGGTGACCTCTGCACCAATCGTGGAGCACTGCATATCTGCTCATCATGAGTTTAGCGATCTGACATGGTCTGTGATTGACCATGCACCCTTGGATCCCTGTGGAGGGGATCGAGTAGTCCATTTACAATGGCAAGAACAACGGAGGATTTATAGACTTAACACAGTCCACCCCTTTGGATTAAACAAGGAGATCAATTGGCCCAGCCTATTCTGAGGTCATCCCTTTGAAGTAAGGGGTTCCCCTGGGTTTGATGGGGTTTCCCATCTTCATTGGAGGTTCTGTTTTGAGCGATTGGAGACAACAGCCAATTGGAAGAGAGTATCCCTTCTAAAATATGACGTCTCAGTAATTAGCGTCAGATGGTGGTTTGGCCATAGCAAGAAACACTAGCACTTGAAACAGGGAAGGAGGTCCCGAAACGTGCACGTCGTGCTCGGCTGACAAGTTTTTCTAGTCATCTACTTAAGTCTGATTCTGGCGGTTTGGCGATTCATTGAGCTTCATATCAAGTTGGATTCTGGCGGATTTCCAGACTACAAAAAGAAGCTAAGTGCCAAACCCATTTCTTTTGACAAATATAGTAAAGCAGATTTAATAGGAATTATTAAAAAGGAGTTCACCTACTGGTTGTGGACTGTTAATAAATACGGCCTTCCCTCGGTGCTCTCCGACATACTAAAAAGGCATCAAATTTTGTTTTGGGGTTTTTTTGGGGGTGATTGTGACATTTTGGGTTTATAGAAGAGGTTCCAACATCTCAGCAGGGAATGGGTTTCTATTCTCCGTACTTTCTCGTTCTAAAGAAGACCGGGGGATACAGACCCATCCTGGACCTCAGAAACCTGAATAAGTTTCTCATCCACAAGAAGTTCAAGATGGTCTCTCTGGGGACCCTCCTACCCTATCTCCAGAGTCAGGACTGGCTCTGTTCTCTAGATCTGAAAGAAGCATACTCACATATCCTTATTCATCCAGAACACAGGAAATATCTACGCTTAATGTTTCAGGGACTGTGATTCATGTTTTGGACTCACCTCTGTCTCAAGAATCTTCACAAAGTGCATGGCAGTCATAGTCGCATTTCTAAAATCTTTAGGGATATTTGTTTTCCACTCCCTTACTTAGATGACTGGCTCATAAAGGCAGGCACCTCCCAGGAGGTCCGTCAGTCGTTCCCCCGTACCATGCAGTTAATGCAACATTTGTGATTTGTGATAAATCTTCCAAAATTCCACCTCATCCTACTCAAAAATTAGAGTTCATAGGAGCTCTCTTACTTAGCAGTCAAGGGCATTTCTACCCCAGCCTCGCTGTTTTCATCTTATTCAATTCACATCTCAGGTACGTCTCAGAGACCACCTGACTGCCCGAGAAATGCTGCAGCTTATAGGTGTTTATAGAAAATTAATGGATATTGTAAAGTTTAGGAACATTAACAATCGTCTAAGAACAATAGACTTTTAAAAATGGAAACTATAGTATATCTGTGATACAGCTGTTCAGAAGAAACACTATAAATACGACTTCTTCCTTCATAGAGCTAAAAATAAGAGTGCTTGTTTAACCCTTCACCACACACGTGGGGTCATTTTGACCTCAAGCCTTTTGTTATGTCAAATTACTTACTTATTTATTTCAGCCATCACTTAAAATGTCCGGTAGCTTCTCAATATTGACAGCCATTGAATTTCCCATAGAGTGTTATCATTTAATCGGAACAGTCATTTTTTGTTAACATTTTTATGGTGTATATACCTATTATACACACCTGAGGTCAAATTGACCCTAGCTTAGCGAAACCAGTGTTGTCAGAATTCCTGTTTCAGGTTCATGTTGTAGTTATTATTGTTAATTTGGCATTGCTAGGCTATTTCATTTGTAGGCTACTTTGATCTTCATGTGAAATTAAGGCGACATTTTTTAGCGTTTGAGTTCATACCAGGCATGTGTTTGTATAGACCTATTCATTGCTGTTATAGAAGTAATGGCGCTTTGCCGCCAACATTGTTTCTTTTTTTTTAGATATATTTTATTGGTAATAACAGTTATTTATTATGATTTCAGTTATTTTATTGTTCCAAGAATTCTGAGTGAAATGAGTAGTAGTCGTCCTCGTTGTTTAACAAGCCAGGCTGTACTTCAGGCAGTATTAGCTGAACTTGAAAATGAATCATCAGAAGATGAAACAGGAATAGAAGGTGAAGGTGAGCCAGACAATGTTGAACAAACTAATGACTATGACAATCAAATTGAGGGACAGGAAGCACAGTACCTGGCAGGTGATACTGCGGAGAATGAAGACAGTGCATCATCTGATGATGATGATGATGATGATCCACAACCAAGCAAGAAAAGAAAAATTAACTCAGGATTTTATAAACAGAAGAAATCAGGTAAAATCTACAAGGCAAAGAGTGGACGCATATGGTCAGAAGAGCCTAATGCTGCATTGCGTACAACGACAGCTAATCTGCTTCGTCAGATGCCTGGCGTTACAAGGGCAGGCAAAGTTCAGTCAATAGGCAAGGCATTCTCTTTGTTCATTACCGATGAAATGTTGGACATCATTCTTAGAGAGACTAATCGTTATGCCAAGAACTACTACCACACACAAGCCGAACAAATTGATGGAAATGTAAAAGAGTGGACAGATATTGACATTGTTGAACTAAAGGCAACCATTGGAATATTGCTGCATGCTGGTAAAGACAGATCATCAAAAGAAACAATTACATCATTGTTTGCACCTGACTCAAAACCTTTTTATCGCTCCGTAATGAACATAAATCATTTCCAGGATATATTACGGTTTGTGAGAATGGATAACTTGTGCACTCGTCCAGAACGCGTAGCCACCGACAGGTTGGCACCCATCCGTGATATATGGGACATGCTAAATGCACGCTTATCAATGATGTACTTTGACAGTTGATGAGCAATTGGTCAGCTTCAGAGGCAAGTGCGGCTTTCGACAATACATTTCCACAAAGCCAGGAAAGTATGGAATAAAGATATTCTGGAACTATGATTTAGAGACCAGCTATCCACTGAAGGGAGAAGTTTATCTGGGGAAGCAACCAGGAGCAGCGGTCAAACTGAAGAAAGGAGTTGAAGTAGTGAAAAGGTTGACTAGACATTGGTGGAAAACTGGCTGCAATGTTACATGTGATAATTTCTTTACTGATGTAGGACTGGCTGAAGATCTTCTGATTCAACACACTACAGTTGTTGGCACCATTAGAAAAAACAAAAGGGACATACCAGGTGAACTGCTGATTTTGCGGAACAAGGAACTGTTTTCATCACAGTTTGATTTTTGCAAAGAGATCACACTAGTGAGTTATGTTCCAAAGAAAAACAAAACGGTCATTGTTTTGAGCAGCATGCATCATGACAAGATGATAGACGACAAGAATGAAAAGAAGCCTGCAATGATTCTGCACTATAATGCTACTAAGTCTGGAGTAGACAATCTGGACAAGCTTGTGCGTACATATACATGCAAACGTGGCACTAGAAGATGGCCGTTATGCCTGCTGATGAACATGTTCAATGTCACTGGTGTGGCAGCTTACATAATTTGGGTACAGCAAAAACCCAAATGGCAAACAGAGGTGTCCCACAAACGGCAACTGTTCCTAACAGAATTGGCAAAGGAGTTAGTTCTGCCACAGCAGACATTGCGATTGCAGAACCCAAGAACACTTCAGAAAGGGGTGCGGATCTGCATGCAACTACTTGGATTCAGCTTACCTGGTCCTACAGACTGTGAATCCAGAGGGGCATGATCACGCTGCCAGCTTTGCACCAGATCATCAGATAAGAAAACATCAAAATACTGCAAGCGATGTGGTACAGCCATATGCCCAGAACATTGCCAGCTGTTATGCAATGAATGTGCTGACTAAAATACGCCTAGATAGATGATTATACTAGGGGTGTCAAGACAATTACAATTAAGTGATAAACTGAAGTTAATAGTTAGACTACTTTTATATCATAAACACTGAACATTTGTAAACAGCAAAAATTGAGAACGGTTTTTAATACATGCATTAAAATACCAATCCTATGTGGATGAAATTGTTCACGGTTTCTGGTCATTTACTGATGGGGGTCAAGTTGACCCCAGGTGTGTAAAGTCGTCGGTAATTTAACGTGTGTGATGAAGGGTTAAACCATTTGTGCTGACTCATAATATGAAAAAGATTTTTTTTTTGTTCACTGCCTTGATGGCCACTTTATATTTCGAAAAAGTAAATCATGTGCATAAATAAATACTGCTAGAGGTCAAGCTGCCATTTTGAAACCTGGATCTTGAGGCTATCATAGACGAGGTTGACTTGGATTTAGTGACGGTGACAGAGACATGATTCATGGCGAACAAGAATGGGATATAATTATACCGCGCTATAATTTATTCAGGAAGGGCAGGGAAAAAAGGCAGAGAGGAGGAATGCCACTATAAGTAAAAAATAATAATATTAGAGCAACAGGATTAAACTGGAAAGAGGGAATAGAACATCTATTGACATTGGTGTGATATGCAGACCTCCTTCACAGACATAAGAAAAGGCCAGAAGTTTAATTTAAAATGTTTAAAGTATTGCTATGAAAGGAGATTTTGATATACCAGATGTTGATTGAGATATCCCTTCTGTGGTGTCGTCTAGGAATAAGGCAATCCTGGATTCTTTAGAGAAAACTATTCAGGCAACTGGTAACAGAACCCACATGGAAGAGGGCCGTAGTGGACCTTACAAATGGGTAGTGGTGCTTAAAGAATGAGAAGAGTGTTTCTGATATTATAGTAGGTGATAATCTTGCATCCATTGTTATCAGATGATGTGGTTCAGTATTAGAACAAGGACTGAGATAGTTCATTCAAAAGTGGGGGTCCTAGACTTTAGGAAAATTGACCCTGTCAAGATGGAACAATACTTCATGGAGTTGTTAACTGGATGGGAACAGCTGGGGGATGTAGAAAGCAGTGGGCAAAACTGAAAGGGGATATTCTTTTTGTAAGGAAAGTAAATATAAAAGGAAAAGGAGGCCATTATGGTTCTCTAAAGAAGTTGAAAAGATGAAGAAAAAGAGGGTGTCCTTCATAAAATACAAGAGATCACAAAAAGAGGGAGACAAGCATCATAACATAGGCACTCACACTTCCATCCTCACCTCACCGACTCCAATGAACACACAGTCTACTCCCAAACAATGTGGCAAAAATGAATGGCTGCAGCTTTATTCAAAACTTAAAACACTTCAACTTTGTAACTGTATACAAACATAACATCTCCCGGATCAGCTTTGCTCCAGTATAAAATCACTTTTCTCATTAACATTACAACCCCTTCTCCCCAACATTCTACAGCCGCTCTACGCCATCCAGTTAGTCTGTGCCGATCTAGCCATGATGAGGTCACACTGACCCTATGGCAGTTTCCCCTTTTCTTCCCTGCCTCACACAACTGGGCATGGTACATGGCCATACCCCTGTAGCTCACAGTAATGCTGCATGTAAGCCTTCATACCCCCCCCCCCTTTTCTATAACAAATAACCCCTCTCTGATCGATCCCAGGAATAACTGACCCCTTAGACCCTGCCATAAGCAGTGTACAGTACTTGGGAAATATTTTCCATATTATCTGTATTAAGAATACTAACTCAGCATCTTGTAAAGTCACCCCCGATTTCCTTTACCTTTTTTATCGTACTCTTCCATTAAAGTTTTGTTCTGAAGTTGTATTTATTCCATTTTATCATCAATAAATGTTCTTATTGGTGATCTATTTTGAATCATTTTTCTTTTACCAAGGAAAACTCAAAATTATAAATAAATAAAATTCTTCTTTACTATCAAAACCAAATTGTGAAAATACATTGCAAGTGTTTGAAAATATGCATGCTCTGTTAGCCGACCTGTCAATATAAAATGTGCATTTCATTTCCACCTCTTGCTCTAATAACCTTTTCAGTATTGGCTCACTGGCAGTTCATATAATGAGGGTATATTGGAGCTGGACAAGCATGAAATGGAAATTGCATTAATATTGATCCAGTTCTTTCACTAGCAAGTGTCCTTGATGTCCTTTTTCATGGAGCAATAACTGTTTCTATTATGTAGTTCCTTTCCTATTTATTATTTTAGTACATTTAGAAAATATTTTCAAGAATACATGTTTGAAATGCTACCTTTTTTGAATCAGTACATTTTTTTTGTTTGCTACAGTGATTATGATTATTACTGTACAAAATACTTTAAAATACTGGTAAAATAAGATTTTACCATTGAAACTGTTCCTTTTTTATGGGAGTATCTCAGTTTTCATTTCAAACAGCTTATTAGAATATTTTGGATACAAGTTTGAAAATCAGCCTAATTTTCGCAGGGAAATTACTCAGGTAGTTTTCCTTTGAATATTAGCTGTAAGATATGTATGTACAAAAGGCAGCCGTGGTTTGCACTTCTTATTTTTGTAAGCAGACATTTGTGGTAAAATAGTATGAATACATTTTAAAATCTGTACATGCTGTTTTTGCCCTTCCCATCCAACCCTAAACCTAAATATATTCTGAGGAGTGCTTTATGTATATAGATGCGAGCCAGTGCGTTTAGCTGCTCAGAGGCAGAAAGTTTTTCGGTAGGGCAATCCCCCAGGTAAATACTTTGAAAACTGTCCTCTTTATAGGTTGTTCACTCCGGTCTTTTTCGATCTCAAATGGTGACTTGCCAGATATGTTTTTCCAAGTATCATCTATTTCAAAAGGGTTTGTATTTGAAAACTGCAAGCAGAGCTGTAAAAGAAATTGGGGATCATAGGCAGGGCCGGCCCATCCATTGAGCGAGAATGTTTTTTGCACAGGGCCCCGCGTTTCAGGGGGCTCCGCGCAAAAAACATTCTGATCTAAAAGTAAAATTAAAAAAAAAAAAAGCTGTCTGCTGCCGCTGCCGGGGCCGCTGCGGCAGAATCGAGTGTGCCACGGGGCCCCCCCTGCCCAGCAGAGCCTGCCCTCCCCTGTATCACCTCTCTCTTTACAGCTGCAGTCACACGCGCCGGCTTTCAGAGCGCGAGGGGAGAGTTTCTCCCTCGCTGCTCTGATAAGCCCGCGGGGGCTGCTGGGAAGTTCCCATCAGCCCCCGCGGGCTTAACAGAGCCGCGAAAGGGAAACTAGTTCCTTCGCGCTCTGAAAGCCGGCGCGTGTGACTGCAGCTGCAAAGAGAGAGGTGATACAGGGGAGGGCAGGCTCTGCTGGGCAGGGGGGGCCCCGCGGCACACTCGATTCTGCCGCGGCGGCCCCGGCAGCGGCAGCAGACAGCTTTTTTTTTTTTTTTTAAATTTCCCTAGGCTAGACTGGGCTGGGCTGGGCTGGGCTGGGGGGGGTTAGGAGTGGTGATGGGCGGGGGGGGGGGTTAGGAGTGGTTATGGGCTGGGGGGGGCTGGGGGGGGTTAGGTGTGGTGATGGGCTATGGGGGAGCTAAGTCTGTATATGGGCTGATGGGATTAGGACTGGAAGTGGGTTGATGGGGGGTTAGGACTGGTAATGGGCTATGGGTGGGCTTAAACTAAAAATTGGGGGATGGGGGATTAGGACTGGAAATGGGCTGGTGGGATTAGGACTGGGAGTGGGCTGATGGGGAGGTTAGGACTGGTAATGGGGTATGGGGGGGCTTAAACTGAAAATTGGGTGATGGGGGATAAGGACTGGAAATGGGCTGGTGGGATTAGGACTGGGAGTGGGCTATGGGGGGCTAGGACTGGAAATGGGCTGGGGGGATTAAGACTGGAGGTGGACTGATGGGGTTAGGACTGGTAATGGGCTGTGGGCTGTGGGCTGTTGGGGGGGTTAGGACTGGTAATGGGCTATGGGGGGCTATGACAGGAAATGGGCTGATGGGGAGGGGTTAGGACTTGAGGTGGGCTGTTGGGTGGGGTTAGGACTGGTAATGGTCTATGGGGGGCTAGGACTGGAAATGGGTTGATGGGGGGGTTAAGACTGGAGGTGGGCTGATGGGGTTAGGACTGGTAATGGGCTGTGGGCTGTTGGGGGGGGTTAGGACTGTAAATGGGCAATGGGGGGGCTAGGACTAGAAATGGGCTGATGGGGGGGTTAACAATGGAGGTGGGCTGATGGGGTTAGGACTGGTAATGGGCTATGGGGGGGTAAGTACTGATAAAGGGCTATGGGAGGGGGAGTACAGGAAAAGCGCTTATGGGGAGGATTTAGGACTTGAGGTGGGCTGATGGGGTTAGGACTGGTAATGGGCTGTGGGCTGATGGGGGGGTTAGGACTGGCAATGGGCTATGGGGGGCTGACTGGAAATGCATTGATGGGGGTTAGGACTGGAAGTGGGCTGATGGGGGGTTAGGACTGGTAATGGGTTATAGGGGGGGCTTAAACTGAAAATGGGGTGATGGGGGGGGTTAGGACTGGAAGTGGGTTGATGGGGGGCTAGGACTGGTATTGGGTTGGGGGGTTGCTAGGACTGGAAATGGGCTGATGGGGGGCTAGGACTGGAAATGGGCTGATGCAGGGACTAGAAGCGAATGGATGCTGGGTGAGGTTGGAACTAGAAGGGAGCTGATGTTGGGGGAGGATTAGAATGGGATGGGGCTGGGAGAGTAAAATGGAGAGGGGAAAAATATTTTGTTGTGGAGGGATAAAAAATCTACAATTGGCCGGGTATTGGGAGAGTAAGTGGGGATTGAGGATGGAGGGGTAAAATTTGAGTGGATGAAATAGGAATGAGGAAAGAGCAAAAGGAGAAAGATTAGTATGTTAAAGCAGATGTAGAGAGAGAATGGAAAAAAACTAGAAGAGAGAAGAAAGGACAAATGGATAGCAGACGATGGAGAGTTAGCAGAAGACACGAAGAAACCAGAAGAAAGTGTCTGGAGCAATTGCAGCTGAAAAAAAATGCACAAAAGGTAGAAAAATATCTCTTTATTTAGAATTTATTAATTGGAATATGTCAGCTCTGGTAAATGTGCATCATTAACGTCTGCGCTTTGTTTAGTACAAGAGCAAATTAATGTATAGTTTTATTTCTACAGTGTTGTACATTCCAAGTTTGGCTTTTGGGATTCCCAGTTTAATTATTGTCTTCCTGTTTCTAAATTGTGATTCCTTGTTTGGTGATGGTCTATGTTCTGCATATGTAACTGAGCTGAGGTATTCTGTTTATGTAATTCCTATTTGACATTGCCACTTGTTCTCTTTCCCCAGTAGGTCATGTATTGTTGTTTTCTGAAATGTATTGGTTTAATATTTGCATGTTTCCTTTTGATAGGTAGGGTATGGTGCTTTGTGAGTCCTAGTAGTGCTGTTAGGATACGGCGGGTTTGCTATGGGTTCTAAATGGGCAGTGTTTGTAGTAGTTCCTAATGTGTCTGGTGGTTGGCACTGGATTATAGTAATGTAGAAATCTTTTAGTCTTTCTTTATCCATACACTCATTAAGAGGCATGTTTACTAAAAGTTAGTATATGGTAACATTATGCAAATAATTATGCAAATGAGACCCCTTATGCAAATGAGCCCCGCACCGAGTCTCCGCACATGGCCCCGCACCCCCCTTGGGCTGCCCGTGATCATAGGAAATAGAGCCACCAGAGATGTTCCTTTAATATCCTCTGACCTGCCCATGAACTAGCTCACAAAGAGTTATTCTTGGGGGCAATTTCTCCAAATGAGTTAGTTTTGCACATACCATGACAATCATGAATCTCACTGCTAAGCCAGGGTGTGTTGAATATGATCTATAAGTCGTATCCACCGACTATCTTCAAGGGCCACAGATATGTCAAGTTTCCAGGATGCCCCTAATTAATATGTATGAAATAGATTTGTATTCATACTACCTCCGTTGCATGCAGATATATCTAGCTAGCTCATGCATATTAATTAGACTTGTCCTGAAAACCTGACCAGTTTGTGGATTTGTGGTTTTCAAGGACTGGATGTGAATACTACTGATCTATATGCTTAAGGGTTTTCTATGTATCTAGATAGATAGATCATATATATCTATATATGTGCCTGTATATATGTATATATTATGTAGACTTGGTCCTTTAAATCTCTGATATTTTCTCTTTCAATGCAGTTTATGCCTGCATTGACAGTCAATACACACTTCTTGTGCCAGCAGGTCAATAACTCCTTGGTAAAAATCTTTTGAGTCACAAATGGCCATCCCTGAAATAGACTTTTAGGGAAAATTCAAAAAAGAATGGAGAACAAACAGAGTGATGATACTGGGTGACTTTGATCTACAAGATGTGGCTTGGAGTATTCAGTCTGCAAATCTTGAACGAAGTAGAAAGTTTGTGGATACCTTTCAAGAAGCATTTCTCAGACAAATAGTGATGGAAATACCAGGGAAAAGTTGACGCTGAATTTAATGGAAATAGTGTGTCTAATGTCTGGATGGGTGCAAACCTGAGCAGCAGTGATCACCACACTGTGTGTTTTGAAGTAAAAGCCAAGGCAGATTCCAATCACAGCAAACTCTGTCCTAGATTTCAAAAATGCTGACCTCAGTAAAATGGTAAAGTACCTGAAGGAGGAGCTGGCAGAGTGGGAGGAGATGAGAGAAGTGTAAGGGCAGAGTGCTAAACTGAAAGAGGCTATAAAAAAGGCAGTGGATCTATATGTAAGGAAAGTAAATAAAAACAAGAGGAAAAGGAAGCCTATATTGTTCTCAAAATAAGTGACTGGACAAATAAAGGCAAAAACCGCAGCTTACACAAAATTCAGATGATCAGGAAAAGAGGAACACAGAAAAGAATACTGGATAAAGCTGAAAGAGGCAGAGAGAGAAATCAGAATGGCAAAAGTAAATGCAGAAGAAAAGATGTCTAAAGATGTGAAGTAAGGAGACAAAACCTTTTTCAGATATATTATGGAGAGGGGGAAGCCTGGAGGTGGAATTGCAAGACTCAAAAATACTGAGGATAATTTCATGGAAAGTGACATGGCAAAAGCAAAAATTGTAAACTATACTTAGAAAAATCTTATAAAAGGACAATTGACAGAGATATAAATGGGAATGGAGTAGATATCGCACCATTCACTGAAGAAGATATTTTTGAACAGTTTGCAAAACTGAAAGTGTACAAGGCCATGAGACTAGATAGGATACATCCTAGGAAACTGAGAGAGCTCATAGAGATTCTGGCGGTACCTTTAAAGAATGTGCTTAATAGATCCTTGAAGACAAGCAATGTTCCATGGAATAAGAATATATGAACATAATATATGCCATAGTGGGTCAGACCAAGGGTTCATCAAGCACAGTATCCTGTTTCCAACAGTAGCCAATCAAGGTCATAAGTACCTGTCAGGTTTCAAACAAGGTACATTGATTCCATGTTGCTTATCCCAGGGTAAGCAGTGGATTTCCCTGGTCCTCTTTAGTAATGGTTTATGGAGTTTTCCTCTAGGAACTTGTCCAAACCTTTTTTAAACCCAGCTACACAAACAGCTAATACTACATACTCTGGTAATAAATTCCTGAGTTTAATTATGCATTGAGTAAAAAAAATATTTACTCTGATTAGTCTTAAATAGGCTACAGTGTAGCTTCAATGCGTGTCCCCTACTTTTTGAAGGAGTAACCATCTGATCTACATTTACCTGTTGTACCATTTATTGTTTCATAGATCTCTATTATATCATCCCTTAGCTGTCTGTTTTCCAAGTTGAAGACCCTAGCCTTTTAAGCCTTTCTTGTAGAGGTATCCTTCCATCCTCTTTTTGCCATTTTGGTGGCTCTTCTCTGTACCTTTTCTAATCTTCTATATCCTTTTTAAAATATTGAGACCAGAATTGCACATCTACAAGCAAGTCATGTTAAAAGTATACACGTTCTTGTCACTTCATATACTTTTATGCAGTGCAATTTCCTAACAAAAAAAAGTGTCAGTTTGCAGGGTTCCAAAGCTGTTTGAAAACATTTGTGGAGAAAAAGTGCAACATATTTTCAGATATTTCACAAGATTCAGTACTCTCGCCCACCATCTTTAAAATTGCTATAGCCCTGCTTTATGCAGTACCAGAGTCTGCTGGTTTAAGATTCCATCTATCTATATTTCAATGACATTCAGATATTTTCAACACCCTGGAATGGATGACATGCAAGGTTTACATCAGTTGAATAGGAAGCCCCAATTTTTGGAGGATTGTCTGAAAAGCAATAGTTTACTTCTTAATGCTGCCAAGTGAAAGGTTATCAGGTTAGATAGGAAGAAATGGGGAGGACCATTAGAAAATGAAATTGAAGGGATTTGGGTCTCCTTTAGGGAGGTTTGCAGAAATCGTAATGTTTGGTTGGATTGAGATTTATTGTATGATGTACATGTGTCTAGGCTTGTACTACAGGTTGTTTTTGTCCACGTGTACTGTCCATCAGTTTAGAAGGTTTCTTATTACTGATGTACTAGAGGGTTTCTTACTACCGATGAACTGTGTATGATTGTCCATTCTCTGGCCTTTTTCAGATTAGACTTTGGAAATGCATTGTTTATAGGGCTGGCAAGGCAGACACTGTACCATTTGCAGATGTTGTAAAATTCTTCTGCTCATCTGATTTGTGAATTGGACAAGTGAGGGCATATCACCCTAGTTTGATGAATCTGCATTGGCCCTCTGTATAGTTTTAGTGCTAGTGTCTGATCTTGGTCTTGACCAATAAGGTCCACCATTGGATTGAACCCTGGTATTTGGTAGATCTATTAGTTGATTATCAATTGCAGGAAAAAATTGAGATCAGTATATAAGGAGCTGTTGTGGATTCCTGCAATAAGGGATTGGAAACTGCAGTGTACCAAAGTTATGGAATATGTTGCCAGAGAAGGTGCATATGGATCCTTGCTATTTGAGATTTTGTAAATGACTTAAGGTTTGGATAGAACCACCATTTTAGGCGTCTTTCTGGATAAAAAATTATTTTATAAAGAGATTTCTCGGGTAGCAACATCTTGTTTTTTTTTCTCTCTACAGTGTATTTGTGCCATAAAGATCTTCAAACACTAATTCATGCATTGATTTTGTCTAGATTTGATTATTGCAACAATCACTTAAAGGACTATAAATTATACAAAAGACTGCTATTAAATTACTTTACCATACTAGGAAATATGATAGGGTTTCATCCCTTCTTTTTGACCAGCATTGACTTTCCTATATCATACTGGCTGAAATTCAAAGTTCTTATATTACCCCATAGGGCTGTGTTTACTAAAGTGTGGTAAAGGTTACTGCGTGCTAAATCCTGTGCTAAGCAATTAGTGTGGGACTGTAGTAACTCTTAGCACATTCCAAAAATGTAGCTATGATTAAAATCTCACACTAACCGCTTAGTGCAGGATGAGATAGGGATTGAGCAGGTTTAGGGTGGAATGTATGCATTGACTACAATATCATGGATTGCACACTGTACTTGCCTTTTGCTAATTGTGCATGTTTCAGTTAGTGTGGGTGCATTTGCCGCTACCTCAGTGGGTGGCATTAAGTGTGGCTGCTGGTTTATTTATTTAACATTTTTTATATACCGTCTTTCTACAAATCAAGACGGTTTACATAGAACATTTCAAGGCATTGTATTTCAACTATTTACAAGGAACAAAGTAACAAGGATACATAAGTGAACAAAATGAACTAATTACAATGATCAATTTATTTATTTAACAGCTCTTATATACCGCACTATTTGACATCAGTGCGGTTTACATTAAACAAAATACACTCAGATTTAGAGAACTTGTGATCAACTATTTACATGTGTATGTGTATAGAGCTACAATTGTGTGTTTCAACTGTTTAAAAGGAACAAAGTAACAAGGATACATAAGTGAACAAAATGAACTAATTACAATGATCAATGATCAACTAATTACATGTGTATGAGTATAGAGCTACAATTGGTTGTATTATGGTTTAGCGCAGAAAAGTTCTCCAAACGATGTTAACTGTATGGGGGCATGCCTATAAAGCCCCAAAGGTTAAAATGGGTACACCATACCTCCTGCACTAACTTTCAACCCTTAGTGCATGCTTAGCTTCCAAAAATCAGTGCACTTAAGTAAACATACCCATGTAGAGAGTTGTATGAGGGTATTCCTGAGTATTTCACAAATTTTCTAATCCTGTATAAATCTTGATGATCTCTTCATTCGCAGTCTGATAATTTTTTGATCATTCTGCTCAGCACTAGCAAAGTTTGAAACAAGTCACTCTGTTTTTTTCTTTCTTGCTCACATACTTTGAAATAGCCTTTCCCATTATCTTAAATTGGAAACCAATTATTCTAAATTAAAATCTGGGTTAAAGGCCATTTTTTAATTGGCCTAACATAATTATTAATTATTGCACCATTGGAGCCTAGATTGTTTGGGTGATTCTTGGTTCCTCTGAGGTTTGAGTATTTCTGTTATGATATTTTGGTTGTTTTTAATACAATCTCTTATTTATTTGGTCCTGTTTTTATTTGTTGGTTAGTTTTATTGTAAACCATTCTGATGATTTTTTCGAAGGGCATTAAATACAGTCTATTAATAAACTCAAAATCATCAGGAATGAGTTATAAAAAATAGATTTACTTCCTTATCGTCCCTCCAGTCCAGTCCCACACCTCTGGGTAGTGCACCTCCTCCAGCAGCTTGGAGACTGAGCGTGTCATCTTTTTGATGACACTAGTGTACATATGCAGCTGGCACCGCCCACCAGCTCCTGTAAGTTCAGTCTCCAAGCAGCTGGAGGAGGTTGTGAGCCAGGGTGCTGAACTCACTGAAGAGACAACTAAGGAGATGGCTTTAGTTAGAGTTTGCTTTTATTTCCCCTGTTAAAGTGCAGGTTTCTTTGTTTTTAAAGGCAGAAGTAAAAAAAAAAAAAATCAGAAGGAACAGAGAGAACCCGGGGGACAACAGGGCTGAGGGGAGGATATTCCTCCTTACCCCCTCTCCCCCTCTCCCCCCAGGATTTCGGGGGGGGGGGAGTTCTGTGGGGGCCTTCCTCAGTCTGGCTGCTCCTGAACCCATTATTGGGTGAGGAGCCGCTGCAGGGGCTGCAGTTGCTTGACAGGAGTGAAAGCTGGCAGCCCCGAGTCACCCCCCTCAGTGCTGAAGCCAGGAAGGAACGCTGAGCGCGAGGGGTAGAAAAGCCAGGTGACAAAGAGGTAAGAGTGGTGGGGGGGTAGGACAGCAGGAACCCCTAGCAACCGCCAGAACAAGAGGAGATAGAGAGCGGCCTTCAGCCACATGTTTGGGAGCCTGCAGCGATGTGGGAAACTCCCCCTGCTGCATTTAGGCGTGATTTCTTCTTATTGAGGCCCACATGTGTTTAACCCCCTGCTGTGTTTTAGGTGCTTGGGAGAGGCAGCCACCAGAGAAGAAAGCAGGACAGAGCAGCCTCTTCCTAGGGAGCCATTTGCAGTTTCTTTTTCATTTCACTTTCAGTTAATTAGATTTTGGTTTGGTTTTATTTTATTTTAGTTCAAGTACTCTAGTGTTCTCTGCCTGAGCCTGTGGAGGTGCACTGTGCTGGGGATCCTTTTACCTTCCTGGGTACAGATTGAGGGCGTTCCTGGGGAGTGCCCCCAGCCCTTCCCACCATGCCGGCCAGACCGCAGTGCCTGGTATAGGATGGTATCAAGAGGCATGAACCCCACTTAATCCTTAAGCATTCTTTGTGTTATACAGCTCAAAACTGATTCAGTGCAAAATGACTTGATGCAGACATGTGGGAAAGGCCTAATCAGATAGGCCATTGTTGGTTGCTGGGAGGATTTTCAGAGGGCTGCTGTGCTTGGTCAGGTGATGTAAACTGGCAGTTGGTTGAAACATTGTTATTTTCTCCTGAGAGGGTTTAGATAAAAAGTCAGACAGAAATAGAGATAAGTGTAAAAAAAAAAAAGTGTTCCATATAGGTTTGTAGCAGCTACAGCTCTGGGGAAAACATGAAGTACCTGCATACAAGAAATGTATGTAATTTGAAAGATAGTCAGTGGATTGGACGCAAATGAAATCCTTCCATCTGTCTATGGTCGGTGAGTAACCTGACATGATCATCTCTTGACGCTTAGCCCAGATTATGTATCTATTAAATCTGTAATATTGCTTGTAAGGGAAGCTGTACTCCCTTATAGCCATTTGTAGTATTAGAAGAAAAGTGTAAACCTTACTCGGAGAAAGTGTCAGTTTGATTGGATCAGGGCAAGGTCCATTTCATATCTTTAAGATACAACACTGCAGCGCAATCTAAAAATTCTCAAGTCCCCAATGTGGTGTGGTCTCGGAGGCAGGCCACGTCCTGAATTGCACACAAGAGGCTGTCATGGGAGCAGGACCTGCAGGATGAGATAAGGCAGGAGAGTCCCTCCCGCTTGCAAGAGACCCTGAGGGTGGGGGACGCCATGTTACATTCAACAGATCCGGTCCCTGGTCTCTGCATGATGCTTGGACCATCCACCCCTTGAGCAGTAGGGCTCCTGGGGGAGTTCTCCACAGAGGTTTTCTTTTGCAGAAAGTGTTTTGCCTACCAATTGGCTCCTAAGCCCCAGAACACAGGGCTAAGAGGATGCCAGGTGCAAAAGAGCATGAATCAGGAGCAGTGGCGTCTAATTGGGCTAGAGGCTTAGAGGCGTGGCAGCATTTGCCGTTGTCGGAGGGACTGGATGGGGAAGACCTTGACACTGAGCTGGATCTACAGGAGGAGTTGGAAGAAGGAGAGAGCCTAGAACAGAAGGATCAGGCCCTGATTGTTCAGGATTTCCGCCGGAAGGAGCTACCAGTGCTCATCTTTATCCTTTTGTTTATATTTATGCAATTTCTTGATATACTGCCCAGGCTGAAGGCCATTAGGGTGATTTACAATCACTATAAGCGGGTACTGATACAATTCCTCGTCCCAAAAGGCTCACTTTCTGTGTGTACCTTGGAGACCCTCAAGGCCCTGAATATGCCTGCAACCTCCCGGCAGAGGAAGAGGCGCTGTAGGATCCGCTGTTTCAGGTGGTACAGAAATCGCAGAAAGTCTTACCAGTACATGGAGTAGTAGGACAGATGATCCAGGATGAGTAGGATCTGCTGGAGGTTGGCCTTATAGGGGTGCAATCCATGATGCGCCTATACCCGCTGCCAGAGCAAGAACGAGCTCCTTTGATCACCCAAAGTGGACGCAGCGGTGTTGGCAGCAATCGAAGAGACCTTGACTTGTCTCCTACAGCTGAGAGCCGTGGAACTGATTCCGCGAGACCATTATGTCTGCGGTCGATGCTTCATGTATTTCGTGGTGCCCAAATGGAAGGTTCCTTTTGCCTAATTCTCGACTTCGAGGGCATGAGCTACGGTCTCCGGGTACCGTATTTTCACAGTAATAATGGCTGTAGGAAGCGGAGATTTTGGGCGACTCTTGATCTCGCAGAGGCGTATCTTCACATTCCCATCCATCCAGAATATCGGCAGTTTCTCCGCTTTGCGGTGCCAAGGGGCCATTTCGAGTTTCGAGCATTGCCCTTCGGTCTGGCGACCACCCCCCATTCCTTCACCAAGGTCATGGTGGTTTTGGCGGCAGCTCTCCACAAGGAAGGGGTTCTCGTCCACCTGTACCTAGACAATTGGCTGGTCCAGGCAAAGTCCAGGGACGATAGCGAAAAGAGCAACAGCGTAGGTGGGAAAGTTCCTTCAAAGTCTCGGTTGGGGTCAACCTGGCCAAGAGTCAGTTACGGCTGGCCCAGGAGCTAGAGAACGTGCTTTGATACCTGCATGGGCAGGAATTTCCTGCCAGTTCAGCGGGCGCAGGAGCTACGACAGTAGATACAGCAGGTCCTGAAGATTGCAAGACTATAAGAGTGGTGGCATCTGCAGGTTCTGGGGACCATGGCGACCACTCCCAAGCTGGTCCCATGGGCAAGGGCCACATGCTACCGCTGCAGAGGGCTCTGCTCAGTTGATGGTCCTATCAGAGTCAACCCCTGTCCCAAGTACTCCCCTGCCTGCGGAGTGCCAGGAGAGCCCTCAGTTGATGACTGCATGTGGGGAGCCTGGAAGGAGTCCCCGGTATGGATTCCTCTGATGACCGATGCCAGCCTGTCAGGTTGGAGAGCCCATTGCGAAGGATGCTTTGTTCAGGGACAAGAGTCCACAGGAGGCCCTGTGGTCGATCAACAGGCTCGAGATGCGAGCGGTAACCTTGGTGCTAGAAGGTTTCGAGCCATGGTTTCAGGGGAATGTTGTCCAAGTCCTCTCGGACAATGTGACCACGGTGGCTTACATCAACCGGCAAGGAGGCACAGGCAGTGCAGCCCTGGAGGAGGAGGTCGAAAAGCTGTTTGGATGGGTAGCGATTCACCTCCAGGTGTTATCGGTGGCGCACGTAGCAGGAATTGACAGTGTGACGTCAGCCTACCTCAGCCAAGTGCGCATGGACCCCAGAGAGTGGCAGCTCAATCAGGAGGTGTTAGAGCAGGTGATCCGCCGATGGGGCACACCGTTCATAGACCTAATGGCAATGTTTGAGTTGGCCAAGGCCTGCCGGTTTTTCAGCAGAAGAAGAGAGGAAGTCTAAGGGCCTGGATGCTCTAATTCAGCAGTGGCTCGAAGAGGGTCTTCTCTGTTTTTCCCCTTAGGCGCTCATAGGCCAGTTAGTGCAATGGCTAGAGGTGCACCGGAGATTTGTAATTTTGGTGGCACCAGATTGGCCAAGGTGCCAGTGGTATTATGACCTGATTCGGATACTGGCGGATTGACTGTGGTGGGTTCCAGTTGGAAGGACCTCTTGATACAGGAGCCGCTTCGTTTGCCCCAGGTGGATCAATTATTGCTTACGGTATGGCTCTTGAAAGGGCGAAGTTGAAGAAGAAAGGATAGTCAGGCTCAGAGATAACGACCTTCCTACAGACTCAGAGGTGGCCTATGAACCTGGTGTGCATCTGCATAGGGCGCATCTTTGAATCATGGTGCGGAGAGATGCTGGCGTGCCCTTCCACTGCCTCCATTCCGGACATCTTGGCGTCCTTGCAATCTGGTTTTGATAAGGGTCCAGCTGCCAGTTCCTTGATGGTGCAACTGGAGGCGATTTCCAGTTATCATGGGAAAGTCCACAGGGTGGCATTGGATGCATACCCAGATGGGCTGAGCTTTCTAGGGGCGGTGACCCACCTCTGTCTGCCAAAGAGGGCAGTGGTACCACCTTGGAATCTCAACCTGGTGCTGACGGTGCTGTCTGGGGAACCCTTTGAGCCATAGAATCAAGCTTTCCTGAGGGATTTGACTCTGAAAATGGTATTCCTGTGGCGATTTGCTTGGCACGCAGGATTTCGGAGCTTCAGACCCTGTCATGACAGGAGCCATTCCTTTCCTTCTCCAAGGAGAAAATGGTCCTGCGCCCAGTACCTTCATTGTTGCCCAAGGTGGTGTGAGCATTTCATGTAAATCAGGCCGTTTCCTTACCGGCTCTGGCGAGCTCGGATGTGGGCGAGAGCGGATATGGGCTCTGCCACTCCACAGCTGTGCCACTTGGATGCGAAGGTATGTGAAAAGGGCTGCGTCCTTTTGGAGTTCGGACTGTCTGTAGATTCTGTTTGGCGGGTTGCGCAAAAGTGAGGCGCAGCTAAGCCTCCATTTCCAGATGGGTCAGTGGGGCAATCACGCTAGCATACATCTTGAAGGGTAGAGCAGTGCCGGTGGGGTTGCAGACGCATTTCACGAGGGCTCAGGCAGCCTCGTGAGCAGAGTATAATTTAGTTCTACCGGTGGAGATCTGTAGGGTGGCATACTTTATCTGAACATTTTTGCCTGGTTGTCTAGGCGGCAGGGGACGCTTGTTTCAGATCGGTAGTGCTTCAGGCTGGTTGTGCAGGTCCCTCCCGTTAGTTTAACTGCTCTGATACATCCTGAGGTGTGGGACTGGACTGGAGGGACAATAAGGAAAGAGAAATTAGACTTACCTGCTAATTGTTGTTCCTTGAGGAACTCCAGTCCAGTCCCAGAACCCTCCCTGAGTGCTTTCTGTGATAATCTATGCACACCCTTGTCCTGAGGCTGGTTCCCTTGGTGGAGGAAGTAGTGTCGTCACCCTAGCCCAGGCCAAAGGCCTAAAGGTGCAGGGCTGCCAATGTTAGTCCTTAAATAAAGAATTATACTATTCTTGTCCACAACTTGGACTTCTGGGACTTGCAGTTGTTTTTCCTTATCTAAAGACAGTAGTGTGAAACCGATGGCTTTTAAAGGCAAACAAGAAATTTATTTATCTTCCCCAAAGCATTAAGGCTCAACACAAACGTTAGGATTCTTCTCCAAGCAATAACATCAGGAAATTATACACAAACTAGAACTGAAACTGCTTCATAAGCCTTTTAACATGTGTAGCTGTTTTCATGAAGCGTTCAGCAAGCAAAATATGGCTTCTTCCTTCAAGCAAAGCAAAAATGTCCATTTTTATCTTCTGCTTCTTTAGTAATTCAAACACAAGTCATGCATGTATTCTTTTCATTAGAAGCAGTTCCTAGCATTAACACAGATAGGTTAACTCAGCCTGTTTCTTCAGTGCTTTCTTGGTTAAAGACTTTTTATCAGAAAGCTTTCAATCTGCTCTCTGGCATAATGAACAGTCCATTGCTAATTCCTCAGTTATAGAATCCTGCTCAGGACAGTCTACCTGCATCTCCTCCTGCTCTTCAGCATGTATGTCTGACCCTGAGCTTTCAGGAACTGTTTCTGGCTTAATGCTCTGTAAGAGCTCCTGGACTTCTCTCCAGAGGTGCTCTCCACAATAAAGAACGTTTGTACCTGGAATGTGAGGATTCCTTCTCTGGATCAACTGCCTCAGTTCTTCTAACTTGTTCAGCCCTGGTTCTTTCCAACAAGCTGGGTTCTGGTCACTTCTAGCTGAGAGTTTGTCCACCTACCTTTTGGCAGCCTGAACTCTTTGAGCTGGTCCACGTACCGTTTGAACTGCAGCCTGACCCTCGTCAGCAATTCTCCTAGCCATACCTCGGCTGGCTTGAGGACTAACAGCCCTCCTCCTGTAAGCTTGGCTTTCTTTATGGCTGCTACTTTCACTGCTGAGCTTCTCACCAAAATCTTTACCGTTCTCCTCCCTGGTGATATCCTTCCTACTTCCCGGTGCTGGCCCTCTTTCTTTTTCTCCCCTGGGTTTATAAGGCTGTTTCCTAACTAGCGTACACTGCTTCCTACTCAGGTGTTTTTCATTACTCCCCAAGCCTGCACTTAGGTTAGCAGAGCTTGGGTGTGGCCTGACTTCAGTGACTGCATGTTTTCTTCCTTTACCTGCACTCTGAAAGCTGTGAATTCCCTGCCTGTCTCTCTCCTTAAAGGTATATTTACAATTTTCCTCTATTTTCATGGGCTCAACAGAGCTCTCCTCATCACACATCCCCCCCCCCTTAAGATATTACGGGCTGGCGCTATATTACCCGCACAGCTCGTAATTCTAGATAGGGCGTCTGCATTTTGGTGCAGTTTCCCTGCTCTATGTTCAATACGAAAGTCAAAGGTCTGTAATGCCATGTACCAGCGGGTTAAACGGGTGTTGTGATTTTTCATCTGGTTTAGCCATTTCAGGGGCGCATGGTCGGTAACCAACAGGAATCTCCGTCCTGTAAGATAAGATAGAACTTGAGAGCCTCCATCACCCATTTGATCGCTAAACACTCTCTTTCTATGGTGGAATATTTCCTTTCTGCTGGGGATAATTTCCGACTAAGAAACATAATCGGATGTTCCGTGCCCTCACCGCACCCAAACCTGTCTCAGAAGCGTCCGTCTGTACGATGAACGGTTGTCCAAAATCTACGCCTCGTAACACAGGCGCACTACAGAGCTTTTCTTTTAACAAAGTGAAAGCCTCGTCAGCTGCAATGGTCCACGTCAATTGATTTGGAGCATTCTTTTTCAACATGTCGGTCAGTAATGCACTCTCTTCTGCAAAATGCGGAATGAAGCGCCGATAATATCCTGTCTTAGGATGTGACTCCCGGGTTAAGGGAATTTGCCAATAACCCTTGGTCATGTCCAGTGTAGTAAGGAATTTGGCTTGCCCCAACTGATCCAATAGTTCTTCTATACGTGGCATCGGATCAGCATCGAACCTCGAGATGGCGTTGACTTGCCGAAAGTCTATGCAGAACCTTAGTGTCCCATCAGGCTTTGGCACCAGCATGATGGGGCTGTTCCAGGGGCTTTTAGATTCTTCAATGATCCCCATTTCAAGCATCTCTCTTACTTGGTTCACCACCTCCTGTTTCTTGGCTTCAGGGAGCCTGTAAGGTCTTTGCCTCACTACCTCACCAGGTGGGGTTATTATCTCATGGGCTACTAGCTTAGTTTCCCCGGGAACTAGTGTTAGGACATCTGTGAACCTTCCCAATACTCGAGCTAACTCTTGCCTTTGTAACCAAGAAAGTTCTTTGCCCACTCCAGGCTCGGGGTTTGTTTTGCAATCTGATAATTGCGGACCCAAATCTTCCTCTACCTTCTCTTCGAAGGTAGCGGCCAATCCTTTTACGTCTGCACGCCCGGTAGATCCAAACCCCCTGGTTCCTTGGGTTGTAGAGGACATCATGGGAACTTCTTCAAGCAGAGGAAAACCCACCCTCTCACAGATAAGTTGAGCTATTCGGTCACCCACGTTTACCTTGAAGTCTTCTTTCCCGAAATTGAAGAGTAACACTTTGACCGCTCCTCTATAGTCCAGGTCAATGACACCTGCTCCTACATCTAGAATTCCCTGCCTGTCTCTCTCCTTAAAGGTATATTTACCATTTTCCTCTATTTCCATGGGCTCAGCAGAGCTCGCCTCATCACAGTAGCCAGGGGGAGCCGGGGAGGGGTGTGTTTGGGGGAAGGGCGGACCATAAGAGCTGTTGGTTGCTCGCTTTCCGCTGGTCGGAGCTGCTCAAGCCTCAACAGGTAGCCCTTCCTAGAGGGGGGGACGGGGTATCCTTTCCGGAGGATGGAGGCGCTACTAGTTTATTTAGACATAGAAGTGTTTGCTGCATGTTTAACTACTTATTTGTTGCTCCTCTGAGTCTGATTTGTCAATAGGTACTGGGGCTGGTAGGCGGTGGGCAGTGCCAGCTGCATATGTACACTAGTGTCATCAAAAAGATAACACGCTCAGTCTCCAAGCTGCTGGAGGAGGTGCACTACTCAGAGGTGCGGGACTGGACTGGAGTGACTCAAGGAACAACAATTAGCAGGTAAGTCTAATTTCTCTTTTTTTGGTCTATGCCTGATATTTAGGACCTGGACTGACCACTTTTGGAGGCAGGATGTGGGATTCAGTAGATCTTGGCCTGACTCAGCATAGCTTATCTTATGTTTTTATGTTAAAAGTTAGTCACTCTTTCTCCTTCACCTCCTCTATGCATAGCTTTGAGATTCCAGAAACCTACTGGAAATGCTACAGTGAATTCTTCTATTAAGAATAAAATAGTTCACTCCCTTCGTTCCCTGGAACTAAGAACTTGTAGGCTTCAGGGAAGAGAGTTCCTGCTTTTCCCTCTTCCCTCTTCCCTCAAGGCTCTCTCCTGGGAATCTTTCTCAAACATATGCATAGATAAGCCTTCTATGTGAGGATGTAAGGCTTAAAAATGGGTGGGCTCTGCAGTGTTGCATCAGCAATGACCAGACTAGATAGACCCTGTAATCCTTAGCTATTTGCATTTTCTTTGTTCCTATGTAAGGAGAAGCAGACGTCAGCTGAAGTTGTTTATTTTTCCATGTGTGTATCCCATAGTTAACAGGGCCTTAGAGGTAGGAGACAAAAAGGAAGTGGAACTGTGGAGCTGGGGGAGGGGCCAAGTGGGCCATGTCAGGAGCAACCTGAGAAGATGGGCTGGATTAGGGAGTAGAGTGACCTTGAAAGGTGGGACTGGAGCAGAACACCCCTACTGCTTTGTAGTCTGAAAAAAAGTGGGAGAACCACACTCCAGGACATTGTTTCAGAAATTAAGCCCTGCCTAGAGGTCACATCCAATTTGACCTTACAGAAAATGTCTGTAGGCCCTTAATTTGTGAAAGATTGATAATTGTTGTCATTCAAGGAAGGATACCATAGTTATATAGATGAGACCAGGTTTGGTGTTCAGTTTTGATTATTATTAGATTTTCATAACAGGTTGTTATGCTTTGTGAAGTGGAGGAGTAGCCTAGTGGTCAGAGCACTGGCTTGGTAACCAAGAGACCAGAGTTTGATTCCTACTGGCACTGCTTGTGATCTCTCCACCCATGGCATCTGGTCTCCACAGGAGACTTCTCTGCATATCAATCTCTTGGAACTCAGAGCAATATTCTTAGCTCTCAGAGTGTTCCATTCCCTGCTCAGCTACAGGACAGTCCTCATCCATATGGACAACCAAGTAGCCATGTTCTATGTAAACAAGCAGGGCGGGACTGACTCTCTGTCGCTTTGTAACGAAGCTTTGCGACTGTGGGCCTTCACCAGAGAGCATCACATCCATCTTCTGGCAGTATATCTTCCAGGTGTTCAAAACTCTTGGGCGGACAGACTCAGTCGAGTTCTGCTTCCACACGAGTGGTCCCTCCACATGGACCAGGTAGCCAGGATTTTTCGAATTTTCGGAACCCCGAACATAGACCTCTTTGCAACTCCGTGGAATGCCAAACTTCCCCGGTTCTGTTCCAGAATTCCGTGTCAGGGAGTTCAGGCCAAGGATGCCTTCCTCCTTCACTGGGGTCAAGACTTCCTTTATGCCTTTCCACCAATTCCCCTAATTCCCAAAACACTATTCAAGCTTCAGAGAGATCGAGGGACCATGATCCTCATAGCACCACATTGACCACGCCAAGTGTGGTACCCTCTACTCCTGCATCTCTCTCAAGCTCCTTCCCTGGACTTGGGATCTGCACCAGACCTTCTGTCCCAGGAAGAGGGAACCTTATGGCACCCAAACCCCCAGTCGCTCCATCTCAGGGCTTGGTTGCTGAGGGCCTAGACCTTCAAGATTTTCATCTCTCTCAGCAAGTCAGAGATGTTATTCATGCCTCTAGAAAGCCTTCTACTAGACATTCCTATGCTTTCAAATTGAAAAGGTTTACCATTTGGTGTTCAGAGAAGGGTCTAAACCCTCTTGCAATACCTCTGAATTCTCTACTAGAGTATCTCCTGCATCTTTCCCATGCAGGTCTGAAAACGAATTCAGTAAGAGTCCATTTGAGTGCTATTGCAGCGTCCCTCAAGCTTCTCAATGGACAACCTATTTCCTCTCATCCTCTTATAGCAAGATTCATGAGAGGCCTTCTTTTAACTAAACCTCCCATTAGACCACCTCCAGTGGCATGGGACTTAAACCTGGTTCTTGGCCAGCTTATGAAGCCACCCTTTGAACCTTTAGCCACCACCTCCTTGAAATTTCTTTCTTGGAAAGTTGTTTTTCTCATTGCAGTCACCTCAGCATGCCGCATCAGTGAGTTGCAAGCTTTGGTGGCTAATCCACTTTATACAAGGTTCCATCATGATAAGGTTGTCCTCAGGACCAATCCACACTTTATGCCTAAAGTGGTCTCGCCTTTTCATCTGAACCAAGAGGTATATTTACCTGTCTTTTTTCCAGGACCTCATGCATCAAGTGCAGAGAGGAATCTTCATACCTTGGATTGTAAGAGAGCTCTCGCTTTTTATTTAAAAAGAACACAGCAACATAGGAAGTCTTCTCAACTCTTTGTTGCTTTTGATCCTTCTCATTTAGGACTTCCAGTCTCTAAGAGAACACTGTCCAACTGGATTGCTCAGTGTATTTCTTTCGCCTACCAGAGTAGGAACATTTCTCTGGAGGGCCATGTCACAGCTCACAATGTGAGAGCCATGGCAGCCTCAATGGCTCATCTAAACTCTGTGTCAATCGACGAAATCTGTCAAGCGGCCACCTGGGCCTCGGTTCATACCTTCACAGCCCATTACTGTTTGGACAAGGACTCCCACCGGGATGCCTTGTTTGGTCAGGCTGTTCTCAAACACCTGTTCCATTCCTAATCAACTCCTACCCACCTACCCTGGTCGGATGCCAGAGATCCATGGGAGGAGGTAGAGTCCTTTTCAAGGACACACAACCTGGGGTTTCTCCCTGGCATCTACAGCTAGGGAGTCCCCATATGTGAAGACTCATTCCTGCTTGTTCCTGGAGACAGCACAGTTACTTACCTGTAACAGGTGATCTCTGGGAACAGCAGGAATAAGTCTTCACAACCCACCCACCTCCCAAAGGAGTTGTATCTCTCTATCTATCTTTCCTTTCCTCTCTCTCTCTTTGTCTCAGCTTTAAAATTCGAATTGGAGAGAGGCGGTTGGGAAAGGCGGGAAGGCAGCATGCAGGCGCTGTGGGATGCTCCCAAAAGCTTTCTTACTGGACGCTGGGGAGCGTTCCCGTGCAGGCTCCGTCGGTACCGACGATACCCATATGTGAAGACTTATTCCTGCTGTTCCCAGAGATCACCTGTTACAAGTAAGTAACTGTGCTAATTGTGGAGACTGCACCATCAAAAGGTTATCACAGGTTGGAATTGGTGCAGAGGTGTGGCATCACCCTGGTGTGACAGGAAGTGATCCTATAGCTAGGATCTGTCCTCCAGGTGATGTAAAACCCTCTCACAAATAGGAGCTTTCTCCAGAGCCATGTGCCCACGAGGGAAGGATTAGGACAGCCATTGTAGTTGCTGATTTGATCAGACTGATAGCTGGGTGGCTGGTGGATGTGAGGATTGCCTGTTAACATGCTTGTCTGGTGCAAAGGTAGCGGACCTCACACACCTCCTAGACAAGGTTAGTGCTGGGGAGGAGTCTGCTGTCTTAGTACATGTTGGTACCAATGACATAGGAAAGTGTGGTAGAGAGGTTCTGGAGGCCAAATTTAGGCTTTTAGGTAGTAATTTGAAATCCAGAATGTCCAGGGTAGCATTCTCCGAAATGCTTCCCGTTGCAAATGCAGGGCCCAAAAGGCTGGCAGAGCTCCGGAGTCTTAATGCGTGGATGAAACGATGGTGCAAGGAAGAGGGTTTTGGATTTGTTAGGAACTGTGCAATATTCTGGGGAAAGGATGGGCTTTTCCGAAGGGATGGGCACCACCTTAACTGGAATGGAACCAGGCTGCTGGCATTAACCTTTAAAAAGGAGATGGAGCAGCTTTTAAACTATATAAATAGGGGAAAGCTGACAGTTGCCCAAGAGCGCATGGTTCAGAACAATGTATCCTTGAAAGATACTAACAAAAGATTGAAGTTAGGGCATATCAACAGAGAACTTCCAATAAAGACAAAAGTAACTCAAATATCCTTAAGTACAGAGCAGACAGAGCTTAAAGATTCCAAATTACTCATGCCTACCGATAACCGGATTAATATGAATAAAATACAGCCTCTCATCTCTTATCTCTCCTTACAGCCCCTCTCGGGAACTCCGCTCTTCTAACAAACTACTTCTGTCTATGCCCTTCACTCCTACTGCTAACTCCAGACTTCGCTCCTTTCACCTTGCTGAACCTTACGCCTGAAACAAACTACCGGTGTGTGTACGCCAGGCACCCTCTCTAGCCCTCTTTAAATCCAGGTTGAAAACTCACCTCTTCACTGTTGCTTTCAGATCTTGACTTCTGTGTCGTGACTAGATTGTAAGTGCTGTGTTTTAGTCTTGACTAGATTGTTAGCTCTGTGTTTGTCTTGACTAGATTGTAAGCTCTGACGAGCAGGGACTGTCTCTTACATGTCTGTACAGCGCTGCATACAACTGGTAGTGCTATATAAATGCTCAATAGTAGTAGTAGTAGTAGCCTCTAAAATGCTTGTATGCAAATGCTAGAAGCCTAAAAAATAAGATGGGAGACGTTAGATATGATTGGTATCTCAGAGACATTGTGGAAGGAGGACGACCAATGGAACACTGTGATTCCTGGTTACAAACTATATTGTAATGATAAAGCAGATCAAATTGGTGAAGGGGTTGCACTCTGTGTTAGAGAGGGCATTGAATCTCAAAGGATTAAAGTTTTGCAGGAAACAGAATACACTGTAGAATCTCTATGGATTGAAATTCCATGTAAAAAGGGGAAGGTGATAGCAGTGGGGATGTACTGGTCAGAATGAACAAATGGATAATGAAATTCTCAAAGAAATCAGGGAAGCTAACAAAAGTTACAGCACAGTAATAATAATGGGTGATTTCAATTACCCTGGTATCAATTTGATCAGTGTCACAGCAGGACATGCTAGGGAGATAAAGTCTTTAGGTGAAATAAATGACTGCTTCTTGGAGCAGCTGGTTCATGAACCAACAAGAGGGGAAGCCATTTTGGGCCTAGTCCATAGTGGAACACAAGATCTGGTGCGAGAGATAAGCGTATTGGGGCCACTTGGTAATAGTGATCATAGCATGATCGTATTTGATTTAATAAATGGAGGAAGGAAAGCAGGAAATCCACAGTACTACCTTTTAACTTTCAAAGGGTGACTATGACAAAATGAGGAAAATAGTTAAGAAAAAAACTAAAAGGAGCAATTGCAAAGGTTAAAGATTTACATCAAGCATGGGTGTTGTTTAAGAATACTATCTTGGAAGCCCAGACCAGCTGTATTCCATGCTTTAAGAAAAGTGAAAGTTCAAAAAACTGCCTGCATGGCTTAAAGATGAGGTCAGAGAGACTGTTACAAAAAAAACTCTTTCAGGAAATGGAAAAAGGAGCCAAATGGCAAAAATTGCAAACATAAGCACTGGTAAGTTAGATGCAAAGCATTGATAAGGCAGGCAAAGATAGAATTTGAGAAGAAGCTTGCTGTGGAAGCAAAAAAGCATAATAAAGACTTTTTCAAGTACATTCGTAGCAAAAAACCTGTGGGAGAGTCAGTTGAACTATTAGATGATAGAGAGGTAAAAGGGGACAAGGCTATAGCGGAGAGACTGAATGTATTCTTTGCTTCAGTCTTTACTGAGGAAAATGAAGGGATGTTACCCATGACTGAAATGGAATTTAAAGGTGATGCCGCAGAAGAAAGAAATATCGATACACTGGGAAGATGTGTTACAACTATTTGATAAACTGAAGAGTAGAAAATCACCTGGACCGGATGATATACATCCAAGAGTGTTGAAAGAACTGAAATATGAGATTGTAGATCTACTATGTGAATAACTATAGATAGTTACCCATGTTCTCCCAAGTTTCAACTCCTGTTAAATGTAAAATATACTACAGTTACCCTGTATGTATAAGTTTGTTCATTGTACACCGCGCTGATGGTAAGAGCACGGTATAAAAGAAATGTTAAATAAATATATAAATAATAAATACTATTAGTAACCTGTGAACTATCATTAAAATCATATGTAATACCTGAAGATTGGAGACTGGCCAATGTAATGACAATTTTTAAAAAGGGTTCCAAGCATGATGTCAGTACCAGGAAAGATGGTAGAAACCATTATAAAGAACAAAATTACTGAATATATAGATAGTCATGTCTTAATGGGAGACGGCCAACATGGCTTTAGCCAAGGAAGGTCTTGTCTTACTAATTTGTTTTTTTTTTTTGAAGGTGTGAATAAACAGGTAGACAAAAGGTTTGTCGGTCGATCTCGGGTATCTGGATTTTCAGAAAGCCTTTGACAAGGTCTCACTTTGATTGAAGGATAAGGTGGTATATAAAACTGATTAAATAAATAAATAAGAGACGCCTGGCATAATTACAAAGTAATGAGATAGGAGGCAGTGTGCCTTTGTTGATCAGGAATTGGTTAAAAGATAGAAAGCAGATGGTAGGGCTAAATGGCCAATTTTTCCAATGGAGAAAGGTGAATAGTGGAGTACCCCAGGGATCTGTGCTGGGTCCGCTGCTTTTTAACATATTCGTAAATGACCTGGAAATGGGAATAACAAGTAAGGTAATCATATTTGCAGATGACACAAAATAATTCAAAGTTGTTAAAACCCAAGAGGATTGTGAAAAATTGCAAGAGGACCTTGATAAATTGGAAGACTGGACATTCAAATGGCAGATGAAATTTAATGTGTACAAGTGCAAAGTTATGCACCTAGGAAAGAAGAACCCAAACTATGGTTACAGGACGCAAGGTTCCACAGTTGGAACTACCAGGCTATCTGTTCTTGGTAAGGAGGCAAAAAGACTGCATTGCATAAACAACTTTAATACATGACTCCAAACCTGGTGCAAACAAGGATTTAGATATATAGGCGACTGGGGAAACAGATGGATCAACAAGAGACTATACTGTGCTGATGGACTATATCTCTCCATCGCTGTGAAAAGGATCCTAAGTGAAAAATTCAGCCAGTATGTGGACAGGCATTTAAACTAGGGAAAGGGTGTGACGGATGGAGAAGGACAAGTTCAGGACGTCACTTCCAGCAAAAGCATAATAACATTGGAAACAGTCACACTTTTGAACCACACATCAATAGCAAGTGGACAGAGACGTATAGACCAACATCCATGCAAAATGCAGCCAAGTCAGTCAACAAATGCTGGAAAGCAATGAGCACAAATGCTCAAAGCTTAGTCAACAAAGTTCCTGACCTGGAAGCGCTAATGTTGGACTTGGATATTGTGGCCATTATAGAAACATGGTTTAATTAGTTGCATGAATGGGATATAGCCATAGCTGGCTATAATCTATTTAGAAGAGATAGAGAGGATAGAAAATGAGGAGTAGTAGCCCTATATGTCAAAAGCAATATTAAAGCTGCTGAAATGTAGGGGATATGGGGAAAAAAAGAAGCACTGTGGATGGTGTTGGAAAGAGGAGATGGCACTGTCATCCATACTGGTGTAGTCTGCAGGCCTCTAACTCAAACCGAAGAAATGGATAGCAAATTGGTTATTGATATTGCAAAGATAGCCATGAAGGGAGAAGTGATCATATTGGGTGACTTTAATCTACCTGATGTGGATTGGAGTATTCCTTCTGCAAATCTGGAAAGAAGTAAAAATATTGTGGATGCCTTCCAAGATGCATTACTTAGACAAATGGTGATGGAACTGACTAGGGAAAACTTGATGCTGGATTTAGTGCTCACCAACAGAGATAGTTTATTGAATATCTGGGTGGGTGCCCATGTGAGCAGCAGCAATCATCACACAGTGTGGTTTGAAATAAAAACCAAGGCAGAGTCCCCTCACAGCAAGCTCAAAGTCCTAGGTTTCAAAAACACTTACTTCAGTAAAACGGCCAAGTACCTGAAAGAGGAGTTGGCAGGGTGGGAGGGGATAAGGGAACTGGAATTGCAATGGGCTAAACTAAAGAAGGCAATAAAAGGAGCAACAGATACATATGTAAGGAAAGTAAATAAAAACAAGAGGAAAAAGAAACCTATTTGGTTCTCCAAAGATGTGGCTGCACATCTTAACCACTAATTTAACCCAGTTACCTAAACCATCTTCCTATCCCCTTCTCCGTACCACATATCTCACCCCACCCGCAATATTTTATTATGACTGCGAGGTCCCAACCTCTGAATATAAGGATCCCATATCAGCAAAAAGGTGGACCAGCGACGGACAATACCCCGAACTCCTCACCTCTCTGAAAGCATCAACTAATGAAAGCTATTGCACCATTCCCAAAAGGTAGGGAGACTTGTTCTCTCCATCTATGGAGTATCGGACCTTTACCCACCAGATATGCCTTTCGCACCAATAAATACTCCCACCTCCCCTTCGGGTAAATTGGTCCTAACCAATCCAAGACAACAAAGGACCCTGTCCACCAAAGCTTTTGATTAAGCAGCCTACTCAGAAAGGTACTGATCCGTGCCCAATAAGGGCGGAGGCTTTTACAACCCCACCACATATGGCTCAAATTGACAAGAGGTTCAGCACATCTGGGGCAGCTCCCATCAAGCGTCATATGACTTTGCAGTGCTCTCCATGGGGAGAAGTGCGCCCTGGTTATACACTTAAATTGCACTTCCCTCCACCTCACACCTTCCACCAAATCTGTTATCCGCTTTAAGGCAGTCCTTACTGAACCTGGTGCCACCACTTGGCCTAGTTCAACTGCCCACGCTGTCTCCACCTCTGAATAGTCCGGCAATGGCCTATAGCAGTCCAACCTCTACCCTTCAACGCTGATATGGTAGGAGAAGTTTCTCCTCCTAAGGCAAAACATTCTAGGATCTGTGCCGATCTTTCTGCCTGTAACTCGGTCTCCGGAAGGGAGGCCACATAATGAGAGAGCTGAGCATACGCAAAATAATGACTTGGGCTCATATCGTATTCTCTACACAGAGAAGCAAACAATTTACATTTACCTGATACGTCCACCACATGTCCGATGTTCTGAATTCCACATGCACGCCATTCCCAAAATGTTGCTGTATCTGATCCTGGAGGGAAGTTAAGATTACCCTGTAAGGGCAGCCAACTTGAGACAGTCATTGATCTACCCCAATATACGTTCAATTGCCTCCAAGTATGCCTCACTGAGGTCAACATCACACTTCCATTCAGTCTTCCCGGTAAAAGCGAGTGATCTGAGTGAAGCATCGCCAACAATGTCTGAGGGGCTACAAAGGCTTCTTCCAAGGCCCTAGGTGTATAAACTTCCATACCACCTAACCAGTCGCCAATATGACACGCTTGGCATGCTAGTGCATATAACCCCAGATCTGGAACGCCCATCCCTCCAGCATTCCACCTCCCCTTCAAACAGTTCATTGGAATAAACGCTCTGGCTCCCTTCCATAGAAACCAACAGATTTCCTTTTCCAATCAGTATAAATCTCACCGTAGCAACCACACCGGGAGAGTCTGCATCCAGTATAAAATTTGAGGTAAGACCACCTTCTTCAATGCAGCCACTGCCCAGTAATGACAGTGGAAGGGGGCTCCATGCTCTCAGCTGTGTCTGTAAGCAGGATAGAACCCTTTCAAAATTCCGCTTATATAACTCCTGTGGCTTTCGCGTCAGCAAAATACCCAAATACACAAAGTTGTCCTCTGCCCATTTAAGTGGGAATGAACTTCCCCATGTCTCTTTTTTTTTTTTAAACTTTTATTTTCATTTTATAACAATAACAATACACACAGTAATAAAACAAGGATGATTGCATCAAAATAAAATGGAATAAACCGGAAAATAACCCCATCAACCCTCCCCCCCTATGCTTCTTCCCTAGATAATAAAAAAAAAAAAAGAAGAAAAAAGATATTAACCCAGGCATGGGGTCCATAGCAATTATGTTAGAACATAAACATAACAGTCATGATATACTATGGATCAAGAGAGAGATATAACTAGACAGTCAAGTGCGAGCATTTGGCCGACTGCACGAAATCTGTGAGTAATTTCCATTTAGATACCTGGTAGCGGGCCTGAAGGGAAGGGGTAGCCCTACGAGGAATTTGTTCAAACTTACTATATAGACAGACACAATTCCACCATTCTAGAGGACTCAGTGAAGAGCTATTTTTCCAATATTTCATGATTAACGATATGGCAATACCCATTAGAAAGTCAAGGAGGAAGTAAGCAGACTTCGGGAGAGAGGGGATGCCCGCTGCAGAACGGAGTCCCACTATTTTCCAGGAGAGTGGTTCAGTAAAGTGTAAGATAGATTGAATACGACCCCAGACCCGGCTCCAGTAGTGTTGTAGTGCGGGGCATTCGTACATGACATGAGTGAGGGTGCCTGTAGCTGCATGGCAAGTCCAACATTGATTACTCAGAGTGGAAGTCCATTTGGCCAGTCTATCAGGGGTATAGAAACAGCGATGGGCAAAGAAGAAAAGCGTCTGGGTTAAGGAAGCCGAGCGGGAAACACGAACCACTTTGCTCCAGAAGAGGTTCCAATGTTCAGGGGTTAGAGTTACACCCAATTCTCGCTCCCAAGTCTGCTGTGCAGAAGGGGGGACAGCATTCTGAGGAGCACAAAGAGTTTTATAAAAGGTGGAAGCAACACCGGACTGAGCCCCAATAAAGGAGACCACCTCAGTTATCCCTTGGTCATGAGGAGTTAGTGGGGGAAAAACCCCAGCACTCTTGAGACAGTGCTGCAACTGAAGCAGTTGAAAATAGTATTTAGAAGGAAGGCCAAACTCACAATGGAGCTCATTAATGGACTTCCAGCGAGCATTGTGAAACAGTTGATTGGGAGTCCAGAGGCCTCTGGAATACCAGGGACTCCAGGCCACCGGCTTATGTTGAATTTGGAATCGAGCATTATGCCAAATTGGAAGCCTATCTAGTGGGCAAGCTAGGGAATCTAGGGAGCTGATGAGAACATTGAAGGAGCGAAGTGTATCCAGGAGCATTGGTGGATAGTGGGCATCCAGTGGGAAAGTCATTCCAGGGAGATAGCGAAGTGGAATGGGCTTACAGAGGTCTTCTTCTATATCTAACCATATTGGTCTGGACGGGAAAGAAGCGTCCAACCAACGGGCACCCTGTTTGAGAAGAAAAGAGAGGTGATAGTTGAAAAAATCAGGAAATCTTATCCCACCATGTTCCTTATCTGACTGAAGTTTATGTTTCGCTATTCTAGGCGGTTTGTTCTGCCACAAAAATCTGATCAACAGGCCCTCGATATCTTTGTAGGTGTGTCGAGGGAGAAGGCACGGTAACATTTCTAAGACATAATTAACCTTGGGAACAATCATCATCTTTATGGTATCCATACGGCCCCACCACGTAAGAGTAAGTGGAGACCAACGTTGGGTGAGCTCACGGACCTTGGTGATTAAATTTTTGACATTAAAAGCGACGGTTTCCTCGAGAGGATAACAGTAATGTACCCCTAAATATTTTACCATACGGGGCTGCCATACAAAAGGAAAGGTTTGCAAGTCTGCTTGGTGAACCTGGTGGTTTAGGGGAAAGGCGACTGATTTGGTCCAATTAATTTTGTAACCTGAAAGTTGAGAATAGCGGTCAATTAGATCCAGAACAACAGATACGGAGTCTAAGGAAACAAAAAGCATAAGATCATCTGCATACGCTGAGACTTTTATATCCCGACGGGGAAAAGGAGCGCCGTGGATATGTGGAGACTGACGGATTAACAGGATTAGGGGTTCTAACGCAAGATCAAAAAGTAAGGGGGAAAGTGGGCACCCCTGACGGGTGCCTCTTTGCAGTAAAAATGGCTGGGACTTCAATGTGTTGGCACAGACACTAGCAGTTGGTTGAGAGTATAGCACTTGAAGGCAACGGAGAAAATTATCGCCGAAACCAAACCAACGGAGGGTCGCAAATAGGAATGGCCATTCTAGCCGGTCAAAGGCTTTTTCGGCATCTAGGGAAAGGCCAACCAATGGACGATCGTGGGAGGCCATATTAGTTAGTACATGACAAAGAGTCCTGGCATTATCAGCAGTTGATCTGCCGGGAATAAATCCACATTGATCTGGATGTATTAAAGTAGTCATTTTGTGAGAGAGCCGAGTAGAAAGAATAGTGGCGAAGATTTTATAATCTGCGTTAAGCAGGGAGATGGGTCGGTAATTGGCTGTCAGGTGTGGGTCTCTCCCCTCCTTCTCAAAGACCACTATGTTGGCCTCTGAAAAGGAACCAAGGGAGGATCCGTCGGCTACTAGGGTAGTAAAGTATTGCTGCAAAAACGGGGCCAGATCAGAGCTGAAAGTTTTGAAGAACTCAGCCGGAAGGCTGTCTGGACCCGCAGCACGGCCGGAAGCACATCTTTTAATTGCATCCTGTATTTCCACAAGAGTAAATGAATGATCAAGGGCCGTGCATTCCTCAGCCGAGAGAGTAGGACGCTGTACACCAGCTAACAAGCGGTCGAAATGTTCAGGAACAAACTCACATTCAGATTTATACAAGCTAGCATAAAAATCGCGAAAAAGCTCTAAAATCTCATGATCTTTTGTGACAAGGCCATTCCCAGATGGGCTTCGGAGAGCTGCTACCCGTTTGGCTTCTTTTTTCCCCTTCAAAGCATTAGCTAGTAGTTTACCAGCGCGATTATTTTCCCGGTAGTACAATCCCTGCTGGGATGCTATATTTCTAACAGCGGCATTATGCAAAATCTTGTTGTACTGAAAACGGAGACGTTGCAAACGAAGCAGAACACATGGGTCTGTTCGGGACGTAAGAATACGTTCACCAGCCTGTATCTGTTGTTCAAGGATCACCAATTGTTGCCTTCTTTGTTTCCCAAGACGGATTTGATAACTAGTCACCGTGGCTCGAATAGACGCCTTAAAACCCTCCCACCAGGCCCAGTTCGTTGTGTCAAGGGGAGAGTTAAAATGAAAGTAATCTTGTATGGCAGCCCGTATTACAGTTTGAAAATCCTGTTGGTCTAGGAGAGACCTATCAAAAGACCATGCTCGGGGACTTGCATTTTGCGCAGCAGTGTGTATCGTAAAAGATATGGCAGCATGGTCTGAAATGTGCAAGGGGTGAATCTTAGCCATACCAATCTGCGATACCAATGTTTTAGATAAAAGAAAAAAATCTATTCGGGATTGTGATTGGTGAGGAGCGGAGAAAAAGGTAAAATCCAAATCAGAAGGATTCAATAACCTCCATATGTCCACCAAAGCCAAATCAGCGATCATAGCTGTAAGTATGGAGAGACTCTTGGGTGGACCACAGGTTCTAGGCGGCTGCCGATCCACCAAAGGGTCGAGGACCTGATTAAAGTCTCCTCCCAGTATTAGTGGGGTATGAGCGGAGGCTTGCGCAGCTTGTGCAATTTTAGCAAAAAAACCAGGATTGTCAACATTTGGAGCATAAATACAAATACACGTGAATTCTAGATCCCCCACTTTGAGATGAGCGCGAGCCCATCTACCCTCATTATCTGAGCTAATATCTAGCACGGTGGCCTGCAGGGATTTCTTAACAAGTATGGCAACACCACAGCGTTTAGCAACAGCGGGAGAATACGCCACAACAGCATAAGGCGTGACATTAAGCTTTAGTGTTTCTTTAGCATTTAAATGCGTTTCTTGAAGCAGTACTAAATCAGCATGCTCAGTATTCAAATAGCTAAGAATTTTCTTCCTTTTGATTGGACTATTGATACCTTTGACATTCAATGATAAGAGCTTACAGAAAGCCATCTAGTAATATACAAAATTCTGAGAGAACATGAAGTTGCACATTATTCCCTAAACTATGCATATTGGTAGCAAATGACTGTACACACGACATGAAATAATAAACTTTTGGTAGAAAGCATAAATAACCCCAAAAAAAAAAGAGACAGGCACCGAAGTGCACTAGAGAAGAAGCAAAACCCCAACTATTACTGGCGACCATGAGTCTGCGGGGGGAAGCCCCAGAGAAGGCCCGACACCGGCCACACTCCCTGCAGCAGGAACAAGTCCCGGGAGCCACCGAAGGGTGCAGAGAAGCAGGATGGCGGTTCAAAGAAGTAGGTCAGGAGAGCAGTCCAACCGCGTCCGCAGCGAAATCACTGCGATAGGCCCCAATGAGGTAGAGATTTAAGAGAGCTTTGAACAGCAACACAGCTTGATGGTAACATCAACGCATCAGTTCAGCTTCTTTAGAGTCCAAAAATGCAGCGAGGAGGTCAGGATCCTCGAAGGTCCTGGTATGGTTATGCAGCGTAACGCGTAGCTTTGCCGGATACAGGAGACCAAATCGGGCCTGCAGTTGCTGAAGGCGAGGGCGATAAGCAAGAAGCTTCTTTCGGCGGTCCATCGTGGGCTTAGAGAGATCAGGGAAGAAAGACACTTTATGCCCATCTATCACGAGGTGATGATTAGCCCGGGCAGCAGCCAGAATTTGCTCAGCTTGTTGATAGCGCAGTAGCCGAAAAATGATGGGCCTGGGAGTCGTCCGGTTGAGCGCCATATTAGTGGGGACACGATGTGCCCGGTCTATCTCCAGGTCCTTAAGAAACGTCGTCTTCAATAGAGAGGGTAGAATATTGCCCAGATATTCCCGCAGATCTCCTGCTTCTACGCCCTCTGGAGCTCCAATGAGTCGAATGTTATTGCGACGAGCTCTATTATTGCTATCTTCAAGTTCCTTTTGAAGGAGCAAAATCTGGCGTTCAGCTTTATCGATCTTCCCCATTCGCACCGCGTGCGATTCAAGAGTCTCCGCCATTTTGTCTTGGCGCAACGAGAGGCCCTCGAGCCTTTCCTGCATCATGGTAAGGTCCTCACGCATGGCGCGGATCGCTTCTCCGTTGGATTGTACCAGTTCCTTTACACCACGAATCTCCTCGAGTATCACCCGCTGCATTTCAGGGCTCTCACAGAGCGGCGCCATCTTATGCGGGGAAGGCAGTTCCGTTTTGGAGCGTTTGCCGTGCGACGAAGTGGGGGAGCCGAAATCTAGGCGCTGTGGTTTAGGTCCCGCCATCCCTCCGATGCGCCCCGGCGATTTTAAAGCAAAATAGTGAAGTTTTGCAGGAGTTTAGTCAGGATTCTGTGTAGGCCTCTCGGGAGCTTCAGCACCAGGCGTCTACCCCGTTGGACATCAGGCTCCGCCCCCCATTCCCCATGTCTCTTTAAGTTGGCCCGACACATCTAAAGCCTCCGACTTATCTTTATTAATACTCAACTACGCAAAACTTCCAAAATATAAAACTCCTCCATCAATTGCGGCAACGACTCTTGTGGAGAAAGCAGGTGCAAATGCCGACATCTTAAATCCTTGTCTGCCCATCCGCACCCCTCTAATATTCTGGGATTCCTCTATCCTCCTAATTAAAGGGTCTAAAGACAATACAAACAATAGGGAAGAAAGAGGGCATCTTTGCCGCATGCCCTTCCCTAGAGGGAATTCCTCAGACAGTACCCCATTACATATCACTCATGCTTTTGGTTCTGCGTAAAGACTCTCAACCATTTTACAAAAAGGAGGCCCCAGACCATAGTACAGTAGCAATAGTCTCAGGTATTGCCAGTTGACCCTGTCGAACGCTTTTTCCATGTCAAAACTAACCAACAGTGACTGCAGGTGACAATCCTGCACCCATTCCAACGATGCCAGGAGTTTCCGCAGATTACACACCGCATACCTCCCTTTCACGAATCCTAGCTGTGTACCATGTACCAGATTGCCTAAAACTCCCACCAATCGATCTGCCATTATTTTAGACAACACTTTCAGATCAAAGTTCAGCAGGGAAATGGGCCTGTATGAGGCAGCCTGAACCGGGTCCTTGCCCGGCTTAGGTATCCCAAAGCGGTATAACTGATATCGATAATATAAAACCGATTTCTTAGCTCTTCTATGCAACAGCTCATTTAAATCTACTTGAGCCTCCCAGAGTTCCTTTTTATTTAATGTACCTGGGGAGCTGGCACATTTCCGTTTAGCTTTAGTCACTTGTTTTTCAAGACATACAATTTGCTCTGACATCAATCTTCGTTTCCTTGCCAAAAAGCCGATAATATCTCCCCGCAGCACAACTTTAGCTGTCTCCCAAAATAGCTCAGGATCATCTTGGTGACCTTGATTATTCATCTCAAAGTCCTGCCATTTCTGCCCAAGAAATTGATGGAACTGAGTATCCTTATATAACTCCAGTGGGAACCGCCAAAATCGAGTTCTATAGGCTTCTCCTCCCCAATACAATTCTATCCATATCAATGCATGGTCTGATAGCTTTATATGACCAATCTGTGCCTCTCCAACCTGGGCAAACAGGCCTTCCGATACTAAAATATAATCAGTTCTAGCACTCGAGCCATGCGCTCTAGATTGGTGTGTGAAGTCTTTTTCTAAGGGGTGCAGCAACCTCCAGGGATCTACCGTTCCTATCCGCTTCCGAAAGTTGTTTAACACACAAGCCGTCTGCGTTCTCACCCACACCCCCCCCCCTCTCGAGATGTGTCCAGATCCGCATCAAAAACTCCATTAAAATCTCCACCCAGTAGCAAAGGAATCTCTGGTAACTGTTCCACTCTAGCTGCAAAACGTATATAAAGCTCTTGATCCAACACTTTGGGGCTATACAAATTGCCCAATATTATGGGTTTCCCCTCTAAGACCACTTGCAGCAACAGAAATCTCCCATCCGGATCAGTTACTTCCCTTTCCACCGCAAATTGTATCCGCTTGTGGATCAGGATAACCAGTCCACCCTTTTTTCCCTTTGCGGGGGCTCCCCACCCCTGTCCTTCCCAGTCTCTACACATTTTAAGATGTTCCTCGACAGTCTGGTGGGTTTCCTGTAACATGGCAATGTCGCATCGCTGTCTAGCTACTGCTTTCAAGATTTTATATCGCTTTATCGAGCTTCCAACTCCACATACATTCTATGAAACTATCTTCAGGTTGGCGGGGGTGGATCAGGTCTATACCACACGTTATGCAATACTCTACAGGAAAAAAACTCTCCCAGCCTGAAGTTTCCCCTGTATTCTTCTGTAGGTCCCCTCCCCGTATCCCCTTCTCCTACCTTGGTTGTGATCCCCCTCCCCCACCCTCCTCCCTTACCCCTCCCCCTACCCTCCTCCCTTACCCCCTCTACCAACTCTATTCATTCCCTCCCTATCCCTGTCCCTTACCAACGCCAAACCCCTTCCCTCCTATACCCTTACCTCTGCTTCTACTTTCCTAAACCCTCTAGGTCTTGCTTGATGCATACGGTCGCCCCCCCCCCCCTTTCTATTTTTTTTTTTTATTTTGTCCCTTGTTATTAATTATATTTTATTTTATTATTCTTTTATTTATTTATTTTTAAAAGTTATTCCTTCCTTCTCCCCCCCCCCGGCCCCCCTCTTCTGCCAGGTCGATGCTGTTCTGTTTATTCCCAACCCCCCCTTCTTCGCCCCTTATCCCTCCACCCCCACTATACCTATGTCCTATTAACGTCAAATACCTCACCTATTGGGGTTTTTGCAACAAAACAGGGGAGACAGAAAAAGAAACACAGGCTTACAAACTTGGGGCATACAACTTTGCTGATTATAGACAGTCTCGCTTCCCAGGCTCTGTCCAATGAGCTACAAATTAAAGACTCAAGAGGGCTAGGCCTTGAACCCCAGTCCACTGTTCCTCTGACATCTGTGGCCCGGTACGCCTTCTCCAATCATTCCCTCTTGATAGGTAGTCTCCCCAGGCAGGCCCTGTACATACAGGGTGGCCTCGGAATGTCTTATTTATGGATTCCTGAGTCAGCCTTTCCACCACGCATGATTTCCTCTATGTAGCTGCCTGCCTCTTCTGCAGATTCAAATGTTCGGTGCCTTCCCTCATGGGTAACATGGAGTCTCACTGGGTACTGTACCGAGAACTTAATGTTTGCTTCTATTAACTTTTGACACAGGGGTGCGTATGCTCTCCTTTGAAGACTCAATGCTGCTGATTAGTCCTGGGCAATGCAAAATGCAATGTGTGCCCTTGAGTCAGTCCTGACTCCTGGTGACCCAGAAGCTCCTGGGTTTTCTTGGCAGTGTCACCGGAAGTAGATTGCCAGGCCTTTCTTCTGAGGCAATGGAGGGTTAAGTGACTTACCCAAGGCCACAAGAAGTGCTAGTGGGAATCAAACCCTGGTTGCTTGGTTACCAAGCCAGTGTTCTAACCACTAGGCTACTCCTAGTCCTGGGCAATATGCAGCTTTAAATTGTCTGTTGTAATCGCCCCTTTCTTTCTCGCCGCCCTCAGCACTGCTTCTTTCTGCAGGTATTGCAAAATTTTTGCAGGAACTACTTTAGGCCTTTGCTCTCTTGTTTGTTTAGGCCCCACCCTGTGTGCTCTTTCAATCATGATCTTACCACCTCCTTCCAGGTCCACGAACAATTGTGGGATCAAAGTTTCAAGGTATTGCTTCAAGTCTCTATCCGCAATAGTGTCCGGGATGCCCATGAATCGCAGATTATTGCGTCTAGACCGGTTTTCAAAGTTGTCCAGTTTGGCCTCCTGGGACTGCAATTTCGCTCTCACTGTTCCCACCTCTTGGGTCACCACCTCAATGCTCTCCTCTGCATGTCCAATACGGCTCTCTGCTTCTTGTAGCCGGTTTCCCATATCGCCGAAGGAGCTGTGCAGCATATCCATTTTATTGTGAAGCGCCTCAAACTGTGCCGACAATGCACATGCCACCGCCGCCGACACTTCCTCCAGAAAGGCAGGAGAAGTAGGTGAACTCGGAGCCACCGGCATGTCTGCCATCTTGCTGGGACCCCCTATGCGATCTTTATCTCGCCTTCCGGGTTTTTCCGCCACCGCCATGTACCTCTCTTCTCTTCTGTTTCTGCCGATGCTTTCCCAGTGTAGCGCTGTTAATTCAAGGCACTTTAGCTCAATTATTCGGTGTTATTTCCACAGTGGTAGGCAGGGGCAACCGGAGCATGAGCGATGCACGTCCGCTCGTTCTCACCGCATCATGTGACCTCCGTTTTTGTACATTTTTAAGCCATTGCTGGTTTTTAACCTATTAAATGTTTTGGATATGAATCTTGCATGCCAGCTTTATCTTCATTATTTCCTGTAGAGCTAGGCTGTATTAGTGTCTGAGTGGATTTTTAAATTAGGTTCTACTGTTGTTATTAAATATGGATAGTTGTCCATTTTATGGCTATCCCCGATTTTATTGGCAGGGTATGCCTATAAGTAGATTGCCAGGCCTTTCTTCTGTGTAATAAGCCTACAGCATCTTGTATTCCAAAGTGGTCTCCCATCTAAGTACTAAACAGGCCAACCCTGCTTAGCTTTTGACGAGATTAAGTGCACTCAGAATGGCGTGACCATCGTTGGGCACTGGTAGTCCTAGCATAGATAGTAAATACTGCTCAAGTTCAACATTGTGAGGGCTAGGGGCTTCAATCTAGGATGCAGAAGGATGACTAATATTGTAAATCCTTGAAGCCTACATAGTGGTAGAATTGCTAGTCCTTTTAGAAGAGGAACAGTTCTGTTGAGGCCAATATAATACAATAAGAATCATAATGTTGGCCTTTGCTGAAATGCATGCCAGATTTTTACTATGAACAGAATAGGGAAGGTGGTATGCATAAAGAAGAGATCAAGTCCAGGGAATAGCCATTGCAGCTAGGGTAGGCAGTCAGGGACTGGGAGAATGCAGCAATAGCTGTCAAAGAGATTGATCGAAGGAGTCCCCAACTCCTGAAAGGTGGTCTGCACAGTTGCTGCATCTAGGGAGCACTCTTGAGGCTGCAGAACTCTCCTGTGGGCCACTACTTCACTTTAGTCCGTTTGGCTCAAGGTTCTGAATCTTTCCCAGACTTTGCAGTGCAGCAGTTTAGTTCTTCCATCTCCTGCTCACCCTTTGACTCTGCTCCCTTGGAGAGAGTAATGAACTGTCATTTTAACATCTCTGCTCATTTCCTCCCCTTCTCTGTGGCTTTTGTTGTCTGCATGTGGGCTTCACTGGCTTTCTGAGCTTCCTGCTGCAGGCTTGGAACTCCATATGCTTTTTGTTTTGTTCTTTCTTCTGTTGTCACTTCCTCTTGCTGCACTGTAAGTCCTTCTGGTACCTGAGAAGGATGAACCAGTATTCTTTCCTCTGGGCTGCAGAGGGCACTTTTCTGCCTTGCCATGGTTTCTATTCAGAAACAAAAATGCCACTGACAGAATGAAGCAAGATCACAGATCAAAAAATGAAAACATCATTCCACTATGACAACATCAAGGGTAACTGGATGTGGAATCCCATAATTGTCCATCTGATCATTCCACTTACGCAAGGGAGAAAAAGATCTCAGTAACTCAAAAACACCAAAACAGCTTACCAGAGTTGCTGCCTACAGTACAAAGACAAGGCAGAAGTTATCAAGCCTTCTCTTTCCCACAGCATTTGCCTTTTCTGTTGAGAAACTGATTCTGTTGGCAAGTTTTCCCCTGAAGAAACTGAAGGCGAAACACTCCTGATGGCGTTGTGCAGTGGCGTTAGGACATTGCTGCTGGTGCAGCTAATTTCTTTAGATGAATTCAGATAAGTGCGGAGTAGCATTGATAAATGTGGCTTATTATGCATTTCATTTGGAAAGAACCTCTTTGCATGCTCTGAGAAAGTGAAGGTTTGCTGTGAAGTAGCAATGAGAAAATAATTCAAATAATATTTTAAAATTGATTCTTATAATTTATTAAAGTGCTTCAAGATTTGGCATATGGGGAGTTTTTCAGGATCCACAAGTGGAGGAGTAGCCTAGTTGTTAGAACACTGACTTGGTAACCAAACAACCAGGGTTCAATTCCCACTAGCACTCCTTGTGGCCTTGGGCAAGTCACTTTCCATTGCCTCGGAAGAAAGGCCTGGCAATCTACTTCCAGTCATACTGCCAGGAAAACCCAGGAGCTTCTGGGTCACCAGGAGTCAGCATTGACTCAAAGGCACAAATTCAGAATCCATGATGGCGACGTCTGTACACATAAGACTTGATAAGTTCTGCCTTGTCTTTGTACTGTAGGCAGCAATTCTGGCAAGTTATTTTGGTGTTTTTGAGTTACAGAGATTCTTTGCACACTTCCATAAGTGGAATGATCAGATGGACATTATGGGATTCTACATCCAGTTACCCTTGATGTTGTCATAGTGGAATGATGTTTTCATTTTTTAATCTATGGTTTCTATTCATGGCTTTTCTTGGCTGACGAGACCCTCTCTCTCTGGGCTTTGGCCTGGTAATTTTCCAGGCTCTCTGTTGCTACAGCATCCTCTTCTGTAGGTAAATAAATCTTTCTTTTATTTCACCTGTTTACAGTAATGATCCCTAGATCTTTTTCTTGGGTGATGATGCCTAATAAGAAACTCAGCATCATGTACCTATAGTTTGGATTTTTTTTCCCTATATGTATCACTTTGCACTTCTCATATTAAATTTCATCTGCCATTTAGACATTGACCCCCCCAATTTTGCTGGATCGTCCTGCAAGTTCTTATAATTAGCTTGTGAACTTTGAATAATTTTGTGTCATCCGGAAAATTGATCACTTTGTAGCAGCTGATAAGCATGCAATAAATAATACCAGGAGTCAGTTCAAGGATCCAAGCCAATTTATTGTGCACAAGGCTCAGATAGTCAAGCTTCAAAAAGGACTGAGCAAAGTTCTTACAGAAACATATTCATTTTATACATTTCTTTTCAGTTTGATACATGCAGACTTTCTATTGGTCCCAACGCCCCCTGCATTTGTCCAATCGGAGATCCTTTCTGGGCCTTGCACCCAATTCCCTCCTCTATGATTGTTCTAACAATGGTACAGTTTCTAGGTATGGATACAAATCTACTGCAGGGTCGTTTCTGGCTCTAGGAATGCAGGAATTGAAACATTTCTATCATCAGAACATAAGAGAATAATGAAAGATTTATGTATTCAAGAAGACTCATTATTAAGCAGTTTAAAACAGCTTTCTCAGACTTTTACAGATTTTTAGTTCTTACTAAGATGGGGGTTGGAATCAGGGCCTAACTTACAGGCCTTTCATATTTGCAGACTATTATAGGCCATAGCCTGCCACATTCCCCCCTTTGATTATTCTCACCTGCAAGTGAGAAAGGGTGAGAATTAAATCACATATTATACTTGCGTAAAATCATCATTTTGGGGTATAGGGTAATATTGCCACATAGCTAAAACTTCTGTAGCTGCCTTTCCGTTCTACAGTGCTATCAATGGCTGCTGGCTTTACTCGACTGTGATGAATCCAGGGTTCGAGTTCTGCAACTTTAACTGCTTTTGGGGTTAATAAGATGACAACATAAGGTCCCTTCCAATGCGGTGCCAACGGTGTCTTTCTCCACTCTTTGATCCACACCGAGACTCCAGGCTTAAGAGGATGCAGGGGTTCTGTTAGATGGATGGGCAGCTGATCTTGTACCCACGTATGAAGACTCTGCAAAACAGAACTTAAAACCAATAGTTCTTGTCTAGTAATTTCAGATCTAATCTGTTCCATATCTCTTTTTATTCCTTATACAATAGGCGGGGGTCGCCCATACAGATTCTCAAAAGAGGAAACTCCTAAAGACTTGGTAGTGGCTAAGCATATCCTAAGAAGGGCTATAGAAAGAACCTGGGGCTACTTCAGGTGAGCCTCTTGACAAAGTTTAGACAACTGAGATTTCAGGGTTCTATTCATACGTTCTACTTTTCCTAAATTCTGAGGTCTATAGGCAGTATGCATCTGATAATGTCAATATCTCGGGATCATACTTAATGGACTTGCTTCCTGAGGTTATCCACCCTCATTCTTTGTACAGGGCCCCATGTGCATGCAAGGTTGTAAGGGCATACTTGGAATCTGTGGACACATTTAGACAGAGCCCTTTTCCTATTGTCAGTGCCCTAGTAAGTGTGTGATCACTCAAGATGTGGTCAAATTTTTAGAGGGTACTAACGTGTAGAGCAATTCATGAAAATAATCCCTCTATACCTACGATGGCTATGATCTACTTCAAATCAGTAACTTATTATGAATTATGCATTGAGGAGAACGGGTCTCAGACTTTTTTCATTAGCGTTATCCTGCAGACTTTGTCTATGGATATATGCCAACAGTTGCATCAATGACCCAATGTTCTCCCTAACTTGAATGCAGCATTGCTAACAAACTGATTGACATTTCATATGCGAAAATGATAAAATAATATCTCGCTTATCTTGATGTTTCCCCGACGCCTTCTCTGGCTGCCATTCCGCGTTTCACTTGAGTCAATCAAGTTTTTCAGGGGGAGAGAATTTACATTCTCTCCCCCTGAAGAACTTGATTGACTCAAGTGAAACGCGGAATGGCAGCCAGAGAAGGCGTCGGGGAAACATCAAGATAAGCGAGATATTATTTTATCATTTTCGCATATGAAATGTCAATCAGTTTGTTAGCAATGCTGCATTCAAGTTAGGGAGAACATTGGGTCATTGATGCAACTGTTGGCATATATCCATAGACAAAGTCTGCAGGATAACGCTAATGAAAAAAGTCTGAGACCCGTTCTCCTCAATGCATAATTCATAATAAGTTACTGATTTGAAGTAGATCATAGCCATCGTAGGTATAGAGGGATTATTTTCATGAATTGCTCTACAGTGCCCTAGTAAGAGCTATCAGCTCAGCTTTCTGTGCTGAAGTTCCTGGGGCCAGAGCTGATGACTCAACTACCAGATCAAGGGTCACCACTGCATACCCAGCACAACGATGCCCATTGATGACGAGACTGCTTCCATCCATAAAAAAAGTCTGTTCAGGGTTCTCCAAAGGAACATCAGTCAAATCCGGGCGACTTGAGAATACAGTGTCCATAATTTCTAAACAGTCATGATCAGGGGGGCCAGGACCAACTGGGAGCAATGTAGCAGGATTCAGAGCTTGACTGACCTTCAATTGTATCTGGGGGTTTTCACACAACATACTCTGATACTTCAACATTCGTGAATTTGTGAGCCAGAAACTCCCTTTGTGTTCCATGAGGGTCAGAACAGAGTGTGGTACAGTAACTTGAAGATTCTGTCCCAGAGTGAGCTTGTCTGCTTCGCTCACTAGGAGGGCGGTGGCTGCTACTGCTCTCAAACAAGTGGGCCAACCTTTTGCAACCACATCCAATTGTTTTGACAAATAGGCTACTGGCTGTTGCCAAGATCCAAGAGATTGAGTCAGTACCCCTAAAGCATTTCCTTATGACTCATGGACATAGAGACAGGAAGGTTTCTGGACATCTGGTAGACCCAGAGCTGGTGATGACATTAGAGCGGCTTTTAAAGATCGAAAGGCTGCATCCTGTTCAGGTCCCCACTCCAATGGAGACTTTTCCATTCCTTTGTTAGCTTGATACAATGGTTTTGCCAGCAGAGCGAAATTGGGGATCCATATACGACAGTATCCTGCAGCACCCAAGAAGGCTCTCACTTGCCTCCTGGTGGTTGGAGTAGGAATACTGCATACAGCTTCTTTGCATTCTGGTCCCAGGCGTTGAATTCCGCTGGACAACTGGAATCCAAGATATTTAACTTCAGTTTAACATAATTGCACTTTGGCTCTTGAGACTTTGTATCCAGCCTCATTTAGAAGGTGCAAGAGTTCACTGGTGGCTTGTAGATATTCACTTTCTGAATTTGTGGCTATGAGCAGGTCGTCCACGTACTGGAGAAGAACCCTTTTCCTGGGTTCACAGAATAGCTTGAGAGATCCTGATTTAAAGCAGCACTGAAAAGAGTAGGTGAATTTTTAAATCCTTGGGGTAATCGAGTCCAGGTAAGTTGGCCCCGTCTTCCTGTTGTGGGGTCTTGCCATTCAAAAGTGAACAAAAGTTGACTGGTGGGGACTAGGCGTATGCAGAAGGCGGCATTTTTCAGGTCCAGGACAGTGAAATGAGTAGCCTCAGCAGGGATCAGTCCCAAGAAAGTATAAGGATTTTGTACCACTGGGTGTATAGTCTCAACTGCATCATTTACCCGCCTTAGATCTTGTACTGGGCGGTAATCCCCTGTCCCAGGTTTCTTGATTGGGAGAAGAGGGGTGTTCCAAGGTGACTGGCACTCCTTGAGAAGTCCATACTTCAGTAGTTTCATTAGATGACAGTGGATACCTTCAATAGCTGGTCGGGGAAGAGGATACTGCTTCTCATGCACTGGTTCCGCTCCTGGCTTGAGGGTGACAATGACAGGGGATATGTTCTTCGCTAGGCCAGGTGAATTATCTTCTGCCCATACTTCAGGTGGGGCTAAAAGGTTAGGAGGTATACAGGAACTAGCTGGCTTGGTTGGAGATGCACTATAGAACCGCTACTCTTCTTCTCGGGGGACAGTCAGCATCATCAATCCAGCAGGCTTTGGGTTCACAGTCATTTGCATTTCTCCCCCTTCAGCAAAGGATATCTGCGCCTGGAGCTTTGCAAGCATATCTCGGCCCAAAGGTGGAATAGGGCATTCAGGCATATACCGGAACTGGTGCATTATTTTCTGTCCCCCTAGTTCACACATGCGGTTCTGCAGGAAAAGCTTGGTGGCCCTGGCCCCAGTGGCCCCAACAATAGTGACAATTCGAGAGGAAAGAGGGGCCACCGGCCTTGCCACCACTGAATGTTCGGCTCCTGTATCCATCATAAAGTCCATATATTGGTCCCCTATTTTCAAACTGACCATAGGCTCCTGGGGACCCAGGGTGAACTTGGAGTCCGGTCTGGCCTAGTCTTAATCCATGTCATAGCCCATTGCAACTGCCACTCCCTCAATAGCTTCTTCCCTCTCTTGCTGGAACTGTGCTCGGTTTATTCTTCCACGACTCTGAAATCAACCTCCTGTTCTCCAAGTACTCCCTCCTCCCCTCCTGGGGGTGGAGTCAAAATACGGGCATTCACTTTTCCAATGTCCTTCTTCTCTGCAATGGGTGCACTGATTTGCACCCAGTGGGGGCCAGCTACTTCCACGGCCCCTTCCACGTCCTCTGCTCCTTCAGCTAGGAAAACCTCCTCCACATCGTTCAACTAAAGCAGCAGCAAGAAGATCTGCTTTCTTCTTCATCTTACGTTCACTTTCTCTGTCACATTCATTTTCATGATTCACAAACACTTTATGAGCAACTTCCATTAACTGTGCTGTATTCATGCCCGCAAATCCATCCATTTTCTGTAATTTTTCGTCTTATATCTCTCTGGGACTGACTGACAAAAGCTGCATTTACCATACGCAAATTCTCCTGGGCTGCTGGATCGCATGGGGTATATAGTGAGGGCTGCCTGCACTATTTGGATCCCACTTGGGGCCATCAAGGCTGATGGGTCTGCACAATACTGTTCATTAATTCAATCAAATCCTAAGGCTTCTCAGTGTAGAAGGCATAATGCGTCTTTTAGTTCGGTAAATCAGTGGTGGAAAAAGGCACATAAACAAGGCTGGTCGACCCTACCACGACCTGGCCTTCGGTATTAAGGGTGGGTAGGCCCTGGACCTGGCGCAATGGTATAACATGACCATCCCTTTTACTGGTAGTTGTACGTCTGAAGGCATACGGCAATTGGGACTGTCGGGGTTCCACTTCATGTTCTTGGGCGCTGGCTGTGAGTGACCCTGAACTGACAAATGAATCCCTGCTTGTAGTGTCATCGGTGGACTGTGGCCCACTCGGAGTACTTTAAACTGAGCTGGGGCTTCTGGTCAAGAGGGGATGCGCGTCCTCCTGCTGTGGAGGTGGCTAGTGAACTACTTGGGGTACATCTGCAGGGAGGTCCCCCCCGTGCCCCAGGCTCTGCCCGGGGTGGTGGCAGAGCTGAGGGGACTGGCCTATAAAGATACTGGGACGGACAGAGTGGAATGTCTGGAGATTCTGGGGCAGAATAAATGAGCAGGTTTTTTTGTTTGTTTGTTTTTTTTTAAAGATCCAAACTTCCGGCCCCCCCCCTTGTGGTTGCTACTAATCTCCTACACTGTTCCTCATAGTAACGCTTTATCCAGGAGGGCTTTTTTTTCCCCCCTTCACAAACACTTAACCAGGAATCTATATAGGGGACTTGATCAGGGAACATTTTCTGTACAACCTGAGAAACACGGGAAACTATACTAATATCAAAGGTGCCCTCACGGGGCCATGAAGTAGCTAACACTGACCACTCCCTTTCACAGAGCATTTCTAATCGGGACGGAGACATTCTATTCCATAGTCTCCAGCTAATCCCTTGCTAAAATTCCTAGTCATACATTTCAACAGAATCTGCGTGGACTCCAACCCCCCCCCCCCCCATGATGATGTACTTGACAACAGACAGAGGGGGCGGGCAGTCAGGCTGCATTTTCCTGTGGACTAAACATAATGGATGTGTGTGCTCATTCTAAATAGGAACAATTTAGATAAAGTCCTTAAAATATAAAACTATTATTTTGCAACATGTTATAACAACACTCCCAATAGAAAGAACTATGGCTCCTAACATGACGGCCACATATCTGTTACGTATGACTAGAATAAAAATACTTGGCATGAAACTAACTGCCAGCCGTAATCAGCACTTAAGCTGAACAATGTCTCTGCAAAAGAAATTACTTTAAATCTTACAGTTTAGAAAGCAGATATTCAAAGGACATGAAACGGATACCTTTTCATAAAGTTGGTGGATATCTGGAATGCATATACTCCCCTTGTTCTTCTCTTTTTCTTTATATATATATATAAACAATAAGTATGTCCTCCATGAAGTGCTGGCCACAGTATATAAAATCCCATTTCACTTCTAATTTTGCTCGATAGCATACGCCATCAAAAGCAAATATATATATATATATCAGGAATTAAAATTCAAGCACGATTAACTCCTCATTCACTCAGGATTTAGATCATTTTCAAATCGCGATCTGGTAACTACTGGCTCGGGATGCTTCATAGTCCTTTCAGGGTTCTTAACCTCCACTTCGTAGGTCAAAGGAAAAACAAAAGCAGTTTCCTTAATTTCTCTGTCATTTCTGTTTGGACCATTACAGACAAGTAAGGCTGAGATATAACAAGAACAGTTGAGGAGATCGAAAGGGGTTAATAAGAACTTAACCCTTTCCAGGCTAAGCCCAAAACGGTCGGGATCCAAAATTCTGACTAAACATTCCTACCAAATGATATATAATACATGACCATAGCAGAAGGAACATCACTATTAGAACATATTGAATAAGACAGGTACAATTTTGCTGAAATAAGCACAAATTAACCCAGCTGCAGAATGTGGATTAAGAATTGAAAATAAGCCTTCAAAGGGTTAAAATATACTAAACATTCCTTTCTACGGGCTGTGTGAAAGACACACCCCTTCTCTCTCTGCCTGCTAGAGACTCACACTGTATTGGAAAAAAACTAAAATCAGTGAGACAGCTGTCTTTGTACTTAAAAGTGACTCCTGAGTTGGTTTTTCCTTCTTCTTTCTTCTTCTCTTAGTACTATTCCTTAATCGGTAAACTGTTTCACAAATTACCCAACAGAATAATCTTACATTATAACAAAAGGGAAACCCGCGGTTTCAACAGATAACAAAAATCAGATACAAACAACAAACAGTAAGGACAACGGAACAATGGGGGAGACAAACACCAAACGCTTCCTCCTTTTCGTGACCTGAGCGCAGTCGCCTGGCCAGGAACTGCACTACTCAGGAGTCCTCTCTCACGTGGCCTGTGTTTCAAGACCTCTCATTCATGCACACACAACCAAACATGCTAGCAAGACGTTTTCCCCAAATTTTCCCAGACCCTATCTAACTAACCAACAGCAGCTGGCCTCGCGCATACTCATACAAGGTTTACTCAGACTGCTGACTAATCAAGGGCCGTGGTTTGGGCCTCGCGTATACTCATGCAAGGCTTACTCGGACGTGCCCTGAGAGGTGATCAGACTCTCGGTACCAGTTTCCCATACCAATTCAGTCTTGCGCATACTCATGCAAGACTTTTCCCCAGGCTTCACTGACTATCAAACAAGAAAATGTCTATACCAAATTAGTCTCACATACTCATGCAAGGCTTTCCCCAGGCTTCACTGACTCAAATGCCCAAGGTTTTCTACTCACCGGATCCGGTTCTCGATACCAAACCAGTTCATGGGTTGGATCCTGGACTCCCCTCGGGTTCGGAGGTGTTGGCCAGCTGGACCCAGTGGACCGCCGAGGCAAGGCGGAACCCTCTCCGATACAAGAGGACCAGCAGCGCCTGAGGTTTCCCATGCGGTCGGACAGACACGGTTCCAACTGGACCAAACCTGGAGGCGAAATACGTGGAATATTCACTTGCATACCATCCACTACTCGCACATTCCCGGCCAATGCACCAGAATATGTAGCAGCTGATAAGCATGCAATAAATAATACCAGGAGTCAGTTCAAGGATTCAAGCCAATTTATTGTGCACAAGGCTCAGATAGTCAAGCTTCAAAAAGGACTGAGCAAAGCTCTTACAGAAACATATTAATTTTATACATTTCTTTTCAGTTTGATACATGCAGACTTTCTATTGGTCCCAACGCCCCCTGCATTTGTCCAATCGGAGATCCTTTCTGGGCCTTGCACCCAGTTCGCTCCTCTAGGATTGTTCTAACAATGGTACAGTTTCTAGGTACGGATACAAATCTACTGCAGGGTCGTTTCTGGCTCTAGAAATGCAAGTATTGAAACATTTCTATCATCAGAACATAAGAGAATAATGAAAGATTTATGTATTCATGAAGACTCCTTATTAAGCAGTTTAAAACAGCTTTCTCAGACTTTTACAGATTTTTAGTTCTTACTAAGATGGGGGTTAGAATCAGGGCCTAACTTACAGGCCTTTCATATTTGCAGACTATTATAGGCCATAGCCTGCCACAACTTCACTTATCATGCCCTTTTCCAGATTTTTTTTTTTTTTTTATTATTATGATTTTAGTCATTACAACAACCAAAACAAGAAAGGAAAAACAGGAGACACTTGCATCAGAAACAATTTTGGTGGATCAACACAACCAATAATTGGATAATGAACATAATAAGCAAGGGACCCTTATAAAGCCCACATTACGGGAGCCTGACTATACCAGAATAATAGAGAAACAAATCAAAAAGAAAACTAGGCCAAAAGGCCAACAAATCGGAGGCTACATTATATTTAGACTGCACCTTCCCCCACTCTAACTTGCCTATCAGAGATAAATTTTTCCAAATGAGAAACATCAATAAAGATATAAGAAGCACCCTCGTAACCAATTACACACTTACAAGGGAAGTGTAAGAAAAACGTAGCACCCAACTCCAAAACCCGGGCCTTGAGAGTTAAAAACTGCCGCCGGCGGAGTTGGGTGCTACGGGTAACATCAGGAAAAACATTGATTAATTGACCACAAAACTTGGTAGCCCTTGCTTTGAAAAAAGCTTTGAGAATACATTGTTTAACTAGGATAGATGAGAAGGTCACCAGTAATGTGGACCTTTGGGTAATTATGTCTAGGGAGTCCTCGAGAAAGGCAGTCAAGTTAGACATAGATGGAACAATCTCATCTAACGCTCCTTCCGCGGGATTAACCTTCTTAGACCCAGAGGGCACATAATAAATCTGAGTAACATCTATAGGGTCAGAGATAGCTAACACCTCCTTAAGGTATTTATCCAAGAGAATTTTGGCTGAAAGAAGCGATGAAAAGGGAAAGTTAAGGAAACATAAATTATACATCCGGGAGGAATTCTCAAGGGCTTCCAATTTTGAGTGTAACAACAAGGAATCTGTAATCCCAGCCACATTGATAGATTGCAATGGTAACACCTGAGATTCTAATTTGTTAACTTTCTGATCCATCAAGGTAAATTTCTCATCAAGCTGCCGAATTGAAACGGCTGCCTCTTGAGAAAATATGGAGAGAGAATTAACAACAAGGGAAACCTTAGAATCAATAATTTTCAACGCCCCCCAAAGATCTCTCATGGTTATCTCAGCATCGGAAGGGTGAGCAGGAAGATCCACAACTGCCAACTTAACAGGATTAGGGAGAACTACAGAAATTGCAGTCCCCCGATCCTGCCCCAGGAGGCCCCCAGAAATAACCACACTCTCTGAACCCGGGCATAGGGGGGGAATCCTCCCTCCGGAGCTCAAAGAGACACCTTCGGGAGAGGATTGTGCCAGAGGGAGGGGGACAAAATGCCTGTCCAATGGACCAACCGGCTTACCGTCTTCTACAGTAGCCGGTGGAGGCTTGTTGGGAACCTTGGCTTTCCGTTTACCCATAACATTAGAAATCAAGGAATAAACAACAGTACACTGCGCAGTCTCACCCAGCGAAAGAAACAAAAACAGTCAAACGGAACTCTATACCAACATACCTCTAGACAGATGAACCCAACCGCCCTCCGAATGCACACTGAGACCCACAGTGACGTCGCAGTGACGTCAAAGGGGCGTTTAAGGGGCAAAAATACTTGCCCCTTTAAACACGCCCCTTAAATACACGCCCCGCGATCATGCTCCGCGATCACGGAGGGAGCACAGTCACTTAAATTGATAGAAGGTCCCAGGAGCTGCAGGCTGCCCCGGGCGTGCCTGCCCGATCAGAGCAGGTAAGCAACAGCAAGACAGACTTGGTTCTGGCAGCCACACGGCCCGATGGTAAGGGCTCCACGCCTCCACACACGCCGCAGTCGAACTCCAACAAAGCGAAGTCCCAGAACAGTTTTTAAAGAGCTTATCAGGCCCCAGGAGCTGCAGGCTGCCCCGGGTGTGCCTGCCCGATCAGAGCAGGTAAGCAACAGCGACAGCAAGACAGACTCGGTTCTGGCAGCCACACGGCCCGATGGTAAGGGCTCCACGCCTCCACACACGCCGCAGTCGAACTCCAACAAAGCGAAGACCCAGAACAGTTTTTAAAGGGCTTATCAGGCCCCAGGAGCTGCAGGCTGCTCCGGGCGTGCCTGCCCGATCAGAGCAGGTAAGCAACAGCGACAGCAAGACAGACTCGGTTCTGGCAGCCACACGGCCCAATGGTAAGGGCTCCACTCCTCCGCACACGCCGCAGTCGAACTCCCCCAGATATTTTATATGGAAATAATGGTCAACTTAATGTATCTTTGACAAGCTTTCAAGCTTTATCCTCTGTTCATCAGGTCAGTGAATAAGCAGTGCAGTTATACTGGGTTTAACAGTTCAAACAAAATCATCTAAGTCTGCATATGTTATTACAGTTCAATGAAAGGGAGTGGGGAGTAGACAGAGGGGATGCTACAGTGACACTTTACAGTGGGACAATTGTGTGGGTGGGGGGGGGGGCATATGGAAAACAGGGAGAGGGAGTTTGAAAGCAGCAATTCTCTAACTGCTGTGTTTTGGTGCATCTAAGTTCCTATGCTACAAAAGATGGAAATCCTTCTCCTATAGAAATACATACATAGGGCTAGTTTTTGTAGGGCTTATTTCTTAGAACCCCCCAATCTGATTTTGGCCCATTTGTGAACTTGGGGGGGGGGGGGAGGTATCAGTTTTTCTCGCATGCCAACTTTCTTTTTTTTTCCATTTAATTTTCAGAGAATTATTTTGGCCCCAAACAGATGGACAGTCAGATATTTTCAACCCTTTTTATATAATTTTTTCCAACTTCCATTGGGTTAGAAACAATAATGATCAATTACTTTGAAATTGACAAAAGAAAGAGACATTAACTTTCTCAGTCATTATCAGATATAAAGCCTTTCAGCTGTAAGTAACCAAGGTAATTCAGACCCGGGACCAACCCCTGTCCCCCCTCCCCCACTCCTCACTTCACAAAATAAAACACACCGTTTGGAAAAAACACTGGTTGCAGCTTTATTCTTTAACTCTTAACAAGTAAATAACATTTCAATCAAAACACCATGTATTACAACAATAGCGAAAACCCCCAACTCCTTTCCAGATAAGTTTTCTCACCTGCCATACTACTAGCAAGGTGAAACCATTTCCGCCCCCCTTCACTGCTGTCCTTCCCAGCACCTTATTCTCCACCGCCGACCTCGCCATGTTACTAGGATAGGCTAGCACCCTGCTGGTGAGGACCCCGAGCCCAGAGATTCACCTACCCTACCCCCCCCCCCTCCACCACCGAACTTCTGAGCTGAGATCACCTGATTTCTGCACAACGGCCTACAGCCAAAAGACTCCGGCCAACCCAAATAGTTTGGGTAACTGCCCCCCCCCAATTAGTTGCAGTAGAATGCCCCCTTTACCGGACTCCCATAGGGTGGGTTGGGTGGGGAAAAGAAGACATGTCGCCACTGATGCTGCCATACTGCGAGGGAAGGGAGGGAGGGGGCCAAACCTCCGTAGGTAAAATACCCCTTGGTCCAGCCCCTCCCACCCTTCCCTCACGATCCCCATTGCTCCAGTGAGCTCCATTCCCAAGTTGGAAAGAGACTCATTCATATCCAAACAACCCTCTCCCTGTCCCCCCAACCGCCAGCTTCAAAATGCCAGCTGCGCTCCCCCCAGCCCACTTGAGTCCAACTTCAAACTGCGGGGAAGGGTCCTCTTTCCTTGGGCCGTGCATCCGGTTACTGGCAGCCTTCAGGGACCCTGACCTTGCGGTCTAAAGCATTAACCAAGGTAACTCAGTCCTGGGGCCAATCCCTTGCCCCAACCTCACACGCCTCACTTCCACAAATGCAATAAAACACAGTGTTTGGAAAAAAACACTGAGTCTCAGCTTTATTCTTTAACTCTTAACAAGTACAGTGCCTTGTGAAAGTATTCATCCCCTCAGTGTTTGTCCTGTTTTGTTGCAGTACAACCTGGAATTAAAATGGAGTTTTGGGGGTTAGCACCATGTGTTTTACACAACATGCCTACCACTTTGAAGGTGCAAAATATATTTTATTGTGACACAAACAATAATTAAGACAAACAAAAAAACAGAAATCAGGAGTGTGCATAGGTATTCCCCCCTCTCCCTCCCAAAGTCAATACTTTGTAGAGCCACCTTTTGCTGCAATTACAGCTGCAAGTCTCTTGGGGTATGTCTCTATTAGCTTAGCACATCTAGCCACTGGGATTTTCACCCATTTCTCAAGGCAAAATTGCTCCAACTACTTCAAGTTGGATAGGTTGCGTTGTTGTACAGCAATCTTCAAGTCATGCTACAGATTCTCAATTGGATTGAGGTCTGGGCTTTGACTAGGCCATTCCAAGACATTTAAATGTTTCCCTTTAAACCACTCCAGTATAGCTTTAGCAATATGTTTAGGGTCATTGTCCTGCTGGAAGGTGAACCTTCATCCCAGTCTCAAATCTCTGGCAGACTGAAACAGGTTTTCCTCAAGAATTGCCCTGTATTTAGTGCTATCCATTGTTCCTTCAATCCTGACTAGTTTTTCTGTCCCTGCCAATGAAAAACATCCCCACAGCATGATGCTGCCACTACCATGTTTTACGGTGGGACTGGTATTCTTGGGGTGATGGGAAGTGTTGGTTTTGCGTCACATATGGTGTTTCCCATGATGGCCAAAAAGTTTAATTTTCATCTCATCTGACCAGAAAACCTTCTTCCATGTGTTTGGGGGGTCCGCTACACGCTGTTGTGCAAGCTCCAAATGTGTTTTCTTCTTTCTTTCTTTCTTTCTTTAAGCAATGGCTTTTTTCTGGCCACTGTTCCATAAATCCCTGCTCTGTGGAGTGTATGGCTTAAAGAGGTCCTGTGGGCTGATACTCCCATCTCCGCTCTGGATCTTTACAGCTCCTTCAGTGTTATCCTTCGTGTCTTTGTAGCATCTCTGATTAATGCCCTCCTTGCCCGGTCTGTGAGTTTTGGTGGGCGGTCTTCTCTTGTCAGGTTTGTAGTGGTGCCATATTCTTTCCTTTTTGTTTTAATGGATTTAATGGTGCTCATGGGATATTCAGAATTTGGGATCTTTTTATAACCCAACTCTGATCTATACTTCTCCACAACTTTGTCTCTGATCTGTTTGGAGTACTCCTTGGTCTTCATGTTGATTGCTTAGTGGTGTTGCAGAGTCAGGGGCCTTTCCGGTGGAACCTAATCAACTAATTATGTGATTTCTGAGGTTAATTGGTTGGTCTAGATCTTATTTAGGGGTTTCATAGCAAAAGGGATGAATACATATACACTCAGCTTTTTCATTTTTATTTGTATTTTTATATATACAAGGTATTTTATTGTCATTCCACTTCACCAATTTGGACTATATTGTTAGGTCCATTACCTAACAAAATCCAAATGAACCTCCATTTTCATTCCAGGTTGTAATGCGACAAAACAGGACAAAAACTGAGGGGATGAATACTTTCACAAGGCACTGTAAATAACATTTTGATTAAAACACCATGTATTACAGCAATAGCAAAACCCCCCAACTCCTTTCCAGATAAGGTTTCTCACCCGCCATTATCACTAGCAAGGTGAAACCATATCCATACCCCTCCACCGCTGTCCTCTCCAGCGGCATCTTATTCCCCACTGCTGGCCTAGCCACTAGCATAGGCTAGCACCCTCCAGGTGAGGAACCCAAGCCTGGAGATTCACCTACCCCACCACCTTATCCCTGCCCAATGGCCTACGCCCAAAAGACTCTGGCCAACCTGAATAGTTTGGGTATCCGCCACTGGCACAGGGCAGGTGAAGCCTGTCCCTTTGCTGCCCCCACACTCTTAAAGCTGTAACCAGAAACTGGCTCCTCAGACAGCGGATTCCAAGGCCTCCTGCCAATCATTCAAAAGCAAATCCTGCTCCACTGGGGACAGGTGAACCCTGTCTGAACCGTAAAGGTCGGAACACCCAAGGGTGCCAAATCTGATAACCTCCCTTTTCAATAACCCACCATCCAATCTGGCAGTTTATACTTGTTAAATCACTGGACTACCTTTTCTGCTTCATGCTAGAAAGCCTTTCAATGATGTCCGACCAACATAGGACAACACTTGGGAATAAAGCAAGTAGATACTCAAAGTCTCTTTTTGCAGCTTGAATCAGCTGCTTAGAAGTCCAAGAAGACAGATCATTTCCTCTTAGATGAATAACAATCCCCACTGGACAGCTCTGTAATCGGGCATAATGGTGCAAAAGGGGCAGGAGCTGGCTCCAGCACATACTGCACTCCCCAAGCCAGATCACAGAGACCCCAGCCGAGGCCAATCCCAAATAAAGACCAAGAGGCTGCAGTGCAGCATGCTGACCAGCCTAGAACACAAAGGAGTGGCTGACCAGCTACCAATGCTGCCATCGCTGCTGGGCATCTGGAAAAAAGGAACATGGACAGCTGCCAACAAACTCCCCCCCCCCTTCACAACCGGATATACGTTGTGAAGGCCCCAGACCACCATCTACCGATCTGCTGAATCACTGAGTCATCCCAGCCCACAGCCACCGCACTAGTTGCCACTCGCGTATGGAATGAATGAGATGCAAACTGGCATGCCTCACAACCCACATGCTTCTGGGCTTTACACAAAACTGCTGTGAACTGAAAGCAGGTCAAGGGCCGAGAATCAGCGTGCACAAACAACAGGCCCCCCACCAAGGTCAAGTAACTACTAAGACTCGCCACAGGGCAGGTGACAGAACCCTCAATCCCATTCAGGACCACTCACAGTCCCTTTCCCAACTGATGGGTCTTTGATCTAGAATCAAAATCTGCAACTGGCCACCCACCATCTGAACATATTCCAGCAATATGCCAGTACCAGAGCAAGCTCGAGAAGAATTGGCCACCAATTTACTAATCCTGAAGGCCCCAAAAAAGGCCACTCAAAATACCGTCCAGGATAAGGCCACTTCAAATCAAGAGACCTACACTGCCTGCAGCCCTTTGCACAACCGGACCAACAAGTCATGAGAAATCGGCCACCTGGAGTCATGTTGTGTCGGTGAGGACCGCTCCCATCCCATAAACAGCCTTTGCACCTAAAAAACAGCCATCGGGTTCCCCCAACCAGTAGCCTTCTCAAAGAAGGCAAACCTGGCAAGGTGAGAACAAACAGCTGCCTTGGATAAACCCGCGCCCTTCACAAAATCAATGTAAAGGCCCAGTAAATACCCAGGAACTTTCCCATGCTGTCAGACTGCTAAAAATCCAACAACCTTGTGAAATCCCCTGAGGTAGGAGGCCCAAGAGACTGGAGGAACAGATCTTTGAAGAAGTGTCATCATTCCTGGCATTTGAAGAAGTGTCATCAAGCTGCCATAGGTGAACTGGAACTGCTGCACCCTCCACCTCTGCTCCTGGCGCCAATGTCCGAAAAAGGGGCCACTTGAAGCGAGAAAGAGAGTCAGCAATACGATTAACCACAGCCTGGCATATGCCTCACCCGTGCTGTCACATTTAAACGCAAGCATGACAACACAAATGCACACATCAAAGAAGCAACCCACACGTAACATGACCTCGATGACCAATACATTATTGCACCAAAAGAGGACCTGATGGTCTTGGAAGCATTCAGATCAAATAGCTAAGGCCACCATAATTGTAAAGAGCTCAAGGAAGGTAATATTGCACGTCAAACCCGACATGTGCCAATTGTTTGGCCATTGCGCCGCACACAAGGCACCCTGAAAATAGATGAGAAAACCTACCCCCCCCCCCCCGGCTGCATCAGTAAAGAGCTGCAAATCAACATTAGAGACCTTATCATACTGCAGCATCGAAGTCCAATTAAAATCAGCCAGGAATGAATCCCAAACCCTAAGGTACTCCCCAATCCCCTTAGACACTCGAATGTGATGATATGGCTGAACCACCCCAGAAATGGAAGCATCAGGTGCCTGGAGAAAGCATGGCCCATCGGTATTACCTGACAAGCGAAATTCAACGACTCAACCAGAGCCTGCATCTCCTTCAAAGTGACCTTAGTGGCAGACCCCACTGTGGCAACCAAAGCCCGCAGCTTGCCCACTTTTTCCACTGGAACCTAGCCACCATGGCCACAGTGTCCAATTCTCAATACCCAAAAAGATCAGTGTCGTTACAGAACCTTCTGTTTTTTTGGACACCATTGGGATGCCAAATTCCTTAGCCAATACAATAAAGGATTCCAGCAGAACACTAAAACTCCCAGTCTGACTAGGCCCAACAAACAAAACATTGTCCAAATAATGTAACATGTTGGAATGCCCAGAGCGCTGGACGAATACCGAGTACAAAAAACTGCTGAACATCTCGAAATAGGCTCACAAAATGGAACAACCCATTGTCATGCACTTGTTGAAATAAAAAAGGCCCTAAAATGCAAACCCTAGCAAATGAAAGTCCAATGGGTGGACCAGGAAGAGGCAAAAAGCTGATTCAATATCTACCTTCGCCAGGGCCATGGTACAATCAAAGTAGGCATAGCGTACCAAATAGGATTCCTTCAGCAAATGATGATTTATGGAGCCCCCTGGAGGAAACGATAAATTGTGGATCAAGTGAAATTTACCCGCTGCTTCTTTGGAGCTACTCCCAAAGGGGATATTACAAAAAAACAAGAAAAGGAGCTCACAAAAAGGGGCCTGTAAGCTGACTGAGGTCCAGCTCCATTGCAATCTTCGCTCACACCTCATCTTGAAAAGCACTGCACCGAAGGTGCGTTCTGCGCTACCGTGCTAACTGCTGCCCCCTGAAGAGGAATCAAAAATCCAAAATATCTTTCCAACTCCCATTCCAAACCAACCAAGGGCACATGGCTTCAGCCCGCACTGGGGAGTAGTCCTTCTGAAAATAATGCAAGCTATTTGCCAGGGGTAGGGGCCCCATGACTCCTTTGCGGCTGCACTTGGAGGCAGCATGCCCCCTCTCCCCGCACAATGCCTCTCCCTGCACAATGAACAGACATGATTGAACTCACAGTCGGGGAAAGGGCGGGGTTGACTTGTTGAACCTCCAACAGACATCATTCATACCTCCCTCACCCCTAGCCAGCTGGTGGCCACCAGCTCCTGACCAAAAGGAGTGGCCCCCCACAGGAGCAGACACCGGGCCTCCTTTTGTCGCTGCACCCCTGGCACACCCACCCTTGCTGACATCTGCATCGGACAAAGATTAATGTCTTGAATATCCCATTACATATGCTTGTTCTCCATCTTGTTGCAGAACCTCTCATCATAATTAAGTCATGCCTACCCTTTATGGTCTGGAAGGCCTTGAGAATAGAGTCAGCATAAGTGAGGATGCTCACTGTGTAAGAAGGCCATTGATAACATTCTGAGGCAACTTCTTGAGCTGCTAAGCCTTCTCATCTTCCTTTCACTTTTTCTTGCTCTCACCCAACCTCTTCCTGCCCTCCAGCAGAAATATTGGTATACTTATGCTTACGAATCTTCTGCCGGAGCGCTCACAGACCCCCCCTCTATATTTCCATAAAGGACATAAGCTCAGGCATCCCACCTTCTAATGGCCTGACCTGCGCCCCTGCAGTGACACCCAGCATCACCAGCTCCACAGATGAAGAAGAGTCAGAGCTTGAGAAAGAGGATGAAGAACCCGACCCCCTGACAGTGCCAACGTGAGCGCTTACGCTTCTTAGTGGCCTTCCCCAGCGCCCACCCCAGGGGATTTTCCGATCAGCCAGCCCTGCTGCCCTCTGCCACACTGCCCCCCCGACTCACCTGAATGAATAGCTCCACTACTGGTGACCGGAGTTATGGCACCACTCAATGGTCCAGGCTGCTCTCGGCTTCTTCCTGCAACCACTGCCCCTCCTGACTTAGTTGAACCTCCTGCTGACCAAGACCACTATCACTCCGCCTCTATTACTGCCAGCCACTGCGAGTAGCTACTGCTCCTTGATCACCACCAGCCACCACGGGTCACTGCTGCACTTCAGCCACATCCTTTGGAGGGAAAAAAGGAAAAATGTGGCTGGGGGCCGCAGTGGCTGCCCAACAAGCCTCAGCTGCAGCAGGCCAACCTGACCACAATGAACAGGAAGGATCCTGCCTCTCAGTGGTCCACTAAATCCAAGGAACTCTCCTGCTCTGAACACGGAACCCAGGGGAGCTCATGAAGGTGCCATCTGCTTTCTTGATGTTGGCATTGGTCAATTTGGTTTTACCACTCAGTCTCCTGAGGGTCTGATACAGAGTCCAGTACTTGTGCCTGGAGGCTACTTCTTCCAGGTTGGCTGCAACACCATTCCAGTAGGCTTCTCTTTCTGCCTTCATCTTCTTTATGACCTCTTTATTCAGTCGCCGGTACTGCTCAGAGTTGACGTGTTTGATTCATTTCTGTTTATCTACTAGATCAGATACTCATCTGAAATCCATGGCTGTTTCTGACATCAGATGGGTGGGCATCTGCATTCCAGGATGGACTCTGATATCTGCTTTTCTTCTGCATCAACATCATCCGATGGTTTGAGTGCTACAGATTTGTTGGATAGGGCAATTTGGAATTCTTGTCTGAATGCTGGATTCCTTAGACATGCCCAGTTCAGTTTGGCTGGTGGAGGTGCCTTGCGCTTTGCCCATTGTAATCGCAGCTGTACCTTGGCACGGATAGGGTAGTGGTTGGATCCACAATCGAGCCCCCTCATTGCATGTACATCTTTGAATGATGATAGGAATCGGGAGCTGATCAGGATGTAGTCCAGGACGGTTGAATCTTCATCAGATGGGTTGCATCATATAAGATGGTGTTTTTGAGGGTGCTGAAAGTGACTGTTTCCCACTACCAGGTTGTTCAATGCAGTGAAGTACAGCAGACACAGTCTGTTATCATTGATCTTGCCATGGCCAAAACTGCTCAGCGTTTCTTCCCATTTGGTCCTTGCCACACCGATGTGAGCATTGAAATCTCCCGACAGAATGATCAACTCTGTCTGTGGGATCGAATCCAGCGTGTGTTGGAGCTGGTTGTAGAAGTCAGACTTGACTGCATTCGGGTTTGTCTCGGTTGGAACATAGGTGGACAGAATATGGATCTTGACTGTGCCAAAGATGGTAAGAACAGCCAGACAATCCAATATTGGTTAGAAGACAATTACACTTCTGGCAGCCCATCTGTCCACCATAAAGCCGACGCCAGTTTCTTGTTTTTCGCCTCTGGAGTAGAACAGCATCATTGTTTCATTGATTGTTGGCGGTTGGATGGTCAGTGTTCCAGATCCAGTGGGACGTAGTTTGGATACTGCGGCGATTGAGATTTTGAACTTCAACAATTCCATGGCAGTGATTTCCTTTTGTCTGACATGGTATCCAGTTTGCACATTCCACACGGTGATACAAAATTCCAGATTTGGTGTCATAAATTTGATTCTTTGACCAGTAGCCGACTTGTCACTAGCACCCTGTGTTCCCAGTGCTGGCACATTGGTTGCCCCAGATGCGGTAGCATAAGCAAATATTTATTTGAATTTCCGTGTGGTTTCTTTTCAGTTCTGGTCACCATGGCAGAGTGACCACCCTCCTCCTTTTGCAGCCAGGCTTGGTACCATTCTTGGCGGAGTTCGCCTGCAACGGTGGAAAGAATTCTTCCAATAGTTATACAACCATGAACCACTCCAGGGACCACAATCAGAACGACCACCCATCAACCTGCGGAGAATCCATTTCCCAACGTTGAGCTAACAGTCGATGAAGTGAAGAGTGCTATAAGATCATTGAAGAATGGAAAGGCACCTGGAGTGGACCAAGTCACTGCCAAATGAGACACCCACCGGCTGGGCCCAGAGGCTGACAGCTGGTAGGCGGCCTTAGGGTCCCTTGGAATAAAGTTCTTTCACTTCTCAGGCAATAAATTTGTAGTTGAGTCGGTGGTAAGGCTTTGCACGATTTTTATTTTCTTTTATGGGGATTTCCAAAAGCACGCTGGGGTTCAATTACAACCAAGGCAGAAGGATAACATCTCCAAACAGAAAAGATGAACTCAGGAAAACCAGGAGAAATAAATCAAATAAACTTTTCTTTTCTCAGCCTTACTGCTGCTCTGTGTCCTCACACTCTGCACTGCTCCATGTGGTCACACAATGAACTGCAGCAGAACTCTATCACAGCTGTTCTCACTTTGTAATGCAACGTTCCCTCACAGCTCCGTTGCTCTCAGTCAGTGAACAAACACTGAATGCTTCTTACAACTCTCGTGGTAAGCACTACCCTTACTATAGGGTTTTTACATTTCTTCCTTTCTTATCTCACAAGTGTAGCTTTCCTTTGAGCCAGAGAACAATCCATAGGAATTGGGCAACAGACCTCATTAGGCACACATGTCTCTATTTGCATTTCTTCAAAATCATTTGTACCAACAGAGTCTCTCTCATATTGTGGAGTTTCTTTAAGTTTCCCCTCTCTTAGAAACTGTTGAAACTGGTCCCACAGCAAGTCAGCCCTCGTAGGTATTTTTGCATTGGAGATAGAATTCCTCTCCTAAGAGTGTATCCCTTGCAAAGCCCCTAATTTAGAGGATTCAAAAGCTTCTCTGTTATCTGCACTGGGCATTCCAACACTGGCCAAGCTTTCAATCCACTGGTTAACGGTGGGAGGTGAAGGTTTCAGTCCCTTCCCTTTTAAACCAGCCCTTAGCCCTCTTGCCACATTATCAGGAAAGAAATTATCGGCTTTACCTTGAGGCTGTTTCTGTATGTCAGCACTGATACCTTTTCCACCTCTCCAGCTATCACCGTTGTCCCGGTTGCTGGCCTGACGTGCACTTCTCCTCCAGTTACTTGTACTTCTGCTTTTAAATGCTGGCTCAATATCTCTTTCTTCCTGGTCTGAAACGGTAGACGGGCTTTGGCCTGAGACTGCCACTGCTTCTCGGTGAGCTGCTGCTGCCTGAGTTTGAGCCTTCTCTCTGGCTCCTTCTCTCACCCAGACTTCTCTCTCTCTCTGTCTGGCTTCAGCCACTCTCCTCTGGCATTCTCTCCAGCAGATCTCCTGCTGACTCTCACTCCCTGGAGTCTCCCTTCGTCTCTCCGTCTCTGTCCTTGAGCTTGACTCTGTGCTTGTCTCTTTCCTTGGCTCTCTCCTTGGTTCCTTCCTTGTCCGCCTCCTTGTCTGCTACACGTGGTTTTTAACCACTGCTTCCTGCTGGGCCTTCCCTGTGCTCCGCCCTCCTCTGACCAATCAGGAGGGTGGCTTGTCTCCACCCCTGAGCTAGGGCGTGTTCCACCCCTTGCAGGGTGCTGAGCTTTTCTCTGATGTAGGCTGTAATCCCCTTCCATCTGTGCACTGTCATTGACTTCCATGGGGCTTTCAGGATTTTCATCCATATCCATGCTTTCTACTATGCTTTCACCATCACAGATCCCCCCCCCCCCCTTAAGATATCACGGGCTGGCTCCGTATCATCAGCACAGCTCGTGATCTGACTCAGAGCGTCAGCGTTCAGGTGGAGTCTTCCCGCTCTGTGTTCCACGTGAAACTCAAATGGCTGAAGCGCCATATACCAGCGTGTTAAACGCGCATTGTGATTACGCATCTGGCTGAGCCACTTTAGTGGGGCATGGTCGGTGATGAGCGTGAATCTGCGGCCTGTCAAGTAGAAACGTAGCATGTCCACGGCCCATCTTATGGCCAAACACTCATGTTCGATCGTGGAGTATTTGGTCTCTGCAGGTGACAGCTTGCGGCTGAGGAACATGACTGGGTGCTCCCTGCCATCGTGTTTCTGGGAAAGGACTGTGCCGAGGCCTGTTTACAACGCATCCATCTGGACTATAAACTGCCGATTAAAATCTACACCTCGCAATACTGGGCCTACACACAGTTTTTCCTTCAGTAGGGCAAAGGCTTTCTCGGCTTCCTCCGTCCATTTAGTTTGTTGGGCGCGTTCTTTTATAACATATTTGTCAGCACCGCGCTCCTTTCCGCAAAATTCGGGATAAATCGCCGATAATATCCGACTAGTCCGAGAAAACTGCGTAACTGCTTCTTGACAGCCGGTTTAGGGAAAGTCTTGACGCTTTCAATCTTGTTGGTTAACGGCTTCACTAGGCCCCTGCCTACTATATGTCCCAGATATTTCAGCTCTTGGCCTCCAAATACACACTTGTCCAGTTTCAGGGTGAGTCCTGCTTCCCTCATTGCTTGCAATACTGCAGCAACCCTCGGTAAGTGTTGACTCCATGTGTCACTGTGGATTATTACATCGTCCATGTAAGCCACGGCGTAGGCTTGGTGGGGCCTCAACACCAAGTCCATGAGTCTTTGGCAAGTAGCCGCCGCCCCGTGCAACCCAAAAGGCATCCGCTTAAACTGGTAAAGCCCCATGGGTGTGCTGAAAGCGGTTTTTGGCCGTGCTTCCTTGGTCAATGGCACTTGCCAATATACCTTTGACATATCTATCGTGGTTAGGTATTTAGCTGGTCCCAGGCGATCTAGGAGTTCTTCGATGCGGGGCATCTGGTAGGTATTGAAACGGCTTATGGCGTTAACCCTCCTAAAATCAATACAAAAACGTAGCGAGCCGTCTGGCTTCGGCACAAGCACAATAGGGCTGTTCCAGGGGCTATGAGACTCTTCGATTACCCCCATGCTTAACATTTCCTGGACCTGGCGCTCCACTTCTTGCTTTTTTGCCTCCGGAAGTCTATATGGCCACTGTCGGACCACCTGTCCCGGTGGTGTTACGATCTCATGGGCTACTAAATTCGTTTTTCTCGGCATCGGCATCCATACATCCTTAAAGCCGGCCAGTAATTGCCATAAATCTTGCTTCTGGGCCCATGAGAGGCTATCACCAAATCTCGGTTTCGGATCCCCTTTGCACTCATCCAGCTGGGGTCTGAGGTCTTCCTCCTTCCTTTCTTCCACTGATGCAGACAACCCCTCTACGCTAGTGCCTCCTGTTGACCCGAAGCCTTGAGATCCTCGAGTCGTTGTGGATAGGTGCGGAACCTCCTCCAGAGGGGGAAAACCTACCCTCTCGCAGATTAACTGCGCGATGCGATCTCCGGTAGATATCCTGAAGTCTTGACTGCCAAAATTGTAGATAAGCACCTTTATCGTACCCCTGAAGTCTGGGTCGATTACTCCAGCTCCAATGTCGAGGAAATATTTCCAGGCAAGGCCAGAACGCGGGGCTATGCGTCCATAGCAACCTATGGGAAGCTCCAACTGTAAAGCTGTGTCCACTAGTGCTTTCCCTTGCTTCGGAACAATTGTATCCTCAGCGCTGTAAAGATCATAACCAGCAGCGTTGGCGGTAGCTCTCTTTGGCGCTCTTGCAATGGGGTTCATTTTGGCATATCGTAATACCCATTTTGGCTTCTCAGTAAGCTCTTCGGTCCGGGCACCAGTTTTATATTTTTGTTTCTTAGGGGCCTCAAACAAAGGGCTAGGTATCATGCTCGTCCTCACCTTCGTTTGAGCTAATGCATCTACCCGAGGAGTCTTAAGAGTAGAGGCCTCTTTTAGAAATAAGCCCTGTCCTAGGCCTTTGCAGAACTGGGGCCAGTCTTTCCCTAGCACCAAATTATGCGGTAACCTAGGCACCACAGCTATATGAATTTGTCTACTCGCACCTAAGCCTTTCACTTGTAAACTGTAGACTGGGTATTGGGAGATGCCTCCATGGATACAGCGGATTTTGACTTGGCTTATGGGCTGAATTGCTGTGTTCCCACATCTGGCCTCGATTTTCCGCCAGAGCGCTTTGGATAGCATACTCTGTTCAGCTCCCGAATCCAAAAGCGCAGTGGTTGCAATTCCCTGCACTTCCACATCTAAGAAAAATCTTTCTTTATCCTTAGGATGGTTCTCCGCTACCAAAACAGTTTTAACCACACAATTACGTTGTATATGTCCCTCTCCACCACATTTGTAACATTTTCTACGAGAAACATAACCTTTTGACATTGGTTTAAACACTTCCACCATATCTTCAGTTCTCCCCTTCCGCCTTTCTGATACTCCCCCTGCTGTAACCTGGGAGGTACTTTCACCATTATGGGCACTTAGTTTTGCATCCATAAATCTCTCTGACAGCGCTACTGCCTCCTGTGGGGTTTTACAGCCCTGGAGTATAAGGAAGGTACTTAACTGGTGGGGTACAGCATCCAGGTACTGTTCCAGTATAAGACTGTCAATGATTGACTCAACGGTCTTTCCCTCCGGAGTCAGCCATTTATTTATCAGGGTGCGAACTCTGTGGCATAGGGCCTTTGGAGTTTCGCCTGCCTGTAATTTTACAGCTCTCAATTGATGGCGGTATACCAGAGGAGTTAGCCCCAATCTTTCTCTAACTGCCTTTGTAAGCTCACTGTAATTACCCGCAAGCGTGGGTGGCATAGCCCGGTAGGCGGCTAGAGCCTCCCCCGTAAGGGATGCTACCAGGCGCATGGCCTACTGTTCGCGTGGCCAGCCAGTAAGGTGAGCCACCCTCTCAAATCCCTCTATGTAGTCATCAATATCGTCCCTAGGTGTAAGCTGACCGATACTGAATGTCCCACCAGCCTGCAAGTCCATCCTCAGAGAAGCAGCTGGTGTACTGGAACCGGATGGTGCGGCCTCTGGTCCGATCTGGTTCTTCTGCTCGGCCAGACAGGCCTCCAACATCTCCAACAACGGCTGCTGTTGTGCCCGTAGCTGTGCAGCATTTTGCTCCTGCGCCTTCAGGGACAGATCAGCCTGGCGTTCAAACTGGAGTGACATCCATTTTAGTACGTCCTGCAGCTCGAGTGTCATCTTTAGTCACCTGTAAAATACAAACATAAACCCCAAGAGCAGTACCAAACACACGGGTATTTTCCCTCTTTGAGTTGTTTTTTTTTTTTTCTTTCAACACAGCTAGCACTTGCACCCCGCCCTGGTATCCTCAACCGTCCCACGGCTAGGTACCTATTACCTGGCGTGAGTGAAGCTTCGCGCTTAACACCTCTGATGTTCAGTCGTCGTCTCCTCTGCACCGCGGACCTACTTTTCTGGACCCTCCTCAGCTGGGCTCCTCAGAACAGTTTCTTCGGCAGTGGAAATCCTGATGTGGTATCTTCTGCGCATGCATAAGAAAAATCCTAAATACTACGCCAACTTGCGACACACACCGGCTGGGCCCAGAGGCTGACAGCTGGTAGGCGGCCTTAGGGTCCCTTGGAATTAAGTTCTTTCACTCCTCAGGCAATAAATTTGTAGTTGAGTCGGTGGTAAGGCTTTGCAAGATTTTTATTTTCTTTTATGGACATTTACAAAAGCACGCTGGGGCTCAATTACAACCAAGGCAGAAGGATAACATCTCCAAACAGAAAAGATGAACTCAGGAAAACCAGGAGAAATAAATCAAATAAACTTTTCTTTTCTCAGCCTTACTGCTGCTCTGTGTCCTCACACTCTGCACTGCTCCATGTGGTCACACAATGAACTGCAGCAGAACTCTATCACAGCTGTTCTCACTTTGTAATGCAACGTTCCCTCACAGCTCCATTGCTCTCAGTCAGTGAACAAACAAACACTGAATGCTTCTTACAACTCTCGTGGTAAGCACTACCCTTACTATAGGGTTTTTACATTTCTTCCTTTCTTATCTCACAACTGTAGCTTTCCTTTGAGCCAGAGAACAATCCATAGGAATTGGGCAACAGACCTCATTAGGCACACATGTCTCTATTTGCATTTCTTCAAAATCATTTGTACCAACAGAGTCTCTCTCATATTGTGGAGTTTCTTTAAGTTTCCCCTCTCTTAGAAACTGTTGAAACTGGTCCCACAGCAAGTCAGCCCTCGTAGGTATTTTTGCATTGGAGATAGAATTCCTCTCCTTAGAGTGTATCCCTTGCAAAGCCCCTAATTTAGAGGATTCAAAAGCTTCTCTGTTATCTGCACTGGGGATTCCAACACTGGCCAAGCTTTCAATCCACTGGTTAACGGTGGGAGGTGAAGGTTTCAGTCCCTGCCCTTTTAAACCAGCCCTTAGCCCTCTTGCCACATTATCAGGAAAGAAATTATCGGCTTTAGCTTGAGGCTGTTTCTGTATGTCAGCACTGATACCTTTTCCACCTCTCCAGCTATCACCGTTGTCCCGGTTGCTGGCCTGACGTGCACTTCTCCTCCAGTTACTTGTACTTCTGCTTTTAAATGCTGGCTCAATATCTCTTTCTTCCTGGTCTGAAACGGTAGACGGGCTTTGGCCTGAGACTGCCACTGCTTCTCGGTGAGCTGCTGCTGCCTGAGTTTGAGCCTTCTCTCTGGCTCCTTCTCTCACCCAGACTTCTCTCTCTCTGTCTGGCTTCAGCCACTCTCCTCTGGCATTCTCTCCAGCAGGTCTCCCGCTGACTCTCACTCCCTGGAGTCTCCCTTCGTCTCTCCGTCTCTGTCCTTGAGCTTGACTCTGTGCTTGTCTCTTTCCTTGGCTCTCTCCTTGGCTCCTTCCTTGTCCGCATCCTTGTCTGCTACACGTGGTTTTTAACCACTGCTTCCTGCTGGGCCTTCCCTGTGCTCCGCCCTCCTCTGACCAATCAGGAAGGTGGCTTGTCTCCACCCCTGAGCTAGGGCGTGTTCCACCCCTTGCAGGGGGCTGAGCTTTTCTCTGACATAGGCTGTAATCCCCTTGCATCTGTGCACTGTCATTGACTTCCATGGGGCTTTCAGGATTTTCATCCATATCCATGCTTTCTACTATGGTTTCACCATCACACAAAATGATCAAAGCTGAAGGAGACATCCTGCTGCACTGGCTTCATGTTCTCCTAACACTCATCTGGTGCATGGAACGAGATCCATCAGCATGGAAGAAACATACAAACATAGAAACATGATGACAGAAAAAGACCATATGGCCTATCTAATCTGTCCTTCCATATCAACAACTACAGCAGTCCCCTTTTTACCTTTAGAGATCCTCTCTGTTTGTCCCATGCTTTTTTGAATTCAGTTACTGTCCTCATCTCTTCCACCTCCACTGGGAGACTATTCCACGGATCCACTACTCTTTCTGTAAAGAAATATTTCCGCATATCACTCCTGAATCTATCTCCCTTCACCCTCATCCCATGTCCCCTCGTAGCAGAACTTGCTTTCAATTGAAAGAGGCTCTCCCCCTGAACATTTATGCCATGGAGGTATTTAAACATCTCAATCATATCACCTCTATCCCGCCTTTCCTCTAAGGTGTACATATTAAGATCCTTCAGTCTGTCCTCATATGGTTTATAAAGAAGCCCACTAATCATTTTAGTAGCCACCCTCTGCACCGACTCCATCCTGTTCACATCCTTTTGAAGGTGCGGTCTCCAGAATTGCACACTATACTCCAAATGAGGTCGCACCAAAGACTTATAGAGAGGCATTATCACCTCCTTTTTTCTGCTAGCCATTCCTCTCCTTATACCCAAGCATCCTTTTAGCTTTTGCCGTTGCCTTTTCTACCTGTTTAGCTACTTTAAGATCATCAAACACAAAAATGCCTCGGTCCCGCTCTTCTTTAGTTGACAAAAGTATTTCACCCCCAATACTATGTTGCTCCCTTGGATTGCTGCAGACCAAATGCATGACCTTACATTTTTTAACATTAAATCCCAGCTGCCAAATTCTAGACCATTCTTCAAGCTTAGCTAGATCCCTCCTCATGTTATCTACACCTTCCTGGGTGTCTACTCTATTGCAGATTTTGGTATCATCCACAAAGAGGCAAACCTTACCCAACAGCCCTTCCGCTATATCACTAACAAAGATGTTAAAAAGAATTGGACCAAGGACAGATCCCTGGGGCACACCACTGGTAACATCCTTCTCCTCAGAGTGAGCTCCATTTACTTGTACTCTTTGTCACCTCCCACCCAACCAATTTCTAACCCAAGCAGTAACTTTAGGGTCCATCCCTAGGGTGCTCAGTTTGTTTATAAGTCGCCTGTGAGGAACAATATCAAAGGCTTTACTGAAATCTAAATACACCACATCTAGAGCTCTCCCTCGGTCCAACTCCCTGGTCACCCAGTCAAAGAAATCAATCAGATTTGTCTGACAAGACCTGCCTCTGGTGAATCCATGCTGCCTCGGATCCTGTAATCCGCTGGACTCCAGAAACCTCACTATTTTCTCTTTCAGCAGCGTTTCCAATAATTTACTCACCACCGAAGTTAAACTAACCGGCCTGTAGTTTTCAACCACATCCTTACTTCGCAAAGTTAATCTTCCTAAAGTCTAAGATCCTCTCCTTTGAATGGATTCTAACAGCCCTAGTTCTAATACTGAACCACACCATCTGGTGATCATTGGATGCAAAATGATCTCCCACTACAACATCAGAAACACTTTCACCATTGTTAAGCACCAAGTCCAGTATGGCCCCTTCACATGTGGGGTCTGTTACCAATTGCCTGAATAGTTCTGCCTGTAGAGAATCCAGGATCTCCTTACTTCTACATGATACTGCAGCAGGAATGTGCCAATCAACATCTGGCATATTGAAATCTCCTATCAGTAGCACTTCCCCTTTCCTAGCAATGCTGCGTATGTTTTCAATTAACTCTCTGTCCACCTCTTCCTCTTGTGAGGGAGGTCTGTATATCACACCAATGCAAATAGATTTCTCTTTCCCTCTTTGTAGTTTAACCCACAATGCCTCCTCTCTCCCTTTTAAGTTCTGTAATTCCAAAGCTTTAATAGTAGTTTTTACATATAGTGCCACTCCTCCTCCCCTTCTTCCTACCCTGTCCTTTCTGAATAAAGTATAGCCAGGTATAGTTACATCCCAATCATGGTTTTCTGTGAACCATGTTTCTGTAACTGCCACTAAATCCAAGTCAGCCACTCCCACCAAAGCTTCAACATCAGGGATCTTATTTCCCATGCTACGGGCATTTATACACACTGCTCTCCATATGTTACACCTGTTACATTAAATACCTTTATGGAAATGGGTATCACCTACCTGACGGCTTTCACCTACCTGGGGGCTTTCTTCACCCATCCCCAACGAATCTAGTTTAAAGCCCTCTTCAGTAGATTAGCCAGTCTACTACCGAAGATGCGTTGAACTTTCTTGGACAGATGGATGCCATCTCTGCTCTGCAACCCTTGGAAAGCCATCATTGTGCTAGTCCTGAAAAAAGGTGATAGCTGGGAATGCAAGAAGTACCATAGCATCAGCCTAAATGAGCACGTGTCACTGAAGATCATACATTGGCTCAACCAGCAGTGTGCGGATCTGAAATTTATTTATTTATTTATTTCAATTTCTTATATACCGCACTATTTGCCATCAGCGCGGTTTACATTAAAACAAAAGACCAGAACAACAGGCTGTTCGGTTTTACAGAGAACAAGGTGTACAAACTTGGATAACATGGGTAAACTATTTACAAACTATAAACAAAAGATCAAAACAACAGGCTATGAATGAACTATCCAAGGAATTTCCTATCCAAACTGGAGTCTGCCAGGGAGATGTCACCTCACCCCTGTTTTTCAATATCGTGATCAACGCCATTATGAGGAAAACATTCAAAGACAGTACGATATGAACAACTTGCAGACCGACTTGATGTTCTCAAACGACAGTGCCATATTTGTTGACACAGAGGCAGAGGCCACTGACATCCTTTACCATATCTCCCGCATCGCTCAATTTTATGGCCTAAGAATCAATGTACACAAGACCAAAATTATGACCATGGATGGATCACAGGCCAACGTTCACCTTGATAGAATCCAAATCAACTGGGTCAGTGTCACGGCAGGACATGCTAGGGAGAAAAGGTTTCTAGATAAAATAAATGACTGTATCTTGGAGCAGCTGGCTCATGAACCGACCAGAGGGGAAGACATTTTAGACCTAGTCCTTAGTGTGGAACACAGGATCTGGTGCAAGATATAAGAGTGTTGTGGCCACTTGGCAAGAGTTATCATAGCATAATCGTGTTTGATTTAATAAATGGAGGAATGACAGCAGGAAATCCACAGTACTACCTTTTAACTTTCAAAAGGGTGACTGTGACAAAATAAGGAAGATAGTTAAGAAAACAACTTAAAGGAGCAATTGCAAAGGTTAAAGATTTACATCAAACATGGGTGTTGTTTAAGAATACTATCTTGGAAGTCCAGACTAGCTGTATTCCACTCTTTAAGAAAAGTGGAAGGAAGTCCAAAATAACTGCCAGTATGGTTTAACGGTGAGGTCAGAGAGGCTGTTACCAAAAAAGCATCTTTCAGGAAATGGAAAAAGGAGCCAAATGATGAAAACTGCAAATAACATAAGCACTGGCAAGTTAGATGCAAAGCATTGATAAGGCAGGCAAAGAGAGAAATTTGAGAAGAAGCTTGCTGTGGAAGCAAAAACGCATAATAAAGACTTTTTCAAGTACATTCATAGCAAAAACCTGTGAGAGAGTCACATTAGATGATAGAGGGTTAAAAGGGGCACTAAGAGGGGACAAGGCCAAGGTGACAAGTGGGGAGAGACTGAATGAATTCTTTGCTTCGGTCTTTACTGAGGAAGATGTAGGGATGTTACCCATGACTGAAATGGTATTTAAGTTTATGCCGCCGAAGAACTGAAAGTAATACACTGAGAAGAATTGAAAGTAATACACTGAGAAGATGTGTTACAACTATTTGATAAACTGAAGAGTAGCAAATCACCTGGACTGGATGGTATACATCCAAGGGTGTTGAAAGAACTGAAATATGAGATTGCAGACCTACTATTAGTGATCTATGAACTATCATTAAAATCATCTGTAATAACTGAAGATTGGAGGATGGCCATTGTAACGCCAATTTTTTAAAAGGGTTCCAGGGGTGATCCGGGAAATTACAGACCGGTGAGACTGACGTCAGTACCAGGAAAAATGGTAGAAACCATTATAAAGAGCAAAATTGCTGAACATGTAGATGGTCATTGCTTAATGGGAGGCAACCAACGTGGCTTTAGCCAAGGAAGGTCTTGTCTTACTAATCTGTTATATTTTTTTGAAGGTGTAAATAAAAATTCTCCAGGAACAAGCAGGAAGTCAGTCCTCACTTATGGGTGACGTCGACACCGACGGAGCCCACGCAGAGTAATTCCCCAGCTTTCAAAGAAAGCCTTTGTGATTGCTGCCATGAATGCATGGTCCTCTTCCTGCCCAAAGGTGCCATCTTGCTCAATCTCCCTTTTTCCGCAGTGCACTTCGGACACACGTTCTCATCCCTTGGAAGAAGTGTTTTGTTTTTGGCCTCTGGCCTGTGTTTTTTCCGGTAGCACTGGTCCTCTACCGTCCTTCCCCTGTTCTCTTTTTCCCTTGAGCGAGGGGACGTCCTTTCATGTGAAAATTTTCTTTTGCGGGCTTCGCGCCTTTTTTACTCAACCGCTGTCCGCAAAGGTCTTCGACCTAGCAGGAGCCCTTTTTTCCCCAATGGCCACAAGTTTTAAAAAATGCGACAGATGCTCCAAAAACATGTCGCTCACAGACTCCCATGACTGCTGTCTTCGGTGTCTCAGGGCCGACGATGACCCGGAGGTCTGCTCTCTTTGCAAGAAAATGTCCTCCAAAGCCCTGCTAAGTCGTAAGCAGAAGTCCAATGACATTTTCCAGAAGGTAGCCCCAGAATCCCCGGCAGCACTCTTGGTTGTCCCTCCGCTGGTGGGATACCCCACTTTGGCCCCGCGTTCAAGGCGGCACTCCGATGAGGGGTCCCCTGGAGAGGTGTAAGAAGATGAAGACCTCGAAGTCGCTGTCGGGGGCTCCAGACAAGCACAAGCGCTCCCGCACTTGGTCGCTCAGCCCCCTCCTCCCCCGGCATTCCTGAGAGTCAGATAAGGAGCAGCCTTGAAAGGTACCTCGTATATACATGGAGTCCTCCGGCGATGGCGCCCAGTCTCCTGAGGGTCGTCCCGGTGAGAACCCCTGCTCCTCTTCCACGCCAGACCTGGTAACCTCAGTGTCAGCATCACAGGGACCCACATCCACGTGGGAGTCACGAATGCTGGCACTAGAGCGCAGCATTTCTGCCTTCTTAGCTGCCTAGCAGGTGCTCATGCCCAGCATGGTTGGCCCACACCTCAAGACCAAAGTTCCCTTGAGAGGGACACCCAAACCTGCCCTAGAAACCCCCGAGAGTCGTGGGCCTCATGAGTGTCCTCGGCGTCGGCCTTGCTCGCCTTCCCATTCCTCGGGAGTGAGATCCTCCAAGGCCTCTGGCTCCAAGCAGGTCTCGGCCTCTGGACGGGACGACCAACCTGAGTCATACTCCTTCTCGGACCTCTCGGGCTAGGAGTCGGATAGGGATTCCTCCCCGGAGACCCATGCCCACAGGGACCTCCCTTCAGACCCGTCCCCGCCTGCTTCTCAGAGGTGTTCACCGCCCGAGGACACATCCTTTCTGTTATTCATGCGGGACATGGCACGGGCTCTCAACCTGGCTACACAGGCTGAAGAGGCGCCGCGAGCTGAAGAGCTCGACATACAGTATGAGTCCCCGCCTCAGGAGTCTCTTACTGTCCCAGTTCCTCCCATTTTGTCCAGGCTGCTCCTTCGCATGTGGGAGACACCTGCTTCGGTTCCCATTGTGAGCAAATGCCTCAACGCCAATGCGGCCCAGGTTTCTGGAAGACCCGGCTTCCACACACCTCCATGGTAGTGGAATCGGCGATGTGGAAGCAAAAGAGCCGAAGTCACACTCTTCGGTCCCGCCAGGCAGGGAGTCTAGAACGCTACGCCCTTGGGCGCAAAGCCTATCAGGGGTCCATGCTCACATGCCGCATTCAGGCATACCAATTGTATATGGGCATGTTCCTGCATGACCTCGCCAAGGAGCTCGGTGGGTTCTCCGCAGGTCTCGGGGTGAACCCTTCTCAGGTTCCAAATCCTCCTTCACGGAGTGCTCAAAGTACCTCTCCCGTGTTGCATATGATGGACTTGAGTCCTCCGCCCGAGTGGCGGCAGCCAGCATCGGAGCACGACGTCAAGCATGGCTCCAGTCCTCGGACCTGGAGTAGTGAGTCCAGGAGAAGCTCCTGGACGTCCCCTGCCTTGGCAAACAACTGTTTGGTAAGCCCATGGAGGATAAGGCCGCTGAGATAGAAATGGAGATCATGACTCTTACCTATCTCTCGTGTAATACCTCTTCTCTCCCCAGGAAGAGGCAGCAAACTAAGAAGCAATTCTTACAAATAAAGGGGCTCTCACCCTTCCCGCCCACCCCTGCACCGGCCTCGGGCACACAGGGGAAGGGAAGAGCGCATGGCCACCACAAGCCTAAAGTGCCCAAAACCCAACCCCCAGCACCACCCCTACCCGCTTTGGGCTTTTGACACCAAAGGCATAGCCTCTTGCCCCCCCCCCCCCCCCGGCAGTACTTCTGCCGTTGGGGGGATGTCTGTCCCTTTTCTCCCCACAGTGGGCATAGATCACATCAGACACCTGGGTCCTCCGGGTAGTCCGAGACGGACTACCCGGAGGACCCAGGAGTGGAGGAGGACCCAGGAGTGGAGGGTTGGCCTAGTGGTTGGGGCAAGGTACTTCAGGCCGGAAGGTCGGTGGTTCAAATCCCATTAGAGGACAGCAACCTTGGGCCGGAAGGACTGGGGTTTCTAGTCCCACAGGTGCTCCTTGTGGTCTTGGGCAAGCCACTTAACCCTCCATTGCCTGGTGACTTTGACTTTGGCTCGCTGAGTCAGAGAACTTCAGGCCCTCATGACTGAGGCTCCCTACACCATGTTCCCTGTAAAATAGTTATCTCCAAGTTATAATGCCCTGTTCAATGTAATTTCAGTTTGTTCAATGTAAACTGCACTGATGCAGAATAGCGCGGTATATAAGAGAATATAAATAAATAAATAAAATATCGTCTTCACCTGGACAGGTTCCCTCCTCCCTTCTCCCTAGTTGAGCCTACTTGGCTCCCCTCGCCCCAGACTTACTTGCAGTGGGAGCTGTCCAACCTCCTCGCCCAGCGGGCAGTCGAGAAGGAACCGCTGCACCTTCAAGACCATGGGTTCTACTTCTGCTACTTCCTTGTTCCGAAAAAGACGGGGGGCCTACTCCCCATCCTCAACCTCAGGAACCTAAACAAGTTTCTGATGCGGGAGAAGTTCAAAATGTTATTGCTTGGTGTCCTGCTGCACTTCCTCCAGCAAGGCGATTGGCTGTGCTCCTTGCATCTCAGGGATGCTTACGCCCACATTCTAGTCCACCCCCAACACAGGCACTACCTGCACTTCAGGGTGCAGGGGGAGCACTACCAATACAGGGTGCTCCCCTTCGGGCTCGCGTCTGCGCCACAGGTTTTCACAAAGTGTCTCTCCATGGCCGCCGCCTTCCTCAGACGGCAGGGCATACCTGTCTTCCCCTACCTCGATGACTGGCTCATCATGGGGACCTCGGCCGGAGAAGCCTGCCTGGCGTCGTCATGTACGATCCTTCTCATTGAACACCTTGGCTTCTTGGTCAACTACTCCAAGTCCCACCTCGAACTGGTGCAGACCTTGGAGTTCATTGGCGCACACCTCAACACAGAGTGAGCGACCGCCTTCCTGCCCACAGACTGTGCAGACCGACTCCATGCCATGGCAGCCCAGGTCCAGATCAGGGCTCGGATTACGGCACGGGCCATGTTGCACCTCCTAGGATACATGGGGGCTTGTTTACAAAGCCGCAGTAGCGGCTTCCGCTCGATATCGGAGCCACTGCTCCATTAAATTCAATGGGGCCGCAGCTCTGATATCGGGCGGAAGCTGCTACCGCGGCTTTGTAAACAAGCCTCATGGTCTCCACCAGCCATGTGGTCCCCAATGCCCGCATGCACATGCAGACAGCCCAGTGGTGCCTCAGGGCACAATGGAGCCAGGCCTCCGGCCACCTCAGACCCTATCCGAGTCTCCCGCAGTCTCCACAACTCCCTGGATTGATGGTGGGACCCCCGAAGCCTCCTTTAGGGAATGCCCCTCCAGACACCACAGCATGATGCTTCCCTGCTGGGTTGGGGAGCCCACTGCGGCAATTTGTGCATCCAGGGGTAGTGGTCGCCTGAAGAGTCTCAGCAGCATATCAGCCTGCTCGAGTGTCGGGCAGTCCGGTGTGCCCTAAGGGCCTTTGAGGGCCATCTGTGGGGGAAGTCAGTGCTCGTGCAGACCAACAACTGGGTAGCCATGTTCTACATAAACAAGGAGTGGGGAACAGGATTCCGTCTCCTTTGCCGGGAGGCGATTCTCCTTTGCTCCTTTGCATTTCTCCGGGAGATGACCCTGCGAGCGATCTACCTCCAGGCCAAGAGAATGTCCTCGTGGACAAACTCAGCAGGATCCTCCGCTCACACGAGTGGCCCCGGATGTGTTCCTCTTAAGCTGGACCTCTGGGCTTCTTTACGCTTTCCCTCCCACTTCTCTCCTTGCGAGGAACCTCCACAAGGTTCAGCGAGAACGAGCTTTAGTGTTCCTCGTGGCTCCTTCGTGGCCTCGACAGCCTTGGTTTCCGCTTCTGCTCCGGCTCTCATCCAAGCCTCCAGTCCCCCTGGGCTGTGTCCCAGACCTGTTAACTCAGGAGGAGGGTCGGGTGCTCCACCCAAACCTGGCCTCGTTGTTCCTTACAGCCTGGCGGTTGAGCAGGTCTCCTTAGCCCTGCTGCACCTCCCGGAGGAGGTCGAGGAGGTGGTCCTTGTGTCGAGGAAGGACTCGACGAGACGGGCATATGCCTTTAAGTGGCAATGCTTCTCGGTCTGGTGCATCGAACTCCAGATCGACCTGTTCTCCTGCTCTATCCGGTGGGTTCTCCAGTACCTCCTCCACCTCTCGAAAGCAGGGCTGAATTCCAACTTGGTCAGGGTACACCTGAACACCATTTCGGGGAACCACCTCCCCATCGAGGGGAAACCCCTCTTGGGGCAGCCCATGGTCTCCCGCTTCATGCGAGGCTTCTTACTTTCCAAATCTCCCATCCGGCCTCCTCTGGCGGAGTGGGACCTCAACGTGGTGCTCATGCAGCTTACACGATCACCCTTCAAGCCAATGGTGATGTGCTCACTTGGGGACCTCTCCTGGAAGGTGGTCTTCCTGGTGACTTTGACTTTGGCTCGCTGAGTCAGAGAACTTCAGGCCCTCATGACTGAGGCTCCCTACACCAGGTTCTATGGGAACAGGGTGGTCCTCCACACACTCCCCTAGTTCCTACTGAAGGTTGTCTCAGATCTCCATCTAAATCAGGAGATAGTCTTACCGACCTTCTTCCCGAGACCTCATACCGATCAGGCATCGGCAGTATTATATACACTCGACTGCAAGAGGGCTCTTGCCTTCTACCTCCAGCACACCCAGGCTCATCGCAAGTCTGGTCGGCTCTTTGTTGTCTACGATCCCAATCGCCTGGGGCAGGCAGTCACCAAATGCACCCTCTCCATCTGGATAGCAGACTGCATCGCCTTAACCCAGGCAAAGGCGGGCGCCCCACTGGATCGGTGAGTCACCACACACGGCGTCCAAGCCAAGGTGGTTTCAGTGGCTTCACTGCACTCAGTGCCCCTGACGGACATCTGCCGGGCTGCGACCTGGTCTTTAGCAAACACATTCACTGTGCACTACTGCCTGTAGAGGGAGTCCTGCCAGGACAGTGCCTTTGGGCAGGCTGTACTCCATAATCTGTTCGGGGTATAAGCAACTCCTGCCCTCCGCCCCTTCTTGACGGCTACTGAGAGCTTCACCCCAGGGACCCGAAGACTCGGGCTCCTTCGGGCATCGACTTCTGCTCACGGCCTCGCGGAGGCGTTTTTGGGTTACAGGCTCGGTAGTCTGTAGCTGGGGAGTCCCATAAGTGAGGACTGACGTCCTGTTTTTTTCCTGGAGAAAGCGTAGTTGCTCACCTGTAAAAGGTGTTCTCCAGGGACAGCAGGAATCAGTCCTCACTACCCTCCCAACTCCCCTGAAGATTTGCTATTTTTGTCCTTCCCTTGCCATCTGTTTATTAGGGATCTAGCTATGGGACCTGACTGAGCAAGATGGCACCTTTGGGCGAGAAGAGGACCATGCATGCGTGGCAGAAATTCCAAAGGCTTTCTTTGAAAGCTGGGGAATTACTCTGCACGGGTTCCATTGGTGCCAACGTCACCCATAAGTGAGGACTGATTCCTGCTGTCCCTGGAGAACACCTTTTACAGGTGAGTAACTATGCTGTAGACAAAGATGAGTCGGTTGATATAGTGCATCTGAACTTTCAGAAAACCTTTGGCAAGTTCCCTCATTAGAGACTTTTGGCAAAATTAAAAAGTCATGGGATTGGAGGCAGTGTACTATTGTGGATCAGGAACTGGTTAAAAAAAAGAAAGCAGAGGGTAGGACTAAATGGCCAATTTTCCCAATGGAGAAAGGTGAATAGTGGAGTACCCCAGGGAGCTGTGCTGGGTCTGCTGCTTTTTAATATATTCATAAATGACGTGGAAATGGGAATAACGAGTGAGGTAATCAAATTTGCAGATGACACAAAATTATTGAAAGTTGTTAAAACCCATGAGGATTGTGAAAAATTGCAAGAGGACCTAGATAAATGGGCAGACTGGGCACCCAAATGGCAGATGAAATTTAATGTGGACAAGTGCAAAGTTATGCATCTAGGAAAGAACAACCCAAACTAAGGTTATATGATGCAAGGTTCCACATTAGGAACCACCAGCCAGGAAAAAGATTTAGGTGTCATTGTGGATAACACGTTGAAACCCTCTGCCCAGTGTGCATCAGCGGTCAAAAAAGCAAATGGAATGCGAGGAATCATAAGGAAAGGAATGGAGAATAAAGCAAAGGATATTATAATGCCTCTGTATCGTTCCATGGTGCTACCGCACCTTGAATAGTGTGTGCAGTTCTAATCGCCATATCTTAAAAAGGATATAGCATTATTAGAAAAGGTTCAGAGAAGAGCCACCAAAATGGTAAAGGGGATGGAAGGATACTCCTATGAAGAAAGGCTAAAAAGGTTCGGGCTCTTCAACTTGGAAAAGAGACGGTTGAGGGGAGATATGATAGAGGTCTATAAATTAATGAATGGAGTGGAATGGGTAAACATAGATTGATTGTTTACGCCATCAAAATATAGAAAAACTAGGGGACATATAATGAAGCTACAGAGTAATCTATTTAAGACTAATAAGAGAAAATATTTTTTCACTCAGTGCGTAATCAAACTCTGGAATTCGGTACCGAAGGATGTAGTAAAAGCTGTTAGTGTAGCCGAGTTTAAAAATGATTTGGACAAGTTCCTGGAGGAAAGGGCTATAAACCATTATTAAAGGGGACCCAGGAAATCCACTGCTTGCCCCAATACAAGCATTGTGGAACCCTGTGTGTCTTCTGGGAAAACTGCTAGGTACTTGTGACCTAAATTGGCCACTGTTGGAAACAGGATATTGGGCTTGATGGACCTTGGTTTGACCCAGTATGGCATATCTATCTTCAAATCGAGCAGGTCCCAGAATTCAAATACCTGGGATTTCTGATGCAGTAGAAGAATGTGGCATCCACCACCAAAGTCCAGAGCAGGATTGGCCATGCAACAATAGTGTTTGCCTCGCTCAGATGGTGCCTCTAGAAGGCGGCCAATAGCTCCACCAAGACCAAAATTCACCTCTTCTGAACACTGATCTTGCCAATTCTTCTGTATGATTTGGAAACATGGACTCTGCTCATACCTGACATGAACAAGCTCAAGATCTTTCAAATGCAATGCCTGAGACAGATTTTGGGTGTCTCTCTTCGTGATCACCATTGACAGAAGATAATTCAGACAAGTTGCGGCTATCAACCTTCAATCGAAGAACAAATCCAAAAACACTGACTGTGATTGTATGGCCATGTTTGCAGAATGAACACCAGTCGGCTGCCAAACAAACTCCTCTGGCGAGAGCGACCTGTCCACTGGAGGGTTCAACAAGCAGCACCGAAGAAAATGTGGCTCAAACACATCGAGGAAGACCTAAGGAACTATCTACGTGGCCAGACATATTGCCACCAATCGCCAAGGTTAAAAGCGTATTGTGAACAACACACGGAATCCAGTGGCACCTACAGTAACGTATTGGTTGAGAGGGCAGCCTTCTCCCCAAATGCCAGCTAAGGATTATAGAAGAAGAAGAACACGGAACCCATCAGACATTCCCAACTGTGCATGGAGATAGATCTCCAGGCCCCCGACTCCAGTTCCATCCAACACCTCCCCATTTGAAAATAACCTACTGGCCCAAGACCCCCACACAGTCCATCCACTGAGTGGGACAGAGAAGGAATCCCAGGGAACTGTTCCTCTTTCAGCTGGTCCGCAGCCCCACCAGCCCAAAGATGCCCCAAGGAGGAATGCTCCCGGCCCCATCCCCTGAGCCTCTGCCCCCCCCCTCCAGACAATTCCCTATCATAGCCTGAGGAGAGGAAAGAGCCTGCCTCATACCCCTGCCTGCTGCCCTCCCCAGAGCACCACTAGCAGCCAGGCCTCCCAGCCCAGCTCCCCCCTAAAGCCCAAGGCCTACTGCAAAACCTGGCAGCCCACAGGCCCTGCCTTTCCCCCACCCACCCACCAGCCCAGCCGCCTTCCTTCTGCGGCCCCGCACAGGCCACTCTTCAGCTGGGGCCATTATCCCAGTTCTAAGGGGCAGGACTACCGCCACCCCAGAATCAGCTGCTGCTATACCCCCTGAAATCCCCACCACCAGCATGACCTCTGGCACTGCAGCCACTGGCACTACATGTGCCGCGGCCAAAAGTAGCATTGCCCTCTCCTTGCTGGACTCATCGCAGGCTTGGGGAGCATCACTGCTCAAACTGGGACCACCAAATTAGAGCGGCGCTTCGGCATGCCTCCGACCCTGGAAAGCAATGGAAACGCCAAAGTAGATGGAGAGAAAACAGAAGACATGCCACAGCACAAGAAGACACACTGCTGCTGAGGCTGCCACACTGCAAGAGAAAGAAGGGAGTGGGGCCAGATGGCCTCCCGCAGGTAAAATATCCCTTGGTCTGTCTCCTCCCACCCCTCCCTCATCATCCCCATTGTTCCAATGATCTCCTTTCCCAAGCTGGGAAGGGACTCATTCAAATCCAAACAACCTCCTCCCTGCCCACCCTCCAACCACCAGCTTCAAACTGCCAACTGTGCCCCTCCCCCCCCAGCTCCCTTGAGCCAAGCTTTAAACCGCGGGACAAGGTGCCCCCTTCCCCAGGCCGTGCACCCGGTTACTGGCAGCCGTCAACGACCCCAGCCCTGTGGCCTGGAGCATTTAGGCTGTATATCAAGCTAAATATGGGTTCTATGCGATTCCTCAGCTCAGTTCCAAATATTGCTAACATCAAGAGAATGACTACTTGTCCAAAAAGCAGTCAGGAGTGTGATACACATTATAAAGAAGTATGCATCATAGAATGTGGTAGGTCTAAAGCACTACATATACGTTTTTTTGAGGTTGTATTGCCCGAGGAGGCAATGTCAACATATTTTCAAAATGAAGAAGCTGGTTAAATTTATGTGCCTGATTCAATAACTGAATATTTTCCAAAACTTTTTTCACTCCTCAGCATGAGTGAATTAACTACATAACAAAAAAATAATGCAGTTATTAGCACTGTCGTTTTTAATGAGAGAAACTTAGAATTCAGATTTTCTGTTTTCTTCTACTTTAAAATGCCTGGGGCCTTCTTCAAAAAAATGATTTTGGCACAGAACGGAACAAAGTATTTTCAAAAAAAGAATGTAATGTTTTCAACAGTAAAATCAGATAGAATCTATGTGATCTGAAGAGCAAAATGCAAAGCTTTTCTTAGGGGGTGCACCTTTTCTATTGCTTGCTAAAATTGACCCCTGGTCCCTGAGTATTAAGCAAAGAGCCTAGGCACTGCACATCATAAAAGCACATATAGATGGTGACCACCATAGGAGAAGCAGTATCTTTAGCCAACCCTCAGCAGGACCAGCCCAGTCATTAGGCAAGACTAGGTGGTTGCCTAAGGCAGCAGCTTCTGAAGGGTGGCAAAGAGCAGCAGCAGCAGTCAAAGCAAAACAGTATATCCTGGCAGTCTCACAAATTCAAAGAACCATCAGTACATACTTTAACCTGCAGGTAGAATGGGCGCTCACCTATATACAAAAGCAAAGTTCAATATTTAAAAGTGTGTTGTCCAATTATGCACTTTTACATGCTTGTTGTGAAAGGGGTAGAGTAGGGATGATCATGATTTTTTAGTTTAATTATTTTCAAAACCTTGGGGAGGCGAGATTTAAGACTGAAGGCTCACCTAAGGTACCCAGTATCCTTTCACTAGTCCTGCCCAGGGGCGGCTTTATCAGGCGGCGAAGTTTTAAAGACAGCATTTTGCCCCCAAAACAACCGCCTCACTTTGCCTTCAAACGTTAAAAAAAAAAAAAATCCAAACGCTCAAATTTCTGCCGCTGCCTAGTCCGCTTCTCGGCAGCGTCAGACTCACCTCTCCTCCCCTCAAGTTCCTTTGGGGGCGGGACGCTGCTGCACGGGAAGCGGACTCGGTAGCGGTAGAAATTTGAGCGTTATTATTATCTCCAGGAACAAGCAGGAATGAGTCTTCACATATGGGTACGTCGGTACCGACAGAGTCAGCGTCCAATCAAAAAGCTTTTGGAAGCATCCCACCACGCCTGCGTGCTGCCTTCCCGCCTTTTCCAACTGCCTCTCCTCAGTTTTTCTTTTTCCGCGGAGCTGGCAGGACGTCCTCCTGTCACCGCAGAAAAGTTTTCTTTTAATTCTTTAGTTTTCTTGTGGTCGCGGCTGTCTTCCCCGACGCCACGGGTACTGCCGGTGTTTCTTTTTTCTTGTAAAATTTTTCCTTTTAAGGGAATATTTTTTCTTCTGAGTGTCTTACGGTTTTTCAGGCCTTCTAGGCCTCTCCATGTCCTTCATGGAACCGCCAGCCACTTTCTCTAAGAAATGTTCAAACTGTGGCGGTACAACTTTATTTTTAGACTCCCAAAATTGGTGTCTAACCTGTTTGGGTCCTGACCTTTTTCCTTCGGAGCCCTCGGGCAACAGTATTGTGAGAAGAGGTTTTCAACATCGAGTTTCCCTCGATATGAGGTTCCCTTCCAACTTCAGGGCACCGACCATTTCTTCTTCTACACAGGATCAGGTAACCCACAAACAGTCTGTTAAGACTAGCCAACCCTCGACTGGTAGGTCTCATGCACAGCATGTAGACGGCTCCGGCCTTGCCCTTGAGGGCCCATTGGCTTCAAAACCCCGGCGGGAGTCTTCGGCCTCCAAAGCCTATGTGGGGTTTCAGGTTGTTCCTGGGGCTCACCCCTCACAGAACATACCTGAGCCATGCCTGGTGGTGGCATCCGCTTTGAGCGGTACCGATACCCCGGCATCGGCACTGGTGTTGGACGAAACACTCCTCACCAGGGATCGTCGTCTGGCGTCCTCGGTACCTATGGGACCGGTGGATACGTTCCAGACTGACTTTCCAGTATCGGTACCGGCACCGATACTACCACCGATGTCGGTACCCTCCAGACGTGCATCGATAGACTCGCTTCCTTCGATGCCGAGTCTGGAATCGATCTCTAGTCTGGAAGACTGGGTACCGACACGTCTTGGTACCGACACCTATCGGTACCAGACGCTCGGTACCGAGGGTTACTGCCGAAGGCTTTCGGTTACCTCGGTGCTGATTGGGCTGTCACCGATGGCTGCTCCGATGTCGGTGTTGGGTTCGGTTCCGACAGCGGTACCGGTATCCACAGTAGCATCGTGGCCAGCTCCTTCCATGCTTCTTTCAACAGGATCGCTCCCTTCTATACCAAGTTTGGAGTCGATACCTGGCAGGGACGATGTGGTACTGACTGTCGCTGGTCCTGACCTCCAGTACCAGCGTCCATCCGTTAAGGATCCCATACTGCACCGTGCAGGATTTTATATTCCTATATACTCAGATAGATCCTTCGGTGCCCAGGCTAGTTCTTCAGATCTAACCTGTCCAAGGGAGGTTCTCTTTGGAGATCCTTCTTTTCAGAGTTTCCTCCTGGATATGGCAAGATCACTTGCCATTCCTATCCCTGGACATGATCCTACACAAGGCTCTGTTTCTACCGAAGCAAAGGAGAACTTAATGCTTCCTTTGCATCATTCCTGCAGGATCTTCTTCTAGGAATGTAGGAAGCACCTTTAAGGTTACCCCCACCTTCCAGAGCAACTGATCTCCTATATCAGGTGCCCTCCTCTCCAGGGTTTCAAAAGACTCAACTTCCTCATCATTCCATTGTAGTGGAATCAGCAATGAGGCGGGTGAAGAGTAAGAAAAAGCACTCTTCTTATCCGCCAGGTCATGAGTCTAAGACACTAGATGCCTTTGGACGTTAAACCTTCCAGACATCCATGCTTTCAGCAAGAATTCTCTCATATATTTTTTATATGAGTCTATCTCTTGAGGAGGTCACAAAGAAATTACATCTTTTGACTCCTTTTCTTTCAGAGCCCAAGAGTGCAGACTATTCCTCACTGCTTAGTCATATTCAAAATATCTCTTGGTTTCTTGCTCATGCTTCCCTAGACTCATTTGAGTCTGTTAGCAGGACTTCTGCTATAGCTATAGGGGCACGACGTAGAGCCTGGCTCCAAGCTTCAGACTTAGACAAATGGGCACAACAAAGACTGGGTAATACTCCTTGCACTGGAGAAAATCTCTTCAATAAGGAGTCTACGTCAGGTTACTCAGTGGTCCACTGACTTACCTGTTTCTAAGGGCTGTTCTATGCCTTCTTCTTTCCCAGTAGGTAGGAAATGTCCTACCAAACTTTCTTCCCCTAGAGGGAGAAGGTTTTATTCATCTTCTGCCCATCATACTGATGTTCCCAGACAGGGGAAACATCGCCCTGGTCTGAAGCATCCAAACTCTCACCAGGCTCAGCAAACCCAGCAACCGCAGGGTTTCTGATTAATCATCATCATATTTTTTGTGCCTCTTGGGGTTTAGAACCTGCAGTTGGCTTCTTCTCAGTAGAAGCCTTCCACTGCTTTCATTCTAAACTCTAGGCATGGATCTCTTTTCACAAGATATCCATTTTTCTCTGTTATACGAGCTCTTAGGATGTTCATGCCTATAGGTCACAGGTTTCTCCTCTTCTTCCTGCTAGGGAAAGAGGTTTAACAACTATCAAACGATAGTTTTCTGTACCAGCATGAATTTTTCCTTTCTACAGACTTACCACATTGTAAGTCTCCATTCAGCTCCATCTTCTCTACCCTCTTACCAAGATTTTCCTCTGTAAGAGTGGTACTATTACACTGGAGGGCTTCTTCTTCAGCCCCTCTAGTTTTGTCACTATTCCAGTGTGGAGTTTTCCTCTCCGAGTTAACTCCCTTCTTCATTTTTGCTTTGTGGCAGCTTATCAGACAGGTCCAGAGTTTTCTTACTCTTGTTCTGTCTGTTCTTTCTGTTTTTAAACAGAAAGATTCTTTCTGCTGTCCTACTAGCAGCTGCCCATGCAGGAGCCCTAGTGATTGGACCACTGGTTCTTTCCACAACCGCAGATGTCCTCCACTAACATTCTTTCTGGCCTTAGTAGTGCCTCCAAGACAGTGGATTCATCTTTCTTGGGAAATCTTATCACTACAGGCTTTTCAGATTGTCTTCTATTCTTGCCATCTCCAATTCCCTTGGGTTTGGCGGCATAGTTGACGTAGGTACTGGCTTTTCCAACAGCCAGTTCTATCTCCTAATTCTCCTGCATCATGCTCTCTGCAATTCTACAGAGAAGCTTTCCACTATGGGCCCTTGCTAGAGAGCATTAGGATTTTCTCAAACAGCTATCCTAGAAAAGGCTCCCTCAGTCATGCCCCTCATGACTGGAAGGGTTCTCCCTGCCCTACTATCTCCTTTTTAAAACAAAGGACATGGGCCTTTTTCTTACGTGAAAGCTTAAAGAGTTGTTCAATTCCCTGGTTTGGTCCTCAGGATTCCCACCGGGAATATGCTCTTTTTCCTTGCAGCTAGTCCTCATGGTATCCTAATCCTTCATGGACAGCGCAGGTTCAGCTAAAGAACACATGATACCCTTTTTGCCCCTCAAGTAGGTCAACGTGGTATCTCATTCCTATGCGTCTTCTGTCCATTTACCATGCTAGAGTTCTGGAGGACTCGGGATTTGCTGCCTGCAGACTGATATTATCCTCTGCTTTTCACGTAACCATCCTGGTTATTTCACTGACTAGTATTCTTGCAGCAATCTGGTCTGTTCCTTGTCAGGGAGACTTTTCCCCTGACTCCCTCCATCATAACCAGGGGGAATAGATTCTCTATATATCTTCTCAAGTAGGTTCCACCTTCTTGTTAGTGGGCAACTCCCCCACAGCACCCCAGAAAACCTGTAATGTATAAATGTACATATGTAAATTATTATCCCCTTAGCTTAGAAGTAGTTAATTTTCTGCGTGACGTGCTAGCCTTTCGAATCTTTATGTACAAATCAAAATTATTCTGTCTTGATTCGACAGCTTTTTCCATGTAATCTTACCCGCTTCTGATCGCTGGAAGGAGCGGTATACAAATGCTTGCTAAATAAATAAAAATTAATAAAAATTAATCTTTTCTCTTCACATATCCTATGTGAATATACTTTCTATAGGCATATCTCTGCTTAATTGCAGACACCCATATATAGGCCTATATATTCATATATATATATATATATATATATATATATCTGTATACATCTCTATAGATATATATGTCTTTCTTTGTGTGTGTATATGTTATCCCCTTCTATATCTCACTATAGATATATTCTTATATGTCTATCTATATATCTATATGTATGCATATATATATATATATATATATATATTTGTATCTGTTGAGATATTTTCATTCTAGGTAGATATGTATCTGCATACTTATCTATCTGACTGTCTATGATCATATAGCTATATATATCCCCAGGGCCGGATTTACCTTGAGTGAGGCCCTACGCCAACAAAAATTGTGGGCCCCCAGCAGGGGCAGCCCAAGGGGGGTGCGGGGCCTCATTTGCATAAGGGGCCTCATTTGCATAAATATTTGCATAATGTTACCATATATTAACTTTTAGTAAACGTGCTTCTTAATGAGTGTATGGATAAAGAAAGACTAAAAGATTTCTACATTACTATAATCCAGTGCCAACTGCCAGACACATTAGGAATTACTACAAACACTGCCCATTTAGAACCCATAGCAAACCCGCCGTATCCTAACAGCACTACCAGGACTCACAAAGCACCATACTCTACCAATCAAAAGGCAACACTGCAAATATTAAACCAATACATTTCAGAGAACAACAATACATGACCTACTGGGGAAAGAGAACAAGTGGCAATGTCAAATAGGAATTATATAAACAGAACACCTCAGCTCAGTTACACATGCAGAACATAGATCATCACTAAACAAGTAATCACAATTTAGAAACAGGAAGACAATAATTAAACTGGGAATCCCAAAAGCCAAACTTGGAATTTACAACACTGTAGAAATAAAACTATACATTAATTTGCTCTTGTACTAAACAAAGCGCAGACGTTAATGATGCACATTTACCAGAGCTGACATATTCCAATTAATAAATTCAAAATAAAGAGATATCTTTCTACCTTTTGTGCATTTTTTTCAGCTGCAATTGCTCCAGCCACTTTCTTCTGGTTTCTTCGTGTCTTCTGCTAACTCTCCATCGTCTGCTGTCCATTTGTCCTTTCTTCTCTCTTCTAGTTTTTTTTCCATTCTCTCTCTACATCTGCTTTAACATACTAATCTTTCTCCTTTTGCTCTTTCCTCATTCCTATTTCATCCACTCAAATTTTACCCTTCCATCCTCAATCCCCACTTACTCACCCAATACCCGGCCAATTGTAGATTTTTTATCCCTCCCACACAAAATATTTTTCCCTTCTCCATTTTACTCTTCCAGCCCCATCCCATTCTAATCCTCCCCCAACATCAGCTCCCTTCTAGTTCCAGCCTCACCCAGCATCCATTCCCTTCTAGTCCCTGCATCAGCCCATTTCCAGTCCTAGCCACCCATCAGCCCATTTCCAGTCCTAGCAACCCCCCAACCCAATACCAGTCCTAGCCCCCATCAACCCACTTACAGTCCTAAACCCCCATCACCCCATTTTCAGTTTAAGCCCCCCCTATAACCCATTACCAGTCCTAACCCCACATCAGCCCACTTCCAGTCCTAATCCCATCAACCCATTTCCAGTCAGCCCCCCATAGCCCATTGCCAGTCCTAACCCCCCCCATCAGCCCACAGCCCATTACCAGTCCTAACCCCATCAACCCACCTCCAGTCTTAACCCCCCCAGCCCATTTCCAGTCCTAGCCCCCCATAGCCCATTACCAGACAGCCCCCATCAGCCCACAGCCCATTACCAGTATTAACCCACCCAACGCCCATTACCAATTCTAAACCCCCACAACAGCCCATTACCAGTCCTAACCCCATCAGCCCACCTCCAGTCTTAACCCCCCCGCCCCTTTCCAGTCCTAGCCCCCCATAGCCCATTACCAGACAGCCCCCATCAGCCCACAGCCCATTACCAGTCTTAACCCCCCCAAAACCCATTACCAATTCTAACCCCCCCAACAGCCCACAGCCCATTACCAGTCCTAACCCCATCAGCCCACCTCCAGTCTTAACCCCCCCAGCCCCTTTCCGGTCCGAGCCCCCCATATCCCATTACCAGACAGCCCCCATCAGCCCTAAGCCCTTTACCAGTCTTAAACCCCCCAAAGCCCATTACCAGTTCTAACCCCCCCAACAGCCCACAACCCATTACCAGTCCTAACCCCATCAGCCCACCTCCAGTCTTAACCCCCCCAGCCCATTTCCAGTCCTAGCCCCCCATAGCTCATTACCAGACAGCCCCCATCAGCCCACAGCCCATTACCAGTCTTAACCCCCCCAAAGCCCATTACCAGTTCTAAACCCCCCCAACAGCCCACAACCCATTACCATTCCTAACCCCATCAGCCCACCTCCAGCCTTAACCCCCCCTGACAATTTCCATCCCCAGACCACCAAATAGCCCATTACCAGTCCTAACCCCCCCATCGGCCTAAAGTAAAATTTAATTTTTTAAAAAAAACTGCTGGCTGCTGCCGCGGGGCCCCCTCTGCTGCCGCGACAGCATGGACTGACCCGCGGGGGCCCCCTCTGCAAGCTGAATCCGTCGGTCCATCGGTCCCTCCCTCCCTCCGTGCAGGCTGTGAGAGGTGCGAAGGGAGAGTGTCTCCCTCGCTTAACAGAGACGCGAGGGAGACACTCTCCCTTCGCGCCTCTCACAGCCTGCACGGAGGGAGGGAGGGACCGACGGATTCAGCACCGACGGATTCAGCTTGCAGAGGGGGCCCCTGCGGGTCAGTCCATGCTGCCGCGGCAGCAGAGGGGGCCCCGCGGCAGCAGCCAGCAGTTTTTTTTTTAATTTTATTTTAAAAAAAAAGCTAATTTGTTCTATTTTAGTGGGCCTTTGCCAGCTGTGGGCCCTACGCCATGGCGTACATGGCGTATAGGTAAATCCGGCCCTGTATATCCCTATAATGATCCTGACAGATGGGCTCTACCCATACGTATGCTGTTCCAGCATGTTTGGGGTTCTACACACACAACCACTTCCTGTGGTAGTTAACAACTTTTCTACCATAACCTTAAGGGTTAGGTACCTCTGAAGGTCTCCATGTTCCTGTATCTCTCCTAGCTGACACCATTTAGGAGAGACATTGCGGATCTTCAGTTAATCAGAGGCTCTAACGCCTCAGGCATTTGTCCTTTCTTTTGGGATACAAGGGTTTTCCATACCCCTTCTTCCCACAAGGACTAGGCCTGTTTTGTCCAAATCGGTCAGCCTTTCCTCTTTTTGCTCCTAAGAGTGAGCAACCCTGCAGCCAAAAGAGTTTTTTTTTTTTTTCATAAAGCCTTCTACTGAAGGCTTACCGTTTTTGTACTACCCCAGTTCATCTCTGGGGTTACCTCTCACCTTTCAGGATTCTGACCTCCACTGTTTGTTCTACAAGCTTATTACCTCCACTTCACAGTGAGGTCCTGCTTGAGGTTCCTCTACTGGATCCCCAGTAGATCCCATGAACCTCCATACTTTCCTGCAATCCTGTTAGGGGAGGTCCATATTGCAATATTTCATTTCAATATATTTGATGATAATTATCATCCACACAAGGACTCCTTGCCTGCAGTCCTATGCTAGGTTAGCTGTCTTTACAGCACCTTTCTATTTCAACTCCTACCCTCCATCCTGAGGATGCCTGGCGATATGAGGTGTAGCATGTTTCAGTCTATAACATGCTGGGACTCCAGGCATCTTAGCTTGGGAGTCCCCATATGTAAAGACTCATTCCTGCTTGTTCCTGTAGATAGCACAGTTACTTACCTGTAACAGGTGATCTCTGGGAACAGCAGGAATAAGTCTTCACAACCCACCCACCTCCCCAGGAGTTGTATTTCTCTATCTCTATTTTTCCCTTCTCTCTCTCTCTCTTTGTCTCAGCTTTAAAACTTAACTGAGGAGAGGCAGTTGGGAAAGGTGGGAAGGCAGCACGCAGGCGTGGTGGGATGCTTCCAAAAGCTTTTTGATTGGACGCTGGGAAGCGTTTCCGCGCAGACTCCGTCGGTACTGACATACCCATATGTGAAGACTTATTCCTGCTGTTCCCAGAGATCATCTGTTACAGGTAAGTAACTGTGCTTTCCTGGGGGCCAGGACTGGAAAGGGGGGGGGGTCTAGGACTGGAAATGGGCTGATGGGGGGAGAGGTTAGGACTGGATGGGGGTTGTTTAGGACTGGTAATGGCCTATGGGGGTCTAGGACTGGAAATGGGCTGATGGGGGGGGAGGTTAGGACTGGATGGGGGTTGTTTAGGACTGGTAAAGGGCTATGGGGGGCTAGGAATGGACCTGGGCGGATGGAGGGGGAGGTAAGGACTGGAAGTGGGCTGATGGAGGGTGTTTAGGAATGGTAATGGGCTATGGGGGGCTAGGACTGGAAATGGGCTGATGGGGGGGGGGGTTAGGACTGGAAGTGGGCTGATGGGAGGTTGTTTAGGACTGGTAATGGGCTATGGGGGGTTAGGACTGGTAATGGGCTGATGGGGAGGGGTTAGGACTGGTAATGGGCTGATGGGGGGGTTAGAACTGGAAGTGGGCTGATGGTGGTATTTAGGACTGGTAATGGGCTATGGGGGGGTTAGGACTGGTAATGGGCTGATTGGGGGGCTAGGACTAGAGTGGGCTGAAGGGGGATAGGACTGGAAATGGGCTAATGGGGGAGGGGAGGAGAGTGCTGCTGGCCTTAGAAGAAAACTAGGGCTAGGGTACAAATGGGCTGATACGGGAGGATGGTAGAATAAGACTGGAAGGGAACGGATAATGAGAGGGTGTGCCAGGGGAAGGAGGGGGCAGGAAGGGAGCTGACACGGGGGAAGGAGGGGGCTGGAAAGGAGCTGACGCCTGGGATGTACTGAAGGGGGACTGGAAGGGAGCTGACATTTGGGGATGGGAGTGGTAGGTGATTGGGTAATGGGGAGGAGGCTGGAAGGGAGCTGACATGCAAATGGCACTGGAAGGGGGATGGACAGAGGGTAGGGCGACTGGAAGGGAGCTGACTGGGGGGGTGGCACTGAGAGTGGACATGAGCTGATATCTGGGATGGTATTTGGACTAGAAAGGGCTGGACAGTGAGGAAAGAGGGGGACTGAAAGGGAATGGACACCAGTTGCAGTCATGGGAATGCAAGGCGGTTGACATTGGAAGGTACTGGGAGGGAAGGACTGGAAAGGGGGCTGATACTGGGGAGGGTTACTGGAACTGGAAATGGGCTGATGGAAGGAAGTGAAGAAAACAAAAGAAGAGATAAGAAAAGGCAGATGGACCATAGACCACAGAAAGAGAGCTAAGAGAAGACAGGAAAGCTGAAGCCTCAGATCGGGACCAGCATGATCAGAGAATAAAATGGTCAGACAACAAAGGTAGAAAAAATAATTTTATTTAATTTTAGTTATTGGACTTTGTGCTATTTTTATATTTTACACAGTATTGGGGAACTGCATCTCTTATTTATCTGATATTGCACTGCATGTGGACTCTGGCTTCTTGGGGTTTCAATTTAAATTTAGTCTACATATTTTTATTTTTACTTTAGATTGTGGTTACTTCTTCTGTACTTGGTGAGGGTCGATGTTGCGAGTGTTTGACGGAGGTCAGGTGTTCTGTTAACATGGAGTTTGTACATAAAGATCTATACAGTACTGTAGTAATTTGACTTGTTCAGCTTTTCAAATGGGTGTATGGATGTTCCAGGGCCCACTGTAGTATTTACAGTGATGCTTTTTTTGGATGGGCTCCTTATGTGAGTTTTGGAAGTTTGTGCTGATATGGTATGGTATGGTAGGTTTGCTCTTTGTTGTAGGGTTTTGTATCAGTTCACAATATGCCTGGTACTGGAAAATAGTGGTGGTTGTTGTTGTTAGTGAGATGATCAGAATCGGATTTTTTTTTTAAAATATTGAGTTCTGTGGGTGAATGTCCTGGTTCTGCTCTGCACCTACTGTGGCTGCAGAATATATGTTAAAAAAGAAAAAGCAAGAACCATAATGCAGTTTATAACAACAAAATAAAAATGAGTTATAATTTAGTTTTATAAACTGTGCTGTTGGTTCTTGCGGTCTTTTAGTTCCTTGGTGTGCAAACGGGACCGCAACTAGCCCTGAGCAAGCGGTGCAACCGCACAGGGCAGAAAGGTTTGGGGGGTGCATTTCGGCTGTCTGCTGTTGCCCTGCCGCTGCTGGCAAGACAATAGCAGGCAGAAGAAATGCACTCCCTAAGCCTTTTTGCAGCACTTTAAGCAGGTCTGGTCCCTCCCTTCTCCGATGCCATGTCAGAGTAGGGAGGGAGAGATCTTCTTAAAGTGCCGGCGCCTTTCAGATTAGGCACATGCCCCCCTCCTCCTCCCCATACCTCCGTGCAGTGCTGCCTGCTCTTTCCCTGCTGCCGGCACCTCCGTGAAAAAAAACAGAGGGTGGCAGCAGCAGGGAAAGAGCAGGCAGCACTGGACGGAGGTATGGGGGAGAGGGTGGGGGGGGGGGGGGTGTCCGAGCTGCAAGTCGCACAGGGTGCAATTGCAGCTCGATAAAGCCCTGTGTGCAAACATCTTGCATTTCCTCCATATAATCTAATCAGCTTTTTAGTTTGGTTCAGTCACTGATTGGATTTCTGAAAAAGCCCCGCCCCCTCTAATGTGTATGTGTGTGGGGGGGGGGGGGGCGCCTTTTCATACTTCGCCTCAGGCAGCAGATTGCCTTGAGCCGCCCCTGGTCCTGCCTTTCATGTCCATGGGGGGGGGGAGGAGGAATGTGGAGATGCATGCTGCAACCAACACAGAATATCTCAGTCCTTGAAAAACATGGGCGACAAAAGCTACAGAAGCTGAACTGTCCATAGAGCATTTTTTTTTAGTTTTTTGTTTAATGATTTGAATAGTGACACGGGTGGAAGATTAGTAATGCAACTGAGTTTTGAACAGATTGAAGTAGGGAGAGATGATTCAGAGGGAGACCAGCAAAGAGGAGGTTGCAGTAGTTTAGATGGGATGTGACTATTGCAACCCCCTCTTTGCAAGCCTCCCTCTGAATCATCTCTCCTAACTTCAATCTATTCAAAACTCTGCTGCACAGCTAATATTCCAGCAGTTTTGCTATGCTCATGTGACCTCTCTTCTCAAGCCCTCTTCATTTGTTCCCTCTCTGGTTCAAACTTCTACTACCTTCCTATATGCTTTGCGAAAGTATTGATCCCCTTGGTTTTTGTCCTGTCTTGTCGCATTACGTACAACCTGGAATGAAAATGGAGGTTCATTTGGATGTTAGGTAATGGACCTAACAATATAAACCATCTTGGTGAAGTGGAGTGACAATAAAATACTTTGTATATATGTAAAAACTGAAAAGTTGTGAGTGCATATATATTCATCACTTTTGCTATGAACCCCCTAAATAAGATCTGGTCCAACCAATTAACCTCAGAAGTCACATAATTAGTTGATTAGGGTCCACCTGTTTGCAATCAGTGTCACATGATCTGTCACATGATGCCTGTATAAATATACCTATTCTGAAAGGCCCCTGACTCTGCAACACCACTAAGCAAGCAATATGAAGACCAAGGAGCACTCCAAACAGGTCAGAGACAAAGTTGTGGAGAAGTATAGATCAGGGTTGCGTTATAAAAAAAATATCCCAAATTCTGAAAATCCCACAAAGCACCATTAAATCCATTTTTAAGAAAATAGAAAGAATATGGCACCGCTACACACCTGACAAGAAAAGGCCGCCCACCAAAACTTACAGACTGGGCAAGGAAGGTATTAATCAGAGAAGCTACAAAGACACCAAGGATAACACTGAAGGAGCTAAACAATCCATAGCGGAGATGGGAGTATCTGTCCATAGGACCACTTTAAGCCATACACTCCACAGAGTGGGGCTTTATGAGCTAGAAAAAAGCCATTGCTTAAAGAAAGAAATAAGAAAACATGTTTGGAGTTTGCACAACAGCATGTAGCGGACCACCCAGACACATGGAAGAAGGTTCTCTGGTCAGATGAGACCAAAATTGAACATTTTGGCCATCATGGGAAACGCCATGTGTGGCGCAAACCAAACACTTCCCATCACCCGAGAACACCATTCCCACAGTGAAACATGGTGGTGGCAGCATCATGCTGTGGGGATGTTTTTCATTGGCAGGGACAGAAAAACTGGTCAGGATTGAAGGTACGATGGATGGTACTAAATACAGGGCAATTCTTAAGGAAAACCTATTTCAGTCTGACAGAGATTTGAGACTGGGGCGAAGGTTCACCTTCCAGCAGGACAATGACCCTAAACATACTGCTAAAGCTGGTTTAAAGGGAAACATTTAAATGTCTTGGAATGGCCTAGTCAAAGCCCAGACCTCAATCCAATTGAGAATCTGTGGCATTAGTTGAAGATTGCTGTACACCAACACAACCCATCTAACTTGAAGGAGTTGGAGCAGTTTTGTCTTAAGGAATGGGTGAAAATCCCAGTGGCTAGATGTGCTAAGCTAATAGAGACATACCCCAAGAGACTTGCAGCTGTAATTGCAGCAAAACGTGGCTCTACAACAAATTGACTTTGGGGGTGAATACATATGCACATTTCTGCTTTCAGGTTTTTTTAGTCTCAATTATTGTGTCACAATAAAGGATATTTTGCACCTTCAAAGTTGTAGGCATGCTGTATAAATTTCCATGGTGCTAACCCCCAAAATTCCTTTTAATTCTAGGTTGTACTGCAACAAAACAGGACAAACACAGAGGGGATGAATACTTTTGCAATGCACTGTAAGTGCCTTCATTGAGCTGCTCCTCACTACCTTTCCTCTCTTCTTTCTCCCTACACCCCTCCTCGGGAACTCCGCTCTTCTGGCAGATGCCTTCTATCTGTGCTCTTTTCTTCGACTGCCAACTCCAGACTTTGATCTTTCTACCTTGCTGCTCTTTATGCCTGGAACAAACTACCTGAGTCATTATGTCAAGCTCCATCTGTGGCCCTGTTCAAATCCAGGCTAAAAACTTATTTTTTTGATACTGCTTTTGAATCCTGATCCCCTTAATCTCCTGTTCGCCTCCTGTGTGTTTCTTTACCATTCCCCTAGATTTATTCTAGTCTCCAGTTGTTGTGTTGTCTGTCTGACTAGACTGTAAGCTCTTAAGAGCAGGGACTGTTTCTTACACATTTCTGTACAGTACTGTGTACGCCTTGTAGTGCTATACAAATGATAAGTAGTAGTAGTAGAATATGGAAGCTCTGGAAACCTGAATGTGTACCATCTCTGTTCTCCATGGATGATGTTTTCCGACAGAGCCCCACACTGGTGCATTCCCAGGTCATTACGGAAGCATTTGGAAAGCTTCATTGCACATGCATGCATCTTTCCACCTGTTGCAGCCACACCATCTTCACTTCGGTCCATTTCTTTTTGCAGAGCCTCGCGGATGCATGTCCGTCTACTCCTCTCATTGTGTGTAAGTTTTTCAGGCTAATTAGCCTTTTTTTGTGAGAATTTCCTGCTTGTCATTGTATTCTGTTCTACTCCCTTACTTTTTTCCCTTTGTTAGTTTTTTTAGTCGGTTTTAAGTTTTCTTTCCTTTTTGCAGCACCTCAGCCCCCTTAGGAACTGAATTCTGGCCAGGTTACTGTTTTCAAAATCGAATTGTTTGATTTTGCTGTACTATTTTTCAGGGTGACATGTCATTTAAACTCGCCAGCGGGTTTGTAAAGAGTGCCAGGTGCTCAAGAACCATATCCATTAGAGATCTCCATAAATGGTGCCTTCAGTGCTTGGGACCTTACCATAAGCCCTTTTCTTGTAATTTCTGTTCACAGATGACAAAACAAGGCCTTAAGGGCTGAGAAAAGCAGCACAAAAGGATTTTTGGTGTTTCTAAGTCTGATCCATTGGCATTGGTTGCACTGATCTCTGGTTTTGAAGGCTGCACCAGACTGGCTGTGCATCAATATCAAGCAGTCCTCAAGCCCATCCAGAGTCAGTTATCCATAGATTCCCTGAGCATCAGAAGTCCACTATTCTTCCCCTAAAGACTCTATTCTGTTCTATGTAATTATCTCTTGTATATAGTTTACCCCGGTTCTCCAAGTTTGTACTCCTGTTCGATGTAAACCAAACAGCTTGTTGTTATGGTCTTTATGTTATAATGTAAACCGCGCTGATGCCGAATAGTGCGGTATATAAGAACTTGTAATAAATAAATAAATAAATAAATAAATAAACCATATCTCCATCGGCATCGAAGAGCAAGGATATTGAACATGATTCAAATGCCCAGATGCATCGATGTCGGATCTCAGCAGGACGAGATGCCAAAAGTATCAAGGGTTCACAGGCGTGCCCCTCTAAGCTGCCTCAAAGAGAAGAAGGCTCGACATCGAAGAATGCTGAAGGGTAGCACCAGCAGCCTATCCATAGCTGAAACCAGCCTGCCGATACTCCCTGACAGATTCCAGGAGTATCAGCCAATTTTGTGCACCCCCTTTGCCTGTGGAGATGGCAGCCTTGGAGAATCAACTTGTGAGAGCCATTGAGGAAAGAATTATGATGCTTTTCTCCATGCAGCTGCTGAAAGCCTTGATGACTTCTTGAATGGTGCATTGAGACATCGAGCCTGTTCTCGACAGGTACAGTCTATCTGCAGTAGAGGCATCAACATCAAGGCATCGAAGGGTCTTGACATTGATACCTGACTGGCTGATATTGCTCTCTAGTGCATCAGGGATTGAGGCACCCTGAAATCCTGGAAACCGATTGTTGCATCTACACTCCTAGAGAAACTCCAGATCCTCAAAGGAAAGGAGAGTCATCCAGGAAGAGGCTCAGAGGTTGTTTGATTGCTTCTTTTAGTCAGACGCAGAAGGTTAGGTCACTGATAAGACCCTGACTTCCTCTTGGAGGATTGGTCTCTAGGAACTCCCCTCAGACCCTTCTCCTCCTTATGGGAGATGTAAGCCTCAACCTGAGGGGTAAACTTTCCATGATTTTGAGAGGGATATGCCTAAGGCCATATCATTTTCTTTGGAAATGGAAGAGGAATGTAGGACAGAAGAAATGGAAATAATTTCTATATTCTGCAGTCTCCCAAGGAGACAGTGACTGTGCCCGTGCACTGTATCTTTAATAGGTTACAGATGAGAATGTGGGATACCCCCTCTCTGTAGAAAGGTTGAGGCCCATGTACAGAGTTCAGAGGGCTCCCGGCTTCAAGAAGCTTCAGCTTCTACACTGCTCTATGGTCATTGAATCCGCTTTCAAAAGAGCCAAGAGCTCCAAGTTCCACTCCTCAGTGCCCCCATGGAGGGAGTCTCGGGGCACTTTTGGATGAAAGATTTTTCAGAATGCCATGCCTGCTTCCCACATGGCTTCTTATCACCTGTACCTGGGCATATTCTTAAGGGACATCAATCAATCACAGTTTAGATGATATGTCTATGTTCCTCCATCCAGAGAAATTTGAACAATATCATTCCCTACTGAGAAACGGGAAAAACTGCTCAAAGCGTATTGTCCGAGCGACATATGAATCTTCAATACGGTATTGAGAGCATCCTCAAGAGTATTGGTGCCCAGAGACTCTCATGGCTCCAAACATCAGACTTGCAGAAATCTGTTCAGGACCAGCTTGCCATAGAGGCAGACAAGGAGATAAGGTTTAGGAAGTGGTTTCCCTCAGTGAGAAGCATTTCAACACGGTACAGATGCTTTCCAGGAGCATGTTCATCCCGGTCTCCTATAACAGAAGATACCAGGCTGGAGGTCAGAGGAAATCTTATTATTCTCACAAGCATAAGTATTTCATGGTCTACTGCTACTCCCAATCTAAACAGACCTCTTATACTCATCTTAAGAAGAAGGTCTCAAAAGACCCAGCAGGTGCCCCAGCCAAACCAGAGGTGGCATTTTGACTAGTTTCTACAGAGCATAGCCTCTCTGCCCATAGCCTTAACAAAGGAGACACTGATCAGAGGGAGGTTCACTTTGCTTTCACAGAGGTGACCCCTTATAACCTCCAACTCTTGGGTTTTACAAATTACACAGGTACACTACCAAAAAACTGCCTCCAGTTTTGCAACTGACTCCTATAGATTTTGGGGTGCTGAATCCAGGAAAAATAGCCAAAATGTTCCATCACGTCACGTTTTCTTGCAAAATTAGATTTCTTACCCATATAAGGAATGTTCACATAATTTCTTTTTAGCCGACTGTAGTTTATTTTCTTGGCCCAAAATAGAGGTTGTAATGGTTAACTAACTAGAAACACTCCCTCATGATATTTTAGAGTGTTTTGTATTCATTTTATACATTAACAGGACAATTGGGAGGCGTGGGGCTAAATCCAGTACTCGCGCTGGCGCATGTTCTTTCCTGTTCGCCTCGCCTCGTTCGCTCGCTCAAAAACGGGGGTTGCGACATGAACGGTTCTGTCAAAATTCAATTTATTGCAAGTTAATTATTAAATTTTTTTTTCTCAGTAGTAATACAGCTTTATTCCGAAGTGGTTCACTACAGTTGTAGTTTGCAGTGCTGTGTATTTGTGATGGCTCACAGAGCCAGAGGTTGCGTCAACTCTCCGGACAGTTTTTGTTTTATTTGTGGGGAATATACCGTGAAAAAGCGGCAGAGGAACATTTCTGCATTTATTTAAAAAGTATATTTCGCCTATTTCGGTTTGAAGTTAGGCGATCAAGACAAACCGTGGGCTCCTCACAAAGTGTGCAAGACATGTGAGGAAGATCTACGCTTATGGATGAAAGGTAAAAAACAAGCATTTCGTTTCAGAATACCTATGATGTGGCGTGAACAAAGAGACCACAGCAGTGACTGCTATTTTTCTCTTGCATTGTGAAGGGATACAACTTAAAAAATAAGAACGTAATAAGTTACCCCAACCTTCCCTCAGCAATTAGGCCTATGCCTCATAACAACGAAGTACCTGTGCCTGAACCACCAAAATCTTTGGATCATATTTGTGTGGACGGTTCTGATCATGATGAGACTCATCAGATGGCTTTTCCCGATGAGTCCAGTACTTCCGAGTTTGAAACTGAACCAGATCCGAAACCTGAACTTTTTTCTCAAGCTGAATTGAATGATTTAGTCCGGGATTTAGGACTCCCAAAAGATGCTGCCCAACTGCTAGGTTCTCGGCTTAAACAGAAAAATCTATTGTCACCAGGAACAACTTTTTATTGGTACCGCAACTGCGAGACACAATTTTTGAAGTATTTCAGCAAAGAGGAAGATTTGGTATTTTGCAACGATATATACGGAGTGATGGAAAAGTTTAAACTCAAGTATGATCCTGCTGAATGGCGGCTGTTCATTGATTCGTCAAAAGACAGCATAAAAGGTGTTCTTCTTCATAATGGCAACACATTCGCTTCAGTTCCTATTGCTCACTCTGTTATTCTCCAAGAAAAATACGAGAATTTGGCCCTGATTCTTCAGAAGATTCGTTATGATGAGCATAAGTGGATGATTTGTGGAGACTTTAAAATTCTATCCATGCTATTAGGGCAGCAATCCGGTTTCACCAAATATCCCTGCTTCCTTTGCTTGTGGGATAGCTGGGCCCGCGACCTACACTGGGGGAAAAAAGACTGGCCAATTCGGGAGTATTTGAGACCCGGTGAGAAAAATGTTCTTCATGAGAGCTTGGTACCTCGTGATAAAATTCTATTACCACCTCTCCACATTAAGTTGGGTCTCATTAAGCAATTCATCAAGTCCCTTCCAAAAGATGGTGAGTGCTTTCGGTACCTTTGCTCAAAGTTCCCCCGACTTTCTGAAGCAAAGCTAAAGGAAGGAGTGTTTGTTGGCCCTGATATAAGGAAACTCATTTCAGATGGAGCATTTGCTGAAACGATGTCTGAGAAGGAAAAAGAAGCCTGGGATTCCTTCAAGGATGTTGTTCTCAAATTCTTGGGGAACAGGCGGGATGAGAACTATAAGGATATTGTTGCCAGGATGCTCAATGCCTTCAAAGAACAAGGCTGTAACATGAGCCTGAAAGTCCATTTCTTGCACTCCCATGTGAACTACTTTCCCGAAAACTTGGGGGCGTACAGTGAAGAACAAGGTGAAAGGTTTCACCAGGACATCAAGGACGCAGAGAGAAGGTACCAAGGAAGATGGAACACCACTATGATGGCTGATTTCTGCTGGTTGCTGCTGCGGGAAACCCCAATGAAAAATACGCCAAGCAGCGCACCAAGAGAAACATTCGGGGGAAGAAGAAACAGGCCCACCAGGAGATTGATTGACCCAACAATGACTTTAAAATCTAAACTGTGTTGACAAATATCGTGTTTTTACTAAACTTTGAAATAAAAATTTGCTAGTTATTACCACAGTGTCGGATCTCATTTATTAGAATTTTATTTTCACACCATCGGGTGTTTGTCTTCATGTATTGCAATGGTGCGGTTTGCGTTTTCTATTCTTACATACATACCTATACAACATTTTTTGCACATTTCTTTGCTTTGCTTTGTGTCTAACCTCGCTCTTATATGCTCAATGTTTGTGCACATGTATGTGGCTGTTTTAAGTGCAGACAATTTTGCTACCATCACAGTGTGTTTTGTTGAAATTACTCTATTCTTATGTGCTGCCTTGCTACAATTTTCTTTATTCTTATTTGAATAACTACTAAACAATTAGTATAAAGAATTCATCCAAGAAACTTTTATCTCGATCGCACTCAATCTGAAACGTTCACCTCAAACTGCTAACCCAATGTAGCAAAAAATCTGTACGTGATGGAGCAAATTGGTTACCAGATTTGGATTCAGCGCACCAAAAAACGTAAAAATCAATCGAAACATTAGAGGCAGTTTAAAAAAAAATTTTTTTAGTGTACCTGTGTTATCCAAAAAGGCTACGGATTTCATCTAGTCAAACTTCTTTCAATTTGACCCCCAAGGACTTTTCTAACCAGGGCTCCACACATCAAACAGTAAGTAAGGTTTTGAGGGTTTCTTTGTTTGGTTTGTTTTTATTACATTGCTAGCTCTCTGACTCTCAGAGATTTCCAACGTGCAGCAAGTCAGGACAACAGCAGCTACGGGTACCAGTCTGTCAACAATGAGCCGCCTGACTGAAGACCGAACACAATTTAGGATAGCTATCCAGAGGGTCGCCATGAGTCGACTCCGACTCGACGGCACTTAACAACAACAGCTCTCTGACTGGGAGCTCTTAAAAGGGTTTTGTGTATATTTTTAAAAGCAAGGTTACTTCATTTTTGCTGTTTTAGGGGAACCTTAATTGAGCACAGTAGGTTGCTGACTCCAGTGACCTCCTCAGCTTTAGAAGCTGCTAACACCTAATCAGGTGTTAGTGGGCCTGTTTCCTGAGTGCAGTTGAAGCCTGCATAAATAGGCTCCTGTGCCCTGCCCCTTTGAGGCTTTTCTAACCAGGGCTCCACACATCAAACAGTAAGTAAGGTTTTGAGGGTTTCTTTGTTTGGTTTGTTTTTATTACATTGCTAGCTCTCTGACTGGGAGCTCTTAAAAGGGTTTTGTGTATATTTTTAAAAGCAAGGTTACTTCATTTTTGCTGTTTTAGGGGAACCTTAATTGAGCACAGTAGGTTGCTGATTCCAGTGACCTCCTCAGCTTTAGAAGCTGCTAACACCTAATCAGGTGTTAGTTCCCGCCCTACCCACCCCGACTCCCACCCACCCCTAGTGAGCAGCCTTGCTTTATAGGGCGCCTCCCCTTTCACAAATCACAGTGAATTGGACCAGCACATTTGTATGTAATTAAAGTGTTTTAACTGCTTTTTCTCTATAAAGACAGCTGCGAAACCGGCTGGTACTTGGTAGATCTCTCTCTTTTGCTCTAACAGATACCTAAGCTCCACGAAAAGAACAATGGCTGGGAAAAATCGTATTGCTAAAGCTGTTGCTCCCGTTACAGCTTCTGCCTCGGTCCAGACAGAGGTCCTAATGCCGGTTGAAGGACCGGTTCCATGTGCAGGGTGCCTGCATGCTGAAGCTCTGAGGAAAGAGGTGGAGGAACTCAGAGAGGAGGTGGCGAGGCTGAGGAGCATTCAAGACAGTGAGAAGTACATTGATGAGATGCTACTTGCAGCAACCAAACTCTCCAGCTCCGGAGAAGATGGGTGCCAACAGAATGTCGATGGTTGGACACAAGTCACCAGGGCCTGCAAAATCACCAATCCAACTTCTCCATCCCTTGAATTGAAGAACCATTATGCAGCCCTGGAAGTGGAGGAGTTGAAAGCATCCCTGGAAAGAGAAGAACCAGAGTTCAAGTACCCCAAAGTTGCGGAATCAGTCACCAGAAGGAAACGAAGGGTGGTGGTGGTTGGAGACTCTCTTCTGAGGGGTACTGAGGCGTCCATCTGCCGACCAGACTTGATGTCCAGAGAGGTATGCTGTCTGCCTGGTGCCATAATCCAAGATGTTACGGAGAGTTTGCTGAGACTCATCAAGCCCACAGACTATTACCCAATGTTGCTAATCCATGTTGGAACAAATGATACTGCCAGGTATACCTCGGAACGTATCAAAAGTGACTTCATGGCTCTGGGACAGAGGGTGAAGCAGTTAGGTGCACAGGTGGTGTTCTCTTCAATCCTTCCTGTTGAGGGTAAAGGCCAAGGCAGAGAGGCTCGCATCCTGGAGACAAATGCATGGCTGCGTGGATGGTGTCATCGAGAGCGTTTTGGTTTCCTAGACCATGGGATGCTTTTCCAAGGGTTGCAAAGCAGAGATGGCATCCATCTGTCCAAAAGAGGTCAACGCATCTTTGGTAGTAGACTGGCTAATCTACTGAAGAGGGCTTTAAACTAGATTCCTTGGGGATGGGTGAAGAAAGCCCCCAGGTAAGTGAAAGCCCCCAGGTAGGTGATACATTAAATACCTTTATGGAAATGGGTAACAGGGGTAACATATGGAAAGCAGTGTGTATTAATGCCCGTAGCATGGGAAATAAGATCCCTGAGGTTGAAGCTTTGGTGGGAGTGGCTGACTTGGATTTAGTGGCAGTTACAGAAACATGGTTCACAGAAAACAATGACTGGGATGTAACTATACCTGGCTATACTTTATTCAGGAAGGACAGGGTAGGAAGAAGAGGAGGAGGAGTGGCACTATATGTAAAAACTACTATTAAAGCTTTGGAATTACAGAGCTTAAAAGGGAGAGAGGAGGCATTGTGGGTTAAACTAGAAAGAGGGAAAGAGAAATCTATTTGCATTGGAGTGATATACAGACCTCCCTCACAAGAGGAAGAGGTGGACAGAGAGTTAATTGAAGACATACGCAGCATTGCTAAGAAAGGGGAAGTGCTACTGATAGGAGATTTCAATATGCCAGATGTTGATTGGCACATTCCTGCTGCAGTATCATCTAGAAGTAAGGAGATCCTGGATTCTCTACAGGGAGAACTATTCAGGCAATTGGTAACAGACCCCACACGTGAAGGGGCCATACTGGACTTGGTGCTTACCAATGGTGAAAGTGTTTCTGATGTTGTAGTGGGAGATCATTTTGCTTCCAGTGATCACCAGATGGTGTGGTTCAGTATTAGGACTAGGGCTGTTAGAATCCATTCCAAGGTGAGGATCTTAGACTTTAGGAAGACTAACTTTGCGAAGATGGGCCAATACCTCAGGGAGTCGTTAGTGGGATGGGAACAGCTGGGGGATGTAGAAAAACAGTGGGCAAAACTGAAAGGGGGTATTTTAAGGGCAACCAACCTTTTTGTTAAAATGGTAAATAAAGGCAAAAGGAACAGGAGACCACTATGGTTTTCGAAGGAAGTAGCTGAAAAAGTGAAGAAAAAGAGGGAGGCCTTCATGAAATACAAGAGATCACAGAGAGCAGAAGACAAGCATCTGTATTTGGAAAAACTTAGAGAAGCTAGCAAAGTAGTCAAGAAGGCAAAGATTCAAAAGGAGGAGGAAATAGCCAATGCAATAAAATGGGGGGATAAGACATTTTTCAGATATATTAGTGAGAAGAGGAAGAGCAAAAGTGGTATTGTCAGACTCAAGGGTGCAGGGGGGGAATATGTAGAAGCTGATAAGGATAAAGCGGAATTGCTTAACAAATATTTTTGTTCTGTGTTCACAGATGAAGAACCAGGAGCAGGACCTCAGAAAACACCCACAAATAAGAACAGAAGTGAGGGACATCTTGAACTATTTTCAGAAGACTGTGTTCGTGAGAAACTAGCTCAACTTAAAGTAGACAAAGCGATGGGACCGGATGGGATACACCCTAGAATACTGAGGGAACTTGGGGACGTTCTAGCAGCTCCACTGACTGACCTTTTCAATGCCTCGTTGGAGTCAGGAGTGGTGCCAAAGGACTGGAGAGAGGCTCATGTGGTGCCTTTACACAAAAGCGGAAGTAAGGATGTGGTTGAAAACTACAGGCCGGTTAGTTTAACTTCGGTGGTGAGTAAATTATTGGAAACGCTGCTGAAAGAGAAAATAGTGAGGTTTCTGGAGTCCAGCGGATTACAGGATCCGAGGCAGCATGGATTCACCAGAGGCAGGTCTTGTCAGACAAATCTGATTGATTTTTTTGACTGGGTGACCAGGGAGTTGGACCGAAGGAGAGCTCTAGATGTGGTGTATTTAGATTTCCGTAAAGCCTTTGACACTGTTCCTCACAGGCGACTGATAAACAAACTGAGCACCCTAGGGATGGACCCTAAAGTTACTGCTTGGGTTAGAAATTGGTTGGGTGGGAGGCGACAAAGAGTACAAGTAAATGGAGCTCACTCTGAGGAGAAGGATGTTACCAGTGGTGTGCCCCAGGGATCTGTCCTTGGTCCAATTCTTTTTAACATCTTTGTTAGTGATATAGCGGAAGGGCTGTCGGGTAAGGTTTGCCTCTTTGCGGATGATACCAAAATCTGCAATAGAGTAGACACCCAGGAAGGGGTAGATAACATGAGGAGGGATCTAGCTAAGCTTGAAGAATGGTCTAGAATTTGGCAGCTGGGATTTAATGTTAAAAAATGTAAGGTCATGCATTTGGGCTGCAGCAATCCAAGGGAGCAATACAGTATAGGAGGTGAAGTACTTTTGTCCACTAAAGAAGAGCGGGACCTAGGCGTGGTTGTGTCTGATGATCTTAAAGTAGCTAAACAGGTGGAAAAGGCGACAGCAAAAGCTAGAAGGATGCTTGGGTGCATACGGAGAGGAATGGCTAGCAGAAAAAAGGAGGTGATAATGCCTCTGTATAAGTCTTTGGTGCGACCTCATTTGGAGTATGGTGTGCAATTCTGGAGACCGCACCTTCAAAAGGATGTGAACAGGATGGAGTCGGTGCAGAGGGTTGCTACCAAAATGATTAATGGGCTTCATTATAAAGCATATGAGGACAGACTTAAGGATCTTAATATGTACACCTTAGAGGAAAGGCGGGATAGAGGTGATATGATTGAGATGTTTAAATACCTCCGTGGCATAAATGTTCAGGGAGAGAGCCTCTTTCAATTGAAAGCAAGTTCTGCTACGAGGGGACATGGGATGAGAGTGAAGGGAGATAGATTCAGGAGTGATATGCGGAAATATTTCTTTACGGAAAGAGTAGTGGATCCGTGGAATAGTCTCCCAGTGGAGGTGGTAGAGATGAGGACAGTAACTGAATTCAAGAAAGCATGGGACCAACACAGAGGATCTCTAAAGGCAAAAAGTGGACTGTTGTAGTTGTTATGGAAGGACAGACTAGATAGGCCATGTGGTCTTTTTCTGTCGTCATATTTCTATGTTTCTATGTTTCTATGTCACACCAAGAGTTGCTTCTTCAGGAAATTTCCACCCTTTAGGTCAGAGCAAGAAAGGCGTGGGTTATACTCAAGTTCCACTGCCTGGTCCTCAAAAACAGGGAGATTCTGTCCCATCCTAGACCTATGAGACCCGAGGAAGTATTTGGCTATGTTCTCTAGATATCAAGAATGTGTATACCCACATTCAGATAAATTCCAATCTCCAGGAACAAGCAAGAATGCAATTTCACATATGGGTGATGTCTCCCATGGAGCCCGCACTGGAACGCTCCCCAGCATCCAATAGGAAAGCTTTTGGGAGCACTCAACTGCACCTGCATGTCTGCCTTCCTGCCTTTTCAACTCCTTTCCTCAGTTCTTCATTTTCCGAAGAGCCAATAGAATGCATCATTCTTTCACTGCTGAAAAACTCTTTTTTTGTGCCCTTCGGGATACAATGTACTTTTGCCTTCCCATCAATGACGGTTCCATCGAATCTGACACTGGTCCCGATATTTCTTTCTTTTTTATTTTCAATTTTTTTTCTTTTTCTTTTCTATTGATTCCCACTGCGATTCACAACACTAGCCTAGGCTTCTAGGCTTCCATAGCCTTGTCTCCACCGTCAAAGACAGTATTTTCAGACATGGAGAAGCCAGTCAGTGGTTTTAAAAAATGAACCAAGTGTGCCAGTATCATTTCGGCCACTGATAAACATGACTGGTGGTTAAAATATTTGGGTCCTGAACATGAACCCACTTCTTATTGTTTATGCCAAGAAATGAGAAAAAGAGGCCTCAAGAACCTAGCCAGGCAGTTTGGATCGTTGTTCGCCTTGGACTCTGTCTCAGTAGCTTCCACTTCATTGAGGGCATCGATTTCGTCTCATGGGTCTCAGAGTTCTTCAAACACGGAAATGAGTCACCAATCTGTGGCCATTTCCAAATCTTCGGCATCGAAGACTGATTCCGATGCCAGGGAGAAGTTCCAACATAAGCATCGCGACTTCCCTAGAGGTGCTTCTGATGCAGACTGGCCAGCCAAACGGCCCCGGAGGGAGGATCTGTCCTCCAAAGCACATGTGGGACTGCGGATGCTCCCAAGGCATTGAACTCTGGAGAGTTACCAATTCCTTGTTCTGGGATGGTGGCTCAGAACCATGTATGTGATTTCACCCAGAATCTGCCATCTCCCAGGACCAGCGTATGCTGGCTCTCGAGAGGAGCTTGGCAGCACACCTTGCAGCCTCTGTACCGATAACATCGAAAGCTTCAGGAGTGTACAGGCTTCGGTACCGAGCGTATCGGCCCCGATACTGGCCCTCAAAGCGGCATTGTCAGAGCATCTGAGGCTGATTCCTCAGTTGGAACTGGTTAATGTCCCCAGTATCCAACAGACTCAGGCTTCCATTCCTCTCGGTTCCGATACTTCTGAATATCATATTGGCATTGACTGTCGACTTCCATGAAGCATTGAGGTCAAACCCAGGACCGACGATACTTTGATTTCTTGCTTGACTCTGATTCAAGTTCTTCAGAATCTGATGGGGGGTCACTCGATTCCCGAGAATTTATGGATATTCCTTCAGAACCTTTGCTGCCTCAGGAATGGCGTCGGTACCCACCAGAGGATATGTCCTTTCAGGACCATCTGTGACATGGCAGCAGGGCTCTCCATAATGGTAGCTTCAGAAAAGAAACCGAGGGTGGAGGAATTGAAGAACTCCAATACTCTGTAATGCCCAAGGAGGCTGCTACCTTACCGGTGCATTGTATCCTGCAGGACCTTATGCTCTGCTTGTGGGAAGCCCCACTCACGGTTCCTCCTGTTACAAAGAGACTTGATGCCATGTGTCGAGTACAAGAGTGCCCAAGTTTCCAGAAATCTCAGCTTCTCCACCACTCAATGGTGGTGGAATCAGCAATTCTCTGAATAAAGAGCACAAAGAACCATTCATTAATACCTCCTGGCAGAGAATCTAGGACACTCGAAGCCTTTCGGCATCGATGTTTCCAGGCATGAATGTTGGCCTCCAGAATCAACTCTTACAAAGGCATGTTTCTAGCGGGGCAACCTGTTCTTGTCAGAATGGACAACCAGGTTGCTATGTTCTGCATAAACAAACAGGGCGGAACGGGGTCCCATCCCCTTTGCGAAGAGGCGATTCGCCCATAGTCCTTTGCCATCTCTCATTGCATCCACCTCAGAGCAGTGTACCTCCCAGGTGAACTCAGTGTCCTAGCAGACAAGCTAAGCCATATTTTTTGTCCACGTGAATGGACCTTGCATCGGGAGATGGCTGCTTGGATCTTCCAAATATGGGGAACCCCACTCATAGATCTTTTTGCCACTCCACAAAACAGCTCCTTCAGCTCTTCTGCTCCAGGGTTCCATCGATGCACTGACAGGCCCCGGATGCCTTCCTTGGATACAGGGACTGCTCCATGCATACCCTCCCATCCTCTTGATACCCAAGGTGCTGTTGAAGCTACAGGCCGACAGGGGCTTAATGATTCTCATAGCTCCCTTTTGGTCCCGTCAATCGTGGTTTCCTCTGCTCCTTCGCCTTGCGCAGACTCAGCCACTCAACCTGGGATGTGTGCCCAACCTCCTCTTTCAGGACCATGGGATGATCCTCCATCCCATTCTTCACTCCCTATGCCTGATAGCATGGTTGCTGAAAGGCTAGTACTCGCCGACCTCAACCTACCACAGGCGGTCAAAGATGTCTTTCTTGCATCATGTAAAGATTCCACCAGGTGATATTATGCATTCAAATGGCATAGGTTTTCCCTTTGTTGCTCCCCACAGGACCTTGACACCTTTTCTTGCACCAGTGGAGTCACTTCTACAATATCTCCTCCACTTATCCTTGACAGGTCTTAAGACTAACTCGGTGAGAGTTCATCTTAATGCCATTGCGGCCTCTCATAGACCAGTGGATGGACAGCCTATCTCTTCATACCCCTTAGTAGCATGCTTCATGCAGAGTCTTCTGCTGTTCAAACCACCAATTAAGCCACATCCTGTGGTCTGGGATCTGAATGTGGTTCTGGCTCAACTTCTAAAACCACCCTTTGAACCTCTAGCTACCACTTCACTGAAGTTTCTGTTTTGTAAGGTCATCTTCCTTTTTGCCCTCACTTCAGCTCACTACATCAGTGAGCTGCAAGCTCTAGTAGCAGATCTGTCCTTTATTCCACCAAGACAAGGTGGTTCTGTATACCCATCTGCATATCCTCCCTTAGGTGGTTTCCTCCTTCCATTTAAACCAGTTGGTAATCCTCCCGACTTTTTTCCCTAGACCATATGCGTCTCGGGCTGAAGCAGCACTACACACCTTAGACTGCAAGGGGGCACTGGCCTACTACTTGGATAGAACTAAGGATCACAGAAGGTCCTCTCAATTATTCATCTCCTTTGATCCTAGTCACCTGGGTCTACCGGTGGCGAAGCGTACTTATATAAATGGATAGCAGATTGCATCTCTTTTGCTTATACACAAGCAGGTCTCTCATTGCAGGGTCATGTCACTGCTTATAATGTGCAGACTATGGCAACATCCATAGCTAACCTCCATTCAGTAGCCATTGAGGATGTCTGCTGGGCAGCTCCCTGGTCCTCCATTCATACCTTTGCTGCACACTATTGTCTGGACAGAGACTCCCGTCGGGAAGCTATCTTTTGGCAGGCCGTACTCCAGCACTTCTTTGGGACTTAAACTCAATTCCTACTCCCCATCCTTGACTTCTGCAAGGTATCAGACAATCATCGGGGGAGTATCACCTTCTGGAATCGAGTCCAATAGGCTACAACTCTTCTAAACTCATCTGCTACAGCTTTTGCCTCAAGGATCGCACTACTGTCCCCTCATACCAGTCTCGTATCTGGGAGCTAGTGAGTCCCATATGTGAAGATTGCAGTCCTGCTTGTTCCTGGAGATAGGGTAGTTACTCACCTGTAACAGGTGATCTCCAGGAACATCAGGAATCGGTCTTCACAACCCGCCCTCATCCCCTAAGAGTTGTAGGGTTCTTTTGTTTTCTTCTTCTTCTCAGCTACAAACTCAACTGAGAAGAGGAGTTGGGAAGGCAGGCACACAGGCACAGTGGAGTGCTCCCAAAGGCTTTCCTATTGGATGCTGGGGAGCATTCCTGCGCGGGCTCCATTGGAGACGTCACCCATATGTGAAGATTGATTTCTGCTGATCACCTGTTACAGATGAGTAACTATACCCTCACAGGAATATAAGAACATAAGATATGCCATACTGGTTTAGACCAAAGGCCCTTCGAGCCCAGTATTCTGTTTCCAACAGTGGCCAATCCAGGTCACAAGTATCTTTCAGGTTCCCAAAAGTTAGACAGATTCCATGATAGCTTTTCCTAGTAATAAGCAGTGGATTTCCTCACTCCTCTTTTGGTTTATGGACTTTTCCTCCAGTAACTTGTCCAAACCTCTTTTAGACCCAGTTACACCAACAACTTTTGCTGCATCCTCCGGCAACGAAGTCCAGTGTGATTACAATTAATCTTAAATGTGCTAAAATTATAGCTTAATTGCATGTCCCTTAGCCTTTCTACTTTCTAAAAGAGTAAACAACTGATCTCTTTCACTCAAGTTATTATTTTATAGATCTCTATTATATCTCCTCTCAGCTGTTACTTTTCCAAACTGAAGAGCCGTAACCTTTTAAGCCCTTCCTTATAGGGGCATTCTTCCATTGCCCTTATCATTTTAGTCATTCTTCCCTGTACCTCTTTTAATTCAGCTATATCCTTTTTTTAAATATAGCGACCAGAACTGCACACAGTATTCAAGGTGCAGTCACAGATCAACCCAGGAACCCTTTTTAAAAATGGGTTTTATGTTGGCCACTCTCTAATCTTCAGGTACTATTGATGATTTTAATGATAAGAACATAAGAACATAAGATATGCCATACTGGGTCAGACCAAGGTCCATCAAGCCCAGTATCCTGTTTCCAACAGTGGCCAATCTAGGTCATACATACCTAGCAGTTGATAATTTACATGTTTCTAATAGTAGGTCTACAATTTTATTTTTGAGTTCTTTCATCCCCTGGCTGATTTGCTATGCTTTAGTTTATCAAATTGCTGTATTATGTCTTCCTGGTTTGTTGAGATTTGTTTCAATTCTTCAGATACATGACTTTTGTTACGCTAGAGGACAGGAGGGTCAGGGAAGATATGATTCAGACCTTTAAATACTTAAAGAGTATTAATGAACAAACAAACCTCTTCCAAAGACGGGGAAGCTGTAAAACTAGAGGGCATAACATGAAGCTGCAAGAGGGTAAACTGAAAGGCAATGTCAGGAAATACTTTTTCACTGAAAGGGTGGTAGATGCTTGGCATGCCCTCCCGATGGAAGTGGTGGTGTCAAATTTATTTATTTAATTATTAAACCTTTTTGTACCGCATTTTTCCAGTCGATCAAAAGCGGTTTACAAATAACAGCAGTTTGAATAGTATGGTAAGAGGTGCATATTCAGTTACATAAAATGTATTAGAACTATATACATTAACATTGTTTATGGATATTATGAACAGTGAAGAATTAACATGAAAATATATACAATCTGGATGTGAAGTAGAGGGGAAATAGTATGATAAGTTTTTTTAGGAGGGGGGAGTATGGAATCTGAGCTATTGTGATTATATTGGGTACCAAAATGAAGGGTAAATAGGTGAGTTTTGTTTTTTTTCCGGAACGTGAGGAGGTCATTTATTTCTCTTAGGTAGACTGGGAGAGCATTCAAAAGATTGGGAGCAATGTGGGAAAATGCTTTGTTGTTTGTTGTCTTTCTTGATTTTCTGAAATACATTGGTATTGCAAGTGTATTTTTGTTCCGGTCTCGTTATGTGTGATTGTGGGCTTCCTTTGTGATGAGCATGGATAGGTATGAAGGGGCAATATCTTTGATTAATTTGAAGGTTGTAACAAGTATTTTGTTATACAGTGACAGAATTCAAAATGGCATGGAACAGACACAGTGGATCCCCTTATAGCAACAGGATAAAATCAAAGTAAACATAACTATCTCTTATATCTCAACAAATAGGGGTGACCTACATGGAGCAGTGGGTACATCCCTAAACAAAGGCATGGGGAGGGATGGCCTGCACGAAGCAGTAGGTGCACCTACTCTTGCCACCTTGCTGGCAGACTAGATGGACCATTTTTTTTCAGTGCTGACAAGTCAATGCTGACTCCTGGTGACCCATCTAACTCTGGGTTTTCTTGGCAATGTATTCCTGGAAGTAGATTGCCAGGCCTTGTCTTCTGAGGCAGTGGAGGGTAAAGTGACTTGCCCAACATTACAAGGAGTGCTAGTGGGAATTGAACCCTTCAGTTTCTGGGTATTAGGCAGTTGCTTTAACCACTAGGCTACTCCTCCGCTCAGATGGACCATACTGGTCTTTATCTGCTGTCATATACTATGGGGTATGTTTACTAAACTGTCTTAATGTTACCGGTGCTAGTTGCAGCGTTAATGTGCAGAATGCCATATAAGGTAGTGGGCGGTCTGGAGGTAAGGTTGCAAGGAAACGGTATCGTGCGATAGTGGGCGCCGTGGCACATTAACACGCGTTAACCCTAAGTTCACAGTGTTAGCAGCTATAAAGATGTAGCCTACTGGTTACTGCAATGACTGTGGAGGCAGAGGTCGTGGGTTCGATCTTGCAGTGGTGTTATGTAAGAAGGCTGCCTGAGGCATTTCCTTTTTTTAGTTTAAATCAGTGCTGGCTGAGGCATTTCCTTTTTTAATGTAAATCAGTGCTGCCAGCAAAAACACCCTCACAGTGCCGTAACCTAAGGTGCAAAGTATATACATGTAACCTCAATGAGTGAAACCAAAAACAGTATCCAATATTAAAGGTCACTCACTACTTGCGCATAGTTAACATCACAGCCATGTTTGGATCATGGACAATTTGCCAAAATCTTATTTTTTGTCGGATCATCTGTCGTGAGGATGTTAAAACATACTCAGTTGACAGACCCTCCTTTTATTCAACGTATTTTAAAAAGGTCCGTATGACCAAAATCACGCTCGAGGCTATAACCAGCCCATAGGACCAGCCCCTGCGTATAAGAAGAGCTTTAAGCAAAAAACAAAAATCTTCACGTTCAGAAATAATCTATAACCACGGAATGTTCAAAATATACAGGTGATAGCACTTAGCTGGGAGAATGCTGAAGATTGCCACGTCTCGGTGATATCGGCAGAAGTCCCACCATACATAAACTTCGTCGAACTTCTTCTACACTGTAGGAACCGGACTGGCCAAATCACATCCCCCAGCAACAGGCCCACTCTGGCTCTCCACTATCCAACCTTCAGAGACATTCCTGTAGATGTTGGGTATTTCTGCGACACCAATCCGTTGTGTTTCAAGCCCGCTGTTAAAATGGCTCTTTATCAAGCTAACCCTACCCAACTTCCTGTTCCGTTCAAACATCGTATGACGTCATCACTACGTAGTAGTGACATAGAAGAGCATATGATGACCTCCATAACACCAAACCAGAAGCATTACTACAAAGTCCACCATTCGATCTCCGTGTTTAATCCCGAAGGGGCAACTGTATGTAGGTTAAAAATCCAATGCTGCTCTCTATGATGTAATAACGCCCGACGGTCCCCTCCCCGCTGAAGTGGGGGAACCATATCCAAAATTGTCCAACGAAGCTGTTCAAAAGTGTGAGAATGAAACAAACAATGTTGTACTATAGGAGCAGACTGTGTAGCTGTATTCAAACGTGATCGATGTTCTTGCAGTCTTCTCCGAATCATCCGAGTTGTCATGCCCACATAAAATAGTTGGCAAGGACACATAATTAAATAGACAACATAAGTAGAGGTGCAATCTGTAACATAACGCCGAGTGTAACTCGTCTGTGTGCGAGGATCGCACCACTCAATCCCCTCAAGCGTAGTGGAACACATATCACAAGCCCCACAAGCATAATGGCCCCCCGAAGTAGACACTTCAACCGAGAGACTAGTAGCATGGACAACACAATCGGCAATATTAGCCCCCCGACGATAGGCTTAACCGCAGGGGTATCTGAAAATAAGGATGTTCAGACAAAATATGCCAATGAGTCCGGAGAATCCAAGAGACCCGTGGCGTGCAAGGATGTTCAGACAAAATATGCCAATGAGTCCGGAGAATCCGAGAGACCCGTGGCGTGCAAGGCAGTTTGACCGTCGGGCGTTATTACATCATAGAGAGCAGCGTTGGATTTTTAACCTACATACAGTTGCCCCTTCGGGATTAAACACGGAGATCGAATGGTGGACTTTGTAGTAATGCTTCTGGTTTGGTGTTATGGAGGTCATCATATGCTCTTCTATGTCACTACTACGTAGTGATGACGTCATACGATGTTTGAACGGAACAGGAAGTTGGGTAGGGTTAGCTTGATAAAGAGCCATTTTAACAGCGGGCTTGAAACACAACGGATTGGTGTCGCAGAAATACCCAACATCTACAGGAATGTCTCTGAAGGTTGGATAGTGGAGAGCCAGATTGGGCCTGTTGCTGGGGGATGTGATTTGGCCAGTCCGGCTCCTACAGTGTAGAAGTTCGATGAAGTTTATGTATGGTGGGACTTCTGCCGATATCACCGAGACGTGGCAATCTTCAGCATTCTCCCAGCTAAGTGCTATCACCTGTATATTTTGAACATTCCGTGGTTATAGATTATTTCTGAACGTGAAGATTTTTGTTTTTTGCTTAAAGCTCTTCTTATACGCAGGGGCTGGTCCTATGGGCTGGTTATAGCCTCGAGCGTGATTTTGGTCATACGGACCTTTTTAAAATACGTTGAATAAAAGGAGGGTCTGTCAACTGAGTATGTTTTAACATCCTCACGACAGATGATCCGACAAAAAATAAGATTTTGGCAAATTGTCCATGATCCAAACATGGCTGTGATGTTAACTATGGGCAAGTAGTGAGTAACCTAAGGTGCAGCATAAGGCGCCCTATAAGGCACTCCATAGGGCACATTATAAAGTGCCCTGTCTGCCAAGGCACCCTATAATGTGTCCTATAGGGTGCTCTATAGGGCGCCTTATGAGGCGCCTTAGGCTACGGCACTGTGAGGGTGTTTTTGCTGGAAAAGCCTCAGACGGCCTTATTAAATAACACCACTGTGGGATCAAACCCATGACCTCTGCCTTCGCAGTCATTGAAGTAACCAGTGGGCTACATCTCTATAGCATCTAACACACTGCTGGCTGGCTACAGAAAGACTGCAGGTCACCACACAAACTGCTGTGGTTACCAGGATAGGGTAAACCCACCTGTACCCATGATGCACTGCACATGCAGATCAGCAGCCTACATCTGCTCACAAGATGGGGTATGCGCCTCTATAGCACCCTGGCCTGGTAGGGGGAACTGACTGTGTGTGTTACTGGCACAGAGTAGCTACAGACCGTGACATTGTGCGGTTCCTGTGCTCACCCTGAGGGTGAGGTGGGCTGCCCAGCACCAGGTCCACAGCACCTGGCTTGGCTGAGATAGACTGTGCTTCAAGTCCCCATCAGTGCCAGTGTATGATAGATAGTCCTTGCAGACACACCTAGAATACACCTGTGTCCATCTGTATTTCCTAGTCATGTCTAGCCTTTGTGGACTAGGATGCACCCAGAATAGTGCATATCTTGTGTGGTTGCCATGGTCACATGTTATAAGAGAAGGGTGGTGGTTGGACCCAAAAGCGGATTATGTAGCACCACCCAACCCGCCCTCTGTGAGTCAGGGTGGGGGACAGGATCTCCCACCAACAGATCCACATTCGACATCTCTGCAATGGTGGCAGTAGAGGGGATCATCAACCCCAGTCCTGCTGGGGAATAGGCACCCTACAGGGCAGTCAATGCAGATCTGTACATATCACATAGGGCACTGGCAGACAGACAGTGGGCCTGGAAAAGCTCAGCTGCCCCCCACCACTATCTCACATTCACCAGCAGAGGGCACAGTTAGTCTCCACCCGCTGCACCCAGCAAGGTGTTCCAGCCATACACATGCTAACTGCAGACAGTCTGCTAGCTAGTACATAGTGCATGTTCCTGGAGGAACTGTGTGCACCCAAAAATGGGATGTGAGCACACACACCAAGCAGGTATGTCAGTGATTGGGCCCCAGAAAAGGGAACTCATATATATCACTTGAGAGAAATACTGTATGGCACGATGGTGGAACCTAGCCATGCCATGGTCACTGCTCAGTCAGGGTGAGAGTGACCCCCCAGGATGACATGCTGTGGCCACCCTGTCCATGCAGGTGGTGGTCGGGCAGTACAATGTCCTAGCCATTGCCCTATGCCCTGTCCAGATGCATCCTGCCCAGGCCGCCCTGTCCGGGCCATACCCACAGTACCTTGCTCCTCATTATGCACATTGGCAGGCTAACACTGGAGACAGTGCAAGCAGTGTGAGCTCAGTAAGGTTTAGGCAGCCACAAAACACTGGATAGACATACACACACTCCCACACCTATGCCAGCATTGTGCAAATATAGAGTTTTTTGGCAGCCCTGGCAGCCACACCAGTCCTGGGCACAGTGCAGGCATTGCTATGGTACTCAGTACTGTTGGGGTCACTCCCCGGGGTAGTAAACACTGTCAGAAACAAAAAATGAAACACACTCCACAGATATCAGAAAGGTTGCTATGATGAATCTCTGTCAACAAAATGTGTTTAACTTAGGATTTGTTATCTGACATTGATCATAGCAACCTTTTGATATATGTGTAACGTGTTCCCAAGTTTAGGACGGCATTGCTAAGGTATGCAGGTGCTAATATTGGGAAATGCTGCTCCGCGCAGGACCTAACAGCCTGACTCTCCATGAGGCTTTGGATAGTGGAGCCTTTGGGTGTGGGTGTTTGTGCCCCTGTTGGCCGCTGCTCTAGGGCAGGGGTTCCCAACTCCGGTCCTGGTGGGCCAAACACGGTTCAGGTTTTCATGCTGTCAATAATGAATATGCATGAGATACATTTGCATACAATGGGGGCGCTGCATACAGATGCAGCACAGGCATATTTATTAGGGACAGCATGAAGCCTGAATGGTGTTTGGCCCTCCTGGACTGCAGTTGGGAAACTCTGCTCTAGGGATTGTACATGTTTATGGTGTCTGTGCTCTGTAGGGTAAAATATAGGCGTTTATGGCATGTTTATTTTATCTGCGATAAAGGTTTCATCTTTATTACCACGGTTTAGTACTGGGTAAAATATAGGGACATGGTTTGCAGGAGCCATAGCTGGGACTTGAACCTGTGACCTTCTGCCCCTGAACACACTGGCTGTGTGTACTGCACCAAACTGTTGCCACAGAGGCAGATCATTCCCTGGGGATACCATGACTGTTCGTCAGACAGACCTCATCTTTTGCAGTGCACGGCACCCACCTAAACGGATCTTGGCCGTGGTCTGCTGTGGGCAGATGCCACTGCCTCCTCCGCCACCATGCTGACATGCCCTTGTGCTGGTGGTGCGCAGTCCCAGGCCATCCAGTGTGCCAGTAGGGGGCTGCCTATGGTGCGTGATATGGGGTAGGGGTGCCTGCATAGACATCCACGCTTCCCCCCAGCACCGCCTGCCAATGTTATGTGCCCTTTGGTGTACTTGCTGGGTACTGTCCCCTGGGACACTGTGGGACACACACTCGTGGACATGTTTGCCCTTGGTCAGTTGCTATCTTGCTGGTTTTCTGCTTCTACATTCCTATGTGTCACCTAGGCATCTGCCTAGTCCACCCTGTGCCCCACTGCATGTCCCGCCTGCAGCCCCCTGTACCCCATTTGCAGCCTCACCGTAGTGCCCTCTCGTACTTGGGCACTATGATGTTGCTGCACATGTATCACTACTATCACTTTTCTTGGTTTCCCTGCCTTTGCTGCACATTGCTGACTGAAATGGTCTATCTTCCCTGCAAATGTGCCTCTAGTGCCAGGTTTTCACTGGCGTTAATTTTCAGACCTTCATTTCACGGTGTTAGTGTGCCTGGAGCTTCTCCCCACCCACTCTCCGCCCATTGACCCCTTATCTGCACCCTCTGGGGAGCCTTACTCCACCCTCTGCGCACCTTAACGCTGCCGGAGACGTTATCACGCGATACGTGACGTTATCGGATGGTAATGTGCCATTATCACGTGATAACATCGCTGCTGCGACATTAGTGCTATTTAGTAAACATACCCCTATGTTACTATATAAATACCATTTCTGGCATGGTTAACTTCCCTACATCATCTTCGGTAAAGACCAAAGCAAAGAATTCATTCTATCTCCGCTATAGCTAATGCTCCTTTCATCCCTCTACCATCTAATGGTCCAACTGACACTCTCACAGATTTTTTTTTCCATGAATGTACTTGAAAATGTTTTTATTATGCGTTTTTGCTTCCACGACAAGCACTACCAGTACTGCTTTTTGCCTTGCATCAGCACCTTGAATATTTACCAGATGCCTCACCATGATACCATCGTTTCTACACAGACTGGAAGTGCATGTCTTTCCCTACTTGAATGATTGGCTGCTCAAGAACACCACTCCAGAGAGCATTCTAGAATCAGTACAAGTCACCATTTGAGTGCAAGAACTGCTAGGGCTTGTTATCAATTGTGTAAAGTTCCACTTCAGCCTTTCTAAACAATTGGAGTTTATCAGAGTTCTGCTCAACACAACTCAAGTGAAAGCTTTCCTTACATACGACAGACTGTCCAGATTGATAGCAATAGTACAGGAAGTTCAAATGAGTCAGCAGACATTAGCTCATACTATGATGAGACTGTTGGGTCACATGGCATCAACTATTCATGTAACCCTTGGCACATGTCCATATGAAACAAGCTCGGTGGACCCCAAGTATGCAGTGGACACAAGCCACCAGGAGGCTCAGCAACGCACTGTCTATAACTCATCCACTGCAGGAGTCTCTTACCTGGTGGATTCCTCATAACAATTTGGGCAGAGATCCTCTCCTCCACATTCCTCCCTATCAAAAACTTCTCACAACAGAGGTATCCAACAGGGTTTAGGGAACCCATCTCAGGGAAATTGGTCCATACAAGAAAGTCTCCATCAGTTCAGATTCTTGTACTAAGAGCAGTAGCAAATGCTCTAATGGCTTTCAGCATTTAGTTAGCAAACCAAATTGTTATGTTTCAAACCAACAATCAAGTAGCCATGTTCTATCTCAGCAAACGGGGAGGAACAAGGTCGTACCTCCTGTGTTGGGAAACAGTCAGACTGTGGAACTTTGCTATGGTTTATGGTTTATTTGGATTTGATATACCGCTCTTCAGGTACAATGTTTACAAATGTTTGAAAACAAATCTAAAAATAAAATAAAAGAGGGAAAAAGAACAGGATGGACAGTAGTAACATGTGCCTGTTCCCAGAAAAGCAGCTTCCACAGCTTAGCAAGTCGTCCCTGCATTCAGCTAAGGTGCTTACGGGATGGAATTGAGAGCCATTTAGCTGCCTGACAAGCAAAACACTCTGGTGGACATGTTAAGCCGAGTCCTTCAACCTCAGCAAAGTCGAACTTCACCTTGGAGTTGAATTCTACTCAGATCTTTAATGGACTGAGGTAAAAATGGTGCCGCAGCAGCAGGTGGGAAGACTCATGCATGTGCATTGAATCTTTTCAAATGTTTCTAGAAGGAGCTGGGAACACTCCCGCATGGGCTCCATCAGATGACATCACACATATGTGAAGACTTTTCCTGCTGTCCTTAGAAAATACCTGTTGCAGGTGAGTGACTATACTATATTTTTGTATTTTGCCCAGGAAAGGAGGAAATTTATTTCTGTTTCTATTTCTTCAGTATTGTACTGCAGAGAGAGTCCAGCTTTTTTGTACTCCAGTTCTGTTTTTTATTACATATTTCTATTTATATCATGTACGCCATCCATTTGGGACTAAGGTGAGGTATTTTGTGAGCATGTAGTTTCCTCCCCTCTACCTCGCTCAGGAGAGATATCCCCATCAACACCAAGCATGTGGAGCTCAAGACTAATTGCAAATAGAAAGGTCTCAGCTGCATATTTCATCCAGGTCTGCTTGACAGCCACCGCATTCTCATGAGGTGGCCAGCCCTCCAGCTATGGCTTATGGTATTATTAGGAATTTGCAAGATCTGAGCAATTCCAAAGAATTTAAAATAGGCTAGGGCAGTAGCCATAGCCAAATAATGTGAGTCCTTTGGATGCATCCACTATTAATCATCTTTCAAGCTCAGGTATCTTGACATCAGATTTCTCTTCACCAGCCTACCTGCCTGAGTACATTTCTGTCCAGAATATGGGTGGTGAGAGACCAGTCCCTCCAAATGAAAGCCACAGCCTTGAAATTTTCAACAAAATCTAGATTTCCAGTCATGGTCTTCTGCAGAACAGTTACTAAAAACTATATCCTACAGTAGGGGCGGCTCTGTAATGAGGTGGAGTGAGGCGGTTGCCTCAGTCGGCAAGTTTTGAAGGTGGCAAAAATGCCCCCAAAACAGCCGCCTCTCTCCGCCTTGAAAAGTAAAAAAAAGAAAAACCCAAAAAACAAAAAACAAGCGCATAAGTTTCTGCCTCTGCTGAGTCCACTTCTTAGCAGCGGCAGACTCACCCTCTCCTTTCCCTGGCAGCCATGGCTCCTGCCTCTTAGAGCCACGGCTGTGCTAGTGACATTCCGTTTAAATACAAAACCAAACCAATGCGTGAACTTTGGAGGCAAGACGGGTCCACACCAGCTTCACTTTTATTTAAACTGAACGTCGCTAGCACAGCTGCAGCTCTAAGAGGCAGGAGCCACGGCTGCCAGGGAAAGGAGAGGGTGAGTCTGCAGGGGAGCTAACACGGAGGAAGGTGGGGCTGACATGGGGGAGTAGGGGGCTGGAAGGGAACTGACATGGGAAGTTGGGGTCTGCAAGGGAGCTGACATGGGGGAAAAGTGGGGGCTGGAAGGGGGCTGACAGGGGAGGGAGGGGGCTGGAAGTGAACTGACATGGGAAGGTGGGGTCTGCAAGGGAGCTGACATTGGGGGGGGGGAAGGTAGGGACTGCAATGGGGCTGACAAGGAGGGTGCTGACACGGGGAAGAGGGGGCTGAAAGGGAACTGACACAGGATGGTGGAGTCTGCAAGGGAGCTGACATGGGGAAAGGTGGGGGATAGAAGGGGGCTGCAAGGGAACTGACACAGGAAGGTAGGGACTGGGAAGGGAGCTGACACAGGGGACAGTGGGGGCTGTACGTGGGCTGTCATGGGGGGGGGAGAAGGGAGCTGGAAAAGAGCTGATACCTGGTAATGGTACTGGAGGGGGACTGAAAGGGTGATGACACTAGGGAAGGGAGGAGAGGGATGGAAGGGAGCTGACACATGGAGATGGGATTGGAGGGGGATTGGAAGGGAGCAGATACTTGGGGATGTGACTGATAGGTGGGTGGGTAATGGGGGTTGGGGCTGGAAGGGAGGGGGCACTGGGATGGTATTTGGACTATAAGGGGCTGGACAGTGGGAAAGGAGGGGACTGGAAGAGAAAGGATACCAGTGGCATTCCTGGGAATGCAAGGGGGTTGAAATTGGAAGGTACTAGGAGGGGAGGACTGGAAAAGGGGGCTGTTACTGGGGAGGGTTACTAGGACTGGAAATAGGCTGATGGAAGGACGTGAAGAAAACAAAGGAAGAGATAAGAAATGGCAGATGGACTACAGACAATAGAAAGAGAGCTAAGAGAAGACAAGAAAGCAGAAGCCTCAGATCAGGACCAGCATTATCAGAGAATAAAATGGTCAGACAACAAGGGTAGAAAAAATAATTTTATTTTCAATTTGTGATTGGACTTTGCGCAATCTTTATGGGGAACTGCATCTCTTATTTATCTGATGTTGCACTGCATGCAGAGTCTGGCTTCAAGAGGATTCAGTTTAATTTTTGTCTGCATATTTTTATTTTTACTTTAGGTTGTAGTCACTTATTCTGTACTTGGTGAGGGTCTGTGTTCTGAGTGGGTGACTGAGGCCATATGTTCTGTTAACATGTTGTTTGTATATAGGGATCTATACCGTACTGTATTGACTTGTTCAGTTTTTCAAATAGGCGTATGGATGTTCTAGGGATTACAGCAGTATTTATAGTGTGTCGTTTTTCTGGGTAGGCCCCTTATGTGAGTTTTGGAAGTCTATTATGATATGTTAGATTTGGCCTTGTAGATCTTCAGTGGCTTTTGTAGGGGGTTTTATATTAGTTCCCAGTATGTCTGTTACTGGAGAATGTTTGATAGATGACCAGAAACAGATTTTTTTTAATATATTGAGTTCTGTGGGTGAATGTCCTACTTCTGCTCTGCACCCATTATTGAGGGAGAGGTTTCTGTGGATGCAGAATATATATTCAAAAAGAAAAAGCAAGAACCGTAACACAATTTATAAGAAAATAAAATGAGTTATAATTTTATAATTTGGTACTATAAACTGTACCGCGGTTCTCACTTTTTCTTTTAGCTCCTTGGTGTGCAAGCATCTTGCATTTCCTTTGTTTTTTTGCAGAATATATATTACATTAGCACCATGCTGGTCCAACATGCAGTTTCAGGAGTTATGTTAGAGTTACCAAGCCCTTCTTGGTCACAGTCTCTTGTTTTTCAGAGGGTAGGAAGTGTTGTGTTGGGGCGCCAAGTTGCTCCTGTTTTGTGGAAGTGGGAAGTGCTGCATGGGTGCTGTTGAGTACCTCTTGTTTTGGCATATTTAGCAGCATGTTTCCTAAGCTCTGTGCCATACTGGGTCAGATCAAGGTCTCTCAACTCCACTATCCTGTTTCTAACAGTGGCCAATCCAGGTCACAAGTACCTGACAGATTCCCAAAAAGGCACACAGGTTCCACAATGTTTGTACCGGGGCAAGCAGTGGATTTCCCAGGTCCTCTTTAATAATAGTTTATGGGCCTTTCCTCCAGGAACTTGTCCAAACCTTTTTTAAACCCAGCTACACTAACAGCTTTTGCTACATCCTGTGGTAACTAATTCCAGAGTTTGATTATGCGGGGCCATAAGCTAACTGCAGGGAGGCAGTTACACCCCCCCCCCCCCACAGTTATTGCATTTCAGTTTGGCCAAACAGCTGCAGGTTCAATTAAGACCACACATTGAGGTGGCATTAGTTGCACTCACTGAGCCATTATGTTAGTTTCTGCCAACAACGCAGATGCCTGTGTGTGAAAGTTCTTTCAGAATCTTTTTTTTTTTTAAAGATATTGAGTTCTGTGGGTGAATGTCCTAGTTCGGCTCTGCACCCATTGTTGAGGGAGGGTGTTCTGTGGATGCAAAATATATTTTCAAAAAGAAAAAAGCAAGAACCATAACGCAGTTTATAACAACAAAATAAAAATGAGTTATAATTTGGTGTTATAAACAGTGCTGCTGTTCTCGATCTTTCTTTTATTTCCTTGGTGTGCAAACATCTTGATTTCCTCCACATTATCTAATCAGCTTTTTGGTTTGGTTCAGTCCCTAACTGGAGTTTTGAGAAAGACCCCTCCCCTGCACCGGGTGGAGGTTTGTCATCTCATCCCTCGCCTCGGGCAGCAGATTGCTTTGAGCCGCCCCTGTCCAACAGATATTCCCATGGAGCCGAAACAGTTCTGGATATGGTATACTTAGATTTTAGCAAGGTCTTGGATGCTATTCTGCATCAACAACTTAGAAATAAAGTGAGTGCCCTTAGGATTGACTCTAAAGTGAATGACTGATAAGAAGCTAATTGCATGAGAGGCACCAGAGGATAGTAGTAACTGGAATTCACTCTGAAGATAAGGGTGTTAGCACTGGTGTGCCTCAGGGGATTGGTCCTACTGACAGGGCCATCCTTTCCACTAGGCGAGCTAGGCGGCCACCTAGGGTGGGTGCCTTTATGCCACCACTTTGTTGCCTGTGGCAGCCCATGTGCTTTAGCACACATGACCTGCCTCTTCTTATCCCCCTCTGACACATCTTACTGTCAAAAGGGTGTCAGAAACGGCAGGCCATGTGTGCTGAAGCACATGGCCTGCTTCAGGCAACAAAGTGGCAGCACAAAGCCACTGCTTTTAAAATGCTGCCACTGCCACCGCCACCCAGCTGGAATCGGTGGCACCTGTGGTGTGGGGGTGTGTGAGGCAGTGCCGTGTGGGGGGTGGTGGCGGCAGCAGCGCACCATGGAGCAATACAGAGGCATTATAATATTGTTGGCTTTATTCTCCATTCCTTTCTTCATGATTCTTAACATTCTATTTGCTTTCTTGGCTGCCACTGCACACTGGGCAAAAGATTTCAACATATTATCCACAATAATACCCAGATCCTTTTCCTGGCTGGTGATTCCTAATGTGAAACCTTGCATCATGTAAGTCTGGTTTGGGTTGTTCTTTCCTAAATGCATAACTTTGCCCTTATCTACATTAAATTTCATCAACCATTTGGACGCCAAGGGGGTTATTCTGAGCCACGAATAGCAGGGGCAGACTGCCTGATGGGACATCCATCCCCGCTATTCATGGCTTCACCTGCCCCCGAATAACTTCCCTGCCAGTTGTGTGGGGAAGTTAGATGGGGGTGGAGAGTGGGCGGGCAGTGGGAGGTCGTCGGCCCTGGACATACAGGGCCGATTCTAATGTTGGCCCTGTACATCCGGGGCCAGCTAAATGTCTGGGGAAGTTATTCCACCTGGACGTTTGTTTTTAGAAAGACCGGGGTGCGGATGGGGCAGGGGGAGCCTGGTTTTATTCCCCGCAGCCCAACCCTGGCATTAGGAGGCCAGATCAGGGATCGGGCTGTGGGAAATAAACTCTTCCTTATCATCCCTCCAGTCTAGTCCCAACCTCTGGGGTTTAAGCACCTCCTCCTGCAGCTTGGAGACTGAGCATGTCACTCTTTTGGAGACACCCGCATATATAGTACAGGTACTGCCTCCTTGGTCCAGTTTTCAGTCTCCAAGCAGCTGGAGGAGTTGTGAACCTAAGAGGTTGAGGCTCACTGGAGCAATGATTAGGAAGCAGTGGTAGTTGAGTTACTTAAAAAAAAAAAAAAGAAAGGGTATTCCCCTTTAAAAAATTTGGAAGCTGTGTTTCCTTTGCCAGTTTCAAGCTTGGGTTACAGCTGAAGCCGCCCCATCTCTCCCCCCTCCCTGAACGCTGGTGCTTACCTCGGGGAAGAGTGCGGGACTTGGTGATGGGGCCTCTGGCTCCCGAACCCGTTATTCGGGTGAGGAGCCGTTGAGGTGCGGCGGTGAATGAAGGAGAGCTGTCAGCAGGCGCTCTTTGAGAGCCACGGCGGTGAGCGCTGAAGGGCAGGCTGACTCAGGCGGCGGCTCCCCTATCGTCGAACAGCCCGACTTAAGCAGGGCTGAGATCGTGCGTCCTTGAGCTGTACTTACATCAGCGGGGAGGAATCTGGAGCGGAAGCCGATTTAAACCGGTAAGGCGGTGCTCTGAGGCACTGGCGGCGTTTGGGTGCAGTGAGGCCTGAGCCACACGATTTTGTACGGGGAAACCTCCCGGGGCCTTTTTTGCTGTATTAGTGAAGTGCCGGGCTGGTAGTTAGCTTTGAGAAAGCTCAGGTGGATAGAAAACACGTTTTTGGGGATCACACTTCTGGGCGTTTAAAAAAAGAAATCTTTTTTGGTGTTTCTTAATGGAACATTGTGTCTCAGGGCAGCATGCCTTCTAGACCACAATGCATGTTGGGTGGAACCAAACGGGGTCGGTCTCAGAGGCAGGTGTATGCAAGGGTTGCTCTCAAGAAGCAGCTTTAAAGGATGTAGCAGAGAGCTCTGATGGGAATGTTCTGAAGGGAGAGGCTGCTGACGCCCCGGAACTCCTGTCCCCAGCCGCATCACCAGAGCCGGCGCCGGGGCCTTCCACAGCGCCAGACGCACCCATGGCTCAGCCTCTGTTGCAAGGGGGCCTGGCTGTGATATTCTCCCAAGACTTTGTGACGCTGCTGCAGCGGGCCCTTGGAGGGAAGCGAGAGTCTGCTGCAGCAGAGGAGCAGCGGAGTTGGAAGCATCCTGGAGCCCCTATGGAGGGGGGTGAAGGTAGCGCCCCATTTAAAAAGCTTGGGTTAGAGAAAGACAAGGTGGAGCTAGCCCTGGAGGAGCCGGCTGAGGATTTGGAGGACTCAGATGTAGACCTGGGTCTGGAGGAAGGCGAGATTGCGGAACAAGAGGACCAGGCACGTGTGGTCAGGGTGTTCAGGAGAGAGGAGTTAACAGCGCTTATATCAGAGACGCTGAAAGCATTGAACATGCCACTGTGGATCAGGCGGAGGACTCCTCCTTGGAGGACCCGTTACTGCAGGCGGTTAGAAAGTCCCAGAAGGCCTTTCCAATTCATAGAGTTTTTCGGGAGATCATTCAGGAAGAATGGGACATGCCAGAGACAGGGCTGAAGGGTTCCTGGGTGATGGCGCGTCTTTACTCGTTGCAAGAGCCGGATAAGGAGCTGTTTAAATCTCCTAAGGTTGATGCAGCAGTATCTGCGGTTACCAAAAAAATGACGATTCCCGTGGAGGGGCAGTGCAGCCCTCAAGGATGCACAGGACAGGAAATTTGACTTTTTGTTGAAGCAGGTCTTTGAGGTCAATGCACTCTCCATGTAGGCTTCCATTTGTGGGGCTTGGGTGGCTAGAGCTTGCCTGCGATGGTCCCAAAGCCTGAGAGGCAGTCAGGACGAAGAGGCGGTCGACGAAGTCTCCCGGATGGAGTTGGGGGCGATCTACTTGGTGGACATTCAGTATGATCTTATTCGAGGTTTGGCGAAAAGTATGGTGTCCGTTGTGGCGGTGTGCAGATATCTGTGGCTGCGTAACTGGGCAGCAGATAGTGCCTCTAAGGCAAGGCTTGGGAGGCTCCCTTTTTGGGGGAAGTTCCTCTTTGGAGAAGATTTGGTCAAGTTAGTAAAGGACCTCGGGGAGTCTAAGGGGGGTAGGTAGCCGGAAGACAAGCAGAAGCTGAATCGTCCCTTACCGCCCTCTAAATGTCAGCAACGGGAGTTTAGGAGATTTCGGCAGTCCCGGGTTGGCCAATTTCAAAGAGGCCATTTTCAGTATAGGTCCCAGGGGATTTGAGGTTTTAGAGGGGCAGGACGAGGTTTTGGAGCCTCCTCTTCCTCGAACCTCAAGAAATCACAATGAAGCGAGGGAGATCCAGGTCGGATTGCTTCCCGTGGGGGGGTCGGTTAAGGGAGTTCTATCAGGCCTGGACCCAGATTACGTCAGATCAGTGGGTGTTGGAGGTCATTCAAAAAGGATATGCTCTCGAGTCCCAACGCCCAGTGATCGACGCCTTCGTTCAATCGCCATGCAGGACAAAGTCAAAGAGGCAGGTGGTGCGAGAAACATTAGAAAGATTGCTGGCGCTCAAGGCGGTAGTGCGGGTGCCGTCAGACCAGTGTGGTTGCGGTCGGTACTCAATATATTTTGTGGTTCCCAAAAAGGAGGGAGCGTTGAGACCAATCCTAGACCAAGAGAGTAAACAGTTGTCTCCATGTGTCTCACTTTCATATGGAAACGCTGAGATCAGTCATAGTAGCGGTCCAACAGGGAGAATTTCTAACATCATTAGATCTCTCAGAGGCGTATCTGCACATTCCAATACGGTCAGGGCATCAGCGGTTCCTGCGCTTTGCTGTCCCCATGGGGCATTTTCAGTTCCAGGTGTTGCCGTTTGGGTTGGCGACAGCACCACAAACCTTCACCAAGGTGATGGTGGTGGTGGCAGCGGCGGCGGTGTTACACAAAGAAGGGGTATTGGTGCACCCTTACCTGGACGATTGGTTGATTCAAGCAAAGTCGCAGGTCAAGAGCGAAGTGGCTACCCGCTGAGTGGTGCAGTTTCTACGGAGCTTAAGGTGGGTAGTGAATGTGGCAAAGAGCAAATTGGTGTCGTCACAGGATTTAGAGTACTTGGGGACCCGATTCAATACCAGAAGCGGCAGTGTGTTCCTCCCGCTTCTCAGAGCCCAGAGGTTAAGGCAGCTAGTACGGGACTTCTTGAGCAGAAGGGCGCCCTCGGCTTGGCATTATTTGCAACACTTAGGGACGATGGCGGCCACACTAGAGTTGGTTTCGTGGGCCAGAGCGCACATGAGGCCATTACAGAGAGCTCTCCTAAGGAGATGGTCTCATCAGTCCGATCAGTTGTCTCAAAGGCTAGTCTGTCAGGTCGAGACAAGGCAGTCCTTGCAGTGGTGGCTAGTTCCGGGTTCGCTGGAAAAGGGAATGCCACTGGAGGCGCTGGATTGGGCGCCGGTGACAACAGATGCAAGTCTGTTTGGCTGGGGAGCACACTACGAGGGACAGTTTTCTCAGGGTCAGTGGTCCGAACACGAGAGGAGTTGAGGGCAGTCACTCTAGCACTAAGAGCGTTTCAGCAGCAGTTGCAGGGAAAGGCGGTGCGAGTGTTGTCAGACAATGCCACGGCAGTGGCCTATATCAATCATCAAGGGGGCACCAGCAGTGTGGCTCTCGAGGAAGAGGAGGAGGAGCTACTAAGTTGGGCCGAGTTGCATTTAGAGGCTTTGTCGGTGGCACATATGGCGGGGTAGACGATGTGACAGCTGATTTTTTGAGTCGAGTCAAGGTGGACCCAGGAGAGTGGGTTCTCCATCAGGGCGTTTTCAATTTTCTGGTGCATTGCTGAGGTCAGCCAGTGATGGATCTCATGGCGACGTTTGCATCGGCAAAGGCAGGAAGGTTTTTCAGCAGAAGAAAGGAACGAATGTCCGAGGGATTGGATGCTCTGATGCAAAAGGGGCCGGAGGAACAACTCTTGTACGTGTTGCCAACTTGAGTGCTAATAGGTCGGTTTCTGCAGCGAATCGAGCGCCGCAAGGGTCAGGTGGTGCTGATTGCACCGGATTGGCCAAGAAGGCCATAGTATGCCAACCTCGTACGTCTCCTTGTGGAGCCTCCGTGGAAGCTGCCAGTTAGAAAGGATCTCCTAGTGCAGGGTCCGTTGAGGATGCCTCAAGTGGATCGGTTTTCGCTTTCGGCTTGGCTCTTGAGAGGGCAAGATTGATGGCAAAGAGTTACACGTCGGCGGTAATTTCTACCCTTTTTGAAATCTAGGCGTAGATCCACATCGATGGTGTATATTAGAGTTTGGTGAGTATTCGAGTCGTGGTGCAGTGATAGGAATGTAAGGGCTTTAAAGGCCTCCATTCCAGAGATTCTGGCCTTTCTGCAGGATGGTTTTGACAAAGGTCTGGTGGCGGCATCTCTGCGAGTTCAGTTGGTGGCACTTTCCTGTTATCGAGGGAAGCTGCAAGGGATGGTGCTTGTTAGAAGATTCCTTCGTGCGAAAGCTCTCTTGCGGCCGCCATGTAGGGCTGTGGTACCGGCGTTGGATCTTAACTTGGTGCTGGAAGCATTAATACGGGAGCCCTTCGAGCCATTGGCGGAAGAATCTTTAAAAGATCTTACGCTTAAGGTAGTGTTTTTAGTGGCTATTACTTCGGCGAGGAGGATTTTGTAGTTACAAGCTTTGTCATGTAAAGAACCTTTTTTGACCTTTTATGACAGAAAGGTGGTTTTGAGAACTGTTCCTTCTTTCTTGCCAAAGGTGATGTCAGTATTTCATTTGAATCAGGTGGTGTCCTTGCCGGTGTTCGAGAGGGGTGGCAAGGATGAGACTGCAAGTCGGCTGCATCGCTTGGATGTAGGTTGGGTGTTGAAGAAATATTTGCGGAGAATGGCTTTGTTACGTAAGACAGACAGATTGTTTGTCCTCTTTGGGGGGCCGAGACAAGGAGAGCAGACGTCAAAGTCTTCCATTGCGAGATGGCTAAAGGAGGCTATAGCTTCTGCCTATATTTTAAAGGGCAGGATGGTGCTGAAGAGCTTAAGAGCTCATTCGACTAGAGCACAGGCGACTTCCTGGGCGGAGTGCAGTTTGGTGCCGGCGGTGGAAATTTGTAAAGCGGCGACTTGGTCATCTTTACATTCCTTTGTTAAGCATTACAGAATTGATGTTCAGGCAGAGGGAGGACGCTAGGTTTGGATCAGCAGTGCTTCAGGCTGGTCTGGCAGGTCCCTCCCAAAGTGTTCACTGCTCTGTTACATTCCCAGAGGTTGGGACTAGACTGGAGGGACGATAAGGAAGGTGAAATTAGACTTATTTATTTATTTATTTAGACGGTTTTTGTATACCGCCTTATCCTTCAATCAAAGTGGTCACAACACAATTGGGGGATACATTTAACACGTGGGGAGATGAGACACATACACTAATACTTACAGGGAACATGGGCAATGGAGGGTTAAGTGGCTTGCCCAAGACCACAAGGAGCATCTGTGGGACTAGAAACCCCAGTCCTTCCGGCCCAAGGTTGCTGTCCTCTAGTGGGATTTGAACCCCCGACCTTCCGGCCTGAAATACCTTGCCCCAACCACTAGGCTACTCCTCCCTTACCTGCTAATTGTTGTTCCTTGAGGAACTCCAGTCTAGTCCCACTTCCCTCCCTGGTGTAATGTTTTGGACGGCAGCCTGAAGCCAGGAAAAGATGATTCGTACGGTTGTGGCAGCGGCTTTCAGGGCGGCGGATCAGTCGGGGAATGGGGTGGACGGTACAGAGCTAAAGAGAAAAGCAAAGGGCCTGTTAGGGGGGGCCCAACTGAGAGGGCGCAGCACGCCTAAACAGCATGGTACATACGGGTAGCCTGGCTGCTGTCCAGATGACTGGTTTGGTTATTTAAAAAAAAAAAAATAATAAATATATATATATAAAATAAATTATGTAGTTATGCAGTTTGAAAAGCTAATGTAATGATGTCTACTTACTTATTGCTCTGGTGAGTCTGCTTTGTCATTAGGTTACTGGACCAAGGAGGCAGTACCTGGACTATATATGCGGGTGTCTCCAAAAGAGTGACATGCTGAGTCGCCAAGCTGCGGGAGGAGGTTCTTAAACCCCAGAGGTTGGGACTAGACTGGAGTTCCTCAAGGAACAACAATAAGCAGGTAAGTCTAATTTCACCTTTTTCTTGGCCGGCAGCGTGGCTTTTAAATGGAGCGATGATGCCTTGGCAACAGGACGTCATGGCGTAATTAATCTGACCTGATAAAAGCCCTGACTGAGTTAGTCGGGCTATTAATGTACGTGCAGGCAGGACTGAATCGCAGTCCCAGCCTGCACGTACATTGCTGTTCATGATTCTGATCCCGCGGGGCTAGAAGTGCCCCGTGGGATCAGAATTGCAATCCCCTTCCTTATCATCCCTCCAGTCCAGTCCCGCACCTCTGGGTAGTGCATCTCCTCTAGCAGCTTGGAGACTGAGCATGTCATCTTTTTGATGACACTAGTGTACATATGCAGCTGGTACCGCCCACCAGCCCCAGTAAGCTCAGTCTCCAAGCAAATGGAGGAGGTGGTGAGCCAGGGTGCTAGACTCACTGAAGAGACAACTAAGGAGATAGGTTTAGTTAGAATATTCTTTTATTTCCCCTGTTATGGTGCAGGTTTATTTGTTTTTAAAGGCAGAAGTGTAAAAAAAAAAAAAAAAATCAGAAGGAACAGAGAGAACCCGGGGACAACAGGGCTGAGGGGAGGATATTCCTTCTTCCCCCTCTCCCCCCCCCGGGATTTCGGGGGGGGGGGGTTCTGTGGATGCCTTCCTCAATCCGAGACTTCTGACTGCACCTGAACCCGTTATCAGGTGAGGGGCCGCTGCAGGGACAGGAGTTTGACAGGAGTGAAAGTTGGCAGACCCGAGTCACCCCCCTCAGCGAGTCACCCCCCTCAGCGCCTAAGCTGGGAAGGAAGGCTGAGCACAAGGGGTAGAAAAGCCATGCGGCAAAGAGGCTCCAAGGTAAGAGTGACGGGGGGGGGGGGGAGGACAGCAGGAACCCCTAGCAACTGCCAGAACATGAGGAGACAGAGCGGTCTGCAGCTGCATGTTTGGGAACCTGCTGCGGTGTGGGAAACTCCCCCTGCTGCATTTAGGCGTGATTTCTTCTTATTCAGGCCTGCATGTGTTTAACCCCCTGCTGTGTTTTGGGTGCCTGGGAGAGGCAGCCACCGGAGAATAAAGCAGGACAGAGCAGCCTCTTCCTAGGGGGCCATTTGCAGTTTCTTTTTCATTTCACTTTCAGTTAATTAGATTTTGGTTTGGTTTTATTTATTTTTTTATTTTAGTTCAAGTACTCTAGTGCTCTGTGCCTCAGCCTGTGGAGGTGCACTCTGCTGGGGATCCTTACACCTACCCGGGTACAGATTGAGGGCATTCCTGGGGAGTGCCCCCAGCCCTTCCCACCATGCCAGCCAGACCGGAGTGCCTGGTATAGGATGGTATCAAGGGGCTGAACCCCACTTAATCTTTAAGCATTCCTTGTGTTATACAGCTCAAAACTGATTCAGTGCAAAATGACTTGATGCAGACATGTGGGATAGGCCATTGTTTGTTGCTGGGCGGATTTTCAGAGGGCTGTTGTGCTAGGTCAGGTGATGTAACTGGCATTTGGTTGAGACATTGTTGCTTTCTCCTGAGAAGGGCCAGATAAAAAGTCAGAGACTGAAATAAAGATAAGTGTAAAAAAAAAAAAATAAAGAGGTGCTGCATATAGGTTTGTAGCAGCTACAGCTCCAGGGAAAACAGGGAAGTACCTGCATACAATAAATATATGTAATTTGAAAGATAGTAAGTGGATTGGACGCAAATGAAATCCTTCCATCTGTTTATGATCAGTGAGTAACCTGACATGATCATCTTTTGTTGCTTAGCCCAGATTATGTACCTATTAAATCTGTAATATTGCTTGTAAGGGAAGCTGTACTCCCTTATAGCCATTTGTAGTATTAGAAGAAAAACCTAAATTTTACTCGGAGAACGTGTCAGTTTGATTGAATCAGGGCAAGGTCCATTTCATATCTTTAAGATACAACACTGCAGCGCAATCTAAAAATCCTCAAGATATGCACTCCCCGATGTGGTGTGGTCTTGGAGGCAGGCGTCTGCCTAAACTGCACGCAAGAGGCTGTCATGGGAGCAGGACCTGCAGGATGAGATGATGTAGGAGAGTCCCTCCCGCTTGCAAGAGACCCTGGGGGCGGGGGGCGCCATGTTACCTTCAACGGATCCGGCCCCTGTCCGTTCACGATGCCCAGACCATCCACCCCTTGAGCCCAGGGAGCAGTAGGGCTCCTGGGGGAGTTCTCACTGGAGCTTTTCTTTCTTTTGCAGAAGGTGTTTTGCCTACCAAGTGGCCCCTCAGCCCCAGAACACAGGGCTAAGAGGATGTCAGACGCAAAAGAGCACGAGTCAGGAGCAGAGGCATCTTAAGTGGGCTATAGGCTTAGAGGAGTGGCAGCAATCGCCGTTGTCAGAGGGGCTGGATGGGGAAGACCTTGACATGGAGCTAGATCTGCAGGAGGAGTTGGAAGAAGGAGAGAGCTAGAAAGTAGGACAGATGATCCAGGATGAGTGGGATCTGCCGGAGGTTGGCTTTAAAGGGGTGCAATCCATAACGCACCTATACCCGCTGCTGGAGCAAGAACGAGCTCCTTTGATCAACCAAAGTGGGCGCAGCGGTGTGGGCAGCAATTGAAGAGACCTTGACTTGTCTCCTGCAGCTCAGAGCCGTGAAACTGGTTCTGCGAGACCAGTACATCTGCGGTTGATGCTTCATGTATTTCGTGGTGCCGAAATGGAAGGTTCCTTTCGCCCAATTCTCAACTTCGAGGGCATGAACTACGGTCTCCGGGTACCACATTTTCACAGTAATAATGGTGGTAGGAAGCGAAGATTTTGGGTGACTCACGATCTCGCAGAGGCGTATCTGCACATTCCCATCCATCCAGAACATCATCAGTTTCTCTGCTTTGTGGTGCCAAGGGGCCATTTCAAGTTTTGAGCGTTGCTCTTCAGTCTGGCGACCACCCCCATACCTTTACCAAGGTCATGGTGGTGGTGGCAGCAGCTCTCCACAAGGAAGGGGTTCTCGTCTACCTGTACTTAGATGATTGGCTGGTCCAGGCGAAGTCCAGGGACGATAGTGAAAAGAACAACAGCACGGGTGGGAGAGTTCCTTCAAAGTCTTGGTTGGGGTCAACCTGGCCAAGAGTCAGCTACGGCCGGCCTAGGAGTTAGAGAATTTGAGAGCGTGCTTTGATACCTGCGTGGGCAGGATTTTCATGCTGGTTCGCCGGGCGCAGGAGTTACGACAGTGGATACGGCAGATCCTGAAGATGGCAAGACTATCAGAGTGGTGGCATCTGCAGGTTCTGGGAACCATGGCAGCCACTCTCGAGCTAGTCCCATGGGCAAGGGTGCACATGCAACCGCTGCAAAGGGCTCTGCTCAGTCAATGGTCCCATCAGAGTCAACCCCTGTCTTAAGTACTCCCCTGCCTGCGGAATGCCAGGAGAGCCTTCAGTTGATGGCTGCATGTGGGTAGCCTGGAAGGAGTCTCCAGTGTGGGTTCCTCTGATGACCGATGCCAGCCTGTCAGGTTGGAGAGCCCATTGCAAAGGACGCTTTGTTCAGGGACAAGAGTCCGCAGGAGGCTTTGTGTTCGATCAACAGGCTCAAGATGCGAGCGGTGACCTATGTGCTAGAAAGTTTTGAGCTATGGTTGCAGGGGAAGGTTGTCCAAGTCCTCTCGGACAATGTGACCACAGTGGCTTACATCAACCGGCAAAGAGGCACAGGCAGTGCAGCCCTGGAGGAGGAGGCCTAAAAGCTGTTCGGATGGGCAGCGATTCGTCTCCAGGCGTTATCAGCTTTGTACGTAGCAGGAATTGACAGTGTGATGGCAGCCTACCTCAGCCGAGTGCGCATGGACCCCGGAGAGTGGCAGCTCAATCAGGAGGTGTTCGAGCGGGTGGTCCGCCGATGCGGCACACCGGTCATGGACCTAATGGCAATGTTTGAGTCGGCCAAGGCCTGACAGTTTTTCAGCAGAAGAAGAGAGGAAGTCCAAGGGCCTGGATGCTCTAATTCAGCAGTGGCTCAAAGAGAGTCTTATCTGATTTCCCCGTAGGTGCTCATAGGCCGGTTAGTGCAATGGCTAGAGGTGCACCGGGGATTTGTAATTCTCGTGGCACCAGACTGGCTGAGGTGCCAGTGGTATGCTGACTTGATTCGGATACTGGCGGATTGACTGTGGTGGCTTCCGGTTGGAAGGACCTCTTGACACAGGAGCCGCTTCGTATGCCCCAGGTGGATCAATTATCACTTATGGCATGGCTCTTGAAAGGGAGAAGTTGAAGAAGAAAGGATAATCAGACTCGGAGATAGCAACCTTGCTGCAGGCCCAGAGGTGTTCTATGAGCTTGGCATGCATCTGTGTAGGGCGCATCTTTGAATCATGGTGCAGAGAGAGGCAGGCGCACCCTTCCACTGCCTCCGTCCCAGACATCTTGGCATTCTTGCAATCCGGTTTTGATAAGGGTCTAGCTGCCAGTTCCTTAAGGGTGCCACTGGCGGTGATTTCCGGTTATCAAGGAAAGTCTACAGGGTGCCATTGGGTACACACGCAGACAGGCTGAGCTTTCTAGCAGCAGTGACCCACCTCCGTCTGCCAAAGAGGGCAGTTATATCACCTTGGAATCTCAATCTGGTGCTGACTGTGCTGTCTGGGGAACCCTTTGAGCCATTGAGTCAAGCTTTTCTGAAGGATTTGACTCTGAAAATGGTATTCCTGGTGGCGATTTGCTCGGCACGCAGGATTTCGGAGTTTCGAACCCTGTCATGCCAGGAGCCATTCCTTTCCTTCTCCAAGGAGAAAGTGGTCCTGCGCCCGGTACCTTCATTTTTGCTCAAGGTGGTGTGAGCATTTCATGTAAATCAGGCCGTTTCCTTACTGCTCTGGCAAGCTCGGATGTGGATGAGAGCGTATACGGGCTCTGCCACTCCACAGCTGTGCCACTTGGATGTGAAGGTATGTGAAAAGGGCTTCGTCCTTTTGGAGATCGGACTATCTGTTGGTTCTGTTTGGCTGGTCGTGCGAAAGTGAGGCAGCAGCTAAGCCTCCATTTCCAGATGGATCAGTGAGGCAATCATGCCTGCATACATCTTCAAGGGTAGAGCAGTGCCGGTGGGGTTGCAGACGCATTCCACGAGGGCTCAGGCAGCCTCGTGAGCAGACTATAGTTTAGTTCCGCTGATGGAAATCTGTAGGGTTGCATACTTTATCTGAACATTTTCGCCTGGATGTCCAGGCGATGGGGGATGCTCGTTTCAGATCGGCAGTGCTTCAGGCTGGTTGCGCGTGTCCCTCCCATTAGTTTAACTGCTCTGATACATCCCAGAGGTGCGGGACTGGATTGGAGGGATGATAAGGAAAGAGAAATTAGATACCTGCTAATTGTTGTTCCTTGAAAAATTCCAGTCCAGTCCCGGCACCCTCCCTGACTGCTTCCTGTGATAATCTATGCACACCCTTGTCCTGAAGCTGATTCCCTTGGTGGAGGAAGTGGCTAGGGGGAGCCGGGGAGGGGTGTGTAATTAGTGTTTGGGGGAGGGGCGGACCAGATGAGCTGTCGGTTGCTCTCTTCCCGCTGGCTGGAGTTGCTCAAGCACTCAACAGGTAGGCCTCCCCATCCTGGAGGGGGGGACGGGGTTTCTTTACCATGGGATGGAGGGGGTACTGGTTTATTTAGACGTAGAAGTGTTTGTTGCATGTTTAACTATTTATTTGTTGCTCCTCTGAGTCTGCTTTGTCAATAGGTACTGGGGCTGTTGGCGGTGCCAGCTGCATATGTACACTAGTGTCAGTCTCCAAGCTGCTGGAGGGGGTGCACTACCCAGAGGTGCGGGTCTGGACTGGAATTCCTCAAGGAGTAACAATTAGCAGGTAAGTCTAATTTCCCTTTTGTACATCCGGTTCAGACTGGACATACAAAGGGGATGGATGTGCAGGACAGAATCGGGCCCCAAGTCTCCCGTTTTTTCAAGCACCTCTTGCAATTTTTCACAGTCCTCTTGTGTTTTAGCAACTTTGAATAATTTTGTATCATCTGCAAATTTGATCACTTCACTTGTTCCCATTTCCAGGTCAAACAGAATTTGTAGCTTTCTACATTTTTATAAGTGATATTGCAAAAGATCTGTCAGAAAAAGTAAGCCTCTTTGCAAATATTAAACTCTACAACAGAGTAGGCACCCTCAGTGCTCGTGCTACCATTAGGTGAACCAGGTGGTTGCCAAAAGAGTCAGCCCTCTGGGGGAGCCCAGTACCACCTCTTCCATCTCCTCCTTGGCCTGCAGCGGAAGCAATGACTTTCAGGTCACAATGCAGTGCTTACCTCAAGCCTACAACGCTGTGTCATGGTTGGTGGCTTCTGGGACCTGCCGCGTCTGCCCTCTTCATAAGCCGGAAGTTGCATCAGAGGGGATGGAAGCAGCAGGTCCTTAACCACGAGCCACAGTGTAGTGATGGAGGCTCGAGGTAAATGCTACATTGTGGTTTGAAAGCCCATTGCTGCGGCTGCAAGCCCTGGAGAGGGATGGTAGTAGCTGCCCCCAGGAGGGGGGAGGGGCGGTAGGATAGAGGACCCACCTAGGGCCCTCCAATCCTTGCACTGGCCCTAAACACCTTGGAAAGGGTGGATAACATGAGGAGAGATCTAGCGAAGGTTGAAGAATGTTTGACAAGTTGACAGCTAAGATTTAGTGTTAAATACGGAAAGGTTATTCATTCAAAAATCATTTTTGATCTGCAAAAATCCAAGAGAATGGTACAGTATAGAGGAGTGAAGTACTTCAGTGCACAAAAGAAGAGTGAGATCTGGGATTGATTGAATCAGATTATCTGAAAGTGGCCAAACAGAAAAGGTGACAGCAAAAGCCAGAAGGATGCTTGAGTGTGTAGGGAGAGAAATGGCCAGCAGGAAAAAATAGGTGATAGTTGCCTTTGTATAAGTCTTTAATGAGGCCTCAACTGGAGAACTGTGTACAATTCTGGAGACCGCACCTTCAAAAGGATATAAACAGGATGGAGTAGGTTCAGAGGGTGGCTACTAAAATGTTCAGTGATCTTTGTCATAAGGCATCTCCAGGAACAAGCAGGAATGTAGTATTCACATATGGGTATCGTCGGTACCGACGGAGCCTGCGCGGGAACACTCCCCAGCGTCCAATAGGAACGCTTTTGGGAGCATCCCTCAGCACATGTGCACTGCCTTCCCGCTTTTCCAACTGTCCCTCTTCAGTTCTTCGTTTTCCGCAGAGCCGACAGGATCCATACCCTATCACCGCAGAAAATTCCGTCTTTAAAATTGTTTTCTTGTGGCCGCGTTGCCTGCTGCACAACGCTTACCGGTACCGCCGGTTCTTTTCTTTTCTTTAAAAAAAACCCCAAACCTCTCTTCAGAAACCTTTCTTTTTTGGTGCTAGGCCCCATATTCTAAAACATGGAAAAACCAACTAGTGGTTTTAAAAAATGTACTAAATGTGGTGGTACCATTTCTGTCACTGACACCCATGATTGGTGTCTTAAATGTTTAGGACCTGACCATTCTCCATCTGAATGTCTCTCCTGTATGGGGATGACTAAAAGAGGAAGACAGAACCGGGCTGCAAAGCTCGGTACCCTCTTTTCTTCGGATGCCAGATCCATTGCATCAACATCTTCAAGGGCCTCCTCTTCCTCCCATAGATCGCAGGTAACTAAACATAAAAGCCGATCCTCAAAGGGTAGCTCTCCTGCTAAGCATTGAGAGGCCATTGGCATTGCCCTTGAGGGAACCACACCGGCAAAGCAGCCGCGGCGGGAGGCTTCGGCTTCCAAAGCATCAATGGGGCTTCAGGATGTTCTTGAGGCACCAACCTCGCAAGAACTACCTGTGCCATGCTCAGGGGTTCTGGCCGTTTTCACCGGTACTGATACCCAGGCATCAGCAGCGTCGATAGACCAGAGGTTCCTCGCTATCGAATGCAGCATCCCAGCTCTTCTCTCAGCTGCGGTACTGTTGGTCCAATGGGCACCGGTGTCGACATCGACACCGATGCCGGTACCTACACCGGTACCGGTACCGACAGTACCGGCCACAGTGGGAATTCTTCCCACGCCATCTTTGGCTGTAATCGAGAGATCTGTACCGGATCAACTCGGTACTGACTTCGATCAATACCGGGATCGTGCTTTGCATGAGCATCGTGGTCAGGAATACTTTGAATCGTCCGATTCCGAAGACTCTGACAATTCTGCTGGTACTAGAGGGTTTCTCCCAGAGGATCCCTCTTCTCCCAAATGCAGAATGTCACCTCCAGAGGACATGTCTTTTCAGGATTTTATTTGTGATATGGAAAAGGGCCTTTCAATCACGGTGGCTCCTGAAGAGGAACCCAGAGCAAAGGAATTGGAAATTCTCCAGTATCCTAAAGCTCCAAAGGAGGAAGCCACTCTGCCCATCCATGAAATTCTGCATAACTTGATGCTCAGAATGTGGGAGACACCTCTGACTACATCTCCTCACTAGGAGACTTGATACTATATATCGAGTTCTGCCATGTCCTGGATTTCAAAAGACTCAGCTGTCACACCATTCAATAGAAACATAGAAATATGATGACAGAAAAAGACCACATAGCCTATCTAGTCTGTCCTTCCATATCAACAACTACAACAGTCCCCTTTTTACCTTTAGAGATCCTCTGTGTTTGTCCCATGCTTTTTGAATTCAGTTACTGTCCTCATCTCTACCACCTCCACTGGGAGACTATTCCACGGATCCACTACTCTTTCCGTAAAGAAATATTTCTGCATATCACTCCTGAATCTATCTCCCTTCACCCTCATCCCATGTCCCCTCGTAGCAGAACTTGCTTTCAATTGAAAGAGGCTTTCTCCCTGAATATTTATGCCACAGAGGTATTTAAACATCTCAATCATATCACCTCTATCCCGCCTTTCCTCTAAGGTGTACATATTAAGATCCTTAAGTCTGTCCTCATATGCTTTATAATGAAGACCACTAACCATTTTAGTAGCCACCCTCTGCACCGACTCCATCCTGTTCACATCCTTTTGAAGGTGCGGTCTCCAGAATTGCACACTATACTCCAAATGAGGTCGCACCAAAGACTTATAGAGAGGCATTATCACCTCTTTTTTTCTGCTAGCCATTCCTCTCCGTATGCACCCAAGCATCCTTCTAGCTTTTGCCGTCGCCTTTTCTACCTGTTTAGCTACTTTAAGATCATCAGACACAACCACGCCTAGGTCCCGCTCTTCTTTAGTGGACAAAAATATTTCACCCCCTATACTATATTGCTCCCTTGGATTGCTGCAGCCCAAATGCATGAACTTACATTTTTTAACATTAAATCCCAGCTGCCAAATTCTAGACCATTCTTCAAGCTTAGCTAGATCCCTCCTCATGTTATCTACACCTTCCTGGGTGTCTACTCTATTGCAGATTTTGATATCATCCGCAAAAAGGCAAACCTTACCCGACAGCCCTTCCGCTATATCACTAACAAAGATGTTAAAAAGAATCGGACCAAGGACAGATCCCTGGGGCACACCACTGGTAACATCCTTCTCCTCAGAGTGAGCTCCATTTACTTGTACTCTTTGTCGCCTCCCACCCAACCAATTTCTAACCCAAGCAGTAACTTTAGGATCCATCCCTAGGGTGCTCAGTTTGTTTATAAGTTGCCTGTGAGGAACTGTGTCAAAGGCTTTACTGAAATCTAAATACACCACATCTAGAGCTCTCCCTCGGTCCAAATCCCTGGTCACCCAGTCAAAGAAATCAATCAGATTTGTCTGACAAGACCTGCCTCTGGTGAATCCATGCTGCCTCGGATCCTGTAATTCGCTGGACTCCAGAAACCTCACTATTTTCTCTTTCAGCAGCGTTTCCAATAATTTACTCACCACCGAAGTTAAACTAACTGGCCTGTAGTTTTCAACCACATCCTTACTTCCGCTTTTGTGTAAAGGCACCACTTGAGCCTCTCTCCAGTCCTTTGGCACCACTCCCGACTACAACGAGGCATTGAAAAGGTCAGTCAGTGGAGTTGCTAGAACGTCCCCAAGTTCCCTCAGTATTCTAGGGTGTATCCCATCCGGTCCCATCGCTTTGTCTACTTTAAGTTGAGCTAGTTTCTCACAAACACAGTCTTCTGAAAATTGTTCAAGATGTCCCTCGCTTCTGTTCCTATTTGTGGGTGTTTTCTGAGGTCCTGCTCCTGGTTCTTCATCTGTGAACAGAGAACAAAAATATTTGTTAAGCAATTCCGCTTTATCCTTATCAGCTTCTACATATTCCTCCCCTGCATCCTTGAGTCTGACAATACCACTTTTGCCCTTCCTCTTCTCACTAATATATCTGAAAAATGTCTTATCCCCCCATTTTATTGCATTGGCTATTTCCTCCTCCTTTTGAATCTTTGCCTTCTTGACTACTTTGCTAGCTTCTCTAAGTTTTTCCAAATACAGATGCCTGTCTTCCTCTCTCTGTGATCTCTTGTATTTCATGAAGGCCTCCCTCTTCACTTTTTCAGCTACTTCCTTCGAAAACCATAGCGGTCTCCTTTTCCTTTTACCTTTATTTACCATTTTAACAAAAAGGTTGGTTGCCCTTAAAATATCCCCTTTCAGTTTTGGCCACTGTTTTTCTACATCCCCCAGCTGTTCCCATCCCACTGACGACTCCCTGATGTATTGGCCCATCTTCGTAAAGTTAGTCTTCCTAAAGTCTAAGATCCTCACCTTTTAATGGATTCTAAGAGCCCTAGTCCTAATACTGAACCACACCATCTGGTGATCACTGGATGCAAAATGATCTCCCACTACAACATCAGAAACACTTTCACCATTAGTAAGCACCAAGTCCAGTATGGCCCCTTCACGTGTGGGGTCTGTTACCAATTGCCTGACTAGTTCTCCCTGTAGAGAATCCAGGATCTCCTTACTTCTACATGATACTGCAGCAGGAATGTGCCAGTCAATATCTGGCATATTGAAATCTCCTATCAGTAGCACTTCCCCTTTCCTAGCAATGCTGCATATGTCTTCAATTAACTCTCTGTCCACCTCTTCCTCTTGTGAGGGAGGTCTGTATATCACACCAATGCAAATAGATTTCTCTTTCCCTCTTTCTAGTATAACCCACAAATCCTCCTCTCTCCCTTTTAAGCTCTGTAATTCCAAAGCTTTAATACTAGTTTTTACATATAGTGCCACTCCTCCTCCCCTTCTTCCTACCCTGTCCTTTCTGAGTAAAGTATAGCCAGGTATAGTTACATCCAAATCATGGTTTTCTGTGAACCATATTTCTGTAACTGCCAATAAATCCAAGTCAGCCACTCCCACCAAAGCTTCAACATCAGGGATCTTATTTCCCATGCTACTGGCATTTATACACCCTGCTTTCCATATGTTACCCCTGTTACCTATTTCCATAAAGGTATTTAATGTATCACCTACCTGGGGGCTTTCACTTACCTGGGGGATTTCTTCACCCATCCCCAACGAATCTAGTTTAAAGCCCTCTTCAGTAGATTAGCCAGTCTACTACCGAAGATGTGTTGACCTTTCTTGGACAGATGGATGCCATCTCTGCTCTGCAACCCTTGGAACAGCATCCCATGGTCTAGAAAACCAAAACGCTCTCGATGACACCATCCACGCAGCCATGCATTCATCTCCAGGATGCGAGCCTCTCTGCCTTGGCCTTTACCCTCAACAGGAAGGATTGAAGAGAACACCACCTGTGCACCTAACTGCTTCACCCTCTGTCCCAGAGCTATGAAGTCACTTTTGATACGTTCCGAGGTATACCTGGCAGTATCATTTGTTCCAACATGGATTAGCAACATTGGGTAATAGTCAGTGGGCTTGATGAGTCTCGGCAAACTCTCTGTAACATCTTGGATTTTGGCACCAGGAAGACAGCATACCTCTCTGGACATCAAGTCTGGTTGGCAGATGGATGCCTCAGTACCCCTCAGAAAAGAGTTTCCAACCACCACTACCCTTTGTTTCCTTCTGGTCACTGATTCTGCAACTTTGGGGTACTTGAGCTCTGGTTTTTCCCTTTCGAGGGATGCTTTCACTTCTTCCACTTCCAGGGCTGCATAATGGTTCTTCATTTCAAGGGCTGGAGAAGTTGGATTGGTGATTTTGCAGGCCCTGGCGACTTGTGTCCAACCATCTACATTCTGTTGGCACCCATCTTCTCCTGTGCTGGAGAGCTTGGTTGCTGCAAGAAGCATCTCATCAATGTACTTCTCACTGTCTTGAATGCTCCTCAGCCTCGCCTCCTCCTCTCTGAGTTCCTCCACTTGTTTCCTCAGAGCTTCAGCATGCAGGCACCCTGCACATGGAACCGGTTCTTCAACTGGCATTAGGACCTCTGTCTGGACCGAGGCAGAAGCTGTAACGGGGGCCAACAGCTTTAGCGATACAATTTTTCCCAACCATTGTTCTGTTCGTGGAGCTTAGGTATCTGTTAAAGCAAAAGAGAGAGATCTACCAAGTACCAGCCGGTTTCCCAGCTGTCCTTTCAGAGAAAAAGCAGTTAAATCTCTTTAATTATATTCAAAATGTGCTGGTCCAATTCTCTGTGATTTGTTAAATGGGGAGGTGCCCTATAAAGCAAGACTGCTCACTAGGGGTTGGGTGGGAGTCGGGGTGGGTAGGGAGGGAACTAACACCTGATTAGGTGTTAGCAGTTTCCAAACCTGAGGAGGTCACTAGAGTTCGGCAACCTACTGTGCTCAAGGAAAGTTCCACTAAAGCACCAAAAAGAAAGTAACCTTGCTTTAAAAATATACAAAAACCCCTTTTAAGAGCTCCCAGTCTGAGAGCTAGCAATTTAATATAATAAAAAAACCCTCAAATCCTTACTGTTGGTTTATCTGTAGAGCCCTTGTTAGGAAAGCCTCAACAGGGCAGGGCACTGGAGCCTTTTATGCAGGCCTCAGCTGCTCTCAGGTAATCAGGCCCACTAACTCCTGATTAGGTGTTAGCAGTTTCCAAACCTGATGAGGTTACTAGAGTTCATCAACCTACTGTGCTCAAGGAAAGTTCCACTAAAGCACCAAAAAGAAAGTAACCTTGCTTTAAAAATATACAAAAAACCTTTTTTAGAGCTCCCAGTCAGAGAGCTGGCAATTTAAAATAATAAAAAAACCCTCAAATCCTTACTGTTGGTTGATCTGTAGAGCCCTTGTTAGGAAATAGTGGTGGAGTCAGCCATGCATAGGATGAAAAGTGCAAAGAGGCATGCATCCAATCCTCCAGGTCATGAATGCAGGACTCTGGACGCTTTTTGGGCGCAAAACTTTTCAGGCTTCCATGCTTTCAGCTAGGATCAGTTCATATATACTGTATATGGGAATGTTCCTCAAGGGAAGTTACAGGAGATTTGGAGCTTATGAGCCCATTTCTCCCAGATGACAAGAGAGAAGACTTTCTTGCTTTAGTTAAGCATGCTCAAGATGTCTCAAAGTTTGTAAATCGTGCAGCCTTTGACTGCTTTGAATGCATCAGCAAAACCTCTGCTATTGCCATTTTGGCGCACGACGGATTGCCTGGCTTCAGGCATCAGACTTGGAGACTTGGGTACAGGACAAGTTAGGCAACATTCCTTGCACGGGAGAGAATCTCTTCGGCAAGAACTGGCAGGAAAAGGCTAATGAGTTAGATGCTGACAATACTACTCTTGATAGATTGTCAAAATCTACAGCCACTCCAGCCAAAAAGAAGTCTTATAAAAAACCCTCTTTCAGCAAAAAGAAGAAATTTTATCCTTCCTATACCCAGCAGAGTCAATTGCAGGGTCAGGTTGCCCAAAAGGGACAAACTAGACAGCAAAAGAAGCCAAAAGGCCCCAGAGCCCAACCAGCTCTGCAGGTTCAGCCCCCTCAAGGGCTTTGACTCCTTCCTAGAGAGCTTAGCCTTCCTGCCTTTGAGGTGTCCCCAACCCCCCAATATCCCTGGCAGGTTATGCAACTTTGCCAACAGATGGCATCAGATAACAGCAGAAGATTGGACTTTGTCCATTGTAGGAGAAGGGTACAAGCTTCATTTTCACAGCATGTCCCTCCTACATTTCTAAAGCAATTCAATTCTCAAACCTCTGCAAGCAATCTTTAGATCACGAGGCCTCAACACTTCTTGCCCAAGGGGGCAATAGATGAGGTACCTATTCTTCAACGGGGTGCAGGTTTCTACTCCCCCTATTTTCTTATTCCAAAGAAAACAGGAGGACACAGACCCATTTTAGACCTCAGAGAATTGAATACCTGATTCGAGAGAAGTTCAAAATGATTTCTCTAGGAACTCTTCTGCCATACCTTCAAAGCCAGGATCGGCTTTGCTCTCTAGACTTAAAGGATGCATACACTCACATTCTGATCCATCCAGATCACAGGAAATTCTTATGATTCCTTTTCAGGGGAAAACATTTGCATTACAGGGTTCTTCCCTTTGGTCTAGTTTCAGCACCAAGGGTATTCACGAAATGCATGGCAGTAGTAGCTGCATTTCTATGAACCCTGGGGATATTCGCCTTCCCTTACTTAGACGACTGGCTCATTCGAGCCCCTACAGTTGCAGAGGCCAGCACTGCACTGTCTCGCACAATGTGAATCCTCCAATACTTGGGGTTGGTAATAAACTTCCCAAAATCCCAACTTGTTCCTTCCCAATGCCTGGAATTCATAGGAGCCTGTCTAGATGCCAGACAGGCAAGGGCTTTCCTTCCACAGGCCCGATGTCTTCGCATAATGCAACTAGCTTCTCAAGCAGCAGGGAAATCCTCCCTAACTGCTCGAGAGCTACTACAGTTGCTGGGACATATGGCATCCACGGTTCATGTAGTCCCATATGCTCGCCTCCACATGCGAGCAGCTCAGTGGACCCTGTCCACACAGTGGACACAGGCCACAGGTCATTTATCGGAAAAAATAATAAACTCTCAACAATTAATTTTGTCCCTCCAGTGGTGGCAATCCCTAGAAAATCTGACAATGGGGTCTCCTTTTCATCAACCCCTTTTTCAGGCCACCCTAACAACAGATGCATCGCAGGTGGGTTGGGGAACACACCTGAATCATCTCTCTACCCAGGGAACCTGGACTCCACAGGATACTGGTCTACACATAAACTTCCTGGAATTAAGAGCAATCTATTTAGCTCTTCGCGTATTCCACGCCCAGCTCAGCTACAAGACAGTCCTAGTCCAGACGGACAATCAAACAGCAATGTTCTCTGTGAACAAGCAAGGCGGGACAGTCTCTCTGTCGTTATACAACGAAGCTTTACGACTGTGGGCCCTCGCCAGAGAGTATCAAATTCACCTTCTAGTGGTATATCTTCCAGGCATTCAAAACCTTTGGGCAGACAAACTCAGTCGAGTACTGCTGCCTCACGAGTGGTCCCTCCACCTGGACCAGGTGGCAAAGATATTTCATAGACCTCTTTGCAAGTCCACTGAATGCCAAATTTCCCCGGTTCTGTTCCAGGATTCCGGCTCACAATTGTCAGGGTTTCCTTTATGCCTTCCCACCCATTCCCCTCATCCCCAAAACACTCTTCAAGCTTCAGAGAGACAGGGGTCGAATGATTCTCATAGCGCCACGATGGCCACGCCAAGCGTGGTATCCCCTGCTTCTACATCTCTCTCAAGCTGCACCTCTGGAGTTAGGGCATGCTCCAGATCTTTCATCTTTCAGGAAATGGAAAAAAGAGCCAAACGACGAAACCTGGAAACAGCACAAGCACTGGCAAATCAAATGCAAGACATTGATAAAGCAGACAAAGGGAGAATTTGAGAAGAAGCTTGCTGTGGAAGCAAAAACGCGAAATAAAGATTTTTTCAAGTACATTCACAGCAAAAAACTTGTGAGAGAGTCAGTTGGTCCATTAGATGATAGAGGAGTTAAAGGGGCACTAAGAGGTGACAGCGGAGAGACTGAATGAATTATTTGCTTCAGTCTTTACTGAGGAAGATGTAGGGATGTCACCCATGACTGAAGTGGTATTTAAAGGTGCGGAAGAATTGAAGGAAATATCGATACATCAGGAAGATGTATTACAACTATTAGATAAACTGAAGAGTAGCAAATCACCTGGGCCGGATGGTATACATCCAAGGGTGTTGAAAGAACTGAAATATGAGATTGCAGACCTGCTATTAGTAATCTGTCAACTATCATTAAAATCATCTCTAATACCTGAAGATAGAAGGATCGCCAATGTAACACCAATTTTTAAAAAGGGTTCCAGGGGTGATCCGGGAAACTACAGACCGGTGAGCCTCACGTCAGTACCGGGAAAAATGGTAGAAAACCATCATAAAGAATAAAATTTCTCAGCATGTAGATAGTCATGGCCTAATGGGAGACAGCCAACATGGCTTTAGACAAGGAAGATCTTGTCTTACCCAATCTGTTATGTTTTTTTGAAAGTGTGAATAAACAGGTGGAAAAAGGTGAGTCGGTTGATATAGTGTATCTGGACTTTCAGAAAGCCTTTGACAAGGTCCCTCATCAGAGACTTTTGGCAAGACTAAAGAGTCATGGGATAGGAGGCAGTGTACTACTGTGGATCAAGAATTGGTTAAAAGATAGAAAGCAGAGGGTTGGGCTAAATGGCCAATTTTCCCAATGGACAAAGGTGAATAGTGGTGTACCCCAGGGATCTGTGCTGGTCCGCTGCTTTTTGACATATTCATAAATGACCTGGAAAGTGGAATAACGAGTGAGGTTATCAAATTTGCAGATGACACAAAACTATTTAAAGTTGTTAAAACCCAAGAGGATTGTGAAAATTGCAAGAGGATCTTGATAAATTAGAAGACTGGGCATCAAAATGGCAGATGAAATTTAATGTGGACAAGTGCAAAGTTATACACTTAGGGAAGAACAACCCAAACTATGGTTATACAATGCAAGGTTCCACATTACGAACCACCACCCAGGAAAAAGATGTAGGCGTCATTGTGGATAACATGTTAAAACCCTCGGCCCAGTGTGCAGCGGCAGCCAAGAGAGCAAATAGAATGCTAGGTATCATAAGGAAAGGAATGGAAAATAAAACAAAAGATATTATAATGCTTCTATATCGTTCCATGGTGAGACCGCACCTTGAATATTGTGTGCAATTCTGGTCGCCGTATCTTAAAAAGGATATAGAGTTATTAGAAAAGGTTCAGAGAAGAGCCACCAAAATGGTAAAGGGGATGGAAGGATACTCCTATGAAGAAAGGCTAAAAAGGTTAGGGCTCTTTAACCTGGAAAAGAGACGGCTGAGGGGAGATATGATAGAAGTCTATAAATTAATGAATGGAGTGGAACGGGTAAACGTAGATCGATTGTTTACGTTATCAGAATATAGAAAGACTAGGGGACATGCAATGAAGCTACAGGGTAAACTATTTAAGACTAATAAAAGATAATATTTTTTCACTCAACGTGTAGTCAAACTCTGGAATTTGTTACCGGAGGATGTAGTAAAGGCTGTTAGTGTAGCTGGGTTTAAGAGGGGTTTGGACAGGTTCCTGGAGGAAAGGTCCATAAACCATTATTAAGAAGGGACCCAGGATATCAATGCTTGACCCAGTACAAGCATTTCGGAACCTGTGTCTTTTGGGGAAACTGCTAGGTACGTATGACCTAGATTGGCCACTGTTGGAAACAGGATACTGGGCTTGATGGACCTTGGTCTGACCCAGTATGGCATATCTTATGTTCTTATGTTCTTATCTCCTTTCCCAAGAGAATGGGATGCTATGGCACCTGAATCCCCAGTCCCTGCATTTCGCGGCATGGTTGCTGAAGGCTTAGACCTCCAGGATTTCAACCTGTCCCAACAGGTAAAGGATATCCTTCAGGCTTCTAGAAAAGTTTCCACAAGAAGATCTTATGCCTTCAAGTGGAAACCTTTTACTATATGGTGCTCCAAGAAGGGATTAAACCCCCTTGGCATACCCTTAGAATCGATACTAGATTATCTCCTTCACTTATCAAATTCTGGTCTAAAGACCAATTCAGTAAGAGTCCGTCTTAGTGCAATTTCAGCTTCTTATAAACCTCTGCATGGACAACCAATTTCCTCTCATACACTCATATGCAGATTTATGAGAGGTCTTCTATTAACCAAACCTCCCATTAAGCCACCACCGGTGGCATGGGATCTAAATCTAGTTCTCGGGCAGCTCATGAAGCCGCCTTTTGCGCCTTTATCCACTACAACCCTTAAGGTTTTGACCTGGAAGGTCATCTTCCTAATTGCAATCACCTCTGCATGTCGCATTAGTGAAGTGCAAGCTTTAGTGGCTAATCCTCCTTATACTATGTTTCACCATGATAAGGTTGCTCTTAGAACTCATCCACACTTTATGCCAAAGGTAGTTTCGCCTTTTCATTTAAATCAATCAATTTATCATCTTATATTTTTTCCGAGGCCTCATGCCTCTAATACAGAAAGAAACCTTCAGACTTTGGATTGTAACAAGGCCTTAGCTTTTTACATACAAAGAGCACAGCAATATAGAAAGTCCTCGCAACATTTATAGCTCTTGACCCTAGTCATTTGGGACTTCCAGTCTCCAAAAGAACTTTATCTAAATGGATTGCCCAATGCATATCCTTTGCTTATGAGAGTAAGGGTCTTCCTCTTCAGGACCATGTCACAGCTCATAATGTGAGAGCCATGGCTACTTCCACGGCTAATCTCCACTCTGTGTCTATGGATGACATTTGTCGAGCAGCCACATGGGCTTCGGTACACACCTTCACAGCCCACTACTGCCTGGATAAAGCCTCCCGTCGGGATGCCTTCTTTGGCCAAGCTGTTCTTCGAAATCTCTTTCAGACCTATTTCAACTCCTACCCACCAACCCTGGTGGAATGCCAGAGATCCATGGGAGGAAGAATGCCTATCTTTCTGGGTTGGCACCTTCCTGGGGCTATCTCCCTGGCATCTTCAGCTAGGGAGTCCGCATATGTGAAGACTACATTCCTGCTTGTTCCTGGAGATAGCGTAGTTACTCACCTGTAACAGGTGATCTCCGGGAACAGCAGGAATTTAGTCTTCACAACCCACCCACCTCCCCTAGGAGTTGTCTATCTCTTTGTCTCTTTACTCTCTCCTTCTATCCTTTCACTCAGCTACAAACTTAACTGAAGAGGGACAGTTGGAAAGGCAGGAAGGCAGCATGCATGTGCTGAGGGATGCTCCCAAAAGCGTTCCTATTGGACGCTGGGAAGCGTTCCCGCGCAGACTCCGTCAGTACCGACGATACCCATATGTGAAGACTAAATTCCTGATGTTCCTGGAGATCACCTGTTACAGGTGAGTAACTATGCTTTATTGGGGATAGGCAAGGTGGAAGAGCAATGATATGATAGAGACATTTAAATATTTCCATGGGATAAGTACACAAAAGGTGACCATCTTCCGTTTGTAAGGAAGCTCTGGAACAAGGGGTCATAGGATGAAGGTGAAAGCAGGGGCGGGCCAAGGGGGGTGCGGGGCCATGTGCGGAGATTAATTGTGGGGCCTCGTTTGCATAATGAACCTCATTTGTGTAAATATTTGCATAATGTTAACATGCGCTTTTAGTAAACATGCCTCTTAATGAGTGTCTGAATAAAGAAAGACTAACAGATTTCTACATTACTATATTGCAGTGACAACCACCAGGCCCATTAGGAAGTACTACAAACACTGATCATTTAGAACCCATAGCAAATCCACTGTATCATAACAGCACTATCAGGATTCACACACCAAATCCTACCTATCAAAAGGCAACACTGCAGATATTAAAACCAGTACATCTCAGAAAATACCAATACATCTCACTGGGGGAAAGAGAACAAGTGGGACTGTCAAATAGAAACAGTATGAACAGAATACCTCAACTTGGTTACACATGCAGAACATAGACTGTCACCACACAAAGAACAAGGGATTACAATTTAGAAATAGGAAGATGATAATTAAACTGGGAACCCCAAAAGCCAAACATGAAATGTACAACACTGGAGAAATAAAACTATAAATTAATTTCCGCTTGCCCTAAGCAAAAATGTGAAGATGTTAGCAATACACACTTCCCAGACCTGACATATTCCAGTTAATAAATTCAAAATAAAAAGTAGTTTTCTACCTTCTGTTTGGGATTTTATTTTTCAGCTGCAATTGCTCCAGTCACTTTCTTCTGGTTTCTTCGTGTCTTCTGCGAGCTATCCATTTGTCCTTTCTTCTCTTTTAGATTTTTTCCATTCTCTCTCTATATCTGCTTTAACAAACTGATCTTTCCCCTTTTGCTCTTTCCCCCTTTTCTTTCCTTATTCCTTTATCATCCACTCAAATTGTACTCTTCCATTCTCAATCCCCACTTACTCTCCCAATACCCAGCCCATCGTAGACTTTTCTTCCCTCCCACACAAAATATCTTTTCCCCTCTCCATTTTCATTCCCCATCCCCAACCCTTTCTAGTCCTCCCCCAAAATCAGCTCCCTTGTAGTTCTAGACCCACCCAACATCCGCTTCCTTCTAGTCCCAATCCCCCAGAACAGCCCATTTCCAGTCCTAGCCCCCCATATGCTTTTTTCCAGTTACATTCCAGCCCCCCCATCAGCTCATTTCCACTCCAAGCTCCCCATCAGCCAATTTCCAATCCTAGCCCCCTTGTCAGCCCTTTTCCAGCCCTATTCCCTCAGCCCACTTCCAGTCCTATTCCTCCATTAGCCATTTCCAGTCCTATTCCAGCCCATCACCCATTTGCAGTCCAAGCTCCCCCCATCAGCCCATTTCCAGTCCTAGCCCCCCATATGCTCTTTTCTAGTTCCAATCCTAGCCCCCTTCTCAGCCCATTTCCAGTCCTATTCCAGCCCCATCAGCCATTTCCAGTCCTAGCCCCCCATATGCTCTTTTCCAGTTCCATTCCAGCCGCCCCATCAGCCCATTTCCACTCCAAGCTCCCCCATCAGCCCATTTCCAGTCCTAGCCCCCCATATGCTCTTTTCTAGTTCCAATCCTAGCCCCCTTCTCAGCCCATTTCCAGTCCTATTCCATCCCCCATCAGTCCATTTCCAGTCCTAGCCTCCATATGCTCTTTTCCAGTTCCATTCCAGCCCCCCATCAGCCCATTTCCACTCCAAGCTCCCCCATCAGCCAATTTCCAGCCCCCTCATCAGCCCATTTCCAGTCCTAGCCCCCATCATCACAGCCCATTTCCAGTCCAAGTTCCCCCCATCACAGCCCATTTCCAGATATAGCCCCCCACCACTATTACAGCCCATTTGCAGTCCTAGCCCCCCATCACAGTCCATTTCCAATCCGATCCCCCCATCACAGCCCATCCAGTCCTAGCCCCCCCATTACAGCCCATTTGCAGTCCTAGCCCCCCATCACAGTCCATCCAGTCCTAGCCCCCCCCATCACAGCCCATTTGCAGTCCTAGCCCCCCATCACGGCCCATCCAGTCCTAGCCCCCCCCCTCCATCACGGCCCATTTGCAGTCCTCGGCCCCCCAACAGCCCCACGGCATTGCCTTTAACCTCTCCCGGCATTCGCGGCATCACAGATAAAGCCTCTAGCGTGAGGCAAAAGACTCCTCATGCTAACTGCTGTGCAGAGGGAGCCGGGGCCTCGCGCGGGCTTCCCCGGCTCCCTGTGCAGCCATCCAGTGTGCATTAATGGTGTTCGCGCGGGGCCCCCTGAAGCACAGGGCCCTGTGCGAAAAACATTATCGCACAATGGACGGGCCGGCCCTGGGTGAAAGGGAATAGACTCGGTAGTAATCTGAGCAAAGATTTCTTTATGGAAAGGGTGGTGGATATGTGAAACAACTTCTCAGTGAAGATGATGATGAGAATTGTATCTGAATTCAAGAAAGCATGGGACAACTGCAGAGGATCTCTGAGGGAGAGGAAAGGATTATAGAACTGAATAGTTCTCATGGATGGGCAAACTTAATAGGCCGTATGGTCATTATTTGCTGAAGTTTTCTGTTTCTATTCTTAAGTTTTGACCTGAGTAAAATTGTCAATGCTAGAATTTATACAGAGCAAAAATATGTCCATTGGAAGAGTTTACAATTTGGAAATGTTATGAAATTTATTGTACTGATTTTATTTGCATGATATCATTAGTGGGCTCATGTCATCATTTAAATTGTAACATCTATAAGATGATGTGAATCAGAAAAAAATCATCATTTAGTTGTAGCTATTCAATACCATCTAGCAAGTTTTCTTAAGGAAAAAAAATATTATCAAGTATGGCTACTGAAAAAGAAATCTTTGTTGTAAACTTTTCCAGTGAATTTATCTGTTTAAATTATTTTCTTTACATTCTTTCAAAGAATATATTTTGACTTATTTAATTAATTGCAGCATGTTGTTGAAAAGTAAATGAGGTTTACTGAAATGAAAGCACTCTTTGAAGCCACAACAGAAAGTAGTAAAAATACATTATATAGAAAAGCATTCATATAGGAAAGAGTGCCATTTCATGAAGCTGATTTCCAGATGTTTGGATACATTAGAATTTCCTGTCAGTACATTTAGGTAACACTGATGAGGTCAACTTTCCATTTTGCTAACTCTTTTCAAAGATGAAAGTGAATGCTGTGCATAAACTGCCTTATCTGTAACTCACTGAAGTAAGCTTTAGAATCAAGTTTAAGAATCAGTGTGTTCTGCATTTACGGCTTCTGCAAGCTCACTTATGTGAAAAAAGGAAATAAGCTTATTGTACATTTCAAAATATTTTGTTCCAAAACTCTTCCATATAAGTATTTCTTTAGTAGTGAAGTAAATTAGAACAAGCTGCTGTGTATGTAGTGAGGTCAGTAGAAAATGGGTTTCTAATCTTACTATTCTATTTTTCTGTGTTTTCAAAAGGCCAGTAGTACTGGCAATAATCAGCCACATTGCATTCTCTATTAAATCTTTAAACATATTTTACCGAGATGCTTTATGTATTTTAGGGCACAGCAGGTTATCTTTGAAGCTTAGTGTGCATTCATTATACCTTGCAGTGACCTAAAACTTTCAAATGAATCCATATGGAAGTTACTAGTTTAATTGAAAAATGTTGAAGTAATTATATGTAGCTAACAATCTTTAGACATTCCTTGTATGAAATATTTTTAAAAACCTGAGTAACTTAATAAAAATATTATGTTCAATAATGTAACATTTTCTTTGACCATGCACATTTAATCTGTATGGTGTCTCTAATATATCTATTCTGTTATTTTCTAGTATTTTTTTAGAGCACTTTCTTTCAGATACTTCCAAAGACTTTATAAATGATGCTAGTTCAACTATGATGAGGCAGAAGATGATATTTAAAATGTCAGTGCTAAATGTTAGTCTCTGCTAAACCTCTAACTTCAGCATTGGAACAATTTACCAGTATTGGATAAATGAATGGCATGCAGGGCAAATACACATTGTCATCAGTCTATTCAGGATTAGCACTATGGAGTTTTATATTAATGTTAGCAAGATAGTGTATTCATTTCATTTTTTGAACTTTATTTACAGGCGCAAGTTGCCGCATTCTAAGTTTTAGGTTGAGAAAGTGCTGTGTCACAGAAAAGAAAAGCCGGTGATTGCACAGCATATTTTGTACTGAGGAAAGAGGGAGCAGTTAGGATCTCATAGAGCAATAGTAGACAAACATAAACTATGGTCTGCAGACCACGTCCAACCTGTAAGAATCACAGTAATGAATGGGATTGTGATTTGCAATGGCAAGGAACATGTCAATTTAGTAGAATGCAAATGGTACCAGTATTGGATCCTGAGGGAACCCCCTCTCTCGAATTCTCAGAACACTGGATAGTCAGGAAACCTCCAACCAGAGTGGATTGCCAGCATGACGCTTGGTCCCAGTATTTTCCCCTCCTAACATAGGGGAAAGGAAAAATAGAATTAGGGACACTGGGCAGAGTGGGGGGGATAGTCACCGAGATTTTGGCTACTGTGAAGAGAAGTAAAGCTGCTGGAATTTTCTGTTTTACTATGTTTTATCATTGTACCCCTCTACATTTTTGAAACAAAACGTAGTGTTCACTTATTTGAACCTAAAAGCTAGCGTTAAAAGAATCAGCATAGTTTGAATGAAAACAGGGTTTGTTTGAAATTGCTGGCTTTGCAAGTGTTGAAACAAGAGAGACAAAATCTAAAGCTATTATATTACTGTGTGAAAAGTAGCAATTTGTGTCCTATTCATTCCCCCCCTCACCCTGCTGTATATTTGTCCTTTGTTATTTTGTTTTTGTTCTTTGTTTTCTTCCTTTTTGGTTTTTATTTAGTGCTTTGTTATCTAGGTTTGTAAACTAATGGTAGTATATCTATCTTAATGATGGTATATCACATTTTCATTAACCGGGGTATGGCGGATGTGGTGCTCCCGCCCCCGCCCTGACACCCCCCTGACCCCCACCCCGCTCCTAGAATAACCACAACACAACACTTTGGGAAACCAACTGGTCGCAGCTTTATTAACCATATAACATTATCCCAGCACAAACTACCAAGAACAAAACCTTCCTCATTCGGGTTCCGGAAGCGGGACGTACCCTCACCAGCCATGTGAGTAGCAAAGTGAGTTCTCCAGGAACAAGCAGGAAGTCGGTCCTCACATATGGGTGACGTCGGCACCGACGGAGCTCCCTTGCGGAGCATTTCCCCAGCTTTCAAAGAAAGCCTTTGGGAATGCAGTGCGCATGCGCAGTCCCCTTCCCGCCCAAGGGTGCCATCTTGCTCAGTCTTCTTTTTTCCGCGGAGCCCAATGGACGTGTATCGTGGTCACCCGTGGAAAAGTTGTTTTTTTCGGTGTGGATCTGTGTAATTACTCGGTTTGACGCTGGTTCCCTTTCCCGCCTGGGCCCGGTATCGAGCCCGGACTTCATTTTTCGGTTTTTGTCCTTCGAGACTAGCGTTCGCGCCATTTTTTTCATTTTTTCCTGGCAGCCCAGTCTTTTGACCTTGCAGGGGCTCTTTTTCCCCCGATGGCTGCCAGCGGGTTTAAGAAGTGTGATCAGTGTAAGAAACTCATGTCTCTCACCAACACACACGACTGCTGCCTCCGATGCCTCGGGCCCGAACATGACCCGCTGGTCTGTGTCCCGTGTGGCAAAATGTCCTCCAAGGCATTGAAGATCCGGCAGCATCAACGCGAAAGGATCTTCTCTGATTCCGCGTCTGGCCGAGCCCAGACTTCGTCAGAGGCCTCGACGTCTTGGGAGTCCGACCCCGAGCATCGTCGTGGCTCCTCTGAGAGGGGGTCTCCTTTGCAGGAGCACCGCAGGAAGAAGAAACACGCGAGGGCGGCATCGGTGGACGCTCTTGGCTCCTCGAGGGCCAGGTCGCATAGCCCCGACCACCGTCCCGGGTCTTCGGAGTTGGAGAGGTCTGCTAAACAACCTCGTGTAGAGACGGAGGCCCCGAGTGACGTGAGTACTGTAGTCCTCATGGACTCTCCTTTGGGGGAGCCGACATCGGGCCCGACGCCGTCGGGGCCCGAGTCTGAGGCTGCTGGGTCCCCTGAGCTCAGATTCAAGTTGACGGCCTTGGAGAGCAGCTTGGCTGCCTTCATGGAACAGCAGCGGGTACTGATCGCCGGTCTCACCGGTGCTTCTGCCCTGACCACCGGGACCTCAACGTCCAAGTCGACCCCGGAGGCCGAGCCGATCCTCAAGTCCATGAGATCTCGAGTCGATCTTCGGCCAAGGTCCCTCTCGATCTCCCGTGCGGGACCGAGGTCGTCGACACCAGTACCCTCGGTGTCGGGGCAGATGGCATCAGTGCCTGCCTGACCGGAGCCGCTCGACTCCTCCTCGGAGGGGTCAGCATGGGAAACGGAGGACAAGGAGTCCCCAGACACTTTTCGGACCCGGTGCATCCCTCGGAGAAGGTCCCCCCCCCCCCCGGAGGATACCCGGTTCTCGGACTTTGTGAGGGACATGGCCAAGGCCTTGGCCTTCCCTGCGGACCCCGAGGAGGAGCCTCGAGCCAATGAGCTCGAGGCTCTGCAGTATGACTCTCCTCCTAAGGAGGCCTTTACTGTACCGGTTCCTCCGATGCTGGAATGGTTGCTCTTCCGCATGTGGGAAGCGCCGGCCTCGACGCCGGTTCTTAGCAAGCGGGTCAATTCCATTTATCGAGTCCGCAAGAGCCCTGGGTTCCAGAAGGCACAGCTGCCGCACCACTCCATGGTTGTGGAATTGGCCATGCATCGTCTGAAAAGTCAGAAGATGCACTCCTTGGTGCCCCCTGGCAGGGAGGCCCGGAACCTGGATGCCCTCGGTAGAAAGTGCTTCCAGGGCTTTATGCTTGCTTGCCATGTCCAGACTTACCAGCTGTACGTGGGCATGTACCTTCGAGACCTGGCAAAGGAGATTGCAGGGTTCTCTGCTGGTCTCTCCGAGGAACCTTTGCAGAGGTTCAAAGCCTTGTCATCTGGGATCCGGGAGTGCTCGAAGTTTATATCTCGAGCAGCCTATGATGGCTTCGAGGCTTCGGCATCGGTGCACGCCGTCAGGCCTGGCTACAGTCATCGGCCCCTGAGCCATGGGTGCAGGACAAGTTGGTTGATGTCCCTTGCCGAGGTGAGAACCTCTTTGGTAAGCCCATGGCTGAAAAGGCTGCAGAACTCGAGTCCGAGACTCTCACCAGGACAAGGCTGTCCAAAAAGACCTCTGCCCCTTCTCAAAAGAAGAAGGTCTCGGGGAAAAAGTCCTTTTACCCGAGGAAGTCCTCTGCCTACAAATCTTACCCTCAATACCAGGCCTCCACAGCTCCCCAACAGGGTCAGCAGGCCAAGGGGCCCTATAGGCAGAAAACCCCCAAGCCGCCAGCTCCGGCTCCTGCACAGCAGGGAGCAGAGATTTGACTCCAGTGGCATAGCCTCTCCTCCTCCACTGGCCCTTCTCAGCACAGGAGGCCGGCTGACCCTGTACGCCCACAGGTGGTCAGCCATAACAGGGGATACCTGGGTGCTCAGCATAGTCCAGAAGGGCTATTTGCTCCACTTCAACCAGTTACCCCCTCCTACTTTCCAGGGGAGCCTCTAAGACTCCCTCTGCACAGCAACTTACTCCTTCAGGAATTGACAAGTCTTCTACAGGAGCAGGCGGTGGAACCGGTGCCCCACCACCTGAGAGGGCAAGGCTTCTATTCTAGGTACTTTCTAGTACCAAAAAGGACAGGAGGCCTCAGGCCCATCCTCGACTTGCGAAATCTTAACAAGTTCCTGGTGAGGGAAAAGTTCAAGATGCTTTCCCTTGGAATACTACTGCCCTACCTCCAGCAGGGAGATTGGCTATGCTCCTTAGACCTAAAGGATGCTTATACTCACATCCTCATTCATCCAGACCACAGGCAATATCTCAGATTTGTAGTGGGAGGAAATCATTTTCAGTACAGAGTACTTCCATTTGGCCTAACCTCCGCACCCAGGGTTTTCACCAAATGCCTGGCGGTGGTAGCGGCCTATCTCAGAGTCCAGGGCATATCTGTCTTTCCATACCTGGACGACTGGCTCACCAGAGGTCAGTCTCCACAGGAAACCAGACGGGCACCCTCCGCACTGTCTCCCTTCTGCAACATCTGGGGTTTGTCATAAACTTCGCAAAGTCCACTTTGCACCCCTCACAGAACACAAAGTTCATAGGAGCAAGGCTGGATACCCTTCAGGCAAAGGCTTATCTGCCTGTAGACAGGGCCCACAGACTGATGAACTTGGCCAGACAGTTCCACAGCAATTCTCTGGTTTCCGCCAGGCAATTCCTGAGACTATTAGGCCACATGGCATCCACAGTCCATGTTACTCCAAATGCCCGTCTGCACATGCGGCCTGCTCAGTGGGGCCTCAGAACTCAGTGGCTGCAAGCCACAGGACACTTGGGAGACAAAGTAAGGGTGTACAAACGACTGGCGGCCTCCCTGCAATGGTGGCTGCATCTCCCGAATCTAGTGCAAGGAGTGCCTTTTCAGCCACCGCCGCAAACGCAAGTGCTGACAACAGATGCTTCTCTTCAGGGTTGGGGTGCACATTGCCAGGGGGCATGCACCCAAGGCCTCTGGTCCCCTTGGGAGGCCGCACAGCAGATCAACCTCTTGGAGCTGAGAGCTATCCGTTTGGCTCTCCAAACTTTCTCTCATGCCCTCTCTCACCAGTCTGTTCTGGTTCAGACAGACAATCAAGTTGCCATGTTCTACGTGAACAAACAAGGCAGCACAGGGTCCTGACTTCTGTGTCAGGAGGCTCAGGCCCTGTGCTCATGGGCAGTCAAACAGGGCATGCTCCTCAAGGCAGTTTATCTGCCCGGCCAAGAGAATTACCTGGCAGACAGGTTGAGCAGGATTCTGCAGCCACACGAATGGTAGTTGAATCCTCTGCTGGTCCAGCAGATCTTCCTCAGGTGGGGTCTTCCAACCATCGATCTCTTTGCCAGTCCGCTTAACCATCAACTACCCAGGTTCTGCTCCAGACAACCGCATCCTCTGAGAATAGCAGCAGATGCGTTTCTAATCTCTTGGTCTACGGGCCTACTGTATGCGTTTCCTCTCACGCCTCTAGTGGCCCGGACCCTTTTCAAGGTGCTTCGGGACAAGGCCTCGGTGATTCTGGTAGCCCCCAGATGGCCGAGGCAACTGTGGTTTCCACTCCTCCTGCAGTTGGCTGTGGACACTCCTCTCCCTCTGGGGGTACAACCCGATTTCCTATCTCAGGATCAGGGATCTCTCTTGCACCCCAACCTCCACTCCCTCAATTTGATGGCCTGGATGCTGAAAGGGTAGTTCTAGCTCCCTTACGGCTACCTAGAGAAGTGGAGGAGGTGGTCTTGGCCTCTAGGAGGCACTCCACTAGAAAATCTTATGCCCTCAGGTGGCTTAGGTTCTCCACCTGGTGTGCTCAACACAAGGAGGATCCTTTTTCGTGCCTGGTGCCAGTGATGCTGCAATATTTGCTTCACCTTTCCGACCTAGACCTTAAATCCAACTCTGTTCCAGTCCACCTCAGTGCTCTGTCGGCGCACCACTCACCGGTGGAAGGTTAGTCTCTCTCAGGCCACCCTTTAGTGGCCCGCTTCCTCAGAGGCCTCCTTTTGCTCAAGCCTCCAATTCGTCCACCTGCACCTGAGTGGGATTTGAATGTGGTCTTGCAACAACTTACTTGCCCACCTTTTGAGCCTCTGGCTACTTGTCCTTTACACTTTCTTTCCTGGAAGGCATTGTTTTTGGTAGCTCTTACCTCAGCCAGGCGAGTCAGTGAGCTACAGGCTCTGGTCTCAGAGCCACCATACACAAGGTTCTATAGGAATAGGGTGGTCTTACGAACTCACCCAAAATTCTTTTGAAAGGTTGTCTCCTCCTTCCATCTCAATCAGGAGGTGGTTCTTCCGACTTTCTTTCCCAGGCCGCATGCCAGCCGGGCTGAAATGGTCTTGCATACCCTGGACTGTAGGAGGGCATTGTCCTTCTACCTTGACCGTACACAGGGACACCGAAGGGCTGTTCAGCTCTTCGTATCTTTTGACCCTAATAGGCTGGGGTTACCTGTCTCCAAGCGTACCTTGTCCATCTGGGTGGTAGACTGTATCGCCTGGGCATACAGGGCAGCTGGCCTCTCCTTGCAGGGTCGAGTCACGGCCCACCGTGTCAGGGCGAAAGCCACGTCAGTAGCTCATCTCCGCTCTGTTCCGTGGGCAGACATCTGCTGGGCTGCTACTTGGTCTTCAAGCCAGACTTTTGTGGCCCACTACTGCCTCGAGAGGGAGTCCCGCAGGGACAGTGCTTATGGACAGGCGGTACTCTGTAATCTTTTTGAGGTATAGGCAACTCTTATCCTCTGACCCTGGTGTTGGGCTACCGTACGGGGGCGTTCTCAGAGAAGATTCTTTCACGCATGCTGGGGCTCTAGAGGGAGCTCATTGTTCAGCTTGGGTTCCTGGTAGACTGAAGCTGGGGAGTCCCATATGTGAGGACTGACTTTCTGCTTGGTCCTGGAGAAAGAGTAGTTACTCACCTGTAACAGGTGTTCTCCAGGAGCAGCAGGAATCAGTCCCACGACCCTCCCTCCTCCCCTGGGCGTTGCAGTCATATAATTCATTTTGTTTTTCTGGTGTCTTTTAGGTATGTCATCAGACTGAGCAAGATGGCACCCTTGGGCGGGAAGGGGACCACGCATGCGCGCTGCATTCCCAAAGGCTTTCTTTGAAAGCTGGGGAAATGCTCCGCATGGGGGTTCCGTCGGCGCTGACGTCACCCATATGTGAGGACTGATTCCTGCTGCTCCTGGAGAACACCTGTTACAGGTGAGTAACTACTCTTTTCCTCCCGCTTCCGCCGTGAACCGGCCCCAGGCAATTCCCTCCCCCCCTCTTCCGGCTTCGCCATATTATTAGCAAAAGTCCCGAGGGGTTCTCCGAGTCGGGGGTACCCCACCCCCGCCCTGCATATTGCCAACGGCTCCGGACCCCGGACACCTCCTGGGTCCCGCCACAGGCTCAGGGACCCCTGTCCCTGAGCCCCTCCCCCCCCCCACAAAACTAAGCTGCGACCAGCTACACTTCTTTGCAACACATACTCCAAAGCCTCTTGCCAAACATTTAGGAGCAAATCCACCCCGACCGGGGATAAATGTACTCCGTCCGGCCGATATAAGCCAGCACAATCTACCTCGACACAAGGATTCAAAATCTGCCATCCCCCCCTTCTCACACACCCATCGGCCAATTTGCCGATTAATTTTGATCAACCCCCGAGACCACCTCCGGTGGCCCCAGCAAGTCAGCCTTGGAATTATATCTGACCATAACAAAACTACATTGTTAAACATCAACAACACTTCGGCCAGGTCCCTTTTCGCCACCCTGATCAGCTGCTTAACGGTCCAAGTCCCCAGGTTGTTGCCTCCTAGATGCAGCAACAGCAATGCCGGGGCTCCCCTTACACGATGATGGTGCCAAAGCAAAGGCAAGAGCTGCATCCAGCGCAGACCGTGCTCGCCCAGCCATGAGACGGTCACCACAGAGGCGTTCAATCCGATATTTGCCCCAAGAGGCCTTGTAGCTGCTCGCTGACCTGCCCAGAACACGAACGAATGGCCGATCATCCAGCAGCAAGTTGGAATCCGGCCCCATCTAAAAGAAAATGCATAGTTAATAGCCTTCTGCCCCACCTCCCCTCATAAGCGCACATACCCCCGGAACGCATTTGATCGCCATCTGCCTATCCTCTGAATCTCCTATTCATTTAAGCCAGCCTCCACGGTGCTAGTGGCTGCCCCAATCCGAAATGAATGAGGCGCTAAATCTCCCAGATCCAATCCCAACTGGCGCAGCATCATCCGCAGAACTGCTGCGAACTGAAACTGCGTCAGCCATCGCGCATTCTCATGCACAAAGAAAAATCTGCCCCCCCATGGCCTCACCCGTAGGTAGGCCTCTATAGCAGCCACCGGACAAGTTGGGGAACCCCCAACCGCTCTCAAGAACACCCACGCACCTCTGCCCCTTTGATCCGTCTTAGACCTTACCAAACATATGCGCAATTCCTTCTGGGACACCTACACATGCTGAAGCCGCAAGGCACCGCCTTCTGCTGTGCTGGATGCAGCCACCAATACCCCCACCCGGAAGGCCCCAAAAAAAGCCACACAATAGACTGCCTTAAAAAGCGTGCACTCATATGCCGATGCTGCCACCAAAGGCAACATGGCACACAGCCTCCCGAGCAATTCATGCATGATCGGCCACCGCCTATCACAGGGCGAAGGGTGCACCCGATCCCAACCCAGCAGCAGCCGCTGTGCCAGGAACCCCCAGCTGGATGCTTCCCACCCCACTGCCCTGGAGAAAAAGGCAAACCCCGCTAAGTGCGCCCGCACAGTTGATCTCGCCGTTCCTGCCGCCTTCGCCGCCGTGATGTACAGGCCCATGAGGCGGTCCGATACAGGTCCTTGCCACCAGCCCTGCGCCGCCAAGAAGGCCACCACACTGTCGCAGCCTCTACGATAAGCCTGCCAAGTCGCCGGAGATACGGAACTCCGTAAAAGGTTCAGCATGCCTTCAGGCCAGTCTGCCATAAGTGCTCCAGGACCTGCACTCCCACGGCGTCCGCCTCTGGTGCCAATCTCCGGAACAGGCCCCCCACTTGAAACGTGAAAGAGCATCAGCAACCTTGTTAGTACACCCCGGTATATGACGGGCCCTCACCACCACATTCAACCTCAAACAGGCTAGCACCACCTCCCTCATTAGAGCTGCTACGCGCAAGCAATGCGGGGCATAACGATTAATCATGCTGACCACTGCTTCATTGTCGCACCACCACAGCACCCTGTGATTGTGCAGCCTGTCCGGCCACAGACCAGAACCACCAAAACCGGAAACAACTCCAAAAAGGCTATATTATCAGTTAGACCCACTTCACGCCATGCTGGCAGCCAGGCCTCCGCACACCAAGCGCCCCCAAAATATATACCCAATCCCAACCCGCCAGCCGCGTCCGTAAAGAGCTGCAGATTGAAGGTAGACATTTCCTTCTCTATCAGTACTGCTATCCCATTAAAACCTTTCAGGAACTCATCCCAAACCCCCAGGTCAGCCCTCATACTCCTTGAAACCCTAATGCGAGGATGCGGCTTAAGGACACCTGATGTAGCCACCGAGAACCTGCGCAGAAACACCCACCCCATTGGAATGACCCGACACGCAAAATTCAGAGAGCCTAGCAAGGCCTGCATCTCCCTCAGCGTTACTTTAGCAAACCCCATCACATTCGCCACCAGAACTCGCAGCCGTTAAACTTTTTCCAGCGAGTGATGCGAGTCGACGGGCCCTCCATCTTTTCCACCGCCAACGGGACGTCCCCAAGCCTGGGCCAAACTCACGAAGCCGTCTAGCAGCTCCTGACACTCCTCGCCGACTCCTCCTTGCCTACGAATAGTAAATCATCCAGATAATGGACCACATTCGCACATCCCACCGTCTCCTCCAAAACCCAATGCATGAAGGAACTGAACTTCTCAAAATAGGAACAGGACACAGAGCAACCCATTGGCATGAATTTATCAAAATAATAATGCCCATCAAAACGAAACCCCAGCAAATGAAATGAAGCGGGGTGCACTGGCAACAAACGAAACGCGGATTCAATATCCACCTTTGCCAGCAAACTCCCTGACCCACATTTTCGCACTAATTCCACCGCTTCGTCAAAGGACGCATAACACACCGCACACAACTCCCTGGGAATGTGGTCATTGACCGACGACCCTACCGGGAAAGACAAGTTGTGAATCAGTCGGTACCTCCCGGGCTCTTTCTTCGGTACAGTGCCCAACGGGGAAACCACAAAGTGTGCGAACAGCCGTTCTGCAAATGGCCCAGCTACCCTGCCCAATTCCAGCTCCGCAGCCAGCTTGTCCCTCACAATTTGAACAAAACGCTTCACCGATGGGGAATTCCAAGCCCCTTCCGATCCCCTTTTTCCCTCCACCGATATTGGAAACCCATACTGAAACCCCCCTTCTAGCACCACCCCATCCCCTCGCCTCCTGTACCGCCGCAGCCAAGGCCTAATCGCCTCGATCTGTATTGGCGTCGGAGCGAAGCCCATCAAGTTCCCTACTGCTTGGGAGCTGGCAGGGGGCCAACCACAGCCCCTTTTTTGACACATTTAATTGCCGAATTCCCCCCACAGCTATGCCGGAACTTACAATCCGGAAAAGGGCATGAGGACTTATTAAACCGCCAACATACGTCCCCGGCTCCTCCACCGCCTGTTCTCTGTGGCACAGGAGCCCCTCCCCCACGAAAGGGCCGACCCGTACCTGCCGGCGATCCCACTCCCCCTTTTTGTCTGCCCCCACCCAGTACCCCCTCTAGCAGCCATCTGCGTCAACCATAAGTTGATGTCCTGCGTTCCCCAGGACAACAACTTATTCTCCTCCATTTTGTCCCGAAACTTCTCATCATAGTTGAGCCACGCCCAACCATCATGAGTCTGCGCCGCCTCTAGAATAGAGTCCGCATAAGCTAGCAACATCCCATAGTGCCCCGCGCAAGAAGGCTCTCGTCCAATTAATGACGTTGCGCGAAGCCTTCCGGACCCTCCCCACCTTCTCATCTTCCCTCCTTTTCCTTTTACTATCGCCCGACCGCTTCCTACACTCCAGCAGCCTAAAGATATCTATATAGTGCCTCTTCTGAATCTTCTGACGCAGCTTCCACGGCACCCCTCCCATAATTCCAAAAATGATGCGAGTGTGGGACCCCCATCGCCCAACACGGCTGCCCCCCCACACACGCTACCCCTTGCTCGCTCCCTAGTCCCTGAGCCCGATGAAGAGGACGAAAATTAATCTGACGACGAAGTCAAGGAACCCGACCTGCGACGCCTACGGGTGTGTCTAGACTTCTTCTTCACCTTGCCCCCCGCCCCTCCCTGGGTCTCCCCCCCCCCCCATCGTCCAGCTCCCCCCGACCCCCTTGTAACTCACCAACTGCAGCAGCCCTGAGCCCTGACACCCCTGCACAGCCATCTGGAGCCAGTAGCCCGCTGTCTGCCTGAAGCACCTCCTCCTGCTCCCCCCTCGTCTCCGCAGCCTGCGCACTTCGCCCTGCCTCCACGTCCAACTCGTCCCTTCGCGCTGCTTCTCCTCCATGCTGCCCCATCATCCACACCCTTCCAGACGGCATCTGTGAAGACAAAGAAGAAAACACAGAGGGGGAACCTGCAATGGCCCAGGGCGGCTGCCACGCCCCCAGCCACTCGGCCCTGGAGGATCCCTGCCTCCCACCCAGCCAATGCTCCCAAGCCGCCGGATAAAACCCGCCCGGTATCATAGGCCAGCCCCATGGGCCCCCTACACCTGGTCCCTCTTGACTTGCCTGCCCGACCACACCCCCCTCCGACCCCGGAGGGATAGGCCCCAACCCAGCCATCCCCCCATCCTCCCTCCTATCCCGGAAAGCCCCCCCACCACCAGCCACCCCGCGGAACCCCTCTGCACCCAGACTAACCCCCTCCCCCCTGGAGCCCTCCCCCTGAGCCCCCAAGCACCCCCCTGCCCCTTGACAGGGCCCGCAAGGCTCTGCACCCCCTCTCCTGAGCCTCCGCGCTCGGCCCAACCCCCTGCCCCGTGCCCCCTTTTTCTTTCCCCCGTCCCCCCCTTGCCCCAGCGCCCCCCCTCCCCTACCAGACTGCCTTCCCTTTGCTGCATCCACCCGTCTACCCAGCCCCCTACCCCCCATGGCCCTCACGTGCTGGCATGCTACACCCCCCAAAAAACAATTCCAGACCCTCACTTTTTATTCTTCCTTGTTATTCATTTTCTTTCCTTTTCCTTACAGCCCCTAACACAGTCAAGCCGTTCCACACTCCAGGCCCTGGCAAGAATCCCCTCCTTCGTTTGCTTTTCGTTGTTCTTTACTCGCCTGGTCCCCGCTGCTGCACCAGCCACGCTCAGCACTCCTCCGGCCCCCGATCCTCTTCCTATCTGCAGCTGCTCCTCCCACCATGCGGCAGGTAAATGTGTGCCGACCAGCAGCCTCCTTCCCGCCCGACACTCCGCTGCTTTTCTTTTCTTTTTTTTTTTTTTTTAAACTTCACCGCCGCAATCGTAGACAACCCCGAAGCTCCCAGCCGACGCCAGCCACCTTCCCCTGCTTACCAGGTGACTGCTGACCCGCTGGCTTTCTCCCGCCTCGCACTATCCCCCCCACCTTCCTGCCGCTCACCCATTGGCTCCCGCGCTCCTCACTCACCCGTAGGAGCCAATGAGTTTAAAAGATACCTCCTGTGCCACTCCAGCCCCCCCTCCTCTTGAACCGAGGCCGGGGCCACGCACTACGCCGCCCATCCAGTTAACGGCGGCCCTCAGGTATGCGGCCCCGCGGCCTTCTCGAAATAAAATTATTTCTGTGCACAAAACCAGTTTTATTTACTGAAATGGCCTTTATAAAATTGCATAACCATTCACATACATAGGCATTCCCTTTTACTTAGTTTGGGTAGTGTGGAGGTGGAGCCATGATGTACATAAATATTTTATACAATGCACGGGTATATGCATAGAATACACTCCCACATTTATACCAGCTTCAGGGCAGGTGAAACTGTGTGCATCAGCATTTCCCTGCTGTTGAAGCTGGTCCTAAGAGCCAATTTTATAAAGGCATATATATGTCAATATTGCCTTTATCAAATAGTCACCTTTTTTGCTACCTGGGCATAGGCATTCTGTCTTAAGATTTCTCTCCATGAGGATAACTGTCTCGGTAAGAAATATCCTTGTAGGTCTGTGTGCTCAAAAACCCTAGTATTTTATAAAGTACTCGTTAAAGCTGAATCTTTTATAAAAAAATATATATAACGCCTCCAAAAATATGACATTTTTGGTAGCATGCACTCCAGAAGAAGCCAGTTTACAAAGGTTAACATTCACAAAGAGGGGTTTGCACAACTTCAATGCATTAGTTGCAGTCTTGCCATTTATATGTTTAAGTGGCAGATTTTGTAAAACAGCACGGCTGTGGGAAGCCAATTAAGAATCTGAGCTTCTAAACACAATTTTTTGTCATTTCAGTTTTATTTTAAACAAAACTGGCTCTAAGCTTTCTGCTGCCCCATGCAAACAATTTTTGCCTGTCTCCTTATGAATATTTTGATGGTTTTTACCAATGCCTGCACTTTTCAATTCTTTTAATGCACATTCCAAATTTTTAACACATGCAAATCAATGTGTTAATTTGTATGTTAATGTGTTAAATTGATTTTGCACGCATTAAAATATTTAAGCACGTTAATGAACTGAATATGTGTTAACAAATGCACATCCCTTGTTTTTCCTTGTCAAAATGTTTGCCAAAATGTTGCCCCAGAAATGTGTTTGCTTTTCTGGTGCTTAGAGTTGACCTTGATGTTGTCCCTAGGGTGGAGTTGACATAGAACACCGGAATCCAACCATAAATTAATCTGAAAAACACGATTCAGCCAAAGCATTAAACATATATTTCCAGAAAATTCTGAATTATGCTATCTCTAGGAACAAGCAGGAATGTAGTCTTCACATATGGGTGACATTGGTACCGACAGAGCCCACGCGGAAACACTCCCCAGCGTCCAATAGGAAAGCCTTTAGGAGCATCCCACTGTGCCTGCGTTGCTGCCTTCCCGCCTTTGTGACTCTCCCTCCTCAGTTCTTCGTTTTCCATGGAGCCAGCAGGAAACAAATCCTGTCACTGCAGAAAATTTCTTCTTTATTATTTTTTGTGGTCATGTCTGCCTTCCCATCAGTGCCGGAACCAAACTTTTCATCTTTACTTCTTTCTGTTAAAAAAAAGCCTTTATTTCTTCAGGCACTTTGACGCCGTTTCAGGCCTTAGGCCTTCCATCCAATCTACTGACATGATGGAAAAATGGAAAAAACAACTAGTGGTTTTAAAAAATGTTCAAAGTGTGGTAGTACCATTTATGCTACTGATATCCATGGCTGGTGTCTGAAATGCCTCAGCCAGGATCACCAGCCATCTGAGTGTCCCCTATGCAAAAAGATGACAAAGAGAGGCCTACAGAATCGGGCCGCAAAGCTCGGCTCCCTGTTTGCCTCAGATGCAGTCTCGCTTGATTCAGCATTATCAAGGACATCGTCTTCTTCACATGGATCTCAGGTATCGAAACCCAAGTCTTCTTCCAAGGCAGGCCATCCTCCTAAGGTTAGATCTCTATCTAAAAATAGAGATGCCTCGTGCATTGCCCTAGAGGTGGATCGACTGGCCAAACTACCCTGGGGGGAGGACCTCGCCTCCAAAGCCTTACAAGGGGTCCAGGATGCTCCTGAGGCCTCCATGTCCGGAGAGATCCTGGTGCCATTCTCTGGAACAGTAGTCCAAGTTTCCAGTAGCGATACCCATGCATCGGCAAGCTCGATGGATCAGTGCATGCTAGCCATCGAGCGAAGTCTTGCGGCTCTGTTAGCGGCATCGGAACCGGTCAAGACATTACCACTGGTATCGTCAGTACCGATTCAGATGATAATGCCGGGTCTTGGGTCCATCCCTGGTTCCGAGGTACCGACACGGCAGGTCTCTCGCGCCAATACTGATCTCGATTGGTATCGGTCTTTACAAGAACAAGAGCATCGCTCTCGTCGATACTTTGAATCTACCGATTCCGATTCTTCAGATGATGAATTGATTGGTACCAGAGGGATGAGGAGTCTCCCTGAGGATCCCTCTCTGTCTCCACAGCAGCGCATGTCCCCTTCCGAAGACATGTCTTTCCAGGAGTTTATCAAGGATATGGCGATGGGCCTATTCATTACTCCTGCATCGGAGAAAGAACCCAGAGCAGAGGAATTGGAAATTCTCCAATATCCTACAGCTCCTAAAGAGGCGACTACTCTCCCTGTACACCGCATACTCCAGGACCTTATTTTCCAGATGTGGGAGATGCCCCTCACCATTTCTCCCTATACCCGATGACTCGATACCATATATCAGGTACTGGAAAGCCCTGGGTTCCAAAAGACGCAGCTTCCACACTACTCAATGGTAGTGGAATTGGCGATGCGTCACATTAAGAATTCTAAGATGCACTCCTCTAATCCCCCTGGCAGGGAATTGAGAACCCTCGATGCTTTTGGCCGCCGGTGCTTTCAAGCCTCCATGCTTTCAGCCCGCATTATTTCATATATCCTGTACATGGTTATGTTCCTTAGGGTGGTGACTAGGGATCTGGAATCTATGTCTCCTCTTCTCCTGGATGACAAGAGTGCAGACTACCTTACATTAGTCAAATATGCCCAAAATGTTTACAAGTTTGTCAATAGGGCAACCTTTCACTGTTTTGAATGCATTAGCAGAACAACTTCTATCTGCATAAGTGCCCGTAAGATTGCCTGGCTTCAGGCATCAGACCTTGAACAGTGAGTTCAAGATAAGCTGGGTAATATTTCCTGTACTAGTGAGAACTGGTTTTGAAAGGATTGGCAAGATAAGGCTTCTCAGTTAGTCTGAGAATACCACCCTCAATAGGCCTTCAAAAGCTACTGCCTACCCTACCAAGAAAAAAGCAGCTGCTAAGAAGCCTTTCTATGGTAAGAAGAAGAAATTCTACTCTTCTTACCCCTCAACTTCTCAATACCAGCCCCAGGGTACCCAGAGAAAGCAACAGCCTCCCAAGCAGCAGAAGAAGCTGCAGGCTCGTAAACCACAACCAGCAGTGCAGACTCAATCTACGCCTGTTTTTTTACGTCTTCCTAGAGAACATTGCCACACTGCCTCTGGAGAACCCCCACCCCCTCCACATAGCAGGCAAGCAGGCTTTGCCATTATGCCCACAGGTGGAATCTCATAACCTCAGAGCAGTGGACATTAACCATAGTGTGAGAGGGGTACAAGCTTCATCTACAAAGCATACCCCCCCATCACTCTAGTGGGAGAATATCATTCCCAACCCCCACTCACTGCTCTCCTCAGAATGTGCCATAGAACAGGTTCCAACATCCCAGAAGGGGATGGGATTCTATTCTCCGTACTTTCTCATTCCAAAAAAGAACAGAGGATACAGACCCATCTTAGAACTCAGAAACCTCAACAGATTTCTAGCTCAAAAGTCAGGACTGGTTCTGTTCTGTAGAGCAAAAAGAAGCGTATATTCTCCAGGAACAAGCAGGAAGTCAGTCCTCACATATGGGTGACGTCAGCGCCAACGTAGCCCTCATGCAGAGCAATTCCCCAGCTTTCAAAGAAAGCCTTTGGGATTGCATCGCGCATGCGCGGTCCCCTTCCCGCCCAAGGGTGCCATCTTGCTCAGTCTTCTTTTTTCCGCAGAACCCAACGGACGTGGTCCTGTTTCCACCGTGGAAAAAGTAGAAAAGTTGATTAGATATTTCAGCTTCCTGGTTCAACACCGGTTCCCCTTCCCGCCCTCGGCTCGCTACACCGGTATCGAGTCCGGTCCTATTTTTCGTTTTTGTCCTTCGTGACTAGCGTTTGCACTCTTTTTTAGTTTTCACTGGCAGCCCGGTTGTTTGACATCACAGGGGCCCTTTTTCCCCCGATGGCTGCCAGCAGGTTTAAGAAATGTGATCGGTGTAAGAAGTTGATGTCTCTCACCGACACACATGACTGCTGCCTCCGTTGCCTCGGCCCCGACCATGACCCGGTGGTCTGTGGGCCGTGTGGTAAGATGTCTTCAAAGTCTTTGAGAAGCAGGCAGCAGCAGCGGGACAGGATTTTTTCCAAGTTCAACTCCGGCCGGCCCAGACCTCGTCAGAGGCCTCGACATCTCGGGAATCGGAGCCTGAGCACCATCGTGGGTCCTCTGAGCGGGGGTCTCCCTCCAAGGAACACCGGAGGAAAAATAAACTCATGAGGGTGCCGTCACTGGATGTCTCTGACCAGCTTGGGCCCTCAGGTTCCAGGCTGCGGAGCCCAGACCACCGCCCCGGGTCCTCAGAGTCAGAGCGGCCGGCTAAAGAACCTCACAGGGAGCCGGAGGCGTCGGACAAGGTAACTTCTGTTATCCTCATGGACTCTCCTCCGGGAGAGCCGGCGTCGGGCCTGATGATGTCGGGGCCCAAGCCGGGAGCTGCGGAGCCTTCTGAGCTCAGTCTCAGGTTGGCGGCCTTGGAGAGCAGCATGGCTGCCTTCATGGAGCAGCAGCGGGCACTGATGGCCGATCTCGCCAGTCCATCTGCCCTGACCACCGGGACGTCGACGTCTAAGTCAACGCCGGAGGCCTAGCCGATCCTCGAGATGATCAGGTCTCAAGTCGATCCTCAGCCAAGGTCCCCCTCGACCTCCCGTTTGGACCGAGGTCGTCGATGCCGGTGCCCTCAGCGTCGGGGCGGTCGGGCCCGAAGCCCTTGAGGCCGGAGCCCATTGAGTCCTCCTTGGAGGACTCGGCGTGGGAGACGGAGGAGGAAGACTCCCCAGACACCTTCCGGACCCAGTGTATCCCATCGGCCTCGCCGTGTTTGGAGCCTCTGACTAGGTCCCCCCGGAGGACACTCAGTTCTCAGGCTTTGGCATTCCCTGTGGATGCTGAGGAGGAGCCTCGAGCCGAAGAGCTCGATGCCCTCCAGTATGACTCTCCCTCGAAGGAGGCCCTTACTGTACCAGTGCCTCCGATGTTGGAACGGCTAATGCTCCGCATGTGGGAGTCGTCAACCTCGATGCTGGTACTCAGCAAGCGGGTCGATTGCATCTATCAAGTCCACAAGAGTCCTGGGTTCCAGAAAGTGCAACTGCTGCACAACTCCATGGTTGTGGAATCGGCCATGCATCGGCTGAAAAGCCAAAAAATGCACTCCTTGGTGCCTCCCGGCCGGGAGGCTCGGAACCTGGACGCTCTCGGCAGAAAGTGCTACCAGGGCTCGATGCTGTCATGCCGTGTCCAAACTTACCAGCTGTACATGGGGATGTACTTGCGAGACCTGGCAAAGGAGATTGCCGGGTTTTCGGCTGGCCTGTCCGAGGAACCCTTGCAGCGTTTCAAGGCCTTGTCCACGGGGATCAGAGTGCTCGAAGTTCATGTCTCGAGCAGCTTACGACGGCTTCGGCCCGAGTAGCCACGGTCGGCATCGGTGCACGCCGTCAGGCCTGGCTCATATCGTCGGACCTAGAGCCATGGGTTCAGGACAAGTTGGTCGATGTCCCGTGTTGAGGAGACAACCTCTTTGTCAAACCTATGACTGAGAAAGCTGCAGAACTTGAGTCCGAATACTTGACCCGGACAAGGTTGTCGAAGAAGACATCTGCACCTTCTCATAAGAAGAAGGCCTTGAGGAAAAAGCCCTTTTTCCCAAGGAAGGGTGCAGCTTACAGAAACTACCCCACTTACCAGGCCGCCCCAGCTCCCCAGCAGGAGCAGCAGGCCAGGGGACAGGGGCATGGCCCACGTAAGCCGAAGATCCCCAAGCCTCCAGCTCCAGCTCCTACACAGCCGGGAGGGGTTTTTTGACTCCCAGTGCATAGCTCCTCTCCCACCAGTGGTTTGGCCCTGTACAGGAGGAAGGCTGGCCCTGTACGCTCACAGGTGGCCAGCCATTACTACCGACGCCTGGGTTCAGCAAGTAGTCCAGCAGGGCTACTTATTTCACTTCCACCAGGTGCCCACCTCCTTTTTCCCAGGAGATCCTCTCAGGTCCCCTCTCCACAGGAACCTCCTCCTGCAGGAGTTGGCAAGTCTGCTAAAGGATCAGGCGGTGGAACCGGTGCCCCACCACCTGCAGAGGCAAGGCTTCTACTCCAGGTATTTCCTCATACCAAAAAGAAAAGGAGACCTATGCCCCATCCTGGACTTGCAAAATCTAAACAAGTTCCTGGTGAGGGAAAAGTTCAAGATGCTTTCCCTTGGGATCCTACTGCCTTACCTCAACCAGGGAGACTGGCTATGCTCCTTAGATTTAAAGGATGCTTATACTCACATCCTCATACACCCAGACCACAGACAATACCTCAGGTTTGTGGTCGGAGGAAACCACTTCCAGTACAAAGTGCTTCCCTTTGGCCTAGCTTCCACTCCCAGAGTATTTACCAAATGCCTAGCAGTGGTGGCGGCCTTCCTCAGAAGCCAGGGAATCTTCATCTTTCCATACCTGGACAACTGGCTCATCAGGGGCCAATCGGCACAGGAGGCACAGCAGGCCACTGCTCGCACAGTCACCCTGCTCCAGCACCTAGGGTTTGTTATAAATCACGAAAAGTCCACTTTACTCCCCACTCAGAACTTGGAGTTCATAGGGGCAAGACTGGACACACTTCAGGCACGGGCGTACCTACCGCTGGACAGGGCTAGGCGGTTGCTGGACTTGGTGCAGCAGGTCCAGCACAAACCTCAAGTCTCCGCAAGGGTCTTCCTCCGCCTCCTGGGCCACATGGCCTCCACGGTGCATGTGACTCCATATGCTCGATTCCACATGCGCACAGCTCAGTGGAGCCTCAGAGACCAGTGGACGCAAGACACTGGCCGCCTCAGAGACAGAGTAGCGATTTCCAAGCTACTGGTGACAGCCTTGCAATGGTGGCTTCACCCTCCCAACTTGCTTCAGGGAGTACCATTCCAACCTCCCGCTCACACCAGAGTGCTGATGACAGATGCCTCCTTGCTGGGCTGGGGTGCCCATTGCCAGGGTTCATGCACTCACGGTCTGTGGTCCTCGCGAGAGGCGACACTTCAGATCAATCTTCTAGAGCTTCGAGCCATCCGCCTAGCTCTTCAAGCCTTTTGTCATCTTCTAGCACGTAAGTTGGTGCTGATACAGACAGACAATCAGGTAGCGATGTTCTACATCAACAAACGGGGGCACAGGATCTCACATCCTATGCCAGGAAACCCTGGATCTTTGCTCTTTTGCAGTCGCACATCACATGTCCCTAAGGGCAGTTTATCTGCCCGGTCAGGAGAACCTCCTGGCCGACAAGTTGAGCAGGATTATTCAGCCTCATGAATGGCAACTGAACGAGGATGTAGCCCAGCTGATCTTCAACCGTTGGGGTCTCCCATCCATGGATCTCTTTTCTAGCCCGCAAAACCATCATTTGCCCTGGTTCTGCTCGAGACAGCCGCATCCGCTGATCATGGCAGCAGATGCTTTCCTGATCTCATGGGTACAGGGCCTTCTCTATGCTTTCCCACCCACGCCCCTGGTGGCACGCACTTTGTTCAAGATTCTTTGGGACAAGGCCTCGGTCATCCTGGTAGCACCTAGTTGGCCCAGACAACCTTGGTTCCCTCTTCTCCTTCAACTGGCGGTCGAAACTCCACTCCCTCTTGGGGTGCAGCCCGACCTTTTGACCCAGGAACAGGGTTCCTTGCTACACCCCAATCTCAGATCCCTCAACTTAATGGCCTGGCTGCTGAGAGGGTAGTATTTGCTCCTGTATTCTTTCCCAAAGAGGTTGAGGAGGTGTTGCTGGCCTCTAGGAGACAATCCACTAGAAAATCCTTGCATTCAAGTGGCGTAGGTTTGAAGGGTGGTGTACCCAGAATAAAGAGGACCCGTTCACTTGTCAAGTACCTCAGGTATTGCAGTGCTTGCTCCACCTTTCGGAGTTAGGCCTCAAGTCTATGTCAGGTTCCTCCTGAGTGCACTATCAGCTCACCACTCTCCAGTGGACGGCAACCTCTTTCAGCTCACCCTTTGGTATCCCGAATCTCCAGGAACAAGCAGAAATAAGTCCTCACATATGGGTACGTCGGTACCGACGGAGCCTGCGCGGGAATGCTCCCCAGCTTCCCAGAATGAAAGCTTTTGGGGCATCCCACAGCGCATGCGCGCTGCCTTCCCGCCTTTCCTACCAACTCTCCTCAGTTCTTCTTTTCCGCGGAGCCAGCAGGTCGTGTTCCTGTCACCGCTGAAGAAGTTCTTTATTTTAATTTATTTCTTTGGTCGCGTGTCTGCCTTCCCCGACGCCGGACCGGTACCGCCAGTCTTTTCTTTTCTTTAAAAAAAAAAATTATATATATATATACTTTCCCTCACTTAGTGTATTTCTTTTCTTAGGCCTACAGGCCCACAAGAAATTTTCCTCCATGGATAAACCAGCCTCTGGTTTCAAGAAATGCACTAAGTGTAGCGGTACAATTTCTGTTACAGACACCCATGAATGGTGTCTTAAATGTTTGGGGCCTGAACACTCCATTCCGGATTGCCAAGCCTGCTCCCTAATGTCTAAACGAGGGTTACAGAACCGGGCAGCCAAGCTCCATGTGCTGTTTCCCACGGATGCACCGGCGGTGGCATCGACATCTTCCAGGTCTTCCTCTCCTGATGGGTCTCAGGTAACCAAACATACTTTTAGCAGGTCCTCGAAGGGCAAATCTCCCTCTAAGCATCGAGATGCCTCCGGGCTTGCCCTCGAGGATCCTGCCCCAGCCAAACAACCCCGGCGGGAAGCTCCGGCTTCCAAAGCTCCTCCTATGGGGTTACAGGTTGACATCGATGGCACGGCCTCGACCGATCACCTGTTAGAATGCTCTGGCACAATCTCCCGGTACCGACATCCAGGCAGTCGTGGCGTCCATGGATCACACTGTGCAATCCATGCTGCAGGCTATACTGGCTTTCATCAAGGCTGCGACGCCGTCGGTACCACAACAAGCTCCGTTGTCGGTACCGACACCGGTACCGGTACCAACTTCGATGCCAGTACCGGCTGCATCGACATCGGCCAGGATACCGATTCCGGCCCCCTGTCCTGGGCTCTTTCTCGGTACCGACCCGGTACTGGGGACACCCGATGTCGGTACCGATCGATACGCCTATCGATCTTTGGAATCGAGCAGACGATACTTTGATTCTTCTGATGATTCTGATTCATCGGATGAGTCCCCTGAAGTATCTGTTACTCTTCCTGAGGAGCCTTCTTCTCCAAAAAGGAGAATGTCTCCTCCAAAGGATTTGTCCTTTCAAGACTTCATAATAGAAGTAGCTAAAGGACTATCTATTTCAGTAACCTCTGAAAAAGAACCTAGAGCAAAAAAATTAGATATTTTGGGATACTCTAAGGTTCCTAGAGAGGCAGTCACCTTACCAATTCATGAAATTCTTCCAGAAAATTTGATTGAATTGTGGGAGACTCCTCTCACCCTTTCTCCTCATTCTCGTAGATTGGACACTATGTACCGTGTCCCTCCTTCTCCTGGATTTCAAAATACTCAGCTTCCTCACCACTCCATTGTGGTGCAGTCAGCTATGAAAAGGATAAAGAGTACCAAAAGATACTCTTCTACTCCTCCAGGAAGAGAATGCAGGACCTTGGATGCTTTTGGAAGGAAAATCTTCCAAGCTAGCATGCTTATTGCCAGAATCAATTCATACAGCCTTTATATGGGTATGTTTCTAAAGGAGGTTGCAGAAAAACTGCACAACTTTCTCCCTTTTATTCCAGAGAATAGAAGGGATGAATTCCTCCTTTGGCTTAAGCATACTCAAGATATTTCAAAGTTTTCCAACAGGGCAGCCTTTGATTCTTTTGAAGGTGCCAGCAGAGCCTCAGGCATTGCCATAGCTGCTCGTAGATTTGCTTGGCTCCAGGCTTCTGATCTAGAACCCTGGGTTCAAGATGGGTTAGGAAATCTGCCCTGTACAGGTGAAAATCTATTTGGCAAAGAGTGGCAAATTAAAGCCACTCAAATGGATGCAGAAAATGCTGCTCTGGATAGACTTTCTAAGTCTACCTCCACTCCAGCCAAGAAAAAATCTTTTAAAAAGTCTTTTTACAAGAAGGGCAGATTTCCTTCCACTTCTGGTCAACAATCTTCTACAGGTCGCTTTGCTACTAAGCGTCAGCAACCTAAACAGGCTAGGCCTAAACCTGCAGGGGCTGCTGTAACCCAGCAGTCCCAAGCCCCTCTGGGCTTTTGACTTGATACTAGAGAACTTAACCTTTCTGGCTCTACAACAGCCAGAACCTCTCACCATTAGAGGAAGGTTAGCTCATTTTGCTCCCAGATGGGAGCAAATCACATCAGAGCAGTGGACCCTCTCCATCATCAGAGAGGGCTACAAACTTCATTTCTCAGACCTTCCTCCCTACACCATGGTGAGACATTTCAATTCTCCCACATCTCTCCTCGACCTTCTGGATCAGGAGGTAACCACCCTTCTGGCCCAGAGGGCCATAGAAGAAGTTCCTCTTCTTCAACAGGGGTCAGGGTTTTACTCCCCCTACTTTCTCATTCCAAAGAAAACGGGGATACAGACCCATTCTAGATCTCAGAGAATTGAACAAATTTCTATGCAAGGAGAAGTTCAAGATGCTTTCTTTAGGCACTCTCCTTCCATACCTACAGAGTCAGGATTGGCTTTGTTCTCTAGACCTCAGGGATGCGTACACTCATATACTCATCCATCCATCCCACAGAAAATTCCTACGTTTTCTGTTCCAGGGAAAACATTACCAATACAGAGTGCTTCCTTTCGGTCTAGCCTCTGCTCCAAGAGTGTTCACCAAATGCATGGCAATAGTTGCTGCATTTCTACGCACTCTGGGAATATTTGTCTTCCCCTACCTAGACGACTGGCTCATCCGAGCTCCATCTCAGTCAGAAGCCCAAATTTCCCTGGACCGCACCAGGCGCATTCTGCAGTATCTGGGACTTGTGGTAAACCTCCCAAAGTCTCAGCTCACCCCTACTCAGTCCCTAGAATTCACAGGGGCCTAGTTGGACACCACTACTGCAAGAGCCTATCTTCCCCAGGCTCGTTGCCAACGTCTAGTGCAGTTAGCCTCCCAGATTCAGTCAAAGAGCCACTTAACTGCCCGGGAGATGCTACAGCTACTAGGCCACATGGCTTCCACAGTACATGTGGTGCCCTATGCTCGCCTACACATGAGAGCAGCTCAATGGACTTTGTCCACCCAGTGGACTCAAGCTTCAGGAGCTCTCTCAGACCAAATAGCAAACTCCAAACGTCTCTTTTGGTCTCTCCAATGGTGGATGTCCACTCAAAATCTGTTGCTGGAGTCCCCCTTCCAACCTTTGTTGCCCCAAGCAATCCTTACAACAGATGCCTCCCAAACAGGTTGGGGAGCTCATCTACAGGACCTCTCCACCCAAGGCACTTGGTCCCCACAGGAGACCTCTCTTCATATCAACCTCTTGGAACTTCGAGCAGTGTTCTTAGCTCTCAAGGTCTTTCATACCCTCCTCAGCTACCAGGCAGTCCTCATTCAAACAGACAATCAGGTAGCCATGTTTTACATAAACAAGCAAGGAGGAACTGGCTCTCTGTCGCTTTGCAACGAAGCTCTAAAATTATGGGCCTTCGCCAGAGAGCATCAAATCCATCTCCTGGCAGTATACCTCCCAGGAATTCAAAACTCTTGGGCAGACAGACTCAGTCGAGTTCTGCTTCCACACGAATGGTCCCTGCACATGGATCAGGTACTCAGAATCTTCCAGGAATGGGGAACCCCGGACATAGACCTATTTGCAAGTCCGTGGAATGCCAAACTTCCCCAGTTCTGTTCCAGAATTCCGTGTCAGGGAGTTCAGGCCAAGGATGCCTTCCTCCTCCATTGGGGTCAGGACTTCCTGTATGCCTTTCCACCCATTCCTTTGATTCCCAAGACTCTGTTCAAACTTCAGAGGGTTCATAGCTCCATGCTGGCCACGCCAAGTGTAGTACTCTCTACTTCTGCATCTCTCCCAAGCCCCCTCCCTGGACTTGGGAGCAGCTCCAGACCTTCTGTCTCAGGAGGATGGGACTTTGTGGCATCCAAACCCCAAGTCCCTTCACCTCAGAGCTTGGTTACTGAAGGCCTAGACCTTCAAGACTTCAATCTTTCGCAGCAAGTGAAGGATATCCTCCATGCTTCCAGGAAACCTTCCACTAGGCGTTCCTATGCTTTTAAATGGAAAAGATTTTCCATTTGGTGTGCTCAACAGGGTCTTGACCCTCTGGCACTTCCTGTGAATTCTCTATTAGAATATCTCCTGCATCTTTCCAATGCAGGCCTTAAGACGAATTCAGTAAGGGTCCATTTAAGTGCTATTGCAGCATCCCTTAAGCCTATCAATGGACAACCTGTTTCCTCTCATCCTCTTATTGCAAGATTTATGAGAGGTCTAACTTTAACTAAACCTCCCATTCGACCTCCTCCGGTGGCATGGGACTTAAATTTGGTTCTTGGTCAGCTTATGAAGCCACCTTTTGAACACTTAGCCACTACCTCCTTGAAATTTCTTTCCTGGAAGGTTATTTTCCTTATTGCAATCACTTCTGCTCGCCGCATCAGTGAACTGCAGGCCTTAGTGGCTAATCCACCTTATACAAGGTTTCATCATGATAAGGTAGTCCTTAGGACAAATCCTCACTTTATGCCTAAAGTGGTCTCTCCTTTTCATCTTAATCAAGAGGTATATTTACCTGTCTTTTTTCCAGCTCCTCGTGCATCCACTGCAGAGAGGAACCTTCATACTCTAGATTGTAAAAGAGCTCTTGCTTTTTACTTACACAGGACACAGCAACATAGAAAGTCTTCCCAGCTTTTTGTTGCTTTTGATCCTTCTCATTTAGGACTTCCAGTCTCTAAAAGAACACTGTCCAATTGGATTGCTCAGTGTATTTCTTTTGCTTACCAAAGTAAGAACCTTTCTCTGGAGGGCCATGTCACAGCTCACAATGTGAGGGCCATGGCCACCTCTATGGCTCATCTTCATTCTGTGTCCATCGACCAGATCTGTCGAGCAGCCACCTGGGCCTCCGTTCATACCTTCATAGCCCATTACTGTTTGGACAAGGACTCCCGCCGGGATGCCTTGTTTGGTCAGGCTGTCCTCAGACACCTGTTCCATTCTTGAACAACTCCTGCCCTCCTTCCCTGAATGGATGCCTGAGATCCATAGGAAGAAGAGGAACCCTTCAGGGTCTCATACCCTTGGGGATCTCCCAGGCATCTTAGCTAGGGAGTCCCCATATGTGAGGACATATTCCTGCTTGTTCCTGGAGATAGCACAGTTACTTACCTGTAACAGGTGATCTCTGGGAACAGCAGGAATTAGTCCTCACAACCCTCCCACCTCCCCTAGGAGTTGTATCTCTCTTTGTCTTTCCTTTCCTCTCTCTCTCTATTGTCTCAGCTTTAAACTTGAACTGAGGAGAGTTGGTAGGAAAGGCGGGAAGGCAGCGCGCATGCGCTGTGGGATGCCCCAAAAGCTTTCATTCTGGGAAGCTGGGGAGCATTCCCGCGCAGGCTCCGTCGGTACCGACGTACCCATATGTGAGGATTAATTCCTGCTGTTCCCAGAGATCACCTGTTACAGGTAAGTAACTGTGCTTTCCTCAGAGGCTTCCTTCTCTTGAAGCCTCTAATTCGCCCACCAGCTACGTAGTGGGACTTAAATGTGGTCTTGCAGTGGCTTACTTGCCCACCTTTTGAACCAATGGCCACCTGTCACCTACAGTTCCTTTTCTGGAATGCACTCTTTCTGGTGGCGCTCGCGTCTGCTCGACGGGTGAGCGAGCTGCAGGCTTTAGTATCGGATAGGCCATGGAGAGGAGGAGTTAGCCTAGTGGTTAGAGCAACTGCCTAGTACCCAGAAGATCAAGGGTTCAATTCCCACTGGCACTCCTTGTGACTTTGGGCAAGTCAGTTTACCCTCCATTGCCTCGGAAGAAAAGGCTGGCAATCTACTTCTAGTGATACATTGCCAAGAAATTCCAGAGGTAGCTGGGTCACTATGAGTCAACACTGACTTGATAGCACTAAAAAAAAAAAAAAAAAAAAAAGGCCATACATACGGTTTTATAAAAATAGGGTGGTTCTACATACTCACCCGACGTTCCTTCCAAAAGTGGATTTCTCGTTTCACCTCAATCAAGAGGTGGTTCTTCCAACCTTCTTCCCCAGGCAACATACCAGCAGGGCAGAAGCGGTTCTGCATACCCTGGACTGTAAGAGGGTGCTCGCCTTCTATCTGGAGCGTATACAGGGACATTGGAGAGCTTCCCAGCTCTTCGTCTCTTATGACTCTAGTAAACTGGGTCTACCTGTCTTCAAGCGCACGTTATCCACCTGTGTGGCAGACTGCATCGCCTGGGCGTAAAGGGCAGCTGACCTCCAGCTGCAGGGCCGAATCACGGCCCACTCTGTCAGGGCTAAGGCCGCATCAGTGGCTAATCACCGCTCTGTTCCGTTGGCAGACATCTGCCGGGCCGCAACTTGGTCTTCAAGCCAGACTTTTGCAGCCCACTACTGCCTGGAGAGAGAGTCCCAGTGGGACAGTGTTTTCGGTCAGGCAGTACTCCGTAACCTATTCGAGGTTTAGGCAACTCCTACCCTTTGGTGTCAGGCTACCGTGTGGGTTGTGTTCTCGGAGAAAAATCCTAACACTGCTGCTGCGGCTCTTCTAGAGGGAGCCATTTTTAGCTATGGGTTCTCGGTAGCCTATAGCTAGGGAGTTCCATATGTGAGGACTGACTTCCTGCTTGATCCTGGAGAAAGCATAGTTACTCACCTGTAACAGGTGTTCTCCAGGGACAGCAGGAATCAGTCCTCATAACCCTCCCTCCTCCCCTGGAGTTGCAGTCCTTTGATTAATTTTTTCTCATTTTGCCGTCTTTTTAGCTATGTCATCTGACTGAACAAAATGGCACCTTTGGGTGGGAAGGGGACCGCGCTTCCGCGATGCAATCCCAAAGACTTTCTTTGAAAGCTGGGGAATTGCTCCGCACGAGGGCTCCGTCGGTGCCGACGTCACCCATATGTGAGGACTGATTCTTGCTGACCCTGGAGAACACCTGTTACAGGTGAGTAACTACGCTCTCATATCCTCATTCATCCAGAACACAGGAGGTATCTACGTATCATCTTCCAAGGAAATCACTATTAATACAGAGTCCTTCCCTTTGGACTCACCTCTGACCCAAGAGTCTTCACAAAATGTATGGCAGTCGTAGCCGCATATCTAAGGATGCTCAGAATATTTGTCTTCCCTTACATAGACGATTAGCTAATAAGAGCAGCCACATCTCTGGAACTTCACCTATCCTTCCTTCGTACAATTCAAATACTACAGGATCTAGGATTTGTGATAAATCTTCGAAAATCCCATCTAGTTCATACTAAAACACTAGAATTCATAGAGGCTGTTCTGGACACTCGATGATCAGGAGCATTTCTACCCCAGGACCGTTGTACCCGCCTAGTACAGATAGCATCTCAAATAGGGTTCAAAGACAATCTCTGTACCAGAGAGATGCTACAACTATTAGGCCATATGGCCTCTATGGTTCATGTAGTGCCATATGCTCGTCTGCACATGCAGACAACTCAATGGACTCTTGTCTCCCAGTGGAAACAGGCCTCTGGGACCCTCACAGACATTCTCATGAACTCCATATCAATGCATCCTGACAACAGATACCTCCAAACTGGGTTGGGGAGCCCTCTTGGACTCTCTCTTCACTAAGAGCCTCTGGACAGAGCAAAAGTCACAACTCTAAATACATTTGTTGGAGCTTCATGCAACTTCAGTGCCCTCAAAGTGTTTCAACAACAACTGCAGGGCCACAGAGTTCTTGTCCAGACCCACAATCAGGTAGCTATGTTCTGCGTGAACAAGCAGGGGGGAACGGGCTCTTGGGCCCTCTGCAAGGAGGCTCTCCATCTTTGGTCCTTTGCCATTTCTCATCAGATCCATCTCCAAGCCGTATATCTGCCAGGACACCAACATGTCTTAGCAGACAGATTGAGTTGAATCCTCCTTCCACATGAGTGGTCTCTCCATCAGGAGATAATCTCCTACATCTTTCAGACCTGGGGAACTCCAGAGATAGATTATTTTGCCATTCCGCAGAATGCCATACTACCTCGTTTTTGCACCAGAACCCCGATGTCCAGTCGCCAACAAGCCAATGCTTTCCACCTTCACTGGGTTCAGGATTTCCTGTTTGCCTTTCCTCCCATACTCCTGATTCCCAAAACGCTTTCAAGCTTCAAGCGATCAGGGGCCACATGATTCTTATAGCCTCACGCTGGCCATGTCAACCGTGGTTTCCTCTCCTGCTGTGTCTGTCACAGACTCACTCTCTCAGTCTCAGATCAGCTCCTGACCCTTCTCTCACAGGTGAAGGGGACACTACTCCATCCCAACCTGCAGTCTCTCCATCTCATGGCTTGGCTGTTGAAAGTGTAGTCTTGCAAGGTCTCAACCTTCCTCAGGAAGTAAAGGACATCCTACTAGCCTCCAGGAAACCGTCTACCAGATGTTCCTATGACTTTAAGTGGCGTGGGTACTCCACTTGGTGTACCCAAAGGGATCTTAACCCCTTCTCATCTCCGGTGGAGGCTTTCTTCCAGTATCTCCTCCATCTTTCGTCCTCTGGTCTCAAAACAAACTCTATGAGGATTCACCTCAGTGCAATTGCTGCTATACTCACCATCCCTTGGATGGGCAGCCTATTTCTTTACAACCACTTGAGACACATTTCATGAGAGGGCTCATATTAACTAAGCCCCCCATCAGGTCATCACCGGTGACATGGGATCTTAATGCCGTGTTAGGTCAGCTCCTTAAGCCGCCCTTTGAACTTTTAGCCACAACCCCATTAAAGTTTCTCTCTTGGAAGGTCATCTTCCTTGTTGCACTCACTTCAGCTAGATGCATCAGTGAGCTTCAAGTGTTGGTGGCAGACTCGCCTTATACCCGCTTCCACCATGATAAGGTGGTCCTTAGGACTCATCCTCATTTCTTGCCCAAGGTAGTGTCTCCCTTCCATTTGAATCATTTAGTCTACCTGCCGGTCTGCTTCCCTAGACCTCATTCCTCTAGGGCAGAGGCAACCCTCCATATTCTTGACTGCAAGCGTGCCTTGGCATTCTATCTTCAAAGGACAGCTGAGCACTGTTACAGCTCTGTTACCCATCTCCTTTGATCCCAGTCACTTTGGATTGCCAGTATCCAAGCATACCCTATCTAAATGGATAGCAGATTGCATCTCATTTGCTTATGCTAAAGGAGGACTATTCCTTTGAAGGTCATGTCGCTGCCCATAATGTTCGTGCCATGGCTGCCTTGATGGCAAACCTACGTTCTGTAGCCATTGATAAAATCTGCAAAGCACCCTCCTGGTCTTCGGTGCATACCTTTGCTGCACATTACTGTCTGGACAAGGACTCCCGCTGGGATGCAGGCTATAATCCAACATCTCTTTCAAACTTAGATCAACTCCTACCCTCTGTCCTTGAATTTTCGATGCCAGATGTCCATTAAAGATCCATTCTGAGGACCTTTCTCTGGCATTTGAGAGCTAAGGAGTCCCATATGTGAAGACTACATTCTCCAGGACCAAGCAGGAAGTCAGTCCTCACATATGGGTGACGCCGACGGAGCCCTCTTGCGGAGCATTTCCCCAGCTTTCAAAGAAAGCCTTTGGGAATTGCAGCGCGCATGCGTGGTCCCCTTCCTGCCCAAGGGTGCCATCTTGCTCAGTCTTCTTTTTTCCGCGGAGCCCGACAGACGTAGTTCGTTTTTCCCCGAGGAAAAAGTTGATTTCCCTATTTTTTCTCTTTTTTCTTCGGTTCGACGCCAGATCCTTTTCCCGCCTTGGCCCGATATGCCGGTATCGAGTCCACTCTCTCTTTTTTGGTTTTTGTCCTTTGTGACTAGCGTTTGCGCCATTTTTCTTTTTTCACTGGCAGCCCAGTCTTTTGACCTCGCAGGGGCCCTTTTTTCCCTGATGGCTACCAGCGGGTTTAAAAAGTGTGATCGGTGTAAGAAACTTATGTCTCTTACCGACACACATGACTGCTGCCTCCGCTGCCTCGGACCCGATCATGACCCGATGATCTGTGGTCCGTGTGGCAAAATGTCCTCGAAGGCGTTGAGGAGTCGGCAGCACCAGAAGGATAGGATCTTCTCTGACTCCGCGTCCGGATGGGCCCGGACCTCGTCAGAGGCCTCGACGTCTCGGGACTCCGGCCCCGAGCAGCGTCGGGGTTCCTCTGAGGGGGGGTCTCCTTCGCGGGAACATCGCAGGAAGAAGAAACCCGCGAGGGCGGCGTCGGTGGACGCTACTGGTTACTCGAGGGCCAGGTGGCATAGCCCCGATAGCCGTCCCGGGTCTTCGGAGTCGGAGAGGCCTGCCAAACATCCTCGTATCAAGAAGGAGTCTCCTGAACACGTGAGTGCTGTAGTCCTTGTGGACTCTCCTCCAGGGGAGCCGACGTCGGGCCAGACGCCGTTGGGGTCCGAGTCGGGGGCTGCTGGGTCTCCTGAGCTCGGACTCAGGTTGACGGCCTTGGAGAGCAGCCTCGCTGCCTTCATGGAACAGCAGCGGGCATTGATCGCCGGTCTCACCGGTGCATCTGCCCAGACCACCGGGACCTCGATGTCCAAGTCGACCCCGGAGGCCGAGCCGATCCTCGAGTCCATGCGGGCTCAAGTCGATCCTCGGCCACGGTCTCCCTCGTCCTCCCCTTCGGGACCGAGGTCGTCGACGCCGGTACCTTCGGCGTCGGGGCGGATGGCATCGGTGCCCGCCCGACCGGAGCTGCTCGATTCCTCCTCCGAGTAGTCGGGCTGGGAGATGGAGGACGAAGAGTCACCCGACACTTATCGGACTCGGTGTGTCCCATCGGACTCACCGGAGTCCGAACCTCGGAGACGATCCTCACCGGAGGATACCCGGTTCTCGGACTTCATGCGGGATATGGCCACGACCTTGGCCTTCCCTGCGGATCCCGAGGAGGAGCCTCAAGCCGAGGAGCTCGAGGCCCTCCAGTATGACTCTCCCCCGAAGGAGGCCTTTACTGTACCGGTTCCTCCGATGCTGGAGCGGCTGCTCTTCCGCATGTGGGAGACCCGGCCTCGACGCCGGTGTTAAGCAAGCGGGTCGATTCCATCTATCGAGTCCGCAAGAGCCCCGGGTTCCAAAAGGCACAATTACCGCACCACTCCATGGTTATGGAATTGGCCATGCATCGACTGAAAAGTCAGAAGATGCACTCCTCGGTGCCTCCCGGCCGGGAGGCCCGGAACCTGGATGCCCTCGGTAAGAATTGCTTCCAGGGCTCTATGCTTGCTTGCTGTGTCCAGACTTACCAGCTCTACATGGGCATGTATCTCCGAGACCTGGCAAAGGAGATTGCCGGGTTCTCTGCTGGTCTCTCCGAGGAACCTATGCAGCGGTTCCAAGCCTTGTCCACTGGTATTCGAGAGTGCTCGAAGTTTATCTCTCGAGCAGCCTACGATGGCTTCAAGGCTTCGGCCCGAGTAGCCGGGGCTGGCATCGGTGCCCGCCGACAGGCTTGGCTACAGTCATCCGACCTCGAGCCATGGGTGCAGGACAAGTTCGTCGATGTCCCCTGCCGAGGTGAAAACCTCTTTGGCAAGCCCATGGCTGAAAAGGCTGCAGAACTCGAGACCGAGACTCTGACCAGGACTAGGCTGTCCAGAAAAACCTCTGCCCCTTCTCAGAAGAAGAAGGGCTCGGAAAAAAGACCTTTTACCCGAGGAAGTCATCTGCCTATAAACAATACCCTCATTATCAGGCCTCTGCAGGGTCAGCAGGCCAAGGGGCAGGGTCATGGGCCCCGTAGGCAGAAGGCCCCCAAGCCACCAACACCGGCCCCTGCTCAGCAGGGTGGGGGTTTTTGACTCAGCAAGCATAGCCTCTTCTCCTCAGCTGGCTCACATCAGCACAGGAGGCCGGCTGGCCCACTTTGCCCACAGGTGGTCAGCCGTCACATCAGATACCTGGGTGCTCCATATATTCCAAAAGGGCTATCTTCTCCATTTTCACCAGGTACCTCCCTCCTATTTTCCAGGGGAGCCTCCACGACTCCCTCTGCACAGGGACCTACTCCATCAGGAGTTAGCAAGTCTGCTAAAGGAACAGGCTGTGGAACCGGTGCCCCACCACCTGAGAGGTCACGGCTTTTATTCCAGGTACTTTCTAGTACCAAAAAGAACAGGAGGCCTCAGACCCATCCTAGACTTGCGCAACCTCAACAAGTTCCTGGAGAGAGAAAAGTTCAAGATGCTTACCCTTGGAATCCTGCTGCCCTACCTCCAGCAGGGAGATTGGCTATGCTCCTTAGATCTAAAGGATGTTTATACTCACATCCTTATTCATCCAGACCACAGACAATATATCAGATTTGTTGTGGGGGGAAACCACTACCAGTACAGAGTACTTCCCTTTGGCCTAACCTCCGCTCACAGGGTGTTCACCAAGTGCCTGGCAGTGGTATTGGCCTACCTGAGGCTTCAAGGTCTTTTTGTGTTTCCATACATGGACAACTGGCTCATAAGGGGCCAGTCTTCCCAGGAGGCCAGTCAGGCCACCCTTCGCACTGTGGCTCTGCTTCATCACTTGGGGTTTGTCATAAACTTCACAAAGTCCACTTTGCTCCCATCCCAGAACTTGGAATTCATAGGAGCAAGGCTAGACACTCTTCAGGTGAGGGCTTTTCTGCCAGTGCCCTCCGGTTGATGGATGTAGCCAGGCAGTTTCACAGCAATTCCCTGGTCTCCGCCAGGCAATTCCTGAGACTTCTCGGCCATATGGCTTCCACGGTTCATGTCACCCCCAATGCCCGCCTGCACATGCGGCCTGCTCAGTGGAGCCTTCGGACTCAGTGGCATCAGGCCACAGGGAGCCTTGCAGACTCAGTGAGAGTATCCACCCTGCTCGTCTCCTCTCTACAGTGGTGGCTTCATCTTCCGAATCTGGTACTCGGAGTGGATTTTCAACCCCCCCCCCCCCGCATTCTCGAGTGCTGACAACAGATGCTTCTCTTCTAGGTTGGGGAGCACATTGCCAAGGGGCATGTACTCAGGGTCTCTGGACTCCTTGGGAGGCTGATCAGCAGATATACTTCCTGGAGCTACGGGCAATACGCCTAGCTCTGAGAGCCTTCTCCCACCTCACGTCTCACCAGTCTGTACTGGTCCAGACGGACAATCAAGTTGCCATGTTCTACGTGAACAAACAGGGAGGCACAAGCTTCTTCCTTCTCTGTCAGGAGGCACAACGGCTGTGCTCTTGGGCCGTCAATCACGGAATCCTCCTCAAGGCTGTCTACCTCCCCGGTCAAGAAAATTACCTGGCGGACAGGCTGAGCAGGATCCTGCAACCCCACGAATGGAGATTGAATCCATTGGTGGTTCAGCAGATCTTTCTCAGGTGGGGCCTCCCCACCATGGATCTCTTCACCAGCCCTCTGAACCGCAAACTTCCGAGATTCTGTTCCAGACAACCGCATCCTCTCAGAGTAGCAGCGGATGCCTTTCTGATTCCGTGGTCCCAAGGCCTACTATATGCGTTTCCTCCCACGCCACTAGTGTCTCGGACACTGTTCAAGGTCCTCAAGGACAGGGCCTCAATGATTCTGATAGCCCCCAGGTGGCCGAGGCAGCCGTGGTTCCCACTCCTGTTGCAACTGGCGGTGGACACTCCCCTGCCTCTGGGAATTCAACACGATCTCCTGTCTCAGGACCAGGGGTCTCTCTTGCACCCCAACCTCCAGTCCCTTCATCTGATGGCCTGGCTGCTGAAAGGGTAGTCCTAGCTCCCCTACTCCTGCCTAGAGAGGTGGAAGACGTTGTCTTAGCCTCTAGGCGGCAATCCACCAGGAAATCCTATGCTCTTAAGTGGCGTAGATTCTCCACATGGTGTGCTCAGCATAGCGAGAATCCCTTCTCATGCTTGGTGGTGGTAGTATTGCAATATTTGCTTTACCTCTCCAATCTCGGCCTTAAGTCCAACTCTGTCAGCGTTCACCTCAGTGCCCTCTCAGCGCACCACTCACCGGTGGATGGGAGGCCTCTTTCCAACCACCCTTTGGTGGCTCGTTTTCTCAGAGGCCTCCTCCTGCTTAAGCCTCCTTTGCGTCCACCAGCCCCTGAGTGGGATCTGAATGTGGTCTTACAGCGGATTACTTGTCCGCCATTTGAACCTATGGCTACCTGCCCTCTCCGTTTTCTCTCCTGGAAAACCTTGTTTCTGGTAGCACTTACCTCTGCTAGGCGAGTGAGTGAGCTTCAGGCCCTAGTGTCTGATCCCCCTTACACTAGGTTCTACAGGAATAGGGTAGTCTTACGGACTCACCCGAAGTTTCTTCCTAAGGTTGTCTCCCCTTTTCACCTCAATCAGGAGGTGGTGCTTCCGACCTTCTTTCCCAGGCCACATGCCAACCGGGCTGAGATGGTCCTGATACCCTGGACTGTAGGAGGGCATTATCCTTCTACCTCGACCGTACGCGGGAGCACCGGAGGGCTGTTCAGCTCTTCATTTCTTTTGACCCCAATAGGTTGGGGCTACCTTTCTCTAAGCGTACTTTGTCCATATGGGTCGCTGACTGTATCGCCTGGCCTTATGGGGCAGCCGGCCTCTCGTTGGAGGGTCGAGTCACGGCTCATCGTGTCAGGGCGAAGGCTGCATCAGTGGCTCATCTCCGCTCTGTTCCGTTGGCAGACATCTGCCGGGCCGCTACTTGGTCTTCAAGCCAGACTTTTGCGGCCCATTACTGCCTTGAGAGGGAGTCCCGCAGGGACTGTGCTTTCGGGAAGGCAGTACTCCATAATCTCTTTGGGGTTTAGGCAACTCCTACCCTCCGGCCCTGGTGTTGGGCTACCGGTCGGGGGCGTTCTCAGAGAAGAGGTCTCCGGTAGTCTTAAGCTGGGAAGTCCCATATGTGAGGACTCACTTCCTGCTTGGTCCTGGAGAAAGAGTAGTTACTCACCTGTAACAGGTGTTCTTCAGGAGCAGCAGGAATCAGTCCTCACAACCCTCCCTCTTCCCTTTGGAGTTGCAGTCATATGCTTTATTTTGCTAATTTTTTGCTGTCTTTTAGCTATGTCATCAGACTGAGCAAGATGGCACCCTTGGGCGGGAAGGGGACCGCGCATGCGCGCTGCAATTCCCAAAGGCTTTCATTGAAAGCTGGGGAAATGCTCCGCACGAGGGCTCCGTCGGCGCCGACGTCACCCATATGTGAGGACTGATTCCTGCTGCTCCTGGAGAACACCTGTTACAGGTGAGTAACTACTCTTTCTCTGCATTGATCATAATAAATGTCATTCAGTTCCTATGTTTCTCATTTAAATGTAATATATTAGTTTTCTTTATTATTGATCTCCCTTTAATGAAGCCAGATTGATCAGGATGTGTTAAGGAAAGAATTAAAACCTTCTTGAAGCTCTTTGATCAGTATGTCCATATTCATTTATGAAATAGGCCTACATGAAGTATAGTTGAGCACCTTTTATTTCTTCTTGTGGATCAGCATGAAAATGGCCTCAGCCATATTATCTGTCGAAGGTCTGGCATCTCTAAGGAGGTTAAATAAATCATATAAAAAAGCTGAAGACATCATATTTATGAAACATCTATAAAAGGCAAAATGAGACCCATTCTGTCTTGGCCTTTTTCCCAAAAGAAAGGACCTTGGAAGCCAAAGAGACTTTATCTATCATTATAGGCACCTCTAACATTAATCTGATATACTTCAAAACTGGAGGCAAATCTATATGATCAAGGAAGACCTTATAGACAAGGAACAATGCAGTCTGAAAAAGGTATTTAGAAAGGAAGAGGTAGCATTAGACAGAGGTCCCCAAATTTGGTCTATTTCGTACAAATAGATCTCAGGGTAGGAAGAAGGGGTGGCACTATATGTAAAAACTACTATTAAAGCTTTGGAATTACAGAGCTTAAAAGGGAGAAAGGAGGCATTGTGGGTTAAACTAGAAAGAGGGAAAGAGAAATCTATTTGCATTGGTGTGATATACAGACCTCCCTCACAAGAGGAAGAGGTGGACAGAGAGTTAATTGAAGACATACGCAGCATTGCTAGGAAAGGGGAAGTGCTACTGATAGGAGATATCAATATGCCAGTTGTTGATTGGCACATTCCTGCTGCAGTATCATGTAGAAGTAAGGAGATCCTGGATTCTCTACAGGGAGAACTATTCAGGCAATTGGGAACAGACCCCACACGTGAAGGGGCCATATTGGACTTGGTGCTTACCAATGGTGAAAGTGTTTCTGATGTTGTAGTGGGAGATCATTTTGCATCCAGTGATCACCAGATGGTGTGGTTCAGTATTAGGACTAGGGCTGTTAGAATCCATTCAAAGGTGAGGATCTTAGACTTTAGGAAGACTAACTTTGCGAAGATGGGCCAATACCTCAGGGAGTCGTTAGTGGGATGGGAACAGCTGGGGGATGTAGAAAAACAGTGGGCAAAACCGAAAGGGGATATTTTAAGAGTAACCAACCTTTTTGTTAAAATGGTAAATAAAGGCAAAAGGAAAAGGAGACCGCTATGGTTTTCAAAGGAAGTAGCTGAAAAAGTGAAGAAAAAGAGGGAGGCCTTCATGAAATACAAGAGATCACAGAGAGAGGAAGACAGGCATCTGTTTTTGGAAAAACGTAGAGAAGCTAGCAAAGTAGTCAAGAAGGCAAAGATTCAAAAGGAGGAGGAAATCGCCAATGCAATAAAATGGGAGGATAAGACATTTTTTAGATATATTAGTGAGAAGAGGAAGGGCAAAAGTGGTATTGTCAGACTTAAGGGTGCAGGGGAGGAATATGTAGAAGCTGATAAGGATAAAGCGGAATTGCTTAACAAATATTTTTGTTCTGTGTTCGCAGATGAAGAACCAGGAGCAGGACCTCAGAAAACACCCATAAATAGGAACAGAAGCAAGGGACATCTTGAACAATTTTCAGAAGACTGTGTTTGTGAGAAACTAGCTCAATTTAAAGTAGACAAAGTGATGGGACCGGATGGGATACACCCTAGAATACTGAGGGAACTTGGGGACGTTCTAGCAACTCCACTGACTGACCTTTTCAATGCCTCTTTGGAGTCGGGAGTGGTGCCAAAGGACTGGAGAGAGGCTCATGTGGTGCCTTTACACAAAAGCAGAAGTAAGGATGTGCTTGAAAACTACAGGCCGGTTAGTTTAACTTCGGTGGTGAGTAAATTATTGGAAACGCTGCTGAAAGAGAAAATAGTGAGGTTTCTGGAGTCCAGCGGATTACAGGATCCGAGGCAGCATGGAGTCACCAGAGGCAGGTCTTGTCAGACAAATCTGATTGATTTCTTTGACTGGGTGACCAGGGAGTTGGACCGAGGGAGAGCTCTAGATGTGGTGTATTTAGATTTCAGTAAAGCCTTTGACACTGTTCCTCACAGGCGACTTATAAACAAACTGAGCACCCTAGGGATGGACCCTAAAGTTACTGCTTGGGTTAGAAATTGGTTGGGTGGGAGGCGACAAAGAGTACAAGTAAATGGAGCTCACTTTGAGGAGAAGGATGTTACCAGTGGTGTGCCCCAGGGATCTGTCCTTGGTCCGATTCTTTTTAACATCTTTGTTAGTGATATAGCGGAAGGGCTGTCGGGTAAGGTTTGCCTTTTTGCGGATGATATCAAAATCTGCAATAGAGTAGACTCCCAGGAAGGTGTAGATAACATGAGGAGGGATCTAGCTAAGCTTTAAGAATGGTCTAGAATTTGGCAGCTGGGATTTAATGTTAAAAAATGTAAGGTCATGCATTTGGGCTGCAGCAATCCAAGGGAGCAATACAGTATAGGGGTGAAGTACTTTTGTCCACTAAAGAAGAGCGGGACCTAGGCGTGGTTGTGTCTGATGACCTTAAAGTAGCTAAACAGGTAGAAAAAGCGACGGCAAAAGCTAGAAGGATGCTTGGGTGCATACGGAGAGGAATGGCTAGCAGAAAAAAGGAGGTGATAATGCCTCTCTATAAGTCTTTGGTGCGACTTCATTTGGAGTATAGTGTGCAATTCTGGAGACCGCACCTTCAAAAGGATGTGAACAGGATGGAGTCTGTGCAGAGGGTGGCTACTAAAATGATTAGTGGGCTTCATTATAAAGCATATGAGGACAGACTTAAGGATCTTAACATGTACACCTTAGAGGAAAGGCGGGATAGAGGTGATATGATTGAGATGTTTAAATACCTCCGTGGCATAAATGTTCAGGGAGAGATCCTCTTTCAGTTGAAAGCAAGTTCTGCTGCGAGGGGACATGGGATGAGGGTGAAGGGAGATAGATTCAGGCGTGATATGCGGAAATATTTCTTTACGGAAAGAGTAGTGGATCCATGGAATAGTCTCCTAGTGGAGGTGGTAGAGATGAGGACAGTAACTGAATTAAAAAAAGCATGGGACCAACACAGAGATCTCTAAAGGTAAAAAGTGGACTGTTGTAGTTATTGATATGGAAGGACAGACTAGATAGGCCATGTGGTCTTTTTCTGTCATCATATTTCTATGTTTCTATGTTTCATGCATATTTATTGTTGAAATCCTGAGAACTAAATGGGATGCAGCCCTAAAAGGCAAAATTTGGTGATTCTTAATATAGTGTGCCATTGCATTGAAATTGGATCCCACAATTCAGAAGGCCCACATTCATATACTTAGCAGCCTTAACCAGAAGAGGCCCCACCTTTGAACTAGGGAACTTATGGGATGAAGGAACATCCTCTCTGATGTGATATGCTCCATGTTACCTAGAGTAGAATCTGGCTGTTGATGCTAACAATTACAGATTGGGAAGTGCACACCTACAGTGCAGGGCCGGCCTGTCCATTGTGCAAGAATGTTGTTTGCACAGGGCCCCATGCCAACTCATTTTGCACATGGTGTTTGGTTTGCAGGGCCGGCCGGCTTCAGAAGCCCCAGCTCACCTCTGCACAGCACTGGAGTGAAGAGCGGAATACAGCAGCTGTGTTCTCCTGAAGTGGGCTGAGTGATGGGAAAAAGTTAATGTCCTTTCACCTCTAGCATGCCAGCATGCTTCAGGAGAACACAGCTGCTGAATTGAAGGAACATGCTGCTGTTCACTCCAGCACTCTGCAGAGGTGAGCTGGGGCTTTGGGCCTCCCCGGCTTCATCTCAACCTGATCAGATAGACATGGGGCTCTTGGGGGGGGGGGGGGGGAGGTAGGAATGGAAATGGGCTGATGGGGGGATGCGAGGATATTACTGGAAATGGCTGATGGGGACTAGGATAGGACTAGAAATGGCTGATGGTAAGGCTTAGACTGGAAATGGGCTGATGGGGGGCTAGGACTGGAAATGGGCTGATGGGGGGCTAGGATGGGACTGGAAATGGCTGATGGAGGGACTAGGGCTGGAAATGGGCTGATTCAGGTGTCTTGGACTGGAAAAGGGCTAATGGGGGGCTAGGATAGGACTGGAAATGGCTGATGGGGGGCTAGGACTGGAAATGGGCTGATTGAGGGGGCTTGGACTTGAGATGGGGCTAGGATAGGACTGGAATGGCTGATGGGGGGCTAAGACTGAAAAGGGTTGAATGGGGGGCTAGTACTGGAAATGGGCTGATGAGGGGGCTTGGACTGGAAAAGGGCTAATGGGGGGCTAGGATAGGACTGGAAATGGCTGATGGGGAGCTAGGACTGGAAATTGGCTGATATGGGGGGCTTGGACTGGAAATGGGCTGAGGGGAGGGCAGACTGGAAATGGACTGATGGGGGGGCTAGAACTGGAAATGTGCTGATGGGGGGTTAGGACTAGAAATGGACTGATGGAGTGTAGGATAGGACTGGAAATGGCTGATGGAGGAGCTTGGACTGGAAATAGCTGATGGGGGGGACAGACTGGAAATAGGCTGATGGGGGCAGACTGGAGAGAGGTTGATGGGGGTTAGGACTAGAAATGGACTGATGGGGGTTAGGATAGGACTGGAAATGGCTGATAGGCGCTAGGACTGGAAATCGGCTGATTGAGGGGGCTTAGACTTGAGATGGCTGATGGGGAGCAGACTTGAAATGGGCGGATGGGGGCTAGGATAGGACTTGAATGGCTGATGGGGGCTAAGACTGAAAAGGGTTGAATGGGGGGCTAGGACTGGAAATGGGCTGATGGGGGCTTGGACTGGAATGGCTGATGGGGGCTAGGACTGATGGGGAGCAGACTGTAAATGGGCTGATGGGGGCTAGGATAGGACTTGAATGGCTGATGGGGGGCTAAGACTGAAAAGGGTTGAATAGGGGGCTAGGACTGGAAATGGGCTGATGGGGGGGCTTGGACTGGAAATGGTCTGATGGGAAGCTAGGATAGGTCTGGAAATTGCTGATGGAGTCTGGGACTGGAAATGGGCTGATTGGAGAGGACTTGAATTGGAAATGGGCTCATGGGGGTTAGGACTTGAATTGGGCTCATGGGGGGGCTAAGATAGGCCTGGAAATGGTTGATGGGGGGCTAGGACTGGAAATGAGCTGATTGGGGAGCTTGGAATGGAAATGGGATGATGGGGGGCCAGGACTAGAAATGGCTAATGGGGCACCTAGGACTAGAAAGGATTGATTGGGGCTAGAACTGGAAATGGGCTGGTGGGGCCTAGAACGTAAAATGGACTGATGGAGTGGCTAGGACTGGAAATGGGCTGATGGGGGACGAGGGGCTTGGACTGGAAATGGGTTGATGGGAGGGCTAGGATAGGACTGTAAATAGCTGATGGGGGGCCTAGAACTGTAAATGGGCTGATGTGTGAGGCCTAGGACTGGAAATAGTGATGGGGGGTCTAGTACTGGAAATGTGCTGATGTGTGGGGCCTAGGATCGGAAATAGTTGATGGAGGGGGGGTCTAGTACTGGAAATGGGCTGATGGGGGGGCTTGGACTGGAAATTGGCTGATGGGCTAGGATAGGACTGGAAATGGCTAATGGGGGGCTAAGACTGGAAATGGTTGATGGGGGGGGGTCTAGGACTGGAAATGGGCTGATTGGGGGGGATTAGACTGGAAATGGGCTCATGTGTGGGGCCTAGGACTGGAAATGGTTGATGGGGGGGTCTAGTACTGGAAATGGGCTGATGGAGGGGGGCTTGGACTGGAAATTGGCTGATGGGCTAGGACTGGAAATGGGCTGATGGGGGCTAGGAAAGGACTGGAAATGGCTGATCGGGGGCTAGGATTGGAAATGGGCTGATGGGGAGGCTAGGACTGGAAATGGGCTGATGTGTGGAGATGGGAGAATGGGACTAGAAGGGAGAGGATGCTGGGTGGGGCTTGAACTAGAAGGCAGCTGATATTGGAGGAGGACTAGAAGGGGAAGGGGATGGGGCTGGGGGAGTGAGAATGGAGAGGGGAAAAGATATTTTGTGTGGGAAGGAAGAAAAATCTACGATTGACCAGGTTTTGGGAGAGTAACTGAGGATTGAGGATGGAAGTGTAAAATTTCAGTCGATGAAAAAGGAATAAAGAAACAAATGGAGGAAAGACCAAAAGGGGAAAGATCAGTATGTTAAAGCTGATGTAGGGAAAGAATGGAAAAAAACCTAATAGAGAGAAGATAGGACAAAAGGACAGCAGACAATGGAGAGTTAGCCGAATACACGAAGAAACTAGAAGAAATTGACTGGAGCAATTGCAACTGAAAAATAAAATGCCCAAACAACAAAAGGTAGAAAATATTTTTTTTTTATTTTGAATTTATTAACTGGAATATGTCAGCTCTGAGAAATGTATATTGCTAACATCTTTGCGGTTTGTTTAGTACAAGAGTAAATTAATTTATAGTTTTATTTCTCTAGCGGTGTTGTACATTCCAAGTTTGGCTTTTGGAGTTCCCAGTTTAATTATTGTCTTCCTATTTCTAAATTGTGATCCCTTGTTCTTTGTTTGCTGACAGTCTTTGTTCTGCACCTGAAGCGGAACTGAGGTATTCTGTTCATGTAGTTTCTATTTGACAGTGCTCCTTGTTCTCTTTCCCCAGAAGGAGATGTATTGGTATTCTCTGAGATGTATTTTTTAATATATGCAGTGTTGCCTTTTGATAGGTAGGGTTTGGTGCTTTGTGATTCCTGATAGTGCTGTTATGATACGGCGGGTTTGCTATGGGTTCAAAAAAGGCAGTATTTATAGTACTTCCTAATATGCCTGGCAGTTGGCACTGGAGTATAGTAATGTAGAAATCTGGTAGTCTTTCTTTCTCCAGGAACAAGCAGGAAGTCATTCCTCACATATGGGTGATGTCGGCGCCGACGGAGCCCGCACGGAGCATTTTGCCAGCTTTCAAAGAAAACCTTTGGGACATGCTACCACACATGCATGGTCCCCTTCCTGCCCAAGGGTGCCATCTTGCTCAGTTTCCTTTTTTCCGTGGAGCCCAACGGATGTCTGTCACGTTTCCTGGGAAAAAATCCTTGCTAATATCCTTAAAAGTTAGCTTTTCCCGGTTTGCGTACCGGTTCCTCTTCCCGCCTCGAGTTAGGTCGGACTTAGCGCTGTTCTTGGCTCTTTTCCCTTTTTTCAGTCGAGCCTTGCCTCAACCGGCATTCACACTTTTTTTTCACCCAGGGATTGTCAACCCCGGCCATATGTTTCCCACCATGTCTCCCGGTGGATTCAAAAAATGTGACTGCTGCAGTCAAACCATGTCAATAACTGACACCCATGACTGCTGCCTACACTTCCTGGGACCAGACCATGACAGCATCTCCTGTGACCTGTGCTTGGCCATGACACCTAAGACCAATAAAAAAAGGTCGGAGTTGCAGGAAAAACTATTCCTAAGGTCCAACTCGGGACCAGCTTCCCTAAGCCCAGCAGTTCCCGTGAGGCCCGATCGTCTTTGGAGTCCCGCGGCGGCAGGTCCTCCAAGAAGACCTTGGACCCTGAGAGATAGAAGAAAAAATCCTTGAAGTCCGTTGAGGTTCCACCGGAGAAACCCATTAAAACCCCTCGGAGGAACTCGGGCGGCTCCGAGAAGCGCCTTACCAAGGTCCCCAAAAAGTATTCCTCGGCTGGCGGAGACCATGTGAGGTTTCTCGAGACCATAGTCTTCATCGAGGATGCACTCGTGAGACTTCCGGCGCTGGTCCCAATATCCTCTGTACCACGCCGAAAGCTGTGGAGCCGTTTTGCTTGGAAACCAGAATGGTGGCCCTGGAGCATAACATCACTGCTATCCTGGCCCTGCAGCAAGCAATTATGGCTGGTTTGTCTGCATCAACTGCCCCGACGACCATGCGCCCAACAGCGTGGGAGTCGCGGTCGTTGAGCCGAGCTCCGAGCTCCACGGCCTCAGATAAGCCCTCGGCGCCGGTCGAGGTCCCGATCCCTCAGGAATCTGAACCTCCCCGGCCAGTTTCTGTGACTACTACTACTACTACTACTATTTAGCACTTGTATAGCGCCACGCACGCGGCGCTGTATAGCTACCTACAAGAGGCAGCCAAAATACAGAGACGGTCCCTGCTCATCAGAGTCATGCTCATCGGAGCTTACAATCTAGTCAGAACAATAAAGAGCAATGGTCAGTTTAGTGCAAGGCACGGTATGGTCTATACAATTGGTCATGAGAAATGACGGAGTTTAAGATAAGAAGGGGATGGAAGTCAGGATCTGAATGCAATGGTGAAGAGGGCCAGGGAGGATGCCTGGTGTATAGATATAGGTAGGTTGTTCCATGTGTAAGGTGCAGCAAGGAGAAAGGAGCGAAGTCAGGAGACTGCAGGTCCTCTGGAAGCCCCATACCCCTTGGCACTGGCCTCGAAGCTAGGAGTCACAGGGCCTCGGATTCGTCATCACCCCTCGACTCTGTGGGAGACCTACGATGAGGCATCCCCGGAAACCAGACGGCACCAAACATTCTCTCAGACCCGTCTCCCCCAGCATCCTGATACCATTCTCCTCCGGAGGGCGTGACCTTCCACGACTTTGTCAGGGATATGGCCAGAGCCCTCTCGGTGCAAACTGAGGCGGAGGACCACCCGAGGCAGAGATTCTCCAGTACAAGTTTCCACCCATGGAAACTCTCACGGTGCAGGTGCAGCCGATCCTCGAGCAGCTCCTATTGAAAATGTTTGAGACCCCAGTGTCAGCACTGGTGGTCAGACAGCACCTCGACACCATGTACCGCATCAGGAAAGGGCCGGGGTGCCACAAACCCCAATTCTCACATAACTCCATGGTTGATGAGCAAACCATGCAAAATCTTAAGAGCCATTCTTATGTTCCCCCTGGTAGGGATGCTAGAGCCCTTTATGCTTTTGGGCGCAAGTGCTACTAGGGCTCGATGCTAGGGTGTCAGATCCAGGCCTATGAGTTATACATAAGCATGTATCTGAAGGCCTTAACCCAGGAAAACAAAGATAAAGGAGTTGTCCTTGTTTTCAGCAGGACTTATCGGGGAACCCCTCCAACCATTCCAAGCCCTGAACTCTGGGATCAAGGGCTGCTGTAAGTTACTTTCCTGGATGGCCTATGATGGCTTTGAGTCAGCAGCTCGGGTAGCAGCGGCCAGCATCGGCGCCTGGCGCCAAGCTTGGCTGCAGTCTTCAGACCTTGAGCAGTGGTTACAAGACAAACTGTTTGAAGTCCCCTGTACTAGGGAGAACCTGTTCGGCAAGCCTATGGCTGACAAGGCAGTCGAGATAGAGGCTGACATGGTTACTCGACAGAGGCTCTCCAGAAAGACCCCATCCTTCCCCTGTAAGAAACCAATGTGGAAAAGACCCTTGTTTTCTGCAAAAAAGGGGCCCTTTCATCAGAGTCACCACTGCAAGCCCTTCTCGGGCCAGCAGCAGGGTTCTTATCCTAAAAGACATAACCATGGGGCACAGAAGCCAAAGGCACAGAAGCCCCAGGTCCCAGCTCCCACTCAGCCTAGGGGGAGCTTTTGACTCCCAGGAGACCTTCACCAGCCCACAGAGTGCCACCTGGCATTCTTCATCCACGGGTGGGCCAGTGTCACCTCAGACCAATGGATACTGCAGGTAGTAAGGGAGGGATACCTCCTCCATCTACAGCAGGTACCACCCAGGTTCTTTCCAGGAGAGCCAGACCCTTATGCTCTCAGAGCTCGCAGTTCTACTCAGGGACAATACAATAGAGCCTGTACCCAAACATATGTGGGGAAAAGGCTTCCACACCAGATACTTCCTTGTCCCAAAGAGAACTGGGGGCCTCAGGCCCATCCTAGACCTGAGAAACTTAAATATGTTTCTGGTGAGGGAGAAGTTCAGATGCTCTCCCTTGGAACACTGCTGTCTTACCTCCACCAGGGAGATTAGCTGTGCTCCTTGGATCTAAAGGTTACTTATACTCACATCCTGATCCACCCCTCCCACAGGCAGCATCTACTGTCCATGGTGGGAGGAGAACACTACCAGTACAAGGTGCTACCCTTCGGCCTGGTCTTTTGTCAATGGTCTTTACCAAATGCCTGGTGGTGCTAGCTGCCTACCTGCACCTACAATGGGCTTTCATCTTCCCCTACCTGGACGACTGGCTCATCAGGGGCAGTATGGCCTCAGAGGTCACAGAACATGCAACCCTTCTGTTGCAGTACCTGAGGTTTGTCATCAACTACCACAAATCCCATCTCTCTCCAGCCCAAAGTCTGGAGTTCATAGGTTCCCAATTGGACACGTTACAGGTCAAGGTCGTCCTCCCAAGAGAAAGGGCAGAATGCCTCAGGCAACTGGCAGGAGAGGTACAACGCCACCGATCAGTGCTGGCTCATCTCCTCCTCTGCCTACTGGGCCATATGGCCTCGACAGGCCAAATCATGCCTTCATTCCACTTACACATGCGGACAACCCAGTGGTACCTATGCTCGCAGTGGACTCCGGCCACAGACAAGCTACAGGACAGGGTCAGGGTTACCCGCTAACTGGCAGAGTCCCTCAACTGGTGGCAAAACCTGCACCATCTCCAGGCAGGAATACCCTTCCAGACACCCACACCGCAGAGGATCCTGACCACAGATGCCTCCCTCCTAGGTTGGGGAGCACATTGTGGAGACCGCCGCACACAGGGCAGCTGGTCTCAGGAGGAATCACTCCTACAGATCAATCTTCTGGAGCTCAGGGCAATTTTCTTGGCCCTACGAGCATTCCTTCACTGCCTGCGACACTGGCCTGTACTGATCCAGATGGACAGCCAAGTCACCATGTTTTATATCAACAAGCAGGGGGGCACATTTTCGTACTCCCTCTGCCAGGCCCTCCTGTCCTTTGCAGAATGCAACAACATGCTTCTGCGAGTGGTGTACCTCCCAGGCCAGGACCTATGATGTAAGATCTTGGAAATCCCCTATGCTGATGAATTTTACCGCATTGTGGGAGTGAAGAGTAATCCTGAGGTCTTTTTCTCCCTTAAAGGTATTTTTTTGGAGCAGTTATAGGAGTGTGTTGTGAGTTTTATGCATACCATGACAGGTGTGAACCTCACTTCCAAGCCAGTTCATAGGGAATATGAGCTTAGTCTCTCAAATTTACTGCTAAGGCTCGGCATAATACTTGCATCATGCCAAAGAGAGCCTCCTGCTCAAGGGCAACTCTATAATGAGGCCGAGTGAGGCAGTAACGTTTTGGGGGCAGCAAAAATTTCCCCCAAAAAGACCACCTCACTCGGCTTTCAAAATAAAACAAAACAAAACAGGATATCCTGTTTCCCATCAGCGCCGGAGGGCTCAGCTTTAACAGAGCCGTAGGGAAGGGAAACACTCTCCCTTCACATGGCTCTGCAAAACTGAGCCGGCGCGGAGGGTAAATGCTGGGCTCTTCTGGGGGAGCCGCAGCTGTGGGGCAGTTCATTCTGCTGCTACTGCAGCAGCAGCAGCTTCTGCAGACAGAGTTTCAAATTTCCCTGGGCTTGGGGGGGGGGGAGGCGGGGTTAGGACAAAGTAGGCTGATGGAGGGTTAGGACTGGCAATGGGCTATGGTGGGGGGCTAGGACTGGAAATGGACTGATGGGGGGGTTAGGACTGGAAGTGGGCTGATGGGGGGGTTAGGAGTGGTAATGGGCTATGGTGGGGGGCTAGGACTGGAAATGGGCTGATAGGGGGTTAGGACTGTAACCGGGCTGATGGGGGGGTTAGGACTGGTAATGGGCTATTGGGGGGGTTAGAACTGGAAATGGGCTGATGGGGGGTTAGAACTGGAAATGGCTGATCGGGAGGGAGGCTAGGACTGGTAATGGGCTATCGGGTGGCTAGGACTGGAAATGGGCTGATGGGGAGGACTAGGACTGGAAATAGGCTGATCGGGAGGGGGGCCTAGGACTGGTAATGGGCTATCGGGGAGGACTAGGACTGGAAATGGGCTGATTGGGGGGCTAGGACTGGAAATGGACTTATGGGGGGGGTTAGGACTGGTAATGGGCAGATGGGGGCTATGACTGGAAATGAGTTAGGACTGGTAATGGGCTGTTTGGGGGGCTAGGACTGGAGTGGGCTGATTTAGGGGGATAGGACTGGAAATGGGCTAATGGGGTAGGGGAGGAGAGTGCTGCTGGCTGTGGAAGAATACTAGGGGCTAGGGCTACAAATGGGCTGATGCAGGAGGATGGTAGAATAGGACTGGAAGGGAGTGGCTACTGAGAGGGTCTGCCAGGGGAAGGAGTGGGCTGGAAAGGAGCTGACACCTGCGATGTACTGAAGGGGGACTGGATGGGAGCTGACACTTGGGGATGGGAGTGGTAGGTGGCTGGGTAATGGGGAGGAGGCTGGAAGGGAGCTGACATGCGAATGGCACTGGAAGGGAGATGGACAGAGGGTAGGGCGACTGGAAGCACTGTTCCCTCTAAGCTGTGCGTGTGTGTGCGCGCACACACCTCGCCGAGCGAGTGCACATACTTTACAACAAAGCGCACAAAAATTACGGTTCTGATTCTGATAGAAAACAACACAGACGTCTTAAAATTTAAAAGTTGTGATTGTAATTACTAGAAATTTTCCGCTTCATTTAGTAATCATCTATTTTCATTTAATTTGATTAAAATCAATGTGGTGTACATACTGTATTCTGATGTGTAGTCAAATTTTAAAGTATATAACTCCGAGTGTCGTTATGTGGCGCACAAAAATTTAACCTTCCTTCAAAAGCTGCACAGCTGATATTTTATGCGCACACAGCCTATAGAAAATTAGAGGGAACATTGACTGGAAGGGAGCTGATTGGGGGGGTGGCACTGAGAGTGGACCTGAGCTGATACCTTACCCCTTACCCCTTACCCCCTATCCCCTCCCCACAATTTCTCTTCAACTTGACTCCTCTGTAGTTTTATTGGGGCCACACAAGATGTGTTTATCTGAATGAGGGAGTATCTGTAAATTAGTGAATAGGTTGGGGGGTTAAGAGCAACAGGAAGATCTGAATAAATAAGTGGATGGGGAGGTTATGGTTAATGGTCGAAGCGGATTCAGTGGATAGGGGTTATAAATGAGTGGCAAGGCTGAGTGAATGACTGGGGGTATGAGGATGTTAGGAGAAGGATGACAATGTGCTTCTCATGTGTATCTGGAAGTATGAGGGGGAATATTTATTTCTCTGTGGACAAGCAAGAAAAAAATCATCACAAATGGGTGACATCATCTGATGGAGCCTTGCGTGGGAACATTCCAAGCTCCTTCTAGAAACGTTTTGAAGCTTTACCACACCTGTGTGAGCCTTCTCACCTGCCACCTTGGTGCCATTTGCTGTCATGTTTCTATGTTTCTTTGTCCTTTGGGAAATGTCGATGGATGATCAATGTCCAGGCAGTCTACAGGTGCTTGGCTCTTAATGGGCTCGAAAGTTCCTTCTTTCCACAGAACCCCACTGATGTGTCTCTGTACTTCAGTGTGTGAGTGTGATCTTTCTGTGGGTTTTCGCTAATTTTCTGCTTTTTTTCTGAAAGCCTGGTGTAACCGTTCTCTTCCCATATCTTCCATAGATAGGTTGTTCGACTGTAAAGTTTCCTTTCTTATTTGTGATGCCTCAGCCCCCTTAAGTACTTGGCATTCTAGTCGTGTTAATCTTTTTTTAAAAATTGAGCCATTTGATTTTCTGAGGCTATTTTCCTGGTATGACATGCTCCAGAAACTTGCAGTGGGTTTAAAAAGTGTTCCAACTGCTTGAGGACCATATCCATTACAGACACACATAAATTATTTATTTATTTACAGTTCTTTTATACCGCACTATTTATCATCAGTGCGGTTTACAGTGAATGAAAATACTCACATAAAGCAACAAGCTGTCATGAGTTTACATATAACAGGGCAAATAACCAGGATTCAACATTGGGAAAACTTTGTACATAAATGTAAACAACTATATACAGTAATGGGTTATTATTTACATAATGTGCAACATGAGACAGAACATTTCTGCGTATCTTGTGGGATTGGGTTGTGTTGGGGAGTCAGTGAGGGATCGTGGTGTTGGGAAAAGTGTAGAAGGAACAGGTGATGCTTTAGAGCTTTTCTAAATTGCTTGAGGTCAGTGATTGATCTGACGGCAAGTGGAAGGTTGTTCCAGCGTCTGGGGGCGTAGTATGCGAATGCTCTTTCTGTAGTTGTACGTGTGCATCTTATGAATTCTGTTGGTATGGTTAGAGTATTACTTGCTGCTGATCTCCTTGATCTAGTATTGGGGGTGTGATTGATAAGTGTTGAGATTGAGGGAGGGGCTATTTTATTAATAGCTTTGAAGGTAGTGATAAGGACTTTATATGCAGTCCTGCAGCTTATAGGGAGCCAGTGTAGCTCCCTTAGGATGGGGGTTGTGTGGTCTCTCCTTGATGCTCCATACAGGACACGAGCGGCGGCATTCATGGCTAGTTGTAGTGTATTTAGGGTGTTATTTTGGAGGCCACGGAGTATTATGTTTGCATAGTCAAAATGGGGCAAGACTATAGCTTGGAATATAGTTCGGAAGTTGTTAGGGTCGAGCATGTTTTTCAGGTGTCGGAGAGTCCTAATCTTGAAGTAAATGGTTTTTACAGTGCGGTTTATATGTTCTTTGAAGTCCAGTCGATGATCCAGTGTTACACCTAGGTATTTAATGGTGGACTTGATTAGAAGCTCTGCGTCCAGTACTTTTAGGGTAGCCGGGGGTGCAAATTCTTTGTTTTTCGTGACGATTAGAGCTTTGGTCTTTTTGAAGTTTATTCGCATATTTTGAGTGAGGAGCCAGTCAGCTATTGCGTTGAAGCATTCCACTAGTACTGTATAATCTGGGAGTGTGACATTAAATGGTGTAAATATCAACACGTCATCTGCATAGATTAGACAAGCTATACCATACAAGCGAGTGATTTCACAGATCGGTTGCATATATATATTAAAGAGCAGCGCCGAGAGGGAGGAGCCTTGAGGTAAACCTTGCTTTAGTTGGAAAGGTTCTGATGTACTTGCTCCAGTCCAAACTTGTTGCCATCGTTCTTCCAGGTAAGATTTGCACCAGTCCCATGCTAGCCCATGGATTTCCTTGTCATGGAGTCGAGATAGGAGTTTGTCATGGTCCACTGAATCGAAAGCTGCAGAAATGTCAAGGAATATTAGTGCGAAGCCAGTCTTGATGTTGTCAATCCCACTAATGAGCACATTAGTTAGGGAAGTCAGAAGTGTTTCAACTCCGTGAGCTTCCCTGAAACCGTGTTGGCAGGGGTCTAGTGGTGATGCGGTATCTATATGTAGTTGGATCTGCCTCTGGGTCACCTTCTCTATAATTTTGGATAGAAATGGGATACTGGAGATAGGTCGGTAGGATTCCTCCTTTGTTGGGTCTGGTTGGTTGTTCTTTAGCAGTGGTCTGATGGACGTCTGCTTAAGAGCTGATGGGAATATTCCAGTTGAGAAGGACTGATCTATGATTTCAGATATGGTTGGGCTGAGTTCTGAATGCATAGCTCCTATCCAGTGTGCTGGGCAAGGGTCGTTTGGTACAGTGGTGGTGTTTATGTTGGCGATAATGTCTTCAATGCTTTTTGCGAAAGGAGATGAAAGCTTGAAGAGCGAGTTCTGGTTCCCAAGAGGCTGAGTAAGTTTTAAGGAGGAGACTGTTGAAGTTTTGATGGCTTTGGATTGGATATAGTTGGCGTAGGTTTGGGGATGTATATGTTCTTGTTGTGGTGGCGATGGTTCCATGGTTAGAGCTTTTACTAGGTTGAAGAGTTCTCGTGGCTTGTTTAAAGAATGGTTGAGGAGCTCGGAATGGAAGGCTTTTCTCTTGTCCCAGATTGCTTCACAATGAGTTTTCAGGTGGGTTAAGTATGAGGCTTGGTCTATGGTGTTATGAGATTTACGCCATTTTCTCTCTAGTTTCCTCAAGAGAAGAAGGGACTTCCTTAGTTCTGGAGAGAACCATGGTGCTGGTGGCCTTTTGTCCGCACGGTTATCTGATGTTGAATGTTTGTAGGCAGGCGGTGGTTTGGAGTACTGGTCAAGGGTGTCGTTCCAATTTGCAACCATGTCATTGATGTTGGCTGATGGCAGGGCGAGTTTTGGGAGTATGTGTTTCATAAATTCTTTCTTGTCCAATGGTTTGAATCTTGCTGACTTAGTAGTTGACCATATCTTTGTATGGCTGGTTGTATCTTGTTGTGATGGAATATTGAATGATATCAGGCTGTGATCTGACCAGGGGACTGGTGTGATAGAGAGATCTGATTTACATTTCGTGGATACTTCAGTGGGTGGGGCAAAGATAAGATCGAGAACATTCCCACGTTGGTGGGTAGGGTTGTTTACAATCTGTCTGTAGTTGAGGTTGGACATTGCGTCGAGGAAGGTGTTAGATAAGGCGGGTTGGACGGATGCGAGATTGAAATCGCCCAGTAGCCAGTTTGGTTTTTCTGGGTTTTCGGGATTGCAAGCTAAGTCGATTATGGTGGATAGTTCTTCAGATGATGAGCATGGAGCCCTGTAAATAAGGTTGATAGTGCTGTATTTATTTGAGATGGTGATTGTGTCTAGCTGTTGTGTGCTACTAGATAGGATAGTTCGGTATTGGAGCTCAGTTTTTGCTATTATGCAGACCCCCCTCCTCTTTTGTTCGTCCTGTTGCATGTGTAGATAGAGTATTTGGGGGGTGTGAGCTGATTTAGTATGACAGTGTCAGTGTCAGAGAGCCAGGTTTCTGTGACCATTAACATATCTAGGTTGAGATTGGTTATGAGGTCTGTGATGGCTGGCCATTTATTGCGGGCAGAGCGAGCGTTAATGAGGGCACATCTGAGTTCTTGTTGAACATCGGGTTTGTTGCATTTTGTGTTGGCTGTTTGCTCTAGGGCTATATGGAGCAGGTGAGATTGTCTCTTGTAGCAAGGGTTTTGAGGATGTTGGTAATGGCTTTGGTGGTTTTTTTTGCTCGTGCTGTGAAGTAGTGGGATATGGTTATGATCGTGAATGAGGGCATTGGATTCATAAATGGAATTGGCAAGTAGGTAAATGCATGTAATGGCCAGTATGGAGAAGGTCATGGTTCTTGTTATTTGGAAGTTAAGGTTTATTATCTTACTTGGATTCGTGAGCTGAATGAAAGCTTGGGATTAAGCAGCCCCCGAGGTGGATAAAGGCAACCTATAGAGGTTGCAGTGAGTCAGTGTGCTGTGGGAAGAAGGTTTTAATATCTTCAGGTGAGTGTTTCTGTTACACGATTTTAGCAGGGCAGTATTCGTTTGTAATCATGTTTGAAAAGGCTGTTGTACAGTGAGCAAAAATAAATGGGATTACTTTGTATCAGTCGACATTGTCCCACAACAAAAAGGCAGAGGGACTGTTAGGATAAAATATTTCAATGAAGCATATATATTGGGCAGGAATACTTTGTTAAAGTTGAGGCATAAACTGAGCAGAGGCTAAACATTCAGCGTATAGTCAGGCACTACCTTATGTTCAGTTATGGTGCTGTTAAGCTAGGATACCTGTAACAGACTTATAAAGAACTTTCTAATTAATTATTTCTGGGCGGCAATTAGTGCAGTTGGAGTTGACCCTCTTATATGAATTAATTCAGATAGTTAAATACTGTGCAGAGTCCATTCCGTAGTTTGTGTCTGCTGGAGTTCTGGGTTGGGAGTCCCTGCGTTTCTGTCTTGTAGCTGAAGTGCGGTGGGTGTAGTAAGTTGAAGTTATTCACGAGCGGTTTTCTGGCGGTCCCCATCTAAGGGCCACGCCAAAGAGCCCTCTAGCGAGGCCCTCAGGCGCGGGCCCGCCTGCTTGCATCCTTCTTTATAGCAGCCTGATGTGCCCCGATTGGGCAGCCGATAAGGGGGAGGCGATCTGGCAATGTCCCTGCTCAATCCCTCCTGGGAGAGCACGCGGCAGCAGAAAGGACCGGAGCAGTGCGGCGTCCTTCTTTAGAGCAGCCTGATGTGCCCCGATTGGGCAGCCGATAAGGGGGAGGTGATCCGGCGATAACCCTGCTCAATCCCTCCTGGGAGAGCACGCGGCAGCAGAAATGACAGGAGCAGTGCGGTGTCCTTCTTTAGAGCAGCCTGATGTGCCCCGATTGGGCAGCCGATAAGGGGGAGGCGATCCGGCGATGTCCCTGCTCAATCCCTCCTGGGAGAGCATGCGGCAGCAGAAAGGGGTGGTGCCTCCAGTATTTGGGACCTGATTATAAGCCTTCTTCTTGTAATATATGCTTACAGATGACAAAAAGAGGGCTCAAGTGTCAAGAGAAATATAATAACATTGGCATTGGAATTGGTTTTGATGGCTTCCAAGACTGCACCAGATGCTGGTGCTACGTCAATATTGAGGAGCTTTCAAGCCCATTAAGAGCAAAGCACCCATGGATTGCCTGGATATTGCTCATCCATTAATGTTCCTGTGAGGAGATAGAAACATGACAGCAGAAAAAGACCATATGGCCTATTTAGTCTGCCCTTCCATATCAACTACTATAGTTCCGTTTTTTCCTTTAGAAATCTTCTGTGTTTGTCCAATGCTTTCTTGAATTCAGATACTGTCCTCGTCTCTACTACTTCCACTGGGAGACTTTCCATAAAGAAATATTTCCACATATTACTCCTGAGTCTATCCCCTTGCACCCTCATCCTATATCCCCTCATTGCAGAGCTTACTTTCAATCAAAAGAGGCTCTCCTCTTGTGCATTTATGCCACAGAGGTAAACGTCTCTATCATATCTCCTTTATCTCGCCTTTCCTTTAACATATACATATTAAGATCTTTAAGTCTGTCCCCATATGCTTTATAACAAAGACCACTAATCATTTTAGTAGCCACCCTCTGTACCGATTCCATTCTGTTTATATCCTTTTGAAGGTGTGGTCTTCAGAATTGCACACAATACTCCAAATGAGGTTGCACCAAAGACTTATACAGAGGCACTAGCACCTCCTTTTTTCTGCTGGCCATTTCTCTCCCTATGCACCCAAGCATCCTTCTGGTTTTAGCTGCCACCTTTTCTACCTGTTTAGCCACTTTAAGATCATCAGAAACAATCATGTCCATGTCCCGCTCTTCTTTCATGGACAGAAGTACTTTGCTCCCTACACTGTACTGCTCCCTTGAATTTTTGCATCCCAAATGCATGACCCTTCATTTTTTAGCATTAAATCACAGCTGCCAAATTCTGGACCATTCAAGCTTAGCTGGATCCCTCCTTATATTATCTACTCCTTTCTGGGTGTCGACTCTATTGCAGATTTTGGTATCATCTGCAAAGAGGAAAACCTTACCTGACAGCCCTTCCACAATATCCCTAGCAAAGATGTTAAAAATAATCGGATCTTTTTTTATTTTGTCGGGGAAGCAAGATGGCAGATAGCGGGTGTCTTGCGCTGTGACCTGCTTTGTAATAGGGAAAAAGGAAGACTAAAGGGGTTAGGAAGCCCTCCTCTACCCTGATGGCTTCTTCCCCAATACCTGGAGAGCAGACGCATGGTCAGCTTGATTTCTTTGTCCTCCGTTCTCAGCGGCAGCCAGGAGAAGCGGCAGAGCAGAGACCTATTGGCATTCCATCTGAGCTGGGTGGCTCGACAGCAGATTTGGGGCCTAACATCTCTCCTATGAAGGAGCCTTTGCAGGCATTGAGTCCTGAAGAATTGCTGGAGCTATTATCTCCCAGAGTAGGGGATTCTGCTTTAGTTGGAGGGTCGACTTCGGGATGGAGTTTAGGGGAGTTATGAACCCTTCCGGGTCAACGTTCTGGCATTCTTTCTCCTCGGAGGTGCGTGAATGAGGCGGTTAAGGATGCAACAGCCCTTAGGATTCCATAATGGAACAGCAGGCAATGGAAACCGGTATTGGAGTAAAGGGAACTCTGGCAACCTTTTCCTTTGTGTGACCAGAGGTTTTCACATTAGAAGAGGTCTGGTCAGCTATTGTGAAACTTGGGGAGATTTTGGTGCCCCAGGTTAGTGCTTTGGCTATACAGTCTCCATCTCATGTTACTTTGCTACAATGGCATACGTTGGAAATCTCTACTTTGCAGTCTACAGTGACTGAGTTACAATCAAAAGTTATTTTGGTGGAGGACTGTGGGTATATCATTTCATAAGGACTCAGTGGCTTTGAAAGCACTGATTGAAAAACCTGAGAATGCATCTTGTTATCAAAATTTTTGTTTTATAAATTTTCTTAAGTCTTCTACAGTATTATTAGTGCTAAAGAGATCTTTAAATCTTATTTATCTGATGTTCTTGGGGTGTCTGTGGTATCCCACCTACCAGTTAAGTTGTATTATATGCCTTCTGCCAGAAAGGTTCAACATGCTGGAGTAATCTGGGTATTCCACAGGCTGATTCTTTGGATATCTCAGCTCTTCTTGAGTCCTCTGTGTCCGATTCTCTGACATCTTCTACCCTGTTGGCGACATTCGCACTTACGTCTGACCATGATTGGTTACTTAGAATGTATTTTCGGAAAAGTAGTGTGATGTTTAAAGGTTTTGCTGTACGAGTTTTCCTGATATATCACGGGAAACTCAAAGGAGAAGGAAAGAGTTTCTCTTGCTCTGCCCTGGGGCTGAGCAGCAAGGAGCTCAATTTTTCTCAAATATCCATGCAAATGCATGATTAAATTTCATTCTACCTCTTATATTTTCTTTTAGGCATCCCAGCTCCTGGCCTTTCTAAGTGCTCATCGCTCCAAGGCTGAGAATCAATCCCCACTGTGATTATGGAATAGTGCTTGGCTGTTTGACATTTGCTTGTTTCTTCACATATTTTGTTTTGGGTATTCTCTTGGCTTCCTCCCTTTTTAGTGGACTGAAGTAGGGGGCAGTATGTGCAGTAATACTGCTTTCCTTTTTACCTTTTTTTTTTTTCCTATCCCATTGTTGTTTCAATGGTTTGTACATAAATCTGTCTCCCTTATTTCTGTACAAGTGTGTTTATGCTTGGATTTATTGTAAAATGATAAATATAAAATTTAAAAAACAAAAAGCATTGTATCAAGAACATATCCTTGCAGAACATCACTGGTAACATCCTTTTCCTAAGAGTGAGCTCTGTTTACCTGTACACTTTGTCGCCTTTCCCATCTAGGAAAGTCATATCCTCAGGTGGAGACTTGCGTCTTCCATGAGGAGGAGAAAGATCAGAGGGGAGCTCTGGGGGCTGTCTTCCAACAGGCTGACTCCTCATCTGTGGTTCAGTCTTCTGAATCAGACTCAGAGAGGAAGTCAAATTACTTCTGAGTCTCTGACAGATTGTCTCTTCTTCCCCATGGGGATCGGGAGCTCTTCTGGGAGTGTCAATGCACCGATGACTTCCTATGCACAGGGGCATATTGGTCCCTAATACACCGCAGAGTGGTACAGCTGGGCAGGAATCAGTGTAGGGGCCCTTTGATGCCCTAGTGACGATGCCTCTCCCACAGGAATGCTGTGCTTCTCAAAGATAGGCTGGATGCCCTGAGGTGCCATGCAACTTCATCGAAGCCCTTTCAGTGTTACATGGTGAAAATGTAACATGTCAGGGCCTCGATGAATGTTGCCATGGCACCTCATGGCATCCAGCCTATTTGACCTCCCTCCAGATTGCCCCTCAGGGGTTCAATCTCTAAATCCTCAGCATCAGAAACTGCTTTTCCAGGAAATTTCTGCCCTTCAAAATGAGTCTGCAATTGAGCCTGTTCCACTAGGGCAGGAAAGGTGGGGATTTTACTTGAGGTACTTTCTGTCACCATGAAGATGGGAGGATACCATCCCATCCTAGACCTAAGAGATCTGAGCAGATATTTGGTCAAAGAAAATTTCATGATGATTTCTCTAGGCACTCTGCTTCCTTATCTTCAAAAAGGAGATTGGCTATGCTCTCTTGTTCTAAAGCATGCGTATACCCACATCCAGATACATCACGGTCACAGGAAGTATCTCAGATATCTAATAGGGAAGTGGCATTTCCAGTATTTGTACTACTTTTTGGCCTCACATCAGCTGCTCGGGTATTCACAAAATGCCTCACCCTGATAGCAGCATTTCTGCACAGGCTGGGAGTGCACATTTTTCCCTACTTAGACGATTGGCTGCTCAAGAGTACCATTCCAGAAGAAACTCTGTATTCTTTGAGAACCACCATTTGGGTGTTGGAACTACAAGGGTTCGTAATCAATTAAAACATGCCCCATCTTTGGCCCTCCCAGCAATTGGAATTTATCAGCGCTCTGCTTGACACAACTCAGGTAAGAACTTTACTCCCACATGACAAACTACTCAGACTAGTAGCGATACTGTGGGAAACTCAGATGAGTCAGCAGATATCAACGTGTCCATATTGAGACTTCTAGGCTACATGGCTACAAAAGGGGACTGCTACTTCTGGATAGAGATCTGCAATTGTAAGTATTACTTCTGGAAATTTTTCTAAATCTTGGGGAAAAGGGAATTCTTTAGATTAAAGCTGATTAATCTGTGAACCCAGTGTATTTGTTAAATCAGTCAGGGCCTAGTAGCAGCAGAGAGTTTTCAGTTTAAATTTAAAACACAGAAGAGAGCTTTCTGGTTAGATTTAGAACCCAGCAGACAGCTTCCAGTTTAAATTTAATACTCAGTCAGGGCCTAGTTTAAATTTATAACACAGAGGAGAGCTTTCTGGTTAGATTTAGAATCCAAGACTCCCTCTATCCAAGCAAGTGCTGTGGGACTCCCCCTGGAGATTGGTCACAGATTACCTTAGCAGCAAAGGACAGGGTACTGTGTAGCAGCCAGCTTTTAATAATAAGTCTTTTTTTCCCTCTCTCCCTCCCCAACACCCACCCACCCCTGGGATAATCGTAGCTTTATAGGTACTTAAATCTCTTAAAGGAAAGGAGGTGCCATATTCACTCTCAGGTGCCGCTGTTTATGCTCATCAGCATACATTAAGGACCCGAGATTACTTAAATTTCAGGTGAACAAAGTACATTAAACGTATTAGGTATAGTTTTATTAGTATAAGTATCCCCAGCAGCCCTTAGTAAGTAAAGGACTTAAATATCTAAACACATTGTATATTGGTCTCCCCAAACAAACCACTCACCCCCTTCAACTGGTGCAGAATACAGCAGCTAGAATCATCACAAACACACCAAGAAATGAACACATCACTCCAGTACTACAGAACCTCCACTGGCTGCCTATACTAGCTCACGCAAGATTCAAAGCAACTCTAAACATTTTCAAAATCCTCAATAACATGTCAGCGAATGTCCTCCAGAACCTAGTAACCAGACACACCAGCGCAAGAGCACTGAGAAGTAGCATGGATAATAAGATAGACACCCCACCTGAATACCAAAGGACTACACACACAATATCCAGAAGGGCACCATCCCTCTACGCACCAGAATTATGGAACACCCTGCCTGACAGCATGAGATCCATGAGAGACATAAAGGACTTCAAAACTATGCTCAAAACCACACTATTTATACAATACTATGGACCCTCCCAGAACCTACAAACCAACATATGAGCACTATCTCAACCAAGCAACTCATGGCACCCTCACAGCCCCCAAACTTCCTTCCCAAGTACCCACCCCAATCACCTTCCACACACCCCCCCACCTAACCCTAACGCATACTTAGCAACATGTAAACCACTTTGATTGAAGGAAAAGGTGGTATATAAAACTGGTTAAATAAATAAATAAAATAAACAACCTTAAAACAAAGATGAAGACAGCAGTCCAGCAGCGAGATGGGCGCTTTCCAGTCTTTTGCATTGAGTGTCACATGTATGATTTTCTCTCAGTTGGTAAGGGGTCTTACGTGTGCACAAGGTGCAAGGAGCTCTTTGCTCTCAGGGAACGAGTCCGATCTCTGGAGGCAAGAGTAGCAGACTTGGAAGACATAAGGAAGACAGAGAGGTACATAGACGAGACCTACAGGGATATAGTCCTGAAGTCCCACCTCCAGTTTGGCAGCATCCCTGTTGCCATGGAGGAGAGAGATCACGTGACAGGAGAGCATCACCCTGATGTGGCAGGAAGTGATCCTATAGGTAGGACCTATCCTCCAGGTGATGTAAAGCCCTCTCGCACCGAGGAAGTTTCTCCAGGGCCATGTGCCCATGAGGGAATGGTTAGGACAGCCGTTATAGTTGGTGATTCGATCATTAGGCATGTAGATAGCTGGGTGGCTGGTGGACGTGAGGATCGCCTGGTAACATGCCTGCCTAGTGCGAAGGCAGTGGACCTCATGTGAAACCTAGAGAAGGTCTTAGACAGTGCTGGGGAGGAGTCTGCTGTCTTGGTACATGTTGGTACCAATGACATAGGAAAATGTGATAGGGAGATTCTGGAGGCTAAATGTAGGCTTTTAGGTAGGAAGTTGAAATCCAGAACTTCCAGGGTAACCTTCTCCAAAATGCTTCCCGTTCTACGTACAGGATCCAAAAGACAGGCAGAGCTCCAGAGTCTCAATGCATGGATGAGACAATGATGCAAGGATGAGGGTTTTGGATTTGTTAAGAACTGGGGAACATTCTGGCGAAAGGAGGGGCTCTTCCAAAGGGATGGGCTTCACCTTAACCGGGATGGAACCAGGTTTCTGGCATTAAGCTTTAAAAAGGAGATATACAGCAGCTTTTAAACTAGATAATAGGGGAGAGCTGACAGTTGTCCAAGAACGCATGGTTCGGAACAATGTATCCTTGAAGGATACTACCAAAAAAATGAAGTTAGGGCACATCAGCAGAGAGGTTCCAATAAAGACAAAGGTAGCCCAAATGCCCTTGAGTACAGAGCAGACAGAGCTTAAAGATTGCAAATTACTCCTGCCTACCAATAACCAGATTAATATGAATAAAATACAGTCTCTAAAATGCTTGTATGCAAATGCTAGAAGTCTAAAAAATAAGCTGGGAGAGTTAAAATATATAGCACTAAATGAGAAGATAGATATGATTGGTATCTCAGAGACATGGTAGAAGGAGGACAACCAGTGGGACACTGTGATACCTGGGTACAAACTATATCGTAATGATAGAGCTGATCAAATTGGTGGAGGGGTTGCGCTCTATGTTAGAGAGGGCATTGAGTCACCAAGGATTAAAGTTCTACAGGGTAGAAAATTCACTGTAGAATCTCTATGGATTGAAATTCCATGTAAAAAGGGGAAGGCGCAGGCAATGGGGGTGTACTATCGACCGCCTGGCCAGAATGAACAAATGGATGATGAAATGCTCACAGAAATCAGGGAAGCTAACAAAAGTTATAGAACGGTAATAATAATGGTTGATTTCAATTACCCCGGTATTGACTGGGTCAGTGTCACGGCAGGAAATGCTAGGGAGATAAAGTTTCCAGATGAATTAAATGACTGCTTCTTGGAGCAGCTGGTTCATCAACCAACCAGAGGGGAAGCCATTTTGGACTTAGTCCTTAGTGGGACACCATATCTGGTGCCAGAGATAAGGGTGTTGGGGCCACTTGGCAATAGTGATCATAGCATGATTGTGTTTGATTTAATTAATGGAGGAGGGATGGTAAGGAAATCCACATTACTACCTTTTAACTTTCAAAAGGGAGACTATGATAAAATGAGGAAAATAGTTAAGAAAAAACTAAAAGGAGCAGTTGCAAAGGTTAAAGACTTACATCAAGCTTGGGTGTTGTTTAAAATACTGTCTTGGAAGCCCAGATCAGCTGTATTCCAGACTTTAAGAAAAGTGGAAGGAAGTCCAAAAAACTGCCAGCATGGTTTAAAGGTGAGGTCAGAGAGGCTGTTGGTGCCAGAAAAAGCATCTTTCAGGAAATGGAAAAAAGAGCCAAATGACAAAAACTTAAAACAGCACAAGCACTGGCAAGTTAAATTCAAGGCTTTGATAAGGCAGGCAGAGAGAGAATTTGAGAAGAAACTTGCTGTGGAAGCAAAAACGCATAATAAAGACTTTTTCAAGTACATTCATAGAAAAAAACCATGAGAGAGTCAGTTGGACCATTAGCTGATAGAGGGTAAAAGGGGCAGTAAGAGGGGACAAGGACATAGTGGAGAGACTGAATGAATTCTTTGCTTTGGTCTTTACTGAGGAAGATGTAGGGATGTTACTCATGACCGAAGTGGTATTTAAAGGTGATTCTGCAGAAGAATTGAAAGAAATATCACTACACCAGGAAGATATATTACAACTATTTGATAAACTGAAGAGTAGCAAATCACCTGGACCAGATGGTATACATCCAAGGGTGTTGAAAGGACTGAAATATGAGATTGCAGACCTACTATTAGTAATCTGTGAACTATCATTAAAATGATCTGTAATACCTGAAGATTGGAGGATCGCCAATGTAATGCCAGTTTTTAAAAAGGGTTCCAGGGGTGATCCGGGAAACTACAGACTGGTGAGCCTGAGGTCAGTACCAGTAAAAATGGTAGAAACCATCATAAAGAACAAAATTACTCAGCATGTAGCTAGTCAAGGCTTAATGGGAGACAGCCAACATGACTTTAGACAAGGAAGATCTTATCTTACTATTCTGTTATGTTTTTTTGAAGGTGTGAATAAACAGGTAGACAAAGGCGAATCGGTTGATATAGTGTATCTGGACTTTCAGAAAGCCTTTGACAAGGTCCCTCATCAGAGACTTTTGGCAAAATTAAAAAGTCATGGGATAGGAGGTGATGTACTATTGTGGATCAGGAACTGGTTAAAAGATAGAAAGCAGAGGGTAGGGCTAAATGGCCAATTTTCCCAATGGAAAAAGGTGAATAGTGGAGTACCCCAGGGATCTGTGCTGGGTCCGCTGCTTTTTGACATATTCATAAGTGACCTGGAAAAGGGAATAACGAGTGAGATTTGCAGATTTGCAGATGACACAAAACTATTTAAAGTTGTTAAAACCCAAGAGGATTGTGGAAAATTGCAAGAGGATCTTGATAAATTGGAAGACTGGGCATCCAAATGACAGATGAAATTTAATGTGGACAAGTGCAAAGTTATGCACCTAGGAAAGAACAACCCAAACTATGGTTACATGATGCAAGGTTCCACATTGGGAACCACCACCCAGGAAAAAGATTTAAGCGTCATCGTGGGTAACATGTTAAAACCCTCTGCCCATTGTGCAGCGGTGACCAAGAGAGCAAATAGAATGCTAGGTATCATAAGGAAAGGAATGGAAAATAAAACAAAGGATATTATAATGCCTCTGTATCGTTCTATGGTGCGACTGAACCTTGAATATTGTGTGCAGTTCTGGTCGCTGTAACTTAAAAAGGATATAGCGTTATTAGAAAAGGTACAGAGAAAAGCCACCAAAATGGTAAAGGGGATGGAAGGATATTCCTATGATGAGAGGCTAAAAAGGTTAGGGCTCTTCAACCTGGAAAAGAGACGGCTGAAGGGAGATATGATAGAGGTCTATAAATTAATGAATGGAGTGGAACGGGTAAATGTAGATCGATTGTTTACGTCATCAGAATATAAAAAGACTAGGGGACATGCAATGAAGTACAGGGTAACCTATAGGACTAATAAGAGAAAATATTTTTTCACCCAGCGTGTAATCAAACTCTGGAATTTGTTACCGGAGGATTAGTAAAAGCTGTTAGTGTAGCTGGTTTTAAAAAAGTTTGGAACTAACCAAGCAGGTACACAAGGACTGACGACAGTTATATAGGTGAAGAATCTTTTTTGTTGTGCCCCGACGAGTTTCGGCTAAAAAGCCTTCTGCAGGGGGTCTTTAAAATGAGCACACCTCAAAAAGATAATAACAAACAATTATAAACATGTACATACATAAATTAATTGGTTAAACATACCTTTAATTAAAACATTGATCATAATTGCCAAAAAACAATAATCATAAATATCAAAAAACAAATATAAAACATATAGAAGATGTAGATCCATTAGTTATAAATATATAATGTCATTAAAGAATCATAAGAATCATAAATAATGATACAGGATCAAGAATGTAACTATAAACATAAAAAATGTATAAAACGAATAAGAGCATATAAAAAAATAATAAACCACAAAATTAATGTGAGCCACAAAAGAGAGATGAGGAGGACACAGGTACAGGAAAAAAGTAAAAAGTACAGATGCCTCCTTGCAGGGCTGGGGTGCACATTGTCTGGAACGGTGCACTCAAGGCCTATGGTCTCCATGGGAGGCCACGCAACAGATCAACCTACTAGAACTTCGGGCTATCCGTTTAGCCCTCAAGACCTTTTCTCATACTTTGGCTCACCAGTCTGTTCTGGTACAGACGGACAATCAAGTGGCCATGTTCTATGTGAACAAGCAGGGAGGCACGGGGTCCAGGCTCCTGTGTCAGGAGGCACAGGCCCTTTGCTCTTTTGCGCTCAAACACAACATGTTTCTCAAGGCTGTGGATCTCCCTGGCCAGGAGAACGTCCTGGCAGACAGGTTAAGCAGGATTCTGCAGCCCCGCGAGTGGCAACTGCACCCATTGGTGGTTCAGAAAATTTTCCTGAAATGGGGACTTCCATCCATGGATCTCTCTGCCAGTCCCCTGAATCACCAGCTACCCAGGTTCTGTTCCAGACAACCACACCCCCTGAGGTTAGCGGCGGATGCCTTCCTCATTTCTTGGTCCCAGGGCCTCCTATATGCGTTTCCTCCCACACCTCTGGTGGCCTGAACATTGTTCAAGATTCTAAGGGACAAGGCCTCGGTACGTCTGGTAGCTCCCAGATGGCCGAGGCAGCCCTGGTTCCCACTTCTGCTTCAGTTGGCAGTGGAGACACCCCTATCTCTGGGGTTGCAACCCGATCTTCTCTCTCAGGATCAGGGTTCCCTTCTACAAATCTCAAAATCTCAATTTGATGGCCTGGAGGCTGCAAGGGTAGTGTTGGCTCCCTGGGGCTTGCCTCAGGAAGTGGAAGAGGTGGTCTTGGCCTCTAGAAAGCAATCAACCAGGAAAATGTATGCCTTGAAGTGGAGAAGGTTCTCCTTGTGGTGTCAGCAACACAAGGCAGATACTTTCGCCTGCACTGTGCCAGTAGTGCTTCAGTACCTGTTGCACTTGTCCAATCAGGGCCTTAAGTACAATTCTGTTTGGGTACACCTCTCTGCTCTGGCAGCTCACCACTCTCTGGTGGAAGGGCACTCTTTGTCGGTTCACCCCTTGGTGTCCAGATTTCTCAGAGGCTTGTTATTGCTCAAGCCTCCTCTCCGTCCACCGGCCCCTGAGTGGGAGTTGAATGTGGTCTTGCAGCAACTGACTCGCCCACCTTTTGAGCCGATGGTGACATGTTCTCTCCGCTTCCCTTCTTGGAAGACTCTCTTCATAGTGGCCCTCACCTCGGCCAGGCGAGTGAGTGAGCTTCAAGCCTTGGTCTGTGACAGGCCATACACTCGCTTCTGTAGGAACAGGGTAGTCCTTAGGACTCATCCTAAGTTCCTCCCAAAGGTTGTCTCCTCTATCCATTTCAACCAGGAGGTGGTTCGTCCAACGTTCTTCCCTAGGCCTCATGCCAGCCGGGCTGAAACAGTCATACATACCCTGGACTGTAGGAGGGCCTTATCCTTCTACCTTGAACGTACGCAGGGGCATAGGAGGGCTACTCAGCTCTTCGTCTCTTTTGACCCTAATAACTTGGGGTTTCCTGTCTCCAAGCGTACCTTGTCCATCTGGGTGGCTGACTGTATCGCCTGGGCTTACAGGGCAGCTGACCTTCCCTTGCAGGGTCGGGTCACGGCACACCGTGTCAGGGCAATGGCTGCCTCAGTGGCTCATCTCCGCTCTGTACCGCTGGCAGACATCTGCAGGGCTGCAACTTGGTCCTCAAGCCAGACTTTTGCGGCCCATTACTGCCTGGAGAGGGAGTCCTGTAGGGACAGTGCTTTCGGTCAGGCAGTGCTCCGGAATCTCTGAGGTTTAGGCAACTCCTACCCTCCAGCCCTCTGGTTGGGCTACCTGTGGAGGTATGTTTCAGTGAAATCCTTTCTCTGATGCTGCGGCTCGAGGGAGCTCATTTTTTCAGCTCTGGGTCCCCGGTAGCCTGAAGCTGGGGAGTCCCATAAGTGAGGACTTACTTCCTGCTTGGTCCTGGAGAAAGAGTAATTACTCACCTGTAACAGGTGTTCTCCAGGAGCAGCAGGAATCAATCCTCACAACCCTCCCTCCTCCCATGGGAGTTGCAGTTGTACATAGTTATTTTTTTTACATTTTTGTGTGCTGTCTTTTAGCTATGTCATCTGACTGGGCAAGATGGCACCTTTAGGCGGGAAGGGGACCGCGCATGCGTGCAGTATTCCCAAAGGCTTTCTTAGAAAGCTGGGGAAATGCTCCGCACGGGGGCACCATCGGCGTCAATGTCACCCATAAGTGAGGACTGATTCCTGCTGCTCCTGGAGAACACCTGTTACAGGTAAGTAACTACTCTTTCCTGGTGACTCCCTCAATGAAAATAATGAAAATAACTGTAAAGAATTGCAAGAGGACTGAGGATCTTCTCATGCTAGGGATCTGTATATCTAAATGGCTGATGAAATTTAACATGGTCAAAGACAAAGATATATATATAGTAAAAAAAATATTCCTAAGAATATGGGTGATTTTGTAATAGGGCAGCTATGTCAGAGTTTCAAACAATCACCTATTTTAAGCCTATTTTATTATGGCAACATAGGCAACATTATGACTTTATTTTTTTATTTATCAAATTTTTAGTATATAATCATTCCAAAAAGGAAAAGCAAAAAGAACATTATACAAATCCAGGGCCAAGCAAGATGATCAAAATAAAAAAGAAAGACAAATATTTAAGGAAATACTCTATAATTTGTACAATGTTCAGTAGCAGAAATTGTAGTTGTTGTGTTAGTCCACTTGGATATGTCCAAATAAAGATCAACAAACAAGTTGTAGGTGATACCTTCTTATGAACTAACTTACTATATTTTTGATAAGCTTTTGAGAGTTATACTTCTTCATCAGGTTTATGAAGACATAATACTTGCAAGCTTTCACAAGGAAATAAAAAACTTACTTATTCCAACAGTACTTTGGAAATGAAGCACAGCCCATACACAGTCCCTTATCACATTTCAGAATGAACATCTGTCACCTCAGTTGGCCACCAAGTTCCCTCCCTTTGGCCTCTATCCCCTTACACATATATGGGGACATTCTGACCCGCATTTAGCAGGGCTGGACGTCCAGACCCGCTAAAAGCCAGGTTGCCAATCTGGAAGACAAAGCTCCCCACAGGTATTGGCAAGTTGTTTGGGGAGCTCTGTTTGTGGGGGGGAGGGGATGGGCCGGAGGAGAAGCGAGGTGGGGAATGGGTGGCAACCTGACCCCGGAGGTACAGGGCCGATTCTGGGGTCGGCCCTGTACATCCGGGGTCTACCATTTGCACGGAGGATTTATTCCACCTCGGAGGTGGAATAAGTACCCATAGATGGAGGAGGAGGATGGATTCAGGGCCGGAAAGGAAGGTGAGGGGTACAGGGGTTCCCCACATCCCGACCCTGGCCACAGTGGCCGGGTCGGGCTCTGGGGAAAAGAACTTTGCTGTGGCTGCCAGGGATCGCAGCACCTGCATCGAGCCATGGTGCCATAGCAACGGGATGCCAGGGTACCATGGCTCTATGCAGGAGCCTGTCTGGGCTAGCCGGGTAGTAGGCTGGACGTCTGGGTGCCCAGAATTGAGGCACGCCTACACATCTAGCCAGTTGCACATCTGGCCCCCGCAGGAGCAGAATTGGGTGCAATGCAGGCCCATCCAGATTCTGGATGGCCCGGGGACGCCCAGATTGGAATCGGCCTCATTGTACATTCCCCGTTGAATTTACCTTCCATTAAAGAACTGAATTTACTATGGAATGTTAATGTTCCATGTATTGTACACTCCCTGTTGAATTTACATTCTGTTAAAACATTGAACTTATTATGTAATGTTAACATTCCATGTAAACCGCTCTGACTTTTAGACAAAATTATCTGTAAAAAAAAAATGTTAAATAAATAATGTTGCTGCACTGGGTTTAAATAGTACAATTTACTGTATGCCTTCATAGCCCTGATGGTATAACTCTTGAAAGCTTGTTAAAAATATATTAAGTTAGTCCATTAAAATAGTATCACTTACAACTTGTTTGTTGAACTTTATTTGTACAATGTTCCATGAGACCGAAATAAAAGGAAATTAAGGAGCCCAATATTTAGATAAACCAGAATAATAAGAAACAGAGAAATAAAGGATAAAAGTCGGTAGCAACAATCAAATACACAGATTTAGATTGGACAGTTGGCCTCACACAGTAGTGTCTGTCCTACATAGTAACATAGTATATGACAGGAAATAAAGACTAGCTTGATCCATCTAGTCTGCCCAGCAAGGTGGCAAGAGTAGGTGCATCCCTCGCCATACCCACCGCTCCCTGCAGGTCACCCCTATTAGATAAGAGATACTTACATTTATTTTTATTTTATTCTATTGCTATAAAGGGGTCCACTGTGTCTGTCTCATGCCATTTTGAATTCTGTCACTGTATTTGCCCCCACCACTTCCCTCGGCAGGGCATTCCAAGCATCCACGACCCTTTCATTGAAAAAGTATTTCCTGATGTTACCTTTCAGTTTACCCCCTTGCAATTTCATGTTATGCCCTCATGTTATGCCCCGTCTTTGAAAAAGGTTTGTGTGTTCATTAATAGTCTTTAACCCTTTCCAGGCCGAGCCCAAAACTCTCAGGATCCAAAATTCTGACTAAATATCCCTATCAAATGGTATATAATACATGACCATAGCAGAAGGAAAATCACTATTAGAACATATTAAATAAGACGGGTACAATTTTCCTGAAATATGCAAAAATTAACCCGGCTGCAGAATGTGGATTAAAAATTTAAAGTAGGCCTTCAAAGGGTTAAGTATTTAAAGGTCTGTATCATATTTCCCCTGTCCCTCCTCTCCTCTAGCGTATACATATTTAGATCTTCAAGTCTTTTCTCGTACATCTTCTAGCGCAGGCTCCAAATCATTTTGGTCACCTTCCTCTGAACCGTTTCCAGAATTTTTATATCCTTTGCGAGACATGGTCTCCAAAATTGAACACAATATTCCAAGTGAGGCCTCACCAGCGACTTGTACAAGGGCATTAGTACCTTCTCCTTTCTGCTGGTAATTCCTTCCTGTATGCAACCCAGCATCCTTCTGGCTTTGGCCACCGCCCTGTCACACTGTTTTGCCACCTTGAAATCCTCAGAAACAGTCAGTCCGAGGTCCTTCTCCTGGTGTATGCATGCCAACTTCTCGCCCCCTATCACATACAATTTCTTTGGATTTCTGTATCCCAAATGCATGACACTGCAGTTCTTTACATTAATTGCCAAGCATTAGATCATTCTTCCAGCTTTTGTAGATCTTTCCTCATGTTATCCACTCCCTCAGGGGAGTCCACTCTGTTGCAAATTTTCGTGTCATCTGCAAAAAGGCAGAATTTTCCATTCAGTCCTTCAGCAATATCACTCACAAATACATTGAACAGTCCCAAAACTAATCCCTGGGGCACACCACTATTCACCTTCCTTTCATCCAAGTGAATTCAGTTTACCATTGCCTTCTGTCGCCTGTCAGTCAACCAATTTCTGATCCAGTTCACCTCCTTGGGACCCATCCCCAGGCTGTTCAGTTTATTGATAAGCCTCCTGTGAGAAACAATATCAAAGGCTTTGCTGAAATCTAGGTAGATCACATCCATTGTATGCCCTCGATCTAGTTCTCTGGTCACTCAGTCAAAGAACTCAATCAGATTTGTTTGGCATGATTGTCCTTTGGTAAAACCATGTTGCCTCAGATCATGCAACCTATTGTTTTCAAGAAAGTCCACTCTTCTCTCTTTCAGGAGTGCCTCCATTACTTTTCCCGCCACCGAGGTAAGGCTTACTGGCCTGTAGTTTGTCACTTCTTCCCTATTGACAGTTTTGTGAAGAGGCACTACATCAGCCCTTCTCCAGTCCTGTGGGACTTCTCCTGTCTCCAAGGATCTATTAAAACATCCTTTAAAGGCCCTGCAAGAACCTCTCTGAGCCCTTTCAGTATCCCATCCAGTCCCATGGCCTTGTCCACTTCAGTTTTTAAGGCTGTTCAAACACATCATCTTCTGTGAATGGTGTAGTATCTATTCCATTCCTATTTGTATATTCGTCAATCACAGGTGGTCCTTCTCCAGGATTTTCTTCAGTAAAAAGAGAACAGAAGTATTTGTTTACGGAGTCATTCCGCCGCGTTTAGTGGGTCTGGATGTCTGATCTATATGTCCAGGCCTGCTAAACATCTGGATCGTGCTGGCACGTATAGCCAACTTGTGCAGGGATCTCTGTTCATGGGCAGGAGGGGGTGAGCTGGGGGAGGAGTGAGGGCGGGCGGTGGGCGGAAACACATCCCTGGACATACAAGGCCAATTTTGAGGTCAGCCCTGTATGTCTGTGTCAGCCAGGTAGACGGGGGATGGCAGAGCTGGGCCACGGACAAGAGGTAAGGGAGCACAGGGTTTTCCCCACAGCCCTACCCTGGCCATGGAAGGCCAGATTGGGGGACAGGCTGCGAGGAAAGAGTTTATTTTTTGCGGCCAGAGATTGTGGCTCCTGAATAGAGTCATGGTGTGATGGCACTGTGGCTCCATTCAGGAGCCTGGCTGAGTTTATGGGTATGTGGCTGGGCATGCGGCTGATCAGAATCAGGGCCTGGCCTGCACATCCAGGTCATTAGACCCAGTACCGATCCCACAGGCACTTCTAGCCCACGCGGGATCAGATTTGGGTGCTACCGCTGCATACCCCTATTCTGCCCGGTCATACAGGGGCAGGATGTGCAAAATGGAATTGGCCTCTTAGCATATTTGCTTTTTCTATGTCACTTTCCACGAATCTGTTCTCGGCACTTTTGAGTCTTGCAATTCCACTTCTGATCTTACTCTTCTCCCAAATATACCTGAAAAAGTTTTGTCTCCACGTTTCAGATCTTTAGCCATCTTTTCTTCTGCCTTTGATTTTGCTATCCTTATTTCTCTTTTTGTCTCTTTTAGCTTTATCCTGTATTCTGTTCTGTGTTCCTCTATTTATGAATTTCTGAATTTTGTGAAAGCTGCGTTTTTTTATCTTTATTTGTGCAGCTATTTCTTTTTAGAAATAAATAGGTTTCTGTAAGTTTTGGTCAATTATTCTTCTGTAGGTCCTGGGTTCGTTTCACTTCACAGACGCAGGAGGGCTTATAATAAGACAACCCAACAGGTGTGGCTTGGAGAAAGGTTTTTATGTAAAAATAGGCTTAATACATAGATATTGAACAGAGGTGTATAGTGATTGTTACAGAGCTGTTTCAGTGTGCATCAATGAATCTGTGTGTGCATGTGTGACGTGTGAGAGAGATAGGCCCAAACATGTGGCTCAGAGCCTCATGGAGAGCGAGAGAGAGAGAGAGGGGGAGGGGTGAAGGGAATTGATTATCCGAGCCTCCTGTCCTTCATGTCCACTGGATGGTGGGAGAGAGAGAGAGACAGGAAGTGTGTCTGTCCTTTATAGTGGACTGAATCCTTTCCAGCACTTCCCCTTGAGGTCTGCTATTGTCTTTGGCCACTCCCTTTGAGGTCTGCCCTTCTTGATTTAGCAAGGAGGGGCTGCAGACAGGTCCTAGAGACTGACATCACCAGGGGGTCAGAGTTTAACTTTGGAGACTGAATTCACCAGAGTCCACAGCTGCATGAAATGTATGCTGACATCCCCCACACCTTTTTTATTTTTCTTTATTATTTGTGCCTGGAAATGGTGGAAGCAAGCCTGTGGTACCTGTCCCAGCTGCCATTACCTGATAGTAGGCAGCTTGTCTAATACCTCCTGTATTAAATACCTTGCTATGTCTAGCAGGTCCCCTGTCTCTAGTACTGTCTCTAGTGTTCTAGAGATAAACAAGTCTCCTTATGAGTCCAAACCTCATGTCTTAGGTAGAGCAGCCACTACTGGGGGGGGGAACCCAATATGCCACTTACGTGCCCGTCTTAGAGAGAGTGAACAGTGCATAAGGTCTGCAGGAATTTTTAAGGAGGCTAAAACCAAACGGTACCAGGATGCTATGAGTGAGGATAGGAAGCAATACTAGACTGCAGCTGACTCTGGTATTCAGTATTATAGGAAATGCCGAATTAGCCAAATTAGCCTGGATGTAGGGGTGGATGCTGGAGAAGTTCAGTGTAACTACCTTAAAATGTTGTTGTTCTGTATGACATGCGCTGCAAGGAAATGTACAGTTTTTTCATCTTACAGCACAGGAAAATTACGATAATGCATAGCAATATTTGTACAGCAGTTAAAATAATAATAGGGTGAATAAAAACATTAAAGACATGATCAGCAGTAGGTGAGTAACCAAATAGCAATTCCCACACAGACACATGAGCATCTTGTAGCAAGTGTCCAACAATTTGTTGAATGTGTCCATTCTCATAAGCGATGGTGTGATTCACTTCAGTGGATGTTGTTTTAAGGTGATCAATATAGGCATGGAGTTCTGTAAAGTTGAGCAGTTTATGTAGTGTCTCTTCTCCCATGCCAAGTGGTAATGGATGCACAGCATATGAGATAAAGTCTGGAATGTCCATAGAGTCATTGGTAACCAGCGGTGTGGAATAAGTTGTCCCATTAATGGTGAGGGAGACCAGTGGTGTATGACTGCACCAGGTAATACAAACTGTGTGAGGTAGTCAGGGAATATGAGAGCTTAACCGTCAGGGAGCAAGTGGAAGAATTGTTCCAGCAGGAGGTGTCAGCCTCTTTAAACTGGTGAGGTTGACACTTGAACTGAAATGTAGTCTGCTCGCACAAACTGGGGTCCATCGGCTTGAATGAAGTCCAGGTGTCGTCCAGTGGCTGTACCCATGTGAGATGGTCCACAGGATACATAAGCATATTATCAAACTGCACCCCAATATTAACAACAGGATAAATAACTGTGTGTTGTCCTGACCATGGGATCAAAGTACAGATAGAGCAGCCTTGTGGTGAACAAATGGGAACACTAACTGTCCACCAATCAAGGTGAGCTATAGCAAATTCCGGTATTTTGGTACTAGCCATATGAGTGAGAGATGGTGGCCAGTGTCCTAACTTAGCAGTGATCAGAATTTCCTTTAGTATAGTAATAAGCTCGATCTGTACTTGATCACAGGCAAGAGCCCAGGAAATATTCTTTCCCAATCTATATTCTGCATGTGCTAAGGTAACAATTTTTTGTTCTATAATGGGAGATATAAGAGCAAAGGTATCTACAACTACATTGGACAGTTTAGAGGAAGCTTCATTAATAATATGTTGTGAGGTAAAACCATCAGCAGCATGCTGAGCAGTGGATCCCATTTTATTACGGAGCACCTCTATATCAATTACATTAAGGGCACCCAGTGCAGTTCCTGTGCCACCTAAAATTGTATCAATTAATTCACGCTTGTGTCGAAATTGTTTGGCTCGGGGTGTTACTGACTGCATATCAAACCAAGTATTGAGCATTTGTATGTGGTTGGCAACAAACTGAGAGCAATTTGGATATTTGTGAGTAACTAGAAACAATTTGGGAAATAGATGCCAAGTAAGAAAATGGTATTCCACATCATATAAAACATCGTGTGGTGCATCATATTTAATCTGAAATGGATGTCCTTCCTGAAATGGGTGGATATCAGAAAGGTAGAGTACAGGAGGAGCAGAAGTAGTGGGAGGGGTGGGATGAGGGGTAGTAGGTAAACAAGATACATCCAAAAGGAATGAAGTCTCAGTGATGTGCTGTTGATCACTCACAACCCATGTATAAGTTATTTTCCAGGTACCTCTGTCCTGACAGGAAATATTGTACAAAATCAAAGCAGGAGGACCTAGAAAGTAACATTCAGGGCGTGCCCTCAATTCTTGTGTCCGTTCTAGAGAAGTGGAAACTGGTGGCTCCCACTGTACTTGAGTGATGTTTATTCGGATGATAGTTCCTGTAATGAGACTTGAGTAGAAGAGAGCTGATACAAGAACAACAGGAAACCGAGACATAATAAAAGCAAACTTGTTTCACTCTACTAGGGAGTAAACTAATGCTCCCCACTTATACTATGTAACAACAAAACAAACAACAAAAAAATTTTACTACTTATTTACATAACTATTAAACACATGTTAACTATACAGCAGAAGCACATAGTTACCGTCCTCAAGCGACTTTTGTTCAGAAAGCAGCTGTCCGTGCTGTCTTCCTAAATCAGCTGTCCGTGCTGTCTTCAGGTGGTAGCTGAAAACAAAGACTGATAAAACACATATTACCCATATGGTTTTAACTGGGTGATGTGTTTCCAGTACTGCTGGTTGTCAGGCATTAGGATCTGGTATAGGCTTGGGCCTAAGGTATCAGTAACTAAGTACGGTCCCTCCCACTTTGCAGTTCCAAAGGGGAGGTTTGGTCTAGGTCTCAGAATCATCACTTTACTCCCAACCTTGAGGGGCCTTAAATCAGAACCTTTTGCATGTACCTCCTGCAAATAATCTCTAGCTTTTTCTGTGTTAGCTAGCACAGTGGTCTGAATTTCTTTTAGATGTTCTTGCAGGGATTTCATCCACTCATTGGTGAGAATTACGGTCTGGTCCTCTGGAAGAAAAGGACTCAGCATATTTTCCCACCGTTGCATTGGCCTTCCCATTAAGGCTTCATAGGGTGCAAAACCTGTGGATTTACAGACATTAGCTCTGATACGCATAAGGACTAAAGGGAGCACCAGATCCCAATTTTTCCCGGTCAGATTAAGCATAGGGCTGAGGTGGGCCTTAATTGTTTGATTCATCCTTTCTACCTGCCCTGCTGCCTGTGGATGGTACGGAATGTGGAGTTGTTGTTCTATGCCTAGAAAATCAAACAATTCCTTGATCACATGAGAAACAAATGCAGGACCATTATCAGAATCAATTGTTTTAGGAATGACCCAGCGTGTAAAAAATTGCATAGTTAGGATTTCTGCAGTGGTTCTAGCAGTTTGATCTGGGACAGGGAATGCTTCTACCCAATGAGAAAAGGAATCAACAACAGTCAGTACAAATCTATTCTTCCTAGGAGTCAATGGGAGAGGGCCCACATGATCTATTTGGAATCTTTCAAATGGGCCACGAGGAGGTGCTCTCATTAACTGTCCCCTTCTCTTTTTAGGTTGCCTCCCAAATGAAGCACAGATTACACAGGAGGAAACATGATCCTGTATATCATGTTTCATTTCTGGCCACCATACCAACCTATTGAGGATAGTCTGCATTTCTTCTGCTTTAGGGTGTCCCATAGGACCTGCACCATGAACCCAATGCATCCATTCTTTACCTCGAGCTCTAGGGATAGCTATAACCAAGCCTTCCTCTCTTTTTGCACATAGAATGTCTTTCTCTATAGCTAGTGTGAGAAAGGGTGTGTGCTGATATAGGTTATCTGGGGCATCCTGCACAAGCTTCCTTAAATTGGAAAGCTCAGGGTCCTTTGTCTGCAGTGCTACAAAGTAATCTGGTGGTATTATCTGATCGTAATCTGTGGAACGTGTAGCAATAGCAACCATGCGTGTCTGCTCATACCAGGGCCATATGAGGCCTACATGGCATGCTTCCTTGGCTAGTGAGTCTGCTAATGTGTTTCCTTTCACTAAAGGGCCTTTCTTCCTATGTGCCTTTACTTTAACTACATGTACTCTCTGAAACTTCTCACTCAGTTCTTGTGCCATAGTCCACAGTGATGAATTTTTCACTGTGGACCCATCTGTAGATTTAAATTCATTTGCCAGCCACCAGGGTAACAGGGCAATGGCACTTTTAAAGACATAATCAGAATCTAAAATGATTTGTATCTCTGGGTGTGAATCCTGATATTGTTGCATACAAGCTACAAAAGCAGCCAGCTCACAGTACTGTGCTGACGCTGACCCACAGGAATACTGTCTTTGCAGTACCACTTGGTTATTTGGGTCCAATTGTACAATTGCAAAACCTGCTAGTCGCCTGCCTCCTTCACATTGGCTACTACCATCAATATATACTGTAGGAAGGAAAGGTGAAATTTTGTCTAGTCCTAGTTCCCTAAAGATCATGTGATTAGGGGCACTGGGTGAGGACTGACAGTCATGAGGTTGCCCCTCCAGCAAGATTCCAGCCACTTGCACGTTAGGTTCTTTCAACAATTCAAACTTTACATTCTGTGCTTGCAACATGAGAGTCCACTGGACTATTCTCTCAGTCCTAATCTTGCTACATGCTAACTTTCCTTCTACAATGAATTTGAGGGGGGTGTTATGGCTGCATATGTATGTGGTTTGAGCACCAATGATGTATGTAAATTTCTGCATAGCAGCATAGGAAGCCAGTACATGTTTTTCACAGTTTCCCATTTTGAGTTCAGGAGAAGTGAGAACTTTGGAACAGAAAGCGATAGGGCGATTTACTCCTCCTAAGCGTTGTGTTAGAGCTGCACCTATACTATTCTCTCCAACTACAGGGTACAGGAAAAAATGTTGTGTGTGATCTGGGTGTGCAAGAACAGGAGCATAAGTCAGAATGTGTTTTAATTTAGTTATAGCTTCGGTATGTTCTTCCTCCCAGACATAACTTTTACTTTTTAGCAGGGAGTAAAGTGGAGCTGCCACTTCAGCATAATTGTGCATGAAGTCACGACAGAAACCAGTGAGCCCTAGAAATGACTGGAGTGATTTCTGATCTGTAGGAAGTGGAAGTTTCTGTATCAGCTCTATCCTCTGAGAATCTACAGATTTACCATCCTGGCCAATAGTAACCCCTAAAAAGGAAACCTGTGATTTGCACAGTTGAGCCTTGGCAGGATTGACTTTAAGACCAGCTTGTAAGAGGGCTTTTAAAACTTCTCTTACGTGATTCCAGTGTACGGCTTCATTCTCAGACTGAATCACAATGTCATCTACATACTGAATTATATTATCTCTGCAAGACAATATTGATAGGGCTTCCTGGATGTATTTATGAAATATTGAGGGGGAATCCTTATATCCCTGTGGAAGCACAGTCCATGCATATTGTTTATTCAGCCACTGAAAGGCTGTTTTGTACTGGCATTCAAGGGCCAGTGGCAGACTCCAAAACCCATTGGATATGTCTAAAACAGAGAAAATTTTACATTTGGGATTCAGTTTAGAGATCATTTCAGGGTATGAGGCTACCACGGGCACTACAGATTTTGAAACTTGATTCAGGGCACGGAAGTCCATAGTGAGCCTGAAGGAACCCCCCGGTTTAACTATCGGCCAGGCTGGTGAATTGCATGTGGAAGAAATAGGTCTAATCAGACCCCTCTCCTCCAGTATCTTCACAATTTTAGTCACTGGTTCTATAGCCTGATGAGGTACTGGGTATTGCTTCAGTGGTAGAGGATCCTCACCTTCCAACAGTATTTCTGTGTGCATTTTCCCACAATCTAACTTGTCTTGAGCCCAGACTGGAATATCAGCCACCTCTGAAGGAATTACACACAGATCATACTGTTGAGCTGCCTTGCTGCACTGAGTTGCTAACTGCATGGGAATGACTTCATGCACTAAAGTTTTAGAAGCACTTGCAGTTCCTGAATACTGCCACAATTTAAGATTAGCCATATCCACCACCAAATTTAACTGGTTGAGAACATCAATTCCAATTATTTTATTTATTTATTTATTTACATTCTCTTATATACCGCGCTATTCTGCATCAGTGCGGTTTACATTGAACAAACTGAAATTACATTGAACAGGGTATTATAACTTGGAGATAACTATTTTACAGGGAACATGGGCTATGGAGGGTTAAGTGGCTTGCCCAAGACCACAAGGAGCACCTGTGGGACTAGAAACCCCAGTCCTTCCGGCCCAAGGTTGCTGTCCTCTAGTGGGATTTGAACCCCCAACCTTCCGGCCTGAAGTACCTTGCCCCAACCACTAGGCTACTCCTCCACTCCTTTTGGTGTGTTCACTATAGTGGAGGCAGTGGTTTCTAACATTTCCTTGTTTTGTTCACTGTGCACAGGGATACCCCATTTAACTGGGATAGCCACACATTTGGAAGCTGTGTCATTAATTCCTTGAATTTCATAAATTTCCATATTTTCCTGATCTGCAGTGGGAGAAGCTCTGTTTGTAAAACTAATTCCAGCCCCTATGTCAATCAAAGCTAGTTTATCCTGACCCCCTACTCTACTGATAACATTGGAGCGTGCACAAGAGTCCAGTATCAAGGGTGTTACAAGCCTTAAATTGTGTCCTGGGCCTTTGTCTATTTCATCATCTAGAGGCTCTGGAATTGAGTCCTCTGCTGAGATAAAGGAGGCAGGCTGGGCTATGAAGGCTTGAGACATTTTGATATCTGAACTCAAGAGGTCATGACATCCCTATGCACTAGCCTTGTGTTTGTCCTGAGCTGCTTGTAAATCCTGTTTTAATTTATCTATTTCTATCTGCAGTATATGTTTGTCTTGTTCCCATTTAGTTTTCTGCTTTTCTAGCCCATCTCTCTGTGCTTTGAGCTCCTGAAAAGGAATGTAATCTGAGGAGTTTCTAAAAATACCTCTGCCATGTGCTCTCCAAGGTGTGTGTCCTCTATCTGTGTTTCTTGTGTACTGAGAGGATCCCTCGGCTTGCCACTTAGGTGTGTGTCCTCTGTCTGTGTTTCTTATGTACTGAGAGGATTCTTCGGCCTGCCACTTCTGTGCTTCTGATACTGTAATGACCTGCGAGGGCTGGGTCTTCCAAACAGACCCAATTCTGAGCATTAAAGTATCAAAAGGGGTTGCTTCAGGGTCTTCAGAAAATAACAGAAGGTGTTTTGTAATCTCAGGGGATAGCAATTCTAATAAAAATTCCTTATGCATGCTCTCCCCATAATCTTCTGCCTTGGGCCAGGACTCCTGCTCATTAAGAACTGCTTTTAAAATCCAGGCTCTATATGCAAACTGTTCCAGTGTATCATTTGGTAAAGGTGAAATAATTTTAAATACTTGCATTGGGGAACAGTGAAATAGTTTCTCAGTACCCCTTTTAACCAACTGGTATGGGTGAGTGAGAGAGCCAACTCTATAATATTGTGGGCCCAGAGCCAGATGCATAAGTCTATCAAAGTCTGATTGTTTTCTTCTGTATTTCCCTAGACCCCAGTGAATCAGAATATCAATCGCCCATTTAACCCACTGATTTACATTAAGAGGCATAGTACCAATTTTCTCAACTATTTTTTCAATATCTTTATCTTTTAAATTTTCATGCAACATTACTTTAACTGGTGCTTTGAGTTCAGTACTGGGTGCCATGTCTAAGTCATCTGAATTATGCTCCAGACAGAGATACTGATTATTGCTGGGATCTGGCAGAGATAAACTATCATGATGTTCCTGCTGTGATTCATCTGTGTTCTTCCCATTCCTAAGTCCAACTATGCATACTTCTGTATTCTTTTGTTGCTGATAAGGTGTGTCATAGGCATAAGGTGCTGAGGGAGGGGTGGGTGTTGGCTTTCTTGCAGAGGCCAATTGATCTTTAACGTGCCTCAATTCAAGTTTAAGTGCTTCTAATTGCTCACTAACAGTTATAAAAGAATTTGTGGCATGTATCACTTGAGTTCTTTGTATAGAGATGCAAATTTGTGCCTCCTCAAGGTCTTTGGTCAATTGTGTGCACTGAGAAGTCAGTTCAGAGTTGTCTTTTTTCATGCTAATGAGTCCCCTGCACATGCCTTGGATAAAAAGGCATTTTCTTTTATTTGTTTTCTTTTTGAATTCTTGATCATGGTTTAACATTTGTCTTTGAATATTATACCATGATGAGTCAGGGAATTCCCCTTCAAATGGACCTCCTTTTCTCTTACAGTATGAAATTATAATTTCTTTAAGTTCTTTAAAATCAAATGCTTCCATATTTGATACTGCAGAAAGGCTGTAGTTGGACTATCTCAAATGTGTAACCTTAGAAGGAGGAATGCTAACTTAAAAAGTGCTTCTCACCTATTTAACAGGGTGGAAGTTTTAGGGTGAAGTTATAGTAAGAAGGGTGTTAGTAGATTAACAGAATTGTATCAATTGCAGCCAGCTTTAAGCCTGCTCTCACTAAGATAGTTACTGACAGGAGACAGAGAAAAAAAAGTTAAAAGGGACAGGAGATTAACAGAATTGTCAGATATTCCTGCTCACACCAAGATATATACTGACAGGAGAGAGAAATAAAAGTCAAACAGACAAGAGGTAAATTAGTGTTACCAGGAAAGATGTATATTGTACTCTATGAGGGAATATTTAACTGTGTAACTCTGTATTTTCTTAGCAGCTCAAATACTATAGAAAAATCTTTAGCAAGCCTATACATCAAAATAAGACAATTGCAAGCCACTCTGTGTGATGTCCTTAAAATTCTAGATTCTTACAGAGCCTTTTGACAATAAAAATCTCACCTTGTCTAACCCACAAAACAAAATTGTAAATGGTCACATGGACTTTCGATTCTGTCTCACTCTGTCTGAAATCTACTTAATGTATTATACAAAATTATTACTTACCCAACTGGAGATCTGCTGTGAAATCCGAGAGACGAGCCCTCATAAAGATGTAAGTTTTGGTCAGTTATTCTTCTGTAGGTCCTGGGTTCATTTCACTTCACAGACGCAGGAGGGCTTATAATAAGACAACCCAACAGGTGTGGCTTGGAAAAAGGTTTTTATGTAAAAATAGGCTGAATACATAGGTATTGAACAGAGGTGTATAGTGATTGTTACAGAGCTGTTTCAGTGTGCATCAATGAATCTGTGTGTGCATGTGTGAAGTGTGAGAGAGATAGGCCCGAACATGTGGCTCAGAGCCTCATGGAGAGAGAGAGAGAGAGAGGGGGGGGAGGGGTGAAGGGAATTGATTATCCGAGCCTCCTGTCCTTCATGTCCACTGGATGGTGGGAGAGAGAGAGAGACAGGAAGTGTGTCTGTCCTTTATAGTGGACTGAATCCTTTCCAGCACTTCCCCTTGAGGTCTGCTATTGTCTTTGGCCACTCCCTTTGAGGTCTGCCCTTCTTGATTTAGCAAGGAGGGGCTGCAGACAGGTCCTAGAGACTGACATCACCAGGGGGTCAGAGTTTAACTTTGGAGACTGAATTCACCAGAGTCCACAGCTGCATGAAATGTATGCTGACAGTTTCCTTTTCCTCTTGTTTTTATTTACTTACCTTACATGTGTATCTGTTGCACTTTTATTGCCTCCTTTAGTTTAGCCCACTGCAATTCCACTGCCAATGCCTCCGTCAGACACTTGGCCATTTTTACTGAAGTCATCGTTTTTGAAGTCTAGGACTTTGAGCTTGCTGTGACTCTGCCTCGGTTTTTATCTCAAACCACACACAGTGATGATCACTGCTGCTCACATGGGCACCCACCCAGACATTCGACATGCTGTTCTCTGTTAATGAGTACTAAAACCAGCATCAAACTTTCCCTGGTCGGTTCCATCATCATTTGTCTTAGCAATGCATCTTGGAAGGCATCCACAGTTTTTTACTTCTTTCCAGATTTGCAGAACGACTACTCCAATCCACCTTGAGTAGATTAAAGTCACCCAATATGATCACTTCCCCCTTCATGGCTACCTTTGCAATATCAATAATCAAGTCTCTATCCATTTCTTCGGTTTGAGTTGGAGGCCTGTAGACCAAACCAGTATGGATGATAGTGCCATCTCCTCTTTCCAACACAATCCCCAGCACTTCTTCTTTTCCCCACGTCCCCTGCATTTCAGCAGCTTTAATTTTGCTTTTGACATGTAGGACTATGCCTCCTCCACACAAAGGAGATAAAAAGATAGTTCTAGAGCTGGATCTTTAACTGGCTTGAATGGTAAAGGGTCACTTAGGGAGGTAGAGAGGATCATAGAGACCAGAGGTTTCTACAAGGTGGATAGGGATATTGGAATGAAGGCTTTGAATTATCTGTTAAGTTTATTTACTGAAATGGAGTTTCCAAACTGCAGCTTAAGGCAAAGACAATCAAGAATCCTTGAGACTATCCTAGAAAAGAAGGAAACAAATCCCTCTGGTATTAGAGAGGCCTTTGATGAATAGACTGGCAATGGAGAGGGGTTTGTCAAATTGTTGATCAAAGAAAGGAGTTGATTGTGAAATTGCGAATATTTATGGATTAACTGTGTATATTAGTCTTTTGCTGAAAGTCTGGTGTTCTTGTCATATATTTAGATTTGTTTTTGACTTGGTTTTTCACCAGTGCCCTGCTGCCTGGTACATTTGGTGTTTGAGGAGATCAATTCCTTCATGTAACTAAGGGTGATCCCTTGAAGAGGAGGAGGTATATTTATTTAAAGGAGCAAGGGTCCCCAGTGCTCCTTTTCAGGATTGTGTCACAGTTAAAGTCCTGCTATTGAGACATAGAAACATGACTGCAGAAAAAGACCACATGGCCTATCTAGTCTGCCCTTCCATATCAACTACAATAGTCCCTTTTTTACCTTTAAAGATCCTCTATGTTTGTCCCATTTTTTTTTAATATAGATACTGTCCTCTACTTCCTCTGGGAGGCTATTCCATGCACCTACCACTCTTTCCGTAAAGAAATATTTCCGCATATTCTAAGTCTATCCCCTTTCACCCTCATCCTATCTCCCCTTGTAGCAGAGCTTGCTTTCAATCGAAAGCGACTCCTCCCGTGCATTTATGCCACAGAGGTATTTAAACATTTCTATCATATCTCCTCTATCTCACCTTTCCTCCAAAGTATGCATATTAAGATCTTTAAGTCTGTCCTCATATACTTTATAAAGAAGACCACTAACCATTTTAGTAGCCACCCTCTGCACCGACTGCAAGCTGTTTGTATCCTTTTGAAGATGTGGTCTCCAGAACTGCACACAGTACTCCAAATGAGGTCACACCAGAGACGTATACAGAGGCACTATCTCCTCCCTTCTGGCTTTCGCTGTCACTTTTCTACCTGTTTAGCTACTTTAACATTGTCAGAGACAATCACGCCCAGGTCCCACTCTTCTTTTATAGACAGAAGTTCTTAACCCCCTATACTGTACCACTCTCTTGGACAGGAGAGAAATTTCCCAAGCAGGGTATATGAATTTGGCAAGTATAACAGGCTGTATTTTATACCAGGGATGAGCAGGAGTGAGGCCTCTAGCTCCTGCTCAGAACACGGTCTGCTTCCAAAATGGTGCCAATAATCCTCCTTCCCCCTACTTTCTCCTTTTCCCATTCTTACCCCCTTCCCGTCTCCACTTTCCCCCTACCCCATTTTTCCTCCCCTTCTTCCCCTTTCCTCCTCCTCCTCCCCTTCCTTTTTCCCCCTCCTTTCCTTCTTCCCCCTTCACTTCCTTTTCATTTCCCCTTTTCCCCTTCTTTCTGTTCCCTCATTTTTTCCCTTCACCCCTCCTTCCCCCTCCGCCCCTTCCCCTTTTCCTCTCCCCATTTCCCCCTCCCCCAAATCCCCCTTTTTTTGTTTTTGTTTTTGTTTGCAATTTCTTAGTGCTCCGTATGAGCAATGTTGTATTTTTTTTTCTCCAGGACCAAGCAGGAAGTCAGTCCTCACTTATGGGTGACATCGGCGCCGATGGAGCCCCCGTGCGGAGCATTTCCCCAGCTTTCTATGAAAGTCTTTGAGAATACTGCATGCATGTGCGGTCCCCTTCCCACCTAAAGGTGCCATCTTGCTCAGTCTCTCTTTTTCTGTGGAGCCCATCGGACATCTGTCCGAGTCACCCGGAAAAGTTGACGTTTTTTCGAAGATTTCTTCGACTTTTTCTCCGAGTTCGACGCCGGTTCCCCTTCCCTCCAGGTTCGGTACACCGGTATCGAGTCTGTTTTCTATTTTTCGGTTTTTGCCATTCGTGGCTGGCGTTTGTGCCCTTTTTTCTGTTTTCCCCTGGAAGGCCGGTCTTTTGACCTCGCCGGGGCCCTTTTTTCCCTGATGGCTTCCAGTGGTTTCAAGAAGTGTGATCGGTGTAAGAAACTAATGTCTCTCACCGACACACACGACTGCTGCCTTCGGTGCCTCGGCCCAGATCATGATCCCATGATCGGTGGCCCGTGTAGCAAAATGTCCACCAAGGCACTTCGAAGCCGTCAGCACCAGAAGGAAAGGAGCCCCCCGGCAGGGAGGCCCAGAACCTGGATGCTTTTGGCAGAAAGTGCTTCCAGGGCTCGATGCTTGCTTGCCGTGTCCAGTCATACCAGCTGTACATGGGCATGTACCTCCGAGACCTGGCAAAGGAGCTTGCCGGGTTCTCTGCTGGCCTCTCCGGGGAACCTTTGCAGAGGTTCCAGTCTTTGTCTTCAGGAATCCGGGACTGTTCCAAGTTCATGTCCCGAGAGGCCTACGATGGCTTCGAGGCTTTGGCTCGTGTGGCGGCAGCCGGCATCGGGGCCCGACGCCAGGCATGGCTGCAGTCATCGGACCTCGAGCCTTGGGTACAGGACAAGTTGGTCGATGTCCCCTGCCGGGGTGAAAACCTTTTTGGCAAACCCATGGCCGAGAAGGCGGCTGAGCTCGAAACCGAGCACCTGACCAGGACAAGGCTGTCCAGAAAGACTTCTGCCCCTTCTCACAAAAAGAAGGGCTTGGGTAAAAAGTCCTTCTACCCGAGAAAGGTGTCTGCCTACAAACCTTTCCCTCAGTACCAGGCCTCCCCAGCTCCCCTTCAGGGGCAGCAGGCCAAGGGGCAGGGACATGGGCCCCATAGGCAGAAGACCCCCAAGCCTCCGGCTCCTGCTCCCACCCAGCAGGGAGGGAGTTTTTGACTCCCAAGGCATAGCCTCTCCGCCTCTGCTGCCCCATCCCTGCACAGGAGGTCGCTTAGCCCTGTATGCCCACAGGTGGCCACCCATTACAGGGGATGCTTGGGTCTTAAGCATCATTCACCAGGGTTATATGCTTCATTTCCAACAGCTACCTCCTGTCTACTTTCCAGGAGAACCTCTGAGGCCTCTCCTGTACACCAACCTCCTCCTCCAAGAACTTCAGGGTCTGCTTCTGGACAAGGCGGTGGAGCCTGTACCCTCTCGCCTACAGGGGCACGGGTTCTACTCCAGGTATTTTCTGGTGCCAAAGAGAACAGAAGGCCTAAGGCCTATCCTAGACCTCAAGAACCTCAACAAGTTCTTGGAGAAAGAGAAGTTCAAGATGCTTACTCTTGGAACACTTCTGCCCTACCTCCAGCAGGGAGATTGGCTATGCTCCTTAGATCTAAAGGATGCGTACACTCACATCCTCATTCATCCAGACCACAGAAAGTACCTCAGGTTCATGGTGGGAGGAAACCATTACCAGTACAGGGTGCTGCCTTTTGGCCTAACTTCCGCCCCATGGGTCTTTACAAAGTGCCTAGCTGTGGTGGCGGCCTACTTGAGGACTCAAGGGTTTTTTGTCTTCCCCTGTCTGGACGACTGGCTCACCTTCAGGACTGTCACACTCCTTCAAGACCTAGGCTTTGTCATAAACTTCGCAAAGTCCACTTTGCTCCCCTCCCAGAACCTCGAGTTCATAGGAGCACGGCTGGACTCTCTGCAAGCAAGGGCTTACTTGCCAGAGGACAGAGCTCAAAGGCTCATGGAGTTGGCATCCCGGTTTCTCAGTCTGCCATGGGTTCCTGCCAGGCTCTGTCGGCAACTCCTGGGACACATGGCATCGACTGTGCATGTGACCCCCAATGCCCACCTCCACATGAGGCCTGCACAGTGGTGCCTCCGAACCCGGTGGAAGCAGGCCACAGGGAGCCTAGCAGACAAAGTAAGGGTATCAAAACCTTTCCTTAATTCTCTTCAGTGGTGGCTACACCCCCCCAACTTGCTGCAGGGGGTGCCTTTTCATGTGCCTGCCCCCACAGTGGTGTTTCCAACCGATGCCTCCTTACAGGGCTGGGGTGCACACTGTCAAGAGAGCTGCACCCAAGACCTCTGGTCCCCATGGGAAGCCACGCAACAGATCAACCTACTGGAACTGCGGGCAATTCGCTTAGCCCTCAAGGTTTTTTCTCACACCTTGGCCCACCAGTCTGTTCTAGTTCAGATGGACAACCAAGTAGCTATGTTCTATGTGAAAAAACAGGGTGGCACTGGGTCCAGGCCTCTATGTCTGGAAGCACAGGCCCTTTGCTCTTTTGCCCTCAGGCACCAGATGTTGCTGAGGGCTGTTTATCTTCCTGGCCAGGAGAACTTTCTGGCAGACTGCTTAAGCAGAATTCTGCAGCCCCACGAGTGGCAGCTGCACCCTTTGGTGGTTCAACAGATTTTCCTAAAATGGGGACTTCCATCCATGGATCTCTTTGCCAGTCCCCTGAATCACCAACTGCCCAGGTTTTGTTCCAGGCAACTGCATCCCCTAAGGGTGGCGGCTGATGCCTTCCTGATTTCTTGGTCCCAGGGCCTGCTCTATGCGTTTCCTCCCACGCCTCTGGTGGCCCGAACCTTGTTCAAGATTCTCAGGGACAAGGCCTCAGTACTTCTGGTTGCTCCCAAGTGGCCAAGGCAGCCCTGGTTCCCCCTGCTACTTCAACTGGCAGTGGAGACACCCATGCCTCTGGGATTCCAACCCGACCTTCTCTCTCAGGATCAGGGTTCCCTTCTGCATCCCAATCTCAAATCTCTCCATCTGATGGCATGGAGGCTGCAAGGATAGTCTTGGCTTCCTGGGGCCTACCTCAAGAAGTGGAAGAGGTGGTCTTGGCCTCTAGAAAGCAATCCACCAGGAAAACATATGCCCTGAAGTGGAAGAGGGTCTCCTTATGGTGTCAGCAACGCAAGGAAGATCCTTTCGGCTGCACTGTGCCAGTAGTACTCCAGTACCTTCTGCACTTGTCCAATCAGGGCCTTAAGTACAATTCTGTTCGGGTCCACCTCTCTGCTCTGGCAGCTCACCACTCAATGGTGGAGGGACACTCTTTGTCGGTTCACCCTTTGGTGTCCAGGTTTCTCAGAGGCTAACTATTGCTCAAGCCTCCTCTCCGCCCCTGAGTGGGAGTTGAATGTGGTCTTGCAGCAACTTACTCGCCCACCTTTTGAACCAATGGCTACATGTCCTCTACGCTTCCTTTCCTGGAAGACTCTATTTCTAGTGGCATTGACCTCAGCCAGGCGAGTGAGTGAACTTCAAGCCCTGGTCTGTGACAGGCCATACACTCGCTTCTATAGGAACAGGGTAGTCCTTAGGACTCATCCTAAGTTCCTCCCCAAGGTTGTCTCCTCTTTCCATCTCAATCAGGAGGTGGTTCTTCCAACATTCTTCCCTAGGCCCCATGCCAGCCAGGCTGAGATAGTCCTGCATACCCTGGACTGTAGGAGGGCCTTATCCTTCTACCTTGAGCATACGCAGGGGCATAGGAGGGCTACTCAGCTCTTCGTATCTTTTGACCCCAATAAGTTGGGGGTACCTGTGTCCAAGCGTACCTTGTCCATCTGGGTGGCTGACTGTATCACCTGGGCTTACAGGGCAGCTGATCTTCCTTTGCAGGGTCGGGTCACGGCCCACCTTGTCAGGGCAATGGCTGCCTCAGTGGCTCATCTCCGCTCTGTACTGTTGGCAGACATCTGCAGGGCTGCAACTTGGTCCTCAAGCCAGACCTTTGCGGCCCATTACTGCCTGGAGTCACGCAGGGACAGTGCTTTCGGTCAGGCAGTGCTCCGGAATCTCTTTGAGGTTTAGGCAACTCCTACCCTCCAGCCCTCTGGTTGGGCTACCGGTGGAGGTATGTTTTCAGTGAAATCCTTTCTCTGATCCTGAGGCTAGAGGGAGCTCATTTTTCAGCTCTGGGTCCCCGGTAGCCTGAAGCAGGGGAGTCCCATAAGTGAGGACTGACTTCCTGCTTGGTCCTGGAGAAAGAGTAGTTACTCACCTGTAACAGGTGTTCTCCAGGAGCAGCAGGAATCAGTCCTCACAACCCTCCCTCCTCCCCTGGGAGTTTCAGTTGTACATAGTTTATTTTTTCATTTTGGTGTGCTGTTTTTTAGCTATGTCATTTGACTGAGCAAGATGGCACCTTTAGGCGGGAAGGGGACCGCGCATGCGTGCAGTATTCCCAAAGGCTTTCATAGAAAGCTGGGAAAATGCTCCGCACGGGGGCTCCATCGGCGCCAATGTCACCCATAAGTGAGGACTGATTCCTGCTGCTCCTGGAGAACACCTGTTACAGGTGAGTAACTACTCTTACTCCCTTTTGTATTATTATGTAACTTACAGTTTCTTTTTATTATTATATGGTTTACATTTTCAGTTTTTACTTTTTACTTCTTATGAAGGAAATGATTCTAGGCTACTTTTTATCTTTCATTTTGATAGTCCATTTATTTTTGTATTCTGATGTCTGCACATATTTTTACATTATTTTTAGCATCGTTTGTGATCTTTTTATTATTTTTTTAACCTTCATAGTTTTAATGGTTTTTCTTTTATTATATAAGATACTTTATATTTGATTTTTAGCCTTGTTGGTGCACATGCTTCCATTTTTAATCATTCTTCTGAGTTAAAAAATAGATGCTTCAGTACACAAGTTTCTCCTCTTGTACATTGCAAGCCATCGAATCTTCGATACCTCCTGGTTTCACCCCCTCATTCATCTTCTTTTTCTTTTCATGTGCCATGACTTTATTTTTTATCTATAGCTAGTCTTTATCTTTTAAATGCCAATGGACAAGTAGAGCCCCCACCTCTTTAGATGGCATCCCTTCTATCTTTATTATTAGACAATCTCTATACTAATGGCTGAAAAAGATGGGGTTTTCCTGGTGTTTATTGGTGTCTTGCATTTGAGATGTTTTCAAAGATTACCAGACTGAGTTTTGCTCCCTCCCTTCCTTCGCTCTTCAACCCCCCGATCCCCCCTCTCTTTCTTCCCTGTCTACCCCACCTCCTCCCTTCCCCCCCTTCCTATTTCCCAATATGGGTATGCATTCCATATGTCAAATAGGGCCTTTACGATTTACGCACCCAGAGCATGGAACGCTCTCCCCACCTCTATTCGAAACATCACTTACCTAATTGACTTCAGGAAGGCATTAAAGCAGCACCTATTCACCACATACTACCCTGAATCCAGCCTTAGTAATCATACATATGCCCCCTCAGACAATCACTCATTACAATTAAACAATCAGACTCAGCATGAAAAAGGATAATCAACTGATCGCTCAGAAGGTACCCACTGAAATGGAATCAGGACCCCCAGTGTAAATAAGATGTAGATATGTTATACAATGTACATAGTTCCCCCCAGTTACTTCCAAGTTGATCTCCTGTTTATTGTAAATACAACTCAGGGTCCCTGTGTTGTATGGTTGATGTTGAATGTAAACCGCTCTGATCTAAAATAGAGCGGTATAGAAGAACTGTTAAATAAATAAATAAATAAATAAATATACAGTTCATCCCTATTTCTATGGTTTCTTCTTTTATTCAATTTAGGCAGATGCCTTTTATTTGCCATGATGGCTTTACGACCTTTAGGTTTAACTAAAGGTGGAGGAGTAGCCTAGTGGTTGGGGCAAGGTACTTCAGGCCGGAAGGTCGGGGGTTCAAATCCCACTAGAGGACAGCAACCTTGGGCTGGAAGGACTGGGGTTTCTAGTCCCACAGGTGCTCCTTGTGGTCTTGGGCAAGCCACTTAACCCTCCATAGCCCATGTTCCCTGTAAAATAGTTATCTCCAAGTTATAATACCCTGTTCAATGTAATTTCAGTTTGTTCAATGTAAACTGCACTGATGCAGAATAGCGCGGTATATAAGAGAATGTAAATAAATTAATAAAAATAAATAAACTTTATATGAAAGGATTCCACTGTCTAATTGTAGAGCAATCTTGTTTGCGCTATACCCTCACTTGGTTGTCTCCAGACCCAAAATGCACCCCTACCCAGTAATTCCCCCCCTCCTGAAGCAGTCTGTCCCCCAGCTCCCCCCCCCCCACAGCAGACATTCTATTCTCCCTCCTCCTAAAGACCCCCCCCCCAACAAAATAGCAGTGTTACATACCCTCTAACCCTCTCCCTCCCGATTGCCAAGCTTAGGCTTACTGGGGTCATTAGTGGTCAGTAGGAGCAGGAGTGATGCCCCTTGCTCCTGCTCAGCATGCGGGAAGACTTGTTTAAAGTGGATTGTTCTGCCTGGTGTTCTACTGTGCTATTTAATCTGTATCTTTAGCCATTGTGTAAAATCTTGGCAAAATTGGATTTGCACTATTTTGTGTATGCTGATGATATCCAAGTTCTTATATCTGTAGATCAGAGTTTTTCTACATCGGTACAGTTGGTTCGCTCTATGATTGCGGTACTCAAATATTGGATGTTCAAGGCTAGGATAATTTTATATTTTGGTAAAACCGAGATTTTATTGTTATCTCGGTCTTCCGTGGAACCTAGACTAGAGACTATCACTTTGGATGGTGTATCAGTTCCAGTAGCTGATCATGTCTGCGATTTAAGTGTTTTGTTAGATTCAAGATATAGATTCCATAGTTAAGTTGACTTTTTCCAAGTTAAAGTTCGTCGCCTTAAACCTTCTTTAGATTATGAGGATTTTCATACAATTTTGCGATCACTGGTGCTGATGCATCTTGATTAAAATGTAGAAAGACTAGAGGACATGCAGTGAAGCTACAAAGTAATTCATTTAAGACTAATAAGAGAAAATATTTTTTCACTCAGTGCATAATCAATCTCTGGAGTTCGTTACAGAGGATGTAGTAAAAGCTGTTAGTGTAGCCACAAAGCAGATGATATGAAGGCAGGCAGGCAGGGTTGTCCCACAGATAGCAGGTATATACAGGCTAAAATAAGCCAAGACAGAGAGTGGACATCATATGGGACATGTGTAGCCACATGTAGGGAGCTGCTGTGAGAAATGCCAGTACCCGTATATGTGGGAAACAGATGCCATAGCCAGAAGGGCATAGTCATTAAACGGGCATACATTTGTTGCTCAGCAATCTAATGCTTCCTTCAGGAAATTGCTATGTTAGTTTAGTTTTTTGTGCACTCGGTAAGGGTCCATCCTTTGCATTTTAAAGCGTTTGTAGAGATGACCAATGAAGAAATCACTGAAGCCTTTTTATAATGCCTAGTACCATTTGCTACAAGGTATGTCAAGACATACATGTTCATATTTGAATTCTCTTATACTATATGAGAGGGCACTGGGTTTACTTAGCACTTTTCAGGGCATGATGAGGATTACTATATGGTCTAGTTTGCATCAGCATTCATTGATATTCAGGTCTAGTTTGCGTCAGCAAATTACTGTCAGTGAGAACAGAAGCTTAGGAGATGCATGTTTTAACCGAGGAGGCATGGCCGTCAAAGCCATCCACAGGTATATCATGGAGAAGGGCACGATCAGAACCGTGTAATTTTCCTGAATACAGTGAGCCCAGGCACATCCAAAACATGATCAGTGTTTACCCGTGTCTCTTATTACTGGTGGGGGACGTGTTTCTCCGCCTCACTCTATGGCCCGTGCTGGCACTCGTGCACAAGCCTCATGCTGGAGATGTGCACAGGCCTGCTGCACAGCATGCTGGATGTGCCACACCGGATACGTCTATGAGCCTATGCTAGAAATGCAGGCACATCAATACCCGTATCTGCAGAATTCATTTTGAATGGTGTGCTCGTTTTAAATGTTCCCACTATAGCTAGCCATTCTATATGGAATATACCTCTTAACCTGTATTATTGATAATTATATAAATCATTTTTTTTAAACCTGGTGACCCTCAGCTATGGATTCCCTATATTTGTGGCTAATTCATCATGTTTGTCGATGGAGAACGTGAAGTTGCTTTTCTTTAACAGGACTCTTTGTAAACAACAAGATAAACCAGGCACAGGTGCCTCTCCACCTTCCTGGGAAATTGATTCCTAAGCTGTGAAATAGACTGAGAGAACTCCAGTGCATGCTCAGAAAAACCATTTAGCTTCTTCTGAACTCAAAAAATTCTAACTTCTTGTCAGCACTATTAGATGCCATTATCCACCCGTGCTTCTGATTAGTAGGTCAGTAACTTTACTGTATCACTAGAAAAAAAAGGGACGTAATATTACCTCTGTACAGGTCGCTGAGACATCATTTTGAGGTTGTGTTAAGTTCTATAGAGACCACATTTACAAAAAGACATTAGCAAGGTTAAGGTAGTTCAGTGGGAGACCACTGAAAGAGTGTATGGAAGTAGTTTTCTAATTGTGGATAATGACCCCAAAAAGGGTCACAGAATCCTCATTTGGGGTCATGAACACAGCGGCAAAAAATAGTTGCATCATCAACCTTCAGAGGTCAACAGGATGCTATAATATGGCATGAGCTTGATGAAAAAATGGTGTCTGCAGCAACAGCATCAATTGATGCTAGGAGTTGTCATGGAGCATAACATAAAGGAAGTAGGGTTGAGGTCTTATGAATGTTTCACACATTAAAGTGTGGTCATGGGCAGAAAGTTTGAAAAACAATGGTGTAGGGATTATACCATAGTTGTAAATGGAGACAGTGAGAGGGCTAAAGATGTATTTTCTAAAAGAAATAAGGAAAATAGATATTTTAGAAGCATTGAAATAGATAACACAGGTACACTAAAAAAATTTTTTTTTAAACTGCCTCTAATGTTTCGATTGATTTTTACATTTTTTGGTGCGCTGAATCCAAATCTGGTAACCAATTTGCTCCATCACGTACAGATTTTTTTGCTACATTGGGTTAGCAGTTTGAGGTGAACGTTTCAGATTGAGTGCGATCGAGATAAAAGTTTCTTGGATGAATTCTTTATACTAATTGTTTAGTAGTTATTCAAATAAGAATAAAGAAAATTGTAACAAGGCAGCACATAAGAATAGAGTAATGTCAACAAAACACACTGTGATGGTAGCAAAATTGTCTGCACTTAAAACAGCCACATACATGTGCACAAGAGCGAGCATATAAGAGCGAGGTTAGACACAAAGCAAAGCAAAGAAATGTGCAAAAAATGTTGTACAGGTATGTATGTAAGAATAGAAAACACAAACCGCACCATTGCAATACATGAAGACAAACACCCGATGGTGTGAAAATAAAATTCTAATAAATGAGATCCGACACTGTGGTAATAACTAGCAAATTTTTATTTCAAAGTTTAGTAAAAACACGATATTTGTCAACACAGTTTAGATTTTAAAGTCATTCTTGGGTCAATCAATCTCCTGGTGGGCCCGTTTCTTCTTCCCCCAAATGCTTCTCTTGGTGCGCTGCTTGGCGTATTTTTCATCTGGGGTTTCCCGCAGCAGCAACCAGCAGAAATCAGCCATCATAGTGGTGTTCCATCTTCCTTGGTACCTTCTCTCTGCGTCCTTGATGTCCTGGTGAAACCTTTCACCTTGTTCTTCACTGTACGCCCCCAAGTTTTCGGGAAAGTAGTTCACATGGGAGTGCAAGAAATGGACTTTCAGGCTCATGTTACAGCCTTGTTCTTTGAAGGCATTGAGCATCCTGGCAACAATATCCTTATAGTTCTCATCCCGCCTGTTCCCCAAGAATTTGAGAACAACATCCTTGAAGGAATCCCAGGCTTCTTTTTCCTTCTCAGACATCGTTTCAGCGAATGCTCCGTCTGAAATGAGTTTCCTTATATCAGGGCCAACAAACACTCCTTCTTTTAGCTTTGCTTCAGAAAGTCGGGGGAACTTTGAGCAAAGGTACCGAAAGCACTTACCATCTTTTGGAAGGGACTTGATGAATTGCTTAATGAGACCCAACTTAATGTGGAGAGGTGGTAATAGAATTTTATCACGAGGTACCAAGCTCTCATGAAGAACATTTTTCTCACCGGGTCTCAAATACTCCCGAATTGGCCAGTCTTTTTTTCCCCCAGTGTAGGTTGCGGGCCCGGCTATCCCACAAGCAAAGGAAGCAGGGATATTTGGTGAAACCGGATTGCTGCCCTAATAGCATGGATAGAATTTTAAAGTCTCCACAAATCATCCACTTATGCTCATCATAACGAATCTTCTGAAGAATCAGGGCCATCTTCTCGTATTTTTCTTGGAGAATAACAGAGTGAGCAATAGGAACTGAAGCGAATGTGTTGCCATTATGAAGAAGAACACCTTTTATGCTGTCTTTTGACGAATCAATGAACAGCCGCCATTCAGCATGATCATACTTGAGTTTAAACTTTTCCATCACTCCGTATATATCGTTGCAAAATACCAAATCTTCCTCTTTGCTGAAATACTTCAAAAATTGTGTCTCGCGGTTGCGGTACCAATAAAAAGTTGTTCCTGGTGACAATAGGTTTTTCTGTTTAAGCCGAGAACCTAGCAGTTGGGCAGCATCTTTTGGGAGTCCTAAATCCCGGACTAAATCATTCAATTCAGCTTGAGAGAAAAGTTCAGGTTTCGGATCTGGTTCAGTTTCAAACTCGGAAGTACTGGACTCATCGGGAAAAGCCATCTGATGAGTCTCATCATGATCAGAACCGTCCACACAAATATGATCCAAAGATTTTGGTGGTTCAGGCACAGGTACTTCGTTGCTATGAGGCATAGGCCTAATTGCTGAGGGAAGGTTGGGGTAACTTATTACGTTCTTATTTTTTAAGTTGTATCCCTTCACAATGCAAGAGCAAAATAGCAGTCACTGCTGTGGTCTCTTTGTTCACGCCACATCATAGGTATTCCGAAACGAAATGCTTGTTTTTTACCTTTCATCCATAAGCGTAGATCTTCCTCACATGTCTTGCACACTTTGTGAGGAGCCCACGGTTTGTCTTGATCGCCTAACTTCAAACCGAAATAGGCGAAATATACTTTTTTAATAAATGCAGAAATGTTCCTCTGCCGCTTTTTCACGGTATATTCCCCACAAATAAAACAAAAACTGTCCGGAGAGTTGACGCAACCTCTGGCTCTGTGAGCCATCACAAATACACAGCACTGCAAACTACAACTGTAGTGAACCACTTCGGAATAAAGCTGGATTACGACTGAGCAAACAAAAGGTAATAATGAACTTGCAAGAAACTGAAATTTGACAGGAACGTTCATGTCGCAACCACCGTGTTTGAGCGAGTGAACGAGGCGAGGCGAACAGGAAAGAACATGCGCCAGCGCGAGTACTGGATTTAGCCCCCCGCCTCCCAATTGTCCTGTTAATGTATAAAATGAATACAAAACACTCTAAAATATCATGAGGGAGTGTTTCTAGTTAGTTAACCATTACAACCTCTATTTTGGGCCAAGAAAATAAACTGCAGTCAGCTAAAAAGAAATTATGTGAACATTCCTTATATGGGTAAGAAATCTAATTTTGCAAGAAAACGTGACGTGATGGAACATTTTGGCTATTTTTCCTGGATTCAGCACCCCAAAATCTATAGGAATCAGTTGCAAAACTGGAGGCAGTTTTTTGGTAGTGTACCTGTGTAATAGGTTTCAGTGAACTACCAGATGAAAGCTTTCTTCATAGAATGAAAAGATCATGGGAAGGATTCTTCATATGAAAGTGAAGGGAGATAATCTTAAATGTAATGCAAGAAAATACTTGTTGTTTTTTTTACTGAAAGGGTCGTCAACACCTGAAACAAAAGTCCAGTTGATATTATAGGAGCCAAATAAAAGATTGCATAGGAGGGGGGATGGCTGCCTGAATGGTTTGCTGCTTGTTGCTTTCCTCATGGGTAAATGCAAGGCCAAGGCCAAGATGAGGAAGTTGCCCTCGAACACCCCAACTCAGCCGTTGTTGGGTCCAATGGATCTTTATGTGCAAGTGCAGACATCAGCGGTAAGCTCTGGCGAGGCTCCAGCTATGTCAGTGCCATGGTTGGTGGACCCAGCATCCTTTTCAGAGGTTGACATCTCTCTGTCCACCTCCTGGAACAGTGGTGTCACAGCAGATCTGTTCTGGAGGTTCCCGGCCGGAAGGCAGCATGTTGGATCCTACCATTCGAGGGAGTGTAGCTGCTACAAGTGCTGAAGAACTTACACTGCCTATTGTTCTAGTAGCAGTTCCAGATGGATCTGGGAGAGGGGTTGAGTCAGGCAACCTGAGCAGTTTGAATTTGTTGGCTCCCTCTTCATCTCACCTGGTCTTTTACGATGTACTCTCATCTGCAGTGACTCTGGTAAGACTGGATAAGTTTACCTTAGAGACAATTTTGGATGCAGTAGTTAATTTAACTGTACCTATGAACAGTCAGATTTAGCAATTACAACTGAAGATTCAAGACCAGACCTGTATTAACACTCAGCAACAGACTGCCATAGAGGGACTTAAAAGTTCTATTGTGGATCATGTTGTTAAGAATTACTCTGTGCAGGACTCTAATACGTCTATCATGAAGGATTTAATCGCTGTATGAATTACATTTGGAGGTTTTGAAGAATTTGCCAGGGCCTCCGATTTAAGGTTTATTAATTTTCTTAAATCCTCTCTTATATCTGCTCAGGAAATGTTTCGTAGATATTTAACTGAAATTTTGCAGGTGCCCAAGAATGTGGTTCCCCCTATTTCACATGGGGAAGAAAGAATCTTCGGAGGAGCCTCATGTGATGCACACATTGAATGTTTCAGCATTGCTAGAAGATTCCCAGTCAGTTAGTGACTTCTGCGATGCTCTTGCTTACTTCTGCATTATCGGTTGATTAGAACTGGAGTCTTAAAATTTTCTTTAAAAATCATCAAGTCCCTTTTCTTGCCTGTAATTCGAAGGTCTTCCCAGACCTTGCTCAAGAGACCCAGAAGCATAAAAAAGAGGTTTTGCTTTTGAAGACAGGTGTTTTGTAGTTGGGGGCTCTTTTATTCTCAAAATTTCTTTGCAAGTGCCTAGTCAAGTATAATTCGGTTAATTATGTGTTTTACCAACCTTCTGAATTGTTAACCTTTTTTAATGCTATGCAGTAATTTCCTCTCTGTCCATTCTGCCATGATACTTTGATGCTCTTATATAATTGTACACTGTGGAATTCAGATTAGGTTTTCTTTTATTTTTATTTTTCTCCTGTTGGGGATTTTCCTCTGAGGGCTTGTGGGATCTAGCATTTACTAATTTTCCTTTGTATGTATTTGACCTACTTTGTACTATTTCTTTGCTATGTTCCTTTTTCTAAACAAGAGGATGCTTGATAGAGAGAGCACAGAAGGCAGGTACAAATGAACAGAGAGGGAAATATCTTCCATAATCTAGATCATGTTATCATTTAAAGCAGAAGGACCATCTAAGATCAGTATATCAACTTGTCTGTGTCCTGATTGTGGGACTACTATTTGGGTCTTATTCCAAAGTCTCCCTTCTTGTTTGTCATAGTATATCTCCAGGAACAAGCAGGAATAAGTCCTCACATATGGGTACGTCGGAACCGACGGAGCCTGCGCGGGAAAGCTCCCCAGCTTCCCAGAAAGGAAGCTTTTGGGGCCTCCCTCTGCACATGCGCGCTGCCTTCCCGCCTTCCTGACCAGCTCTCCTCAGTTTCTCTATCTCCAGGAACAAGCAGGAATACGTCATCACATATGGGTACGTCGGCACCGACGGAGCCCGCGCGGGAAAGCTCCCCAGCTTTTCAGATTAAAAGCTTTTGGGGCCTTCCACTGCACATGCGCGCTGCCTTCCCGCCTTCCTGACCAGCTCTCGTCAGTTTCTTTTTTTTCCGCGGAGCCAGCAGGTCGTGTTCCTGTCACCGCTGAAGAAATTGTTGATTTTATTGTTTTCTTTAGACCGCGTACCTGCCTTCCCCATTCTGAAACCGGTACTGCCGGTCTCTCTTTCTTTCTTTTAAAAAAAAAAAATATATATTTTTTTTTCTTTTCTTCAGCACAGCTTGGTACTTTGTTAGGCCTTCAGGCCTACACAAATTCTCCTCATGGAGAAGCCAGTTCCTGGTTTTAAAAAGTGTACCAAGTGCAGTGCTGTCATTCCTCTTACAGACACCCATGAATGGTGTCTTAAATGTTTAGGACCTGACCATTCCATACCGGACTGCCCATCCTGCTCCCAGATGTCGAAACGTGGATTGCAGAACCGGGCCAACAAGTTCCATGTGCTGTTTCCTTCAGAAGCATCACAGTCATCCAGGTCTTCCTCTCCGGATGGATCTCAGGTAACCAAAACTCCAGTGGGCAAATCCTCTAAAAGCAAATCTCTTTCTAAAGATCGAGAGGCTCTCAATTCTGAGTTCGAGGATTCTGCCCAGGCCAAAAAACCCCGGCGGGAGGCTCCGGCCTCCAAAGCAATCATGGGGTCACAGGTTGACATCGATGGCGCGGCCTCGACAGATCACCTGTTGTACTGCTCTGGGGTACCGGCCCATACCGGTACCGACATCCAGGCAGCAGTGGCGTCTATGGGCAATACTGTCCAAGTCATGCAGCAGGCCATTCTGGCTTTTATTAATGCTGCTACGCCCTCGGTACCGCAGCCAGCGGTACCGGGTCCGGTTCCGGTAATGGCTTCCATACCGGAACCGAGGCCATCGTCTTCCAAACGCAGATCGGTTCCGCATGCCGGATCCGGGCTTTTGCCCGGTACCGATCCCATACCCGGTACGCCCGATGTCGATACCGAACGGTATGCGTATCGTGCGTTGGAAGCACATAGAGGATACTCTGCTTCTTCAGAGGATTTTAACTCCTCTGATGATTCTGATGAGTTCTCCCTTGATCTTCCTGAGGAGCCTTCTTCTCCTAACAGGAGAATGTCTCCACCAGAGGATTTGTCCTTTCAGGACTTCATCATAGAAATGGCTAAAGGTCTTTCTATTGCTTCATCCTCTGAAAAGGAACCCAGATCAAAGAAACTGGATATTTTAGGATACTCTAAGTCTCCTAAAGAGGCAGTCACCCTGCCTATCCATGAAATCCTTCAAGAACACTTGATGGACTTATGGGAGGCTCCTCTAACATTGTCTCCTTCTTCTCGCAGGTTGGACACCATGTACCGTGTCCCCCCTTCTCCTGGTTTCCAAAAAACCCAGTTGCCTCACCATTCTATTGTGGTGAAGTCTGCAATGAAGAAGATAAAGAGTACCAAAAGACACTCTTCTACTCCTCCAGGGCGAGAATGTAAGACTCTAGACTCTTTTGGCAGGAAAATTTTCCAGGCTACTATGCTTATAGCCAGGATTAATTCCTATAGTCTTTACATGGGCATGTTTCTCAGTGAAATCGCTCTAAAAGTTCGGCATTTTGCCCCCTTTATCCCTGAGGATAAGAGGGAGCAGTTCATTTCCTTAGTGAAACACCTTTTGGATATTTCAAAGTTCTCCAACAGGGCAGCTTTTGATTCCTTTGAGGGTGCTGGTAGGGCTTCGGGCATTGCTATAGCAGCCCGACGTCTTGCTTGGCTCCAGGCTTCTGATCTAGAACCTTGGGTCCTAGATGGCTTACGAAATCTGCCCTGTACAGGTGAGAACTTATTTGGTGAGGAGTGGCAAATTAAGGCCACTCAAATGGATGCAGAAAATGCCACCTTAGATAGACTTTCTAAGTCTACCTCCACTCCTGCCAAGAAGAAGTCTTTTAAGAGGCCTTATTACAAGAAGTCCAGATTTTCTACAAATACTGGCCAACAATCCTCTCAGCCTCGTTTTGCTGCTAAACGTCAGCAACCTAAACAGGCAAGGTCAAAGCCTGCGGCGTCTGCTACGCCTCAGCAGGCTCCACCCCCTCAGGGGTTTTGACTTGCCACTAGAGAACTTAACTTTTCTGGCTCTAGAACAACCAGAGCCCCTCACCATACCCGGAAGGTTAGCTCACTTTGCTCCCAGATGGGAGCAAATTACATCAGAGCAATGGACCCTCTCTATCATCAGAGAGGGTTACAAACTCCATTTTTCCGACCTTCCTCCTTATACTATGGTGAGGCAGTTCAATTCTCCCCCATCTCTCCTGGCCCTCTTGGGTCAGGAAGTCTCCTCCCTCCTTGCCCAGGGGGCAATAGAGGAGGTCCCTCTTCTTCAACAGGGGACGGGATTCTACTCCCCTTATTTTCTAATACCAAAGAAGACAGAGGGCTTCAGACCAATTCTGGATCTGAGAGAATTGAACAAATTTCTTTTCAAGGAGAAATTCAAAATGCTTTCTTTGGGCATTCTCCTTCCATACCTTCAGAGTCAGGATTGGCTTTGTTCTCTAGACCTCAAGGATGCGTATACACACATACTCATCCACCCATCCCACAGAAAATACCTTCGATTTCTGTTTCAGGGAAAACATTTCCAGTACAGAGTACTCCCCTTCGGTCTAGCCTCTGCTCCAAGAGTGTTCACCAAATGCATGGCAGTCGTAGCTGCCTTTCTAAGAGGCCTGGGAATTTTCATATTCCCATACCTGGACGACTGGCTCATCCGAGCTCCCTCTCAGTCCCAGGCCCAAATTTCCCTGGACCGCACAAGGCGTCTTCTGCAGTATCTGGGACTGGTAGTAAACCTTCCCAAGTCTCAACTAATCCCTACTCAGTCTCTCGAGTTCATAGGGGCCCAGTTAGACACCATCACTGCAAGGGCCTACCTGCCTCAGGTCAGGGCCCAACGCCTGCTGAGTTTGGCCTCCCAAGCTCAGTCCAGCAGTCATTTGACAGCCCGGGAAATGCTGCGACTTCTGGGCCACATGGCCTCCACGGTACATGTGGTGCCCTACGCTCGTCTGCATATGAGAGCAGCTCAATGGACCTTGGCCACCCAGTGGACTCAAGCATCTGGAGCGCTCTCCGACCAAATACTCACCTCAAGCCGTCTATTTTGGTCCCTCCAATGGTGGACATCCACCAAGAATCTGTTGTTGGGGGGCCCCCTTCCAACCTTTGTTGCCCCAAGCAACCCTCACAACAGATGCCTCCCAAACAGGGTGGGGAGCTCATCTTCAGAACCTCTCCACTCAGGGCACTTGGTCTCCACAGGAGGCCACCCTTCATATCAACCTCCTGGAACTGCGAGCGATTTACCTTGCCCTCAAGGTCTTCTATACCCTCCTTGTCAACCTGACTGTCCTAGTTCAGACAGACAATCAGGTAGCCATGTTCTATATAAACAAACAAGGAGGGACAGGCTCTCTGTCGCTTTGCAACGAAGCTCTCAGAATATGGGCCTTCGCCAGAGAGCATCAAATTCACCTTCTTGCAGTGTATCTTCCAGGAGTTCAAAACTCTCGTGCAGACAGACTCAGTCGAGTTCTGCTTCCACACGAATGGTCCCTACATATGGACCAGATACGCAGAATCTTTCAGGAATGGGGGACCCCGGACATAGACCTCTTTGCAAGTCCGTGGAATGCCAAACTTCCCCGGTTCTGTTCCAGAACTCAGTGTCAGGGAGCTCAGGCCCACGATGCCTTCCTCCTGCATTGGGGTCAGGAATTCCTCTATGCCTTTCCACCCATTCCTCTAATATCCAAGACTCTGTTCAAGCTCCAGAGGGATCACGGGACTATGATCCTCATAGCTCCCCGCTGGCCACGCCAGGTGTGGTTCCCTCTACTTCTGCATCTCTCCCAGGGATCCTCCCTGGACCTGGGAGCTGAGCCAGACCTTCTGTCTCAGGAGGAGGGGACTTTGTGGCACCCAAACCCCAAATCCCTACATCTCAGAGCTTGGTTACTGAAGGCCTAAGTCTTCAAGACTTTAATCTTTCTCAACCTGTGACAGATATCCTTCATGCCTCTAGGAAACCTTCCACGAGGCGTTCTTATGCTTTCAAATGGAAACGTTTTTCCATTTGGTGTGCTCAGCAGGGTCTTGACCCTCTAGCACTTCCTTTGAATTCCCTCTTGGACTATCTCCTGCATCTTTCAAATGCAGGCCTTAAGACGAATTCAGTAAGGGTCCATTTGAGTGCTATTGCAGCATCCTTAAAACCTATAAATGGACAACCTGTCTCCTCTCATCCTCTTGTTGCACGTTTCATGAGAGGCCTGACTCTAACTAAACCTCCCATCCGACCTCCTCCGGTAGCATGGGATTTGAACCTCGTTCTAGGTCAGCTTATGAAGCCACCTTTTGAGCCTTTGGACTCTACCTCCTTCAAATTTCTTTCCTGGAAGGTTGTTTTCCTTATTGCAGTCACTTCGGCTCGCCGCATCAGTGAACTGCAGGCTTTAGTGGCTCATCCACCTTATACTAGGTTTCATCATGATAAGGTGGTCCTTAGGACGAATCCCCACTTTATGCCCAAAGTGGTCTCGCCTTTTCATCTTAATCAAGAGGTATATCTACCTGTCTTTTTCCCGGCTCCTCATGCATCCAGTGCAGAGAGGAACCTTCATACTCTGGATTGTAAAAGAGCTCTTGCCTTTTACCTCAACAGGACTCAACCACATCGAAAGTCTTCCCAACTTTTCGTGGCTTTTGATCCTTCTCATTTGGGACTTCCAGTCACCAAGCGTACACTTTCCAATTGGATCGCTCAGTGTATTTCTTTTGCTTACCAGAGTAAGAACATTTCTATGGAGGGCCATGTCACAGCTCACAATGTGAGGGCCATGGCCACTTCTATGGCTCATCTTCACTCTGTGTCCATAGATCAGATCTGTCGAGCAGCCACTTGGGCCTCGGTTCATACCTTCACAGCCCATTACTGCTTGGACAGGGACTCCCGCCGGGATGCCTTGTTTGGTCAGGCTGTCCTCAAACACCTGTTCCATACTTAAACAACTCCTGCCCACCTTCCCTGGATGGATGCCTGAGATCCATGCGAAGATGGTTTACCCTTGGAGGGGGATCTCCCAGGCATCTTAGCTAGGGAGTCCCCATATGTGATGACGTATTCCTGCTTGTTCCTGGAGATAGCACAGTTACTTACCTGTAACAGGTGATCTCTGGGAACAGCAGGAATTAGTCATCACAACCCACCCACCTCCCCTAGGAGTTGTATCTCTATCTATCTATCTTCCTGTCCTCTCTCTCTATTGTCTCAGCTTTAAACTCGAACTGATGAGAGCTGGTCAGGAAGGCGGGAAGGCAGCGCGCATGTGCAGTGGGAGGCCCCAAAAGCTTTTAATCTGAAAAGCTGGGGAGCTTTCCCGCGCGGGCTCCGTCGGTGCCGACGTACCCATATGTGATGACTAATTCCTGCTGTTCCCAGAGATCACCTGTTACAGGTAAGTAACTGTGCTTTTTCCGCGGAGCCAGCAGGTCGTGTTCCTGTCACCGCTGAAGAAATTCTTATTTTAGTTTGTTTCTTTAGACCGTGTACCTGCCTTCCCCATACCGAAACCGGTACCGCCGGTCTCTCTTTTCTTTTCTTTCAAAAAAAAAAAACAAAAACTTTTATTTAGCACAACTTGGTGACTTCGGTTAGGCCTCAGGCCTACACAAATTCTCCTCATGGAGAAACCAGCCCCTGGTTTCAAGAAGTGTACCAATTGTAGTGCTGTTATTTCTGTTACAGACACCCATGACTGGTGTCTTAAATGTTTGGGGCCTGACCACTCCATTCCGGACTGCCCATCCTGCTCCCAGATGTCTAAACGTGGTTTGCAGAACCGGGCCAACAAATTCCATGTGCTGTTTGCTTCAGATAATCCAGCATCACAGTCATCCAGGTCTTCCTCTCCGGATGGATCTCAGGTAACCAAACCTTCTTCGGGCAGGTCCTCAAAAGGCAAATCTCCTTCAAAGTATCGAGAGGCCCTCAATTTTGAGTCAGAGGACCCTGCCCCAGCCAAACAACCCTGGCGGGAAGCTCTGGCTTCCAAAGCACCATCTATGGGGTTACAGGTTGACATCGATGGCACGGCCTCGACTGATCACCTGTTAGACTGCTCTGGGGTACCGGCCCATGCCGGTACCGACATCCAGGCAGCAGTGGCGTCTATGGGCAATACTGTCCAGACCATGCAGCAGGCCGTTCTGGCTTTCATTAAACCTGCGACGCCCTCGGTACCGCATCTAGCGGTTCCGGGTCCGGTTCCGGTACTGTCTTCCATACCGGAACCGAGACCATCGTCTTCCAAATGCAGATTGGTTCCGCATGCCGGATCCGGGTTTTCACCCGATACCGATCCCATACCCGGTACGCCCGATGTCGATACCGATCGGTATGCGTATCGTGCGTTGGAAGCAAATAGAGGATACTCTGATTCTTCTGAGGATTTTGACTCCTCTGATGACTCTGATGAGCTGTCTCTAGTTCTTCCTGAAGAGCCTTCTTCCCCAAAGAGGAGAATGTCTCCACCAGAGGATTTGTCCTTTCAAGACTTCATTGTAGAAGTAGCTAAAGGACTTTCTATTACCACATCCTCTGAAAAAGAACCTAGATCAAAGAAATTGGATATTTTAGGATACCCTAAGGTTCCTAAAGAGGCAGTCACTCTGCCTATCCATGAAATCCTTCAAGAACACTTGATGGACTTATGGGAGGCTCCTCTAACGTTGTCTCCTCATTCCCGTAGGTTGGACACCATGTACCGGGTCCCTCCTTCTCCTGGTTTTCAAAAATCTCAGCTGCCTCACCATTCCATTGTGGTGAAGTCTGCGCTGAAAAAGATTAAGAGTACCAAAAGGCACTCTTCTACCCCTCCAGGGCGGGAATGTAAAACGCTAGACTCTTTTGGTAGGAAAATCTTCCAGGCTAGTATGCTTATAGCCAGGATTAATTCATACAGTCTGTATATGGGCATGTTTCTAAGGGAACTTGCCCTAAAGGTACGGCATTTTGCCTCCTTTATCCCTGAGGATAGAAAGGAGGAGTTCATTTCTCTGGTGAAACAGCTTTTAGATGTTTCTAAGTTCTCCAACAGAGCAGCTTTTGATTCCTTTGAGGGTGCCGGTAGAGCTTCAGGCATTGCTATTGCAGCCCGACGACTTGCTTGGCTCCAGGCCTCTGACCTAGAACCCTGGGTCCTGGATGGCTTACGGAATCTGCCCTGTACAGGTGAGAACTTATTTGGTAAAGACTGGCAAATTAAAGCCACTCAAATGGACGCAGAAAATGCTACATTAGATAGACTTTCTAAGTCTACATCTACTCCTGCCAAGAAAAAGTCTTTCAAGAGGCCTTACTACAAGAAGGCCAGATTTTCCACAAATACTGGCCAACAATCTTCTCAGCCTCGCTTTGCTGCTAAACGTCAGCAACCTAAACAGGCAAGGTCAAAGCCTGCAGCGTCTGCCACTCCTCAGCAGGCTCAACCCCCTCAGGGGTTTTGACTTGCCCCTAGAGAACTTAACATTTCTGGCTCTAGAACAACCAGAGCCCCTCACCATTCCCGGAAGGTTAGCTCACTTTGCTCTCAGATGGGGGCAAATTACATCAGAGCACTGGACCCTCTCTATCATCAGAGAGGGCTACAAACTTCATTTTTCCAACCTTCCTCCACATACCATGGTGAGGCACTTCAATTCTCCCCCATCTCTCCTGGCCCTGTTGGGTCAGGAAGTCTCTTCCCTCCTTGCCCAAAGGGCAATAGAAGAGGTTCCTCTTCTCCAACAAGGGACAGGTTTCTACTCCCCTTATTTTCTCATACCAAAGAAGACAGGGGGATTCAGACCTATCCTAGATCTGAGAGAATTGAACAAATTTCTATACAAGGAGAAATTCAAAATGCTTTCTCTGGGCATTCTCCTTCCATACCTTCAGAGTCAGGATTGGCTTTGTTCTCTAGATCTCAAGGATGCGTACACACATATACTCATCCACCCATCCCACAGAAAATATCTACGATTTCTGTTCCAGGGAAAAAATTTCCAGTACAGAGTACTTCCCTTCGGTCTAGCCTCTGCTCCAAGAGTATTCACCAAATGCATGGCAGTTGTAGCCGCATTTCTAAGAGGTCTGGGAATTATTGTATTCCCATATCTGGACGACTGGCTCATCCGAGCTCCATCTCAGTCAGAGGCCCAGATTTCCCTGGACCGCACAAGGCACATTCTGCAGTATCTGGGACTGGTGGTAAATCTTCCCAAGTCTCAACTCATCCCTACTCAGTCTCTGGAATTCATAGGGGCCCAGTTGGATACCACCACTGCAAGGGCCTACCTACCTCAAGTCCGGGGCCAACGTCTGGTGTGCTTGGCCTCCCAAGCTCAATCCAGCAGTCACTTGACAGCCAGAGAAATGCTGCGACTTCTGGGCCACATGGCCTCCACGGTACACGTGGTGCCCTATGCTCGTCTTCATATGAGAGCAGCTCAATGGACCTTGGCCACCCAGTGGACTCAAGCATCAGGAGCGCTCTCCGACCAAATACTCACCTCAAAGCGTCTGTTTTGGTCCCTCCAATGGTGGATATCCATCAAGAATCTGTTGTTGGGGGCCCCCTTCCAAACTTTGTTGCCCCAAGCAACCCTCACAACAGATGCCTCCCAAACAGGGTGGGGAGCCCATCTTCAACACCTCTCCACTCAGGGTACTTGGTCTCCACAGGAGACCACCCTTCACATCAACCTCCTGGAACTGCGAGCAATCTTCTTTGCCCTCAAAGTCTTCCATACCCTCCTTGTCAACCTGACCGTCCTAGTTCAAACAGACAATCAGGTGGCCATGTTCTACCTAAACAAACAAGGAGGGACAGGCTCTCTGTCGCTTTGCAACGAAGCTCTCAGATTATGGGCCTTCGCCAGAGAGCATCAAATTCATCTTCTGGCAGTGTATCTTCCAGGGGTTCAAAACTCTCGGGCAGACAGACTCAGTCGAGTTCTGCTTCCACACGAATGGTCCCTACATATGGACCAGATACGCAGAATCTTTCAGGAATGGGGAACCCCGGACATAGACCTCTTTGCAAGTCTGTGCAATGCCAAACTTCCCCGGTTCTGTTCCAGGACTCCGTGTCAGGGAGCTCAGGCCTACGACGCCTTTCTCCTGCATTGGGGTCAGGACTTCCTATATGCCTTTCCACCCATTCCTTTGATTCCCAAGACTCTGTTCAAACTCCAGAGGGATCACGGATCGATGATCCTCATAGCTCCACGCTGGCCACGCCAAGTGTGGTTCCCTCTACTTCTGCATCTTTCCCAGGGACCCTCCCTGGACCTGTGAGCTGCGCCAGACCTTCTGTCTCAGGAGGAGGGGACTTTGTGGCACCCAAACCCCAAGTCCCTACACCTCAGAGCTTGGTTACTGAAGGCCTAAGCCTTCATGACTTCAATCTTTCTCAACCAGTGCAAGATATCCTTCATGCCTCTAGGAAACCCTCCACGAGGCGTTCCTATGCTTTCAAATGGAAACGCTTTTCCATTTGGTGTGCTCAACTGGGTCTTGACCCTCTAGCACTTCCCTTGAATTCTCTACTAGACTATCTCCTGCATCTTTCTAATGCAGGCCTTAAGACGAATTCAGTCAGAGTCCATTTAAGTGCTATTGCAGCATCCTTAAAACCTATAAATGGACAACCTGTCTCCTCTCATCCTCTTATTGCAAGGTTCATGAGAGGCCTGACTCTAACTAAGCCTCCCATCCGACCTCCTCCGGTAGCATGGGATTTGAACCTAGTTCTAGGTCAGCTTATGAAGCCACCTTTTGAACCGTTGGTTTCTACCTCCTTGAAATTTCTTTCCTGGAAGGTCCTTTTCCTTATTGCAGTCACTTCGGCTCGCCGCATCAGTGAACTACAGGCCTTAGTGGCTCATCCACCTTATACTAGGTTTCATCATGATAAGGTGGTCCTCAGGACGAATCCCCACTTTATGCCCAAAGTGGTCTCGCCTTTTCATCTTAATCAAGAGGTATATCTACCTGTCTTTTTTCCGGCTCCTCATGCATCCAGTGCAGAGAGGAACCTTCATACTTTAGATTGTAAAAGAGCTCTTGCCTTTTACCTCAACAGGACTCAGCCACATCGAAAGTCTTCCCAACTTTTTGTGGCTTTTGATCCTTCTCATTTGGGACTTCCAGTCTCCAAACGTACACTTTCCAATTGGATTGCTCAGTGTATTTCCTTTGCTTACCAGAGTAAAAACATTTCTCTGGAAGGCCATGTCACAGCTCACAATGTGAGAGCCATGGCCACTTCTATGGCTCATCTTCACTCTGTATCCATAGATCAGATCTGTCGAGCCGCCACCTGGGCCTCGGTTCATACCTTCACAGCCCATTACTGTTTGGACAAGGACTCCCGCCGGGATGCCTTGTTTGGTCAGGCTGTCCTCAAACACCTGTTCCATACTTGAACAACTCCTGCCCACCTTCCCAGGATGGATGCCTGAGATCCATACGAAGATGGCGAACCCTTGGAAGGGGATCTCCCAGGCATCTTAGCTAGGGAGTCCCCATATGTGAGGACTTATTCCTGCTTGTTCCTGGAGATAGCACAGTTACTTACCTGTAACAGGTGATCTCTGGGAACAGCAGGAATTAGTCCTCACAACCCACCCACCTCCCCTAGGAGTTGTATCTTCTATCTATCTTCCTTTCCTCTCTATTGTCTCAGCTATAAACTCGAACTGAGGAGAGCTGGTCAGGAAGGCGGGAAGGCAGCGCGCATGTGCAGTGGGAGGCCCCAAAAGCTTCCTTTCTGGGAAGCTGGGGAGCTTTCCCGCGCAGGCTCCGTCGGTTCCGACGTACCCATATGTGAGGACTAATTCCTGCTGTTCCCAGAGATCACCTGTTACAGGTAAGTAACTGTGCTATATAACGTTTTTACATTTGTTTGGAAGCAGTGGTATGCGCCTAGTCTTGTCCTGTTGACCCCATAACAAGGTGCGTTTTTTTCAGTATATCAAGAATGAACATTTATGAGATTTTTATTTATTTTATTTAACAGTATTTCTATACCGCCTTCTCTTACAATCAAAGCGTTTTCACAGCAAACAATCAAAGGAGTGATCATGTGTTTTCATGCAGTGAAGGGTATATCGTGTTTGGTGTGTCTGATGTGTTGTGTGTTTGATAAGGTGGAGCTATGTACATTGTGCGCTATAATACATTGTGTGCTATTATACATTCTTCCATACATTGTGTGCTATGATACATCGTGTGCTATTATACATTCTTCTATATGAGGGTCAGGAGGGGGGTATGTTAGTTGTTCTTGCTAGTTAGTAGATCATGTGTCATGTCCATAGTGCTCTGTGAATAGCGTTGTCTTCAGCTGTTTGCGAAAGTCTTTAAGGTCCGTCGTCGTTCTCAGATTGTCTGGGAGGGTGTTCCAGATTGTTGGGGCAGCCAGGGAGAGTGCTCGTTCTGTGGTGTCCTTGCGTGTTTTTCTGAAGTCCTTAGGGGTGTCAACACGGTTGGAGGTGCCTTTTCTTCTTGGGTGTGTGCTGGTGTCTGGTTGTATGAGGGTGTGTAGGCTGTTGGCTGAAGAATGTTGTTTGATTTTAAATATGTTTATGATTGTTTTGTATTTGATGCGTGAACTGATTGGGAGCCAGTGCAGGTCTTTCAGAATGGGTGTGATGTGTTCTTGTCTTGTTGATCCAGTTATTATGCGGGCCGCCGTGTTTTGTGCTAGTTGTAGTGGTCTGAGTGTTTGTTTTGCTAGGCCAAGGTAGATTGGGTTGCAGAAGTCTAGAGATAAATTTTCATATTCTTAGTCTTCAGTGTATAAAGATATATTGCATGCATATTCTGTGTGAAGATCTTGAGAACCTATGGTAATTGATTTGTTGAGTTAGCAGGACAAGTTTAGAAACCATTGCCCTAAAACTATCAGGCTACAAAAAAACCTAGTTTGATAGTGAAATACATGGCTTAGGAAACTGAATCGTCAGAGCCTTCAGTGAATAATCCAGAGATTATGTTAAAATGTAGGATTTCCTGAGTGAGTGCTTGTGCAATCAAACAACCCTGACTGCCCTACATAAAACTAACCTACTGAGTGTACTTGACCCAGATGAGATTCTCATTCATTTTTACTCTTTCTCCTCACCACTGTCTTTCCCTCCCCTCTCATTTCCCTTTCCCACACTACTGCTCCTTGCCTCCTTTTGGTCTGTTTTTATCTCTCATCTTTCTTCCTCTGCATAGATACCTATCATCCACACTAGATTTTGAAAATTTAAAAAAAAGCATGGGGGTCACATGATGATGGAAAGCTGAACAGATGCCTATGCCTGCAACTCTGGTGGCTACTCTATTAAATCTGCTATTTACAACCCCCCCCCCCCTCCACCCAGGAGACCCTTTTGCTGTGGTAGAGGAAGATAAAAGTAGTTAACAGGCACTGACAAGTGGAAAGAATGCTATAGATATGCTCAGTTGTTGCATGTCAGCAAAAACAGCTCAAGGCACAAAAGACAAGGTAAAGCTAGCAAGATGGCAGCGGTAGAGGTAGAGGCTGGAAAAGACATGCCAATGCTCATGCTACATGAACAGGCAGTGCAGCAGCTTACAGGAACTAGTTGGCAGTCTTGGATGACAAATTGTTGAAAATCCAAGCTTCAATTGAAGAATAAAAGAGGAGCTGGAGAACCACAGGGCTTAGCATGAGAACATAAGATATGCCATACTGGTTCAGACCAAGGTCCATCAAGCCCAGTATCCTGTTTCCAACAGTGGCCAATCTAGGTCATAAGTACCTAGCAGTCTCCCCAAAAGAGGCAGGTTCCTCAGTGCTTGTATTGAGTCAAGCAGTGATATCCTGGGTCCCTTTTAATAATGGTTTATGGACCTTTCCTCCAGGAAAATTTTACATACCTTTTTTAAACCCACCTAAACTAACAGCTTTTACTACATCGTCCGGTAACAAATTCCAGAGTTTGATTACATGTTGAGTGAAAATATATTTTCTCTTATTAGTCTTAAATAGGTTACCCTGTAGCTTCATTGCATGTCCCCTAGACTTTTTACCTTCTGATGACATAAACAATCGATCTACGTTTACCCGTTCCACTCCATTCATTAATTTATAGACCTCTATCATATCTCCCCTCAGTCGTCTCTTTTCCAGGTTGAAGAGCCCCAGCCTTCTTGGCCTCTCTTCATAGGAGTATCCTTCCATCCCCTTTACCATTTTGGTGGCTCTTCTCTGCACCTTTTCTAATAATGCTATATCCTTTTTAAGATATGGCAACCAGAATTGCACACAATATTCAAGGTGCTGTCATACCATGGAACGATACAGCGGCATAATAATATCCTTTGTTTTATTTTTCATTCCTTTCCTTATGATACCTAGCATTCTATTTGCTCTCTTTGCTGCCGCTGCACACTGGGCAGAGGGTTTTAACATGTTATCCACGATGATGCCTAAATCTTTTTCCTGGATAGTGGTTCCCAATGTGAAACCTTGCATCGTGTAACCATAGTTTGGGTTGTTCTTTCCTAGGTGCATAACTTTGCACTTGTCCACATTAAATTTCATCTGCCATTTGGATGCCCAGCCTTCCAATTTATCAAGATCCTCTTGCAATTTTCCACAATCCTCTTGGGTTTTAACAACTTTAAATAGTTTTGTGTCATCTGCAAATTTGATAACCTCACTCGTTGTTCTCTTTTTCAGGTCATTTATGAATATGTCAAAAAGCAGTGGACCCAGCACAGATCCCTGGGGTACTCCACTATTCACCTTTTTCCATTGGGGAAATTGGCCATTTAGCCCTACCCTCTGCGTTCTATCTTTTAATCAGTTCCTGATCCACAATAGTACACTGCCTCCTATCTCATGACTTTTTAGTATTGCCTGAAGTCTCTGATGAGGGTCCTTGTCAAAGGCTTTCTGAAAGTCCAGATACACTGTATCATCTGACTCACCTTTGTCTACCTGTTTATTCACACCTTCAAAAAAACATAACAGATTAGTAAGACAAGATCTTCCTTGTCTAAAGCCATGTTGGCTGTCTCCCATTAAGCCATGACTATCTACATGCTGAGTAATTTTGTTCTTTATAATGGTTTCTACCTTTTTTCACGATACTGACATAAAGCTTACCGGTCTGTAGTTTCCTAGATCACCACTGGAATCCTTTTTAAAAATTGGCATTACATTGGCGATCCTCCAATCTTCAGGTATTACCGATGATTTTAATGATAGTTCACAGATTACTAATAGCAGGTCTGCAATCTCATATTTCAGTTCTTTCAACACCCTTGGATGTATACCATCCAGTCCAGGTGATTTGCTACTCTTCAGTTTATCAAATAGTTGTATTACATCTTCCCATTGTATCAATATTTCTTTCAATTCTTCTGCAGAATCACCTTTAAATACCACTTCGGTCATGGGTAACATCCCTGCATCTTCCTCAGTAAAAACCAAAGCAAAGAATTCATTCAGTCTCTCCGCTATGGCCGTGTCCCCTCTTAGTGCCCCTTTTACCCCTGTATCATCTAATGGTCTAACTGACTCTCTCACAGGTTTTTTGCTACAAATGTACTTGAAAAAGTCTTTATTTCGCGTTTTTGCTTCCACAGCAAGTTTCTTCTCAAATTCTCTCTTTCCAGATCATACTGCTAGACCAGTCCAGACAAGCGGGTTATGCCCCCCCTCCAGCAGATATTGGAGACAGAGAAAATATTCCAGAACTCTGATTGGCCAGGCTCTGGTTGGTATAGGTATGCCCCTAGGGGTCCTATTCAGTATTTTCTCTGTCTCCAGCAGATAGGGTTACTAAATTCTTGTCTGTTAACTTGTAATTTTAATTTTCTTTATTAGTTCATTTATTTATCCTGGATATACTCAGGACACACTCGAGGTGTCCCTCTTAGTTTTCCCAGAGCCCCAAAGTTCTTTACTGAGCAGTTGCCTAGAGAACTACTTCTGAGTTGAGCTCCTGCCCTGTGGGGTCAGTAGAGCTCCCTCTTACTCTGGATGTAACCCAGCCGCAGGCCGCGAGGTCCTCTGCTTTTTCGCGGACTGCATGCTTATTCCGTTTAACCTAGTGTATCTTAGGTTAATTGACTGAATACCTTCTGTCCTCCATTGAGCCTCAGCATTGCTGATACTGCACACTGTGAGTAATTCTGTCTTTGGACACCGAGGGATTAACTTTAACGGGGCTTAGAGTTTTGTCGTGTTTTTTAGACCGCGCATTTCCATTTCGTAGCTGATAATTTGGTCCGGCGACCATTTTGTGCAATGCGATCCTGCTCCGTGCTGCCAAAGTTTGAGCGGGAAGCCTGTCACAGAGCTTTCTTTGCTCTTTTTCGATCCCGGGTACTGTCAACTTCTTTTTGACTGCTTTTAGTGGAAAAGAAGACATTTCACTTTACAACAAATGGTAGTGGAAGCAGGGATCGCTGTTTAAAAAAAAATAAAAAAATAAAAAGACTGAGTTTTAGTCTTGAGGGAATGTAGCACAGGAGGAAGATGCCTAGTTCACTTCAGAGGTGCTTGGCCTGTAATAAAAAGCACAAAGACTTACAGAACCACCTCTGCGCCTCCTGTGCGGTACATCCAGGGGAGTCTTCTGCCCCGCGATTATCGCCACTTCCAGTTTGGATCTCGAGGACTCAGAGCCTCATGTTGCAGAAGGCACATTCATTTCTTCGTTCATAGATGGGTCGCAGTCGGTCCCAGTCCTATGTCCCCAATCTACATGCAGTCCTCCACAGCCTGACACAGAAAGTGCAGCTGATAGCCAGTTCTTGTCTCTGTTTCGTCAAGCATGGACTTTGTGGCGCTCAGATTCCTCACTGGCGCCACCTCTATCCTTGCCGGAGCCCAACGCCAGTGCATAAGTTTCCCTTTCTCGTAAAAGAGATCATGGAATACCAGAAATAAAGGGAGCACGACCACCCAAGGTGGTCTCATGGTTGCAAGACCATCCTACAGAGCCAGAAACAGGCAGATCCTCTGCAGAGGCGAGCTTGGGTTCCTCTTATCGGGAGGATGGGGAGTATTCTCCCTCCGAATCTTCCATGGTGGCCCAAGAGGATTCCCAAGATCTCCGCCTTTTTCGTAAGGAGGAATTGCCCATCTTGATAGCGCAGGTGGTTGAAGCCCTGCGTATTACAGATACACCTGAGCCACAAGCTTCTCAGCCTCAGCCAGATCCAATTTTGCAGGGTATACGGAAGCCTTCTAATGCCTTTCCTCTCCCAGTTGAGCTTCAACAGATGGTATCTCAGGAGTGGGACTTACCGGATACATCTCTGCATACCGCACGCTGCCTAGGTCAGTTATATCTTTGGTCTCCATCGGAACCTGACCGCTGGCTGACATATCCGAAGGTGGATGCCTTGGTAACAGGAGTCACTAAGCATACCACCAGGGCCCTTTGCGAATGCCCCAGGTGAATCGATTCTCGCTTACGGCATGGCTCTTGAAAGGGCGAGGTTGACGGCCAGGGGGTATTCGGCAGCGGTCATATCTACCTTGCTGCAGGCACGTAGGAGGTCTACGTCATTGGCGTACATTCGGATCTGGCGCATTTTTGAGGCCTGGTGTGCGGAGCGGGGGCTGAAACCCTTGGGAGCCTCAGTTTCGCAGATTCTTTCTTTTTTGCAAGACGGTGTGGACAAGGGTCTTGCGGCAAGTTCCTTGAGAGTGCAGTTAGCGGTCCTCTCCTGTTACCGTGGTAAGGTGCAGGGGCAACAGTTGGGGGCTCACGCTGATGTGAAACGGTTCTTGCGGGGCGTTTTACTCTTGCGGCCTCCGAAGCATTGTATGGTTCCAGCGTGGGATTTGAATTTGGTGTTGGAAGCCTTATTTCAGGGCGCCGTTTGAGCCGTTGGCCACGACGTCACTAAAGGATCTGACGTTGAAGACGGTCTTCTTGGTAGCTATCTGTTCCGCGAGAAGAATTTCGGAACTGCAAGCATTATCCTGTCAGGAGCCGTATTTGTCTTTTGTCGATCATAAGATGGTGCTCCGTACAGTTCCGGGGTTTTTGCCAAAAGTGGTCTCCACGTTTCATGTTAATCAAGTGGTGTCGATTCCAGTGTTTTCGGACCGGCAGAAGGAGCGGTCAGGAGGCGTGTTGCATAGGTTAGATATTCGGCGGGTCCTTAAGAAGTATCTACGGAGGACAGCTCCCTTCCGCAAGTCGGATAGGTTGTTTGTTGCTTTCGGGGGTTCGCGTAAGGGGGAGGCCGCAGCGAAGTCCTCACTTTCCCGTTGGGTGAAGGAAGCGATTGCTTCAGCGTATCTGTTGAAAGGAAAGGTGGTGCCGGAAGGTTTGCGAGCTCACTCGACTAGGGCGCAGGCGGCGTCTTGGGCTGAATTCAGTTTGGTTCCGGTGGCCGACATTTGCCGGGCGGTGACGTGGTCGTCGTTGCATTCCTTTGTAAAGCACTATCGGTTAGATGTGCAGGCGGAGGGGGATGTGTGTTTCGGTTCAGCGGTGCTTCAGGCTGGACTGGCAGGTCCCTCCCGTTAATATTCACTGCCCTGTTACATCCTCTATGGTTCCGGGACTGGACTAGAGGGACGCAAAGGAAGATGAAATTAGACTTACCTGCTAATTGTTGTTCCTTAAGGAACTCTAGTCCAGTCCCGGAGCCCGCTCTGAGTGTTGTCAGCCTGAAGTACATGGTAGGCGGTACAGCGTGGTGCTCTAGGGGTTCCCCGCAGGCGGAAGGTGGAGCCAGTTGGGGGGGACTCCTCTGTGGCACTGTTCAATAGACTTTATCATAAAATTAACTGATAAGGAATTACAGAAAAAAAGAAAAAAAAAAGAACAAAAAGCATTTCACGCCCGGGGTTTCGGGTTAGTTGTTGGTTTTCTTACTTTTGCTCTACTTATTTGTTGCTCTGCTCAGTTTGCTTTGTCAATAGGTACTGGAGGAAGGGGGCGATCCTTGCCTACTTATACTGGTGCCAGCAAAGCGATGATGTCTTTCAGTCTCCAAGGCTGCTGGAGGAGATTCTAAACTCTATGGTTCCGGGACTGGACTAGAGTTCCTTAAGGAACAACAATTAGCAGGTAAGTCTAATTTCATCTTTCTATTGCCTACTTTTTCAAAAGAACAGTGTTTGGGAAAGCAGAAATGTCTGCAAACACTGGATGTTAAGAGAGTTCTCATTCATTATTTACAGATAACCAATTCCTTTCGGATGTCAGATCATCTGTTCTGTTTGCGGGACCGCGGCGAGGTTTCGCGGCCTCCAAGTCCACCATTGCCAGATGGCTACGACAAGCCATTGGAGCGGCCTATATTAGTAAAGGCAAACCTCTACCAGTAGGTCTACGAGCTCATTCGACTCAGGCTCAGGCAGCTTCAGGGGCCAAACGTTCTCAGGTGGCTCCTCTCGATATTTGCCGAGCGGCAACTTGGTTGTTTCTGTCCACTTTTGTCAGACATTACCGTCTGGACATTCAGGCACGAGAGGACAGTCGTTTTGGAGCTGGTGTGCTGTTGGCGGCTCTCTCGGCCCACCCTAAGGGTCATTAGCTTGGGTACTTCCCGCTTGTCTGGACTGGTCTAGCAGTAAGATCTGGAAGAAGAAATTTCACTTACCGTTAATTTCCTTTCCTGGAATACTGCTAGACCAGTCCAGAACCCACTCAGGTGTCACTGTCAGTGTTGTAGGTGCAGTGGAGCCGACGTTCAGGTGTAGAGCACTTCCAAAACCTAGAACAATTTATTCAATCAATGACCAAAGGATCTTTCAGGTCTTCTTAATTTTTTGAAGGCAGTTGATCCTGTCTCACTTGTAGATAGTTGACCTTTTGGTCTGTTGATACCAATGTTTTAGCGTATCACAGTATACTGAATAGGACCCCTAGGGGCATACCTATACCAACAAGAGCCTTGCCAATCAGAGCTCTGGAATATTTTCTCTGTCTCCAATATCTGCTGGAGGGGGGGGCATAACCCGCTTGTCTGGACTGGTCTAGCAGTATTCCAGGAAAGGAAATTAACGGTAAGTGAAATTTCTCCTTGCCTGCCTCCTTTCCCCAGAATATTCCCCAGTTCCTAACAAATCCAAAACCCTTATCCTTGCACTATTGTCTCATCAACGCATTGAGACTCCGGAGCACTGCTTGCCTTTTGGGTCCTGTGCGTGGAATGGGAAGCCTTTCAGAGAATGCTACCCTGGAAGTTCTGGATTTCAACTTCCTACCTAAAAGCCTAAATTTAGCCTCCTGAACCTCCCTACCACATTTTCGTATGTCATTGGTACCGACATGTACCAAGACAGCAGACTCCTCCCCAGCACTACCTAAGATCTTGTCTAGGTGGTGCGTGAGGTCCGCTACCTTTGCACCAGGCAGGCATGTTACCAGGCGATCCTCATATCCACCAGCCACCCAGCTATCTACATGCCTAATGCTCGAATCACTAACTATAATGGCTCTCCTAACCCTTCCCTCGTGGGCACATAGCCCTGGAGAAATGACCTGAATGCGAGAGGGTTGTACATCACCTGGAGGACAGGTCCTAGCTACACTTCCTGCCACATCAGGGTGATGCTCTCCTTTCACGTGACCTCTCTCCTTCATGGCAACAGGGAAGCTGCCAGACTGGAGGTAGGACTTCAGGACTATATCCCTGTAGGTCTCATCTATGTACCTTTCTGTCTTCCTTATGTTTTCCGCTACTCTATCCTCCAGAGATCGGACTCGTTCCCTGAGAGCAAAGAGCTCCTTGTACATTGTGCATACATAAGACCCCTCACCAACTGGGAGAAAATCATACATGTGACACTCAGTGAAAAAGACTGGAAAGCCCCCATCTCGCTGCTGGACTGCTGTCTGCATCTTCATTTTAAGACTGTGTTTAGATATTTAAGTTCTTTACTTACTAAGGGTTGCTAGGGATACTTATACTAATAAAACTATACCTAATACGTTTAATGTACTTTGTTCACCTGAAGTTTAATTAATCTCAGCTCCTTAATGTATGCTGATGAGAATAAACAGCTGCACCTGAGAGTGAATATGGCACCTCCTTTCCTTTAAGAGGTTTAAGTACCTATAAAGCTACGATTATCCCAGGGTCGGGTGGGTGTCGGGGAGGGAGGGAAAGAAGGCTTATTAAAAGCTGGCTGCTATACAGTACTCTGTCCTGTGCTTCTAAGGTAATCTGACAAATCTCCAGGGGGAGTCCCACAGCCCTTGCTTTGATAGAGGGAATCTTGGGTTCTAAATTTAACCAGAAAGCTCTCTGCTGTGTTTTAAATTTAAACTGAAAACTCTTGCTGCTACTAGGCCCTGACTGATTTAACAATTACACTGGGTTCACAGATTAATCGGCTTTGATCTAAATAATTCTTTTTTCCCCAAGATTTAGAAAAATTCCCAGAAGTAAATTCTTACAATTGCGGATCTCTCTCCAGAAGTAGCAGTTGCTTGCCTGCAACAGGTTGAGAAGCGTATCTCACGACAAGAAGACCTGATGGGTGTCCTAGAGGCCGGGATGCTGGCTCTGAAGGCTCAAAATAAGCTGCTTGTGGCACACTTGGAGGACCAGGAGAGCCACAGATGATGCAACAATTTGCAGTTTATGATCATTCTGGAGAGAGTTAAGATCTCTGCAATGTTCTGGAGGTATGCCTGCAAGAGGTGAGCAGTCAGGTGATGCCAATAGAGAGCACAGGCTGGGTCTCAGGCAGGAAGGAGAAGAGAGGCCTCGGCTAGTTATAGCACACATCCTCACCTATGCTCATACAGAGCATATCTTAAGAATTTATAGGTAAAAGCAACAGAATTAATTTGAAGGCCAGCAGGTGCTTCTATTTCAAGACTTTTTGACACAGGTGGCCACCCACCAGAGAGTCATGGCACCATTTTACATGAAGCTTTACCATAAGGGAATTAGAGTTATCCAGCACACGCCCACTTTGTGTATGAAAATAAAAGTTAGATGTTAGAGGATCCAAAGACGTTAAGAGTTCTTTGCACAGATGCCTATGGAGAGGTCAGTCCTAGTAGCCTAATACATAGAAACATAGAAATATGATGACAGAAAAAGACCACATGGCCTATCTAGTCTGTCCTTCCATATCAACAACTACAACAGTCCCCTTTTTACCTTTAGAGATCCTCTGTGTTTGTCCCATGCTTTTTTGAATTCAGTTACTGTCCTCATCTCTACAACCTCCACTGGGAGACTATTCCATGGATCCACTACTCTTTCCGTAAAGAAATATTTCCGCATATCACTCCTGAATCTATCTCCCTTCACCCTCATCCCATGTCCCCTTGTAGCAGAACTTGCTTTCAATTGAAAGAGGCTCTCTCCCTGAACATTTATGCCACAGAGGTATTTAAACATCTCAATCATATCACCTCTATCCCGCCTTTCCTCTAAGGTGTACATATTAAGATCCTTCAGTCTGTCCTCATATGCTTTATAATGAAGACCACTAATCATTTTAGTAGCCACCCTCTGCACCGACTCCATCCTGTTCACATCCTTTTGAAGGTGCGGTCTCCAGAATTGCACACTATACTCCAAATGAGGTCGCATCAAAGACTTATAGAGAGGCAATATCACCTCCTTTTTTTCTGCTAGCCATTCCTCTCCATATGCACCCAAGCATCCTTCTAGCTTTTGCCGTCACCTTTTCTACCTGTTTAGCTACTTTAAGATCATCAGACACAACCACGCCTAGGTCCCGCTCTTCTTTAGTGGACAAATGTACTTCACCCCCTATACTATATTGCTCCCTTGGATTGCTGCAGCCCAAATGCATGACCTTTCATTTTTTAACATTAAATCCCAGCTGCCAAATTCTAGACCATTATTCAAGCTTAGCTAGATCCCTCCTCATGTTATCTACACCTTCCTGGGTGTCTACTCTATTGCAGATTTTGGTATCATCCGCAAAGAGGCAAACCTTACTCCACAGCCCTTCAGCTATATCACTAACAAAGATGTTAAAAAGAATCGGACCAAGGACAGATCCCTGGGGCGCACACCACTGGTAACATCCTTCTCCTCAGAGTGAGCTCCATTTACTTGTACACTTTGTCGCCTCCCACCCAACCAATTTCTAACCCAAGCAGTAACTTTAGGGTCCATCCCTATGGTGCTCAGTTTGTTTATAAGTCGCCTGTGAGGAACAGTGTCAAAGGCTTTACTGAAATCTAAATACACCACATCTAGAGCTCTCCCTCGGTCCAACTCCCTGGTCACCCAGTCAAAGAAATCAATTAGATTTATCTGACAAGACCTGCCTCTGGTGAATCCATGCTGCCTCGGATCCTGTAATCCGCTGGACTCCAGAAACCTCACTATTTTCTCTTTCAGCAGCGTTTCCAATAATTTACTCACCACCGAAGTTAAACTAACCGGCCTGTAGTTTTCAACCACATCCTTACTTCCGCTTTGTGTAAAGGCACCACATGAGCCTCTCTCCAGTCCTTTGGCACCACTCCCGACTCCAACGAGGCATTGAAAAAGTCAGTCAGTGGAGTTGCTAGAACGTCCCCAAGTTCCCTCAGTATTCTAGGATGTATCCCATCCGGTCCCATCGCTTTGTCTACTTTAAGTTGAGCTAGTTTCTCACGAACACAGTCTTCTGAAAATTGTTCAAGATGTCCCTCGCTTCTGTTCCTATTTGTGGGTGTTTTCTGAGGTCCTGCTTCTGGTTCTTCATCTGTGAACACAGAACAAAAATATTTGTTAAGCAATTCCGCTTTATCCTTATCAGCTTCTACATATTCCTCCCCTGCACCCTTAGTCTGACAATACCACTTTTGCCCTTCCTCTTCTCACTAATGTATCTGAAACATGTCTTATCCCCCTATTTTATTGCATTGGCTATTTCCTCCTCCTTTTGAAACTTTGCCTTCTTGACTACTTTGCTAGCTTCTCTAAGTTTTTCCAAATACAGATGCCTGTCTTCCTCTCTCTGTGATCTCTTGTATTTCATGAAGGCCTCCCTCTTTTTCTTCACTTTTTCAGCTACTTCTTTTGAAAACCATAGCGATCTCCTTTTCCTTTTACCTTTATTTAGCATTTTAACAAAAAGGTTGGTTGCCCTTAAAATATCCCCTTTCAGTTTTGCCCACTGTTTTTCTACATCCCCCAGCTGTCCCCATCCCACTAACGACTCTCTGAGGTATTGGTCCATCTTCGCAAAGTTATTCTTCCTAAAGTCCTAAGATCCTCACCTTTGAATGGATTCTAACAGCCCTAGTCCTAATACTGAACCACACCATCTGGTGATCACTGGAAGCACTTAATAGTAAGTGCTTCATTTTGGTGGTTGGACAGTTGAACTTACTCCAGTGCTGTACTGTTTTGTTAAGGAGAGTTGGATATGAGAGATGTTTAAAGGAACCACCTGTGTGAGAGGGGAGTTTGGAAGGGGTTGGGTAAACCAGGAATGGGCCTGGAACTGAGTGGACTTGCGGTGGCTTGGCACCTCAGACTGCATTCATCATGTAAAGGGAAAATGCCTATGATGTGCTGGACGAGTTTTGTTTTGCCCAGAATTGTGTATACCAATCAATGGTGGCTGGGAGGATGGGGGGTGGATGTTTTTCTCTTGGTTCAGGCACGAGAATTTTACGCAGGTGCAGTGGAGCCAACGTTCAGGTGTGCAGCACTTCCAAAACCTAGAACAGTTTGTTCAAGCAATGACCAAAGGATCTTTCAGGTCTTCAAGCGCACTCGACTATGCTTACTCCGTGATATGACTTAAAGTGATGCCTATATGTAGTTACCCTAGTTATCCAAGTTCTAGTACCTGTTCTTTGTAATACAGAGCAGCTTGTTGCACTGTATAAGTCTGTTTCATGTAAACCGCACTGATGTTGAATAGCGCGGTATAAAAAAGACTATAAATAAATAAATAAATAAATTCTTAATTTTTTGAAGGCAGTTGATCCTGTCTCACTTGTAGATAGTTGACCTTTTGGTCTGTTTTAGCTTATCACAGTATACTGAATAGGACCCCTAGGGGCATACCTATACCAACCAGAGCCTGGCCAATCAGAGCTCTGGAATATTTTCTCTGTCTCCAATATCTGCTTGGGGGGGGAGGGCATAACCCGCTTGCCTGGACTGGTCTAGCAGTATTCCAGGAAACGAAATTAACGGTAAGTAAAATTTCTCCTTGCCTGCCTCCTTCCCCCAGAATATTCCCCAGTTCCTAACAAATCCAAAACCCTTATCCTTGCACCATTGTCTCATCCACACATTGAGACTCCGGAGCTCTGCTTGCCTTTTTGGTCCTGCGCGTGGAACAGGAAGCATTTCAGAGAACACTACCCTGGAAGTTCTGGATTTCAACTTCCTACCTAAAAGCCTAAATTTAGCCTCCAGAACCTCCCTACCACATTTTCCTATGTCATTGGTACAGATATGTACCAAGACAGCAGACTCCTCCCCAGCACTATCTAAGACCTTGTCTAGATGGCGCGTGAGGTCCGCTACCTTCTCACCAGGCAGGCATGTTACCAGGCGATCCTGAAGTCCACCAGCCACCTAGCTATCTACATGCCTAATGATCGAATCAACAACTGTAATGATTGAGTGTTTTGAAAAGCACAGCAGCGCAGATTGCATGGCTACCACAAGCTCCAACAGAATTCCATGTGCGACATTACAGGTATGTACTGTGGACTTTAAGGACCTCTCTTTGTGAAATATTTGTTTGCAATGGAGTGGCTCCCTCCTGATTTCACGCCTGAGGCCAGAAGGCAGGATTCCAGGCATGGGAGCACGTGGTGGGGGTGGGGGGCAACTCCTGTAGATGGGAAGCTGGATTGTATGGGAAGAAAGAGGGGGTGGGGTGGAAATTATTGGTTGGGAAGTAGAGTTCTCCAGGAACAAGCAGGAAGTCAGTCTTCACATATGGGTGACATCAGCACCGACGGAGCCCTCGTGCGGAGCAATTCCCCAGCTTTCAAAGAAAACCTTTGGGATTGCATTGCGCATGCGCGATGCCCTTCCCGCCCAAGGGTGCCATCTTGCTCAGTCTCCCTTTTTCCGCAGAGCCCAATGGACGTAGTCCTACTAACCTCGCAGAAACGGTGCGTCAAAACTCCTGAAGATTCTCTTCTTCAACCCGGTTCGACACCGGTTCCCCTTCCCACCTCGGTTCGGTACACCGGTATCGAGTCCGGTCTTTATTTTTCGTTTTGTTCTTGGTGACTAGCTTTCGCACTTTTTTCTTTTTCACTGGCAGCCTGGTCGTTTGACCTCACAGGGGCCCTTTTTCCCCCGATGGCTGCCAGCGGGTTTAGAAAGTGTGATCGATGTAAGAAATGAATGTCCCTCACCGACACACATGACTGCTGTCTCCGCTGCCTCGAGCCCAGCCATGACCCGAAGGTCTGTGGCCCGTATAGCAAAATGTCCTCTAAGGCACTTAAAAGTAGGCAGCAGCAGTGTGAAAGGATTTTCTCAGAGTCCGAAGCCACCCAGGTCCAGACCTCTTCAGAAGCCTCAACGTCTCGGGAGCTATCTGACTCCGAGCATCATCGGGGGTCTTCTGAGTGGGGGTCTCCCTTGTGGGAACACCGGAGGAAGAGGAAACCTGTGAGGGCGGCGTCTTTGGATGCCTCTGATCAGCCTGGGCCCTCGCGGACCAGGTCGCGGAGTCCTGACCGCCGTCCTGGGTCCTTGGAGCCGGAGCGCCCTGCAAAAGTACCTTGCACAGAGCCGGAGACGCCGAGGAAGGTAACTGCTGTTGTCCTCGTTGACTCTCTCCCTGGAGAACTGGCATTGGACCTGACGGCTTTGGGACCCGAGCCGGAGGCTGCTGAGTCTTCTGAGCTCGGTCTCAGAATGACGGCTTTGGAGTGCAGCATGTCTGGCTTCATGGAGCAGCAGCGGGCACTGATGGCCGGTCTTACCGGTCCATCCACCCCGACCACTGGAACCTCTACGTCGAAGTCGACCCCGGAGGCCGAGCCGATCCTTGAGACTCTTTGAGCTCGAGTCGATCCTCGACCGAGGTCTCCCTCGACCTTCCGTTCAGGACCGAGGTCATCGACGCTGGTGCTCTCGGCGTTGGGGTGGTCGAGATCGAAGCCCTCATGACTGGAGCCCATCGATTCCTCTTCAGAGGACTCGGCATTAGAAACGGAAGATGAAGAGTCCCCGGACACCCACCGGACCCGGTGTGTCCCATCAGACTCGCCGGGGTCCGAGCCTCGGAGAAGGTCCCCCCCCGGAGGATACCCGGTTCTTGGACTTTGTCAGGGACATGTCCAAGGCTTTGGCATTCCCGGCGGACACCGAGGAGGAACACTCCAGTATAAAGGGGGAAAGTTCCCCCTTGGGAAGCCCTTACGGTACGGTTCCTCCGATGTGGAACGGCTGATGCTCTACATGTGGGAGCCACCAGCCTCGATGCTGGTCCTCAGCAAGCGGGTCGATTCCATCTATTGAGTCTGCAATAGTCCTGGGTTCCAAAAGGCCCAGCTGCCGCACAACTCCATGGTTGTTGAATTGGCCATGCACAGGCTCAAAAGCCAAAAAACGCACTCCTCGGTGCCAGCAGGGAGGCCTGGAACATGGATGCCCTCGGCAGAAAGTGCTACCAGGGTTCGATGCTACCATGCAGTGTCCAAACATACCAGCTGTACATGGGCATGTACTTGCAGGACCTGGCAAAGGAGATTGCCGGGTTCTCAGCTGGCCTCTCTGAGGAACCCTTGCAGCGCTTCAAGAACTTGTCCACTGGGATTCGGGAGTGCTCGAAGTTTATGTCTCGAGCAGCCTACGACAGCTTCGAGGCTTCGGCCCGGGTAGCCTCAGCCGGCATAGGTGCCCGACGCCAGGCGTGGCTAATGTCGTTGGACCTGGAGCCATGGGTTCAGGACAAGTTGGTCAATGTCCCTTGCCGAGGTGACAACCTTTTTGGCAAACTGATGACTGAGAAGGCTGCTGAAATCGAGACCGAGTACTTGACCCGGACAAGACTCTCCAAGAAGACATCTGCCCCTTCTAAAAAGAAGGGCTCGGGTAAAAATCCCTTTTTCCTGAGGAAGGGTGCTGCTTACCGCAACTACCCCACTCACCAGGCCGCCCCAGCTCCCCAACAGGGGCAGCAGGCCAAGGGACTGGGGCATGGCCTTCATAAGCAGAAGATCCCCAAGCCCCAGGCACCAGCTCCTTCCCAGCCGGTAGGGGGTTTTTGACTGCCACAGCATAGTCTCTCTCCAGCCAGGGGTCAGGCTTGGCACAGGAGAAAGTCTGACCCTGTATGCTCACAGGTGGCCAGCATTTACCACAGATACCTGGGTCCTACAAATAGTCCAAAAGGGCTATTTGCTCCATTTCAACCAGGTACCTCCCTCCTACTTTCCAGGAGAGCCTCTCAGACCCCCTCTACACAGGAACCTCCTCTTACAGGAGTTGGCCGGTCTTCTAAAGGATCAGGCAGTGGAGCCTGTGCCCCACAGCCTGCTAGGACAAGGCTTTTACTCCAGGTATTTTCTGATACCAAAGAGAACAGGAGGCCTCAGGCCCATCCTCGATCTGTGAAACTTAAACAAGTTCCTGGTGAGGGAAAAGTTTGATTATGCCTTCAGTGAAAAAATATTTTCTCTGATTAGTCTTAAATGTGCTATATCGTAGCTTCATTGCATGCCCCCTAGTCTTTCTACTTTTTGAAGGAGTAAACCACCCATCTACATTTACCGTTCTACTCTTTTCATTATTTTATAGACCATTATCATATCTCCCTTCAGCCTTCTCTTTTTCAAGTTGAAGAGCCCTAATCTTTTAAGCCTTTCCTCATAGGGATATCCTTACATTCATCCCCTTTAACATATTTGTTGCTCTTTTCTGTACCTTTTCTAATTCTGCTATATCCTTTTTAAGATATGGTGATCAATATTGCACACAATATTCAAGGCATGGTCGCACTATGGAGTGATACAAAGGCATTATAATATCCTTTGTTTAATTCTCCATTCCTTGATTTATGATTCCTAGCATTCTATTTGCTTTCTTGGCTGCCACTGCACACTGGGCAGAGAGTTTTAACATATTATCCACAATGCTGCCTAAATCCTTTTCCAGTGTGGTGGTTCCTAATGTGGAACCTTGCATTGTGTAACTGTGGTTTGGGTTATTCTTCCCTAAGTGCCTAACTTTGCACTTGTCCACATTAAATAGCATCTGCCATTTCGACGCCCAGTCTCCCAATTTAACAAGCTCCCTTTGCAATTTTTTACAATCCTCTTGTGTTTTAACAAATTTGAATAATTTGGTACATCTGCAGATTTGATCACCTCACTCGTTATTCCCATTTCCTGGTCATTTATAAATATGTTAAAAAACAGTGGTTCCAGCACAGATCCCTGGGGTACTCCACTATTTACCTTTCACCGTTGAGAAAATTGGTCATTTAGCCCCACTCTCATTTTACAAGTTCCTAATCCACAATAGTACATTGCCTCCTATCCCATGGCTTTTTAATTTCCCCAAGAGTCTCTCATGAGGGACGTTGTCAAACGCTTTCTGAAAATGGAGATATACTATATCAGCTGGCTCACCTTTATATACCTGTTAATTCACACCTTCAAAAAAATATAAAAGATCTGCAACATAGTGTTGGAATGGGGTCGCCTAAAAGTTAATTTCACTTTGGGTCTTGGAATGTGCTTGGCCTTAATTTGCTAGTAAAATGACATCTTATGCATCACTGAGACTTGACTAACCAAAACTGACCAAGTCATTCTGAACCAGATTACACCGCCCACACACACAGCATTCAACGGCCCATGCACACACAAGCGGGGTGGAGGTATACTAATCATAGCAAGAAGCCACCTCAGGTTCAAAACCTATGTAGCTGCAAGTATAGAGCACAGCAATATGATCATTTTAGAGAACAAACATATTGCCATCTTCCTCACCTATAGAGCCTCAAATGCCACTGCCGACGAGCTCTCCGCAACACTCGAATCAGTATGCCCAGCAAATTGCTCCCACAAGCCACTGATTGCACTGGGCAACTTCAACCTCAATTCAGTACCCAACAAAGAGTCTGGTGCCTTCCTTAGAGCCATGGACTCATTACAATATGCACAACTCCTCGTTTTACCTACACATTACCTAGGCTCCACCCTAGACTTTATCTTCATCCCAAGGTTGTTTCTGGAACACAATGACATAACATCTCCTCTAATCACCCCGATACCCTGATCCGATGACCACATCATAAGATTTAACATGCCCACTCCTCGCCTAATCATACAGGAGAAACCACAACACTCAGGAAGAAGATTCAAGAAATTTGATAAGGATCAGTTCCTACAAGAAACTCTTCCTAACTTAAATAAAAGTGTCACAGATTTGGACAATATAATTGAAAACTGGAACCATACCATCGCTGCAGCAGCAAAAGCACCGGACATAAAGAATACCAGACTTTGTGGAAGAAGAGCAAGATCAGCACCCTGGTACTGCAATAAAATAAGGGAGGCAAAGAGAACCCTACGAAAAATCGAAAGACGCTGGAGGCAGAACAAGACCTAAGCCACCTTACGGCAGTACCAAGCAAAGCAACAAGATTACAGCAACCTAATCAACTGACACAAGCAGGAATACCACACCAACCTCGTATTAAAATCCACTAATAAACCCAGATAGCTATTCAAAATAGTCCAAACCCTCACAAAAGAATCAGCCCCCACAGGAAGTGCCACGATAAAGCCAAAAACCTTTTTTGCAAATTTCCTACTGTCTAAACAGGACCCACACAGGAGCGTCCCACACGACAGGACTACTGACCTCGAAGCCACATCCACCAAGCACACCTAGGGTGAATTCAGCATACCCACCATTGATCAGGTAGCTCACACAATTTCCACATTAAACACCAGCACCGTCCATCTGATCCATGCCCAGTATCATGGATAAAATCAACGAAGGAAGAGCTCAGCCAATTCTTCCACAAAATAGTTCATTCATCCCTAAACCAAGGCTACATGCCTATTTCCCTCAAACAAGCAACCATCCGTCCAATTTCCAAGCATACCTCACTAGACAAAGATGACCCAGCAGCATACCATCCAATCTCCAGCCTTCCCGTCCTCACCAAGATAGTTGAGAAGACAATACAGCAACAACTGCAGGACTATGTGGACTCACAAGCACCACTAGACCTCCACCAACATGGCTGTCGATCTAACCAGAACATCGAAACCCTACTTACGTTGCTTTTTGAGAACTTAATCAGAGGAATTGACAACTTAAAAATAGACTTTCTCCTCATCTTCATCGACATCTCCTCAGCCTTCGACACAGTATGCCAAAGCATCTGCCTGCAAAGGCTGACATTGGCCTACACAACACCACACTCAAGTGGTTTCACTTTTACCTTAGCAACAGACAACAACAAGTCCAAACTGCCACAACTACCTTCACCCCATTCCCCTCCACCCAAGGAATACCACAGAGGGCCTCCTTATCTATGCTACTTTTTGACCTGTATATAAAGCCCGTCTGCAATGTCATCAAAAAACATAAAAGTCCAATGTTTGTTATACACCGATGATATCGTGATTTATACCCCGATCAACCTAGATATTCCAAACTACACAGTGATGCCTGCAAGAAATGACTGAATGACTCTCCCATAACAATTTAACATAAGAACATAAGAAATGCCATACTGGGTCAGACCAAGGACAATCAAGCCCAGTATCCTGTCTCCAACAGTGGCCGATCTAGGTCACAAGTACCTAGCTGTTTCCGAAAAAGACACACAGGTTCCATAATGCTTGTACTGGGGCAAGCAGTGGGTTTACCTGGGTCCTCTTTAATAATAGTTTATAGGCCTTTCTTCCAGGAACTTGTCCAAACCTTTTTTTTTTTTTTTTAATTTAAGTTTCTTGAATAACAACAAATAATAAGGCAATACAATCCTTCACATTTTAACAATACTCAAGAAGAAATTGTACATCACATAAGCATATCACATCAAGGGAGAACATTACCAAATATCCAATACAAGAAAAATAAGGAAATCAGAAGTATCAAACTCCACTATGGGGGACCAGAAATCTCACCACCCACGTCCCTTACCTCCACTTTCTGATTCAAAAAAGACTTAAGTTGGGTCACGTCCGTAAACACAGAGGACTGACCCTCAAAGGTAACTACACATCTACAAGGAAATTTTAAATAGAAGCATGCTCCAATAGCCAACACACATGATTTTAACGCCAGCTACACTAACAGCTTTTACTACTTCCTCTGGTAACGAATTCCAGAGTTTGATTATGCAATGAGTGAAAAAATATTTTCTTTTATTAGTTTTACACTGTAGCTTTTAAAAAGGGTTCTAGGGGTGAACTGGGAAACTACAGGCTGGTGAGTCTGACGTCAATACCGGGCAAAATGGTAGAAACCATATAAAAAGCAAAATTACAGAACATGTAGATAGTCATGGTTTAATGGGATAAAGCCAACATGGCTTTATTTTATTTTTATTTTTTATTTATTTTATTTAGCTGCATTTATATCCCGCTTTTCACCGGGTCAAAGCGGTTGGGCGATACATTTAACATGAGGGGATATGACACACATACACTAATACTTACAGGGAACATGAGCAATGGAGGGTTAAGTGGCTTGCCCAAGACCACAAGGAGCACCTGTGGGACTAGAAACCCCAGTCCTTCTGGCCCAAGGTTGCTGTCCTCTAGTGGGATTTGAACCACCTACCTTCCGGCCTGTGGTACCTTGCCCTAACCACTAGGCTACACCTCCCTCCAAGGAAGGTCTTGTCTTACTAATCTGTTATATTTTTTGAAGGTGTGAATAAGCAGGTTGACAAAGGTGAGCCTGTCGATATAATGTATCTGGATTTTCAGAAAGCCTTTGAGAAGATCCCTCATGAGAGATTCTTGGTGAAGTTAAAAAGTCATGGGATAGGAGGCAGTGTACTATTGCGGATCAGGAACTGATTAAAAGATAGAAAGCAGAGGGTAGGACTGAATGGCCAATTTTTCCAATGGAGAAAGGTGAATAGTGGAGTACCCCAGGGATCTGTGCTGGGTCCATTGCTTTTTAACAAATCCATAAATGACCTGGAAATGGGAATAACGAGTGAGGTAGTCAAATTTGCAGATGATACAAAATTATTCAGTTTCAATATTAACTACAACAAGACTGAAGTCCTCCTCATCACGTGGAACACATCCTATGCCCCCCCCCCCCACTCAATCAACTTGCCCAGTACCACCATACCCATAAATGAATGATGAAGTAAGATACCTAGGAGTCACATTGGACCACAACTTGAACCTACAATCCCACAACAACAAGACATCCAGGATCACATACCATAAGATGGGCATAATCAGAAGGCTTAAACCTCTCCTCAGCCAAGATCACTTCTGCACAGTCTGCCAAGCTGTAATCACGCCCATCCTGAACTACTGCAACTCCCTAAACTATGGCCTGCCTAAACAGACAACCCAACCCCTGCAGATTGCTCAAAACACCACTGCTCGTATTATCACCGGTTCGGGAAAACACGAACATATTACTCCCCTCCTAAATCAGCTTCACTGGCTTCCACTCGCCTCCCACACCAGATTCATAATGGCCCTGAACATTTTTGAAATCCAGCATAATATGTCTGCCAACATACTGAAGATCCTAATCAGCATGGACCCAAGCAACAGACCCAGAAGGCGCAACAATTTGAACACTATAAAACCCCCAGCGCTTTCACAAAATCCAACCAGTCTACATCTGGGAGGGTGTTTTCCCTCGCAGCACTTGCCCTCTGGAACTCACTTCCAGATGACCTAAGAGCCACCATGGATGCTAAAGACTTATGGAAAAAACTGAAAACCTATCTTTACATTGACCACTTCAGGAGATTTACCTAGTATGTAGCTTCCTCCCTCCTCCCCGATGGTTTCACTGGCACAACGCTGGTCCAACTCTCCCACTAACTCCTAGCCCCAGACACCTCTCTATACATATTGTAAATTGGTTAGTATACATAAAGGTTCCCTTGCTATGCAACTCCTGCATATTCCCCTTTCACCTTTGTTACTATATAAGCTGTTCAAGTTGCCCTGTAAACTGCTTTGATTGAAGGAAAATACTTTATAAAAAACCTGTTAAATAAATAAAATGATCCAAAGTACTGGTGATGCTCAAAAAGGAAAGGATAGATATAGGGTTTTGACAGGAAATTCCTCTTACTGAGAAGGAACACCAGAGGTTATGTAGGGAGTGGGTTGGAGAGGTAGTGGCTGCATCTTATAACAATAAAAGGAGGGGGTGGCTATTCTTATTCACAAACAAACTCAATTTGTGATTAACAAATCAATTAGAGATCCAAAGGGATGTTTTATGGTAATGATGGGGGAATTATATGGATAGAATGCTTTTCTGTGTAACTTCTATGGCCCTAATGTCTTTCACATAAGTTTTTCACTGAGCTGGCAGCCCGAATTGGTGGTTGTTCCGATTATCACTTGGTGATAAGGGATCCCAGTATAGATTTGTAAACAACTTAAGAGAAGGGGAAAGGGCAGGATCAAAAGGGAATGGCAGCACTTGAGCTGATACAGTGGTGTGCAAAAGTCTGGAATCACTTGTGAGTTTTGCGTTTTTTGTACTTTCTAACGTTTTGTTTTTTTTTAATTTTGCGTTAGCCCAGCATATTCATCTTTCTACCACGTTAAAAGGGATACATTTGGCTATTAGAGTTGACTTTTTTTGCATTCCTTGCTTCCAATTTAAATACTTTACAGACACTGGGAGATAGCTACTGCGATTTTTGTGGATCCTGCGTCAAAACTGAATCGAGATTATCCAATATGTACACATTATTTCTGACCAATCAGGAGGCTGGTTTCACTAACCAATCACAATGCAGATATATAGCCAATAGTGCAGCTATAAAAACGTGCTGAATTTTTGAATTTCATATGCTTTCTGGATCGACCAAGAAGATGACTCGGACCCTGACGTTGGAGGAGCGTGTTCGGGTGTCCTTTATGAGCAAGGAAGGATTTTCAAGCCGTCAGATAGCCAGGAAAGTTGGTTGCAGTCAGAGCGCTGTTAAGATTGTACAGAAGAAGAAAGAAACGGGTTCAGTGGTGGACAAGCCTTGTTCAGGTCATCCACGTGCATCAACATCATGCCAGGACTGCGCACTACGACACATTTCACTGACTAATCGCAAGATGACCTCTCCTCAGCTACTTCGAGAGTGGTCAGACAAGAGTGAGGTCAGTGTCAGCTCATCAACAGTTCGTCGGCTGGTGCCTGCAGTTTGGTCTCCGGGGCTGCAAAGCACGGAATAAGCCACTGATGACTGACATACAAAGGCGCAACTGGATCGTGTGGGCAAAAAAGCACTCAAAATGGTCAACTGAAATGTGGGAAAAGGTGCTATTCAGTGATGAAAGCACCTTCTGCCTGTTTGGTAGCCAGGCCCACACCTATGTGAGGAGATTTCCTGGAGAGATATTCAAGCCTGAGTGTCTCAACCTCACTATGAAGCATCCTTTGAAGGTCATGGTCTGGGGCTGTATGGCTGCCAGTGGCGTTGGACGTCTTCACATCGTCGATGGAATGGTCAACGGGGCCAAGTACATCACCATACTGCAAAAGTGCATGGTGCCATCAGCACACCAGCTGTTTCCTGGCCAGTTCCTGTTCCAAGATGACAATGCACCCTGCCATCGCTCCAGACAGGTGATCACCTGGAAGCAGCGGAACAACATCAAGTCAATGGACTGGCCTGCCCAGTCTCCAGATCTGAATCCATTTGAGAACCTGTGGCACAAGGTGGCCTTGGAAATAATCAAGAGGCATCCAACATCAAAGCGTGAGCTGATTGAGTCACTTATTGCAGCTTGGAACCGCGTTGTCACCAATGATCACCTTGTCAGACTGGTTCATTCAATGCTGACAAGGTGCAGCCAGGTGATCAAGAACAAAGGGTGGCCCATGAAATACTGAGCCATCACTGACACATAAAAACGGCCTTTTTCAAGGCCACATACATTAATTTGAAGGAACCTGGCATGCGTACATAATATTTTAAAGCATACTTACAATAATATATCGTTGGCCAACAATGCACATTACGCAATTTTCACAGAAAATCTATCAACAGGACAACTATGGGGAACAAACTCAGAAAATAAGGGCCAAACCAATGCTAAAAGTTGGCCCTAATAGCCAAATCTATCACTTATCATGAGATACAGAAAAAGCCACTGGGAGGAAAAAGAAATTAAGATATAAGGTCACGAAATTGAAAAAACGTCAAATTTACAAGTGATTCCAGACTTTTGCACACCACTGTAGATGCATGGCAAACCTTGCATAGTGATGAGATGAACTTTATTCATTTCTCAGCCCCAGATAGTAGCTATTCTAGAATTGATTACTTGCTAATTTGAGAAACCCTGTTTACTAAGCTGGTGTGTGGACATTAAAGATATAGCCCTTTCAAATCACACAATGTTAGGATGGAGATGATGATGATGATAGTGACTGGAGAGCGTAAAGGAGTTTGAAGGATGAATTCCACATTGTACCTAAACCTGCAGTACTTATATGAGGCCTGGCAGGAATATCAGATGGATAATGATAATGAGATGGTTAGGGTGGACACATAGGGGGTCATGCTGACCCTGACTAGCAGGGGCTGGAGGCCCGACATGGACATCCAGCCCCTGCTATTCCCTTAGACCTGATTCTGAGTGCAGAGCTCCCCACACGTACTGCTGAAATGTGCGGGGAACTCTGTATGAGGGCGGGAGGGGGCAACCGGAGTTGTGAGGGTGGCCGGAGGCGTGACCCAAAACCTGGACATACAGGGCTTATTCCGGTGAAGGCCCCGTATGTCCAGGGTTGCTGGGTTAGATGGGGAACTTATTCCACTGCAGAGTTGGAATAGGTTCCCCACGAGGGCAGCAACCTGCACCGGCAGATCCCCCCCCACCCGAGGATAGTGGCTGCAGGGGAGATGCCCCACTGCCCGATCTGGGCTGTGGAAGGGAATGCCAGGTATGTTGCCGGCGGCACATCGGGTCCTCTGCATGGCTTCCCGGTGCCATGGCGATGGGATGCCATGGCACCGGGAGCCATGCAGGTGCTTAGGACGGGTTGTGTGGGGAGAGAGCTCAATGCACAGAGGCCTAGAATCAGGGCACAGCCTGCTCGTCCAGGCCAGTTGCGCCTAATTCTGATCCCATGGAGACATCCAGCCCCCGCGGGATCAGAATCAGGTGCAAATCCGGCCAGTCCAGATTCTGGATTTCTGGACGGGCCCCAAACGGAATTGGCCTTAGGGAAGCTGCCAAAGCAGTCCTGAGAGGTAATATCATCTCTTATGTGGCTCATAAGAAGAAGACAAAAGGTTGAGAGCTGTTGGGATTAATCATGCAGTTAAACCAGATCAGACAGCACCAATTGTGCTCCTTTACAGAAGAGGATAGGAGACAGTATGGAGATCTCCATCACCAAACAGAAACTTTGTTACAAAAACAAGTAGAAGGAGATATTCAAGTTTATAAATACCATCTACACAGGTGGCGCAGTTAGACAGGGTGATTATTAGTGCATTTAGTGACCCTCCTAGAGATCAAAAAAGATCATTCATAATATCAGATGGAAGGATGGGACAAGGCGTGTGTCACCGGAGGGTATAGCAAACCAATTTGTGGCATTCTACAAGGAATTATATATAGGTAGAGAGAGGGGGATAGCAGACATTTTCAGGCTTTTTTCCAGATCAGTGAATCTCCTGATGTTGGCTGAGGACCAAGCATTGTTCCCGAGTAAGCCATTCAGAAGTGGGGAGGTACGCGCGTGTAATTAAATTCCTTAAATTTGGAGGGCCCCTGGAATTTTATAAGTTATTAGAAGACTTTGTGCCTCCCCCCCCCCCCATTCCCCTGCTGGTGGAACTGATGGAGGGGGTGTTACAAGGAGAGCTGGGAGAAACCATATTGAATTTAGCGTATGTGATTCTGATCCCTAAGCCTGGTAGAGATGAAGGGCTTATGGAGTCATGTCATATCTATCTCCCTTATAAATCAAGACTTCAAAATTATAGCAAGAGGGGTCACATGATGCAGTAAGCCAGGAAGGTAGCTCTTCTGACACTTCTGGGGCTTCCCGCCTGCTAACTGTGATTAAATCTATTTCTCTGCCCTTACCTGCCATTCCAGCCGTGGAGTGTTTCCTTCTCCAGGAGCTCTCACTCAGCTTAGTTGGGGTGTGATTTGGTGCTTTATGGTGACAAAAACCCTTCAGAAGGAGAAAGCCCACCTTGTAGAGAAAGCAAGATGGCCAACAGCAGGTCTTTGAGCCCACGTACAGCCGCTTAGTATGGTAGAGGAGGTTTCTACCACCGTGGTTCGGGCTTTGGAGGTGTGCTTACAAGACTTGTTGGAGCAAATTGGCAAAGTGACTCAATCTGTCACTGAATTTACTGCCCGAATGGTACTGCTCGAACAGTGGGTATCTGACCTGGAAGGTGCCAACCAGGCACAAGCCATCATTATTAAGCACCTCGAATCCCAATTGCAGCAACAATGGGACAAATTGGATGATCTAGAGAATAGAGGGATGCAAATTCTGCATCCGATGAATGGGGACTAAATCCATATTTCCAGGGCACAAGGCACATGGCACAGAGTCTCGCATTGACCTCTTTCTGATTTCGGGAGGCCTGATGGACCAGGTGGGGCAGGCCGAGATTGGGCTCATGGTCATATCTTGGACTGGATCTGGAATGGGAGGAACAGGTAGGGCGGTTTTCTTGGCAATATCCCTTATCAGTGATGAACAACCCACAGTACACTCAGTTTCTGTCAGCTCACTGAGTGGAGTATGAGGACAGCAACGGGCTATATAAGGACAACCCGCCTCTCTTTTACAAGGCAGTGAAAGCTGTCGTGTAGGGTCATATCATTGGATATGTACAGATTTAGCAGAGGGCTCTGAATAAGCATTTACTCACGCTGGAGAAGGCTCTGTGCCAAGCATGCCGGCAGTATACTACCCAGCCCATGGCATCCCATAAGGCTAGCATGTTGGTTGTACAAGTAGAGCTGAACTCCTTTTTGCATGAACAGGCGCAAAAGTCTACTCAATACTACCGCTACTGCCTTTACTGTTGTGTTAACAAAGCTGGTGAACTGTTGTCCGCTCTGATTCAGACTTGGGGGGAGCAGCAGCAAGTATGGGCTATCCGTGATAGACAGGGGCAGATATGAATGGCAAAGGCTGATGTTGATGAGGTTTTTCAGAGTTTTCATCAAGGCCTATACCAGGTGGAGCCCGTGGATGTGGATGTGGCGTGCGCCTATCTGGCATGGAGTTGGCTACCATGGCTCACTGAGGAACAACAAGATAGAGTGAATTTGCCAATCCTACCTGTGGAGGTACTTCAAGCTCTTAAACTGAACTGTTGAGCGCCTGACCCAGATGGGTTTTGGGATGGATTTTACAAACTGCTGGCTCCAAAGGTGGCTGGTCCACTGGCAGGTTACTTTACAGATTTGGTGGGGTGGCAGTCTTTTCCCTATGAACCTAACCAGGCAGTTATTACTGTTATTCCAAAGCTAGGGCTGTACCTGCCACTGGTGGGGTTGTTGGCGAAAATTATGGCTGATCGACTGGCACCCTGTATGCCCCAGTTAGTACATGAGTCGCAGGTGGGGTTCGTCCAGGTCGATACATCATCAAGAATATGCAGCGCATTTTGGCTTCTATTCATCAGAGCCTTTGGGGATATCTTCCTTCTCTTTTGGTGAGTTTCAATGTGGAAAAGGCTTTTGACGGGGCCAGTTGGGAGTATACATACCTGGTATGGGGCAAAATGGGAATTGCGGGTTTTTAGCAGATGCTGTGTGCTTATTGTACTCTGATCCATGGGGGAAGGTTCTTGTAATGGCTGTTGGATGCAGGACTTCCCTCTCTGCTAGGGGACGTGACAGGGGTGCCCATTGTCACCCATGCTTTTTGTCTTCACCGTGGATCCGCTGCTGGCCCAGATACGTTCTTACCTCCAGTTGGAAGGGGTACAGCTTGGTGAAGAGGAATTTCGAGTGGCTGTATTCACAGATTACATGTTGGTGTGTGTGGTAAACCCTCAAGTGACATTGTTGATTCTGCTGGCTGAATTTGAAACTTTTGGGACGTTTTCTGACCTCAGGCTCAACCTTAACAAATCAGAGGCCCTTCTGCTGCAGCCAGAGGTTAGGACAGAGTGGCAGGACACATTTTGGTTGAGGGTGGGCCATGGAGGCCTTCAAATATTTGGGGATACAACTCCCGGCGAGGTTGTCTCGGCTTTATGACCTCAATGTATCTGTCCTTCTAGAGGGCTTATGGCGTAAGGTACTTCAGTGGTGAGATATGCCATTTTCATGGGGTGGGTGGATCATCCTTATTAAGCTGGTTCTTTTTCCCAAATGGTTGCATGTCTTACAGATTTTACCACTCCTTTTGAGGAGGACGGAGATTCGGCAAATCGATCAGCTACTTAATTCCTTCTTGTGGAAAGGGAAGAGATGTTGGGTCTGGATAGAGGTTTTACAGTATCCTTGGAAGCAAGGTGGTATGAGCTTGCCAGATTTTAGTAGGTATAATGTGGCATGTTTGCTCCACCATGTCCAGATTTGGCTCAGGTGCATGGCTGATTATACTCCTTTGGTGGTGGTGAGGGCAGTGGCTGCCCTGCTGGCTCTGCGATACATTTTGCATACCAGCAACCTGCAATACCTCTTGACAGTTCACTCAAATGTTCTTTTTCAGCCGCTGAGACAGGTGTGGCAGATGGTTTGTCAGCACCTGTGGTGCAATGCTGGCTGTTCCCTCTTTCTTCCTTTGTGTGGTAATAGTGACTTTGGTCTTGGGATAGAAGGAGTGGCCTTTCATGGCTGGGAAGCCAAAGGAGTCTGGGGTCTTGAGCAACTGGTAGATGAAACTGGTGCCCTGGTGGAGTTTGGGGATTTACAGAGTGGATTTGGTTTCACTTTTCGGGATGCCTTTATGTACAAAGGAGTGTGTAGTTATTTACGTGGCCTCCGCATGGAGGATTTGCAGGTCCCAATTTGTTGCTGCTTTCTGGTAGTGAAGGGCATGCAAGCATAGCGGTGTTACATGAGGTCTTACTGGCTTTGAAGGATGCAGTGAAAGAGAATGGTTTGGCTGAGACTTGGAGTAAGGAGCTGGAGATTCTGTTGGGCAGGGTTGAACTTCGTTGGGCATTCCAAGAAGTGTGCACTGTCACTGTCTGCTTGGAGTTCCGAGGTAAGCAGTATAACATCCTACATTGCATATGCTTTTCTCCCAATAGGGCTTCAAAGCAGGCTGCTGTATATCTGTGGTGTTTCCATGATGTGAGTGCCATATAGCCATACTGGGATATATGTTTTGGAGTTGTCGAATGATGAGGCGTTACTGGGGGTGTGTTCATCGCTATGTGTGTGGGGTCCTGGGATCTATGGTACCGCTTATGCTACAGGAGGCAATATTTATTTATTTTATTTATTTAGCATTTTTTAGATACTGCATTTCCAAAGGTCAATGCGGTTTACATAGAATAATTTAAATTAATGTTACATGGAACAGGGAATAAAAACATGGAATGATAACTTTTAACATTGAACAGGGAATATTAACATGAAATGAGCTTTTTACAATTGTTAGGTTGTAGTGAGGGTTGTATGTATATGGTATATTGATGTTTGAGGGAGTAGTTGCATCTCATTGTAATAGAATGATTAGGTTCATTTGAATCATCATGGTAATGGATTGTATTTGTCAAAAGTTCAATGTATGTATATTTACAAGTGTAAGAGCAGAGGATGGCTTCAGGTGTAGTTGAGTTATGTTTTGTCCTCAAAGCACTCTTTGAATAACACTGAATAATGTTGGGTCAAGGTGGGACCCTGGAGGACCCACCTTGAGTGGGGCAGGCTTTCTTGGTTGCGCAGAAGACTATTCTGAAAACGTGGCTAGTAGGCTCGGGTCCATTATATTGGCAATGGTGGAATGAGCTCCACGGGATTATGCTGCTGGAGCATGTTAGTGTTTGGAATGGTGGCCAGCAATGGGAAAGGTTTCTGGAAGTGTGTGAGCCTTACCTTTAGTCACTGACCTCAAGGGCCCGCAATTGAAATTTCAACCTTTGCTGACCCCAGCGTGGTAGTGCTTTTGGTGTTTTGAGGTCCAGTGGCTCTCTCTCACACAGACCTGGGGGGCTGGGGGGGGGGTGGTGCAGAGGTTAAACTTACTTAATTTAGCTGTACTGTGTTAGGGTGGAGGTGGCTCCTGGTCTGGGCACCGCCATGCCTGTGCTCAGGGGGCCGGTGTACTGGTGGGCTCCTAGTATTGTATAGGTGGGAATGTGGTTGGGGTGTAAGGGGATGGTGGGTGGTTGTCTGGGAAGCGTGGGGGGGGGGCTATGGGCTAAAAGGGGGCTCTTCTTTGCTTTTTGTTTCCTGTGGCCTTGGCCCTCCCTTCCTGTACTGCTCTAGGGAACAGCTCATCTATTGGGGTTCGTTTTGTGGCAGTTGAGGGTTGTAGGGTGGGGTGGTAATTGCAGGGTGTTGCAGGAGGGATGAGGTGGGAAAATTGGGGGGGGGGGGGGGCTTTGGGGAGGGTCTAGAGATATCAGAGGAATGAAAAATGTAGAATTGTATTTTCCTATTTTTCTTGGATCAAGAACCTGCTATAATTGTGGAGATTTGCTAGCTGGTCTATGGGTCTGTTTTGTTTATTTATTTATGCTTACAACTGTATTTAGTCATGGATGAAAACTGTTTGGAATTGGTTATTCAATAAATATGTCTAGTTCTAAAATTGTGGCAAAGGTGCTGGCTGGGTGGCTGAGCACAGTGTTACCGTCTTTTGTCCGTCTTTTGTCCATCTGACCAAACTGGCTTTGTTCAGACGATACACTTCAGTGAACTTGATCAGGGCACTGACAGTGATCCAGGGGATAAGAGTATACCCAAGAGCTACTTTCATAAGCCTTGATGCCAAGAAAGCATTTGATCAAGTCTTGTGGGAATATCTCTTTCAGGTTTTGGAATTGTATGGGCTTGGAGGGAAATTTATGAAGCGGGTCAGGTACCTGTACCAACAGGCAAAAGCTGAACTCATTATAAATGGAGAGAGTTCAGCAGTGTTCACATTGCAGAGAGGAACTAGACAAGGTTGTCCCCTTGGGCCTCTTTTATTTTTGTTCTCTTAGGCCACTAAAATTTGGGACCCCAGAGAAATTCTTGGCTTAATGGTGGACAAGAGGGAGTGCTGCATTAGCTTATTTGGAGATCATCAAGATTTTTGGAAGCTTTGTGGTCTTGAGGATCAATGTTTCCAAATCAGAAGCTCTGGCCTGGGATGGGTTGGGATCGCTCCTTACCCCTTATTTGGTTGACGAGCCACCTAAAATATTTAAGTATCCACTTGTGTCATTGCTACAAAACCCTTTATCAGAAGAACATAGTTGACAAAATTACACAAGTGAAGGTGGTCTGTGAAAGGTGTAAAGATCTGCCGCTTTCAGTGCTAGGGAGATTGTCACTGGTCAAAATGATTATGGTGCCAAAACATTTATGTTTTTCAGTCTTTGCCTATTTGGGTCAAGCATTGAGAAGAGGGGCTATTTAAAAGCATGATACAAACGTTTATTTGGAGGGCCAGTGGAGCTAGGATAGCATATAATAAGTTGATTCTGGGGAAGGATAGAGGTGGGATTCATCTACTAAATTTGCAGCTATATAGTGCTGCTGCTTTATTGAGACGAGTGCATGATGCCTATACTGAAGCCTATAAATTTGCACCAGCTGGGTTTTGGGATGAGTATTCAAGTCCTCATGGCTTTCTTAGAAACATAGAAACATGACGACAGAAAAAGACCACATGGCCTATCTAGTCTGCCCTTCCATATCAACCACTACAACAGTCCCCTTTTTTTATTTAGTGATCCTCTCTGTTTGCCCCATGCTTCTTTGAATTCAGATATTGTCCTCATGTCTACCACCTCCACTGGGAGTCTGTTCCACAGATCCATATTTCTGCATATCACCCCTGAATCTATCCCCTTTCACCCTCATCCCATGTCACCTCATAGCAGAGCTTGCTTTCAATTGAAAGAGGTTCCCTCCTGTGCATTTATGCCATGGAGGTATTTAAATGTCTCAGTCATATCACCCCTATTCCGCCTTTCCTCTAAGGTGTACATATTAAGATCCTTAAGTCTGTCCTCATATGCTTTATAATGAAGACCACTAAACATTTTAGTTGCCACCCTCTGTACTGACTACAGCCTGTTTATAACCAAAAAAACACAAAGAGTGGCAGGTTCACACACAACACCTTTATTAAACAATCATTTGGTGGCCAAAACCCAACACAGGACCGTGTTTCGTGTTGTACTTCATCAGGGGTTATGAGGGCACACTAAAAAACATTTAAAATCATAAATAAATAAAAATTGTAACAATTATATAAAAAATGCTACAGCATCATAACATATTGTAAAAGTAAAAAGTTAAAACCAAATACACTAAAAAAATACATCAATACACTATACCATAAACAAGATTAATCAAAAGGAGGACACATAAAAGAATAAATATGCATGTATTGAAATACACTAAGATACATTTAAAAGGAATACAAAAGCATAAAATCAACCTATTAAGCCCATTAAGAACCAAGGGAAAGAAAACTAAGGAATGAGGAGGACAAATAGTCAACATATTCAACATAAAAAGGTATATGTAGACACATGGAGTTAGAAGGACAAATAAGAAGCAGGAGTGAGTCAGGGATGTTACCTTATCGGTGTGTGGTGGCAATAAATTTCACAGTACACACTTAAAATGTGATCGGAGCCCCTAATGCAAGGGCTGAAAGTGCCTCTGGAAAAACAGGGTAGTGAAAAAACACTAGTTTTCTTTCCCTTGGTTCTCACGGTCTCCCTCGACCTCCCGCTCGGAACTGAGGGCGTCGACTCTGGTGCCTTCGGCGTCGGGGCGGGTACCACCGAGGCCCACGCGGTCGGAGCCCCCGACTCCTCTTCGGATGAGTCTGCATGGGAGACGGAGGATGAGGAGTCCCCCGATACATTTCGGACTCGATGCGTCCCTTTGGACTCACCGCAGTCCGAGCCCCGGAGTAGGTCCCCTCCGGAGGACACCAGTTTCTCAGAGTTCGTCAGGGACATGGCCAAGGCTTTGGCAATTCCCGCAGACCCCGAGTAGGAGTCTCGAGCCGAAGAGCTCGAGGCCCTCCAGTATGACTCTCCTCCAAAGGAGTTCTTTACTGTGCCTGTTCCTCCGATGCTGGAACGGTTCCTCTTCCAGATGTGGGAGGCACCGGCCTCAGTGCCGGTTTTGAGCAAGCGGGTCGATTCCATTTATCGACTCCGTAAGAGCCCTGGGTTCCAGAAGGTGCAGCTGCCACACCATTCCATGGTGGTGGAATCGGCCATGCATCGTCTGAAAAGCCAGAAGATGTACTCCGCGGTGCCTTCCGGCAGGGAGGCCCGGAACCTGGATGCTTTCGGCAGAAAGTGCTTCCAGGGATCGATTCTTGCTTGCCGTGTCCAGTCTTACCAGCTGTACATGGGCATGTACCTACGAGACCTGGCGAAGGAACTTGCCGGGTTCTCTGCTGGCCTCTCCGCGGAACCCTTGCAGAGGTTCAAGACCTTGTCCTCGGGGATACGGGAATGCTCTAAGTTCATGTCCCGAGCGGCCTATGATGGCTTCAAGGCTTCGGCCCGTGTAGTGGCTGCCGGCATCGGGGCCCGACGCCAGGCATGGTTGCAGTCATCGGACCTCGAGCCCTGGGTGCAGGACAAGTAGGTCGATGTCCCTTGCCGAAGTGAAAACCTTTTTGGCAAACCCATGGCCGAGCCCCCTGCAACATAAAAAGGCAGCGCCAGAGGTGCACCCGTGCCTTGCGGGCCCGCGCCTGAGGGCCTCGCCAGAGGGCCCTTTGGCGGGAGACCTTCAATCCAACAAAAGCAGCTCAAAGATCGTCAGGAAGCTGAATCTCCAACCTACCACGGCAAAAAAGCAAACAACTGAAATCCACCAGAAAACATCGATCTCATCGTGCACCAGAACACTTTCGACGTTACCAACCTAAAGACACTCGAAAGAATTTTCTACAAAACAACTATCCACATCTTCACTCATACAGGCCAGTCCATCCCAACTGCAACGGCCGAGGCCTCACGGAACACTCAACTGCTGACCACAGAAGCATGCGGGAACATTAACAACTCTAAGTCTGTTGGACATTAATAGTAAGTCAGCCCTGGGCTGACCGTTTGGCTCTCATACAACGAATACAATCTGATCCTTAATGAATGTAATTTGATTCCAGGCAAGCTCTCCAGCTTTTCATCACATACCTCTCTTCCACACAACGCCTACTAATTGGGGTGGGGGAGGGGAGGGGGAGGGGTAATATTCCTTCCATTACACTACACACAATTACCTCAATTTAATCTACCTATCACAACTCAGGTACCTTGGTCTGATCATTTCATTATACATTTCTCTCTCCCTTTTCAACTCCCTAACACAGCACATATCAATACCAAACACATAGACCATAGATTCCGCAAGTTTAATAAGGAAAACTTCCTGGAATCAATCTCCACAAAGTTGGATATTGACTCAAACAATCTCAATGAACTTGTATCAATCTGGAACTCTGTTGTAGGGGCAGAAGCTAAGCCTTTGCCCACAAATAAAAGATCAGGAAGAAAGTCATCTGAGAATTGGTACACCTCAGAGCTTAGTGCCCTAAAGAAGAACCTCAGAAAACTAGAAGCTAAATGGCGTAAGACAAAAAGCCCAGAACTTAGGGTACAATATTTCGCAAACCTCAAAACCTATAAAGAAGCTATAAACACTTCAAAAAGGCTACACCATACAAAAACCTTATCAAAAGCCATCAACAGACCAAGGGAGCTTTTCAAGATTATTAAATCCCTTTCTAAAGTTCCTGAACACACTTCGAACAACACATTAATTGACCCCCAACTCCTGGCAAACCACTTTGCCAGCAAACTCAAACTGAGTACCCGTCCTAGTGCTACCCTGGCATCTACCACAGCAAATAGCATCATTGAATGGAACTCTTTTCTCTTAATTTCAAATAAACAACTTCTAGAGACCATAAGGGAGGAGTAGCCTAGTGGTTGGGGCAAGGTACTTCAGACCGGAAGGTCGGGGGTTCAAATCCTACTAGAGGACAGCAACCTTGGGCCGGAAGGACTGGGGTTTCTAGTCCCACAGATGCTCCTTGTAGTCTTGGGCAAGCCACTTAACCCTCCATTGCCCATGTTCCCTGTAAGTATTAGTGTATGTGTCTCATATCCCCGCGTGTTAAATGTATCCCCCAATTGTGTTGTGACCGCTTTGATTGAAGGATAAGGCGGTATACAAAACTGTCTAAATAAATAAATATCAAATCTCAATACCACCACCTCATTATTAGATCCTTGTCCAGTATCTTGGATTAAAGCAGCCAAATCGGAACTTGCCCCATACATATTGAATTTAGTAAACCAATCTCTTCTTCAAGGCATCATGCCAGATGACTTCAAGTTTTCAGCAATTCGCCCTCTATTAAAGAATAAAACTCTTAACAGTAATAACCCCTCTTCATACCGCCCCATTGCCAGTATACCTTTTCTAGCTAAAATCATTGAGAAGGTAGTTCAAACACAATTACAAGATCATATTGATACCAACTTCCCTCTAGATGAGCACCAATATGGTTTCCGCCCGTATCACGGAGTAGAAACATTACTAATATCCCTTTTTGACTCCCTAATCCAAGACATGGATAATGTTAAACAGGCTTTCTTACTTATCTTCCTTGATATTTTCTCAGCCTTTGATAGTGTGAATCACAGCACCCTCTTATCCAGGCTATCACAATTAGGCTTAAAAGGAAAAACTTTTAACTAGTTTAAATCCTACATATCAAACCGTTTCCAATATGTTCAGGTAGATCATTCCCAATCTCTTCCATTCCCACAAGAACGAGGGATCCCTCAAGGATCTTCTCTCTCTGCCTTACTCTTCAATCTCTATCTTCAACCGATTTGCAAAATCTTTAAATACCACAACCTAAAGTATTTTATCTACGCAGACGACATCATGTTATTCGCCCCCTGTGACATAGATAACCCTAATTATGACAAAATCGCTACTTGTCTATCTGAAGCAGCACAGTGGCTCCGCTCAATTCATATGGATATAAACTTCAAAAAGACTGAAGCTCTTTTTGTATGCCGAAACTCTAATTTCACCCCCCATCTGTCATTAACCTGATGGACATCACCCTTCCAGTCAAATCGGAAGTAAAATATCTAGGAGTTACTCTAGACAAAACACTAAGCATGTCACATCACATGAAGCAGACCGCTAAAACTATATTCTTTAAACTCAGAACCATCCAGCAACTTAGACCCCTCATTGACATTAATGATTTCAGAACAGTTGTCCAGGCTCTTATAATGCCACATTTAGATTTCTGTAATGGATTACTCCAAGGTACATCTAAGAAGAACTTACACATCCTACAAAGAGCCCAGAACGTCACAGCTCGGATCATTTTTAGAGCCAAACTTTCTGACCACATCTCCCCAATTTTATATGCTCTCCACTGGCTACCTATAGCCAGTACGATTCAATACAAAACCCTAGTCACCATTTTTAAACTCATTAGCAACCTAGTCCCCTCACATCTTTCAACATTAATTCATACCCCCTTAGAAAACAGAATAATAAGAAGAGCAAACCTCAACATGCTTCAAATTCCTAACTCTGTGAGAAACCTGAAGCAAATAACAACCAATACTACCTTCTCTTATTATGCACCAAGGCAATGGAACAAGCTACCTCTTAACCTAAGAGAGATTAAAGACCTTTGTTCTTTCAGGAAGGAGCTTAAAACATATCTCTTCGCCCAACACTACTACAGCTTACAGCCCACACTTGATCATATAACACAAGAATACACGACGCAACTGACACAAGTTTATCCTACCTAATTCAAAGTATCTCCCTCCATTCCATATCTTCATTGATAACAGTGTACATTGTCCTACTATATGATAATCAACTCATCAATGTTGCTTTTAAATAGCTGTCTGTAAATAGTAAACAACTGTTGTAAATAGTTCTCTGTAAATAGTTAAATTAATAAATAGTTAAACATGTTCCATGTATCATAGTTATTTTTTGTGCCAAAATGTTCTATGTAATTCAGTGTTCAATGGTTTAAACTTGTTCTCTGTAAACCGTCCCTGATCTCTGGAAGGGGCGGTATAGAAAAGCACACAAATAAATAAATAAGGCGGCTGAGCTCGAAACTGAGCACCTCACTAGGACAAGGCTGTCCAGAAAAACTTCTGCCCCTTCTCAGAGGATGAAGGGCTCGGGTAAAAAGTCATTTTACCCGAGGAAGGCGGCTGCCTACAAACCTTTCCCTCAGTATCAGGCCTCCCCAGCTCCCCAGCAGGGTCAGCAGGCCAAGGCGCAGGGCCATGGGCCCCGTAGGCAGAAGACCTCCAAGCCTCCGGCTCCCGCTCCCACTCAGCAGGGAGGGGGTTTTGACTCCCACAGCATAGCCTTTCCACCTCTGCTGTCCCATCTCTGCACAGGAGGTCATCTAGTCCTGTTTGCCCACTGGTGGCCACCCATCACCGGAGATGCTTGGTTATTGAGAATTGTCCACAAGGGCTATATGCTCCATTTCCAGCAGTTGCCTCCAACCTACTTCCCCGGAGAGCCTCCAAGACCTCCTCTGCACACAGACCTCCTCCTTCAAGAACTGCAAGGTCTGCTTTTAGACCAGGCGGTGGAGCCGGTGCCCCCCCACCTGCAAGGTCACGGGTTCTACTCCAGGTACTTCCTTGTACCAAAGAGAACCGGGGGCCTCAGGCCTATTCTTGACCTCAGGAATCTCAACAAGTTCTTGGAGAAAGAAAGGTTCAAGATGCTTACTCTTGGAACACTTTTGCCCTACCTCCAGCAGGGAGATTGGCTATGCTCCTTAGACCTAAAGGATGTGTACACTCACCTCCTCATTCATCCAGACCACAGAAAGTACCTCAGGTTCATTGTGGGAGGAAACCATTACCAGTACAGAGTACTACCCTTTGGCCTGACCTCCGCCCCCAGGGTCTTTACCAAGTGTCTGGCGGTGGTGGCGGCCTACTTAAGGAACCAGGGGGTTTTTGTCTTCCCCTACCTGGACGACTGGCTCATCAGGGGTCAGACTTCCCAGGAGGCCCGGCAAGCCACCCTCAGAACTGTCTCCCTTCTTCAGCACCTCGACTTTGTCATAAACTTCGCAAAGTCCACTTTGCTCCCCTCCCAGAACCTCGAGTTCATAGGAGCAAGGTTGGACTCCCTGCAAGCAATGGCTTACTTGCCGAGAGACAGGGCTCAGAGACTCATAGACTTGGCCAGCCAGTTTCTGAGCAGGTCACAAGTCTCCGCCAGACTCTGTCTACAGCTCCTGGGCCACATGGCATCGACGGTGCATGTGACCCCCAATGCTCGCCTCCATATGCGACCTGCACAGTGGTGTCTCCGGACTCAGTGGCAACAAGCCACAGGAAGCCTTGCAGACAAAGTGCGAGTGTCCAAGCCATTCCTGGATTCTCTACAGTGGTGGCTAAAACCCCACAACTTGTTACAGGGGGTGCCTTTCCAGGTACCTGTTTCCACGGTGGTACTGACCACAGATGCCTCCTTGCAGGGCTGGGGTGCCCATTGCTTAGACAGGTGCACCCAGGGCCGGTGGTCTCCATTGGAGGCCACGCAGCAAATCAACCTCCTGGAACTCTGGGCTATTCGCTTAGCCCTCAAAACCTTCTCTCACACCTTGGCTCATCAGTCTGTTCTGGTGCAGACGGACAATCAAGTGGCCATGTTCTATGTGAACAAGCAGGGAGGCATGGGGTCCAGGCTCCTGTGTCGAGAGGCACAGGCCCTGTGCTCCTTTGCCCTCAAACACAGCATGTTTCTCAAGGCTGTTTATCTCCCTGGCCAGGAAAACTTCCTGACGGACTGGTTGAACAGGATTCTGCAACCCCACGAGTGTCAACTGCACCCCTTGGTGGTTCAAAACATTTTTCTGAGATGGGGACTTCCATCCATAGATCTCTTTGCCAGTCCCCTGAACCGGCAACTGCCCAGGTTCTGTTCCAGGCAACCACATCCCCTGAGGATAGCAGCGGATGCCTTCCTGATTTCTTGGTCCCAGGGCCTCCTGTTTGCGTTTCCTCCCACGCCTCTGGTGGCCCGAACCTTGTTCAAGATTCTAAGAGACAAGGCCTCGGTACTTCTGATAGCTCCCAGGTGGCCAAGACAGCCCTGGTTTCCACTTCTGCTCCAGCTAGCCGTGGACACACCACTCCTTCTGGGGTTGCAACCCGATCTTCGCTCTCAGGATCAGGGTTCCCTTCTGCACCCCAATCTCAAATCTCTCAATTTGATGGCCTGGAGGCTGCAAGGGTAGTGTTGGCTCCCTGGGGCCTACCCCGAGAAGTGGAGGAGGTGGTCTTGGCCTCTAGAAAGCAGTCCACCAGAAAAACCTATGCCCTGAAGTGGAAAAGGTTCTCCATGTGGTGTCAGCAGCGCAAGGAGGATCCTTTCACCTGCACTGTACCGCTAGTGCTTCAGTATCTGCTGCACTTGTCCAATCAAGGCCTTAAGTCCAATTTGGTTCAGGTCCACCTCCCTGCTCTAGCCGCTCACAACTCACTGGTAGAGGGGCACTCTCTGTCTGTTCACCCCTTGGTGTCCAGGTTTTTCAGAGGCTTGCTTTTGCTCAAACCTCCTATCCGTCTACCAGCCCCTGAGTGGGAATTGAATGTGATCTTGCAGCAACTGTCTCGCCCACCCTTTGAGCCGATGGCTACATGTCCTCTCCGCTTCCTTTCTTGGAAGACTCTATTCCTTGTGGCCCTGACGTCGGCCAGGAGGGTGAGTGAGCTTCAAGCCCTGGTCTGTGACAGGCCTTACACTCGCTTCTATAGGAACAGGGTAGTCCTTCGGACTCATCCTAAGTTCCTCCCTAAAGTTGTCTCCTTTTTCCATCTCAACCAGGAGGTGGTTCTTCCAACGTTCTTCCCTAGGCCCCATGCCAGCCGGGCTGAGACAGTCCTGCATACCCTGCACTGTAGGAGGGCCTTATCCTTCTACCTTGAGCGTACACAGGGGCATAGGAGGGCTACTCAGCTCTTCGTATCTTTTGACCCTAATAACTTGGGGTTACCTGTCTCCAAGCGTACCTTGTCCATCTGGGTGGCTGACTGTATCACCTGGGCTTACAGGGCAGCTGACCTTCCCTTGCAGGGTCGGGTCACGGCCCACCGTGTCAGGGCAATGGCTGCCTCAGTAGCTCATCTCCGCTCTGTACCGTTGGCAGACATCTGCAGGGCTGCAACTTGGTCCTCAAGCCAGACTTTTGCAGCCCATTACTGCCTAGAGCGAGAGTCGCGTAGGAACAGTGCTTTCGGTCAGGCAGTGCTCCGGAATCTCTTTGAGGTTTAGGCAACTCCTACCCTCCAGCCCTCTTGTTGGGCTACCGGTGGGGGTGTGTTTCAGTGAAATCCTTTCTCTGATGCTGTGGCTAGAGGGAGCTAATATTTTCAGCTCTGGGTCCCCGGTAGCCTGAAGCTGGGGAGTCCCATAAGTGAGGACTGACTTCCTGCTTGGTCCTGGAGAAAGAGTAGTTACTCACCTGTAACAGGTGTTCTCCAGGAGCAGCAGGAATCAGTCCTCACAACCCTCCCTCCTCCCCTGGGAGTTGCAGTTGTACATAGTTTATTTTTACATTTTTGTGTGCTGTCTTTTAGCTATGTCATTGAACTGAGCAAGATGGCACCTTTAGGTGGGAAGGGGACTGCGCATGCGTGCAATATTCCCAAAGGCTTTCTTAGAAAGCTGGGGAATTGCTCCGCACGGGTGTTCCATCGACGTCGATGTCACCCAAAAGTGAGGACTGATTCCTGCTGCTCCTGGAGAACACCTGTTACAGGTGAGTAACTACTCTATATGGCATAGACTGGATCAGTGGCAGCCTTCACTAATATTTGGTTGCATAACCCTTGGCTGTGATGACAGCCTCCAAACGTTTCTTGTAGCTATCTATAAGTTTCATACATCTGTCTGCTGGTAGTTTCTCCCACTCTTCAACTGTGATTTATTCCAGCCCATGAATGTTTCCAGGATTCCTTTTATCAAAGGCAAATTTCCACTCTTTCCAAAGGTTCTTGATTGGATTGAAATTGGGACTCCTTGTGGGCCAGTTTAAAACAGTCAATTTTTTTCCTTTTTTAAAATTTATTTATTTAATGGCTTTTCTACAAATACAAAAAGAAACATTAGTACAATCTTTTTCCGGAGTACTTGTACAATAATTCAAAACAAAATCTTCAGCTACAACAATTGCTACATCACAGCTTATATATATATATTATTATTTTTGCCTTTATTCACAGAGTTTCATTACCAAATTTTCCCTCTTAAATATTTCCCTCTCCTCCCTACCCCTCACTCGTCCATCTCCCTCCTCCCCTCCCCCTCCCCCACCCACCTCCCCTGTTCTTTGCCACAAATTCTATAAATTAAGGGGTATCCTGCCATCCTAACATTGCTAGGAAAGAGGAGATGATAAGCCCTCACAACAAGGGGCAATCCTCATCATATATCTCCAGCTAAATTAGAGATATTGCAGGCCGGGAGCCGTATTTCAATACAAAAGCCTCCCATACCTGCTCTAATTGGGGCAGGTGCATCCTCCCAACCGCTACCCCCCTTTCCATTGTGTATAGGTCCCACATCCAGTCTAGCCAGCGTGATAGTGCCGGAGGCGATACCTGTTTCCAGGCAGCTGCCAGGGTCAACTTAGCTGCATTCAGACTGTGACGAATCAATGTTAACTGGGGGAGCCGTCCATTGGGGACTCTCCTCCTGAAAAGAAAAATACTTGGGTCCCAGGGAATATTCAGCCCAATCATTTGTTTAAGGCAATATTGTATCCCTCTCCAAAAAACATGGATGTGAGGGCATAGCCACCATACATGCACCAAGGTGCATTTCCCGCCACAACTTCGCCAGCACAAATTGGATACTCCCGGGAAAGCTCGGGCCACTTGTACAGGCATCATATACCATCCGTAAACTAGCTAATAATTGGTTTCCCGGGCATTAACAGCACCAAACTTCTCCAGAGCCTACCTTCAATCTGCTCCCACTGTTGTTCAGTGTATGAGAGGTGCAACTCCTGCATCCACTGAGCTCTATGCTTGCCTTCCCCTAAATGCTGGTTCTGTAAATTTGCATACAAGGCCACAATAAGGCCTTTCGTGCTTGTGCATTCCTCACATAGGTGACATCTGTCAACTCTCGAGCAACTTGCTGCCTAACCTCCCGACTCCTCACCCAGTGCGCCACCTGCACATAGTGATAGACATGGTGTTTGGGAATATCAAACTCCTGCAACTCACAAAAAGAGCGAAGAACACCATCCTCAAATAATTGGCCCACACGGCTGAGCCCCTTATGCCCCCATTGTCGAAAAGCCAGATCACTCATACCAGGAAGGAAAGCATTGTTATGAACTATAGGCGCCAAGGGGGATAGCATTGCCCCTTGTGGCCAAAAAACCCAATCCCAGCACTAGAGGGCATGAGTTATATATGGTTTTTCAATACGCATGCCCCCTGTAACTGGGCGCAAAGCCACAACACGCGGTCTGCCAGCTCCGCCCACAGCATCATCACTGGCACAGCACAGAGGACTTTAAAGAGGCACGCATCAAGGGAAACCCCCTCTCTCTTCAACACCAGCTGCTGCTACGATCACCAGCTCCAGCCACTCCTCCGATCCAACTCATCCAGCTGGCACCAGCTCAGCACAACAGCAAAGGAGGTGAGACATACTGCTTGATTGCTGCTCCTGCTGCCCGATCACTGCTTCTGCTGCCTGATCGCGCTACAGCTTCACAAATCAAGCCACGCGGTCTGCCGGCTCCGCCCACAGCATTATCACTGGCACAGCACAGAGGACTTTAAAGAGGCACGCAGCTAGGGAAACCCCCTCTCTCTTCAATACCAGCCGCTGCTAAGATCACCAGCTCCAGCCGCTCCTCCAATCCAACTCATCTAGCCGGCACCAGCTCAGCACAACAGCAAAGGAGGTGAGCCATACTGCTTGATCGTTGCTCCTGCTGCCCGATCGCTGCTCCTGCTGCCTGATCGCTCTACGGCTTCACAAAGCAAGCCACGCGGTCTGCCGGCTTCGCCCACAACATCATCACTGGCACAGCACAGAGGACTTTAAAGAGGCATGCAGCAAGCGTGCCCACGCCTGGCGGGCCCACGCCTGAGGGCTTCGCCAGAGGACCCTTTGGTGTGGCCCTTAGGTAGGGAACATAGGTGGTTGTTTACCGCGAACACAGCAAACAAAGTGAGTTCTGTAAGTAGAAAAGTATATAGTAACTGCTTCATTTGCTTAGCTCTATTAATACAGAATCTATACTAAACTAAACATGTCACTCAGCATTGCAAAAATCCAGTTCCTGAAAAGTTTATTATGTAATACAGCTTAAAGCTACTGTACTGCTTAATTGTATAGAAGTGTGTAGTAAGCTCTGCGTAGCAATCATTTTTGCCAAATCTTGTAATTCATCACAACTGAGATATCAGAATGAACATTAAGAAAATGTTTCTACTCACTATGAATCTCACTTTATATGCATTGAGCTTACTGGTCTGTTCCACACCCCACATACATGCACTGTCTCCATCATTGAACCTCCCTGAATACTCATTACATCCATGTTATCCCTTACCGCCAAAGACAAATCAACCAGAAACAAAATGCTAAACAACCTCTCATGGGAAGAGCATACCAGACACACCATAGGTTAATACACATAAATACAACCCCTATGAGCAACCATATCAAGATGTGCAAGGATGCTACCCTAATTAGCTTCATGCTAATCAATGCTAGGTCCATTAAAAATAAAATCCCGCTTCTAACTGACCTAGTCAAGGCTGAAAACCCAGACCTTCTATGTGTCACTGAAACATGGTTACATGAAACGGACACAGTACTGCTAAACCAGATACAAATGCAGGGGTACTTTATTTTCACCTGCCATAGGGATCGCGCAAAAGGAGGGGGTGTTCTTATATTAGCAAAAGCAGAACTCAATTTATCATCCACCATTAGTGAGAACCAAGATGGTATGAATATCCTCAAGGTCGAAAATAGAGCTATAGCAATATGTCTCATATATAGGCCCCCGATGGCTGATAATCAAGAATTAGCCACAATGCCTGCAGCTCCACTTTAAGGAAACCCCTTATAATGCTAGGTGATTTTAATCTGCCATCACTACCTAGGAACCGGGAAACAGCTTTCACAGAGACAATGGAAGAAATGGGATTTAGACAAATAATCAACCAAGCAACTCACACCAAAGGAAACAATCTTGACTTAATATTCCTCCCTAGTAAATACACAAAATCACCTCATTACAAACCACCCACCATAATTCAGGTACCGTGGTATTACCATTTTATGATTCGGTTCTCTCTTCACCACCCTCAGACTACCAGATCCCATCTTGACGCTACATACCAAGGACAGAGATTTCGGGCATTTGACAAGGAAGAGTTCATTGAAACAGTTCTCCCCAGATTAGACCCATCTGCTAATAACCTTTGTGAAGCAGTAGCAAACTGGAACAAAACTATAAGGTTAGCGTCTGATCCTCTGCCTTCGCAGATGCGGCACAAGCGTAAAATAAATGAGAGGTGGTTTACTTCTGAACTAGTAACACTTCGGAAAGGGCTCAGGAAAATGGAATCTACTTGGAGAAGAAAGAAAAGCCAAGAACACAGACTACATTACTTTTCACTGCTAAAGGCATACAAGGATGCTATCAATAATGCAAAGAAGCAATATCACACTAAAGTTTTGTCAAAGTTCATAAACCGTCCCAGGAAATTTTTTGAGATTGTTAAATCCCTGACCAAAACTCCTACTAATAACTCATACAAGATTCCTATCAACTCACAAACACTAGCAGACCATTTTGCTAACAAGCTCAAACAAAATGGTCTCTTCACACCAACCTCACTATCTCATCCAACCAATAACACCCAGGAATTGAGCGATTTCCACTCAATAACCAGCAAACAACTGCACCAGACAATCACTAAGCTCAACTCTACAACCTCTCTGTTAGACCCCTGTCCGGTGGCGTGGATTAAGGAAACAAAAGCAGAATTGACTCCAGATCTACTAAACATAGTGAACCTGTCACTGCTTTAAGGATCTATACCTGAGGAACTCAAAAGGTCAGCAATCCATCCATTACTAAAGAATAAATCTCTGGACCCCAAAGACTCCTCCTCATACCGTCCCATTGCAAGCATACCATTCCTCTCCAAGATTATAGAGAAAATTATACAGATTCAATTACAAGACTACATAGACTCAGAGTCACCATTGGATGAACACCAATATGGGTTCCGTCCATTCCATGGGGTGGAAACCCTCTTTTTAGCTCTATTCGACACTATCACTAAGGGTATCGATAATTTCAAGCGAGCCTTTATCCTCATTTTCCTCGATATCTCCTCGGCTTTTGACAATGTAAACCATGTCACGCTCATCTCCAGACTCTCACAGTTAGGAATCAAGGAGAAAGCACTTGAATGGTTTAAATCTTATTTCACAAACCGGACACAATACGTACACATTGACCAAGTTTCCTCGGTGCCATTTCATCAGGAACAAGGTATCCCACAGGGCTCTGCCCTCTCAGCACTACTTTTTAATCTATATCTTCAGCCGATCTGCTCCATATTCCAACGACATAAAATAAATTATCACTTCTATGCAGACAACATTATGTTGTACTCGCAGGTGGAGATATCCAACCCCAACTATGACAATATATCAGGCTGTCTCACGGAAGCAGAAATGTGGCTCCAATCAATGAATTTGAAGACTGAAGTGCTATTTATAACAAGAAATCCTAGCTTCGCCCTGCCAACAGTCATCAATTTTGTTAATATCTCCCTACCAGTTAGGACAGAGGTCAAATACCTAGGGGTGACCCTTGATAGGACGCTCAGCCTAACTCCTCATATAAAGCAAACAGTGAAATCTATATTCTTCAAAATAAGGACAATCCAACAGCTACGGCCAATAATAGACAGTACAGATTTTAGGACTGTGGTACAAACGCTCATAACACCTCACTTGGATTACTGCAACGGAATACTGCAGGGAACATCCAAGAAAAATCTGCATTCTCTACAACTGGCTCAAAATGTCGCTGCAAGGTTGATCTACAAAGCAAAATTAACTGACCACATCTCCCCTATCCTTTATGCATTGCACTGGCTCCCGGTATCCTGTAGAATTACCAATAAATCATTGGTTACAACATTCAAACTTATTAACAACAAAGCACCATCCTTCCTGACAACTCTAATACATGCTCCTCAAGAAAGCAGGTCAAGAAGGAGAAAAAACCTACACATGTTGCGAGTATCAGAATTCATTCGGCAAGCAAAGCAGAAGACGAGCAACTCAGCTTTCTCGCTCTACGCTCCTACATTGTGGAACAACCTCCCAATAGAGTTAAGAGAGATGAAGGACCTCCAATCATTTAGAAAAGATCTGAAAACATTCTTATTTACCCAGCACTTCTACAGCCTGCAGTCCGACGAGGTTCCGATTCTTCAAAGCAGTACGAGCCAGCAACCTTATCCCGATCCTCCCTAGACATAGCATACACTCACACCTATTCTATTAAATCAGTTACTTTCAATTCCTCACTCCTCATGGATATTCAGTACTATACTCATGTAAATAGTTTTCGCTGCAAGTTAAAATGCCAATAGCTTATAATATGTCACACTCCTCAGGTATCTCAATGCCATACACATGTTAATAGTTCTTTGATGATAGTTAAATGTCATCTGCTGTTATTATATCGGCACGTTCTTGCCACCTGTTTCATTGTATATTGCCTTTAGTTAAACTACCTAAATTGTTATTTGTAAAATAATAATAACGCTCCTTATTATTATTGTTTGGATATATGTAAACCGCCTCTGATCTCTAGAAGAGACAGTATAGAGAAATGTACAAATAAATAAATAAACAACCTGTCCCCCAACCCGGTCCCTCCCATCAAATCCATTTCCATTTGCACCCAACACTTGGAGCTATCAGAATTCATCCATTCCACCCCTGCACGACACTGCGCCACCGCGTAATACCAATGAAAGTTAGGGACCCTCATTCCCCCTCACCCTGGTTGAGCATATAGAATTCTGCGAGCTATTCGAGGGCATTTGAATTTCCATATGAACTTCATGATCAATGCTTGCCAGGACTCCAAGACCCCTCAAGGCAGGGGTATGGGGAGTACCTGAAAAAGGTACAGGAATCGGGGGACCACTACCATTTTCGTTACAGCAATACGCCCAAACCATGACAGCATCAGGCCCGTCCAGGACTCCAAGCCCTGCTTAACTTGTTGGAGCAAGGGTCCAAAGTTTGCCCAACACAATGCGGCCCTATCTACTGTGAGATGTACACCCAAATAACGAAGAGCTTTATCTACCCATCAAAAAGGAAGGCATGCCCTCAATTGTGCACACATCGCTTCCTCAACCCCCACGTTTAAGATTTCCGATTGAGCATAATTAATTTTAAACTCTGAGACCTACGAAAAGACCACAAATAGTTGGATTGCACTGGGAAGGGAGATGCCAGGGGCAGTTAGGTATAATATGATGTCATCTGCAAAAAGTGCTATTTTATATTCACAAGAGCCCACCCTTATCCCGGCTACACCTGGATGTTCACGAAAGCTTTGTGCCAGCGGTTCCATGACTAACGCAAATAGTAAAGGGGATAAGGAGCACCCCTGTCGAGTGCCCCTCTCCGATTCAAAACTCTTCGATTGACCCCCATTGATTTGGATGCTAGCTCGGGGTCCCTGATAGACTTTGCACACATCGTGAAAAGTTAGGCCCAAACCCCATCCTGTCCAATACCCACCACAGAAACCCCCAGCTGACCCTATCAAATGCCTTCTCGGCATTAACTCCCACCAATAGCGTTGGTTGGAGATCATGGCGCACAGCATGTATCACTTGTAACATCCATCGTACATTATCAGCAGCTTGACGGCCAGGCACAAAACCGACCTGGTCAGGGTGCACCAGACCGGGAAGGGTTTGATTTAGTCAAGCAGCTAGTACAGAGGCCAGTATTTTAACATCCTTATTTAACAGGGAGATGGGGCGGAATGAAGCTGCCTCTTGAGCTGGCTTACCCGGCTTAGGTATTACCGCAATGACAGCTTCCAGCTGTGTAGTAGGCAGCAACGACCCTCATTGAAGAACACCACCAAAGTGGGCGCCAACTGAGTGTTATATTTTTTATAATACTCCGAGGGGAACCCATCACTATAAGGTGCTCTCCCAGCAGTCAGTCGGCAAATGGCCCAATCCACTTCCTGCACTATAATTTCTGCCTCCAGTTGTTCCCTTTCCAGGTCTGTCAAATGCGGCAGGGAAATGTCGCATAAATGGCCATCCATTTGGGCAGAGTCAAAAGGCTCTGCCTTATACAAGTGCACCAAGTAATCTGCAAAAATTGTGCGTATCTCCCGAGACTCCACCTGCAAGACTCCCGATGAGTCCCGAATCTCGCGCACCACTCGTGAAGTGTGCTGCTTCCAAAGCCTAAAAGCAAGATATCACCCAACCTTATTCTCTTGCTCATAAAATGTTTGATGCAGTCTGCGCCGCATCTCTTCGTGCATAGGCATCTAATTGGGCCCGTGTTTCCCGCCATTGACGCCATATACTCTTAGAGCCAGTCCGCGCGTGTTATAACTGAAGGCGCCTGACTTCCCCCTCTAACCGCTGTGATTCCCGCATCCAAGCCTTCTTAGCTCGAGCCGCCTCAGCCAGGAGATGCAACTTCTTTAGTGCCGTTCAGCTCAAACCACTGGCAATTCAACTTCTTAGTGGCGTTCAGCTCAAAGAACTCTTGTATAAATCGCCCATGCTCCTGCACAGCAGAGGTCCAATGGAAAAATCTCCCATCCAACCTCCACGTCCACCTCCTTTCCCCACCAAGATCGCACGGAAGGGTAACCCAACAGGGAGTATGATCCGACCACATTAAAGCAACGTGCCCTGCCTCCACCCCCCCCCCCCATCCATTAGACGCTGATCCAGCAAAAAGTAATTGATACGTGTATGTACCCGATGGACCAGTGAGTAGTAGGTATAGCTTTTTTTCCCTTCGATGAGTGTCCCTCCAAACATCCCTTAAACCCAAGTCAGTCATACATGTCTGAAGCTCTTGGCTAATCCCACTTCCCCCCCTAGTAATTTTCCCTGTGGAGTCCAAGTGAGGTATCATATGGGCATTGAAATCTCCTCTCAAGATGATAGGCCCTTTCGCAAACTCGGCCAACATAACTTTCCACTGTGCAAAAAATGTCACCTGTCCCCATTAGGCGCATAAATATTAGCCAAAGTGATGGGAAGCCCATCAAGGTGGGCGTTCATAAAAAGCCAGCGCCTCATCTTATCCTTCTTTACTTCCTCTACCCTTATGGGCAAAGCCCGATGAAAGAGTATGGTCACTCCACGTTTCTTCCAGCCTTTCTCATCGGATGCTACCCACACTTCAAAATAGGGTTTACATTTCAGCCAACCCTGATTAGCACAGCGGAGGTGCATCTCCTGCAAGAACACAACCTCACCCTTCAGAGTCCTCAGCTCTTTAAATAGCAGAGAATATTTTTGGGGCAAGTTGAGGCCTTTTACATTAATATACTATTCACTCCCCCTCTCTCCCCTCTTAATGGCTCGTGCCCCATGCATTCTACACAGACATCAACCCCTACTCTTAGCCCCACCATATCCCACACTAATGGCCCTCCTCCCAGCTTCTCCATAGAGAATATCTCCATCCTCCCCTCTCCCCACCCTATTACTCTCAAACCTCTTCCCTGAAGCTCTTCTCTCCCTATCCCTCCCGAACCCCCTCCCTTCCCCTCATCCGCTCGTATACCTCCACCCTCCCTTCCCATTGTCGCCACCTGCCTGCCCACCTGACAGGGCTTGGGACTGACGACCCCAAATCCAGACTACCTAAGTTTCCCCCCCCCCCTCCATTACAATATTAACCCCTTTATCAGCCCGACACAGTCCAACAACTAACATGATATCATAAGAAAAAAGGCGCCAGCTAAAGAAGGGCAAAATATCTACCCATTACAAAGAATCCAAATATGCTCCCACTGATAGGATTTATCCATTTATAACTCACACATCTTCAGCAGTCTCAGCCTCCAGGACACAATGCAGCCACAGTGTCTCCTGCGACAAATTCCATCATTCTCCCAACCTACAGGCATGCAGAATCATTCTGTCCCTTGATTTATTGGGTGTTTCTTCCCACCCGCTTCCATTTCAAATGCTGAGTCTTGGGGCCGAGATCTCCGGCCGTGTATTATCCTCCATGAGGCCAGTTTGGTGGAGCACTCTCCATGCTTCAGTATGATCTTTTGCAGAAATGTTTTTATTCCCCAACATAAAGTTCATTCGAAAAGGGAAGGACCATGAGTAGCATATCCCTTCTCTGTTCAATACCTCTATGATCGGCTTCATCTCCCGCCAGCACACCAGAGTGAAGGTCGAAAGGTCCTGATAGAGGGAGAAAGTTGCATCTTGGTATTGGACAGTTTTCCTTTCTCGACCTCTCTGCAGCAACAATTCTGCATCTGTATAGTGCAGAAAGTGAGCAAAAACATCTTGTGGCTGGTTATTGGGGGGCTTACTCAACGCCCGATGCACTTTCTCAATCTCCATATTAGCCCCTCGGGACGAGAACTCCTCTGTCATTAAAAGGGTGTTAGCTACTGCTCGCACCAGCTCCACCAAGTTCTCTACCCCACCTGCAGCCTCCGGTATGCCTCTGCAGCGCACACTATTTCTGTGGGTCTGATTTTCTATGTCGTCTATCTTATAGGTCAGTTCCAACACCTGAGAACATTGCCTGACCACCGTGCACTGCGTCTACCAAAGTTTCAGCATGGTCCTCCATTTTGGTTTCTACCTCCTCCACTGAGTGGCCTAGTTCTTTAATGTCCCTGCGGAGCTCTGCAATCGTAGATGTCACCGCCTCCCACATAGATTGGAATTCTGCAACAAGCTCTTCAAAACCCCTCCAGAGTTCACGTTGCAAAAGTGAGTGTGCTGAGTTTGCTTTGTTTCCTTACTCCAACTCACTTAAGGTTTCCTCTCCCGATTCCTCCAACGCCAGCCTCCGCGGGGAACCACCATGTGATCCGGCCTTGCCCGGCAGCCGTTGAGAAGCACGCTGCTTTTCTTTTGCCTCTGGCCCCTTAATTTTTGTAGCCATGCTTTCCCCACTCCTTCCGTTGCCTTCTGCTGCACTTTTTGATAGTTTTCTAGCCCTGCCAGGCACTTTTAGGGGCTTTTTGTCTCCTAGGGGCAGCAGAGAGAAAGCTTAAACTGCCATTTACTTCAGTGATGTCACCGGAACTCCCATTTTTTCCTTTTTAACCATTATTTTGTACTTTATGATGTATGTTTTGGGTCATTGTTCTATTGGAAGACCCATGATCTTCGACCCAGACCTAGCTTTCTGACACTAGGTAACACATTTCACTCGAAAATACCTTGGTAGTCCTCTGATATCATGATTCCTTTAATACATTCCAGGCCTCCAGTTTTTGAGGCAGCAAAACAAGCCCTACAACATTATGGAACCTTCACCATATTTAATTCTAGTAAGGGTGTTTTTTCATAAGAACATAACATAAGAAGATAAGATATGCCATACTGGGTCAGACCAAGGTCCATCAAGCCCAGTATCCTGTTTCCAACAGTGGCCAATCTAGGTCATACGTACCTAGCAGTTTCCCCAAAAGACACAGGTTCCGCAATGCTTGTACTGAGTCAAGCATTGATATCCTGGGTCCCTTCTTAATAACGGTTTATGGACCTTTCCTCCAGGAACTTGTCCAAACCTTTTTTAAACCCAGCTACACTAACACAGCCTTTGCTACATCCTCCGGTAACAAATTCCAGAGTTTGATTACACGTTGAGTGAAAAAATATTTTCTTTATTAGTCTTAAATAGTTTACCCTGTAGCTTCATTGCATGTCCCATCGTCTTTCTATATTCTGATAACGTAAACAATCAATCTACGTTTACCCGTTTCACTCCGTTCATTAATTTATAGACTTCTATCATATCTCCCATCAGCCGTCTCTTTTCCAGGTTAAAGAGCCCTAACCTTTTTAGCCTTTCTTCATAGGAGTATCCTTCCATCCCCTTTACCATTTTGGTGGCTCTTCTCTGAACTTTTTCTAATAACGCTATATCCTTTTTAAGATACGGCGACCAGAATTGCACACAATATTCAAGGTGCGGTCTCACCATGGAACGATATAGAGGCATTATAATATCTTTTGTTTTATTTTCCATTCCTTTCCTTATGATACCTAGCATTCTATTAGCTCTCTTGGCCGCCGCTGCACACTGGGCCGAGGGTTTTAACATGTTATCCACAATGACGCCTAAATCTTTTTCCTGGGTGGTGGTTCCTAATGTGGAACCTTGCATCGTGTAACCATCATTTGGGTTGTTCTTCCCTAGGTGCATAACTTTGCACTTGTCCACATTAAATTTCATCTGCCATTTTGTTGCCTAGTCTTCCAATTTATCAAGATCCTCTTGCAATTTTCCACAATCCTCTTGGGTCTTAACAACTTTAAATAGTTTTGTGTCATCTGCAAATTTGATAACCTCACTCATTATTCCACTTTCCAGGTAATTTATGAATATGTCAAAAAGCAGCGGACCCAGCACAGATCCCTGGGGTACACCACTATTCACCTTTCTCCATTGGGAAAATTGGCCATTTAGCCCAACCCTCTGCTTTCTATCTTTTAACCAGTTCCTGATCCACAATAGTACACTGCCTCCTATCCCATGACTCTTTAGTTTTGCCAAAACTCTCTGATGATGGACCTTGTCAAAGGCTTTCTGAAAGTCCAGAGACACTATATCAACCGACTCACCTTTGTCCACATGTTTATTCACACCTTCAAAAAAACGTAACAGATTAGTAAGACAAGATCGTCCTTGTCTAAAGCCATGTTGGCTGTCTCCCATTAGGCCATGACTATCTACATGCTGAGTAATTTTATTCTTTATGATGGTTTCTACCATTTTTCCCGGTACTGACGTGAGGCTCACCGGTCTGTAGTTTCCCAGATCACCCCTGGAACCCTTTTTAAACATCATTTCTTCGCCTGTAAATGTATCACTGGTCTGCATTGCCAAAGAGCTCAAGTTTCGTTTCATCTGTCCACAGAACATTTTTCCAGAAGGATTATGGTTTCTCAAGGTGGTTCTCCAGGACCAAGCAGTAAGTCAGTCCTCATATGGGAGAGGGCCTTCACCATATAAATGTCCTTGAAATCATAGCCATTGCAAATACATTGTAGGCCATCAGGACACAGCTGGCCACTCAAGTCATTTTCATACAAACAGATAACCAGGTAGTGATGTTCTACATCTACAAGCAATGGGGCATGGGCTCATACCTCCTCTGTTGGGAGACAGTGTGGCTACAGGTGAGTAACTATGCTGTTTGGGAAAAATCAGGCGTGCCTTTTTATGTCAGTCTTTGAGCAGTAGGGTCTTTCTTGGCCTTTGCCAATGAAGTTCTTCCTTGTTTAGTGCTCAACGTATGGTGTGGGTTGAAACCACCACTCCAGATTGCTCCATGACAGCCTTAAGCTCTTTGGATATTGTTTGTGGTGTTTTTCCAACAGTTTGCACTAACCTTCAAAGACTTCTTGGATTAATTTTCCTCTTTCCACCACATCCTGGGAGGTTCTTGACAGTTACATGAGCAGAAAACTTCTTAATAACATTGCAAACTGTAGACACAGGAATCCCAAGGTCTTTAGAGATGGCCTTGTACCCCTTTTGAAGTTTGATGTTTGGTAATAAAGGCTTTTCTGGCAGTCTCAGGCAGCTCTCTGATCTTCACCATCGTGAAAATGGAACAGGGACTGAATGTGGCCATTTTAAACATTAGAGCCATCATTCATTGCTTGATTCAAGTCACGTGATTAATGACAATTGATCACAGATGTGTCTAATTTTACTGTAGTAGGAATATGATTTAAATTATTTATAAGTGTGCCAATAATCATGTTTTCGCAAAGTCCCAGTTTTTATACTGTTTCCTACTATTTCCTTTTTAATTTGTGTTGTTTTATTTGATTCTTTTATGTGTCAAATATGTGAGCATATATATGCAAAGCCATTTCACTGATCACTTTCTTTTAGGAGTTATTGGGCAATGAGGGGTTGAACTGCAAGGGTGCCACTAATGTTGACCACAACTGTATCTGTCTACGGCCTTACCTGATGGATAAAAGGTTTGTTGCTAACAGCTTTAAGTAAGATGATCTGATTCATAAGGATGGAACAATGAAAAAAGATAATGAAGAAAATATTTGAAGTACAGTTTTAAACATCACAACTGAAAACTTAAATTTGACTTGAAAAGTGATTGGTAGCCAAGCATGATAAACTTAAAATTATTCATTTTGTGGATGCTGACAACCCCAAGAAAACAATATTGCAATAATCTGTACATGGAAGCCCAACACAATACGAAAATCATCAAATGATAAATATGACCTCAGACATCATAGGACTCCAGTTTTATAAAACCTCCACAAACCAAGCTTCAGATATATGGACCAAAGGCCAAATGCTGATCAAGAAACACATCTAAATACAAAATAGTTAATCTTATAGGAATTGCAATTCCATCTAACACTATATTAGAAACTTGAGCATATGCAGTAACTCACTATGCAAAATAATCAATGCCTCAGTCTTTTTGATATTAGTCAACAAACTGTTTTCCTGCAACCAGTTTTTTTGCAGCATGAAAACATAAAAAAACTATAGAGGAAGCAATATCCCCAGAAAGTAAACATGGAATATAGATCATGATGTCACTGGCATACAGATGAAAACTTGTGCCATAAGCTATTATAATATCACACAAAGGATACAAATAAAGATTAAACAAGAGGGACAAGAATGTAGACCCTTGCAAAATACAACTGAACCCTTCTTCCCTATCAAAATTTGTTGCTGTTGATTTGATAAATAAGAACAAATCCAAGATGCACCCTTGTTCCTATCCCAAAACCCTTCAACCACTTAAGCAAAATATGATGACCAATAGGTTAAAAAGCTGATGTAACATCCAAAAATATTAAAAGAAACACAGTAGCCAGTTGCTCCAAGCCTTAGCCTATAATTTTTAACATAGTCATAATTAATGTTGCTACCCCATGACCCTTCCATTGATATTGATAGCAGCAGCTAAGTAGGGGGAAGCATTAACATATTTTAAATGCTCCAAAGAAATGAAATATTGAAACCAAAAAGGAAGTGTCTTAAAATATTTTGTTTAGTTCATATTCCTACAACAGTGGCATAAGTTCAAATGTGGGCCCCCCCTCCTTCTCCCAAATCTTAAGTTTATATGAAAGCAGAGCATGGCAACATTGTACTTAGCTTTTAACAGTGTTATCATGCCGTCTCTCAACATCCTTTAAATATTCTTCTTTCTTCCTTTGTAGTCGGAAAAGTGCTTAAGTGCAGGAGCTCCCACTGCTGGGTCTAAGTCTTAAGATAAGAGCTGCGTGAATTTCATGGCTCTTATTGCAAGACTTAGACCCAGTAGTGGAAGATGCTGCACTAAAGTTCTCCAGCTGCTAGGCAGAAACTAGTAATTTAATTAAAGAAAAATGTTGGGAGGCAGTGTAGAATCAGCCATTTAACATCTTCCCATATATGACTTAATGCTCTTCAATGTGCTACTAATGGAGCATTCTGAATCTCCATTTTCAAACAGGACATATGTTTAATGAGTCTCACTTTCATCTTCCTTGTAGACCTCCCTACATAAACGAAACTGGAAGAGCACAGAATCACATATACTATAAATATAAATTGATAATCAGGTAGATAGCATAGATGATAACTTTTACTATTATTTGGATAAAAACTTTCAATGCTAGAAATAGTTTGAGTACAAAAAAATGCACATATTACAAATGTTTGTCACCCCATCCACTGATGCGGCTGACATTCTTGTGTAAAGTTTAAGTGAACCACATAATCCTTGATGTTCTTCCCCCTGTGGAATGCAAAGTAATAACATGCAAATAACGATAAATACTCTTTGTAATAACACTGGTCTACTCTGAATAGTGGAGAACACATTTGCTGCTCCACTTGACTCTCTCCTTATTTCTGCAACAATTGGCATAATGGGCTCTCAAAAAATACTTTTTTTTTGTTTAAAAAAGATGCTTTATTAAATAATAAAGTAAGAAGTTACATAAAGTCCCCATCAAGAGAGAAGCTGATCTGACAATAACTACAAAATACAAGAGTAGATAACAAGCATATAAAACATTCCATACACTCAAAGCAATATCTTGCTCCTGATCAAACATAATGAATATACCCACATTAACTAAACCATGAGGCTGAAAATTAAAAAGAAAATTAACCATTTGTGTTCTTCCCAGACAAGAAAAGCCTCCAACTGATCCAGGTCAAAAAATATATACTTATCATTCAGATAATCCACAAGACACTTACATGGGGTATTTTAAATAAAATGAAGCCCAGAGAGCCAAGACCTGAGGTTTCAAATTTTAAAATGCCTTGCAATGCTTTTGAGTAAGTTTGCACACATCAGGTAACACCTGAATCGATCTTTCACATTTTCTTAGAAAAATATACATTACCAAAGACTTGTCTAACAAAGACATAAAATCTCTAGAGATTATATGCTATTGTTCATTGTAAACCACTTTGGTATAAAAGCGGTATATAAAAACTGTTAAATAAATAAAAGAAACAACTAAGGTAACGCATCTTGGAATTATATACTCCCATGACTCTAAAAAGGCAGAAACATCAAATGTCTTGTTCATAACCAAGTGTTCTAACTCTCCTTCACCTGATGTCTCAGTCTTGACCCCCTGAGGTACATAATTCAAATTTGATACTTTTATTGCCTACACATCATTAATTAACAAAATATCCTTTAGGTATTTCTGAAAAAGAATCAGGGGGGACAAACAATGGGTACGTGGAAAATTTATAAACCTCAAATTATTTGCCTGTGCTGCATTCTCAAACAACTCTAATGTATGGTGAACTGTTAAACTATCGCAAACAGACGTTGAGAGAGCAACCTGGTTAAGAGCCATTTGTCCCTCCAATCTCAGAACAGAAGATCTACCACTAAGAAGGCAAGTATCTTGATCAGAAAACTTAGCTACATCATTAGAAAACTGTGCAATCTGAGATAGAGACGATCACAAAGAAACCTCAGTATGGGTCACCACTTCCCATATGTCCTGTAAAGAAATATCCTTTGGCTCTCTTATTTCCTCTAAGGGAGCCAAGAAGCATAAAGGTTCAGGATTCTTTAAGGAAACAAAAAGCTTCACAGTCCATTATAGAAGGCATAGTCTGAGAAGGAGGCAAAACTCGTTCCCTTCCAACACAACCAAGGGGAGATCTGCCTCTTTATTCTCCTCAGGGTAGGGCGGGGTAAAACCTAAAGTAGCCAGAGGTGACACACCCAAGAGAGTACTCACAGTTCCAGATGAAAGTTCCTCTCTGGGGGTAGAAGCATCCAACACAGTCTGCTGAAGGTGCCGATCCATCAGACCGACGATTTTAACAGATTTCGCCTGCGCCATCTGCAACACCCTCTTCTTTTTTCCCCATGCTAGCCCTTCTCAAGTACAAAACACCTCTGGACACCAAAGGGGCAGATATGCCCCTTTGGTCACGCCCCTTCAGTCACACGGCCGTGTACCACGGCTTGCCAGAGATTTTAAACTGGCTGTAGGTGACATCGGCTGTTCAGCCCCTCCTCCCCAATCCACGGCAGACAATCAGGAACAAAGATTTCAAGCAACTATCAGGAGAGCTTCCCCGACTCACCCACGGCTTGCCAGAGATTTTAAACTGGCTATAGGTGATGTCGACTGTTCAGCCCCTGCTCCTCAATCCGCGGTAGGCAATCAGGAACAGAGATTTCAAGCAGGTAACAGGAGAGCTTCCCTGACTTGCCCACGGCTTGCCAGAGATTTTAAACTGGCTGTAGGTGATGTCGGCTATTCAGCCCCTCCTCTTCAATATGTGGCAGGCAATCAGGAACAGAGATTTCAAGAAGGTAACAGGAGAGCTTCCTCCTCAAAAAAGACTTTTAAATAATGAACCTAGAATAGATTCTACTGAACAAACAATCCCCCTAGCAATCTTGCCTACCCCAAAAGAATCTTTTTCAGAATGACAAATATGATACATTCACAAAAACTGGCTTCAGCTTTATAGGATGCTGACTTTCATATCTCAACAGATTATTTCATTCCACAGATTTCCTATATAATTGGTTGCCACTTGATGGTCATTTTTATATACCATCACATCCAAAAAAGACATTTTCTGACTGGGGAACTCCAAAGTGAACCACCAATGAGGATCACATCTCAAAAAATCTTTTAATGCTGATTCAGTGGATAACCAAATCATAAACATAACCATCCACAAAATCAAAATATACTGAAACCAAGTGGAGGAATACAAATACTTTTCTTTAAACTTGGTGACATATATTTTGGCTAAATTTGGGGTCATAGTTACTTTTATTATTTTTCCACAAATCTGCAAAAAGAATTTTCATCAAATGTCAAATAATTTTTGCATAACGCTAGTTCAGCCAACTCAGTCAAAATAAGAACATAAAATATGCCATACTGGATCAGACTAAGGGTCCATCAACCCCAGTATCCTATTTCCAAGAGCAGTCAATCCAGGTCACAGGTACCTGTCAGGTTTTCAAAAAGGTACACAGATTCTACGTTGCTTATTCTGAGGTAAGAAATGCATTTCCCTGGTCCTCTTTAGTAACGGTTTATGGAGTTTTCCTCCAGGAACTTGTCCAAACCTTTTTTAGAACCAACTACACTAAGAGCTTTTACTACATCCATTGGTAACGGATTCCAGAGTTTGATTACACATTGAGTGAAAAAATATTTTTTATGATTAGTCTTAAATGGGCTACATTTTAGCATCAGTGTGTGTCCCCTGGTCTTTCTACGTTTTGAAGGAGTAAACCACCAATCTCGGTTTACCTGTTCCACTCCATTCATTATTTTATAGACCTCTATCATGTCTCCCCCTCAGCTGTCTTTTTTCAAATTGAAGAGCCCTAACCTTTTAAGCCTTTCCTCACAGGTACTCTGTAAGAAGGAGTTCTTGTATTCAAAACTCCTTTGATCACTGATAAAACAGCATTTTAAGGCATCTTAGTGTATAAAGCTTGTATGTCTAAAGTGACCAACAAGACAGACTCTGGGATCACTGGCAACTGCTGTAATTTGTTGATGAAATAAGTTGTATCCCAACAGTGGTTCCATAAGCAAGTCCTTCCCAGAGACTATAGGCCATGGATCTCCAAATCCAGTCCTGGAGGGCTGCAAGCCAGTCAGTTTATCAGGATATCCCTAATGAATATGTACACTGTGAAACACAAAAAAACACACAGAGCATAAACTATTACCAATACCACCAACACACTCCCAGATTCAATCACTATTTAATAAAACCACTTATAAATCCATACACATACAATAGCTCAAAAGCTTCAATCTGATAAAACCCCTTAAAAGGACGCTAGCCAGCCACTCAGGCAACAACTTATAAATCAAAACTGTGTTCGAGCCTGCCTTGATAGTGCTATTACTGGTTATTGTAAATGCTTTGATGACCAATGGGTATTATAAAAAGTACTTTTCTAATATTTTATATTAAGTGATAAAATTAAATATAAATTTAAAAGAATGGGGAGTAACCGGGGCAGGCCGGACCTGGTGCTACCCCACGCCCCCCCCAACCCGATTGAACCCCCCCCCCCAACCTCCAAACCTCTCCATACAAATCAACACAGACACAGAATCTTGGGATCAACTGGTCGCAGCTTTATTAACAGTCATAACGTTCCATAACATATACTTAAACAGCAACTTCTTAAGAACCCCACGAGCGGAACGAGCCCTCACCCGCCATACCATTAGCAAGGTGACCTCATTCCACTCCCGCCACGGCCGGGCCAGCGGCAGCCATGTACCCCCCCCCCCCTTTTACCTGGCCTCGCCATATTACTAGCAAAGACCGGCCAGGGGTCATCCGGGTTGGGGGCAACCGCCCCGCCCCAATTCCAGTCTAAGGCTCGCCCCGGAAACCTCCGGGATCTCGCCACCCGCCCCAGCTACGACAACCCATTCCAGAATCCCGCATACCCCCCCACAGAACATCCAAACCAGCAAAAGAGGGAAGGGCGGGAGGGTGGGCGACACCAGCCCTCGCACCCTTCGCGTTGCCCCGCTCCTGGAGACTGGCGCCATTCGTGCGTCTCCCCATCATGCCCTGGGCTCCGCTACCCCATTGGCTCACCCAGCCGTCCATCCTCGGCGAGCCAATGGATTTGAATCCGGCCAAGAGTGCCGCCCCGCACACGTGGACGCAAGCAGGGTCCCCACACCGGGCCGTGCGCCCGGTTACTAACGGCCGTCGGGGACCCTGCCCCGCGGCCTTACTATAACCGGGGCAGGCCGGACCCGGTGCTACCCCGCACCCCCCCAACCCTATTGAACCCCCCCCAACCTCCAAACCTCTCCATACAAATCAACACAGACACAGAATCTTGGGATCAACTGGTCGCAGCTTTATTAACAGTCATAACGTTCCATAACATATACTTAAACAGCAACTTCTTAAGAACCCCCCGAGCGGAACGAGCCCTCACCCGCCATACCATTAACAAGGTGACCTCATTCCACTCCCGCCGCGGCCGGGCCAGCGGCAACCATGTACCCCCCTTTTACCTGGCCTCGCCATATTACTAGCAAAGACTGGCCAGGGGTCATCCGGGTTGGGGGCAACCGCCCCCGCCCCAATTCCAGTCTAAGGCTCCGGACCCCAGAAACCTCCGGGATCCCGCCACCCGGCGTAAAAGACGTTAACGTCCTTACGCCGCCCCCCCAAGACCAAGCTGCGACCAGCGAGACTCATGCTGCAAGATAAATTCCAAAGCCTCCTGCCAGTCATTTAGTAGTAAATCCACCCCCACTGGGGATAAAAGCACTCGGTCGAGCCGGTACAACCCAGCACAGTTAACATCAATCCAAGAGTGCAAAATTTGATAACCCCATGATCACCGACCCACCGCCCAATCTGCCGGTTGATCTTAGCCAAACCACGCAACCAACATCGCTGCGGCCGGCAGGCAGGCCTTGGAATAATATCAGACCACAAAACAATAACGTCTTGAAACAACCGAAGAACTTCAGTCAGATCCCTTTTCACTGCACGTATCAACTGCTTACAGGTCCATTCAGTCAGGTCATTGCCTCCCAGATGCAGTAGAATCACTGCCGGGGCCGTCCTCACCCTCCAGTGGTGCCGAAGCAAAGGTAAGAGCTGCGGCCACCGCAGACCACGCTCACCCAGCCATAAAACGGACAACACCTCCGGGTCAAGACCTAAATTAGGCCCCAATGGCCGTTCAGCTGCCTGCAGTCCCACCCAATGCACGAATGAATGTCCAATCATCCAACATCCAAGCGGGCACCGCACAGCATCTGAAAGAGAAAGACAAAGTCAGCCCCGTGGACAGTCCCATCATAAGCGCACATAACCTCTAAAAGCCTGCGACCTCCATCTGCCAATTTTCTGTATCTCCCCCTCCGATAGCCCCGCCGCCGCAGCACTGGTGGCCACTCCAATCCGAAATGAATGTAGCGCGAATCGCTGCGGATCCACCCCCATATGCCTCAACGCCATCCGCAGGACTGACGCAACCTGAAAACGCATCACACATCGCGAATCCTCATGCAAGAAAAACAACCCCCTCCCAACCGGGCGTACCAACACATACCTTCTCAAGGCGGCCACCGGGCAGGTGGGAAGGAAAACCACCTCATTCAGAACAACCCACAATCCTTTTCCCATCTGGTCAGTCTTTAATCTTGCCAACCTCACCCTCAGCTGCCCACCCCCAAGGAGCACGTGTTGACCCAATAGGCCACCACAACCCCCAACCCGACTAGAGCTTGCCACCAACTTCCCCATCCGGAAAGCTCCAAAAAAGGCCAGACAGAAAATAGCACGGAATAACGTAGCCTCATAAGGTGACGCCACGACTCCCGGTAGTGCTGCACACAGTCGTACCAGCAACACGTGCGTGACCGGCAACCTTCTATCCACAGCAGGCGGTCAAGCTCGCTCCCATCCATGCAACAACTTCCGAGCCAGGAACCCAGGAATCGAGTAGCCCCATCCTGCCGCTTTAGCAAAAAAGGTAAAGCCAGCCAGTTGACTCCGCACCGATGCCCTGGATACACCACTCCCTTTCGCCTGAACAATATAATGGCCCAGGAAGCTGTCTGCGGCCACACCCGGCCGCCATCCGTGAGACATCAGAAACTCACACACAGTGTCGCAGCCTCTCGTGTACGCCGACCACGTCGCCGACGTCACAGAATTCCGTAGAGGTTTCACCATGTCTGCAGGCCAATCCGCCATAAATGCTCTGGAACCGCCATCCCTTCCTCTTTCGCCTCTGGTGCCAAGATAAGAACATAAGATATGCCATACTGGGTCAGACCAAGGTCCATCAAGCCCAGTATTCTGTTTCCAACAGTGGCCAATCTAGGTCATACGTACCTAGCAGTTTCCCCAAGGGACACAGGTTCCACAATGCTTGTATTGGTTCAAGCATTGATATCCTGGGTCCCTTCTTAATAATGGTTTATGGACCTTTCCTCCAGGAACTTGTCCAAACCTTTTTTAAACCCAGCTACACTAGCAGCCTTTACTACATCCTCCGGTAACAAATTCCAGAGTTTGATTACACGTTGAGTGAAAAAATATTTTCTTTTATTAGTCTTAAATAGTTTAACCCTGTAGCTTCATTGCATGTCCCCTAGTCTTTCTATATTCTGATAAGGTAAACAATCGATCTACGTTTACCCGTTCCACTCCGTTCATTAATTTATAGACTTCTATCATATCTCCCCTCAGCCGTCTCTTTTCCAGGTTAAAGAGCCCTAACCTTTTTAGCCTTTCTTCATAGGAGTATCCTTCCATCCCCTTTACCATTTTGGTGGCTCTTCTCTGAACCTTTTCTAAAATCGCTATATCCTTTTTAAGATACGGCGACCAGAATTGCACACAATATTCAAGGTGCGGTCTCACCATGAAACGATATAGAGGCATTATAATATCTTTTGTTTTATTTTCCATTCCTTTCCTTATCATACCTAGCATTCTATTTGCTCTCTTGGCCGCCGCTGCACACTGGGCCGAGGGTTTTAACATGGTATCCACAATGACGCCTAAATCTTTTTCCTGGGTGGTGTTTCCTAATGTGGAACCTTGCATCGTGTAACCATAGTTTGGGTTGTTCTTCCCTAGGTGCGTAACCTTGCACTTGTCCACATTAAATTTCATCTGCCATTTTGATGCCCAGTCTTCCAATTTATCAAGATCCTCTTGCAATTTTCCACAATCCTCTTGGATTTTAACAACTTTAAATAGTTTTGTGTCATCTGCAAATTTGACAACCTCACTCGTTATTCCACGTTCTAGGTCATTTATGAATATGTCAAAAAGGAGCGGACCCAGCACAGATCCCTGGGGTACACCACTATTCACCTTTCTCCATTGGGAAAATTGGCCATTTAGCCCTACCCTCTGCTTTCTATCTTTTAACCAGTTCCTGATCCACAATAGTACACTGCCTCCTATCCCGTGACTCTTTAGTTTTGCCAAAAGTCTCTGATGAGGGACCTTGTCAAAGGCTTTCTGAAAGTCCAGATACACAATATCAACCGACTCACCTTTGTCCACCAGATTATTCACTCCTTCAAAAAAACAGAACAGATTAGTAAAACAAGATCTTCCTTGTCTAAAGCCATGTTGGCTGTCTCCCATTAGGTCATGACTATCTACATGCTGAGTAATTATATTCTTTATGATGGTTTCTACCATTTTTCCCGGTACTGATGTCAGGCTCACCGGTCTGTAGTTTCCCGGATCACCCCTTGAACCCTTTTTAAAAATTGGTGTTACATTGGCGATCCTCCAATCTTCAGGTATTAAAGATGATTTTAATGATAGTTCACAGATTACTATTAGCAGGTCTGCAATCTCATATTTCAGTTCTTTCAACACCCTTGGATGTATACCATCCGGCCCAGGTGATTTGCTACTCTTCAGTTTATCTAATAGTTGTAAGACATCTTCCCGATGTATCGATATTTCCTTCAATTCTTCCGCACCTTTAAATGCCACTTCAGTCATGGATAACATCCCTACATCTTCCTCAGTAAAGACTGAAGCAAAGAATTCATTTAATCTCTCCGCTATCGCCTTGTCGCCTCTTAGTGCTCCTTTAACCCCTTTATCATCTAATGGACCAACTGACTCTCTCACAGGTTTTTTGCTACAAATGTACTTGAAAAGGTCTTTACTTCGCGTTTTTGCTTCCGCAGCAAGCTTCTTCTCAAATTCTCCCTTTGCCTGCCTTACCAATGCCTTGCATTTGACTTGCCAGTGCTTGTGCTGTTTCCAGGTTTCGTTGTTTGGCTGTTTTTTCCATTTCCTGAAAAATGCCTTTTTGGCAACAACAGCCTCTCTGACCTCACCTTTAAACCATGCTGGCAGTTTTTTGGACTTCCTTCCACTTTTCTTAAAGCGTGGAATACAGCTGGTCTGGGCTTCCAAGATAGTATTTTTCAACAACAGCCAAGCCTGATGTAAGTCTTTAACCTTTGCAACTGCTCCGTTTAGTTTTTTCTTAACTGTTTTCCTCATTTTATCATAGTCTCCCTTTCGAAAGTTAAAAGGTAGTACTGTGGATTTCCTTACTATCCCTCCTCCACTAATTAAATCAAAGGCAATCATGCTATGATCACTATTGCCAAGTGGCCCCAACAACCTTATCTCTTGCACTAGATCTGGTGTTCCACTAAGGACTAGGTCTAATATGGCTTCCCCTCTGGTCGGTTCATGAACCAGCTGCTGCAAGAAGCAGTCATTTATTTCATCTAGGAACTTTATCTCCCTAGCATGTCCTGACGTGACACTGACCCAGTCGATACCGGGGTAGTTGAAATCACCCATTATTATTACTGCACTGTAACTTTTGTTAGCTTCCTTGATTTCTTTGAGCATTTCATCATTCATTTGGTCATTCTGGCAAGGTGCTCGATAGTACACCCCCACTGCCATTGCCTTCCCCCTTTTACATGGAATTTCAATCCATATAGATTCTACAGCAGATTTTGTTTCCTGCAAAACTTTAATCCTTTCTGACTCAATGCCCTCTCTAACATAGAGAGCAACCCCTCCACCAATTTGATCAGCTCTATCATTACGATATAGTTTGTACCCAGGTATCACAGTGTCCCACTGGTTGTCCTCCTTCCACCATGTCTCTGATATTCCAATCATATCTAACCTTTCATTTAGTGCTATATATTCTAACTCTCCCATCTTATTTTTTAGACTTCTAGCATTTGCATACAAGCATTTTAGAGAATGTATTTTACTCATATTAATTTGGCTATTGTTAGACATGGGTAATTTGGGATCTTTAAGCTCAGTCTGCTCCATACTTGAGGGCATTTGGGCTACTTTACTCTTTTGTGGAACCTCTCTGCTTTTGGTAGTATCCTTCAAAGATACATTCTTACGAACCATCCGCTCTTGGGCGACTGTCGGCTTTCCCCTAATATCTAGTTTAAAAGCTGCTCTATCTCCTTTTTAAAAGTTAATGCAAGTAGCCTGGTTCCATCCCGGTTAAGGTGAAGCCCATCCCTTTGGAAGAGCCCCTCCTTTCCCAGTTCCTAACAAATCCAAACCCCTCATCTCTGCACCATTGTCTCATCCACGCATTGAGACTTCAGAGCTCTGCCTGCCTTTTGGGTCCTGCGCGTGGAACAGGAAGCATTTCGGAGAACGCTACCCTGGAAGTTCTGGATTTCAACTTCCTACCTAAAAGCCTAAAATTAGCCTCCAGAACCTCCCTACCACATTTTTCTATGTCATTGGTACCGACATGTACCAAGACAGCAGACTCCTCCCCAGCACTATCTAAGACCTTATCTAGGTGGCGCGTGAGGTCTGCTACCTTCGCACCAGGCAGGCATGTTACCAGGCCATCCTCACGTCCATCAGCCACCCAGCTATCTACATGCCTAATGATCAAATCACCAACTATAACGGCTGTCCTAACCCTTCCCTCATTGGCACATGGCCCTGGAGAAACTTTCTCGGTGCAAGAGGGTTTTACATCACCTGGAGGACAGGTCCTAGTTACAGGATCACTTCCTGCCACACCAGGGTGATGCTCTCCTGTCACGTGACCTCTCTCCTCCATGGCAACAGGGATGCTGCCAGACTGGAGGTGGGACTTCAGGACTATATCCCTGTAGGTCTCGTCTATGTACCTCTCTGTCTGTCTTATGCTTTCCAAGTCTGCTACTTTAGCCTCTAGAGAACGGACTCGTTCCCTGAGAGCAAAGAGCTCCTTGCACCTAGTGCACACGTAAGACCTCTCACCAACTGGGAGAAAATCATACATGTGACACTCAATGCAAAAGACTGGAAAGCCCCCATCCCGCTGCTGGACTGCTGTCTGCATCTTAGTTTTAAGTTTGTGTTTAGATCTAAGTTCTTTACTTACTAAGGGTTGCTATAGATATTTATACTAATAAAACTGTACCTAATACATGTAATATATCTTGTTCACCTGAAGCTTAACTAATCTCAGGTTCTTAGTGTATGACTGATTTGGGTAATGAGCTTCACCTGAGAGCACCTCCTGTCTTTTAAGAGGTGTAAGTACCTATAAAGCTACAATTATCCCAGGGGTGGGTGGGTGTGGGAAGGGAGGGAAATAACACTTATTAAAAGAGGGCTGCTACGCAGTACCTTGTCTTGTGCTGCTGAGGTAAGCTAAATTCTGATTTGATTTAAATTATAGCTCTTAGCTGCTGCTAGGCTCTAACTTCTTATGAAATTTAAACTACAAGCTCTCTGCTGGGTTCTAAATTTAACCAGAAAGCTCTCTTCTGTGTTTTAAATTTAAGCCAAAAGTACTTTGCTGATGCCAAGCCCTGAGTGACTATTAAATTTAGACTACAAGCTCTCTGCTGGGTTCCAAATGTAACCAGAAAGCTCTCTTCTGTGTTTGAAATTTAAACTATAAGTACTTTGCTGTTACTAGGACCTGAGTGACTATTAAATTTAAACTTCAATCTCTCTGCTGGGTATGAAATGTAACCAGAAAGTTCTTCTCTGTGTTTTATATTTAAACTTAAACTGCTGCTTCTAAGATCCGGAACAGTTCCCACTTAGAACGAGAAAGGGCATCCGCAATGCTATTAGCGTAGCCGGGAATATGCCGGGCCCTCACACACACATTCATATGCAAACAAGCCAGAACTATGTCCCTCATCAACCCCGCCACATGAGGACAATGCGGAGAATACCGGTTAACTACAGCCACTACAGCCTCATTGTCGCACCACCAGGCCACTCTACGATTCCGGAGCTTGTCAGGCCACAACTGCAGCACCACCAACATAGGAAAAAGCTCCAAAAACGTAATGTTCCGAGTCAGACCCGCTGCGTGCCACGCCTGTGGCCAGCTAGCCGCACACCACTCCCCCCCGAAATAAATACCTAGCCCTGCGCTGCCCGCAACGTCCGTGTACAACTGTAAATCCGCACTGGACAGCTCCGCCTCCATAAGGACCGAAATCCCATTAAAGCCTTTCAGGAATTCGTCCCAGACCCTCAAGTCCGCCTTCATGACCTTGGACACTTTAACGCGGTGGTGTGGCTTCCGAACACCCACTGTGGACGCCGCTAAATGTCACAGAAACACGCGGCCCATCAGTATGACTCTGCATGCGAAATTCAAAGAACCAATCAATACCTGCAACTCCCGCAAGGAGAGCTTTGAGGATGCCAACCCGTTAGCGACCAGCACTCGCAACCTCACCACCTTCTCCATCGGGAGGCGCGCCACCATAGCCAGGGAATCAAGCTCCACGCCCAGGAAGGTAATACAATTGGCCGGACCTTCCGTCTGACCGACAGCCAATGGCAGCCCACAAGCGTCAGCCATGTCCACAAAGCCCTCCAGCAACCGCTGGCAGTCCCCCGACTGCGCCGCACCAACAAAAAGAAAATCGTCCAGGTAATGAACGACGTTACCACAGCCGACCCTCCGGATCAATTGCCAATGCAAAAAGGAACTGAACTTCTCGAAGTAGGCACAAGATACTGAGCACCCCATAGGCATGCATTTGTCCACGTAGAACTCATCTTCGAAACAGAATCCCAACAAATGAAAAGCAGCCGGATGCACAGGCAGCAAGCGAAACGCCGCCTCAATGTCTACCTTCGCCAGCCAAGCTCCAGGACCACACCGTTTGACCAACCCAACTGCCTCATCGAAGGACGCATATCGAACCGCGCATAGCTCCTTAGGTATATGAGCATTCACCGACACCCCCAACGGAAACGACAAGTTATGGATCAAATGAAATTTCCCCGGCTCCTTCTTCGGCACCACCCCCAGCAGGGAAACCACCAGATTCGCGAAAGGCCGTTCAACGAAAGGACCCGCAATTCTGCCCAAACTCAGCTCTAATGCCAACTTCTCGCGGACTATGGATGCAAAACACCGCACCGAAGGAGAGTTGCCCGCTGACCTACCGAACACCATCCCCCGCACCGGAATTCAAAAACCAAATTGAAACCCTCTTTCCAAATCCCCTCTATCCACCCTCCGCGGATAGCACCTCAACCAACCCGCTATATTCTCCCAACGAATGGGAGTGGGAGCCAAGCCCAATAAGTCGATATTACTTTGGAGCGGAAGGGGGGGGCACCTGCACCTTCTTTCCTAAGACACTTACTGGCGGGATGTCCACCCCCGCAGGCCGAGCAAGCGTGGTGGAACTTGCAATCTGGAAACGGACATGAGGACTTATTGAACCGCCAACGGATGTCCCCAGACCTATCCCCTGCCACTTTCTGGGGGGGAGTATCCCCCGCCGCACGAAAGGAGCGACCCGGTCCCGGCACACTCCCCGTCAATACTCGCACCCCACCCCCACCATTCGCACCCGCTCTGACCGACATCTGGGTAAGCCATAAGTTGATATCCTGCGTACCCCAGGTCAGGCACTTACTCTCTTCCATCTTGTCCCTAAATTTCTCGTCGTAATTCAACCAAGCAAACCCCCCATGTGTCTGCGCCGCCTCCAGAATGGAGTCAGCGTATGCCAGCAACATACCATAATCTCCCGGAGACTGATGACCCCACACACTTGCAAGCCTCAGAAATGCCTGAGCCCAATTCACCACATTACGAGAAACATTCTTTACCCTCCCAGCCTTCTCATCTTCCTTACGCTTCTTCCTATTCTCACCCGACCACTTCCTGCCCTCCAACAAACAGAAAATGTCAATGTACCGCCGCTTCAGAATCTTGCGACGCAAGGTTCTAGGCACCCCTTCCCATAACTCCGCGAATGAGACCAGCGTAGGCATACCCCTCCCCCCAGTGGACGTGGCCAGCACCTGGCCCACCCCCGCACCCAAACGCGCAGATGACGATGAGGACACAGAAGAGGTGGACGACTCTGAACTGTGGCGATGCCTACAGGAATGCCTCCTCTTCCTCCTGGACTTACGCCCCCTTTCAACCTGTTCCGGCCCGACCCCGTTATCCACCTGCAACTCACCTGCCACCGCTGCGTCGCCGGCCGGTGACCCCCCCGACGGGATCTCTGGCTCCATGCGCCCTGCACCACCAACATCAGCCGGGCCGACTATGGGCCGCCCTGCACCTCTCGAGGAAGCTCCAGACTCCGCACTCCCCGAGGCCCGCTGCATTCCACGTCCTTGCCTCGACGCCCAATCCGTGGATGAAACCTGGGAAAACAAAAAGGGAAAAGAGGGGGAAGAGGCAACCGAGGTACCAGCCGACTGCCACGCCCCCACCCACTCAGCCCTGGAAGAGCCTAGCCCTCCTCCCTGCCAGTGCTCCCACGATGCCGGTACACCCTGAGTCCCCACACCTCCTAACCCGCCGGACCAGCTCATGTGGAACGGAGGTCCCTGTCCGACAAGGCTAGAAGCCCCGTGCCATGGTGTGACCCATCCCCCAACTCCCGGCCCCCCACCCCAACCTGCGAGCCCCTGGACACCCAGACCATGGACCCCAACCCCAGCCCTTGCATTCCCCCCACTCCCCTCGGCCCCGCTGACCCCCGTATCTGCACCCGGAGGAGAAACCCCATCCTCCCCAGCTCCCAAGCCCTGCACTCGTGCACCGGCGCCACTAACCGGCTGCCCCACATTACACACCCCCTCCCCCCTTTATCCGCGCCTCGAAGGTCTCCCTGCACGAGACCTGGATGGGGCTGCCGCCCTCCCCCCCCCTTGCCCCTGCCCCCGTACCGCCCCGAGCGTCACTGCCCCCAGGAACCCGACCCCTGTTCACCACCCTGCCACGCTCAGACACCCTGGAGGCCCTCCCGAGCTCCACTGAAAGCACAGATGGCCCCCCTCGCCTGCCAACTGGAGCCCGCCCACCCCTGCTGGGCTCCTTTCCCCTCCCCTGCAGCCCGCGCCGCGCCGGCATTATCCCCCTGTGGGAAATTCAGCCACTCTCAAAGGAATAAACCTTATGGCCTGAAATCAAACCCCCACTTGCCTGCTTCCCCTCAGGATGACTCTGCACTGCTCCGGGCACACTCTAGCACCGCACATCGCTCCCGATCACCGCAACACCGCACAGACGACTCGTCCCTGATTCCACACGACGTCCAAAAGGACTAGCACGACGCCGCAGCTGATGACTCCCGCTCAGGCTCCCCACAATCAATGCGACACCAGCCCTCGCACCCTTCGCGTTGCCCCGCTCCTGGAGACTGGCGCTGTTCGTGCGTCTCCCCATCATGTCCTGGGCTCCGCTACCCCATTGGCTCGCCCAGCCGTCCATCCTCGGTGAGCCAATGGATTTGAATCCGGCCAAGAGTGCCGCCCCGCACACGCGGATGTGAGCAGGGTCCCCGCACTGGGCTGCGCGCCCGGTTACTAACGGCCATCGGGGACCCTGCCCCGCGGCCTTACTAGTTTTTAAGCCATTGATGTTGAGTTCATTATTTGTCCTATGGATTTGATTAGCCACATAGGTGGGATGAGACATTATTCTGATGCTTTTTCTCGCTGGTTTTGATGTATCAGTTGTTGCCTGAGTGGCTGGCTATCACTCTATTAAGGGATTTTGTCAGATTGAAGCTTTTGGGCTATTGTATGCGTATGGAATTATGAGTGGTTTTATTAAATAGTGATTGAATCTGGGAGTGTGTTGGTGTTATTGGTATGAATATACATGAGATGCATTTGAATACAATGGGGGAAATGCATGCAAATATATCTCATGCATATTCATTAGGGACATCCTGAAAATTTGCCTTTCAAGACTGGAGCTGGAGACGCCTGCTATAGGGCATCTGTGAGATCATTCCACTGACCTTATGTATCTTAGATATCAAATGAAAAAATGGCACACTAGTGTACTTGACCCTCAAAAACTGCAATTCTTGTTTACTAATGTACCTCTTCGCAAATGAATCCTAAGTTGCTTCAAAAATTTGATGTTAGAACTGCATAGTTTGATCCTCATCCAGTCTACAATACTGTGTAGTATCTCATAGTTGCCATTCTACCTCAGAGATATACAGAAACGTATTTTGTTTTACAAGTGATCCGCCTTTATCAGTGGGCTTGATAATTAGCTCTGGGTGATATTGTAATTGAATAATTGCCTATTTCTGAGGATGAGTCAAATTGAAAAATCTTTACTCAGATGTTAGTTTTTTAAAATAGAAAGATCTTTCACCACTAGATACCTAAATGTGCCTATATGAAAATCCAGAGGATCCGATGGGATCCATCTTGACTTTGCTCTCACTATAGATTCATCTTGAATAGTTATTGGCCACAGGGAAAAAATGAATTTTAACTGTAAATTACAAATGATCTAATGTATATCTACTACTACTACTACTGAGCATATCTAGGTGTGCTCAAAAGGAATCAAAATAGACCAGGGGTACAAATGACTACTCCTTATACAACACTTGTTCCCTTTCCTTCGTAAGTGGAACCCCTGGTCTGCAAGAGTCATCAGAAATCATATATTGCAAATATTTTTGCTTTAAAATGCAAATTAATTTTTTGGACAATTGCAGGTTTATTAATAGTAATCTAGAGGTCTAAAATATGTTTTTTCTTCTTTTATCTCATTAACAAAAATATAATTGTGTTTTAAGGGGTATGATTACTAAAGTGCACTATAGGGTGGTATGGGGTTAAGCACACACCAAGTGCACCGTGGTAAAAAGTACCATCTGCTAAAAATGGAACAGTTCAGTGGGTGGAGCGTGCACATCTCAGGTAGTATCAGCTTTTTTTGGCATGTCCTCACCAGCGATGTTACAGATAGTGCCATCTCGATGGGTAGCATTAAGTGCACCTAAGGTGATTGCCCCAAACAGAAGATGTATGGGGGTGGTGCAAAGCCCATGCCAGCAACATGGTACATGCCAGACACACCTCTATTTTCTAACATGGGTCGAGCAACGCTCCAATGCTCATTTTTGAGGCTGAATGCATGCTACTGGCACGAATCTTAGTAAACATGCCCATTAGTGTTGCTATTCATTTTCATTCAGATGTTTCAGTGTCTTTTGAGAAAACAAGCTGTCATGTTTTCTGATGGATTTTATTTTTTTATTTTTATAATTTGAACTATATTTCCTATTGTGAGCTTTTTAAGGTATTCCTACAAACTAATCTGTTTCAAATGCTAATCTGGTAGCCTGTGGTAATTGTTTGTTAATTTCTTGATGAATGAGTGTAAAGGTCAAGAAGTGTTCTCAGGACTGTTTGTCTTCTGAAGGTTGATGATCTCAAATAAATTATTTTCCCAATCATTTTTTGATTTGTTAAGTGTTAAACAGTATCTTTGAAAAGAAAGTATTTATAAGCCTTGTAATGAGGCAGCCCTTTGAGACCTTGCTTCCTCTTACTTGCAATTTTGATAAATGTTGCTTTAATTTGTAAAGGATTGAAGGGGAAATTTGGATCTCATACAGTTTCATTTAAATAATCGTTCTTTGATATGGCACAGAAAAACTGAGGTGCTTTGAAGAAAGTGATAGATTTAAGCAATAACTACTCAAATATATTTCAATCAAACTACTGGTTAATTTAGATGCCTTTATACTTCACCAAAGTTAAATGAATCATCCATCATACATACAGATGATACTATTGCCACTGGGCACTAATAGACATTTTGCAGAGTGTTTCAAGAATTTCATGAAAAGATTTCTCTCTGTATGCATGGCAGTTCCCATGCACCCACGACATTCAGCATGTCTCAATTCAATTTTTAATCTGAAGTAAACAGACACATTTTCAGTTCTAACGGTCCCTTGCCAGTGGAATATTCTTCAGAATCAACATGTTTCAGTATCTTTTTGTCCCTTTGCAACCTGTGTATGCATTTTCTTACCCCTTTACTCCTTTCTGCCTACTTTTTTTCAGCCTTTTTCAAGTTTTCTGTTTTTTGATAAACTTGGCACTGAGGCCATTTAATCTTCTGCTCTAGGCAGACTCTTCCGATCTCTCTTGGATCGTCATTTCCTCTCTAAAAATTCCTTTCTATTTTGTTTAGTCAGACTGTGTCCAAAAAGAAGACCAGTGGCTTCATGTTTTACCTAGACTGCAATCAAGAGGTTTGTTTTTTTATTGATCATTGCAACACTTGGCCTATATATTTGAGGGAGAATTATGATAATGTCCCATACTGCTTAAGGATGTCATCAAGGGTTATCAAGATCCATAAAGTAAGAAAATGGTCTTGTTTTTAAGGCAATAGTCAAAGTCCACTGAATAGTACCAAAGTCGTCATCAAAGAAAAAATATCTTGAAACTACACCATCCCCTATAGACAAGGAGCTGTTCAAGTGTTGACTGTTTCACTGCCAAAGTCTAGGAAATTCCCTATCGCCACTTCTGTTTTGTTTGGCGCTTAATCCAATGAGAGCTCTCATCAACATTGGGGTATGGATTTAGCCTGAATTCTGAAGACAGTACCAACCCAGAAGCAACTTCCCATCTGATGTTTAGATGATCTGAAGCTCTACAGTTCCAGCGACCAATAATTAGTAGAGCAACTTCGTGTGGTGAAAGGCTTTTCTGATGACATCCAGGATGACATTTTGGCCTTGACAAGTGTGCTAAGGCAACCTTTTTCAGAGGAAAATTGAGCAAAACTGAAAACATCTCCCTTGCTGAGGGCTGTGACATCAAGGATCTTGAACAGGAAGGCGTATATAAGTATCTCGGAATAGAGGAAGGATTGACACTCAAGCAGAAACTATTGAGAGAGAAAATCAGTAAAGAATATTACAGGAGATTAAAACTGTTATTGAAAAGTGCTTTAACATCACAAAATAAGATACAAGCCATCGATCAGCTGGCAATTCCTGTACTCTCTTACAGTTTTGGAATTGTGGATTGGCCTCATAAAGATCTTGAAAAACTGGATGTGTGAACAAGAAAACTCCATGCTCATGAAGTAATTTACAAGAATCAGTGTATACCAAGATTGTACATTCCTAGAGCTGAAGGAGGGCTAGGACTTATGGAGATTGACTACACCTACAGAGCTACTATCATAGGCCTCCAAGCCTATCTGACAGCATTATCAGATCCAAATATGCAAAAAGTGCTGAAATATGAAAGTAAATGTCCAGTATCTGTCTCCATCATCAAACTTGGATAAGCATTCCGACAATTAGAAGGAATGGGTGAGAATCCACAGATGTGCATGCGAAAGGATGTGATAGAATTTGCAAAACAAGAGAAAAAACTCTTCAAAGAATTAGATCAGCAGGCGAGGAAAAACAAGTGGCAAATGCACAAATACAGTGGAAAATACAGTATTACTCCAAGAACCTTTTGTCGATCAAGAATGGACACATGAATGGTTGAGGAAAGGTGAACTGAAACCGAAAGATGAAAGATTGATATTTGCAGCCTAGGACAGTGGATTACGGATGAGATGGTTTACCCTATCTTCCAATTCTTCTCCAGTGCTGGCTGTTCACCCATGTGTGACGTCCTGAACATGCTCTACCCCAACTACATCACTGTATACATGAAATCCCCAGTGCAACAGGGGGACAATGTACCCCCATCCCCCTCTGTTTTTGCATCTGCTGGTGTTGCTGCTATCTGTTTGCAATATAGGGTTGGGGAATCTCCAGGATGGACCCAAAGATGGAGACAGATCATTCATAGAGACAATGGTGTGCCAGTCTATGGGAGTTAGGGCACAAATGCTGCATCCACATGAGCAGGTGTCCCTATTCATGTGACAGAAGGATATCATCCCAGCATGTGGGCACTGGAATATGAAACCCTCTCACCCTGAGTCACCCAGGTTGTCTGACAACCTAGGGTATAATAGACTAGTGACTAGGTCTCTGGTGGGAAAGAGGGGTTTTGGGACCCTTCCCCATCACACTCCTCATACACCTTGTACTGGACCCTTACTAGGAAGGAGTTTTACCTCCCTCATTTGGGCGAGGAGAATATAGTGGCCCGGTGTGCAAATCTGCTGGTCCCACACAGATATAGAGTGCATTTGGCAGGATATCTTTGCCATCTACCCCTTCCACAAATGGGGTCCAGTTTGTCCAGACACAGTCCCATAATCCGGCAGATAGGACACCCATCCCACAAACAACTGGTGTTCTAGGAGGTAAACAGCCTGCCCAGTGGAAAAACCACTGCCTGGAGAGTGGGAGGCTATCAATAGAAGCCACCCATATTCCTAATATGGAGAGAACTCTGGGGGTACATCACACTTGAATTGAAGGGTCAGCAGCTATTCCAATTGCCACCCTATATTTAGCTGATTTTGAGTAGCGGCATTTGAATGGTTTGGTTTATTTTGAACATATCCCTTTTTGGAGGCGTTTCCTAGATGATATATTCATTTTATGGTGTTCCTCTCTACCTGATTTACATCACTTCATCTCTTGGTTAAATACTTTAAAATCCAATATTTCTTTCACAGTTCATGTGGACCAACAAAGAATTGAATTTTTGGATATGCTGGTCTTTAAAGATGAAGGTGTTTTGAAAACCACTTTATTTCGGAAGAAAGTGCAACGCAATAGTTTATTAAATTTTCGTAGTTTTCATCCGGGTCCCCTACGTCGGGGATTACTGTTTCATCAGTTTCTTAGACTACGTAGGCTATGTTCTCCAGGAACAAGCAGGAAGTCAGTCCTCACATATGGGTGACATCGGCGCCGACGGAGCCCTCGTGTGGAGCAATTCCCCAGCTTTCAAAGAAAGCCTTTGGGATTGCATCGCGCATGCGCGGTCCCCTTCCCGCCCAAAGGTGCCATCTTGCTCAGTCGTCTTTTTTCCGCGGAGCCCAACGGACGTGGTCCTGTTTTCACCATGGAAAAAGTAGAAAAGTTGATATATTTTTTTCAGCTTCCCGGTTCGACACCGGTGCCCCTTCCCGCCCTCGGCTCGGTACACCAGTATCGAATCCAGTCATATTTTTCGTTTTTATCCTTCGTGACTAGCGTTCACCCTCTTTTTAGTTTTCACTGGCAGCCCAGTTGTTTGACCTCGCAGGGGCCCTTTTCTCCCCGATGGCTGCCAGTGGGTTTAAAAAATGTGATCAGTGTAAGAAGTTGATGTCTCTCACCGACACACACGACTGTTGCCTCTGATGTCTCGGCCCCGACCATGACCCGGTGGTCTGTGGGCCATGTGGTAAGATGTCTTCAAAGTCCTTGAAGAACAGGCAGCAGCAGCGTGACAGGATTTTTTCTGCGCCCACATCTGGCCGGGCCCAGACCTCATCAGAAGGCTTGACATCTCTGGAATTGGAGCCAGAGCACCATCGTGGGGCTTCTGAGCGGGGGTCTCCCTCCAGGGAACACCGGAGGAAGAAGAAACTCATGAGGGCGATGGTGCTGGTTGCCTCTGATCGGCTTGGGCCCTCAGGTTCCATGCCGCGGAGCCCGGACCACCACCCCGGGTCCTCAGAGCAGCCGGCTAAGCAACAACGCAGGGAGCCGGAGATGTCGGACAAGGTAACTTCTGTTGTCCTCGTGGAGAGCCGGCGTCGGGCCCGACAATGTCAGGACCTGAGCCGGGAGCTGCGGAGCCTTGTGAGCTGGGTCTCAGGTTGGCGGCCCTGGAGAGCAGCAAGGCTGCCTTCATGGAGCAGCAGCGGGCACTGATGGCTGGTCTCGCCGGTCCATCTGCCCCAACCACCGGGACGTCGACGTCAAAGTCGATGCCAGAGGCCGAGCCGATCCTCGAGTCGATCAGGTCTCGAGTCGATCCTCAGCCAAGGTCCCCCTCAACCTCCCGTTCGGGACCGAGGTCGTCGACGCCGGTGCCCTCATTGTCAGGGTAGTCGGGCTCAAAGCCCTCGAGGCTGGAGCCCATCGAGTCCTCCTCAGAAGGCGTGGGAGACAGAGGAGGAAGACTCCCCAGACACCTTCCGGACCCGGTGTATCTTATTGGACTCTCTGGGTTTGGAGCCTCAGAATAGGTCCCCTCCGGTTCTCAGTCTTCGTCAGGGACATGGCCAAGGCTTTGGCATTCCCTGTGGATGCCGAGGAGGAGCCTCGAGCCAAAGTGTATGACTCGATGCCCTCCAGTATGACTCTCCCCCGAAGGAGGCCTGTACTGTACCAGTGCCTCCGATGTTGGAACGGCTGATGCTCAATGCCGGTGCTCAGCAAGCGGGTTGATTCCGTCTATCGAGTCCGCAAAAGTCCTGGGTTCCAGAAAGTGCAGCTTCCACACAACTCCATGGTTGTGGAATCGGCCATGCAACGGATGAAAAGCCAAAAGATGCACTACTTGGTGCCTCCCGGCCGGGAGGCCCAGAACCTGGATGCTCTCGGCAGAAAGTGCTACCAGGGCTCGATGCTATCATGCCGTGTCCAAACTTACCAGCTGTACATGGGCATGTACTTGCGAGACCTGGCAAAGGAGATAGCCGGGTTCTCGGGTGGCCTATCCGAGGAACCCTTGCTGCGCTTCAAAGCTTTGTCCATGGATATCAGAGAGTGCTCGAAGTTCATTCTCGAGCAGCTTACGACGGCTTCGAGGCTTCGGCCCGAGTAGCCGAAGCTGGCATCGGTGCACGCCGTCAGGCCTGGCTCATGTTGTCGGACATAGAGCCATGGGATCAGGACAAGTTTGTCGATGTCCCGTGCCGAGGAGGCAACCTCTTCGGCAAACCCATGACTTAGAAAGCTGCAGAAATCGAGTCCGAGTACTTGACCCGGACAAGGTTGTCGAAGAAGACATCTGCACCTTCTCACAAGAAGAAGACCTCGGGGAAAAAAGCCCTTTTTCCCGAGGAAGGGTACGGCTTACAGAAACTACCCCAGCAGGCCAGGGGACAGGGGCATGGCCCACGTAAGCTGAAGACCCCAAGCCTCCAGCTCTGGCTCCTACCCAGCCGGGAAGGGTTTTTTGACTCCCAGTGCATAGCTCCTCTTCCACCAGTGGTTTGACCCTGCACAGGAGGGAGGCTGGCCCTGTACGGTCACAGGTGGCCAGCCATTACTACCGATGCCTGGGTTTTGCAAGTAATCCAGCAGGGCTGTCTCCTTCATTTCAACCAGGTGCCCTCCTCCTTTATCCCAGGAGAGCCTCTCAGGCACCCTCTTCACAGGAACCTCCTCCTGCAGGAGTTGACAGGTCTGCTGAAGGATCAGGCGGTGGAACTGGTGCCCCACCACCTGCAGAGGCAAGGCTTCTACTCCAGGTATTTCCTCAGACCAAAAAGAAAAGGAGGCCTACGCTCCATCCAGGACTTGAGAAATCTAAACAAGTTCCTGGTGAGGGAAAAGTTCAAGATGCTTTCCCTTGGGATTCTACTGCCTTATCTCCACCAGGGAGACTGGCTATGCTCCTTAGATTTAAAGGATACTTATACTCACATCCTCATACACCCAGACAACAGACAATACCTCAGGTTTGTGGTCAAAGGAAACCACTTCCAGTATAGTGTGCTTCCCTTTGGCCTAGCTACCGCTCCCAGAGTGTTTACCAAATGTCTAGCAGTGGCGGCGGCCTTCCTCAGAAGCCAGTGTATCTTCGTCTTTCCATACCTGGACGACTGGCTCTTCAGGGGCCAATCGGCACAGGAGGCACAGCAGGCCACTGCTCGCACAGTCACCCTGCTCCAGCACCTAGGGTTTGTTATAAATCATGAAAGGTCCACTTTACTCCACACTCAGAACTTGGAGTTCATAGGGGCAAGACTGGACACACTTCAGGCAAAGGCTTACCTACCGCTGGACACGGCAAGGCGGTTGCTGGACTTGGTCCAGCAGGTCCAGCACAGGACTCAAGTCTCCGCAAGGGTCTTCCTACGCCTCCTGGGCCACATAGCCTCCACGGTGCATGTGACTCCATATGTTCAATTCCACATGCGCACAGCTCAGTGGAGCCTCAGAGACCAGTGGATGCAAGCCACTGGCCGCCTCAGAGACAGAGTAGCAATTTCCAGGCTACTGGTGACAGCCTTACAATGGTGGCTTCACCCCCCCAACTTGCTTCTGGGAGTACCATTCCAGCTTCCCTCTCACACCAGAGTGCTGATGACAGATGCCTCCTTGCTGGGCTGGGGAGCCCATTGCCAAGGTTCATGCACTCAGGGTCTGTGGTCCTTGCGAGAGGCCACGCTTCAGATCAATCTTCTAGAGCTTCAAGCCATCCCCCTAGCTCTTCAGGCCTTCTGTCATCTTCTGCCACATCAGTCGGTGCTGATACAGACAATCAGGTGGCGATGTTCTACATCAACAAACAGGGGGGGCACAGGATCTCGCATCCTATGCCAGAAAACTCTGGACCTCTGCTCTTTTGCAGTGGCACATCACATGTCCCTACAGGCAGTTTATCTGCCAGCTCATGAGAACCTCCTGGCCGAGAGGTTGAGCAGGATTTTTCAGCCTCACGAATGGCAACTGAACCGGGATGTAGCCCAGCGGATCTTCAACCGTTGGGGTCTCCCATCTATGGATCTCTTTGTCAGCCCGCAAAACCATCAGTTGCCCCGGTTCTGCTCGAGGCAACCGCATCCACTGAGCGTGGTGGCGGATGCTTTCCAGATCTCGTGGGCACAGGGCCTTCTCTATGCGTTCCAACTGTGGTGTAGAAGGTCCCTCAGATCCCTTAGAGAGTGATAAAATGCAGGATTCAGCTTCAGTTAAGGAAAGTAAACAAGTTCACATGGCTCCTGGTTTCCAGGGAAACCATAGACAAAGCAGATTACAGGAGAGGAAAACACGCCCCTGCTGCAGTTCAGCTCAGCAATCACGAGCTAAGGCTGGACACCTGTTGGAAGGAGTGGTCAGGTTAAACCCAGTAAACCAGAGATTTAAGAGAAGCTCATTAGGAAGGGAGCAGGCAGATCTGGAAGCACATGGGGAAGCAGAGTTGGAAGGCCAGCTGAAAGCACAGCCACGAGGAAAGCAGTCACGGGAAACAGAGGATTTGCTTGGGAGTGAAGACACAGAGGAATTCATGGTAATAGAGGATTCTCTGACCTTTAACTCAGAAGGGGAAGTCAGCACAGGAGACGAGCAGAGAGTCCGTGCAAAGGAGCAAGGTACAAACAGCCCAGGTTTGTTGCCATGGGTAAAAGGCAGCCATAAGGGGAATGTACCAAGAAGGCAGACTTGTGTGCACGTAGAAACTCCAGGGCTTACAGCTGTAGCTGATCCTGGAAAGCAGAAGGAATCTCTCATAAGGAAGCCAAGAGGTAGGCTGAGTGACTGGTATAAAAGTAAAGCTGTTTTTAAGAAGTGCTCTGATATTAGCCCAGAAGGGTGGGGCTTTCCATGTGGTGAACACTGTGGCAATTACAAGCCGTGTGTAGCAGAAGGCTACGGGGAAAAGTCTATTGCTGAAGGAACAGGTGTGTGCTTGGAAACACCTTGTAAGCAATTGCAGACATTTCCAACTGAGAGTCAGTATGAACCGATGGAAACTGAGCCATCTGTAGAATATCTGCCTATTGAGTCAATGGACTGTACAATGTCTGTGTCTGAGAAGATAAAATCTGTATAATAAGTTTAAGCTGTGCAGAGAGAGAGAGCTGCCGGTAGCAGCCAAGGGAAACAGCACCAAAGGTTTTGGAACAGAAGTGCTCTTTATGTTGGATTATAGTGATGCTGATATAAGAAGCTGTTTGAGTTACATTCTTATATTATTTTATGCCAGAAGTTGTATGGCTTTGTTCTTTATTTTCAATTTGTAAAACCGTTTGGGAAGGGGAATTAAAATCCTGTTATTTGCCTGAACACTCGAGCTCCACAACTCGCCTTATTTCAAATAGTGAAAAAACTTCAACTCCCAGAAGGCAGTGCTTTACCCAAGCACCATTTTACTAACTGAATAAGGAATCAGGCTGCTTATTTCCACTAGCTCAAGCTGTGGAGTAATAGCAACATTACACAACCCACACCGCTGGTGGCACGCACTCTGTTCACGATTCTTCGGGAGAAGGCCTCAGTCATCCTGGTAGCACCCAGGTGGCCCAGACAACCTTGGTTCCCTCTTCTCCTTCAACTGGCAGTCGAAACTCCATTCTCACTGGGGGTGCAGCCCGACCTCTTGACCCAGGAACAAGGTTCCTTGCTACACCTCAATCTCATATCCCTCAACTTAATGGCCTGGCTGATGAGAAGGTAGTACTTGCTCCTCTACTCCTTCCCAAAGAGGTTGAGGAGGTGTTGCTGGCCTCTAGGAGGCAATCCACTAGAAAATCCTATGCGTTCAAGTGGCGTAGGTTTGAAGGGTGGTGTGCCCAGAATAAGGAGGACCCGTTCAGTTGTCAAGTACCTCAGGTATTGCAGTACTTGCTCCACCTCTCGGAGTTAGGCCTCAAGTCTAACTCTGTCAGGGTCCGCTTTAGTGCGCTATCAGCTCACCACTCTCCAGTGGACGGGCAACCTCTTTCAGGTCACCCTTTGGTATCCCGATTCCTCAGAGGCCTCCTACTCTTGAAGCCTCCAATTCGCCCACCGGCTACAGAGTGGGACTTAAATGTGGTCTTGCAGCGGCTTACTTGCCCACCTTTTGAACCAATGGCCACCTGTCCTCTCCGCATCCTTTCCTGGAAAGCACTCTTTCTGGTGGCACTCATGTCTGCTCGACATGTGAGCAAGCTGCAAGCTTTAGTATCAGATAGGCCGTATACTCGGTTTTATCAAAAACAGAGTGGTCCTATGTACTCACCCCAAGTTCCTCCCAAAAGTGGTTTCCTCGTTTCACCTTACCAAGAAGTGGTTCTTCCAGCCTTCTTCCCCAGGCCACACTCCAGCAGGGCAGAAGCGGTTCTGCATACCCTGAACTGTAAGATGGCGCTTGCCTTTTACCTGGAGCATACGCGGGGACATCGGAGGGTTTCCCAGCTCTTTGTCTCTTATGACCCTAGTAAACTGGGTCTACCTCTCTCCAAGTGCACATTATCTATCTGGGTGGCAGACTGCATCGCCTGGGCAGTGGACCTCCAGCTGCAGGGCAGAATCACGGCTCACTTTGTCAGGGCTAAGGCCGCATCAGTGGCTAACCAGTCTGTGAATTGTATATATTGTTATTGTATATAGTTCCCCTGTTAGCCAAGTTGAATTTCCTGTTCATATGTAAACACAAAGTACTATTGGAAATGTGTGTGTTCATTGTTTATTGTAAACCGCGCTGATGCTGAATAGCGCGGTATAAAAGAGACTATAAATAAATAACCACTGCTCTGTTTCGTTGCCAGACATCTGCCGGGCCGCAACTTGGTCTTCAAGCCAGACCTTTGCAGCCCACTACTGTCTGGAGAGAGAGTCCCAGCGGGACAGTGTTTTCGGTCAGGCAGTACTCCGTAACCTATTCGAGGTTTAGGCAGCTCCTACCCTCTGACCCTTTGGTGTCAGGCTACCATGGGGGTTGCGTTCTCGGAGAAAAATCCTATCACTGCTGCTGCGGCTCTTGTAGAGGGAGCCATTTTCAGCTATGGATTCTTGGTAGCCTATAGCTAGGGAGTCCCATATGTGAGGACTGACTTCCTGCTTGTTCCTGGAGAAAGCGTAGTTACTCACCTATAACAGGTGTTCTCCAGGGACAGCAGGAATCAGTCCTCACAACCCTCCCTCCTCCCCTGGAGTTGCAGTCCTTTGATTAATTTTTTCTCATTTTTGCTGTCTTTTTAGCTATGTCATCTGACTGAGCAAGATGGCACCCTTGGGCGGGAAGGGGACCGCGCATGCACAATGCAATCCCAAAGGCTTTCTTTGAAAGCTGGGGAATTGCTTCGCATGAGGGCTCCGTCGGCGCCGACATTGCCCATATGTGAGGACTCATTTCTGCTGTCCCTGGAGAACACCTGTTACAGGTGAGTAACTACGCTTTCCTCTACGGATGATTTTAAAAAGCATGCCGTTGATTTCAAACAACGTCTGTTGCATAGAGGTTTTCTGGTTAAGGTGATTGACATAGCCTACCGTCGTGCTTATCATGTCCATCGTGACTGGCTGTTAGACGAGGAGTTTACATCAACCCGGGGAAAGTCTGAAGCTATTGTTGGATGTCTTCCATTCATGCATTTTAGCACCAATATAGTTCAAATCCTTAAAAAGCATTGGCCAGTGTTATCCTTACATAAATGCTTTCAAAGATCCCTCATGATTGCCTTTACTAGAGGTCCTAATTTGAAGGATTTGCTGATCCGATCTTCTCCGATTGACAGGACTCAGGTTCCTGTAAGCAACAGTAGGGGTCATTTTTCATGTGTATCGTGTGTGCATTGCTCCACATCTTTAACGGGTTTGGTTTGGCAGCACCCTCAATCAGGTAGGCGTTTTGAATGCAGATGGCTCACTACTTGTAGATCTATGTTTGTGGTCTATATGATACAATGTCTCTGCACGCTGCTATACATTGGCAGAACATCGCGTCAGATAAAAGTGAGACTAACTGAGCATGCGTCAAGGATTCACCAGCAGGTGATCTCTGCACCAATCGTGGAACACTGCATATCTGCTAATCATGAGTTCAGTGATCTGACATGGTCTGTGATTGACCATGCACCTTTGGATCCCCGTGGAGGGGATCGAGTAGCCCGTTTACAATGGCAAGAACAACGGTGGATTTATAGACTCAACACGGTCCACCCCTTTGGATTAAACAAGGACATCGATTGGCCTAGCCTATTCTGAGGTCATCCCTTTGAAGCAAGGGGTTCCCCTGGATCTGATGGGGGTTTCCCTTCTTCATTGGAGGTTCTGTTTTGAGTGATTGGAGACAGCAGCCAATTGGAAGAGAGCATGCCTTCTAAAATATGATGTCTCAGTAATTAGTGTCAGATGTTGGTTTGGCCATAGGAAGAGACATTAGCACTTGATACAGGGAAGGAGATCCCGAAACGTGTACGTCATGCTCAGCTGACAAGTTCTTCAAGTTATCTACCAAGTTTTGATGCTGGCAGTTTAGCGATTCATTGAGCTTCATGTCAAGTTGGATTCTGGTGGATTTCCAGACTAAAAGAAGCTAAGTGCCAAACTCATTTCTTTTGACAAACATAGTTAAGAAGATTTCATACGAATTATTAAAAAGGAGTTCACCTACTGGTTGTGGACCGTTAATAAATACGGCCTTCCCTCGGTGCACTCCGACATACTAAAAAGGCATCAAATGTTGTTTTTGGTGTTTTTTGGGTGATTGTGATATTTTGGGCTGCTGCAGATGATGGCATGGGGGCTGGGTCCATGTATGCAGGACTGCCTCTGTTGTAAGCGACCCAGTGTAAGAGTTTTGGGCTCCAATCTGTACCCTCCCCAGATCAGCACCACTGCAGCTCTCCCACAATGATCATCTGCAAATGACTAAGAAGACATTATATTTGGAGATACTAACTGGGCCTTGTCTGCATATGTGTGGCCACTCTCCTTGCGGGGAAATGTTTTAGCATATTGAGTTAATAAGGCTATCCGTTTGTATTATTTTGTTCTCTCGGCTGCTGGTGCCCTATGCAGATGCCTAACGTGCCCCCTGTTTATGCCTGATCTGATTGCTGACCTTGGACATTTGTCCTTATCAGGGTTGCACCCATACTGCACATTAGGACTGCATTTGCTTGGTCAGAGACATTTTTGGGGGGCAAAAGCACCACTAACGTGGCAATGCTGGCAGCATGTGGCTTTTCTGCACATTCTCTACTTCAATTCCACCTTAACATGTCTATTCACCTGGAGTTCAGGTAGCAAGGCATGTTTAGCATGAAGGCACACTTCCGCCTACTGTGGGCCAAAAGCATGCGTTAGTCACATGTTCCCAGCTGCTGCACTTTAGTAAACATGCCGCTATTATAGATTAATGTTTAGAGCTCAACTAAGAAGAGTGGTATGGAGTATTTTTTATAAACTACATATTGTCAGGAGATTGTGAGAAGTTCTTGAACCTTCAGAATTTCATCTTCTATTGCAACTTCGTACCGTTCTATATCCTACTTATTGTAATTCAGTCTATATTGGTCTTCCTGATTATACTTTGTGTCCATTACATTTGTGCAAAATGCAGCAGCACAACATATTGCTGGGGTAAGAAATGATCATTTTGCTCTTGTTTTGATGGACTTACATTGATTGCCTGTGAAAATACATATTCATTTTAAGATTTTATGTGTGATTTTTAAGATTTTACATGTTCTTATAAGAACATAAGATTTGCCATACTGAGTCAGTATCCTGTTTCAACAGCTAATCCAGGTCATAAGTACCTGGCAGGATCCCAAAAGGTAGACAAATTCCATGCTGCTTATCCCAGTGATACACAGTGGATATCCTCCTTACAACTTTAATAATGTTTTTGGGCATTTCCTCCTGGAACTTACCCAAAGCTTTTTTAAACCCAGCTACACTAACAGCTTTTACTACATCTCTAGAACTTAATTACCAATTGAGTGAAAATATGTTTTCTTCAATTAGGGGTATATTTATTAGACCAGGATGGTCGTTTGCAGCTAACACTGAGTGATAATTGCAAAAGTCCTATGCAGGTGGCATTCCCATCCTTTTCCCTGCAGATGCAGTGGAGAAAACACAGGCTTTATGGGCAGCAGGCTTTGCAGATGTAGCTGTTGCCACCTATTGAGATGACAGTAGCTACATCCATGAAGCCTGTAAAAGAGGCAACTACCACGCAATGCAAACACCTGCAGTAGTTGCTCTGAATTTGAATGCCCACTTTCTGTTAACCTCCCACCCACTTTTGCAGGCAATGCAGGAAATGCAACTTCTATGGAAAAAGGCCCACGGTAGTGCATTTCTCACGCGTTAGCTGTTTTCACGGCAAGACACTCCTGCATTAGAGTTGCAAAAACAGCTAAAGTGCTTTAGTAAACATACCCCTTTGTCTTAAATATACTACTTTGTAGCTTCTTTACACGTTCCCTAGTCTTCATACTTTTTTTATACAATTTATGTTGACTTGTTCTACTCTGCTCATTATTTTATAGACCTCTATCATAGCCATCTCTTCTCCAAGCTGAAGAGCCGTAACCTTTTAAGCCTTTCTTTATGAACGTATACTTCATCCCCTTTATCATTTTGATCACCCGTTTCTGTACCTTGTCCATTTCGGCTATATCTTTTTTAGATGTAATGACTAGAACTGCACACAATACTCAAGGTGTGGTTGTGCCATGGAGTGATACAGAGGCATGATGATATTCTTTGATTTATTCTTCATTCTTTGGGAACAAGTAGAAAGTCAGTCCTCACATATGGCTAGCCGATGGAGCCCATGTGATATCCACTCCCCAGCTTTCATAGAAAGCCTTTGGGAGTTCTACCACGCATGTGTGGTCACCTTCCCACCCAAAGGTACCATCTTACCTCAGCCTTGTTTTTTCCATGCAGCCCATCGGACCTGTAGTCTGTACCCCCGGAAAAAGTTAGATTCTTTTGTGATTTTTTTTTTTTTTACGATCCACCAGTTGCATACTGTCATCTTGTCTCGATTTTGTGGTTTTTTCGGGGTTCTTCTTTTTCTTTTTTACTTCTCTTTGGTGAGCGGGTTCTTCTCGTGCCATGCTGACAAAGACATTGGAGTTTGACCTTGCGGGAGTCATCTTTCCCATTATTTTATTTATTTATTTATTTATATGTTGTTGTTTTTATACCGCCTTTTCACAAGATCAAAGCGGTTTATAAATAACCAACTTAGTTACATCAAAACAAGGGAACAAAATATGAGTGTAACTTTTACAAGGAACATTGTTAGTAGAGTTACATAATTTGACAATCTAAATAAGTGCGCTGAGAACTTCTCAGGATGAATAATACATTAAATCATCATCTGTTAAAAATATTTACACAGTAACATCTGGAACAAGATGATCAGTTTGGAAAAGCTGGGAAATAAGAGCATGGAGATAGATGGTTATGTTGGGTAAATTTTTTCTGTGTCTGAGTACCAAAATAATCTCTAAATAAGTGAGTTTTGAGTTCCTTTTGAAAGTTGAGAGGTCAGCCAAAGCTCTGAGGTTATCTGGAAGAGAGTTCCCGAGGATTGCTGCAAAGAAAGCAAAGGCTCTATCACTCATTGATCTATTTGTGTTCCGAAGGTCTTTGGGAACAATCAGCGTGTTCTGTGTGCAAGCTCGTCTCAGTCTGTCATTTGGAGATTAGATAGTATAGTGCTATTTGAACGTTATCATAATTGTTTTGTAAATTGTTTCATTTCTGTGACAGAAGTTTTTTGAATTTTGTTTACCAGTGTTACCAATTCAAAGCATAATCAACACTGGTAAACAAAATTCAAAAAACCTCTGTCACAGAAATGAAAATGACTGATTCTAGTACTGTTTTTGGTTACGAACTCGGATATGTACTTAGAAATTCTCCATCACGTAATGTTTTTGAGTGACATGTAGTTTAAATTTAGACTATGTTGCTCATATTTACATTAGATGTATATAGATGTATATTGTAATGTAATGTCTCCTAAAAATTAGTTGTATATGATTTTCTGCTGTATTGTGCCTCAAGAACCATCCCTCTTAAGGGTCCAACAATAGTCTGCAAGCATACTGGAGCTCCACTTGCCCTGGTACCTATTTTCCATTACCGAAATGTCCTGATGAAACCTTTCCCCATGTTCATCGCTGACTGCTCCTAGATTTGCAGGAAAAAAATCCAGGTGTGAATGCAAGAAATGCATTTTCAAAGACATGTTACATCCCAGTTTCTGGTAAGATTTCACTAGCGTATCCACTGATTCTGCTTAGTTGTCTGCCTTGTTATTTCCCAAGAAGTCATGGCAAGCAGTCTTAAAGGACTCCCATGCAGCTCTTTCAGTTTCATTCAACTGACCGTCAAAGTTTTCATCTTTCATCAGTTTTCTAATATCAGGTCTTACAAAGATCCCTTCTTTCATCTTCGCCTCACTGATTCGTGGAAATGTCTTTCTTAGATATGCAAATCCAAGTCCACTTCTATCCATGGCTTTTACAAAGTTCTTCATAAAACCCAACTTTATATGGAGTAGAAGTAGATATACTTTATTCGGCTCCACAAGTGGGTTATGTGCAACATTTTTCTGGCCTGGGACTAGTGATGTTCTCTTTGGCCACTGTTTCCGGATGTAATGATTTTTCCTGTCCCTGCTGTCCCACTCACACAGAAAGCAACAATACTTTGTCCAACCAAGCAAGAGGACAATTACTTTTAAATCGCCACAAATATTCCACTTGTGTTCCACGTGATATTTGTTAGCAGGAGATGCATATTGCTGTAAGTTTCTTTCATATTGGCGGCATGAGCTACTGGAACTGATGGTAAAATATTTCCTTTGTGGATAAGCACAGCTTTTAGGCTATATTTAGAAGAATCAATAAATAGTCGCCAATCCTCTGTTCTATAATCCGGACAAAGTATTTCCATCAGGGATTTAACTTCACAACAAAAAGCAATTCCATCTTCAAAGGCAAAGTAATCCACAAACTCAATATGCCTATTTCTAAAAGTGCACACTTTGGTTTCTTTCTGAATAAGATTCCAGCCTTTCAATCATGACCCTAACAGTTCTGCTTGTCACTTTGAAAGATTCAAATCTCTGACGAGATCATTCAAATCGCCTTGGTCCAGTAAATTTGGTTTAGAAGAGGAACCGGATGCCTAAAAGCTTGGATCCTGCATTACAGCATCACCATCATCGTCAACATCATCAGCATTCATTGGTTCTTCTTCTTCTTCTTCATCCTCATTCACTGTAAGATTTTCTGGAGGTTTTGGCACCGGCAATTCTTGACAGTGAGGCTCAGGCCTCATGGTAGATGGTAAATTTGGGTAATTTACAGTGTGTTTTGATTTTAAAGTAATGCCTGCAATGTTTGTAAGGCAAAAGTAGCTATCTGTCAAGTGATCTCTTGGTTTCCTCCAGATCATTGGAACAGCAAAATTCATGTGTCGAACACCCTTTACCCAACCTGTTAGGAGTCTGACACAGGTAATACAGCAGACGTGAGGCACCTAATTTTTGTCCTGGTCACCGACTTCACATCCAAAGTACAGTTTATAACGTGTCTTAACAAGTGGAGTAAAAGTCTTCTCTGCTTCTTAAAAGTAACCTCACTGCAAATGTAGCAAAATGAATCCGGACGATCAACACACTTTCGAGGCATTGTTAAACAACTACAAGCAATAACCGTAATATTTATTAACCAACTGCTGTTTATGAAATAGATTAATGCAAACTCACATCCATTCAGATTCTGTTTTTTTCAAACAATACAAACTACAATCGCTGACAGCGACAGAAAGCATACCAATACATGACTCAGCGTTTTCTGCTTGTATCAGCCGGACCAGTAGGGCAAGGGGCCTGGTTAATTAATTATATTATAACTACATGACTCAGCATTTTTGCTTATGGCTGACAACATACAATAATAATTATGATGGAATTTTTCGTATTCAACCGTTGTTTACTGAAACAAAACTGTAACGGCTAATTTACAGTAATGTACACACTTTACTAGATGATATCTCCTGAAGTATGGGTGATAGAAAAATTCTGATACCATATTTGTAAACAATGGGAAAAATTACATATGAAACCGGTCAGAGTGGGTCTGTGACAAAAATTGTGTTGACCAGTGTAATCAGTGTTGCTGGTGAAGAATAGGGGTGATATGTTCAGAACTGTGAATTTTAAAGACTACATTTGTGGCCGTGTTTTGAGCCATTTGGAGTTGATTTATTGCTTGTTTAGATAGACTTTGATAAATACTGTACAGTAGTCAAAACTGGGGCAAATCATTGCCTGATGTACCGAGCAGAAGTCCTGGCTTGATAGGAGTGGTCTTAGCTGCTGAATCATCCTTAGTTTATTATAAATTGACCTGGTGGTCAGTTTGATGTGTATGGATAGGTTGAGGGTTTGATCAGAGTAACCTCAAGATATTTTATTTTATCTTTTACTTCATAACGGTCTTCCTTGACCTGTAGGTTGAATGGTGGGACGAATTGTTCTTAGTGACATACAATACTTCACTTTTCTTAAAATTTATCCATAGGTTATATGAGATTAGCCATTGTGAGGACTCATTGAAACATGATATAATTTGGTTAAGGTCAGGTTTCGTGATTTCAAAAGATAGGTATAGCATTATGTCGTCCGCATAGATGCGACATCCTACTATGAACTTTTGGAAAATATTATAGATTGGCTGCAAATAGATATTAAACAGCAACACTGACAGGGCTGATCCCTGGAGAATTCCTTGCTCTTGACTATATGTGTGGGATGAGGAGTGTCCAATTTTAACTTGTTCAGTGTGGTCTGTTAGGTAGGATTTAAACCAAAGAAGTGTCATGCCATAGATTCCAATTTATTGAAGCCTCTTTAGTAGAATATGATGACTAATTATGTCAAAGGCAGATGCAATATCTAAGAAGATCAGTATGAATGCTTGCTTGGAGTTTTCAAGAGTGTGTCAAAAAAAGATAATAATAGTGTCTTGACCCCATGGTTTGGTCTGAAGCCATATTGATGAACGTTCATTGGGGCATATAAGTCAATATGATCTTGTAGCTGGGTTTGGACAATCTTTTCAATTATTTTTGCTAGAAATGGCAGGTTAGAGATTGGTCTGTAGGAAAGTGGGCTAGCCTTATCCAAGGATCTATTTTTGAGAATGGGACGGACTGTTGCTTTCTTCAGGGTGCTTGGCATATAGCCCTGTGACAAAGATAACTATTCTCCAAATGTTTGGGGCCAACTCAGAATGAGCTATTTTTAGCCAGCTGACTGAACATGGATCAAGGGCAGACATAGTTGTATTAATGCTGGATAGTATTCTACATAGGTATTCTAGCTCACTTTGGAAAAATGTTTGCCATAGGGTGATTTATGTTATTTGAATGGATTGTTGCTATAGAATCTGAGCACCTTAACTTATTGCCGTAATGATTTGCTAGTTCTTGTGGATTGATACTAAATATTATTCAATTCAATATTGAGAGGGTGAATTAAGGAGTTTACTATTTCAAAGAGTTCCCTAGGGTGAATAAGGGAATTCATGAGGATTTTGTTATGGTACTCTTCTTGTTGATGATGGCTTCCCGATAATCACGAAATGTATTCATATATACTATCCTGTCTTCCATTTTTTTTTTATATTCTGCATGTACGTTTACACTTTCTTAAGCGTTTTTTATTGTCCAGATTTCCTTCAAGTACCATGTTTCCGATCATCATCTATTGTTATTTTTGAGAATAGGCGCAGTAGCTGCTTCAGATATGGTTGTGTTCCAAATTCCAATTATGTTATCTAGGTCCTTTGAATCTGATGTGATTTGTGATAGTATATCCTTAAGAAAAGAGTCTTTATCAAACTTTTTAAATCGTTGATGTGTTTCAGTTCTGTTGTTGGGAATGGGGGAGGTGCTGTATTCATAATTGTAAAACTGATTAAGTAGTGGTTAGACCAAGAAACTTGTACCGTTTGTGGTTTATGGGTACCATTGAATTCACAGATCTCATTAGACATGAATCAGACATCTAGTATTGTAGCTAGACCATATGGGTGTTATTGTGTTCCCCGAATAGCGGGGATGGACGCCCTAACGGGAAGTTAGATGGGGATGGAGTTAGGGCAGGTGGTGGGTGGTCGCTGGCCCTGGACATACAGGGCTGATTCTAATGTCAGCCCTGTATGTCCAGGGCCGGTGACTTGTATGGGGAAGTTATTCCGCCTAGAGGTGGAATAACTTCCCTGGGCAACATAGATTGGCAGGCCCGGGGCGGTGGGGGGGGGGGGGGGCAAGGACATTCCCTGCAGCCTGACTATGGCCGTAAGTGGTCAGATCGGTGATCGGGCTGCGGGGAATGCAGTGCAGGAGCCGGTGACCTGGATTGTGGCTTTTAAATGGAGCCATGGTACAATGGCAACTGGATGCCATGGCGCCATGGCTCCATTTAAAAGCCCTGACTGAGTTAGTTGAGCATGTCCGGTACGCACAGGCCAGGCTGAATCGCAGTCCCAGCCTGCATATACAGAACTGTTCGTGATTCTGATCCCACGGGGCTAGACATGCTCTGTGGGATCAGAATCGCGACACCCTCTGTGCGTCTAGTTCTGGCCGGGCGCACAGAGGTTTTCTACATCCGCACTGGAATCGGGCCGTATGTGTCCAGATTTGAGTGGTCAGTATACAAGACAAAAGGATAGTTGCTTGTTCTCTATAAGTAGGATGTCCATACCATTAATGTTCCTCGCCGAGGGGTGCTTTTAGCTCTTTTTTATTAAGATGAGAACACGTCCACCACATTTGTCCAGACTGGGATAGTTGAATAGACCATAGTTTGATAACTTAAGCTGATTGATTAATACCCTTCTGTATCAGATAGCCATGTTTCTGTTATAAATAGGATGTCTGGATTATTATCATTTAAGAGGTCTATTATGACAGGTATTTTGTTCCTTAGCGATCTTATATTGACCAGGTAGCATTTGAGAGCAGGTGGTATAGTGCTATGATGGCTATCAGTGTATTGATAAGGGTGTAGGAGGTATATTAGGTGTGATATAGATAATGTGGTCATAATATCTGTAATTGCCATGTACATATATAAAAGTGCATGGTCTCTAGCAAGAATGGTTTGCTATGATTGGGATGTAAAAGTGGTATTGGTTTGGGGCCTTTGTGTAAGTGTGGGCATGTAGAGTGTTGATAAGTATAATAAGCAGCATGCACATACACATAAGATACATTTTCATCTCCATTTTGAGCTAGAAAACAGTATATGCTAGGTACACATTTTACTCATTTTCTTTAGGTATGTGTCCTTCTAGTATGCAGTTGTCGCTCAAAGCCATGCTCAAGGGCCCTCTGGCAAGGCGCAGGCATGCCCAATGACGCTCTCAATGGTGTCCCACAGAGAGTCCTGATTGACCTTGAGGTGAGGAGCAGGGGGATTGGATCCCTTTCCACGATACTATTTGGGGGCTTTGCTGGCTCTCTGAACGCGCCCGATGGCACTCTCAATTTCTATGGCATCCCACGGAGAGTCCTGATTGGCTAAGTGGTGAGGGTATGGGATGTCCTGCTCCTTTTCTGATGCTGATCAGGGGCTTTGCTGGCTCTCTGCATGCGCCCTATGGTGCTCTCAATTTCAGTGGTGTCCCACGAAGAGTCCTGATTGGCCTTGCTATGGCTTTGGTCAATGACTTTAAGCAGTGTAATCATTGTAACCATGCCATGTCTCACATGGACAGTCATGACTGTTGCCTGCAGTGCCTTGGCACCGACCACGATGACTTTTCCTTCTCTCTCTCTCGCCGGAAGAATTGTAAAAGTCAGCAGGAGTCGCTGTTTGGCCCTAAGACCTTCCATTTGGCTCCAGCGTCATCTGGGGAATCGGTGCCCTTGGGGGCCATGGATGAGGTCTCAACCTCAAAAGCGGACCTTGCTCACTCTGAGCACTGAAGTCAAGGGACATTGGACCTGGGATCGGTCGCAGAAGACCATCCCTGTCAGGATTGGACCCCATCAAAATCAGCTTTGTAGACCAATTCCGGTGCCAAGGGTAAGTCCCATGGTCATCGGCATTGAAGCCCCCAAGCCAATGGAGAGGGCAGGGAGCAGCCTTCTAAGCTGCCTCGGCAGGAGGAGACTCCCAAGGCATCAGGGGATCGGCATCAGTCCTGCAAGGTCACCCTCCTTGAGGAAACCTGTATGATGGAGCCAACATTGGACCTGATTCCCTCGGTGCCTGAGGAGTCTACTGGCCTGGAATTCAGGATTGCTGCCCTCGTGGCACTGCAGTAGGCCCCGACAACCAGTACCTCTGGTTCCTCGTGACTGGCGACCGAACCCTCCACCGTAGGGGCGTCACCCACAGAGGTTCAGCCTGTGCTGGAGAGGTTCCAATCTGGCTCTGATTCCAGGCATCTGTCCACCTCTTTCACAAGGGTCTGGACTTCTCCACCGAGTACCTTGGGGTTGGATCACCGATAGCTTCGGCCCCCAGTGACCTCCCCTGCCGGTCACCAGGCCGATGCCTGTCAGATCTTGGAGGTTTCTTCCGATACTGATTCCGAGTGGGAGACTGATGATAATTCCCCAGATACTTATTGGCACCAGGACATTCCCTCAGATCCATTCCCACTGTAGGAACGTCAGCAGTCCCCACCTGAGGACCTCTCCTTCCCAGAGTTCATGCGGGACATGGTTGAGGCCTTGGCCACTGAGGACAAGTCTCGTGCAGAGGACCTAGAGATCCTCCAGTATGAGGCTTCCCAAAGGAGGCATTCACGGTGCCCATTCCTCCCATCCTCGAAAGACTGCTCTTCAGGATGTGGAAGACACCAGTTGCGGTGCCAATAATGAGCAAGCAGCTTGATTCCATGTATTGGTTCCACAAAAGCCCTGGCTTTTCAAATACATAGCTACCACACAACTCCATGGTGGTGGAATCGGCCATGCGTCGGATCAAGAGTGCCCCTGGGCAAGGAGTCCCACACCATGGATGCCTATGGTAGAATGTTTTGCCAGGGCTCAATGCTCGTGGCTCATATCCAGGCCTACCAGCTGTACATGGGCATGTACTTGAGAGACCTGGCAAAGGAGCTTACCGGGTTTTCAGCTGGGCTGTCTAATGAGCCTCTTCAGCGGTTTCGGATCCTGGTATCGACGGTCAAAGAGTGTTCCAAATAGATGACTCAGGTGGCTTACAACAGCTTCGAGTCCATGGCTAGAGTGACTGGGGTGGGCATTTGTGCCATCATAGCACTATACCACCTGCTCTCAAATGCTACCTGGTCAATATAAGATCGTTAAGGAACAAAATACCTGTCATAATAGACCTCTTAAATGATAATAATCCAGACATCCTATTTATAACAGCCTGGCATGGCTACAATCTTCAGACCTAAAGCAATGGGTTCAGGGAGCAAGTTGTTCAATGTCCCATGCTGGGGAGAGATCTTCTTCGGCAAGCCCATGACGGACAAGGCCGCAGAGTTGGAGTCTGAGTTAATGACTAGAGCCAGACTCTCCAGGAAGACTGTAGACCCTTCCCATTGGAAGACTTTGGGGGAAAAGACCTTTTACCTGAAAAAGAGGAAGGTTTATGGAACATAACCCCAGTTTCTAGCCTATCCAGCTCCCCAACAGGCCTAAAGCCCCAAAACCCCAGAGAGTGCTTCCACCGCAGACTGGGGAGAGCCATTCTTCCCCTATGAGGTCAGGAACCGCAGCATACAGGGGGATGTCTGGTGTTTTTTGCTCAATGGTGGCCCAGCATTACCACTGACACTTCGGCCCTGCAGGTGGTCAAATAGAGTTACCTTCTCCACTTCAAACAGCTTCCACCTCCGTTCTTGCCTGGGGAACTATTTATGACTCCTCTTCACTGAGAGCTCCTGCAGCAGGAGCTTGTGGGCCTGATGGTAGACCACATGGTGGAGCCCTTTCCCCCCTCTGAAAGAGGAACCAGGTTCTACTCCTGCTACTTTCTGGATCCAAAGAGAATGGGAGGATTTCGGCCTATGTTGGGTCTAAGCAGCCTCAATCGGTTCTTGGTGAATGAGAAGTTCAAAATGGTTTCCCTTGGAACGTTACTGCCCTCCCTCCAACAGGGAGATTGGCTATACTCCTTGGATCTCAAAGATGCCTATACCCACATCCTGATCATCCCTTGCATGGCAGTACCTCTGCTTCATAATCAGAGGACAGCACTACCAGTTCCACATTCTACTGTTTGGACTGGCTTCCGCTTCCTTGGTGTTCACAAAGTGCTTGGTGGTGGTCACCGAAAACCTATGCCTCCAGGAGGTGTTTGTGTTTCCCTACCTGAACGACTGGCTCATAAGGGGCGGATGTGCTGACAAGGTCCATCAACACTATAGATCGAATGACAGAGCTATCACTTCTGATGTATTGATGTGTATTATCAGCTCATGAATTCACCACATGAAACTAAGAAAAAATATATATATGGTACTCCCACCAATCTAATACTGTGTACAAAGGTCTCAGTAGAAAACGCAGCTATTCGTAGAAGATTTTTTAACATCACTCTTACTACATGCTGCTAATCACATCAATGACCTTTTCTTCTTGTACACATTAGCTGTTTTTTTTTTTTTTCGTTTTTCTTCTTTTCTTTTTATCTTATAAATTTGCAATCAAGGACAATCCTCAAGTAAAATCATGAATTTCAATATCAGCCGCCAGTAATTTGAAGGACCTTACCTCGGCAAAGTGAAGGACATTCCGTGTGGAACATAAGCTAAGTACTAGTAGTACTAATATTTCATACGTTGCCACATTGGTCTGCATATGATTTTACTTGAGGATTGTCCTTGATTGCAAATTTATAAGACAAAAAGAAAAGAAGAAAAACGAAAAAAACAGCTAATGTGTACAAGAAGAAAAGGTCATTGATGTGATTAGCAGCATGTAGTAAGAGTGATGTTAAAAAATCTTCTACGAATAGCTGCGTTTTCTACTGAGACCTTTGTACACAGTATTAGATTGGTGGGAGTACCATATATATATTTTTTTCTTAGTTTCATGTGGTGAATTCATGAGCTGATAATAACACATCAATACATCAGTAGTGATAGCTCTGTCATTCGACCTATAGTGTTGATGGACCTTGTCAGCACAGCCGCCCCTTATGAGCCAGTTGTCCAGGTAGGGAAACACAAACACCTCCTGAAGGCATAGGTTTCAATATCAGCCGCCAGTAATGTGAAGGACCTTACCCCGGCAAAGTGAAGGACATTCCGTGTGGAACATAAGCTAAGTACTAGTAGTACTAATATTTCATACGTTGCCACATTGGTCTACATATGATTTTACTTGAGGATTGTCCTTGATTGCAAATTTATAAGACAAAAAGAAAAGAAGAAAAACGAAAAAAAAAACCAGCTAATGTGTACAAGAAGAAAAGGTCATTGATGTGATTAGCAGCATGTAGTAAGAGTGATGTTAAAAAATCTTCTACGAATAGCTGCGTTTTCTACTGGGACCTTTGTACACAGTATTAGATTGGTGGGAGTACCATATATTTTTTTTTCTTAGTTGACATGGTCCATCAGGCAGGATGCCGTACCATCCTCGTCCAAGTCACACCTGCAGCCTGCTCAGTGTCTGGAGTTCATAGGGGCCCTCCTGGACATGGTCCAGGCCAAGGCCTTCCTTCCCATAAATTGAACTCAGCGCCTAGCAGCCCTGGTGCAGAACCTGCAGGGTCGCTCAGTGACCCCAGCCTGCCTGATGCTACGCCTTCTGGGACACATGGCCTCGACTGTGCATATCGCATCCAACCTAGTGGACCCTTAGTTCCCAGGGGGTCCAGGCGACAGGCTGCCTCCACGACAGAGTCTACATAACCATGGCTCTGGTGACGTCCCTCGATTGGTGGTGGGAGCCGCAGCACCTCCTGGCAAGAATGCCTTTTCAGCCTCCTTCTCCTCAGGTAACCCTCACAACAGATGCCTCAAAACTGTAGTGGTCTACAGACCCAGGGCATCTGGTCAGCAAAGGAGTGTCTTCATCAGATCTACTTCCTCAAACTCAGAGCCATTGCATGCACTCTGCAGGCCTTCCAGGACCACTTATTGAACCAGGTAGTTCTGGTTCATACAGGCAATCAAGGTGTGATGTTTTATCTCAAAAAACAGGGAGGCACTAGGTCATACCTCTTGTGCAAGGAGGCGATTCGTCTCTAGAACTTTGCCTGGGAGAGGGGTATGCTCAATCAGGCGGTGTACCTTCCGAGACAGGAGAATGTCCTCGTGGATTGCCTCAGTCTCCAGCCACACAAGTGGAGGCTGGACTCTGAAGTGCCTGTTTCAAACGTGAGGCTCTCCTGCAGTTGACCTCTTTGCCAGTCCCAGCAATGCCCAGTTGCCGCATTTCTGCTCCAGGATACCGGCCTCACACTGCGTAGCGGCCGATGCGTTCCTCCTGTCTTAGAGAAAGGGGCTACTGTATGCATACCCTCCAACTCCTCTGGTCTCCAAGACACTTTTCATGATTCAACAGGATCAGGCCTCTGTGATCCTCATTGCCCTCAGCTGGGCCCGGCAACAGGGGGAACCATGAGCGCCACCAATTGCCCTGGGCTGCATTCTGAACCTAATATCACAGGAGGATGGCTCCCTCCTGCACCCCAACTTAGGTCCTTTGCCCTGATGGCCTGGCTGCTGAAAGGGTAGCCCTAGGCCAATTTCATCTGCCCTGGGAGTTTGAAGATGTCCTCCTGGCATCTCCCAAAGATTCCATGTGGTGAGCATATAACTTCAAGTGGCAGTCTGGTGCACAGAGCAGGGGATCAACCCCTTTTCCTCGTCCATAACAACAGTATTATGGTACTTGCTACACCTTTCCTAAACTGGCTTGAAATCCAACTCTGTGAGGGTGCACATCAGTGCACTGGCAGTGCACCATCATTTGGTGGATGGGCAGTCCCTGTCCTTCCGTCTGCTTGTGGCCCGCTTCATCCGGAGTTTCTTGCTCTCGCAGCCTCCCAGTCATCCCCTGGCAACTGCCTGGGACTTGAATGTAGTTCTGGGTAAGCTTATGGTTCTGCCCTTCGAGCTGCTGGCCTTGTGTCACCTCAAGTACCTCTCTTGGAAAGTGGTCTTCCTGGTGGCGCTCACCTCTGCCTGCAGGGTCAGTGAACTGCAGGCATTGGTGGCACATGCTCCTTACACCAGATTTCACAGGAACAGGGTGGTCTTGTGCACACATCCCACCTAAGATGGTTTCCTCCTTTCATCTGAACCAAAACTCAACCTCACGCAAGTCAGGCAGAGGCTCCGCTCCATACTCTGGATTGTAAAAGGCATTGGCCTTCTATCTTTAGAGGACAAAAGCTCTTTGCCACTCCTCACATCTATTCATCTCCTTTGACCCTAACTGACTTGTGGTCGCTGTCTCTAAGCGCCCCCTGTCTACCTAGGTGGCGGACTGCATTTCTTTTGTTTATGCGCACAGGCTGGTCTTTCCCTGGAGGGGCATATCACTCCTCACGACATGCAAACGATGGCAGCCTCAGTGGCTAACTTGGGTTCCATCTCCTTGTTGGAGATATGCTGGCTGCCACATGGTCCTCCGTCCATCTATTGCAGCACATTACTGCCTGGAGACAGACTCCTGACATGGCAGCTCCTTTGGCCAGGCGGTACTCTGTCATCTTTTTGGAGATTAATGTAATTCCTTCCACTCCAATTCTTCTGTTAGTCCAGGCTACCGGAGAACTGCCTTTCTGGCCGACACTTGGATCATGTTAGAGGTCTTGGAGCCAATCTGCGCTCTCCACTGGCATTCATGGTTCAATTTTTCAGTCATCCGTGGCCTTTTTTACAGATTTTTGTTGGTAGCCTGTAGCATGGGAGTCCTATATGTGAGGACTGACTTTCTGCTTGTTCCCAGAAAGAGAGTAGTTACTTACCTGTAACAGATGTTCTCCGGGAACAGCAGGAATCAGTCCTCACAACCCTCCTTCCTCCCCGAGGAGTTGTTTTTCTTTTTATGCTTCTTTGAGCTATGTCATCATACTGAGGAAAGATGGCACCAATGGACGGAAAGGTGGCCATGCATGCTTGTAGAACTCCCAAAGGCTTTCTATGAAAGCTAGGGAGTGGATACCGCATGGACTCTGTCGATGCCGATGTCACCCATATGTGAGGACTGATTCCTGCTATTCCCGGAGAACACCTTCTACAGGTGAATAACTATGCTTTCCTTTCCTTATAATTCCTAGCATCCTATTAACTTTCTTGGCTGCCGCTGTACACTGAGCAGAAGATTTCAATGTATTATCTACAGTGACAGCTAGATCCTTTTCCTGAGTGATTGCTCTGTGGAATTTTGCATTGTGTAGTTATAGTTTGGGTTGTTCTTCCATAAATACAAAACTTTGCACTTGTCCACATTAAATTTTATCTGCCATTTGGATGCCCAGTCTTCCAATTTCTCAAGATCTTCTTGCAATCTTTCACAATCCTATTGTGATTTATTCACTTTGAATAATTTTTTGTCATATGCAAATTTGATCCTCTCGCTTGTTCCCATTTCCAGGTCATTTATGATCATAGGGTTACATTATCCTATTCAGAACTATGTCCCAAGTTATGCATTACCATCCAGTCAAGAGCAGATTTTAAGTATTCCTCCAATAAACCATTTTAAGAAACTGTTTACTCGATTGTGGGGGGGGGGGGGGTGTTGTTATATAACTCCAAATATATGTAATTTGTTATCATTCTCTTTATGTTAAGAGACAGTGCCTACTATTTTGTAAACAATGAAAATCTAGTATTTGGTGAAGCTTTTAACTGATTATGTGATTTGGATGTATAATTTGGGGGGCATTTTCAAAATGGTTTAACTGATTAGCACACCAGCTAACCGGTTAAACCATGGTCAGCGGGATATTCAGTGGCACTAAACCATTGTACTGGGTTTGAATACTTAGTATCAGGTTGTTCTGGGAGTTAACCAGTCAGTAGTGATACTGAGCCACTGGCCAGTTAACTCTAGCCGGCCAAAGTTAGGACAGCTGAGTGGCTGTCCTAACTTTAGCCAGTTTTGCAATCCAGCCAGTTACTGAATATAGCCGCTGACTAGATTGCACAATCACTGTCCGGCCATCCCAGATATTCAATGCCATTGACCAGATATTGTCCCTGCACTGAATATGCAGTTCATATTTAAAGCTGAAATAGCCAGCTGCTTTCATCAGATTGGCTGCCGCTGCTCAAAATGCTTCCCTGTATTTTAAAGTTTGTTAGTTGATTATTTGTCTTTTTTTATGTACATATTGTTCTTGGTGGTGTAGTTTGCATGCAGCTAGGGCAAAGTTTCAATGTAAATGCAAGCATGATGTAAAGCTGTATAAGAACATTTGCGTGCTGCTGAGCCTGGTTCTGGGCACCTATTTTATAAGGCACATAAGGCGATCTCTGAGGAAGAAACTGCACTCCTTCTGTCCTCCTCCAAACCCACCACTTGTTCATCAGACCCTATCCCAACCCATCTCCTACGTTCCATCCTCCTCACCATTGCCCCCTCCATCACTCATATCCTCAACCTCTCACTCGCCACTGCAACTGTCCCCATTGACGTCAAACATGCTGTTGTCACACCCCTCCTCAAGAAACCCTCACTTGATCCCACATGCCCTTCTAACTATCTACCCATCTCCCTCCTTCCCTTCATATCCATACTACTAGAATGAGCAGTCCACTGTCGCTGCCTCGACTTCCTCACCTCCCAGGACCTCCTTGACCCACTTCAATCCGGCTTCCGTCCCCTACACTACACTGAAACGGCACTCACAAAAGTCACAAATGACCTGTTCCTGGCTAAATCCAAGGGCCTCTATCTATCCTCATCCTTCTTGACTTTCCTGCTGCCTTTGACACTGTTGACCACGACCTTCTCTTCATCACCCTCTCCTCGCTTGGCTTCAAGGACTCCGTACTATCCTGATTCTCCTCCTACCTCTCCCATCGCTCATTCAGCGTATGCTCTGGTGGCTCCTCCTCCTCCCCTACCCCGCTCCATGTAGGTGTACCCCAGGAATCTGTCTTGGGCCCCCTCCTCTTCTCTCTCTATACCCAAGGCCTTGGTGCGCTTATCTTCTCCCATGGCTTTCAGTACCATCTCTATGCCGATGACTCACAAATCTACCTCTCTACACCTAATATTTCTCCGGCAACCCAGTCCAAGATCTTTGCCTGTCTTTCGGACATTGCTGCCTGGATGAAATTGAACATGGCCAAGACTGAACTCCTTATCTTTCCACCTAACTCCTCCCCCCCCACTTCCCCCTCTCTCAATCCATGTGGATGGGTCTACTATCCTTCCTGTTCCCTCGGCCCGCAATCTAGGGGTTATCTTTGACACTTCTCTCTCCTTCTCCGCTCATATCCAGCTTGTAGCTAAGACCTGCCGCTTCTTTCTCTACAACATCAGCAAAATCTGCCCCTTCCTCTTTGAACACACTACCAAAACGCTTATCCACTCTTTAATCTCCTCTCGCCTTGATTACTGCAACCTACTCCTCGCTGGTCTTCTCCTTCCCCTTCAATCTATACAAAATCACGCTGCTCGACTAATCTTCTGCCAGCCTCGCCATGCCCATATTACTCCTCTTCTCACGTCGCTTCACTGGCTCCCTGTCCAGTTCCACATCCAATTCAAGCTTCTCCTGCTGACCTATAAATGCATTCACTCTATGGCCCCTCAATACCTCTTATCTCTTATCTCTCCCTACGTCCCCTCTCGAAATTTGCACTCCGCTAACAAATTACTTCTATCAATGCCTTTCACCCGCACCGTGAACTCCTGATTGCGCTCCTTTCACCTTGCTGCACCTTACGCCTGGAACAGCCTACCTGTGTCTGTGCACCAGGCATCCTCCCTGGCCCTCTTCAAATCCAGGTTGAAGACCCACCTCTTCACCGTTGCATTCAGGTCCTGACTCCTTCCTCATCTCACCCTAACCCCCGTCAACGTTTATGACCAAGCTACAGTCCAAACTGTACCACACCGTACCTTGTGTAGAACTGACTAATGCTCTGTACTGTTTTAACTAATGTACTGTTTTTAACTAATGCACTATTCTAACTAGATTGTAAGCTCCGATGAGCATGACTCTGACGGGCAGGGACTGTCTCTTGTATGTTGGCTACCTCTTGTGGGTTAGCTGTGCAGCGCTGCGTGCGTGGTGCTTTAGAAGTGCTGAATAGTAGTAATAGTAGTGCTTTTGTTGTCTTTAAAAATTGGCACTTTTTCCCACCTTTGACATAGGCACTCTTATTAAATTAGTTCTATAGAATGTAATTTTGGAGGCTGTTGATTGAGAATGCATAGTCAATGAGCTGGAGATCTTGTAGATTACACAAACTATACTATGTTTTATCATGGTAGAGTGGTACTCTGCTCACATACATCCCAAGTTTCTGCCTAAGATTGTACAAGAGTTTCATCTTAATGAGTCAGTAAAGGTGAAAAAGCCCTGCACATTTTAGATTGCAAAAGGAGCCATCATCTGTCAGGAGTGGTTTTAAGACTTTAGCCTGGTATTGCAATATCAAAACAAACCTCATCCATCTGAATAGTAGACTACATATCATTCACCATATGCTTAGTGGCTTTGATCTTAGATGTGTGTGTCAAGATTCATTTAAAAATTATCCTCAAAAATTGTTTTTTTCCCTGTTTGTGTACTGGTTCCTCTTCCCACCTCGAGCCACACCGTCCTCAGCTCTTCCCTTCTTTTTTGACAAGGCTTGCCTCGACCGGCATTTGTGCCCTTATTTGCTCAGGGGTCATTGACCCTGACCGGGTGTCTCCCACCATGTCTCCTGGTGGGTTCAAGAAATGCGACCGCTGAGGTCAGACCATGTCTGTCACAGACACCCATGACTACCGCTTGCACTGCCTTGGCCCAGACCACGACAGTGCCACCTGCGACATGTGCCAGGCCATGACTCCGAGAACCAACAGGAAACGGTCAGAGTTGCAGGAGAAGCTGTTCCTGTGGTCCAACTCAGCACCAGCTTCCCCGACGCTGAGCCCCCAGCCGAGCACATCCCGTGAGACCCGGGCGTCTTCAGAGTACCGCAGCGTGGCTCCTCCTTAAAGATGCCGGACCCTTCAAAGAAAAAAAATCCTTGAAGCCAGTCGAGGTTCCACCAGGGAAACCTGGTAAGGTCCTGTGGAGGGACTCAGGTGACTCCAAGCAGCACCCCCTTAATGTATCTAAGAGGGAGTTCTTGGCCTGCAGTGACCGTGTGAGGCTCCCCAAGGCTGTGGAACTCGTCGAGCACCCACTCGCAAGAGTGCTGGCATCAGGCCCGAGACCCTTAGTGCCCATGCCGAAAGCTGCAGAGCCTCCTGGTATTAAGTCCAGGATGGCGGCCCTGGAGCAGAATATCTCTGCTATCCTGGCCTTACAGCAGGCAATGATGTCAGGTTCGCCCACATCATCTGACCCAACAATCAGGCCCCGGGCTGCGAGGGAGTCCCTGGGCATCGAGCCAGGCCCTGAGTGCCACAAGCCTCAGGCAAGTCCTTAGCACCTTTCGAGATGCCGGACCCGATCTTTGGGTGTCCAGTCCTCTCTGGCCAATTTCTGAGAGTCTGACCTGAGACCCATCGAGGCATGAGAGCCCTGACTAGGAGACTGACTTCGAGGCCTCCCCCGAGACCTCTCGACACCGAGATGTCCTCTCGGAGCCATTCCCTCTGGAACCCCGGAGCCTCGCCCCACACGTGGCTTTCCACGACGTCATACGGTACATGACCCGGGCCCTCTTGATCCTGACTGAGTCAGAGGAGGACCCACACACTGAAGAACTGGAGATTCTCCAGTTTGAGTCCCTGCCAAAGGAGATTCTCATGGTGGCAGTACAGCCCATCCTCGAGCGCCTGCAGATGTGGGAGACCCCGGTCTTGGTGCCGGTGGCCAGCTGGCACCTCAATGTCATTTATTGCCTCAGGAAGGGCCTGGGTTTCCAAAATTCCCAACTCCTGCAAAACCTCAAAAGCCAGAAGAACTACTTTCCCCCCGGGCAGGGAAGCCAGAGCCCTCGACTCCTCGGGAGCAATTGCTTCCAGGGATCCATACTGGGCTGCCAGATACAAGCCTATGAGTTGTACATAGGTATGTACCTCAAGGACCTTATCCAAGAGCTGGCAGGCTTTTCTGCAGGTCTTGCCAGGGAACCCATTCAGAGGTTCCAAATCCTGACCACCGTAATCCGGGACTGCTCAAAATTCCTTTTCCGCACCGCCTACGATTGCTTTGAATCTGTAGCAAGAGTAGCAGCAGCAGCGGGCATTGGGGCCCGGCGCAAGGCCTGGTTACAAACCTCCGACCTCGAGCAATGGGTGCAAGAAAAGTTGCTAGATGTCCCATGCACCAGGGAAAACAAAGCTGCCGAGATAGAGGCCGAGGTCATAACCAGGCAAAGGCTCTTGAGGAAAACCTCGACCCTTCCCCCAAAGAAGCCATCAGGAAAGAAACCACCCTTCCTGAGGAAGAAGGGGCCTTTCCACCAAGGCATCTACCAGCCCTTCTTGAGGCAACAGGGCCCCCAGCCCAAGAACCAGGGCCATGGGCCAAGGAAGCCAAAGGCCCAGAAGCCCCAGGCACCAGCTCCACCCAGCCTGGGGGGAGCTTTTGACTCTCTCAGCAGGGCCTCCTCTCCCCCACGAGACCCTCCCCAGCCCACAGTGGGCCGCCAGGTGCTTTTTGCCTACATATGGGCCGGGGTCACCACAGACCAGTGAGTCTTATAAGTAGTAAAGGAGGGCTATCTCCTCAGGTTCCAACAAACACCTCCAGGGTCCTTCCCAGGAGAGCCGGTGCAGCCTCTCCTTCACCAGACCCTGCTCCTGTCAGAGCTTGAGGGTTTGCTCAGGGACAAGGCAGTAGAACCTGTACCCAGATAATTGTGGGGAAAAGCTTTCTACTCAAGATATTTCCTTGTCTCCAAAAGAACTAGAGGCCTCAGGCCCATACTAGACTTGCGAAACTTGAACAAGTTTCTGGTGAGGGAGAAGTTCAAGATGCTCTCCTTTGGAACTCTGCTGCCCTACCTCCACCAGGGAGATTGGCTGTGCTCCTTAGACCTGAAGGATGCATATACCCACATCCTGATCCACTCCTCCCACAGACAGTACTGGAAGGAGAGCACTACCAGTACAGGGTACTTCCATTCGGCTTGGCCTCCTCGCCCAGAATCTTTACAAAGTGCTGGTGGTCGTGGCCACCTACATATGCTTGCAAGGGGTCTTTGTCTTCTCCTATCTGGACGACTGGCTCATCAGAGGCAGCACGGCCCTCGAGGCCAGCCATGCCGGAGGGCACACAATCTGCCTTCTGCAGCGCCTGGGGTTCGTCATCAACTACCCAAAATCCCACCTCTCTCCAGCCCAAAACCTGGAGTTCATAGATGCCCAGCTGGACATGTTACAGGTCAAGTCCTCCCTTTCAAAGGAGAAAGCACTTTGCATCGTACAGTTAGCGAGAGAGGTACAGACTCGCCAGTCAATACCAGCTTGGCCGCCTCCTCTGGTTTCTGGGCCACTTGGCCTCAACAGTTCACATCATGCCCCTAGCCTGCTTCCACATGTGGGTGGCCCAGTGGTGCCTCTGTTGCCAGTGGACCCAAGCCACGGGCAGTTTATGCAACAGGATCAGAGTCACCCGCCAATTGGCAGACTCCCTCAACTGGTGGTAGTCCCTATGCCACCTCCAGGAGGGGATGCCATTCCAGGCACCTGCACCACAGATGGTCCTAACCACAGACGCCTCCCTTCTGGGTTGGGGAGTACACTGCGGAGACCTCCGCATTCAAGGCAGCTGGTCTCAACAGGAGTTGCTTCTGCAGATCAACCTCCTGGAACTCAGGGCCATTTTTCTGGCCCTGCAAGCATTCTGTCGCCTCCTGTGCAAGCGCCCTGTGCTGATCCAGACAGACAACCAGGTCACCATGTTCTCTGTGAACAAGCAAGGGGGCACGGGTTCGTACTCCCTCTGCCAGGAAGCGATGGCTCTCCTTGCCTTTGCGGTATGCCATGGAATGCTCCTACGACCTTCCAGGCCAGAACAACTGCTTGGTGGAAAGCTCAGCAGAGTCCTCCACCCACATGAATGGCATCAGCACCCCAAGGTGGCGCAGCGACTCTTCCACCTCTGGGGCAGGCCAGAGATGGACCTGTTCGCCTCCCTGGACAACATGCAGCTGCCCCACTTCTGCTCATGCCAGCCACACCCAGAGAGAGTAGCAACAGATGCCTTCCTGATCTCGTGGTCCAAGGGCCTCCTCTATGCCTTCCCACCAACTCCTTTGGTGGCCAAGACTCTCTTCAAGATCCAGAGCGAGCAGGCATCAATGATTCTGATTGCCCCAGCTGGGCCCATCAACCCTGGTCCCCTCTGCTGCTCTCCTTGTCAGTGGCCCAGTCCCGCTGGGTTGGGATCTGGACCTTCTGTCCCGGGAAGAGAGCTCTCTCCTGCATCCCAACCTAGGGTCACTAGCGTTAACGGCATGGCTGCTGAAATGGTAGCATTGGCTCCTTCAGTCTCCCAAGAGAAATCGAGGAGATCCTGTTGTCCTCCTGAAAACCCTCCACCAGAAGGGTGTACGCCTTCAAATGGAGGAGATTCTCCATATGGTGTGCAGAGAGAATGGAGAACCCTTTCTCCTGCCATGTGCAACTAGTGCTACAATAGAAACATAGAAACATGATGACAGAAAAAGACCACAAGGCCCATCTAGTCTGTCCTTCCATAACAACTACAACAGTCCACTTTTTGTATACTTGCTGCACCTCTCACATGCTGGCCTAAAGTCTAATTCGGTGAGGGTACACCTGAGCGCCATAGCTGCTCACCATCAGCCTGTAGAAGGGAAATCCCTCTCAAACTAGCCCCTGGTCTCTGGGTTCTTCCGGGGCCTTCTACTATCAAAGCCCCCTCTCCGCCCTCCGGTGGCAAAATGGGACCTTAATGTGGTGCTCTCCCAACTCACCAAGCCGCCGTTCGAGCCCCTGACCACCTGCCATATGAGATACCTCTCCTGGAAAGTGTTTTTTCTGGTGCCCATCATTTCCGCTCGGAGAGTGAGCAAACTCCAGGTTTGGTGGCAGATCTGCCATATACAAGGTTCTATAGGAATAGGGTAGTGCTCCGCACACATCCCAAATTCCTCCCCAAGGTGGTATCCCCCTTACACCTCAACCAGGAGGTGGTCCTCCCCACCTTCTTCCCATGGCCCATTCTGGTAGGGGGGAACTCATCTTGCATATGCTAGACTGCAAGTGGGCCCTGTCCTTCTACTTGCAGAGGACCCAGGCCCATCGCAAAGCTCCTCAGCTCTTTGTATCATACAGCCCTAGTAGATTGGAGCTCCTCGTAATGAAGCGGACTCTGTCCACGTGGGTGGCGGACTGCATTGCCCTCACCTATGAGTGAGCGGGCCTCTCCCTTGAGCACCAGATCACTGCACATCGTGTGCAGGCCATGGCTACGTCGGTGGCCAATCTCCGCTCAGTGCCAATGCCGGAAATCTGCAGGGCCGCCACATGGTCTTCAATCCAAATGTTTGTAGTTCATTACTGCCTGGAGAGCGAGTCCCACAGGGAAAGTGCCTTCGGGCAGGCAGTACTCCGTAATATTTTTGGGGTGTAGGCAACTCCTGCCCTCTGACCCTTCTGTGTTCAGGCTACTGGAGTGATAGTATTGATGGATGCTAGGGTCTTGCAGAGTCTCTCAGTGGGGAATTAATCTTCTGCAACTCTCGGCTACCCGATGGGTTGCCAGTGGTACTGTCGTGGCTCGGTCCTCGGCAGCCTGGGCTAGGGAGTCCCATATGTGAGGACTGACTTCCTGCTTGTTCCTGGAGAAAGCATAGTTGCTCACCTGTAACAGGTGTTCTCCAGGGACAGCAGGAATCAGTCCTCACAACCCTCCCTCCTCCCCTTGGAGTTGCCTCTCTACATTATTTAAATCCTTTTTTGCTATGCCATCTGACTGAGCAAGATGGCACCCTTGGGTGGGAAGGGGACTTCGCATGCGTGTTAGCATTCCCAAAGGCTTTCTGTGAAAGCTGGGGAAATGCTCCATGCGGATTCCATCAACGCCGACGTCACCCATATGTGAGGACTAGTTCCTGCTGTCCCTGGAGAACACCTGTTACAAGTGAGTAACTAAGCTATCTTGCTAGAAAGGCTGGCCTGGTCCCGCCCCTCTCTGACATATGCTTCATGTCAGAAGGGGAGGGACTACACCAGCCTTTCTTTCTTTCTTTCTTTCTTTAGTAACACTTATATACCGCTACTTCCAGCGATCAGAAGCGGTTTGATTACATCTTTGGGATTTGTCAAAAATCAAGACACAGAAGTTGGGGCATATATACAATAGTTCAGAGGTAAATCACAGCACACAGAATATGGTCTCGAGATTGGCCTAGACATATTTACATAATTTTACAAAAGGGATTCTACTTAAACATATTTACATTTTTACATATAACTGTTCACTTCATCCTTTATCTCTTTGGGATTTACTACTGGTTGTAGTGACAGTGGAATAGATGCGTTTTTAATTTCTTCCTGAAATCAACTATGTCTTTAATTGCTCGCAGCTCATATGGCAGTTGGTTCCATAAGGTTGGGGCATAGAATGAAAATGCTCTGCGGCTAGTACTGGCTTTTACCTGTCTGATGATGTTTGGAACTTGTAGCGTGTCTGAGTTGATAGTTCTCCTGACTCTGGTGTTAGGTTGCTTGCAGATAAGGGTTGAAAGGAATGATGGGGCTAGGTTATGAATGAGTTTGAACGTTGTTACCAATGTTTTATATTGTATCCTGGCAGCAATGGGTAGCCAGTGTAGCTCGATCAATACGGGTGTAATGTGTTCAGTTATGCTTGATCGCATGATGATCCTCGCCGCCACATTTTGTGCCAATTGCAAGATATTGGATATTCTATCAAGGAAGTGCTTATAGCTACATTTTTTTTAAATCAGAGGCCAATCCTCTGCGCTCCTGCTGCAGGCACAGAAAGAGCAGCGGCAGGGGGTGGGGTAGGGGTGTGTGTGGAAGGCCGGAAGGGAATTGATGGACAGATGGACATGACATGAGTGGTGGTGGAATGGCTGGAAGGGAAATGCTGGGCAAATGGATGCAAAGAGGGGACGGAATGGCTAGAAGGGAAATACTGGGCAGATGGAAATGAAGGGGGGCATGGCATGAACACACAGAGGGAGTGGAATGGCCAGAAGGGAAATGCTGGGCAGATGGATACAAAGGTGGGCGGTGGGGGGGGGGGGGGTGGAATGTCTGAAAGGGAAATGCTGGGCAAATAGACACAAGTGGGGTTGAATGGGCAGAAGGGAAATGCTGGGCAGATGAAATTTAATGTGGACAAGTGCCAAGTTGTGCACTTAAGGAAGAACAACCCAAACCCAAATGATGCAAGGTTCTACCACCCAGGAAAAGGATTTAGGTATCATCATGGATAATACATTGAAATTCTCCGTCCAGTGTGCAGCGGCAGCCAAGAAAGCAAATAGAATGCTAGGAATCATAAGGAAAAGAATGGCGAACAAAACCAAGAATATGATAATGCCTCTGTATTGTTCCGTGGTCTGACTACACATTGAATATTGTGTGCAATTCTGGTTGCCATATCTTAAAAAAGGTTATAGCAGAATTAGAAAAGCTACAGAGAAGAGCCAGCAAAATGGTAAAGGGGATGGAAGGATACCCCTATGAGGAGAGGCTTAAAAGATTAAGGTTCTTCGACTTGGAAAAGAGGCAGCTGAGGTGAGATATGATAGAAGTCTACAAATTAATGAATGGAGTGGAATGGGTAAACATCTGTTTATTCCAAAAAGTAGAAAGACTAGGGGACACTCAATAAAGCTACAATGTAGCCCATTTAGGACTAATAAGAGAAAAAAAAATTCTCACAACGCGTAATCAAACTCTGGAATTTGTTACAGGAGGATTTAGTAAAAGCTGTTAGTGTAGTTGGATTTAAAAAGGGTTTGGATGGGAAGGAAGTGATGTCACTGCAAGAGTTGGCCGTCTAAGCCTTTGTCTCCGCCAGAGGCAAAGATCATTTTAGCAATGCAGCAGACCATGGAGGGTTTGGCCTTAAAGGGTTTGGTGAATGAAGGAAAGGACTGTTCAGATGGCCCCCTGACTATTGGGTGCATGAAAATCCTTCTGTGTGGCTTGAAGGATGAATTGACACAGGAGTTAACCGTGTGGCTGATGAGGTTTGTGCTATGGTGTTGGACCTGTGCAGAGATGTAATGGATTTGGGGGCCCGGGTGGAGGAGGCCGAGCAAAGAGTTGAGATGCAGGATGCAGAAAATGAATTGCTTGTGGGGCACACGGACAAGCTTGAGGTGGCCTGTTTGGAGGTGCAGACTAAATTAGAGGACATTGAGAACCACGCCTGCCGCAATAATCTGCGGATGCATGGCATGCTGGAGGATGAGTGCTACAAGGATGCGTCAGCAGTGGTACAGAGGGTGTTTAAGCAAATTCTGCAGTCGTTGGAGCCTGGATTTGAACCTCCCAAGGTAGCGCTTGAGTGAGCCCAGCAGGCCCTGGGACTTCTGAGGGCCAGTCGTCCAAGAGATGATATGGCGTGTATTACAAGATTCCCCATGAAGGAGCGACTTTTGCAAGCCTCTCAGAGAATGTCAGAACTGAGCCTGGATGGGCATTGGGTTGCACTATTTGGGGACTTATCACAAGCCACTCTGCAAAAACAGAGGAAGTTCCGCGATGTTATGGCAGTGTGGATGCAAAATTCTCTCAGGTATCACTAGCTTTATTCAGGCTGCATTTTACTAAGGATGGTAAGGTGTAACAGTGCCTAACAGTAGAGGAGGCCTGGGAGCAACTCAAAGAGGGCACTCTCGTCGGATTTTGTCGGTGCCCACTCCAGGCCCCCCTAGACCCAAGTGGCAATGAGTATCCATGGGCGGGAAGCATCTCCAGCATCAGTTGGCCGGAACCCTTCAGGCAGGCCCGGAGGGTGACTGAAGATCTATTAGCTACTGAGAGACTATTTGGGACTTGCAGATGTTTTCTGTTGGGACAATCAGGCATTGCCCACAAGGCTGATAATAGGGGCTATTAGTTGCTTTGTTATCTATTATTATCTGTTTTGGTTTATGACTGTTTAGTTATTGTTCTGTGGGGTTCGTTGGGGCTGCTGTTGTAGTGGGGCTTTGCATGGTTTAGGGGTTTGTGGTTATGAGGTGTGTGTGTGTGTTATGTAGTGGGTGGACCTGTGTTAGCTTGAGGGTGTGTGTCTTAGACCTGTGACTGCACGGTGGAGTGGATGGTGAGGATTTGAGTGTATGAGGCCGCTGTTCTTGTGATGGATGTTACTCCTCCATGCACAGAGTTGCAGTGTGGCTGTGGGGAAGAGATTAAGGGGGGTTATAAGGAGTTGCGATGGGAGGATGTGGGGGAGGATTAGGGGAATATGAATGAGGGGAGTGTTTGGATGAGTGGTTGTTAGGGGTGCTCAGTTGCAAGTTGTTTTTGTGGGCTCTATGGAGTTGGTTTGGATGCATTGTGGGTTGGTCTGGTATACTCTGTACTCATGAAAGTGCATGTGATGTGTACTTGGAATGTGGCTGGATTGGGGTCCCCCATTAAAAGGAAGAAGGTTTTGATGGCCTTGTGCCATTATAAGACAATGGTGAGATTCCTGCAGGAGACTCATCCGGATGCAGGTGAACACAGGAAGCTGCAGACTTCTTGGAGGGGACATTGTTATTCAGCTTCTGCTCCTAATTCCTGGACAGCAGGGATGGCTTGTATGGCTGGTGCCTGGGGCCTGCACAAAAACTAAAGCCTGAACCATGGGGCCTGCTCAGAATCTAAAGCCTGAACCATGCAGCATGGCTTCCTGTTACAAGATGGAATTCTTTTCTGCCATGTAAGCATAAATCCTGCAGATCTTGCAGTTTTCCAAAGTTATGTACCATACAGCAAAGTTATTATTTATGACTACGTGCAAGAGAATTCGATGTTGGGGACCACTGTCAACTACCATTTGCGACAATGTATGAACCTGCATACCAGCAGCTTTTCTCACCGTGGACCTTTGTTTGGAGAAGGACTGTAGTAGATTACCAGACCAAGAAAAGACACCTGAGGCCTTCGTGAAATCAAACAGTTTTAATAGCATGCGAGAACTCAGTGGAATAGTTTCCAAAGATGGAGCCCCTGGGCCAAGGTTTGAGTTCCATTTATAGACTTCTAGCTATATGCAAACCAATAATTTGTTATCACATTCTAGCTACTTCATGATAGGCACATATTAAGTTCCCCTTGATCGCTCACCAATAGAGGTCAGCTGGGGTGTGTTATGTAAGGTGAGAAGCTGCTAAACTATGCATTTCTTACTGCATGGTTCTGCTACTAAGCAGGCTACAGTGAAACAAAAGAGACAAAGACATTCCAGCTAGGCCACAGGCCTAGTATTTCAAGGTACATTTGAAAGCACACTTCTGACACCACTACACTCCCCCCTTTAATTCAGCACCCTCGCCAGCAGGGTACCAAGAATTATAAGCAGGTTCAGGATATAAACCATGTGCTGGGTTTTCAGCTAACTCAAGGAATAAATTTCTGACAGCTGTGGGTATGGGGTCCATCTGGGTCGCCATTTCCTCGTAGAAGGAGTGGAAAACACTAATCAGGTGGGATTGTCGGGTTTTTCTGCTATTACCTGGACATAAAGATAAGTGCCGGGGTCTGTACCCTGGCTATAAATGAGTAGGCCAAAAGGTTGCCCCGTATGCCAGTCGGCCTGACAAGGGTTCAAAATAGTGAGATTAAGGGGATTACAGGTGGAAGTTTGACAAGGGGGGGAGGCCGACATCCTCATTAAAACTGCTTTGCGATCATCCCCTTGGTGGCCCGTAGGCACTCCTGGCCAAGAGGCAAAATATATACACTCCCACCGAGGGCAGAAATATGACCCTGCCGCAGCCACTACCCAGCAGTTGGGCACATTGACGCCCGTGCACCGGCCCTAATTATAGACACGTTGAGGGCACTTGTACTTATCATTTGTAGAATAGGTGCGTTCCCATTTGAGGGACCTGCAACTACCAGAATAAGAGGTTTTTCCGATTGCGAGGCACGCATCGAAAAACAAGGATTTAGGCTGGCTATCCTCAAACGTGGTAGAGTTAAGGAGCGGTCCCTGGAAATTGTCAGCACGTACTTCCAGGATCCAATAAACAGGAAACACTTAAGGATTAAAACACACAGGCTCCTTTCCTGCATGGTAACAGATAGTAAGGTTGGTAGTATTGTAACGGCAGGGGGTCTGTTTGGTACTGGAACAGGAATAATAAGTATGATAGACTAGGGTCTGAGTGATTTTTTGGTCAGTCTTAGTTACTTTCAAACAGGGGATGCAGGGGAGTGGATCAGTTACAACAGAACTCATGGTTACCATCAGAAATACAACTACCGCAAACTCAGTATACATAATACTGCAGTTGGTATAAATACAGTCTATAAACAACAGGTCCTTGGGTTCCTTGTTCCCAGTTGTCGAGTTGTCCCAGTTGTCTTCAGCCGTACGTAGACCCGTCAACTTCCAGTGGTGACGGGGATAGGGCATAGCGCTGATTGACGTGCAGTCTGAGTCGTTCTGGACAGGATGCGCTTCAGTTGGTTGTCAGGATCCGTTCCGGCAGTCCAGGTGCTGTCAGTCAGATGGGTTGCTGGCTTGGCTCAAGTATGGCGAATCCATGGCACATGTTCGTCAACCTCCACAGCTGTGGGGGTGGACAGTATGACCGTAAATGGCCCCCACTAGCGGGGTGTCAAAGGGTCAGGGTTCCACTCCTTAATCCAGACAGCGGAACCTGGTTTGTGGGGGTGAATGGGTTCAACAAGGGTTACTGGTAGTCGTTCTTGAACCCAGAAGTGAACATTTTTCGCAATACAGAACCCAATGCCACCAGTTCTTGGCGGGTCAGCAGAGATCCAATCTGACCCATGTCTCCTAGCATCCCCCTTAATCAAGGGAGGAGGCCGTTCATACAGAATTTCAAAGGGGGACAGATTCAAACTCTGACGGGAGAGGACCGTATGTACAACAGGGCCATGGGAAGAACAGACGGCCAGCGGAGACGGGTCTCCTGACAGAGTTTGGAAATTTTGAACTCTGAGGGCGGTAGGCAGTGTGCAATTTCCAGTGTATCTGTACAGCTTGGGCTAGGTGTCTGGTGACCTGAGAGACAAAAACTGAGCCATTGTCTGATCCTATTACTGACGTGAGTCCAAATCAGGGTATGACTTCTCTGATGAGGGCTCGGGCGACCTCACCAACCTTCTCGGTTCTGGTGGGAAAAGCTTCAACCCATCCTCAATAGGTACAGACTAACACCAGAAGGTACTTATGACCCCCAGCCTTGGGCATCTCGGTAAAATCTACCTGAAAATTTTCCATGGGAGCAGTCCCTACAGCTAGGAGACCAGGGGGTGGTAATTTCCCTTGTCGGGGATTATTTCAGGCACAGGTCAGGCATTGGCGTGAAACTGATGCGGCTAGGGGTCCTAACATTGAAATATAAAACCAGGGATGAAGGGTCTGTTCCATTGTGCTTTTTCCTATGTGAGTAACCTGGTGGAACGCCCGGACAAAATGCGGGGCTAAGGTGTCAGGGATAACAATACGGCTAGGTTCAGTTTTCTGGAGGTGTGGCAGTTGGATCCATCCCTTTTCAGTCAGTGTCCCTCCCTCCTGGGTACAGAAATAGTCTAGCTCGTCCGATTGGTAGCGGGGATCCCAATCATTCACTGGCACTGGGAATAGTGGGGCTATTATAGTCAATGCCGGATTGGACCTTATCAGGCGGAAGGCTGTTTTCTTTGCTACTTTGTCTGCCTTCCAATTTCCTAAGGCAGTCAGGCTATCCCCAGACTGATGACCCCGGCAGTGCATGACTGCCACCTTCCTGGGTTCCCAGACAGCATCTACTAGAGCCATGATGTCTGGGGCATACTTAATAGCTTTCCCCCCTGAAGTAACCAAACCTCGTTCTTTATACAGGGCCCCATGGGCGTGTAGGGTAACAAAAGCATTCTTGGGGCTGGTTTAACGGTGAATCTGTCTTCACAACAGGGAGTAGAGTGGCAGAATTGAGTGTTTTTCACTATCTCCATGTGGACCCAAGGATTCGCATACAGCATGCTTTGGTACTTTGTCATCCACTTGTTGGTAAACCAATAATTGTCTTTGTACTCCATCAGTGTCAGCATTGCATGTGGCACTTTTAACATACAGTTCTTGCCCAAGGGACAATTTATCAGCCTCTGTTGCCAGGAGAGCTGTTGCTGCTACTGCGCGGAGACAAGAAGGCCACCCCCTTTCTTCATGGACGTACAGATGGAATGTTTTTTTCACGTCGGGCAGTACTTGACTTCAGTCTGGCACAACTGGGCTTTACTTTGAGACACCCGATAGCCAGACATCCAAAGCAAGTGCAGAAGTTCTGAAGTGGCGGCAATACATTCTGCTGGGGAAACAGCAGCGATGAGTAGATCGTCCACGTATTGTAGCAATACACATTGAAGGGGACATGACTGGATCTGAGCAAATCTTGACTAAGTGCATCTCCAAACAGCGTGGAGTAGTTCTTGAATCCTTGGGGTAACTGGGTCCATGTCAATTATCTCTTACTGCCAGTAATAGAGTCTTCCTATTCAAACGCAAACAGTGGCTGGCAAGGAGTGGCCAGTCTCAAACAGAAAAAGTCATCCTTTAAGTCCAAAACAGTAAAACAGGTAGCTTCTGCAGGAATCAAACTCGGTAAATGGTAAGGGTTTGACTCAACAGGATGAATGGTAACAACACAGCTTCATTGACCTTCCACAGGTCCTGCACAGGTCGGTAATCATTAGTACCTGGTTTTTGAACTGGCAGCAAAGGGGTATTCCAGGGTGATTGGCATGGTTTTCAGGAGTCCAAACTTAAGTAATCGCTGGAGATGTTTATGAATGCCCTCAACATCTCTTTGGGGCAGGGAATATTGCCTGACACAATTGGGACATTCGTTTTTTGTTCTTTTTTTTCAGTGGCCCATTTCTCTGCAATAGGCACATTGATCACGTTCCAATAGTCCTTGCTCCAGTGATCCTCGCCGGGTTCCTCTACCCCAGCCTAGGCTTCTCGGTTCCCACATTAACTTCCCTTGTCCTTTCTCAACTAGCGCCGCTGCTAACATATCAGCTTTCTTTTTCATCTTTCGTTCACACTCACGCTTCATCTCCTGATCTCTGTTCACAAATACTTTCATATCAACTTACATCAGCTGGGTTATATTCATTCTCCAGGACCAAGCAGGAAGTACAGTAAAAGTACAGAGAAGAGCCACCAAATTGGTGAAGGGGATGGAAGGCTACTCCTATGAAGAGAGGCTAAAAAGGTTAGGGCTCTTTAACCTGGAAAAGAGACGGCTGAGGGGAGATATGATAGAGGTCTATAAATTAATGAATGGAGTGGAACGGATAAACGTGGATCAATTGTTTACACTATCAGAATATAGGAAGACTAGGGGGCATGTAATGAAGCTACAGGGTAAACTATTTAAGACAAATAAGAGAAAATATTTTTTCACTCAACGTGTAACCAAACTCTGGAATCTGTTACCGGAGGATGTAGTAAGGGCTGTTAGTATAGCTGGGTTTAAAAAAGGTTTGGACAAGTTCCTGGAGGAAAGGTCCATAAACCACTATTAAAAAGGGACCCAGGATATCAATGTTTGACCCAGTACAAGCATTGAGGAACCTGTGTCTTTTGGGGATATTGCTAGGTACGCATGACCTAGATTGGCCACTGTTGGAAACAGGATACTGGGCTTGATGGACCTCGGTCTGACCCAGTATGGCATGTCTTATGTTCTTATGTTCTTATGTCAGTCCTCACATATGGGTGACGTCGGCGCCGACGGAGCCCTCGCGGAGCAATTTCCCCAGCTTTCAAAGAAAGCCTTTTGGAATTGCAGCGCGCATGCGCGGTCCCCTTCCTGCCCAAGGGTGCCATCTTGCTCAGTCTTCTTTTTTCCGCGGAGCCCTACAGACGCTGTTTGTGATCGCCGCAGAAAAAGTTGATTTTATTTCCTATTCTTTTCTGGATTCGACGCTGGATCCTTTTCCTGCCCGGACCCGCTACGCCGGTTTCGGGTCCGTTCTTTATTTTTCGTTTTTTTGTCCTTCGTGACAAGTGTTCGCGCCATTTTTTATTTTTCACTGGCAGCCCTGTCTTTTGACCTCGCAGGGGCCCTTTTTCCCCCGATGGCTGCCAGCGGGTTTAAAAAGTGTGATCAGTGTAAGAAACTTATGTCTCTTACCGACACACACGACTGCTGCCTCCGCTGCCTCGGACCCGATCATGACCCGATGATCTGTGGTCCGTGTGGCAAGATGTCCTCAAAAGCGTTGAGGAGTCGGTAGCATCAAAAAGAATGAATCTTCTCTGACTCCGCATCCGGCCGGGCCCGGACCTCGTCAGAGGCTTCGACGTCCCGGGACTCCGGTCCTGAGCATCGTCGGAGTTCCTCTGAGCGGGGGTCTCCTGCCCGGGAACATCATAGGAAAAAGAAACCCGCGAGGGCGGCGTCAGTGGACGCTCCTGGTTCCTCAAGGGCCAGGTCGCATAGCCCCGATAGCCGTCCCGGGTCCTCGGAGTCGGAGAGGCCTTCGAAACATCCTCGTCTCAAGATGGAGTCTCCTGGACACGTGAGTACTGTAGTCCTCGTGGACTCACCTCCGAAGGAGCCGACGTCGGGCCCTGCTGGGTCTCCTGAGCTCGGACTCAGGTTGACGGCCTTGGAGAGCAGTTTGGCTGCCTACATGGACCAGCAGCGGGCATTGATCACTGGCCTCGCCGTTGCATCTGCCCCGGCCACCGGGACGTCGACGTCCAAGTCGACCCCGGAGACCGAGCCGATCCTCGAGTCCATGCGAGCTCGAGTCGATCCTCGGTCGCGGTCTCCCTTGGCCTCCCGTTCGGGACCGCGGTCGTCGATGCCGACACCCTCGGCGTTGGGGCGGAGGGCATCGGTGCCCGCCCGACCGGAGCCGCTCGATTCCTCCTCCGAGGAGTCAGCCTGGGAAACGGAGGACGAAGAGTCACCTGGTACTTTTCGGACTCAGTGCGTCCCATCGGACTCGCCCGAGTCCGAACCTCGGAGATGGTCCCCCCCGGAGGACACCCGGTTCTCGGACTTCGTGCGGGATATGGCCAAGGCCTTGGCCTTCCCCGCGGATCCCGAGGAGGAGCCTCGAGCCGAAGAGCTCGATGCCCTCCAGTATGACTCTCCCCCGAAGGAGGCCTTTACTGTACCAGTTCCTCCGATGCTGGAGCGACTTCTCTTCCGCATGTGGGAGAGCCCGGCGTCGGCGTCGGTGCCGGTGTTAAGCAAGCGGGTCGATTCTATTTTTCGAGTCCGCAAGAGCCCCGGGTTCCAAAAGGCACAACTACTGCACCATTCCATGGTGGTGGAATCGGCCATGCATCGACTCAAGAGTCAGAAGATGCACTCCTTGGTGCCTCCTGGCCGGGAGGCTCGGAACCTGGATGCCCTCGCTAGGAAGTGCTTCCAGGGCTCTATGCTTGCTTGTCGAGTCCAGACCTACCATCTCTATATAGGCATGTATCTCCGAGACCTCGCAAAAGAAATTACCGGGTTCTCTGCTGGTCTCTCCGAGGAACCTTTGCAGAGGTTCCAGGCCTTGTCCACTGGTATTCGAGAGTGCTCGAAGTTTATCTCTCGAGCAGCCTACGATGGCTTCGAAGCATCGGCTCGAGTAGCCGGAGCCGGCATCGGTGCCCGCCGACAGGCTTGGCTTCAGTCATCCGACCTCGAGCCATGGGTACAGGACAAGTTGGTCGATGTCCCCTGCAGAGGTGAAAACCTCTTTGGCAAGTCCATGGCTGAAAAGGCTGCACAGATCGAGACCGAGACTCTGACCAGGACTAGGCTGTCCAGAAAAACCTCTGCCCCTTCTCAGAAGAAGAAGGGCTCGTGGAAAAAGCCCTTTTACCCGAGGAAGGCGGCTGCCTATAAACAATACCCTCATTATCAGGCCTCAGCAGCTCCCCAACAGGGTCAGCAGGCCAAGGGACGGGGTAATGGGTCCCGTAGGCAGCAGGCCCCCAAGCCCACAACACCGGCCCCTGCTCAGCAGGGTGGTGGTTTTTGACTCCATCAGCATAGCTTCTTCCCCTCTGCTGGTTTCTCTCAGCACAGGAGGCCGGTTGGTCCACTTTGCCCACAGGTGGTCAGCCATCACATCAGATACCTGGGTGCTTCATATAGTTCAAAAAGGCTATCTTCTACACTTTCACCAGGTACCTCCTTCCTACTTTCCAGGGGAGCCTCCAAGACTCCCTCTGCACAGGGACTTACTCCTTCAGGAGTTAGCAAGTCTTCTTCAGGAACAGGCTGTGGAACCGGTGCCCCACCACCTGAGAGATCAAGGCTTTTATTCCAGGTACTTTATGATACCAAAACGAACAGGAGGCCTCAGACCCATCCTGGACTTGTGAAACCTCAACAATTTCCTGGCAAGGGAAAAGTTCAAGATGCTTACCCTTGGAATCCTGCTGCCCTACCTCCAGCAGGGAGACTGGCTATGCTCCTTAGATCTAAAGGATGCCTATACTCACATCCTTATTCATCCAGACCACAGACAATATCTCAGGTTTGTTGTGGAAGGAAATCATTACCAGTACAGAGTACTGCCCTTTGGCCTATCCTCCACCCCCAGGGTGTTCACCAAATGCCTAGCAGTGGTGGCGGCCTATCTAAGACTTCAAGGCCTTTTTGTCTTTCCATACCTGGTCGACTGGCTCATCAGGGCCCAGTCTTCCTAAGAGGCCACTCAGGCCACTCATCGCACTGTGACTCTGCTCCAGCACTTTGGATTTGTCATAAACTTTGCAAAGTCCACTTTGCTCCCCTCTCAAAATCTCGAATTCATTGGCGCAAGGTTGAACACACTTCAGGCGCGGGCCTTCCTGCCTCTAGACAGAGCACACAGGCTCATGGATCTCGCCAGCCACTTTCGCAGCAATTCCCTGGTCTCTGCCAGGCACTTTCTGAGACTGCTCGGCCATATGGCTTCTACGGTCCATGTGACCCCCAATGCCCGCCTGAACATGCGACCTGCTCAGTGGTGCCTTCGCACTCAATGGCATCAGGCCACGGGGAGCCTGGTGGACTCAGTACAGGTATCCGACCTGCTGGTCTCTTCTCTGCGGTGGTGGCTTCATCTGCCAAACCTGGTGCTGGGAGTGGATTTTCAATCTCCTCCGCCTTCTCAGGTGCTGACAGCCGATGCTTCTCTCCTGGGTTGGGGAGCACATTGCCAAGGGACATGTACTCAAGGCTTCTGGACTCCTTGGGAGTCTGCTCAGCAGATAAACTTCCTGGAGCTCAGAGCCATCCGCCTAGCTCTGAGAGCCTTCTCCCACCTCACTTCTCACCAGTCTGTGCTGGTCCAGACTGACAATCAAGTTGCAATGTTCTACGTGAACAAACAAGGAGGCACAGGCTCCTTCCTTCTCTGTCAGGAGGCACGAAGACTGTGCTCTTGGGCCGTCCTTCACGGCATCCTCCTCAAAGCTGTCTATCTCCCAGGTCAAGAAAATTACCTGGCAGACAAGCTGAGCAGGATCCTCCAACCTCACGAGTGGAGATTGGATCCGTTGGTGGTTTAGCAGATCTTTCTCAAGTGGAGCCTCTCCACCATGGATCTATTTGCCAGTCCCCTGAACCGGCAGCTTCCCAGATTCTGCTCTCGACAACCGCATCCTCTCAGAGTAGTGGCGGATGCTTTTCTGATTCCATGGTCCACAGGCCTCTTGTATGCCTTTCCTCCCATGCCACTGGTGTGTTGGACGCTCTTCAAAGTTCTCAGAGACAGAGCCTCGATGATCCTAGTGGCTCCCCGGTGGCCGAGACAACCCTGGTTCCCGCTTCTAATGCAGCTGGCGGTGGACACTCCTCTTCCTCTGGGGTTTCAACCCGATCTCCTGTCACAGGATCAGGGGACTCTCCTACACCCCAACCTCCGGTCCCTTCATCTGATGGCCTGGCTGCTGAAAGGGTAGTTCTTGCTCCCCTCCTGCTGCCTCGGGAGGTGGAAGAGGTCGTCTTGGCCTCCAGGCGGCCCTCCACCCGGAAGTCCTACGCTCTTAAGTGGCGTCGGTTCTCCGTGTGGTGTGCTCAGCAGTCTGAGAATCCCTTCTCCTGCTTGGTGGCAGTGGTCTTGCAATATTTGCTTTACCTCTCCAATCTGGGCCTTAAGTCCAACTCTGTCAGGGTCCACCTCAGTGCTCTCTCTGCGCATCACGCACCGGTGGATGGCAGGCCTCTTTCCAACCACCCTTTGGTGGCTCGTTTTCTCCGAGGCCTCCTTCTCCTTAAACCTCCTTTGCGCCCACCAGCCCCTGAATGGGATCTGAATGTGGTCTTGCAGCGGATTACCTGTCCGCCCTTTGAACCTATGGCTACCTGCCTTCTTCGTTTTCTTTCCTGGAAAACCTTGTTCTTGGTAGCCCTTACCTCTGCTAGGCGCGTTAGTGAACTGCAGGCCCTAGTGTCTCATCCTCCTTACACTAGGTTCTACAGGAATAGGGTAGTCTTACGGACTCACCCTAAGTTTCTTCCAAAAGTGGTTTCTCCTTTTCATCTCAACCAGGAGGTGGTTCTTCCGACCTTCTTTCCCAGGCCGCACACCAGCCGGGCTGAAATGGTCCTGCATACCCTGGACTGTAGGAGGGCCTTGTCCTTCTACCTTGACCGTACGCGGGAGCATCGGAGGGCTGTTCAGCTCTTTGTTTCTTTTGACCCCAATAAGTTGGGGCTACCTGTCTCCAAGTGTACTTTGTCCATATGGGTCGCTGACTGTATCGCCTGGGCTTATGGGGCGGCCGGCCTCTCGTTGGAGGGTTGAGTCACGGCTCATTGTGTCAGGGCGAAGGCTGCGTCAGTGGCTCATCTCCGCTCTGTTCCATTGGCAGACATCTGCCGGGCCACTACTTGGTCTTCAAGCCAGACATTTGTGGCCCATTACTGCCTGGAGAGGGAGTCCCGCAGGGGACAGTGCTTTTGGTCAGGCAGTCCTCCATAATCTCTTTGAGGTTTAGGCAACTCCTGCCCTCCGGCCCTAATGTTGGGCTACCGGTCGGGGGCGTTTTCAGAGTAGATTCCTTCCTTCTGTGCTACTGAGCTAGAGGGAGCTCATTTTCCGCTTGAGGTCTCCGGTAGCCTTAAGCTAGGGAGTCCCATATGTGAGGACTGACTTCCTGCTTGGTCCTGGAGAAAGAGTAGTTACTCACTTGTAACAGGTGTTCTCCAGGAGCAGCAGGAATCAGTCCTCACAACCCTCCCTCCTCCCCTCGGAGTTGCAATCCTATCATTTCGTTTTTGCTAATTTTTTGCTGTCTTTTAGCTATGTCATCAGACTGAGCAAGATGGCACCCTTGGGCGGGAAGGGGACCGCGCATGCGCGCTGCAATTCCCAAAGGCTTTCTTTGAAAGCTGGGGAAATTGCTCCGCGAGGGCTCCGTCGGCGCCGACGTCACCCATATGTGAGGACTGATTCCTGCTGCTCCTGGAGAACACCTGTTACAGGTGAGTAACTACTCTTTCCAGCAAATCCCTCAATCTGATGTTTTTTCTTCGAATGTCCCCCCTGTAACTGCCCTATGAATGCTGTATTCACCATCCGCTGGTTTTCAGGTGCTTCAAGGTCAAATGGAGTATAAACACGGAAAGATTCACAGAGTCTTTCATAAAACTGGCCAGGACTCTCGTCAGGGGTTTTCAGGACCTCAGATATTTTCCACATTCATCGCTTTCTGCCCCCCCCCCCCTTCTAAAGCCTTCAAGGAGAGCTTGATGATATAGACTCAGGGTAGTGCGGGGAGGAGAGGACTAAACTAGGGCTGACTTCCTTCAGATTTGGGACTCAGGGAACTTTCTGAACTGCTGGGCAGGTCTGTATCTGAAAATGGCATTCTTGCCTCACTGGCAGTGCTCTTCTGACTATCAGAAAAAATAGTAGCTGTCAAAAGGGGTGGGGGGGGGAGAAGTTGAATCCTTTCTAGCTAGAGTCCCTGCTGAGCCTGCTAATCTAGCCGGAGTCATCTGCCGGGGGGGCGGACGGCGGACATAGGGGGGAGGAAATTCTTCTGTCTCTGGCTCCTGTACTAAAACTGGTAGTTTTATTTTTACTTTAGGCTGCATTTTTCTGTGAACTACGGGACAGGAATTCCTCTATGTGCACTCTGCTAGCTAGATTATAATCAAAGATTTAAAACTCTGCCACTCTTTCTGATAATATTTCTTTTAACAGGGACTGGGGTCATATGACTTTACAGGGCGACTGTGTGCACATCTAGTATCAGGTCTATATCTAGAGATCCCTCGTGGAGGCCAGGTTAAAGACAGGAGGGGGGGGCCTATTCCCGTTCACATAAAGCTTCCAATCGACCCGAGGGTCATTACAATTACATAATCACCAGAGAAACCCTTCTTAAAGTTCTTAAGGAGACACTGCAGAAGGCTCAGTATAAATACACCCCCTCCCTTGCTGTTCAAAAATGCTGTTCAAAATCTTTGTCTCTCTCTCTAACTCTCCAGCAGCTGCAATACAAACACTGTCTCTCTCTCACACTCCAGCAACTGTAAAACAAACAATGTCTCTCTCTCACTCATTCAGGTTTCTCCCTCCCGAATCCCACAGAAATCAGCAGAGTAATTATAACAGAAACAACTGAAGTAGAAATCCAGGCAGAGCTGGGTTAAAACTTTCTCTTTCTGTGTAGAAAGGATATGCCCCTTGAAACTTTTTTCATTCTGTCTGTGTGAAAAGGATACACGCCTTATATCCTACCCCTATTTTTTTTTTTTCGTTTCTCTCTCCTTGCTAGAAATAATTGTTCTCTCTCTCTCTGAGCTGTGCTGTAAATAACTGCTCTCTGTCTCTGAGCTGTGCTGTGACTCTGGAGTCTTTTTGTGTTCTGTTTTTTCGTACAAAAAACCCAACAGAATAATCTTACAGTATACCAGAAGGGAAACCAGTGGGTTCATTCAGCATTTGACATACCAGGACCAGTCCCAAGAGTTGATCACGCTCTTTTCAATTACAGATAACAATACCAGATACAGAGAATTACCAAAATCAGACTTACCGGATCCGGTGAAAAGAACAGGTTTGTTTTCCGGGCCCCTTCTAGGTTCATGAGTTAGTCCGATCAGTCCCACGGGCTCCAGGACTGTCGTAAAGTCCCATCCGGAAACAGTCTGGTGCCGCCTCGAGACCTCTCGGGACTCCTGGAGCCCGCTAGATGAATGGCTCATCACTCCGAGACAAAATAGTCTTCCTTTCCCGGTCATGGAACCAAGAAATGTAGTAGATTACCAGACCAAGAAAAGACACCTGAGGCCTTCGTGAAATCAAACAGTTTTAATAGCATGCGAGAACTCAGTGGAATAGTTTCCAAAGACGGAGCCCCTGGGCCAAGGTTTGAGTTCCATTTATAGACTTCTAGCTATATGCAAACTAATAATTTGTTATCACATTCTAGCTACTTCATGATAGGCACATATTAAGTTCCCCTTGATCGCTCACCAATAGAGGTCAGCTGGGGCATGTTATGTAAGGTGAGAAGCTGCTAAACTATGCATTTCTTACTGCGTGGTTCTACTACTAAGCAGGCTACAGTGAAACAAAAGAGACAAACACATTCCAGCTAGGCCACAGGCTTAGTATTTCAAGGTACATTTGAAAGCACACTTCTGACACCACTACAGGACCACCTGATAATTGTTAAATGATTCACTGAAGATGACATACAGGATCTGAGACCAACCAAAAAAGTGACAAAAAAGTCAGGACGAAGACACGAACACTACTTTGAAACACTTTTTGGGAACTTTAACTTAGCTCCCTGATACTGGCAGTTTGCTCTCTGCAATCTCTAGCCCTACTGCCTGCTTGTATCCAGCTGGAAAGTCAGATAATGTGCAAGGACAAGGATGGAAGGAGTGAATCTCTCCCACAGACCTGAAACTCTGTGTTATCAGGCAGCTCACCTGGACTGTCTCAGCCTGCATTAGACCACTACCATCTTTTGTACTTTGTGCTATTCCTGAAATGACTTCTCGGACCCAGTCATAATTGTTCTTCTGGGAAAAGCTAAGGCACTGGGTCTGAATTCTCCCAGGAGGGTGAGGGGGGGGGGGTGCGGCCTAGCCAGACAGCTAATTTCCTGTATGCCTGAGTGTGGAGCGCATCAATGACATTGTTTGCTAAAACAGTGATTGCAGTCATAGGACTACATATCTTGCTACCTTAGAAAACTAATTTATTCTATATCTGCATTATTTTTCTATCAGCTATAAAGTATAATTTATATACAAACACAGGGTTGGTTCCTTTATCTCACGTGGTTCATTTCCCAGATAGACCTATAGAATCTAGGGAAAAGAGGGATGTAGCAATTGCCCCTGGACCAAATGAGTATTTATATATACAGGGTGGCCCAAAAAAGTGAGAACATCTCGTAGCATATAAGTTATTTAAAAATTCAAAAAGACAGATGTAAATGACTGACAAATTAAAAAAAAAGATGGTGACCGTAAATTGTCAAAATAAAGACGTTATATAGCTAAAAAAGGTAAATAAGTAAACTATTTCAGCTTTTAATTTACGAGATGTTCTCACTTTTTTTTGGGCCACCCTGTATATTCATTTGCTATTGACAATAACCCTCATAAAACAGTCCCCTTTCTGGAAGAAAAGGTTATCATTGACCCTAATTGGCGGTATGTCATAAGAACATAAGATATGCCATACTGGGTCAGACCAAGGTCCATCAAGCCCAGTATCCTGTTTCCAACAGTGGCCAATCTAGCAGTATCCCCAAGAGACACAGGTTCCACAATGCTTGTATTGGGTCAAGCATTGATATCCTGGGTCCCTTTTTAATAATGGTTTATGGACCTTTCCTCCAGGAACTTGTCCAAACCTTTTTTAAACCCTGCTACACTAACAGCCCTTGCTACATCCTCCAGTAACAAATTCCAGAGTTTGATTACACGTTGAGTGAAAATATTTTCTCATATTTGTCTTAAGTAGTTTAACCTATAGCTTCATTACATGTCCCCTAGTCTTTCTATATTCTGATAGCGTAAACAATCGATCTACGTTTACCCGTTCCACTCCATTCATTAATTTATGGACCTCTATTATATCTCCCCTCAGCCGTCTCTTTTCCAGATTGAAGAGCCCTAACCTTTGTAGCCTCTCTTCATAGGAGTAGCCTTCCATCCCCTTTACCATTTTGGTGGCTCTTCTCTGTACCTTTTCTAATAATGCTATATCATTTTTAAGATACGGCAACCAGAATTGCACACAATATTCAAGGTGCGGTCGTACCATGGAATGATACAGAGGCATTATAATATCCTTTGTTTTATTTTCCATTCCTTTCCTTATGATACCTAGCATTCTGTTTGCTTTCTTGGCCGCCGCTGCACACTGGGCGGAGGGTTTTAACACGTTATCCACAATGACTCCTAAATCTTTTTCCTGGGTGGTGGTTCCCAATGTGGAACCTTGCATTGTGTAACCAATGACCATAGTGTGGGTTGTTGTGGGTTGTCAGGATGTTGGGAGACGCGTATGTGGTTAACCTCAGTGTACATCCCAAATGGAAATAATGAGCATTTTTTGCTCAACTTTGTGTGCTGCTCCTGGGACTAGAGGTTGCTCCTATGGTTCTAGCTGGGACTTCAATGAGATTGACAACCCATTACCAGATCATCAGTCAGTAGTTTGGGGGGTTTCACTGCGACATACGGGAGTGGCTTGCCTCTGCAAGGAGTGTCAGTTAGTGGATGCATACATTTATTTATTTATTTATTCACATTCTCTTATATACCGCGCTATTCTGCATCAGTGCGGTTTACATTGAACAAACTGAAATTACATTGAACAGGGCATTATAACTTGGAGATAACTATTTTACAGGGAACATGGGCTATGGAGGGTTAAGTGGCTTGCCCAAGACCACAAGGAGCACCTGTGGGACTAGAAACCCCAGTCCTTCCAGCCCAAGGTTGCTGTCCTCTAGTGGGATTTGAACCCCCAACCTTCCGGCCTGAAGTACCTTGCCCCAACCAGTAGGCCATTCCTCCACTCCAAAGTAGGTTGGATCATATTTTGCTGTCTATCTTGTTGTTGGGAGATGTTGTGCAGGCTGAAATTGGCCTGCTAGTAATATCGTATCAGCCTCTAGTCCTATTGGAGTATGTTAAGATGGGACAGGGGGAGCCACAGTTGGCGGTTGCCGATTGGGCTGCATGAGGACCCTGAGTTCTGCTCTTACCTTGAGCAGCAGTGGCAGGATTTTGCTCTTTTCAATGCAGAGCATAAAATAAAGCTGAATCTTTATTGGGAGATAGCAAAGGCCATGCTTCCTGCGGCGATCATTGCTTATGTGGCACATCTGAGGAAGCAGTTAACTGGCACACTCTTGCATTTGGGGGAGCAGGTTTGGGTGGTGCAGAGGCAACTGATGCAAAGCCCTTCTACAGGTTTGAGGGAACAACTGTTTCAGCTTCAGGCATTGGTTAATGGGATTTTACATCAGAGGATACTGCGCACTATTCATTACCAAAAACATAAGCTGTTCCGATTTGGCAATAAATCAGGTCGCTGCCTAGCGTGGTTGGTGCACACAGCGCAGGGGCCATGATTTGAGGTGGCCCTGAGGGATGAGCAGGGGATGCAGTGTACTGATAATGCCTCTATATGTGTGCAGTTCACTCAGTATTATAAGACCTTGTGTGGCGGGTATTTGGGTGGAGAGGTGGCACGGGTTGTTTTTTGAGGATTTGGGTCTTCTTGTGCTCACTGAGGAGCAGAAGCGATGTTTGAGTACGCTGTAGATTGGAGATGAAATTATGGCTACTATTAAGGACTTGAATAATTTGAAGAAACTGGGTCTCGATGGGTTTCGGGTTGAGTTCTATAAATTATTGGTTGATGATGTGGTAGAGCTCGTGCTATATTTGAAGAGTCTAGGGTGACAGGCTCCCTACCGGAAGCGATAAACCAGGCCCTCATAACTGTCATACAAAAGCCTGGACGGGATGGTGAGGTGGTAAGTCATACCGCCCCATTTTGCTTCTCAATGTGGATGTCAAAATTTATGCTAAGACCTTGGGGGTAGGAGAGGCGTTCAGACCGCAGGTGGTGGAAACGGAGGTCTTGTTACAGCCAAGTGAGGATTCAACTGGTCTGGTTTCCTCAGTTTTTTCCTTATCTCGGATTGGTTCCTTGCAGCGTCCAAAAGAGTTCTCTCTGGAATCTATTTGGGAGGCAATATCGCAGCTTTTTTCTGTATTGTCTCAACAGCTGGCTGTGTCTTCTCAGCGTTTGGAGAGACTGGAAAGTGCTACACAAGGTATCAAGGAAGAAATGACTGTGATGGGTGAGAAGATTAAAACTGGGGAACAAAATGTATCTCGAAATATGACAATAACTGATTCACTTGTGAAGGATAATCTTGTGTCTCAAAGGAAACTGGAAAATTTGGAAAACGCCGTTCGGGCGTCGAATATACGTTTGTTAAATTTCCCTATGGTGGCTGGTATTTCTCCGGTTGATGTGTTTAAAAAGTATTTAACTGAATCCTTATTGGTTCCAGATAAATTAATTCCCCCAGTTGTTAAAGCCTATTTTCTTCCATTAGGTAAAACTGGAGGTCGGGTGGATTTGGGGTCTCCCAAGACAGACACTCCTGATGTGTCTGCCTTGTTAGAGTCACCAGGTGAAGCCGAAATTAAGGTATCTACATTGTTAGTTACTTTCGCATTATCCTCAGACCGGGAATGGCTGTTGAAATTGTACTTCAAAAGGCGCTCTGTGTTGTTTATGGGTAAGAGAGTTGTTATCTTCCCAGATGTATCCAGAGAGACCCAAAAGAGGCGTAAGGCCTTTTTGCTTTTGAGGTCTGGGGTCCTTTCTATTGGCGCTACAATGATATTACGATTTCCTTGTAAGTGTATAGTTTATTTTAGAGCTAATAAGTATGTTTTTCTTCAGCCTGAGGACCTCTCCATGTTTGTATCTTCTCATTTGTTGACTTCCTCACCTATGGATAAACAATCGTCTTAAGAAATATGCTCCGAAATATACCCTTCCTCTTGGTAATTTGTATTAATATTACCTAGTTCTTGGAACGTGGCTTCACCTGGCCTTGTTTGTTTAAGGTTCACTTCCCCCCAGTATTGTGGGCTACACTGTACTGTGTATTTATCTTTGTTTGTTTTATTTCCTATTGTATCTTTTCTGCACAGTTAAGTTTTCTGTACAAGCTTTGCTTGGTATATAATGTAAAATTGCATAAATAAATAATTAAAAAAAAAAGACCTTGGTGCAATGCTTGAAACAGCTGTTGCCTGCATTGGTGGCCAAGGAGCAGGTAGGTTTTGTGTCTGGGCAGCATGGTGCCACCAGTGTGTGGAGAGTGTTGGCCAGATTGGAGGCTGCCCGGCAGTGGGATGTGGCAGCTCTGGCAAGTTAGCTTTGATTTAGAGAAGGCCTTTGACAAAGTCTCATGGTCTTACTTTTGTGATATGTGCACCGGAGGTTTGGCTTTAGTGGGGAAGCAGTGGCTTTGGTGCAGGCTTTGTATCGGAGTCCACAGGTGAGTGTGGGGATGAATGGTTTTGTTTTTGAGTGCTTTGGTTTGCAGGGTGGTACCAGGCTGGGATGTCGCCTCTTTATGGTTTTGTTTGCTTTGTGTGTGGAGCCATCTGTGGGACTTTGAAACATTCTCGGGGTTGCACATTAACTGGGATAAATCCCTGGCCTTAGATGTTACTAGCAGTGTGAGAAGGAATTGGAGGGGGGAGTTCCCCATGCAGTAGGCAAAGGGATTCTTTAAATATCTGGGCTTGGTGCTGCCCCAGAATTTCGAGCTTTTATATGCCTTTAATGTTGGGCTGGTTGGGGGTGATGGAGAAATTGTGTGGTTGGAGTGACCTACCATTTTTATTGCTGTGTCAAGTGCAGCTGTTGAAAATGATGATTTTGCCCTGCTGATTGTATATATTTCAATCTCTGCCACTGGTGCTCAAGAGGGAGGATTGCAATAAATGGGGGAGGGTGGTTAATCAATTTCTGTGGAAGAACCGGAAACCACATATACATCTGAAGCCTCTGCAGCCAGTAGTGGTGGATTGGAGTCTGGACATACCAGATCTCTGCCTGTACAATGTGAGTTGTTTACTGTGTTATGTGAGGGTTGGGTGTGTGGGAGAGCGGAAGTGGTGGATCGATCTCTGGAGGCCCAGCTTCTGTCACCATACAGTTTGACTTATGCCTTATATTCGGGGGCCCCGTGTCACTAAATGGTGGGCCCACAAAGATTTTTGGTGCAGCCAGTGTGTTGGGCTTGTCACTAGGTCAGGAAACACTTGGGTTTACAGGTAAGGATGTCAGGCTATCTTCCCCTGTGTGGAAATGCTGACTTTGTTCTGGAATGGGGCAATCCTTGTTTGCTTCCTGGGAGCAGTGCGGGCTGCGGTGAGTTAGCCAATTTTTGGAGGGGAGTGGAAGCCAGATTTGGAGTTTTGACAGATTCGGGATTATCTCCTGGGTGCTCGAGAAATTTATGGTTATCTGCAAGTGAGGCATTATATACTGCAGCAACAGGAGCGCTATCTCCAGGCCTTCCGGGATATGGCCTTTGATCTTATTCTCCTCAAGCAATCACTAAAGGGAGGACTTATCTCCTGGTTTTTTGTCAGCTTCGTAATGAGCTGGCAGGTGAGGGTTTTTCGGTAGTAGTCCAGCAATGGGTGTGTGTTGTGAATGTAGAGTTGTATGTGGATGTTTTCCGGGATTGTGTGTATGGGGTAAATGAAGTAGTGGAGAGTTTTGTGTGGCGTGAGACCTATTTTAAAATTTCTGCCTAGATTGTATATGTCCCCTCAAAGAGCTTGTTGGGCAGCAATCGCCAAAGCGGCAACCTGTCCAAAGTGCATGATTGAGATGGGGACGTTTGTGCATTTTACTTGGTCCTGTCCCCATATTATTATGTTTTGGAATGCTTTATTTCAGAGTCTCTGTGCCATGCTTCAAGAGGACTTGCAGCCCTCTCCAGTGAACTGTTTGCTGGATTATTGATATGATCTGGAGTTGGGCGTGCAGGCAGAGATCCTCTTTGTTAGGAAAACAGATTTAGTTGCAAAATGTTGCCTTATGCAATTTTGGTTGGAGACACAGCCTTCATGCTTGGAGACATGACGGGTGCAGATGCATGTTCTTCTGCGTATGGAACTTTTAATGGCAGTGATGTCGTGGCTGAAGAAACAGTGGACCTTTTGAAGATCTGGCATCCATTTCTCATGTTTCTTTTGCCAAGATGACGCAGTGAGCTCCTCAACTCGTTGTATGTTTAGAATGGGTGGGTGGGCGGAAGGAGACTGATTTGGCTGTTTTCCACTATTGGATGTGTGCCTTATAAGCTGTGTTCCTAGCTTGTACACTGCCTCTCGACTGTTTTGCTGTGTTTGCTAAAACCAATAAAAATTATTTGAACTAAAAAAGGTTTTGACAAGTTCCTGGAGGAAAAGTCCATAAACCATTATTAAAGAGGACCAGGGAAATCCACTGCTCACCCTGGGATAAGAATTGTGGAATCTGTGTACCTTTTTGGGAACCTGACGGGTACTTGTGACCTGGACTGACCACTATTGGAAACAGGATATTGGGCTTGATGGAACTTGGTCTGACCCTGTATGGCATTTCTTATGTTCTTAAGGGGGGGGGGGTGCAATGGGTGTAAGAGAAATGCTGGGCAGATGGACACAAAGGGGGGGTATGGAATGGGCAGAAAGGAAATGCTTGGCAAATGGGCAAAAGGGGGGGGGGGAGAATGGAATGGCTGGAAGGGAAATGCTGTGCAAATGAACATGAAGGAGGGTGGGGAATAGCTGGAAGGGAAAATGCTGGAAAAATATTGCACACAAGGGGGGCAGAGGGCAGATGCTATGTAGGAAGTGTGGAGGGGATGAGACAGAGCAGATGCTGGACCTGGGATGAGAGAGAGGAGTTTCAAGACATGAGGTGGGGAGAGAGGGGGATGCTGGATATAGGGTGGGGTGAAATGAGGAAATGCTGGACACTGAGTGAGGGAAAAAGAGGGAATGCTGGACATGGGAGCATAGGATAAGAGAAAGGGGAGAGGCATGAAATTGTGAGAAAAGGGGATAGATGTTGAACACAGGGAGGGTGGAAGAGAGAAAGGAAAGAGTTAAAGACTGAGGAATAAGTGGCTGGAGAAGGATAGAGAGATGGAGTGAGAGGATTGTAAAAAGAGGGAGAATGAGAACTTGGATATAAGAAAAAGAAATGAAATCTGTGTTGATAAAGAGAAAAATGAATGGAAGAAATCTGAAAGGAAAAAGATCAATGTCAGAGATGGATGTAGGGGAGCAAATAAAGAAAACAGGAGTGAAGAGAAGTGGCAGATGGTTTACAGATTTAGGAAAAGAGTTAAGAGAGACAGAGGATGCAGAAACCAGATACCAGGACCAAAGCAATTAGAAAAATAAAATAGCTAGATGATAAAGGTGAATAATTTATTTTCAGTTTAATGACTGGAATATGTCAGTTTTTGGATTTTATATATGCCATCTTTATATTTTGCACCGTATGGGGAAGTGCATCGCTGTTTCTATTTCTTGTGTTACACTGCATATGGAGCCTAGCTTTTTGGAGTTTCAATTAAATTTTGCCTATATATTTTGACTTTGAGTTTGTTATAATTTATTCTGTGCTTGGTGAAGATGCAACTGCATTCTGCCTGTGTGACTGAGGCCATGTGTTCTGTTAGCATGAAGTTTTGGGGCAGTTTCTCCAAATGGTTTAGTTTTGCACATACCATGACAGTCGTGAACCTCACCTCTAAGCCAGGGTATGCGGAGTATGATCTCAGTCTCTCAAATTTACTGCTAATGCTCGGTGTAGTATTTGCATCATGCCAAAGAGAGCTTCCTTTTTGGAGTTTGTAAGATGTAACAAGTATGGGTAGTTTGTCAAGATGTGATTGGAAATTCTTCTTTATCAAGCCTGTGGCTCCTAGTAAAATGAAAATATTTCTGTATCTTTCTGCCACATTTTCTTGGTCTCTGACTGCATTTCTTGGTATTTCAGGATCTTCGCATATCCATGCAATTCACAGAATAATCACTCAGAACCAACACCTCTATTATCAATGCCATTCTGGTGATTTTCTTCTTTATGACTATGTTGGGTTTCCTCGCATCCAGTTTCTTATCTGTTGGAATGGGAATATCCCAGGTGATCATAACCTCTTCATTCTCTGTAATTCTCTTAGGGTCATGATCCCAGTGCTTTTCAGGCACAGTGATGTTGTAGTTTACAGAGTTTCCAATGGATGAGGCATGCTACTTTGTTGTGCCTTTCTGTATAGAAATTGTCCGCCATCAGAATTTGAGGTGAGTCACTTTTTCTAGGTCTTTCTTACAGAATCAACATGTCTCTGTATCACCAGTTTTTTCACTGCTTGCTGTAAACCATCTCATCCGTAATCCACTGTCCTGGGCTGCAACTATTGATCTGTAATCCTTTGGTTTCAGTTCACCTCTCCTTAACTATTCATGTGTCTGTTCATGATCAACAAAGGGTTCCTGGAGTAACACTTTGTATTTCCCACTATTTGTGCATTTGCCACTTGTTTTTCCTTGTTTGCTGATCCAATTCTTAGAAGAGGTTTTTCTCTTGTTTTGCAAATTCTGTTGCTTCCTTTCCTGTGTGTGCTTGTGGATTCTCACTCATTCCCTCAAATCGTCAGAAAGCTTGTCCAAGTTTGATGATCGAGACAGGTTCTAGACATTTACTTTCATATTTCAGCACTTTTTGTGTATTTGGATCCGATGTTGTTAGGTAGGCCTGGAGACCTATGTTATTAGCTCTGTATGTGTAACCAATCTCTATGAGACCTAGCCCTCCTTTGGCTCTGGGAATGTACAGTCTTGGCATACACTGATTCTTGTAAATTATCTCAAGGGCATGAAGGAGTTTTCTTGTTCGCACATCCAGTTTTCAAGATCTTTAAGAGGCCAGTCTACAATCCCAAAGCTGTATGAGAGTACAGGAATTGCCAGTTGATTGATGGCTTGTATCTTATTCCGTCATGTTAAGTCACTTTTCAATAATGATTTTAACCTTCTAGTATTCTTTTCTCTCAGTAATTTCTGCTTGAGTGTCATTCCTTCCTCTACTGCAAGATATTTATATATACCTTCCTGTGCTAGTTCCTTGATGTCACAGCCCTCGGCCAGGAAGATGTTTTCTGTTTTGCTCAATTTACCTCAAAAAAAAAAAAAAAAGCTGCCTTAGCACATTTGTCTAGGCCAATAGTCATCCAGATGTCATCAGAAAAGCTTTTCACTACATGGAGGTCTGCTAATTGTTGATCACTGGAACTGTAGAACCTCAGGTCATCTATAAATAGTAAATGGGATGTTACCTCTGGGTTGTTACCTTCTTTAGAATTCAAGCTAAATCTGTATCCCAAAGAGTTGATGAGAGTACTCATGGGATTAAGCAACATACTGTACAAGTACAGGAATTGCCAGTTGATTGATGGCTTGTATCTTATTCCGTCATGTTAAGTCACTTTTCAATAATGATTTTAACCTTCTAGTATTCTTTTCTCTCAGTAATTTCTGCTTGAGTGTCATTCCTTCCTCTACTGCAAGATATTTATATATACCTTCCTGTGCTAGTTCCTTGATGTCACAGCCCTCGGCCAGGAAGATGTTTTCTGTTTTGCTCAATTTACCTCAAAAAAAAAAAAAAAAAAGCTGCCTTAGCACATTTGTCTAGGCCAATAGTCATCCAGATGTCATCAGAAAAGCTTTTCACTACATGGAGGTCTGCTAATTGTTGATCACTGGAACTGTAGAACCTCAGGTCATCTATAAATAGTAAATGGGATGTTACCTCTGGGTTGTTACCTTCTTTAGAATTCAGGCTAAATCTGTATCCCAAAGAGTTGATGAGAGTACTCATGGGATTAAGCAACATACTGTACAAGACAAAAGTGGTGACAAGGAATTTCTCTAAACTATTCCTCACTGGATCTTCATACTTCAAAAATAGGGTAGTTTGCCACATTGTCATGGTGAACGTAATGTACTCTATCGAACCAGGATTTATCTTATATATCTCAAGCAAATTTATTATCCAAGAGTGTGGGATGCTGTCAAAAGCTTTCTTACAAGCAATCCATGCTATACTATGTCTGCTTTTTTTTAGCGCTGGCCACACTGGCCTTATTTAATATTAACTTTTTGTGTATTAGATAATGTGTACTTTGTTTCTTATTGACCTGGCATTTATTAGAATACATGTGCAAGATGTATGGGTATCTTTGTGGTATTGCGGTATGTGAGTAGTTTTGTGTGGTTGTGGGATTTTATGGTTTTTTGTAATTTTTGCAATCACTACAACACAAAAACAAAAGAAACACACCAACCGGGAGAAATTACAAAAAAACGTAAAATCCCACAACCACACAAAACTACTCACATACCGCAACACCACAAAGATACCCATACATCTTGCACATGTATTCTAATAAATGCCAGGTCAATAAGAAACAAAGTACACATTATCCAAGACATCATTACAGACGAAAAACCAGACATCCTCTGTGTCACAGAAACATGGATCACTGAATCTGATCATATCATAATCAGCCAACTAAACAAACCTGGTTACAAACTTTTCAACTCTACGCGCTCCAACAAAAGAGGAGGAGGAGTACTAATCTTAACCAAAGATTCATTAAATCTATCCGATACGTCACAGAACACTGTCAAAGGAATTGATATAATAAAACTGGAGAATGCAACCCAGGCCATCTGCCTCATATACAGACCACCATCATTGCCTCATGAAACCTTGGCTGCAGCACTTGAAATAATCTCATCCACCGCCAGCAAAAAATACCAAATAATATTGGGAGACCTAAATTTAGCATCAGCCCTACCTACGCATACAGATACATTCCTTGAAGCCATGGACCAGCTCGGATACAAACAAATAATACATGAGGCCACTCACAACAAGGGTAACACTCTGGATCTGGTGTTCATACCCAAACAGCACCAACAAGAAGTAACCAACAATTCCACCCCGCAGATCTTACAGGTCCCATGGTCCGACCACCACCTTATAAAATTTACTTTACTTATTCCAATCAAAGACAACAACCCCCAACCCAGGTCCGCAACAATGACCAAAAGAAAATTCCAAAAACTTGATAAAGAAGCTTTAATACAATTCATTGCAACTCACATAGACCTGAACCACTCCAACTTAGGAACTCTAATCGACCAATGGACCAAAGGAATAGAGAATATCGCAGAACCAAAATCCACATCTCACAATCATATAACCCACATAACAAGAACCAAATCCGAGCCATGGTACACTACAACACTAAAAATGATAAAAAAAAAGACCTAAGAAAACTGGAAAGAAAATGGAGACAAGTAAAAACACAGGAACGTAAAGCAGAATACCTAACGCTCCTCACGAAATACAAAGAGGAAATCAACCAGGCAAAGAAGGCATACCATACCAATCTACTCAACAAATCACTGAACAGGCCCAGAGAATTGTTTGAATTAATTAAATCACTTACAAAAACATCCCAAGAAGACACATCAAACTACCCTATCAAAGCACAAACTCTGGCCGACCATTATGCCAGCAAATTAAACCCCACAACATCATCGCAACCCCTATTAAACCAAGAAAATGACAACTCATCACAACAACCTGCGACCTTAAACAGGATGGAGAAATGGGACTCATTTCATAAAACAGATGAGAAACAAATAGTAAACCTAATCACGAACCTAAACACCACAACCATCAAGCATTCCATTCCTAGCCAAAACTATCGAAAAAGCAGTTCAACTACAGCTACAAGACTATATTGACTTAAGAGAAGAATTAGACGACCAACAATATGGATTCCGGCCACACCACAGTGTTGAAACTCTACTCCTAGTACTGTTAGATAACCTACTCAAAGGACTAGGAAGACAGGAAGAAAACGTATATATTACTATTCATAGATCTATCAGCAGCATTTGATACAGTCCATCACAAAACACTCATCAACAGATTGGCCTCTATGGGAATAACAGGAGCTACTTTGAAATGGTTCACATCCTATTTAACAAACAGGATGCAACAAGTTCAATTCAATGGCAAAAAGGCAAAAGCATTTCCACAAACCCAAGGTATTCCGCAAGGATCAGCGTAATCTTCTCTTCTCTTCAACCTATACATAAAACCGGTTTGTACAATTTTTCATAAGCACAAGATACAATACCATTTGTATGCCGATGATATAATGCTATACACACAATTGGACACAGAAAACCCAAACTACAATCATCTCGAGAACTGTTTAAAAGAGATGCAAACCTGGTTGCTGCAAAACAATATGTCCGTAAATCATAAAAAGACAGAAGTCATGTACATCTCCCGAAATCAAGGATTCAAACCACCCCCAACAATAACAATGAACAACAACACTTACTCGGTAAAAAAAGAGATAAAATACCTTGGAGTAACCCTTGACCCCAATTTAAAAATGGAAAAACACTTACGATTAACAAACAGAGCAATTTTCCACAAAATAAAAGTTATTCAACCTTTACGCAACATCCTCGACCACTCAGACTTCAGAACTGTAGTACAAAATCTGCTCATCCCGCACTTAGATTACTGTAACTCAATCCTTCAAGGCCTGCCTAAAAAAACTCTAAAGATCCTTCAGATGGCTCAAAACATTTCAGCCAGAGTAATCATGAAAAAGAAAATTGCTGAACACACAACACCAATATTAATTGAATTGCACTGGCTTCCCATAGCTGCCCGTATAAAATACAAACTATTAGTAACAACATTCAAACTCATACACAACATAGCACCATCATACCTCAACAACCTCATAAACGCTCAACCCCCATCCAGAAATAGAAGAATTTGCAACGCAAACACCCTATGCATACCAACCAGTATCAGATCAGCCAAAGCATGCACAAGTAAGCGAGTATTCACGTACACAGCACCCACCATATGGAACCAACTGCCAGCAGACTTGAGATCAATTATCGACCTGAAAGACTTTAGAAAAAAGTTAAAAACGCACCTCTTTAACGAGGTATATGATCCGACTTAAACAATACCTAAGAACCAAAACAAACATACCTAAATTGTTTAGTATAACTCTCCTATTTATGGAACCAACATAAGCGCTGTCACATGGCTCTTCTCATGTAAATTTGTATATATGTTACTCATATATTCTACACATGTTACTTCTATTGTATATATGTTACTAAGTAATTTATCATATGTTAACCCTAATGTTCTTCACCCGAAAATCAAATGTAAATTTGTAACTCATACAGTTGTAACCCATAGTTATGTTTGACGTGCAAGTTATCCGCTTCTGATCACTGGAAGTAGCGGTATACAAATGAAAATAAATAAATAAAATAAAAATAAATAAACTGGACTTTGATTCTATATGTTCCCCTCTTATTGCCTTTTTGCTCTATAGTCATGATGTTATTGGATTCGATATGATCATATAGTCTGTCTGCATCTATTGCTGTGAACAGCTTACAGATTGTAGGCTTTGTTGGTTTGTCCTTTATTTATCTCTCCTGCAGTTCCAGATCTCTACTCTCCATCTCACCCCCAATCGCTCTTTCTTTTTCTGTGTATTCCTTCCTTCTGATACGCTCACCTAGGTCTCCTCCTCCTCCCTCCTGTATTTCTTTTTCCTTGGAAGCCCTTAGTTGATTCAAGATTGATTCATGAAGTTTCTATGTAGAATCTGTAGTAATCTGGCTTGTTCAGTTTTCCAAATGGATGTAAGGATGTTCTAATGTCCACTGCAATATTTATGGTGCTTCCCTTTTCTGGGTAGGCTCCTTAAAAGTGTTAATTTTAGAAGCTAGCATCATTATGGTATGGTAGATTCGCTTTTTGTGTCTTTGGTAACTTTTGTAGAGTTTTGTAATAATTCACAATCTGCCTGGTACTGGAGAGGCTGTTAATGAGATGATACCAGAATCAGATTTATTTTTTCTTGTATGTTAGGTTCTATAGTGAAATGTCCTAGTTATGCTCTGCACCTGCTGTTGGAGGAGGAGTTTTTTTGGACGCAAAATAGATGTTCAAAAAGAAAAAAAGAGAACCATAGCACAGTTTCTAATACCAAAATCAAATTAATTAAATCATAACTAATTTTATTGTGGTGTTAGAAAATGTGCTGCTGTTCTCTTTTACTTTTTTGTCCCTTGGCATGTGAGCACCTTACCTCTCATTTGTTTTTGCAGAATATATAATATCTCCAGGAACAAGTAGAAATGCAGTCTTCACATATAGGTGATGTCCCTCTACGGAGCCTGCGCAGGAACACTCCCCAGCATCCCTCTGCGCATGCATGCATGCATGCATGCATGCCTTACTGCTTTCCTAGTGATTCTCCTCAGTCTTCGTTTTTCTACGGAGCCCTACAGATGCTTGTCCGGTCACCACAGTTAAAACATTTTCTACCATGCCCTTCGGGGTGCTTCTTTCTTTTTTTGCTGTTCCATCTTCTCGATACCTTCGCTTGTCGACACTGGTGCCCTTTTGGGCACCTCCCTTACTTTTATTTTTCTCTTTTTACCTCCCACAGGTTTTTTCATAGGTCCAGGCCGCCATTGAGGTTTTTGACCTGCAAAGGCTGTTTCCTGACATGGAGAAGCCAGCCAGCGGTTTTAAAAAGTGTACTATAATGTAACCACACTATTTCGGCCACCAACAAGCACAATTAGTGCTTACAGTGCTTTCATAATATATACAAGTATTTATAGGTGTCAGAATTTTTTTTATCTTAGAGGAGTACCAGGCTAAATAATTAAATGGTACAACTTTTGCTGCATTTTAATTATATAGCCATTGAATGAGAACCTTGGCTCCCTTTTTGAAAATCTTGGGGCACCAACTCATCCCTCACTCGTTTGATATACTGGCTTCCTTTCCATCTAATGTTTTCTCCAAGATAACCATAATGAATATGCCAATGATATGCAAATATTCAAGTGAATATGCAAATGTGCCACCCCACTCTCCCCCCCCCCCCCTCAAATGAAGCATTCAAACTACGCCCATGGTAAAATGTTTTGAAAAGGATATAAGGTGTAATATTTGGCCCATGCCATCAGTGTTTTGTTTTGTTTTTTTAATGTTGACCTTTGCAGATAAAAAGAATCTGGATAGTCAGTGTCAGTATCCAGATACCGCCAGCACTGAATATTCATATTTAGCGGTCAGTATTGGCAACATCTGAACAGCAGCAATTTTCAATTGCTCGCTAGATAGTATTCCACATATCACTTAGCACAACCTCAAGAGGCTTCCAGATAAGTTGAATATCACTTTCACCGGGACATGTCTGATTATCAGTCTCTTGGGGTGATGTTAAGTGCAGCTGCACTATCATGCCCTACTAACCCTAATGGTAGTATTGTACTGCGAGATTACTACTAGGTGTTACTGCAGCCATTTTGGAACCCTGTGGCAACCTGGGCAAGAGCAGAGGAGGACCACTCCTACCCCATTCACTCAGACCACTGGGGAAACCCTAGATAAGTTCTGGGGAGGAGGGGGAATTGGAGGGTGGAGGGAGGGTCAGGGTTTCTGCTTTTGGTGATGCTTCTGTTTGGGGGTGGGGTTTCCTGAGGGTTTCTCCTGGGAGGTTTGAATTGTCAGGAGGGCTTCTGAGTTGAGGGGGAACTTTGTAGGCTTCTGCTTGGGAGGGTCGGTTGTCCAACGTGGGGGTGTTGAAAGGGAGGATCAGATTGGGGGGGAGGGCAGTTAATTACAGGAGGGAATCAGATCAGGGGGATCTTTGTGGTAGGGGTGCCATGTGTAGTGCCATCATGGCAACAGTATGTTTTCTGTTCATTTTTGGCCAGGCCCTGCGTTACATGCTTCAGTATCTGCAGTAAGTGTCTGCTCTGTGCAGTAATTGCAGGGGAGATGCTAGGCATGCTCGCCTCCAACAGGAGAGCATTCCAAGCATCCATTATCTTTTCTGTGAAGAAATATTTCTTGATGTTACTTTTAAATTTTCCTTAGGCTAGTTTCTCCAAATGGGCTTGTTTGCACATCCTATGACAGTAATGAACCTCACTCCTAAGCCCCAGGGTATGTGGAGTATGATATCAGTCTCTCGTATATCTCCTAAGCTTTATGTAGTACTTGCATCATGCCAAAAAGAGCCGCCTTCTGGAGCTCATAAGATGTAACATATACTGCAGAAGCAATTTATCTAGGTGCGCTTGGATATTCCTCTTAATCCTGTGGCATCCAAGATGATGAGAGATATCACTGTATTTTTATGCCACATTTTCTTAATCTCTCTCTACATTTCTTGGTACTTAAGGATTTTCTCACTCTCCACACAATTCACAGAATGATCAATTAGAACTGACAACTCTATTATCAGTCATTCTAATGTTTTACTCATTTACTGCATGTCTGTTTTCCTTGCATCCAGCAACAACTTTGTTCTCCATAATTCTCTTAGGGTCATGATACCCGTGCTTTTCTGGTACAGCAATATTGTAGTGTTTACATAGTTTCCAATGAATGAGATGAGCCATTCTATCGTGTCCTTCAGTAGAGAAATTGTCTGTCATAAGAACTTCACAGCCAGGTACAAGATGAATGACCACTTCCAGCACTTTTTTTTACAGAATCTACATGTGTCAGTTTTCTCCATGTTTTCTATGCATGCTGTAAACTATCTCATTCATAATATATTATCCTGCATTGCAACTATCAGTCTCTCACCTTTTCATTTCATTTCACCTCTTCTTAACCATTCATGTATCCTGTTTTAATCAACAAATAGTTTCTGGAGTAACACTGCATTTCCCACTGTATTAATGCATGTGGCACTTGTTCCTTGTTTGCTACTCTAATTCTTTGAAGAGATGTTTCTCTTGTTTTGCAAATTCTTTTGCTTCCCTATGTGTGCTGGTGGATGCTCACCCAGTTCTACTTGTTGGAATGCTTGTCCAAGTTTGTTAATGGAGATGGATTCTGGACGTTTAGTTTCCTATTTCAACACTTTTTCCATATTTGGATCTGATAATGCTGTAAGAAGCTCTGGAGGCCTCTGATAGTGGCTCTGTATATATAGTGTATTTTTATGAAGCCCCATTCATCCTTCAGCTTGAGGAATGTACAGTCTTGGCATACACTGGTTCTTATAGTTTACCACTTGGGCATGAAGGACTTTTCTTGTTAGTATATCCAGTTTTTTTCTGATTTTTAGGAGGCCAGGTTATATGAGATTGTAGGAATTGCAAGATGCTTAAGGCCTGATTCTTCAAGGCAATTAGTGGGGCTGAACATCCCAGCAAGAGGTCCAGCCCCAATAGCCGCCTGCACCATATTCTGCCTCCTGACCCCTTGCATGAACAGAGCTGCTGTGCATGCTGCAGGGGACGGGGGCGACATGAGGGCAGAGGGTGGGCAGAGCATGGGCAAGACAGGCCCCCGGACATACAGGGCTGATTCAGGTCATGGCCTGTATGTCCGGAAAGCACTGGGTAGACGGCCAGCTTATTCCACCTCGGAGGTGGAATAAGCATTTCCCGCCACTCCGGATCGGCTGGCCAGCCCCCCAGCATCAATGGCGGCAAGCCAGGTGTGTCCCCGCCACCAGATCTGGGCCCTGGGTGCCTCTGCCAGGATCAGATGGCGGGGAAAAATGGGTCCACACAGCAAAGGGCTGGATCTGCTGTGGGGAGGTTGTCCCCGCCGCAATGCAGGGGCATGCTGAGCTTTCTCTCAGTGCCCGATCGCAGAATCGAGCGCTGATGGGCCCATCCTGTTCGGGGCCGTCCAGACGGCCTGGATGTTCCCCTACTGGAATCGGGCTCTTAATGGCTTGCATCTTATTTCATAATGACAAGCCATTTTTCAATAACAATTTTAATTTCCTTTAATATTCTTTACTGATCTTTCAGTAATTGTTGCTTGATTGTCGCTCCTTTCTGTAATCTTAGATATTTATATAAACCTTCCTGTTCCTGAATATCACAGTCCTCAGTCGGAGAGATGTTTATAGTTTAGCTCAGTTTTCCTCCAAAGAATGTTGCCTTAGCACATTTGTCAAGGTGAAAAGTCATCTTGATGTCAGCTGAGAAGCTTTTCACTATTGTTGGTCTCCCCCCCCCCTTCCTACAGGGGTCCTACCTTATCCTATAATACCCTATAAGACTCCTGTAGTGGCACCTCCCCGACATAGTCTCACTCTGTGTCTTGCCAGTCTCAGGACAGAACAGACACACCATTAGCAATAATGCTTTTCATTTTATTCCCACATACATTATAATTTCACATACAGCACACTTAATTGCATTACTTATTTCTGCAGAGCACTGCACAGGTAATATAGGAATGAAACAAGTTAGATGCTAGATAGAAAAAAGAAAAGATAAAGATGAAGATGAAGATAAGGAGAGAGTCAGAGAGACTGATACAGCTCACCTTCGTGTTCTGTCTCACTGCTCTCCTGCTATGCTTGTCACAGGTGCCTTTTTTATAGCCCATTTCTTAGTAGATTCTCCATGGCGGGGGCTCCCTTATTTGCTATTGCTGTTCTCTCATTATCCTTGTACTTTGTTCTTTACTCATTTACCAGGCACAGTGCATCTCACTGTCTGTATTTGCTTATCACATCATGTTTTCTTTCACTCAGTACACCCAGCCTGTTTTATGACTTCTTTCTGTTTCTTCTAGCTTGTTTCTGAGCACATAGCTGCACGTGGGCTGCAATTTATTCCATACATTCCCCCCTCCTTGCCGAGGAGCGAACATGTAATGGAGCCTACCTTGGCAAAAAACAGGTGGAGTTCAGGGGAACAGCAAAGATGTGCTTGTTTCTGAGCACATAGCTGCACGTAGGCTGCAATTTATTCCATACACTATACAATGGCTAAATGTTGGTAACTGGATCTTTAGAATGTCAGGTCATCTACAAACAATAAATATGATGTTACCTCTGGGTTATTTCTTCCTTTCAACTTCATTTCATGTCATCTGGTTGGTTCTATAGTTTGTTCATTTAATACTTTTCAAGCTTTTAAATGTCTGCATCATATCTCCCCTGTCTCTCCTTTCCTCTAAGATTTGCATATTCAGCTCAAAATAATTATTTTCATTTTTGCTACCAAAATTAAATTTTACAGTTTCTAATCTTCAAAATTAACAGTTTTTCTGTTTGATGTACTTTAAACAGTCAAGATAGTTAATTAAGGATTTGCAGAAAATAAGTAGAAATACAGCTCAGCAAACAAGTTTTGGCTTGCCTTTATATAGGACAACTAAATATTTTTTTAATAGAGTGGGTATTTTTTAATTCCTTAGACTAATTTCAACCATCTCAGCAAAACTACACATACTAAGTCATACCTGCTGCTTTATGAAGAGACTTTAGCTGATATAATTTATATGCATACTTTTCAAAATCAAAGGAGCCCTTCTACTAAACTGCATTAGTTTTTTGCACCTAATGCATGTCTAGTGCAAAACCCAACATGCATCATATGCAGAGCCTCCACAGTAACTGTTGAGGTTGTGGCGAGCATGTTCCTGACAGTTAATGCACAGATGAGTACTCTAATGCATGGCGCTATTACTGCGGGTGCGCTTACCTTCACCAATTGAGATAGCGTTAGGTGCACACGTACTAATGGCAACATTGACAGTTCGAGAGGACATATTGTGCACTAACTGCAGTATGTTCTCCAGATTCAGTTTAATTTGTCTATAGTAGTCCCTTTGAAAATTAACCTCTGTTAAGCTGAGCTGGAAAATGAATTTTAATTTGAGCTTTCAAAATATATTTTTGAATATATATGGAAAAACATAATTCTGCTCAATTTAGATGGCTAGTTACTAAGCTGCAGAAACATTTCTCATTTTACCGTGGGAATCACTAACCTGCATAACTCAGTGCCACAGGTTAGTGACTCCTACAGTAAAGGAATAATTCAGCATGTGTTGAAGCACAAGCTTCATTCTTCCAAGGAAAAATAATGGCTGCTTAAAGCTCAGGCCGCTAACACATGGCCCGATACTGCAGCCCAGATTCTTAAAGAGGTCCCCTCTTCCCAGCACCAGTAAACAATCATCTCCCTCACAAAAAAGTACACTCCTCCCCACACATACCCTCGACTCCCCTAGGCAAAATCAAAGTCCCCTCCACCATCCTCTGAACCTGAATCAGAACCCCCGCAAGGCCTTCCCAGGTTTACCTGGATTGAATCCTGGTGGTCCATTGGGACGTATAGAAGTAATACAGATCTGGGCCAACGCTGAGTTCAAAATGATGCCTGCAACCCCTAGCAGTAGTCTTGTCCTAATACTTCTAGTGGTCAATCCCATCACAAATCAAAGTGAGTAGGGATCACTTCTGTCTGGGTTCCACTTAACTACCAAGTTTCAATCAAGGTTAGTCCGGAGAGGCCTTATGGGGTGGGGGGAGTTCTGATTCAGGATCCAGAAGTATCTTTGGTGGGGCTCCTGACTCTTTGCCAGTGCTGAAGGGACGGGACTCCTGGACTGCTGATTTTTTTTTAACCACCTCTGGACCCTTTAAAATAGTGACCTGATACTCCTAGCCAGGAAAAGTAACACAATTTTGAACTGGTGTTATTTTTCCAAGAATAGCACAACTTGCAAGCTCTGTTATTCTATCTGAATATTAATAAAGTATTTTGCATGCATTTACATGCTTTGCATTTCAGTATTAAACACATGGTGTGGTACAAAATTATGCACGTTTTTTTGCTCTCTTATGTGCAGATAGGGGCAAAATTGTATGTTATTCCTGTTACGCACTTTAGTAACTACCCCCATTAGTGTATTTCATAATTTCATAATAGCTGTTTTAAGGATTTCAAAGAAAATATGCTTACACAGGCTTTCACCTGGATCTAGGTACAGAGGAGGATGTGATAAAATCGAAGAAAACATTCAGAAATCAATCTGTAGTGAATCAAAATACAGAAACAGAGCTCATGCTGGAAGGAGATGATGATGCTGTCAGTCTGCTGCAAGAGAAGGAGATCGACAATCTTGCTGGTAATCCTTTTTCACATCAATACAATTTTGGAAAATAATAGGGAACCTTAAGTAATTTTCATTTAATCTTTATAAGCAATAATTTTTGGACTATCAGTTTATCAATATGTCATAGCCTAGGTTTACAAACAGTTAATACATATTCACCATTTTATTTCTATGGGCTTTAGAGATATGCAACTCCAGACAGTGCAGATAAACATGTGCTAACAGTGTTAGTACATGCTAATCATTAGAAAATGACCCACTGAATACAGAACAGAGTTTATAATGATTTACAAAAAAAAAGGTAATTTCAAGTATGTAATAATGTTTGCCACATTGAACAGTTTTTACCAGATTTGCAGGTAAGTGGAAATATATAAAGTATGATCATTTTTCCTTCATTATAACTTTATGTGGCTTGTTTACTTAAGTTTGGTTAAATTTCGCAATTGCCTCATCTTATTTATTTATTTAACAATTCTTTTATACCGCGCTATTACAATCAGTGCGGTGTACAATGAACAAGAACATACTACAATGCATACAAGTAACATTGAGTTTTACATTAAACAGGGAACTTCAACAATAGGACAACCGGGGGAACTATGTACAGATTAACTTAATGTACTATGTACAGATTATCTTAATGTTATATACAGTAATATGAAACTCGTTTGGATGTTGTAATGTGGTTCACTAATAGGACTAGAGAGAAGGTTGACCAGCTAGCCCTTTTCAGGTTGTATTGCGGAGCTAGTTTTGATAATGTCTAGGTTGACTTCTGGGTAGCATTTTGTAAACAAGTGGTATTTCAATGCCTTTCTAAATAGGATTAGGTTTTTGATAGCACGGATTTCGTGAGGTAGCGCATTCCAGTTTAGAGGTGCAAATAAGGAGAAGGCCCTGTTGGAGGTGGCCTTAGTGCACTTCGTTATTATTTTTGGGACTATTAAGGTGTTCATTGATGTGGTTCTCCTTTTTCTGTTTTCCAGGGTGACATGGATGAGCTTGCTGATTGGCGTAGGGGGGCAGTTATTTAGTGCCTTGAAAGTAAGGACTAAAGACTTATACTGGATTCTGGCATGTAATGGCAACCAATGCAGTTCTTTCATGATGGGTGTTATATGGTCAGATCTTGATGAGCCAGAAAGGACTCTGGCGGCTGTATTCATGGCTAGGCGGAGCGGATTCAAAGTTGATTGAGGGAGGCCATGAAGGATGATGTTGGCAAAATCCAGGTGTGGGAGGATTAATGCCTGGAAGGTTGTTCGGAAGTCTGTGGGATCAAGTAGGGAGCGGAGGTGACGTAGCGATTTGATCTTATAATATATAGTTTTTGTGATGTTCTTGACATGCGTTGTCATATCCAAGTGCTGATCCAATGTGATGCCGAGGTAACGGATGGTGGCTTTTGATTTCAACTCTATGTTGTTGACGAGTAGAGATGGAGGAGGTATGAACTTACGGTTCCTTGTGACAAAAAGAACGTCAGTTTTGTTGTGGTTAATCCGAAGGTTTTGAGATAGTAACCATTCGGCTGCAGCTTCAAAACAGTTGATTATTGGGGAGAATACTGGGTGTTCAATTGTGAACGGCATATATAGGAGGATGTCGTCTGCGTATGCGAGACATTGTACATTAAAGGATCTGATCAAGTCACATATCGGCTGCATGTAGATATTAAACATTAGTGCTGATAGGGACGATCCTTGGGGTACTCCCTGTGATTGCAGGAATGGTTCTGAGGATTTGTGGCCTGTTTTTACTTGTTGCCACCTGTTAGATAAGTAGGATTTACACCACTCGAGTGCTGTGCTTTGAATCCCCTTATCTTTCAAGCGTTGTAGGAGTATGTCATGACTCACAGAGTCGAAAGCGGCGGAGATGTCCAGGAAAATGAGGACGAAACCCTGTTGTATGTTATTTATTCCTGATACCAGAACATTGAACAGGGTTGTAAGGACTGTGTCGACTCCATGCGCTTCCCTGAAGCCATGCTGAGATGGATCTAGTGGTGCTTCAGTGTCAATATGATGTTGGATTTGTTGTTGGGCAGCCTTCTCAATGATTTTTGCAAGCTGTGGGATGCTCGAAATAGGCCTGAAGGAATCAACTTTGGATGGGTCCAGTCTATTATTTTTCAGTAGGGGCTTGATGGAAGTGCGTTTTAGATTCTGCGGGAAGGAACCTGTTGAGAAGGACTGGTTCAGTATTTTGCTCAATATTTGACTGAGGTCATGTCGCATGTCCTTGATCCAGCTGGCTGGACACGGGTCGTTAGGAGCTGTACTGGGATTGATTGAGGCAATAATGTTCACAACCTCTCTATTTGATACAGTGGAGAAGTTGTGTAGTGGCATTGCCTGGGATGCCTCGGGTGAAGTGGTGGCGTTATTGACATTTGTGTCTGTGTTGGTTTTAATCATCTTTGATTGCAGGTAGTTTGCGTAGTCCTGCGGCTGAGGCATAGGGGGTACAAAGATTAGGTACAAAGATTAGCTACCTAGGGATAACACTAGATCAGACTCTCCCTCAAACTCCAAGTGGACAAAACCGCCAGAGCCCTACAATACCTACACCCTCTCTTGAGCTACAGGATTTCTGCTCAGCACTTCAGTCTATGATTCTCCCTTACCTCAACTTCTGCAACTCCATCTACCAGAGACTACCACAGTTTACTTTACTTCCCCTTCTCACAGCCCTCCACACAACGGCACGCATTATACAAGATGCTACAAAATACAAACACATTCTTGAGGAACAAGCAGGAAGTCAGGCCTCACATATGGGTGACGGCGCCAACGGAGCCCTCATGCGGAGCAAATCCCCAGCTTTCTAAGAAAGCCTTTGGGATTGCATGACGCATGCACGGTCCCCTTCCCGCCCAAGGGTGCCATCTTGCTCAGTCTTCTTTTTTCCGCAGAGCCCAATGGACATCGTCCAAGTTCCTTCGCAAAAAAAGTGTTTAAAAAAGTCAGAAAATTACTTTCCTTTCTAGCCAGTTAGACACCGGTCCCCCTTCCCTCCTCGGCTCGGTACACCGGTATCAAGGCTGGTCCAATTTTTTGGTTTTTGTCCTTAGAAACTAGCGTTCGTGCTCTTTTTTCTTTTTAGCTGGCAGTCCAGTCTTTTGACCTTGCAGGGGCCTTTTTTCCCCCGATGACTGCCAGCGGGTTTAAGAAGTGTGATCGGTGCACAAGATTAATGTCCCTCACCCGACACACATGACTGTTGCCTCGGGCCTGACCACGACCCGAAGGTCTCTGTGCCATGTAAGAAAATTCTTCCAAGGTCTTGAGGAGCAGGCAGCAGCAACATGATAGGATTTTTCCTGAGTCTGCACCAGCCCGGGCCTGGACCTCATCAGAGGCCTCGACCTCTCGGGAGCTCTCTGATCCTGAGCAGCGTCGGGTGTCCTCTGAAAGGAGATCTCCCTCGCTGGAACACCGGAGGAAGAAAAAATCCGTGAGGGCGGTGTCGTTAGATGGCTCTGAGCGGCCTGGTCCCTCGCGGGCCAGATCGCAGAACCTGACCTGCCACCCCAGATCCTCGGAGTTGGAGAGGCCAGCAAAACTCCCTCGTAAGGAACCAGAGACACCGAGGCAGGTAAGCACTGTCCTCGTTGTGGACTCTTCTCCGGGAGAGCCGACGTCGGGCTCGACGGCATCGGGACCCAACCCGGGGGCTGCAGAGCCTCCTGAGCTCGGTCTCAGGATGGCAGCCCTGGAGTGCAGCATGTCTGCCTTCATGGACCAGCAGCGGGCGCTGATTGCCAGTCTCACCGGTCCATCCGCCCCGACCACTGGGACCTCGATGTCGAAGTCGACCCCAGAGGCCGAGCCAATCCTCGAGATACTAAGAACTCGAGTCGATCCTCAGCCGAGGTACCTCTCGACCTCCTGTTCGGGACCGAAGTAGTTGACGCCGATTCCACCATTGTCGGGGTGGTCGAGGCCGGAGCTGTTCGATTCCTCCTCGGAGGGGTCCGGTTGGGAAACGGAGGACGAGTAGTCACCAGATACCCATCGGACCAAATATGTCCCCTCGGATTCCCCGGGATCTGAACCTCAGAGAAGGTCCCCCCCTGGAGGACACTTGGTTCTTGGACTTCGTCCGGGACATGGCTAAAGCGTTGTCATTCCTGGCGGAGGCCAAGGAGGAACCTCGAGCCGAAGAGCTCGAGATCCTCCAGTATGACTTTCCCCATCAGGAAGCCCTTACTGTACCGGTGCCTCCCATTCTGGAACGGCTGATGCTCTGCATGTGGGAGACCCTGGCCTCCAAGCCGGTACTCAGCAGGTGAATCGATTCCATTTACCGAGTTCACAAGAGCCCTGGGTTCCAAAAAGCACAACTGCCACACAACTCCATGGTTGTGGAATCGGCCATGTGCCGGCTCAAGAGCCAGAAGATGCACTCCTTGGTTCCTCCTGGCTGGGAGGCCCGCAACATGGATGCCCTTGGCAGGAAGTGCTACAAGGGCTCAATGCTGTCATGCCGAATCCAGACATACCAGCTATACATGGGCATGTACCTTCGAGACCTGGCAAAGGAGATTGCCGGGTTCTCAGCTGGTTTCTCCGAGGGACCTTTGCAGCACTTCAAAGCTTTGTCCACTGGGATTCGGGAGGGCTCGAAGTTTATGACTCGAGCAGCCTACGAAAGCTTCGAGGCGTTGGCCTGAGTAGCTGCGGCCGGCATCGGTGCACGCCGTCAGGCATGGCTACAGTCATCAGACCTGGAGCAATGGGTACAGGACAAGTTGGTCGATGTCCCATGCCAAGGTGAAAACCTCTTTGGCAAGCCCATGACAGAAAAGGCTGCCAAAATCGAGTCCGAGTACCTGCTCCAGACAAGGCTCTCGAACAAGACTACTGCCCCTTCTAAGAAGAAGGGCTTGGTTAAGAAGCCCTTTTTCCCGAGAAAAGGTACTGCTTACCACTACTACCCCACATATCAGGCCTCCCCAGCTCCCTATCAGGGGCAGAAGGCCAAGGGACAGGGGCATGGCCCGCGTAAGCAAAAAGCCTCCAAGCCCCAGGCACCGGCTCTGGCCCAGCCTTGAGGAGGTTTTTGACTCCCAGAGCATAGTCCCTCTCTCCAGGGAAGCAAAGCCATGCACAGGAGGAAGGCTGACCCTGTATGCCCACAGGTGGCCAGCCATCACAACAGATACCTGGGTTCTCCAGATAGTCCAAATGGGCTATCGGCTACATCTCACCCAGGCACCTCCCTCTTACTTTCCAGGGGAACCTCTCAGACCCCCTCTTCACAGGGACCTCCTCCTAAAGGAGTTAGCAGGTCTTCTTGAGGATCAGGTGGTAGAACCGGTGCCCCACCACCTGCAGGGAAAAGGCTTCTACTCCAGGTATTTTCTGATACCAAAGAGAACTGGAGGCCTAAGATGCATCTTCGACCTGTGCAACTTAAACAAGTTTCTGGTGAGGGAAAAGTTCAAGATGCTTTCCCTTGGAATATTGCTGCCTTACCTCTGCCAGGGAGACTGGCTATGATCCTTAGACTTAAAGGATGCTTATACACACATCCTCATTCATCCAGACCACAGACAATATCTACGATTTGTGGTGGGAGGAAACCACTTTCAGTACAAGATGCTTCCATTTGGCCTAGCCTCTGCACCCAGGGTGTTCACAAAGTGCCTAGCGGTGGTGGCGGCCTTCCTAAGAAACCAGGGGGTATTTGTCTTCCCCTACTTGGATGACTGGCTCATCAGAGCCCAGTCAGCCCTGGAAGCCCAGCAGGCCATGTCTCGCATTATCCAGTTGCTACAGCACCTAGGGTTTGTGATAAATTACACAAAGTCCACTCTGGTTCCCTCTCAGGGACTGGAGTTCATAGGGGAAAGGTTAGACACCCTTCAAGCAAGGGCTTATCTACTGGAAGACAGGGCACAGAGACTTACGACCCTAGTGCAGCAAGTGAGCCGCAGATCCCAGATCTCAGCAAGACACTTTCTGCGCCTCCTTGGTCACATGGCCTCCACGGCACATGTAACGCCCAATGCCCGCCTCCAGATGAGAACAGCTCAGTGGTGCCTCAGGGACCAGTGGACACAGGCCACAGGCCGACTCAGAGACAGCATCAAGGTGTCCAAGCATGTCGTTGACATGGTGGCTTCAGCTATACAACCTACTGGAGGGAGTGCCTTTCCAGCCTCCCCCGCATAAGAGAGTGCTGACTACAGATGCCTCCTTGCTGGGCTGGGGAGCCCATTGCCAGGAATTGAGCACTCATGGTGTGTGGTCTCCACAGGAGAACACACAGCAGATCAATCTCCTAGAGCTTCGAGCTATCCGCCTAGCTCTACGGACCTTCTGTCAAACTCTGGCTCATCAGCTTGCCTTAATTCAATCAAGTGGCAATGTTCTATGTGAACAAGCAGGGCGGCACAGGGTCTCGCATCCTCTGTCAATAGACCCTGGACCTATGCTCTTTTGCAGTCAAGCAGGGTACGCACCTCAAAGCAGTTTACTTGCCAAGTCAAGAGAACTTCTTAGCCGATAAGCTAAGCAGAATTCTGCAGCCGCACAAGTGGCAACTGGATCCCAACATAGTCCAGCAGCTGTTCCAGTGCTGGGGGCGACAATCCATAGATCTGTTTGTGAGCCCACAGAATCACCAGTTGCCCCGCTTCTGCTCCAGACGGCCATACCCATGCAGGGTGGCTGCAGATGCTTTCCTAATATCATGGTCTGTGGGCCTCCTGTATGTGTTTCCTCCCACGCCCCTGGTGGCCTGGACTCTATTCTAGATCCTTCAGGACAAAGCCTCGGTCATCCTGGTAGCACCCTGGTGGCCGAGACAGCCATGGTTTCCGCTGCTGCTTCAACTGGCGGCAGAGGCTCCAATTCCTCCTCCTGTCGCAGGAGGGGGGCACTCTTCTGCATCTCAACCTCAGGTCTCTCAACCTGATGGCATGGCTGCTGAAAGGGTAGTTCTCGCACCACTTCTCCTCCCTAAAAATGTAGAGGATGTATTGCTAGCCTCAAGAAGGCAATCGACTAGAAAAACCTATGCATTTAAGTGGCATAGTTTTGAGGTGTGGTGTGAAAAGCAGGGAGAAAACCCTTTCTCCTGCCAAGTGTCAGTGGTGTTGCAGTAACTGCTTTACCTCTCAGATTTAGGCCTCAAGTGTAACTCTGTCCAAGTCCACCTTAGTGCCTTATCAGCACACCACTGTCCAGTGGAAGGACAACCTCTTTCTGTACACCCTTTGGTGTCCAGGTTCCTGAGAGGTTTACTTCTGCTGAAGCCCCCGGTTCATTCCCTGGTGACCGAATAGGATTTGAATGTGGTCTTAGAGCAGCTTACTCGCCAACCTTTTAAGCCGATGGCTGCCTGCCATCTCCGCTTTCTCTCTTGGAAAGCACTTTTCTTGGTGGCACTCACATCGGCCAGATGAGTTAGTGAGCTGCAGGCTCTGGTTTCCGATAGACCGTACATACGGTTCTATAGGAACAGGGTGGTGCTTCGCACTCACCCCAAGTTCCTTCCGAAAGTGGTCTCCTCGTTCCACCTCAACCAGGAGGTGGTACTTCCGACCTTCTTTCCCAGGCCGCATGCCAGTTGGGCAGAAGCAGTTCTGCACACCCTGGACTGTAAGAGGGCTTTGACCTTCTACATGGAGCATACTCGGGGACATCGAAAGGCTTCTCAGCTCTTCGTCTGACACCAGTAAGCTGGGGATGCCTGTCTCCAAGCATACGTTGTCCACTTGGGTGGCAGATTGTGTTGCCTGGGCATACAGGGCGGCCGATCTCCCGTTGCAGGGTCAAATCATGGCCCACCGGGTCAGGGCTAAGGCGGCATCAGTGGCTCACTTCCTCTCTGTTCCGCTGGCAGATATCTGCCGGGCCGCCACCTGGTCTTCAAGCCAGGCTTTTGCGGCCCATTACTGCCTGGATAGGGAGTCCCAATGGGACAGTGCTGTCGGCCAGGCTGTACTCCGTAATCTGTTTGAGGTTTAGGCAACTCCTACCCTCCAACCCTTTGGTGTCAGGCTACCAGAGTGTTACGTTCTCAGTTGAACTCCTATCATGGCTGCTGCAGCTCTTCTAGAGGGAGCCTGTTTTCAGTTATGGGTTCTCGGTAGCCTATAGCTAGGGAGCCCCATATGTGAGGACTGACTTCCTACTTGTTCCTGGAGAAAGCGTAGTTACTCACCTGTACAAGTGTTCTCCAGGGACAGCAGGAATCAGTCCTCACAACCCTCCCTCCTCCCCTGGAGTTGCATTCCTATTATTATATTTTATTAATTTTGCTGTCTTTTTAGCTATGTCATTTGACTGAGCAAGATGGCACCCTTGGGCTGGAAGGGGACCACGCATGTGTGATGCAATCCCAAAGGCTTTCTTAGAAAGCTGGGGATTTGCTCCGCATGAGGGCTCTGTCGGCACCGACGTCACCCATATGTGAGGACTGATTCCTGCTGTCCCTGGAGAACACCTGTTACAGGTGAGTAACTACACTTTACACCCATCCTAAAACAGCTTCACTGGCTACCCCTGCATCAAGTAAAAGACACTCCTCCTCCTAACACACAAAGCCATATTCTCCAACACTGTATCCCACCTTCCCACCCTGATCCAACAGTTCAAACCCATCAGACCTACAAGACATACCATAAGCAACACACTCATCATCCCAGACCTGAAAATGAAAAACAACAAACAATCCTGCTCCATTTGAGCTATACACTTCCTCATTGTGGAACACCCTACCGAACCAACTCAGATGCATAAACGACCTATCCACCTTCTGCAATAAATTATCAACTGTCATGTATATAAGTATCTCCAGGAACAAGCAGGAATGAGTCTTCACATATGAGTACACTGGTACCGACGGAGCCTGCGCGGGAACACTCCCCAGCGTACAAAAAGAAAGCTTTTGGGAGCATCCTACACGCATGCGCGCTGCCTTCCCACCCATTCACTTCCCTCTCATCAGTTTTCCGTTTTCCGCGGAGCCGGCAGGATGTATTCCTGTCACTGCAGAAAATTCTTCTTTTTATTCTTAGTTTTTTTTTGGTCGCGTCTGCCTTCCCTCGATGCCACCGGTACCACCGGTGCTTTTCTTTCTTTTTACTAAAGAATTTCTTCTTTTCTTTAGAAATGTTTCCTGTTTAGTGCCTAACGGTTTCTAGGCCACTAGGCCTCTATCCTTCCATTATGGAAAAGCCAGCCACTATCCTTAAGAAATGCTCAAAGTGTGGCAGTACAGATATATTTTTAGACACTCATACTTGGTGTCTAATATGTTTAGGTCCTGACCATTGCCCACTGGAGTGTCTCTCCTGCTGGAGCTCAAACAGAAGAAGTCTTCAGGATCGAGCACAACTCGATACCCAGTTCACATCGCACTCGATGTCACCAGCTAGAATATCTTCTTTTTCACAGGATCAGGTAACCAAACAAAAGTCTGTAAAGACTAGCCAGTCCTCGAGTGGTAGATCTCCTTCTCAGCATCGAGATGGCTCTGGCCTTGCCCTTGAGGACATTTTGGCAATAAAGCCCCGGCGGGAGTCTTCGGGCTCCAAAGCATTAATGGGGCTTCAGGTTGTTCCCAGGGTTCTTACCTTGATGAACATACCTGGGCCATGCTCAGTGGTTGTGGCCGCTTCGAGCGGTACCGACACCCCGGCATCGGCTATGGTGATGGATGAAACATTCCTCACCGATGAACGTAGTCTAGCGCACTCAGCTACTTCGGTACTGCTAGAGTTGCTGCAGACCGTTCCTCGAGTATCGGTATCGGCTTCGGTATCGACATCGGTGTCGGTACCGTCCATGCTTGCTTCGACAGACTTGCTTCCTTCGATGCCGAGCCTGGAATCGATCTCTAGCATGGGGATTCAGTACCGACTCGTCTCGGTACCGACCTCGGGCGGTACCGAAGACATCGCTTTAATGAAAATCCGATGCTTCATTCTTCAAGTCTTCTGATCCCGATGACTGGGATGAATCCATCGGTACCAAGGCTGAATTTTCAACAAGTCTAACCTTTATCCCTCATTTTAGAGGGTCCTTCTCAAGGGAGATTTCTTTTCAAGCTTTTCTGCTTGATATGGCAAAGTTACTTGCCATTTCTATACCTGGTAAAGAATCCCTACCAGGGGATTCAGAGACACTGCAATTCCCCTGGATTCCAAAGGAGGTGATCATGCTTCCTTTGCATCAGATCTTACAAGATCTACTATTAAGAATGTGGGAAACCCCTTTAACGGTATCCCCACATTCTAAGACACTTGACACTATGTACAAGGTGCCACCTTCTCCAGGTTTTCAAAAGACTCAACTTCCTCCTCATTCTATTGTTGTAGAATCAGCAATGAGGCGTATTAAAAGTGCAAAGAAGCACTCTTCTTATCCGCCAGGTCGTGAGTCTAGGACTTTAGATGCCTTTGGACGTCGATGCTTCCAGGCATCCTTGCTTTCAGCAAGAATTATCTCATATATTTTTTATATGGGATTATCTCTTGAAGAGGTCACAAAGAACTTAAAGCTTTTGAACCCTTTTCTTCAAGAACATAAAAGAGCAGACTTTTTCATATTAGTCAGTCATGCTCAAAATGTCTCCAAATTCCTTAATCGTGCTTCCCTGGGCTGTTTTGAGTCTATTAGCAGAACTTCTGCTATAGCCATAGGAGCACGACGCATGGCCTGGCTCCAAGCTTCAGACTTGGACAAATGGGTACAAGAAAGGCTGGGAAATACTCCTTGTACTGGTGAAAATCTCTTTAACAAGGATGCTTTATTCCAAGCTAATCAGTTAAACACTGATATTATTGCTTTCAGAGGATTGTCAAAACTTTCCTCTATCCCAGCTAGTAAAAAATCTCCTAACAAACTTTATCCCCCTAAAGGGAAAAAGTTTTATTCATCGTCTACCCATCATGCAGATGTTTCCAAAGAAGGGCAACATCATACCAGACTAAGAAAACCAAAGCCTCAACAGGCTCAGCAAACTCAGCAGTCGCAGGGTTTCTGATATTTTATTCATTAAATCTCTTTTTCCTTTTGAGCTTCAGAACCGCTACTTCTTAACAACAGAAGCATTTACAGTTCTTCTCATCCTTACTGAGAAGTCAGTGATACACTGGCTCAATCATCCACTTTAGGCATGGATCTCTTGCCAAGAGCAATCCATTCTTTTAGCTCTTAGAGCTATTAAGGATAATCATGCCCTACAGGTAACAGGTTTCTCCTCTCCTTTTAAAGTAAACAGAGGAGTTACAACTAATTACAAGGTATGCTATGCCCTTCACCTTGACAGTTGTCCTGTACGAGGATATCTCATACTTTTGACTGCAGGGGAGCTTTACCTTTTTCAGAGACTTACGAAATTGTAAGTCTTCCCAACTCTGTATTACTTTCTATTCCTCTTAGTCGAGATTTTCACTCTAAGAGTGATACTATTTGACTGGAGGGCTTACCTTATAAGCCATAGAATTGTCTTCAATACCAGTAAGTGATTTCCATACAGAGTTTCTCCCCTCTGCAATCTTTTCAAATATTTCTTTTAAGACAGCTTATCAGACCATAATTGAGTTTTATCACTTCTACTTATGTCTGTCGGTCCTTTTCCAATCTATAGGACCTAACCTCTTCTCCTGCCTTAATAACAAATAATTCCAAGAGAGGTTCCAAAACCTACTTGGAAAATTTATCATTGCAGGCAACCAGCCTGTCTACTGTTCTTAGCCATCTTCAATTCTTTGGCTCCCACAGAATAGATCAGGTTGCACACTGATAATTAAACAGCCAGATCTCACCTAAGCAACCTACAACATGCTCTCTGCAATTCTACAAAAAGCTCTGCAACTATGAGCCTTTGCCAGAGAGCGTCAGAGCCATTCCTGGTGGGTAACTTCCAGATGGTTAAAAGGCTTTGCCCAGTCATGCTCCCACATGAACGTTTTTTTCCTACTCTTACCATCTTCCTTAAAATTTCCTTTTAGGGAAAATGAACCAGGAATTAGATCACGTGAAAGCATAAAGAATTGCTTAATTCCCTGAGTTGTTCCACATCTCCAGTGGAACTCTTCCAACAGGGATGCATTTCTTTTTACTGCAGTCGGTCCTTGTCTAGTACATTCCTTCTAATTCCCAATACTTCATTGGCGCTTATGCTGAACAAAGAACACATTATACTCATATTGCCCTCATAGACGGGCAAATATGGTATTCCCTTTTATTGCGTCTTTTTCTCCACACTGAAGTTATAGAAAGATCCAGACTTGTTGTCTTAAAACTAAGGATTTCTCTGCACCCCTTCACGTAGATCTCCATTTCTGGTTATTCAAAGTCTAGAATTTTTAAAGAAATCTAGACCTATCCTTCTGACTAGGAACATTCCACTGGTTTCCAGGTAACCTTCTTTATGGTTCTTCCACGTGTAACCAGTAAGGGGTTCTCTATCCATATTCTCAAGCGGGTCTTACCCCTTCTTGTTATTAAGTGAGTCTCTCTTTATATATATATATATATAAGTTTATATAAATACACTTATCTCACTCTGAAAGATTTGTTACTTTCCATATTAATGCTGTTCCAGCATGCCATAGGGTTTTAAATGGACAACCAATTTCTATGGTAATTAGAAACTACCTTCTTTTACTTTTACTGTAACCTCTCCGGTTACGTTACATCTGAAGCTCTCCATGTAAAGTCATCATCCTAGGTGACATCACTTAGGGAAGACATTACTGATCTTCAAGAAATTGGAGGCTACACCGCCTACTACAAATGTTTCTTTCTTTCATTTGGATAGAGGGGTCTTAAAGACGCATCCTTTTTCCGCAAACCAGTCAGATTTATCTCCTCTCTTTCCTAGAGCCTTTTTCTGCTCCAAGGACAAAGAGCTTCAAACTTTGGCCTACAGAAGCTTTAGCTTCTCATCCAAAGTCCAACCCAGGATTTTTCTTCTGGGATTAGTTCTAGCCATTTAGGCTTCTGACCTCTGCCTGTATTGCAAAAATATTTTTCCTCTACTTCACAGTAAGGTATTTGAAGAAAACTCCATGATCTGACCACAATACCCACGGCTCTTTAGGTCTCTGGTCCATCAGTAGTGAGAGACAGGCAGAGAGTAATACAGAACACAATCACACACACACAAAGTGCTATTTTCTTTGAGCTCAGAGGGAAGACAATAAGCGGACTATGAACAGGCATAATTCCAGGCTTATTGAATTCAAAGTTCTCCTCCTAAAAACTCCCTTTTATTAGAGAAAAAGAGGAAGTAACAGTCATTTATTATAACTATGAAATAACACAAGGTGTCACCAAAGTTCTTTTTACAGAGTAAGATCTGATTACAGTATATTAGATGAAATTTATAATTGCAAAAGTTGCAAAAACTATGTTGTGTCAGCAGGGACTTCCAGTTGACTGTACAATGAACTTTATGCTTGCACAGTTCATAGCCTATGTTCTTTTTGCTTGCGTTAACACTGTTCCATCTATTTTAAAGACGGTTACAGAGAACTCATGATCATGACATCCTATTCTATTTAAAAGGAAGTAGGTGAAAAGTCAAACTTCTAAACACATTTTGTATCAAGAAATTCATCCATCTTCAATTACATATTGGGGATTCTGGTATCCCTTTATCTGTCCATTCCTACAGTCCTCCCTGTGATTCTATAAAGAATCATTACTAAAGAGCAGTAGTTGAAACATGTCCAATTCCGGAATAATCTTCTACAATAGGCTTCATTTTGGAGATGTTCTTTCAAAGTCCTAGGCACATCTGGTCCATAGGTGAGCTCCATCTTGTTCATTGGAAGAAATAGTTATACAAAATCATGTGACATTGTTTACCTTTGCTTAGCCTCAATAAAAATGTGTACAGAAAGCAAGACTTTACCAATTATTCTTGTAAGCACTACCTTTTCCAGCAGTGGCCAACTGCTTCTCGTAGATCTAGCAATAATTCAGAGATTAGTCCCTCATATCATGACACCAGTCATAACTCCATATTCGCCAGCAGCATCTTTTCTCACCATGGGCTGTGCTATGCACATCTTAGATCAATCTTTTTCAGTGACCATCCACCCAGGCTTCACTGCTGCACATACATGAGTAGTTCCGCTGGAATCGCTGATCTTTATCAGGAGTCTCCATATTCAGTCTAGCATTTCATTCAGTCGTTTTCTTCCTCTTTGGCCCATTAGATTCAGTGCATACAATATATAATTTGTAAAAATCCAGTTCTCCACTACAGCATCTCTCTTGATTCCATGCAATTGCAAACAAGCACAATTATTCATCCCTAATGACAGTCTTAAATTGTTGAACAGAATTATATTATCTATTGTTAATTACAATACATCTATAGCTAGCACTAAACTATTACATAGCTAGTCTATAACATACTCATTATTTTCATCTACATTCCTAAACTTATTCTGTCTACTTGCCAAATCAAATGTTAGCATGTGGCCTGATAGTCACATTGCTTTTTTCTGTCAGGAACACAATTGTACATATTCATATCACTAATTATATTTGTGATGTATTCTCCAGGCTTAACAATATACAAGATATAGTCAATCTGGTTTATTCAAGGGGTAACAACATTAAAACATAACTAGCAGTTTATGACAAATAATTTAAACTCATTTCAATTGTTTGCCAACAATTATTAAGAAGGCTGTCTTATCTTAGGTGATGATTCAACTCACATTACTTTAAACATTATCACCGCATCCTGCACACACAAACACCCCAGTACCTTACTGGTCTTCTCCGCTTCCATATCCCTACACGTAGTCTTCATTCTCTTCACATTAATCAACTTCACTTCCCCCCACCATCTCGTGCACACTTACAGTCTACCCGTCATTCTGCCTTTTTCTTCCTTGGTCCAGCTCTGTGGAACTCTCTTCCCACTCCACTCCGTCTGGAAGATAACTACACCAATTTCAGGCCCCTACTTAAATCCCATCTGTTCATCTCAGCATATAACCTCCCAGCCACACCCAGCAGACCTGGTTTATCTATTTTTGCACTTTTCTTTGGATTTTTATTTTTTATTTTTCTAATACTACTTTCCCCACTAATCACAGCAATTCACATTGCAACTAAACCTTGGTACAGCACATTAAACAGGAACATTGATAACTTAAAATTTTTCTTTGTAAGACAATAAGGGTTAAGTGACTTATCCAAGGTCACAAGGAGTGCTAGTACTCTAGTCATTAGACTACTTCTCCATTCCATTCTAATTCACATAGACATCTAAGCTCACAAAGGAAGGAACATTTATATAAGGGTGTGTACATTCATAAACTATAAAACCTTTTTTAACACCAAATTTGAACCAATTAAAACTGTTAATTACCACTTCTTTTCAGAACAAAACAGCATAGTAGTAGAATATCAGTACATAGGGCTCCTCATGCAAGAAGCCTGAGGCAAAATCAGTATCAATCAAGTGAGCAGATAACTCAAGAGCTCTAGGAAGAGCGAACACTCCAGCTAGTTGAGCATTAGCAAATAGCAAAGCAGCCACTGTCACAGAATCAGCTCTTACAGTTACATCAGTTTTCCTTATTCATTGTGCAAAGCAGAACCATCAGTACAGTATGAGGTCAAACAGTAACAAGAAAAGAGCTGGAAGAAAGGAAGCTAGGGTTTTTTATTCCAAGTGTAGAAGACGCAAAAACTTAATGAGAGACATGTTAAAGTATTAGAAAATCAGTAATTTGGATTGCAAAGACTACTGCTACCAGAGACTAAAAACATGGAGGCATTCCTGCTACAACAGGGTCACAAAAGTCTGAAAAATAACCCAGTGGCCTAAGTCTAGTGGGAAATTTCTGAGCAAAAACACAAACAGTAGCAATAGAAGAGGTAAGCATATTAAATCTAACTCAGTGATACTAATTTAAAACTAGCAACAAGGCATTCACTTCACACTTGCAATTAACAACATCAATTCTGCAGAGGTCTTTCCATAATAACTAAAACATATACGACATGAGAATTTAAGATCATTCCTCCAATCGACTCCTGCAGATTAGTTTAAAAGAGACTAAGAGAAATATCAGCATTTTTTCTTCAGACATTTACTCATACACTATTATAGTTGAACTTTCAACATTATACATATATTCACCATACTGTTTTAATTACTTAATTCACTTGTTTGAATGTAGTTGCATCATTCACTTTTTCCCTTTAAGTAAACAAACTTGCTTGACTTAACTTGACTAGCAATTCAATTTTTTTCCAGTTAAGTTACTAACTTCTCTTTCCTTTAAAACTATCATTTTTTTAAACCTTCATTACATCACACAATTTTATCAAATATCTAAATATATCAAAGCATGGAAGATCTTCCCATTCATTCACATCAATTATAACTAGAAATACAATTTGGAGAATATATCATCAATCATTTTTTCCAAAATATCCAGAGACATAAACACCAAAGAGTAATATTTCTAATAATATTTTTCAGCATTTGCATTATTACACATAGAATGGAATCAGTAAATAAATTCTCATAACCCAAAATAAGTTCAGATCCAGACCTAAAAAACAAACTTATTTACTATACATACACAAGTAAGAGAAATGGTTAATCACATTTGGAGGTTTTTTTTAACTTCCCCAATAAGGCTAACAAAGAAAAGCTTACCACAGTTGCTCAAGACTTTCTTTTCCTGCTAATATTGCAGTCATGCCAAGCCGTTATCTTGAGAAAACAAACTTCATACTACAATTATGACATGAAAATTAGTCCTTCAAAACTTTGTTTGATTAATTCTATTTTACAGTCATACAGCAACAATATAAGTTTTTCCCTGTAAGCTTTCATTTCTTTTATATTTACACTATCCATCCTAAACACTTGATTTTTAAATTTTTCAAAACACAGAGTCAGTGGCTTGCTGCACTTTTCAGCCTTAAACCATACACGGTACATTCATGACTGGTATGAAATTCGCTTCAAAAGCCATTTCATACTGTAACTAACCTCAATTTGCTCCACTGAAATGTTCCACCAAGGAGGGAACGGCAAACTGTGGTTACTGGCAGTCATCGAATATTAACATAAGGGCGCTTCACCAAAACCTGCGCCTCATTTCACAATTAGGGCTTCCTTTTCTCTGCCCTATATCACTCCACTTATCTAACTGAGATCTCTAATTAACCTTACCGGCTTTACATTATAATCACAATATACACACAGATATCTGTCAATTTTTTAGTATACTCACTCACGGCAACCACTGCCTGTGTCCTTGAGACTTGTCTACTGTTTCCAACTGCTGAAGGAACACAGAGATCCGAGTCCAGCACCAACTGAAGAAAACTCCATGATCTGACCACAATACCACGGCTCTTTAGGTCTCTGGTCCATCAGTAGTGAGAGACAGGCAGAGAGTAATACAGAACACAATCACACACACACAAAGTGCTATTTTCTTTGAGCTCAGAGGGAAGACAATAAGCGGACTATGAACAGGCATAATTCCAGGCTTATTGAATTCAAAGTTCTCCTCCTAAAAGCTCCCATTTATTAGAGAAAAAGAGGAAGTAACAGTCATTTATTATAACCATGAAATAACACAAGGTGTCGCCAAAGTTCTTTTTACAGAGTAAGATCTGATTACAGTAAATTAGATGAAATTTATAATTGCAAAAGTTGCAAAAATTATGTTGTGTCAGCAGGGACTTCCAGTTGACTGTACAATGAACTTTATGCTTGCACAGTTCATAGCCTATGTTCTTTTTGCTTGCGTTAACACTGTTCCATCTATTTTAAAGACGGTTACAGAGAACTCATGATCATGACATCCTATTCTATTTAAAAGGAAGTAGGTGAAAAGTCAAACTTCTAAACACATTTTGTATCAAGAAATTCATCCATCTTCAATTACATATTGGGGATTCTGGTATCCCTTTATCTGTCCATTCCTACAGTATTTTCTTTGAGGATAATGTACTGGCTCTTAGCACCAGACCATATTAGCCTCAACAAATACTTCCGCAATACTTTTGACTAAGGTCTACATTATAAAATTGGAATCCAATATTTACTAACATTTATGATCTACACAAGGACTCCCCTCTAGATGCCTTGTTTACTCAAGCTGTTCCACAGCACACCCTTTTTAGTTCAACTACTACCCGCCATCCCTTAGATGCCTGAGGTTCTGGAAAATAGCGTGGCCCATCGATTAGATTTGCAACATGCTGGGACCTCCTCTAGGCATCTCTAGCTTGGGAGTCCCCATATGTGAAGACTCATTCCTGCTTGTTCCTGGAGATAACACAGATCTCCAGGAACAAGCAGGAATGAGTCTTCACATATGGGTATCGTCGGTACCAACGGAGCCTGCAAGGGAACGCTCCCCAGCGTCCAGAAAGAAAGCTTTTGGGAGCATCCCACAGCGCCTGCGCGCTGCCTTCCCACCTTTCCCAACTGCCTCTCTCCAGTTCTTCTTTTCCGCGGAGCCAGCAGGTCGTGTTCCTCTCACCGCTGAATAAGTTCTTTATTTTCTTTTATTACTTTGGTCGCGTGTCTGCCTTCTTCGACGTCGGACCGGTACCGCCGGTCTTTTCTTCTTTCTTCTTTAAAAAAAAACAAAAAAAACTACCGTTTCCCACTTCTGTGCATTTTTTCCTTTTGGGCCTTAGGCCTAGAAAAATTTTCCTCATGGAAAAGCCCGCTTCCGGGTTTAAAAAGTGCACGAAGTGCAGTGGTACTCTTTCTATCACCGACACCCATGACTGGTGTCTAAAATGTTTGGGTCCTGACCACTCCATCACCGATTGTGAGCCCTGTTCCATGATGTCTAAAAGAGGTCGACAGAATCGAGTGGCCAAGCTCAGTACCCTGTTTCCCTCTGATGCAGCTTCGGTGGCATCGACATCTTCCAGGGCTGCTTCTTCCTCCCATGGATCTCAGGTAACCAAACATAAGTCCAGCCGGTCCTCGAAGGGTAGATCTCCCTCTAAGTATCAAGATGCCTCCGGGCTTGCTCTCGAGGATCCCACACTGGCAAAATTACCCCAGCGGGAAGCTCCGGCTTCCAAAGCTTCATCTATGGGGTTACAGGTTGACATCGATGGCTCGGCCTCGACCGATCACCTGTTGCCATGTTCTGGGGTACCGGTGGTTTCCACTGGTACCGACATTCAGACATTGGTTGCGTCGATGGATCAGAATATTCTGACCATGCAGCGTGCCATTACGGCATTCATACAAGCTGCGACGCCTCCGGTACCTCAACAAACTCCGTTGTCGGTACCGGTTCCGGCACCAGCACCGGCACCGATATCGGTTCCGGTGCTGGTACCGATTGCATCGACATCGGCTTCAGTGTCGACTGCAGCGGTACCCTGTTCTGTGATGCCCATCGGTACCGAATCGGTACCGATCACTCCCGATGTCGATACGACTCGGTACGCTTATCGGGCTCTGCAGGAGCATCCAGACAGGCGATACTTCGATTCCTCCGAAGACTCTGATGAATCAGAGGCTTCTGTTGAAGCATCATTAATCCTTCCTCAGGAGCACTCTTCTCCAAAAAGAAGAATGTCTCCTCCAGAAGACTTCATTAGGGAAGTGGCCAGGGGCTTCTCCATTTCAGTGGCCCCTGAATCAGAGCCTAGAGCCAAGAAATTGGATATTTTACAATATCCTAAGGCTCCTAAAGAGGCAGCTACTTTACCAATTCATGAGATCCTTTCTGATCACATGTTGGGCATATGGGAGACACCTCTCACTATCTCCCCTCATTCTCGTAGGTTGGACACCATGTACCGTGTTCCTCCTTGTCCTGGCTTTCATAAGACTCAGCTTCCTCACCACTCTATTGTGGTGGAGTCTGCTATGAAGAAGATAAAGAGTGCAAAAAGATACTCATCTAATCCTCCAGGAAGAGAATGCAGAACCTTGGATGCTTTTGGCCGGAGAATTTTCCAGGCCAATATGCTTGTTGCCAGAATCAACTCCTATAGTCTCTATATGGGGATGTTTCTAAAGGAAGTTACAGATCATCTGCAAACTTTATCTCCTTTTATCTCAGAAGATAAAAGGGAAGAGTTGCTCACCTGGCTTAAACATGCCCAGGATGTTTCCAAATTTTCCAACCGTGCAGCCTTTGACTCTTTTGAGTGTGCCAGCAGAGCCTCGGCTATTGCCATAGGTGCACGTAGAGTTGCTTGGTTACAAGCTTCTGATTTGGAACCCTGGGTCCAGGATGGATTAGGAAATCTTCCTTGTACAGGTGAAAACCTTTTTGGTAAGGATTGGCAAGCAAAGGCCACTCAGATGGATGCTGAGAATTCTACCTTAGATAGACTTTCAAAGTCTACTTCTGCTCCTGTTAGAAAAAGGTTATTCAAAAAGGCTTTCTTTCCCAAAAAGGGGAAATATTATCCTGTTTATGGTCAGCAGGCATCTTCTGCAGGTCGTTTTGCTGCAAAGCGTCAGCAACAACCTAAACAAGCCAAGCCTAAGGCTGCAAGGACTGCTACGGCCCAACAGCCTCAGCCTCCTCAGGGCCTTTGACTTACATCTAGAGAACTTAGTCTTTCTGGCTCTAGAAGAACCAGAGCCTCTCACCATTCAAGGAAGGGTAGCCCACTTTGCTCCCAGATGGGAACAAGTCACGGCAGAGCAATGGACCCTCTCAATCATAAGGGAGGGGTACAAGCTTCATTTCTTCAACCTTCCTCCTCACACCATGGTGAGACAGTTCAATTCTCCAACATCTCTCCTCGACCTTCTGGGTCAGGAAATTGCTACCCTTCTTGCCCAAAGGGCAATAGAAGAAGTACCCCTTCTTCAACAGGGCTCAGGGTTCTACTCCCCCTATTTTCTTATCCCAAAGAAAACAGGGGGCTACAGACCCATATTAGATCTCAGAGAATTGAACAAGTTTCTATGCAAGGAGAAATTCAAGATGATTTCTCTCGGTGCTCTCCTTCCATACCTTCAGAGTCAGGATTGGCTTTGTTCTCTAGATCTCAAGGATGCATACACCCATATCCTCATCCATCCAACACACAGAAGGTTCCTTCGGATCCTTTATCAAGGAAAGCACTACCAATACAGAGTGCTTCCTTTCGGTCTGGCCTCTGCTCCAAGAGTGTTCACAAAATGCATGGCAGTAGTAGCTGCATTTCTACACACTCTAGGAATATTTGTATTCCCATATCTGGATGACTGGCTCATCCGAGCTCCGTCCCATTCAGAGGCCCAGACTTCCCTAGCCTGCACAAGGCGTGTTCTTCAGTATCTGGGACTTGTAATAAACATCCCAAAATCCCATCTCACCCCTACTCAGTCACTAGAGTTCATAGGGGCCTTGCTGGATACCACAACTGCAAGGGCCTATCTTCCCCAGGCCCGTTGCCTACGCTTGGTGCAGTTAGCCTCACAAATTCAGTTAAAGTCCCATTTAACTGCTCGAGAAATGTTACAACTGTTAGGCCACATGGCATCCACCGTGCATGGGGTTCCTTATGCTCGCCTTCACATGAGGGCAGCTCAGTGGACTCTGTCCACCCAATGACAAAATAGCAACCTCCAGTCGCCTCTTCTGGTCTCTCCAGTGGTGGAGGTCCACTCAAAATCTGTTGCTGGGGTCCCCCTTTCAACAATCGCTACCCCAAGCAACCCTTACAACAGATGCTTCTCCAAAGGGTTGGGGAGCTCATCTACAAGATCTCTCCACCCAGGGCATCTGGTCTCCACAAGAGACAACTCTACATATCAACCTCTTGGAGCTCAGAGCAATTCTTCTAGCTCTCAGAGTCTTGCACACCCTGCTCAGCTACAGGACAGTCCTCATCCACACGGACAACCAAGTAGCCATGTTCTACGTGAACAAACAGGGCGGGACTGGCTCTCTGTTGCTTTGCAACGAAGCTTTGAGATTGTGGGCCTTCGCCAGAGAGCATCAAATTCATCTCGTGGCAGTGTATCTTCCAGGGGTTCAAAACTCTTGGGCAGACAGACTCAGTCGAGTTCTGCTTCCACACGAATGGTCCCTCCATGGGGACCAGATAGCCAGGATCTTCCGAATTTGGGGAACCCCAGACATAGACCTGTTTGCAAGTCCGTGGAATGCCAAACTTCCCCGGTTCTGTTCCAGGATTCCGTGTCAGGGAGTTCAGGCCAGGGATGCCTTCCTCCTTCATTGGGGGCAAGACTTCCTCTATGCCTTTCCACCCATTCCCCTAATTCCCAAGACACTGTTCAAACTTCAGAGAGACAAGGGGTCTATGATCCTCATAGCACCATATTGGCCACGCCAGGTGTGGTACCCTCTACTTCTGCATCTCTCTCAAGCTCCCTCCCTGGACTTGGGATCTGCTCCAGACCTCCTGTCCCAGGAGGAGGGAACATTGTGGCACCCAAATCCCCAGTCTCTTCATCTCAGAGCCTGGTTGCTGAAGGCCTAGACCTTCAAGATTTGCATCTTTCTCAGCAGGTGAAGGATATCCTTCATGCTTTCAGAAAGCCTTCCACTAGACGTTCCTATGCTTTTAAATGGAAAAGGTTTACCATTTGGTGTGCACAGAAGGGTCTTAACCCCCTTGCAATACCTCTGAATTCTTTACTAGAATATTTGCTGCATTTATCCCATGCAGGCCTTAAAACAAATTCAGTAAGAGTCCATTTGAGTGCTATTGCAGCATCCCTTAAGCCTCTCAATGGACAGCCTATTTCCTCTCATCCTCTTATTTCAAGATTCATGAGAGGCCTTCTTTTAACTAAACCTCCCATTAGACCACCTCCAGTGGCATGGGACTTGAATTTGGTTCTTGGCCAGCTTATGAAGCCACCCTTTGAACCCTTAGCCACTACCTCCTTGAAATTTCTTTCCTGGAAGGTTACTTTCTCATTGCAGTCACCTCAGCTCGCCGCATCAGTGAGCTGCAAGCCTTGGTGGCTAATCCTCCTTATACAAGGTTCCATCATGACAAGGTAGTCCTCAGGACCAATCCACACTTTATGCCTAAAATGGTCTCACCTTTTCATCTGAACCAGGAGGTGTATTTACCTGTCTTTTTTCCAGGACCTCATGCATCAAGTGCAGAGAGGAATCTCCATACCCTGGATTGTAAGAGAGCGCTCGCTTTTTACTTACAAAGGACACAGCAACATAGAAAGTCCTCTCAACTCTTTGTTGCTTTTGATCCCTCTCATTTGGGACTTCCAGTCTCTAAGAGAACTCTGTCCAATTGGATTGCTCAGTGTATTTCTTTCGCCTACCAGAGTAAGAACCTTTCTCTGGAGGGCCTTGTCACAGCTCACAATGTGAGGGCCATGGGAGCCTCTATGGCTCATCTGAACTCTGTGTCCATCGATCAAATCTGTCGAGCGGCCACCTGGGCCTCGGTTCATACCTTCACAGCCCATTTACTGCTTGGACAAGGACTCCCGCCGGGATGCCTTGTTTGGTCAGGCTGTTCTCAAACACCTGTTCCATACCTAATCAACTCCTACCCCCCATCCCTGGTTGGATGCCCGAGATCCATGGGGGCAGGTAGAGCCCTTCTCAGGGACTCACAACCTTGGAGATCTCCCTGGCATCTCTAGCTGGAGAGTCCCCATATGTGAAGACTCATTCCTGCTTGTTCCTGGAGATAGCACAGTTACTTACCTGTAACAGGTGATCTCTGGGAACAGCAGGAATAAGTCTTCACAACCCACCCACCTCCCCTAGGAGTTGTATCTCTCTATCTATCTTTCCTTTCCTCTCTCTCTCTTTGTCTCAGCTTAAAACTCGAACTGGAGAGAGGCGGTTGGGAAAGGCGGGAAGGCAGCGAGCAGGTGCTGTGGGATGCTCCCAAAAGCTTTCTTTCTGGACGCTGGGGAGCGTTACCGTGCAGGCTCTGTCGGTACTGATGATACCCATATGTGAAGACTTATTCCTGCTGTTCCCAGAGATCACCTGTTACAGGTAAGTAACTGTGCTTTACTTACCTGTAACAGGTGATCTCTGGGAACAGCAGGAATAAGTCTTCACAACCCACCCACCTCCCCTAGGAGTTGTTTCTCTCTCTCTCTCTCTCTGATTTGTCTACTTCCCTCCTTCGGTCTCAGCTACAAACCCAACTGATGAGAGGGAAGTGAATGGGCGAGAAGGCAGCGTGCATGCGTGTGGGATGCTCCCAAAAGCTTTCTTTTTGGACGCTGGGAGCGTTCCTGCGCAGGCTCCGTCGGTACCGACGTACCCATATGTGAAGACTTATTCCTGCTGTTCCCAGAGATCACCTGTTACAGGTAAGTAACTGTGCTTTAGCAGCGATCAGCCCTACCATCTATATCTAAAATGAACCCTATATACATTAGTAAGTTTCACCTTTTTAATGTACTCGGTATAATGTAAGTTCTATGTAAACCTCTTTGACCCAGAGAAAAGCGGCTTATAAACCTAGTTAAATAAATAAATAAATAATATGTGGTAAGTGCAGTGTAGTAACTGTTAGGGAGTGTGCCTCATAGGTCATAAACTTACCACACTCTATATGCAGTGATAGTGTGCCAAGATACTGTAATCTGCTGCAATAAAAAAAATCTCCTCTCTCAATCAGCATCCTGACACCCCCCTCCTGATTTGAATTCAAATTCTTTTACCTGTCAATAAGATTCCCAGTACCTCCTCCCCATCAAAGATCAGTATACCGATCGCACCAATAAATATCGTCCACCCCCAATCAAGATGTAGCCCTTGTCCCCCCCCCTTGATTCCTTTCCAAGGTACTTGCCAGCAGTGTTCCTGATGATTTAGTGGGGAGAGGGGACTGAATTGATCCCTGGATGCTCCTGCTCTATTGCTAGCCTGGGTACAGGATGGCAGCTCTGACCTCTATCAGTAGTTTTGGAGCGCTACCAATAGAGGTCAAGGTGCTTAAATAAGGCATGCATGCTGCTTGTTTGAGAGCTTGACCCCTACCATGCTTGTTATTTGGCAGCTACTAATACCGCTAATACTGTGAGACTACTGCAAGGGATCAAAACTGCCATTTTGTACCCAGACCAGCAATGGTGCAGAAACCTCTGGAGACTGCTCCTATCCCCACTCCCCCCCCCCCCCAGCAACCCATCAGAAACACCTCTGGTAAGTGCCAGGGGGGAGATCAGGAGATTGGGGGTGATCTGGATCCTGATGTGGGCAGATTGGGATCCTAATCTTGGAGGATTCTGGCTTTTTAAAACTACATTAGGCTACACAATTGCATGTCGATAGCATGGAGGCATTTAATGTATACTCTTGGGGAGGCAGAAGTGCTCCGTACTATTGGCAGCCATGATAGCATGCAGAAAGTACTGTGCACTAACTCAATATGCAGTTCATGACCATTCACAATCCATAACCATGGCAACAACACAAGAATTACCTGCATGGAAGAAAGGCCTGGCAATCTACTTCCGCATCTTGCCACGAAAACCCAATGGATAGTCACAACAGAACAAATTGCACTACAGCATTGAGACCCCCAGGTCGGTAGGCACTCTATTGGCTATTGGGGAGGAGCTGAAGACTTTTCAGAGTAAAGCCAGCATTTATGATGTGGTTGGATCAAAGCCCTTGGAACATCTGACAGCTGATGTAGCTGTGCATCAAATGAAAGTCAGAAACTGCAAACATGTCTTACATATTGGGACATGGCACATACAAAGCATGAACCAAGGGAAGTTGGAGGTGGTCAAGAATGAAATGGAACTTATACAACTCGATCTGTTGGGTGTCCGTGATCTGAAATGGACTGGCATTGAGCACTTTGCATCTGATGATCACATGGTTTACTATGCTGGAAATGAAAGACAAAGAAGAAGTTGTGTTGCATTTATAATCAAGAAGACACTTGCAAGAACTGTAATGAAATACAGTGCAATCAGTGAACGCTTAATTTCTATTCGTCTATGAGGAATGACCATCAACAGAACTATAATTCAGATATATGCCCCATCAACAGCTGCAGAAGAGGATGAGGTTCATGAGTTCAGTGAACAAGTACAAGCTGAAATTGACAGAACATGCAAACAGGATATCCTGATAGTCATGGATGACTAGAATGCAAAAGTTAGCAACAAAGAAGAAGGCAAAGTGATTGGAAAATATGGACTTAGCAACAGAAATGAAGCTGAAGAAAGACTGATTAGAATTCTGCATGACCAACGATCTATTCATCCCAAACACTTTCTTCCAGCAACACAAATGGTGACTGTTGTCATGAGGCAGACAGCACTGAGCCTGAAATAATAAAGGGAAATGTAAAAGAAGAGCTTACCTCACAGCCACATGTGCAGTTGATACATTCACGTTGCAGAGAAGCAGGGAATGGAGAAACAAACTTTCCTCATGGCATTAGTGACGCAGTAGAAATTCAGAGTCCCAATCAGGCTCACCTGAGGGAAGAGTCACGATCTACGTCTAACAAGCAGGGAAATAAAACCAGGAGGGAAATCCCACAAGAGGAGATCAGGGAGATCAGTGAGATCACGGGAGATCGGGGAGAGGAGGAGTTCAGGCAGAGGAGTCAGTCTCAGAAGGGAATAGAGACAAGGACTCTGGAGCAAACACAGAGAGACACGCTGTCTTGGAGAACCAGGGCTGAAGGGAAGCAGGCTGTTGAACCCGAGAGGGCTGGGAAGAACAGTGCCAAAGACTTCCAAGCCAGAGGGGTCCTCGTGCAGAGGAAAACAACCAAGCAGGCAGAAAGCAAAGGTCACACCCAGGAAAGCTCACTGGGACCAGGAAGTGAATTCAGCTCAGCTAAGCCCAGTGTCTGGTACTCACGGAGAAAGGCAGTTTGCACCCCGGAGAAGAAGGCTTGGCTAGAGGAGGAAGGGCTGGAAACAATCTTCACCCAGAAGAAAGATAAGTACCCTGTCTTCTATAAAGGGAAAGAAGTGGGTCCTTGTATAAAAAGCCAAGCTTACAGGGTGGTAGAAAACCCCTATTGGAGTAGGTGGTGGGAAGAAACCCCAAGCACAGCTCCTTGTATCTCTGACGGCACAAAGCAGTCTCCTCTCCCAGAAGCTGAGGTCTCCCGAGGGCAAGGTTCTGAAAATAGTGATACAGAAACATGGTGCCCATATACAGGACCAGGTCCTGAGGTTATGCAGTGGGAAAGTTCAAACCCAGAGGTCATTCCAGAACCGATGGAGTGTGCTTTATGCATTTCAGATGAGATAGAATCTCTTTGTTAAAAAGAAGCAAGAAGAAGCATAAGTATTGTTTGGAAGAAACTTTTATTTATCTGTGAAGCAACAGTTTATTTATGTTATCCTTGTTTGAAGTATTCAAAAGGCAATCCTCAAGGGAAGGGGAATAAAGCCCAGCTTTAATTTACACTTTGGACACGACTACAGAGTATTTCTTTAACAACCCAGGCTATACCCCATGTCTAGGCGGGCGCCTAAGGCGGGTATAGTCTCACAAATGGCGTAGTTCTTTGGATTCCTGAAAAGAAGGATACCGTGGGAGCAGAGTGGAGTCACCAGCACTGGAGAACAGGACCGGGACTGCGGTGGACCACGCCCCAGAAGACTCCAGGGTCTGGAAAGACAAGAGGGTTTTCTCAAGGCCAGAATCACCACCTGACTCAGGTAAAAGGTATCTGGGTACAGCCAGGGTGGGATTCTGTGAGGAGAAATAAGGGGGACTGAAAACCCCAACTTAACTGCATTTAAGAAAAGGAGAAAAAAAAAAAAAGTGCCGCACTTGTTGTGGGTTTTTTTTTTTTGGTTTATTACAGGCTGCCATCATGGAGACTCCTCCACAGGAGACGCTGAGGTGGATTGGGCTCCAATTTGAAAAACAACGGGAGTTGGCCCAGCAGTGTCAGGAGCAAGCATTAACAGCCATGCAGGCGCAGCAGAAGCCGCTGACAGACTTGCTACAGGCTGTGCTACAGGAGCGGCTGACCGACAGGCCTGAAGGACACTATTGTGGGGTAGGCCCAAAAACATGTGGGGTATTATCTTTTGGACAATGGTCAGGCAAGGACAATATTGATGACTTTCTCAAGGCCTTTGAGCGGGTAGCTCGCGGCACAGGGTGGCCCGAGAAGCAGTGGGCGGTCCGGTTAGCAACCTCCCTGACGGGAGAAGCCTTGGCGGCTTATAAAGCTATGCCTGCCGCCTAGGCAACTGAGTACAAAGATGTAAAAGCAGCCATACGGGACAGGCTAGGCCTGTCGCCTATGGTGTATCGCCGAATGTTAAGGGCAACAAAAATCCAGCCAGGTGAAACTCCTAAGGCACTAGGCCAACGGATACGTAGCCTGGTGTGGAAGTGGCTTACGCCAGAAGAGAGGACAATAGAGAGTATCCTTGATATGCTCGTGTTGGAGCAGTTTTCGGAAGCTGTGCCAGCTGAAGTCAGGGCATTCCTCACTCTCCAGAATTGCCAGACATCAGACGAGGCTGCTCTCTTAACCGAAAGGTTCATGGAGGCTCGGATAGCCCATAAACTGCACGGAGGAGCTAGCGACTCGTATGGGTTGGCAAATTTCAGCAGAGTAATGAAAGACCCAATGTCACGTATACCAGATACAAAGAAGTGTATAGAAAAAGGTATGGGGAATGACTCTCGCATGAAATGTTTTAAATGTGGGAGGAGGGGTCACAAGAGGGATGAATGCATGTCACGCACAGCACTGATGAGTGAAAAGGAGAAATATAGGCAGGAAGGCTTTCGCCTTGATGTAGAGGTACAGGGCGTGTTGGCCAAGGCCCTACTTGATTCAGGGGCAGACCAAACTATGGTGTCGAAGAAATTCTGGCGCCTCCTACAGGATAGTGGGGCATTTCCCCTGAATCAACCCGAGGGCAGAACTAAGATCCGCTGTATACACGGGTCATCCACTTCCTATCCTCTGTATAGGGTAGTAGTAAAGGCTTTAGGCACCCGAAGGAAGGTCCTAGTAGCGGTAATTCCCCATTTGCCCTATGATATAGTTTTAGGCCGAGACTGGCCGCCCTTCTGCAGGGGCATTGGGGAAGGCATGCAAGGGAAAAGGGGGCTGGTATCCACCAGGTCACAGGCCCAAAGTTCGAGGGAGAGCCTGGAACCCTTGGAGGACATTGACCCTCCTTCCGAGGAAGAGGCAGAACCCCGGGTAGAGGAAGATAAGCCCCTAGAGGACTTACTAGGAGAACTACCCAAACACGAGGATTTAATCAACCTTCCTAAAAAGGCTAATAAGAAAAGCAAGGGTGTAAAGAGGCGAGAGCGCCACAATAGGGCCCAACTAAGGGCAGGAGCAGGAGATGGGATAGGTTTTCCCTGGGTACCGGCTGAGCTAGTGCAGAAGTTTCCCTCATTCGCGAAAGAACAAAAAGCGGATCCCGCGTTAAAACGCGCTTTTGAGTATGCCCAGTCTGATAAAGACTCTCTTCCCAGGTTTTTTCTGGAAGAAGAGTTATTATATCGGGAGAGTAACGATCCCCAGACTGGCGCTGTTAGGAAACAGCTAGTGGTACCCACTGCTTTTAAGGCGAGTGTAATGAGATTGGCCCATGACCACCCGGTGGGAGGGCATAAAGGGGTTGTAGGTACCCTGGACCAGGTACTGGCCCGTTTCTATTGGCCGGGGGTGTTCCAAGAGACCAAGCATTTTTGCGAGGCATGCCCTTCGTGTCAGAGGGTCTCTGCCGCAAAACCAAGAGGGGTTCCCATGATACCAATACCTACCATATCTGAACCAGTACGCCAGATGGCGATGGATATAGTAGGACCCTTAGTAAAAACCCCTAGGGGATTCCAATATATTCTAGTCATAATGGATCAGGCCACCCGGTTCCCCTGGGCCATACCGCTGAGGAACATTTCAACAAAAACAATAGTGGGGGAATTAATCAAAATATTCTGTGAATTAGGATTCCCGAAGGAGATGTTAACGGATAGGAGGAGCAATTTCCTATCACGATATCTGACACAAGTCTGGGACGCCTTTGGGATATGTCACCTAAAAACATCAGCTTACCATCCCCAGTCCAATGGAATGGTAGAGCGGTTCAATCAGACCCTCAAACAAATGTTGAGGCGGGGATTAGACGGGAAGATGGCTGATTGGGACATTCTGCTCCCATTTGCTTTATATGCCAGCAGGGAGCGCACACAGGCCTCGTTAGGAGCTTCCCCATATGAATTGATGTTCGGCCGGGTTCCAAGGGGTGTCCTTGACATTTTAAGGGAGCAGTGGGCAGAGCCAAAAGGGGAGGAAATAAGGGTACCGCAGTTCCTCCAGGAACTCCGTTCGTGGTTACAGAGGGCCTCACAAGTGGCTGAACAACATCTGCAAGATAGTCAACAGCGGCAGAAAAAATATTATGACCGGGGGAAAAAACCCCGTCAACTCACGATAGGTGAGAGAGTAGTCGTAATGGTAGCAGACCCTGGGCCAAAATTTGAAGCTCAGTGGAGAGGGCCCTATACTGTAGTAGCTCGCAAGGGACCAGTCTCCTATGTCGTGGAGACCGACAAGGGACGCCGTCAGGTGTACCATGTCAATGTCCTAAAATCCTGGTAGGAGCGGACGGCAGCTGTTGGGCAGTTACAGGTACAGCTTCAGGTCAATGCGGATGCAGTATCACGTATTCTGTGCTGTAAGGACATATGTCCCTCAGCCCGAAATAGCTTAAGGGGGGGGATATGTCATGAGGCAGACAGCACTGAGCCTGAAATAATAAAGGGAAATGTAAAAGAAGAGCTTACCTCACAGCCACATGTGCAGTTGATACATTCACGTTGCAGGGAAGCAGGGAATGGAGAAACAAACTTTCCTCATGGCATTAGTGACGCAGTAGAAATTCAGAGTCCCAATCAGGCTCACCTGAGGGAAGAGTCACGTTCTACATCTAACAAGCAGGGAAATAAAACCAGGTGGGAAATCCCACAAGAGGAGATCAGTGAGATCACGGGAGATCGGGGAGAGAAGGAGTTCAGGCAGAGGAGTCAGTCTCAGAAGGGAATAGAGACAAGGACTCCAGAGCAAACACAGAGAGACACGCTGTCTTGGAGAACCAGGGCTGAAGGGAAGCAGGCTGTTGAACCCGAGAGGGCTGGGAAGAACAGTGCCAAAGACTTCCAAGTCAGAGGGGTCCTTGTGCAGAGGAAAACAACCAAGCAGGCAGAGAGCAAAGGTCACACCCAGGAAAGCTCACTGAGACCAGGAAGTGAATTCAGCTCAGCTAAGCCCAGTGTCTGGTACTCACAGAGAAAGGCAGTTTGCACCCCGGAGAAGAAGCCTTGGCTAAAGGAGGAAGGGCTGGAAACAATCTTCACCCAGAAGAAAGATAAGTACCCCATCTTCTATAAAGGGAAAGAAGTGGGTCCTTGTATAAAAAGCCAAGCTTACAGGGTGGTAGAAAACCCCTATTGGAGTAGGTGGTGGGAAGAAACCCCAAGCACAGCTCCTTGTATCTCTGACGGCACAAAGCAGTCTCCTCTCCCAGAAGCTGAGGTCTCCCGAGGGCAAGGTTCTGAAAATAGTGATACAGAAACATGGTGCCCATATACAGGACCAGGTCCTGAGGTTATGCAGTGGGAAAGTTCAAACCCAGAGGTCATTCCAGAACCGATGGAGTGTGCTTTATGCATTTCAGATGAGATAGAATCTCTTTGTTAAAAAGAAGCAAGAAGAAGCATAAGTATTGTTTGGAAGAAACTTTTATTTATCTGTGAAGCAACAGTTTATTTATGTTATCCTTGTTTGAAGTATTCAAAAGGCAATCCTCAAGGGAAGGGGAATAAAGCCCAGCTTTAATTTACACTTTGGACACGACTACAGAGTATTTCTTTAACAACCCAGGCTATACCCCATGTCTAGGCGGGCGCCTAAGGCGGGTATAGTCTCACACTGTATACATGGACTTCAACCATGGATTGTACAAAAATCAAGTCAACGATGGAAAAGCTCTATAACATCAACAAAGACAAAACCTGGTACAGATCATCAACTACTAGTATACAAACTCAAGGTAAAATTGAAAAAGAGCAGCCACTCATGAATGTAGCAAAATATCACCTTGAGAATACACTACAGGAACTTAAAGACTGCCTGCAAAATTGATTTGCTGCCTTAGATACAAAATGACAGAGCTGCAGAAGAATTATGGGATGACATCAAGAAGATTGTGTTGGAAGAAAGTGAGAAGTCTCTACAAAAGGTAAAAAAGCAAAAACGGCCAAAATGGATGATGATGAAACTCTGAAAATTGCCCAGAAACGCAGAGAATTGGACCAACAGCCATTTCAACCTGTACCTTATGATCAGGAACCATTGGTGATGAAAGAAGAATTTGAAACAGTATTGAAAGCTGTATCAAAGAACAAAGCAATGGGCATTGATGGCATTCCTATTGAGGTATTACGACAATCGGATGTAGCTGTTATCATACTTACAAGGCTCTGCAAGAAAATTTGGAAGACATCATCATGGCCAAATGACTGGAAAAGATCTGTGTTTATATCAATACTAAAGAAAAGTAATCCAACTGAGTATGGAAAATATCGCACAGTCGCTCTGATCCCACATGCCATTAAGATTCTACTAAAGATTATTCAGCAGAGACTACAACCATATCTGGAACGATAACTGCCTGAAGTGCAAGCAGGATTCAGGAAAGGGCAAGGAACGGGAAACATCATTGCGGATGTGAGATGGATCCTTGAAAAGAAAAAAAGAATACCAAATAGATATCTATATGTGTTTTACAGCAAGGCTTTTGACTGTGTAAACCATGAGAAACTCTGGTCCACATTAAGAAGATGGGTATTACAGAACACCTGTTAGTTCTCTTGCACAACTTTACATTTATCAAGAAGCAGCAATTCAAGTGGAACAAGGAGAAACAGAATGGTTTAAAATCAGCAAAAGTGTACAACAAGGCTGCATACTTTTCCCCTACCTGTTTAATTTATATTCAGAACAAATCACTAGAGAAGCAGGACTGTATGAAGACAACCGAGGTGTGAAGATGGAAGACTTTTCAACAACCTCCGCTATTCTGATGATACCACATTTCTGGCTGAAAGTGAAGACGATCTGAAAAATTTGCTTCTCAAGATCAAGGAACATAGTCTTAAAATGTACTTGCAACTTAATTTAAAAAAGACGAAGATCCTAACAACTGGCAAAATCAATAAGTTCATCTTTGATGGAGAAGAAATTGAAATAGTGGACAACTTTTACCTACTTGGATCAACTATCAATAAAGAAACGACAAGCAGGCAAGAAATCCGATGACGCATTGCTTTTGGCAGAATGGCTATGAAAGACCTAGACATGATTCTCAAGAGCAGAGATGTCTCTATCCATACAAAGATTTGCTTGTTCAAGCCATGGTATTTTCAATAACGTCATATGGATGTGAAAGTTGGACAGTGAAACAGATAGGAAGAAAATCGATGATTTTGAATTATGGTGCTGGCGACGAATACTGTGTTTACCATGGATTGCCCGAAGAACAAACCAGTCAGTACTAGAGGAGATCAAACCTAAGCTTTCCTTAGAAGCTTAGATGACAAGACTTTGACTTTCATACTTTGGACACATCATGCAAAGAGAAAGATCGTTAGTGAAAGACATCATGCTTTGCAAGGTAGAAGATCAACGCAAGAGATGAAGGCCAGCAATGAGATGGTTTGTTACAATAACAGCAGCTAATTCCCCCTGTATTTTATAAAGGTTCTGCCAAATATGGAGCCTTTGTAAAATACCTGGATGAACATTGGACCTGTATTTGCTAGCACATCCAGAGGGATTGGCGATTTGAAAAAGTTGAACGTGGGCAGAAAGAGCATCCTACTCGCCCAGTTGTGCATGGAATTAGCTTTTTAAAATCGCTTTGCTCAACAAACATGCACATCCTCATCCCCAGATACCCTCCCACATTAGGCAAGGCCCCTTGAACCAGGTGAGCACTCTCTGAACCCCTTGAACTTGCGAAGACCTCCCAATTCCATCCCCAGTACCTACCAGGGGCTCTCCTTGGTTGTTTGGCAGGAGCAATTCCTATTCGCTTCTGCTCCATCTGTATCTGGGTTCAAAATGGTGCCTTTAACCTCTAGTCTTAGTTTCACAGTACTACCGATTCCAGGAAGAGGTGCTTCCTTTGGCCTTTGCATCTGCCCCTTTTAGCTGGCCTTTGTGCATGCCTTGAGGCAGGTATAAAAGCTTACACAGAAATTGTTTGGTATTGATGTGTATTCACCTTGTAAAATGTGAAATTCATATCAAAATTTTGGACTTGCCCCAACCATGTCCCATTGAAATCTCTGCATGATATTGATCTACATGGGTAAATAGCCGATTTCTAAAATTGCTATCCATATGTGTAGTGAATCCAGACATGTACATGCTGCTGTTTACCTTGAGAGATACTTCTGAAATAACCCCCTTAGAGCACAGTTGAAAAAGTTATGATTAAGATCTCAACTTGAAATAGCTATTTTATTGGATTTTAAAGTTAAAGCTTACTTCTTAAAAAATTCAGTAGTTTGCACTAAACCTTTTTTTTCCCAGAAAATGTAGTAGATTAGATTGTAGAGAGTCCTTACTGAATGCCATTTTTTCATCATTAATAATTTTTTTTTCAGAATAATCATGTGCATAATGCATGTGTAGCTGCAGAACATATAGGGGTACTTTAATAAATCATTTTCCACATGTAACGGACATTTCATATGCCAAAAATGACTGATAATTTATTGCAAGGGTATACTTGTGGAAAAATGTAGGCGCACAGCCATCTAGACAGGATCGGCCAGTCCACTAGGTGGGCGCCTAGGGCAGTAGGCCTCTGTGGGCAGCACGGTGCCTGTAGTAGGCCATGTGCTTCGGCACACATGGCCTGAAGCTGCTGACCCCTTTCTGATAGGAAGTTGCATTGGAGGGGGGTCAGAAGTGGCAGGCCATGTGTGCTGAAGCACATGGCCTGTTGAAGGGCACTGCTGCCACCATCACCACCCCTTCTCTCCCCGAACCAGCCAATGGAATCGGCGTCAGTAGAGAGCGGAGGTGCAGCGAGGTTTTCTGCCTGGGGTGGCAGAAACCCTTGGGTCGGCCCTGCATCTAGTGTCTACTTTTAAGTGATTGGCATGTAGGAATTTCAGGCGTATATTTTGGGCATTGCAGGAATGGAATTATGATGTATTTGCACACTTCATAAAATATGAGTGAAGAGTAAATGCACATATTTACACCTGCAGAACCAACAAGAAAACAGCAACAGCCACACTCAGCAGAAACAAAACCAAAAAACAAAAGAGTGGCAGGTTCACACACAACACCTTTATTATACAATCAATAGGTGGCCTAAACCCAACACATATTTACACCTGCTTCAGAGTATTTGTAAGTTAGTAAGGATTATTGTAGAAGCCTATTTTATAAAAGCGCATAGGCACCTATGTTGCCTTCATAAAATAATATAACTGATATAAAAGTCCCATCAAGGACTCATTTCAGTTAAACCACTCTATTTCTAAAACTTCAGGAGGCGTCAACAACGATACAGAGATCAGTTTTTAGATCTTCATCTGTCGCTTGTGCTCTTCATTTACCTCTCAATTTTAGTATTTATCTTCAACAAATTTTTTATATTTTCCTTTATGTGCACAAGCATGTTGTATTTAAAAATTTCACTCTCTTCTTTGTGAATTGTTTCTGAAGCCAATGCAAACCCATTACATTGCAAGGTATTCAATATTCATACTGTAAATATTTATCTTCTCAGCACTGTTGCATAATCATACAACATTGCTGTTTCAGCATGTGTCTGCGCCCGGCCCGAGTGCTGCTTCTGGGGAATAAAATAATATAATGAGCATCTTTTCAATCCAACTTTTTACATGTGTAAACCGAGGCCACCTTTTCTGCCCTGCAATTGCTTAAAACCTACAGGAGACAAACCCCAAGACATTTTCAGGAGACTGAAGATTTTGTTTTTTAGATATGTGCTGCAGCCCCTGGAAATTTTACAAGGTTCAAAGGACTTGAATCAAATGTAATGAGTTTGGTTAACACTAAGGGGAACTTTTACTTAAGAGCATTAGCTGACAATGGGTATTCTGATGTGCACTGAATGTGCATTGGGTTACGTGTTTCCAGCTAGTGCATGGCCATGACAGCGCAGGACAATTCCCATGCTGTCTAACTCACATTAGGCTAGCAAGTGGGTGGAGTAGGTATGGAGAGTGAGTGTGGTGTCATCTAACACCACCTCAATAAGTGGCTTTAAGTGCACCCGCGCCAATGTGCCGTGTGCTAATGGGCATGTCTCCACGTTAACTGACAGGTAAATGCTTTACACCCCCCTGACAGTTCATACAGTGGTGTTGCGGCTAACACGTCTTGGTACCAGTGCTGTTGGCATGTTCAGTGCAACACCCTAGCACCCTTTAATAAAAGGTCCCCTAACTGAAAGAGTGAGCACTGAGCCCTCTGGTGTAAGGTACTGTGTTCAGAATAAAAGCAGACAAAAAAAACCCCCTTTCTTTTTCTCTCAACAAGAAAAAGCTCACAAAGAAAAACAATACACAAATTTACTAAAGCAAACCAAAACCAGAAATGGAATAATTAAATAAGAATATCTTCCAAAATAAATCAGAAATTAAGGTAAACTGGTAGAATATGTAATTAAAAGTTTTCACTATTGACTGACAACAGAAACCAAGGCAGGTTTTTTTTTTACCCAGCTAAAATAATCAATTTGTCAATGGAAATCCAATGATTTTTGAGAATGTTGCACAAGTTCTATAAATTCTGTTTGGATCCATATACAAGCCCAGTCCTATCTAAATCCTTGGTGCCTTTTTCTGCTAGGAAAAAAAATCCAGCTTTCTTTAGTTTATATATGGTTAGATCTCACCATTTAGATGGCAATTCAATATGGTCTCTGGGTTATCAGGAAATGCAGAATCTCCCTTCTGACATCTGGCCCAGATCTGAGGCAGAATGCAATTCAATGTGCACCTTTGAGTCAATGTGGACTCCTGGTGACCCAGCAGCTCCTGGGTTTCTTGGCAGTGTGACCGGAAGTAGATTGCTAGGCCTTTCTTTCAAGGCAGTGGAGGGTTAAATGAGTTTCTCCAGGACCAAGCAGGAAGTCAGTCCTCACTTATGGGTGCATCGGCACCGATGGAGCCCCCGCGCGGAGCATTTCCCCAGTTTTCTATGAAAGCCTTTGGGAATACTACACGCATGCGCGGTCCCCTTCCTGCCTAAAGGTGCCATCTTGCTCAGTCTCTCTTTTTCCTTGGAGACCTTCGGACGTTCGTCCTAGTCACCCGGGAAAAGTTGACTTTTTCTTGAAGATTTCTTTGCTTTTTCTTGCCGGTTCTCCTTCCCGCCGGGTTCGGTACACCGGTATCGAGCCTGTTCTCTATTTTTCGGTTTTTGCCCTTAGTGGCTGGCGTTTGCGCCCTTTTTTCTGTTTTTCCCTGGAAGGCCGGTATTTTGACTTCACGGGGGCCCTTTTTTCCCCGATGGCTTCCAGTGGTTTCAAGAAGTGTGATCGGTGCAAGAAACTAATGTCTCTCACCGACACCCACGACTGCTGCCTTCGGTGTCTCGGCTCAGATCATGAGCCCATGATCTGTGGCCCGTGTGGTAAAATGTCCACCAAGGCACTTCAAAGCCGTCAGCACCAGAAGGAAAGGCTTTTTTCGGACTCTGCCTCCGGCCGGACCCGGACCTCGTCTGAGGCCTCGACGTCTCGGGAGTCTGATCCCGAGCATCGCCGGGGTTCCTCGGACAGGGGGTCCCCTGACCGGGAACGCAAGAGGAAGAAACGGCTCGCGAGGGCGACGTCGGAGGAGGTCCCTGGTTCCTCGAGGACCAGGTCTAAGACCCCCGACCGCCGTCCCGGGCCTTTGGAGCAGGAGAAGCTGTCCAAAGTACCTCGTGTAGAGCTGGAGACTGTCGGACACGTAAGTCCTGTAGTCCTTGTGGACTCTCTTCCGAGGGAGCCGACGTCGGGCCCGGCGCCACTGGGGCCCGAGTCGGTAGCTGCTGAGTCTCCTGAGCTTGGACTCAGGCTGACAGCCTTGGAGTGCAGATTGTCTGCCTTCATGGATCAGCAGCGGGTACTGATGGCCAGCCTCGCTAGTGCATCTGCCCCGAAGTCGACCCCGGAGACCGAGCCGATACTCGAGGCCATGAAGGCTCGAGGTCGTCCTCGGTCAAGGTCTCCCTCGACCTCCCACTCAGAACCGAGGGCGTTGATGCCGGTTCCTTCAGTGTTGGGGCGGGTGCCACCTTGACCCGTACGGTCGGAGCCCCTCGACTCCTCATAAGAACATAAGAACATAAGATATGCCATACTGGGTCAGACCAAGGTCCATCAAGCCCAGTATTCTGTTTCCAACAGTGGCCAATCTAGGTCATATGTACCTAGCAGTTTCCCCAAGAGACACAAGTTCCACAATGCTTGTACTGGGTCAAGCATTGATATCTTCGGTCACTTCTTAATAATGGTTTATGGACCTTTCCTCCAGGAACTTGTCCAAACCTTTTTTAAACCCAGCTACATTAACAGCCTTTACTACATCCTCCGGTAACAAATTCCAGAGTTTGATTACACGTTGAGTGAAAAAATATTTTCTTTTATTAGTCTTAAATAGTTTACCCTGTAGCTTCATTGCATGTCCCCTAGTCTTTCTATATTCTGATAACGTAAACAATCGATCTACGTTTACCCGTTCCACTCCGTTCATTAATTTATAGACTTCTATCATATCTCCCCTCAGCCGTCTCTTTTCCAGGTTAAAAAGCCCTAACCTTTTTAGCCTTTCTTCATAGGAGTATCCTTCCATCCCTTTTACCATTTTGGTGGCTCTTCTCTGAACCTTTTCTAAAATCGCTATATCCTTTTTAAGATACGGCGACCAGAATTGCACACAATATTCAAGGTGCGGTCTCACCATGGAACGATATAGAGGCATTATAATATCTTTTGTTTTATTTTCCATTCCTTTCCTTATCATACCTAGCATTCTATTTGCTCTCTTGGCCGCCACTGCACACTGGGCCGAGGGTTTTAACATGGTATCCACAATGACGCCTAAATCTTTTTCCTGGGTGGTGGTTCCTAATGTGGAACCTTGCATTGTGTAACCATAGTTTGGGTTGTTCTTCCCTAGGTGCATAACCTTGCACTTGTCCACATTAAATTTCATCTGCCATTTTGATGCCCAGTCTTCCAATTTATCAAGATCCTCTTGCAATTTTTCACAATCCTCTTGGGTTTTAACAACTTTAAATAGTTTTGTGTCATCTGCAAATTTGATAACCTCACTCGTTATTCCACTTTCCAGGTCATTTATGAATATGTCAAAAAGCAGCGGACCCAGCACAGATCCCTGGGGTACACCACTATTCACCTTTCTCCATTGGGAAAATTGGCCATTTAGCCCTACCCTCTGCTTTCTACAGTCAAACCTTGGTTTTCGTTGGCCCCGGTTTTCGTCGGTTTCGGTTTTCGACGTCTTTTCAGACTGAAATCTTGTCTCGGTTTTCGTCTATCGCCTCGGTTTTCGTACTGCAATACACGCTGGTCTGCATACACTGCCTGCCCAGTCCCGGCAGCACTACCCCCCCCCCGGACTCACCGATCGCGTGTGCCAGATCTGAAAACCAAAAGTACTGCAATAGTGTACATACACCTTCGCGCTGGTCTGCATACACTGCCTGCCCAGTCCCGGCAGCACTACCCCCCCGGACTCACCGATCGCGTGTTGAGATGCGAAAGTCAGGTGAGCAACATCCTCGAGCCAGAGATGCAAGGATTGCACAGAGAGGAAGGCAGTTTAAACAATTTGTCTGCCAAAATACCTCTGGAGCACCATCTTGTGGCCAGAAGTGGGATTGACTCTCTATAAAATGTATTTTTTGTGAATAGTTTTGGGTGTCTGGAACGGATTAATTGAATTTACATTATTTCCTATGGGAAATATTGCTTCGGTTTTCGTACGTTTCGGTTTTAGTCAGACTTCTTAGAACGGATTAATCATGAAAACCGAGGTTTGACTGTATCTTTTAACCAGTTCCTGATCCACAATAGTACACTGCCTCCTATCCCGTGACTCTTTAGTTTTGCCAAAAGTCTCTGATGAGGGACCTTGTCAAAGGCTTTCTGAAAGTCCAGATACACAATATCAACCGACTCACCTTTGTCCACCTGTTTATTCACTCCTTCAAAAAAACATAACAGATTAGTAAGACAAGATCTTCCTTGTCTAAAGCCATGTTGGCTGTCTCCCATTAGGTTGTGACTATCTACATGCTGAGTAATTTTATTCTTTATGATGGTTTCTACCATTTTTCCTTGTACTGACATCAGGCTCACCAGTCTGTAGTTTCCCGGATCACCCCTGGAACCCTTTTTAAAAATTGGTGTTACATTGGTGATCCTCCAATCTTCAGGTATTAGAGATGATTTTAATGATAGTTCACAGATTACTGATAGCAGGTCTGCAATCTCATATTTCAGTTCTTTCAACACTCTTGGATGTATACCATCCGGCCCAGGTGATTTGCTACTCTTCAGTTTATCTAATAGTTGTAAGACATCTTCCCGATGTATCGATATTTCCTTCAATTCTTCCGCACCTTTAAATACCACTTCAGTCATGGGTAACATCCCTACATCTTCCTCAGTAAAGACCGAAGCAAAGAATTCATTCAGTCTCTCCGCTATCACCTTGTCGCCTCTTAGTGCTCCTTTAACCCCTTTATCATCTAATGGACCAACTGACTCTCTCACAGGTTTTTTGCTATGAATGTACTTGAAAAGGTCTTTATTTTGAGTTTTTGCTTCCGCAGCAAGCTTCTTCTCAAATTCTCTCTTTGCCTGCCTTATCAATGCCTTGCATTTGACTTGCCAGTGCTTGTGCTGTTTCCAGGTTTCGTCGTTTGGCTCTTTTTTCCATTTCCTGAAAGATGCTTTTTTGGCAACAATAGCCTCTCTGACCTCACCTTTAAACCATGCTGGCAGTTTTTTGGACTTCCTTCCACTTTTCTTAAAGCATGGAATACAGCTGGTCTGGGCTTCCAAGATAGTATTTTTCAACAACACCCAAGCTTGATGTACGTCTTTAACCTTTGTAACTGCTCCTTTTAGTTTTTTCTTAACTGTTTTCCTCATTTTATCATAGTCTCCCTTTCGAAAGTTAAAAGGTAGTACTGTGGATTTCCTTACTATCCCTCCTCCACTAATTACATCAAAGGCGATCATGTTATGATCACTATTGCCAAGTGGCCCCAACACCCTTATCTCTTGCACTAGATCTGGTGTTCCACTAAGGACTAGGTCTAATATGGCTTCCCCTCTGGTTGGTTCATGAACCAGCTGCTCCAAGAAGCAGTCATTTATTTCATCTAGGAACTTTATCTCCCTAGCATGTCCTGACGTGACACTGACCCAGTCGATACTGGGGTAATTGAAATCACCCATTATTATTACTGTGCTGTAACATTTGTTAGCTTCCTTGATTTCTTTGAGCATTTCATCATCCATTTGGTCATTCTGGCCAGGTGCTCGATAGTACACCCCCACTGCCATTGCCTTCCCCCTTTTATATGGAATTTCAATCCATATAGATTCTACAGCAGATTTTGTTTCCTGCAAAACTTTAATCCTTTCTGAGTCAATGCCCTCTCTAACATAGAGCGCAACCCCTCCACCAATTTGATCAGCTCTATCATTACGATATAGTTTGTACCCAGGTATCACAGTGTCCCACTGGTTGTCCTCCTTCCACCATGTCTCTGATATTCCAATCATATCTAACCTTTCATTTAGTGCTATATATTCTAACTCTCCCATCTTATTCTTTAGACTTCTAGCATTTGCATACAAGCATTTTAGAGAATGTATTTTATTCATGTTAATTTGGCTATTGTTAGACATGGGTAAATTGTGATCTTTAAGCTCTGTCTGCTCCATACTTGAGGGCATTTGGGCTACTTTACTCTTTTGTGGAACCTCTCTGCTTTTGGTAGTAACCTTCAAGGATACATTCTTCCGAACCATCCGCTCTTGGGCGATTGTCCTCTTCCGATGAGTCAGCCTGGGAGACGGAGGATGAGGAGTCCCCCGATACATTCTGGACTCGGTGCATCCCGTCGGACTCACCGCAGTCAGAGCCCCGTAGTAGGTCGCCTCCAGAGGACACCCGGTTCTCGGAGTTTGTGCGGAACATGGCCAAGGCCTTGGTGATTCCCGCCGACCCCGAGGAGGAGCCTCGAGCCGAGGAGCTCGAGGCCCTCCAGTATGACTCTCCTCCGAAGGAGGCCTTTACTGTGACGGTCCCTCCGATGCTGGAACGGCTCCTCTTCCGGATGTGGGAGGCACCGGCCTCGGCGCCGGTCTTTAGCAAGCGGGTCGATTCCATTTATCGACTCCGTAAGAGCCCTGGCTTCCAAAAGGCGCAGCTGCCGCACTATTCCATGGTGGTGGAATCGGCCATGCATCGACTGAAGAGCCAGAAGATGCACTCTGCGGTGCCCCCCGGTAGGGAGGCTCGCAACCTGGATGCTTTTGGCAGAAAGTGCTTCCAGGGCTCGATGCTTGCTTGCCGTGTCCAGTCATACTAGCTATACATGGGCATGTTTCTCCGAGACCTGGCAAAGGAGCTTGCCGGGTTCTCTGCTGGTCTCTCCGGGGAACCTTTGCAGAGGTTCCAGTCTTTGTCTTCAGGTATCCGGGACTGTTCCAAATTCATGTCCTGAGCGGCCTATGATGGCTTTGAGGCTTCGGCTCGTGTGGCGGCCGCCGGCATCGCGGCCCGACGCCAGGCATGGCTGCAGTCATTGGACCTCGAGCCTTGGGTTCAGGACAAGTTGGTCGATGTCCCTTGCTGAGGTGAGAACCTTTTTGGCAAACCCATGACCGAGAAGGCTGCTGAGCTCGAGACCGAACACCTGAGCAGGACTAGGCTGTCCATTAAGACTTCCTGCCCCTTCTCACAAAAAGAAGGGCTCGGGTAAAAAGTCCTTCTATCCGAGAAAGGTGTCTGCCTACAAACCTTTCCCTCAATACCAGGCCTCCCCAGCTCCCCCTCAGGGGCAGGGACATGGGCCCCGTAGGCAGAAGACCCCCAAGCCTCCGGCTCCTGCTCCTACCCAGCAGGGAGGGGGTTTTTGACTCCCAAGGCATAGCCTCTCCGTCCCTGCTGTCCCATCCCTGCACAGGAGGTCGCTTGGCCCTATTTGCCCACCGGTGGCCACCCATTACTGGGGATGCAAGGCTATATGCTTCATTTCCAACAGCTACCTCCTGTCTATTTTCCAGGAGAACCTCTGAGGCCTCTCCTGCTCACCACCCTCCTCCTCCAAGAACTTCAGGGTCTGCTTCTGGACAAGGCGGTGGAGCCAGTACCTCCTCGCCTACAGGGGCACGGGTTCTACTCCAGGTATTTTCTGGTGCAAAAGAGAACAGGAGGCCTAAGGCCTATCCTAGACCTCAGAAACCTCAACAATTCTTGGAGAAAGAGAAGTTCAAGATGCTTACTCTTGGAACACTTCTGCCCTACCTCCAGCAGGGAGATTGGCTATGCTCCTTAGATCTAAAGGATGCGTACACTCACATCCTCATTCATCCAGACCACAGAAAGTACCTCAGGTTCGTGGTGGGAGGAAACCATTACCAGTACAGGGTGCTGCCTTTTGGCCTAACGTCCGCCCCACGGGTCTTTACAAAGTGCCTAGCTGTGGTGGCGGCCTTCTTGAGGACTCAAGGAATATTTGTCTTCCCCTATCTGGACGACTGGCTCATCCGGGGTCAGACCTACCAGGAGGCCAGGCAGGCCACCTTCAGGACTGTCACACTCCTTCAAGACCTAGGCTTTGTCATAAACTTCGCAAAGTCCACTTTGCTTCCCTCCCAGAACCTCGAGTTCATAGGAGCATGGCTGGACTCTCTGCAGGCAAGGGCTTACTTGCCAGAGGACAGAGCTCAAAGGCTCATGGAGTTGGCATCCCGGTTTCTCAGTCTGCCGAGGGTTCCTGCCAGGCTCTGTCTGCAGCTCCTGGGACACATGGCATCGACTGTGCATATGACCCCCAATGCCTGCCTCCACATGAGGCCTGCATAGTGGTGTCTCAGAACTCAATGGAAGCAGGCCACAGGAAGCCTAGCAGAAAAAGTAAGGGTATCAAAACCTCTCCTGAAGTCTCTTCAGTGGTGGCTACACCCCCCCAACTTGCTGCAGGGGGTGCCTTTTCAGGTGCCTGCCCCCACGGTGGTGTTGACAACCGATGCCTCTTTGCAAGGCTGGGGTGCACACTGTCATGAGAGCTGCACCCAAGGCCTCTGGTCCCCATGGGAAGCCACGCAACAGATCAGCCTACTGGAACTGCGGGCTATTCGCTTAGCCCTCGAGGCTTTTTCTCACACCTTGGCCCACCAGTCTGTTCTAGTTCAGACAGACAACCAAGTGGCCATGTTCTATGTGAACAAACAGGGCGGCACTGGGTCCAGACCTCTCTGCCTGGAAGCACAGGCCCTTTGCTCTTTTGCCCTCAGGAACCAAATGTTGCTGAGGGCTGTGTATCTCCCTGGCCAGGAGAACTTTCTGGCAGACCGCTTAAGCAGGATATTGCAACCCCACGAGTGGAAGCTGCACCCTTTAGTGGTTCAACAGATTTTCCTGAAATGGGGACTTACATCCATGGATCTCTTTGCCAGTCCCCTGAATCACCAACTGCCCAGGTTTTGTTCCAGGCAACCGCATCCACTGAGGGTGGCGGCAGATGCCTTCCTGATTTCTTGGTCCCAGGGGCCTGCTCTATGTGTTTCCTCCCACGCCTCTGGTGGCCCGAACCTTGTTCAAGATTCTCAGGGACAAGGCCTCAGTACTTCTGGTTGCTCCCAGGTGGCCAAGGCAGCCCTGGTTCCCCCTACTGCTTCAACTGGCAGTGGAGACACCCATGCCTCTGGGATTCCAACCCGACCTTCTATCTCAGGATCAGGGTTCCCTTCTGCACCCCAACCTCAAATCTCTCCATCTGATGGCATGGAGGCTGCAAGGGTAGTCTTGGCTCCCTGGGGTCTCCCTCAGGAGGTGTAAAGAGGTGGTATTGGCCTCTAGAAAGCAATCCACCAGGAAAACATATGCCCTAAAGTGGAGGAGGTTCTCCTTGTGGTGTCAGCAATGCAAGGAAGATCCTTTCACCTGCACTGTGCCAGTAGTGCTCCAGTACCTACTGCACTTGTCAAATCAGGGCCTTAAGTCCAATTCTGTTCGGGTCCACCTCTCTGCTCTGGCAGCTCACCACTCTCTGGTGGAGGGACACTCTTTGTCAGTTCACTCCTTGGTGTCCAGATTTCTCAGAGGCTTACTATTGCTCAAGCCTCCTATCCGTCCACCAGCCCCTGAGTGGGAGTTGAATGTGGTCTTGCAGCAACTTACTCGCCCACCTTTTGAGCCCATGGCTACATGTCCTTTACGCTTCCTATCCTGGAAGATTCTATTCCTAGTAGCCTTGACCTCGGCCAGGCGAGTGAGTGAACTTCAAGCCCTGGTCTGTGACAGGCCATACACTCGCTTCTGTAGGAACAGGGTAGTCCTTAGGACTCATCCTAAGTTCCTCCCTGAGGTTGTCTCCTCTTTCCATCTCAACCAAGAGGTGGTTCTTCCAACATTCTTCCCTAGGCCCCATGCAAGCCGGGCTGAGACAGTCCTGCATACCCTGGACTGTAGGAGGGCCTTGTCCTTCTATCTTGAGTGTATGCAGGGGCATAGAAGGGCTACTCAGCTTTTTGTATCTTTTGACCCCAATAATTTGGGGGTACCTGTGTCCAAGAGTACCTTGTCCATCTGGGTGGCTGACTGTATCACCTGGGCTTACAGGGCAGCTGACCTTCCTTTGCAGGATCGGGTCACGGCCCACCGTGTCAGGGCAATGGCTGCCTCAGTAGCTCATCTCCGCTCTATACTGTTGGCAGACATCTGCAGGGCTGCAACTTGGTCCTCAAGCCAGACTTTTGCAGCCCATTGCTGCCTGGAGTCCCGCAGGGACAGTGCTTTCGGTAAGGCAGTGCTCCGGAATCTCTTTGAGGTTTAGGCAACTCCTACCCTCCAGCCCCCTGGTTGGGCTACCGGTGGAGGTATGTTTTCAGTGAAATCTTTTCTCTGATCCTGAGGCTAGAGGGAGCTCATTTTTCAGCTCTGGGTCCCCGGTAGCCTGAAGTTGGGGAGTCCCATAAGTGAGGACTGACTTCCTACTTGGTCCTGGAGAAAGAGTAGTTACTCACCTGTAACAGGTGTTGTCCAGGAGCAGCAGGAATCAGTCCTCACAACCCTCCCTCCTCCCCTGGGAGTTGCAGTTGTACATAGTTAAATTTTTTCTTTTTGTGTGCTGTTTGTTAGCTATGTCATTTGACTGAGCAAGATGGCACCTTTAGTGGAGGAGTGGCCTAGTGGTTGGGGCAAGGTACTTCAGGCCGGAAGGTCGGGGGTTCAAATCCCACTAGAGGACAGCAACCTTGGGCCGGAAGGACTGGGGTTTCTAGTCCCACAGGTGCTCCTTGTGGTCATGGGCAAGCCACTTAACCCTCTATAGCCCATGTTCCCTGTAAAATAGTTATCTCCAAGTTATAATGCCCTGTTCTATGTAATTTCAGTTCGTTCATTGTAAACCGCACTGATGCAGTATAGTGCGGTATATAAGAGAATGTAAATAAATAAATAAATAGGCTGGAAGGGGACCGCGCATGTGTGTAGTATTCCCAAAGGCTTTCATAGAAAGCTGAGGAAATGCTCCGCGCGGGGGCTCCATCGGCGCCGATGTCACCCATAAGTGAGGACCGATTCCTGCGGCTCCTGGAGAACACCTGTTACAGGTGAGTAACTACTCTTACCCAAGGCCACGAGGAGTGCCAATAGGAATCAAACCTTGGTCTCTTAGTTACCAAGCCAGTAGCTCTAACCACTAGGCTACTCCTCCACTAGGAAATGCAGAATCATCTCCTTCTGACCTCTGGCCCAGATCTGAGGCAGAATAAATCCTTGCTGTTTTTTTTTTTTTAAAGTCTGAGTCCAAGGCTTGGAATTGTGGAGGAGAGTTGAATCCCAACTCCCTGGTTTTTCTCTCCCAAAGTTAGGAGCAGCCTCTTGATGCTAATTAGCCAGATGTTGGCCAGCAACCAATTTCCTCAGTTCAAAAACCATTAGGAGATTTCAATGAATTACAGAGGGCTGCAGTCTGATGCAAGAGCCAACACCCCTGTTGGTGAATAAAAAGTCAGTCCAGTACTTTCTGTCAGTTTTAAAAGTTTGCTCATTGTAATCCACTTTGGGATTTGCTGTCAGCCGTCTGTATTTTCAGGTATGTATTCTCAAAGCTTGTAACAAGCATCCATGCCAGGATTTGTGTCCATAAAGGCAGAAACCTCTAAAAAGAGGATATGTCTTTATCAATTTGAAATATAGACAATAGCTGGAGCCTCTATTTTAGTGAGGTCCTCATACATGGCTATGGAGTTGGTGTTTTTTAACACAACAGCTGGTAACATTTTTAAAGGAAAACAACTTGTCACTTTCTCTTACCCATCCAATTTGCTAATTACTATTCTTTCAAAAACATATTATTTTAGTAAAAAGCGGATGACTCAATTTCTACATTTAAGCCAAAAGGTGCTTCTGTTTTTATGAAGATATCCATAGTTACTGCCATTGCCAGAGTTTTAAATTTAAATCTCTCCCCTCCCTCATTCACTTATGGGGATTTAAGCTATGATTGCCAGTTGAAAGTCAATAAAAAAATAATGTTGCATTGTATAGTGCGCCACCACTGGCTCACTTAAATCTTAGTTGACAATTCTGTGCCTGTGCTTGTTCATTCTTAAATGGAATTTTCAAGTTGTTTTCCCAACATAGATCAAAGAACATGGGCATTCCATAATGTAAACAACCCTGGTCATGCTGCAAATACAGGGAAAATTCAGTTCTCCAGGACCAAGCAGGAAGTCAGTCCTCACATATGGGTGACATCGACATCGATGAAGCCCTTGCGGAGCATTTCCCCAGCTTTCCAAGAAAGCCTTTGGGAATGCAGGTACGCATGCGCGGTTCCCTTCCCGCCTAAAGGTGCCATCTTGCTCAGTCTCTCTTTTTCCGTGAAGCCCACCGGACGTGTGTCCTAGTCCTCCCGGAAAATAGTTAGATTTTTTCGCGATTCCTTTGCTATTTTTTCTCCGGTTCGACGCCGGTTCCCCTCCCGCCGAGTTCGGTACACCGGTATCGAGCCCGATCTTCTTTTTTCGGTTTTTGGCCTTCGTGGCTGGCGTTTGCGCCCTTCTTTCTTTTTTCCTGGAAGGCCGGTCCTTTGACCTCGTGGGGACTCTTTTTTCTCCGATGGCTTCCAGTGGGTTCAAAAAGTGTGATCGGTGCAAGAAGCTAATGTCTCTCACTGACACACACGACTGCTGCCTTCGGTGCCTCGGTCCTGACCACGATCCTAAGACGTGTGGACCATGTGGAAAAATGTCTTCCCAGGCGCTTCGAAGTCGTCAGCACCAAAAGGAAAGGCTTTTCTCCGACTCGGCCTCTGTCCGGGCCCGGACCTCGTCTGAGGCCTCGACATCTCGGGAATCGGATCCCAAGCACCGTCGGGGCTCCTCGGACAGGGGGTCCCCCGACCGGGAACGAAAGAGGAAGAAGCGGCTCGCGAGGGCTTCGTCGGAAGAGGTCCCTGGCTCCTCGAGGGCTAGGTCTCAGACCCCCGACCATCGCCTGGGCCCGTGGAACAGGAGAAGCCTCCCAAAGTGCCTCGAGTGGAGCCAGAGTCTGCTGGACATGTAAGTCCTGTAGTCCTCGTGGACTCTCCTCCCAGAGAGCCGACGTCGGGCCCGGCGCCGCCGGGGCCCGAGTCGGGAGCTGCTGAGTCTCCTGAGCTGGGTCTCAGGCTGACAGCCTTGGAGAGCAGACTGTCTGCCTTCATGGAACAGCCGCAGGCACTAATGGCCAGCCTGTCTGGCGCATCTGCCCCGACCACCAGGACATCGACATTGAAGTCGACTCCAGAGACCGAGCCAATACTCGAGACCATAAAGGCTCAAGGTCGTCCTCGGTCGCGGTCTCCCTCGATCTCCCGTTTGGGACCGAGGGCGTCGACGCCGGTGCCCTTGGCATCGGGGCAGGTGCTCACAGGCCCCGCGCGGTCGGACCCCGATTCCTCATCGGACGAGTCCGCCTGGGAGACGGAGGACGAGGAGTCCCCCGACACCTTCCGGACTCGGTGCGTCCCGTCGGACTCACCGCAGTCCGAGCCCCGGAGTAGATCCCCACCGGAGGATACCCGGTTCTCGGAGTTCGTCCGGGATATGGCCACCTCGTTGGCTATCCCTGCGGACCCCGAGGAGGAGCCTCGAGCCGAGGAGCTCGAGGCCCTACAGTACAACTCTCCTCCGAAAGAGGCCTTTACTGTTCCGGTTCCTCCAATGCTGGAAAGGCTCCTCTTCCGGATGTGGGAGGCACCGGCCTCGGTGCCGGTTCTAAGCAAGCGGGTCGATTCTATCTATCGACTCCGGAAGAGCCCTGGCTTTCAGAAGGTGCAGCTACCACACCATTCCATAGTGGTGGAATCGACCATGCATCGCCTGAAAAGTCAGAAGATGCACTCCGCGGTGCCCCCTGGCAGGGACGCCCGGAACCTCGATGGTTTTGGTAGAAAGTGCTTCCAGGGCTCGATGCTTGCTTGCTGTGTCCAGTCTTACCAGCTGTACATGGGCATGTACTTGCGAGACCTGGCCAAGGAGTTGGCCGGGTTCTCTGCTGGTCTCTCCGGGGAACCCTTGCAGATGTTCAAGTCCTTGTCCTCGGGGATCCGGGAATGCTCCAAGTTTATGTCCCACGCTGCCTACGATGGCTTCAAGGCTTCGGCCCGTGTTGCGGCAGCCGGCATCGCGGCTCGACGCCAGGCATGGCTTCAGTCATCGGACCTCGAGCCATGGGTTCAGGACAAGTTGGTCGATGTCCCTTGCCGAGGTGAGAACCTTTTTTGCAAGCCCATGACCAAGAAGGCCGCACAGCTCGAAACCGAGAACCTCATGAGGACAAGGCTGTCTAGGAAGACTTCTGCCCCTTCTCACAAAAAGAAGGGCTCGGGTAAAAAGTCCTTTTACCCGAGGAAGGGCACTGCCTACAAACAGTACCCACAGTACCAGGCTGCCCAAGCTACCCCTCAGGGTCAGCAAGCCAAGGGCAGGGTAATGGGCACTGTAGGCACAGGACTCCCAAGCCTCCGGCCCCTGCTCCCACTCAGCAAGGTGGGGGTTTTTGACGCCTTAGGCATAGCCTCTCCGTCCCTGCTCTCCAAGCCCTGCACAGGAGGTCGCCTCGCCCTGTTTGCCCACAAGTGGCCACTCATCACTGGAGACAGTTGGGTGTTAAGCATAGTCCACAAGGGCTATCTGCTACACTTCCAACAACTGCCTCCTCCATACTTTCCAGGGGAGCCTCCAAGGCCTCCCCTGCACACAGATCTTCTCCTTCAGGAGCTCCAAGGTCTGTTGGTGGACAGGGCGGTGGAGCCTGTGCCTCCCCACTTACAAGGTCAAGGGTTCTACTCCAGGTATTTCCTAGTACCCAAAAGAACCGGTGGCCTTCGGCCTATTCTAGACCTCAGAAATCTCAACAAATTCCTAGAGAAAGAAAAGTTCAAGATGCTTACTCTTGGAACACTTCTGCCTTACCTCCAGCAGGGAGATTGGCTATGCTCATTAGATCTAAAGGATGCGTACACTCACATCCTTAATCATCCAGACCCCAGAAAGTACCTCAGGTTCATTGTGGGAGGAAACCATTATCAGTACAAGGTACTGCCTTTTGGCCTCACCTCCACTCCCAGAGTCTTTACCAAATGCCTGGCAGTGGTGGCGGCCTACCTGAGAAATCAGGGAATCTTTGTCTTCCCCTATCTAGACAACTGGCTCATAAGGGGTCAGACATGCCAGGAGGCCCGACAGGCCACCCTCAAAACTATTGCTCTTCTTCAAAGCTTGGGGTTTGTAATAAACTTCGCAAAGTCCACTTTGCTCCTCTCCCAGAACTTGGAGTTCATAGGGGCAAGGTTGGACTATCTCCTGGCAAAAGACATTCTTGCCAGCAGACAGAGCCCAAAGACTGATAAACTTAGCAAACCAGTTTCTCAGCAGGTCACTGGTCTCCGCCAGACTCTGCCTGAGACTTCTTGGCCACATGGCTTAGACATACATGTGACCCCCAATGCCAGGCTCCATATGAGGCCTGCACAGTGGTGCCTTCGGACTCAGTGGTCACAGGCCACAGGCAGCCTCAGAGACAAGATAAGGGTGTCCAGACAGTTTCTGAACTCCCTCAGCTGGTGGCTGCACCCACCCAATCTGCTGCAGGGGGTTCCTTTTCAGATTCCTGGGTTCACAGTGGTGTTGACCACGGATGCCTCCCTGCAGGGCTGGGGGGCTCATTGTCTAGGCAAGTGCACCCAGGGCCTGTGGTCTCCCTGGGAAGCCGCATAGCAGATCAATCTACTGGAACTCAGGGCTATTCGGTTAGCCCTCAAAACCTTCTCTCCTACCCTGGCTCATCAGTCTGTCCTAGTTCAAACAGACAACCAGGTAGCCATGTTTTATGTGAACAAACAGGGCGGGACTGGATCCAAGCTCCTTTGTCAGGAAGCACAGGACCTTTGCTTGTTTGCCCTCAAGCACAACATGCTCCTCAAGGCTGTGTACCTCCCTGGCCAGGAAAACTACCTGGCCGACAGGTTGAGCAGAATTCTGCAGCCCCACGAGTGGCAGCTCCATCCTTTGGTGGTTCAGAGGATTTTCCTGAAATGGGGACTTCCATCCATAGATCTCTTTGCCAGTCCACTGAACAAACAGCTGCCAAAGTTCTGCTCCAGACAACCGCATCCTCTGCGGATAGCAGCAGATGCTTTTCTGATCCCATGGTCTCATGGCCTCCTGTATGCGTTTCCTCCCACGCCCTTGGTGGCCCGAACCCTGTTCAAGATTCTTCAGGACAAGGCCTCGGTCCTGCTGGTGGCTCCCAGGTGGCCGAGACAGCCTTGGTTTCCACTTCTGCTTCAGCTGGCAGTGGATCCCCCACTGCCTCTGGGGTTGCAACGCGACCTTCTCTCTCAGGATCAGGGTTCCCTTCTGCACCCCAATCTCAAAGCTCTCAATTTGATGGCCTGGAAGCTGCAAGGGTAGTTTTGGCTCCCTGGGGCCTTCCTCAGGAAGTTGAAGAGGTTGTCCTAGCCTCTAGGAAACAGTCCACAAGGAAAACCTATGCTCTCAAATGGAAAAGGTTTTCTGTTTGGTATCAGCTACGTACAGAGGATCCTTTCTCCTGTACTGTGCCAGTAGTGCTTCAGTACTTACTGCACTTATCAAATCAGGGACTTAAGTCCAATTCTGTTCGTGTCCACCTCTCAGCTCTAGCTGCTCACCACTCACTGGTGGAAGGACATTCTCTGTCGGTTCACCCCTTGGTGTCCCGGTTTCTCAGAGGCTTGCTTTTGCTCAAGCCTCCAATCCGTCCTCCTGCTCCTGAGTGGGAGCTGAATGTGGTCTTGCAGCAACTGACTCGCCCACCTTTTGAGCTGATGGCTACTTGCCCTCTACGCTTCCTGTCCTGGAAGATACTCTTCTTGATAGCCCTAACCTCGGCCAGGCGAGTAAGTGAGCTTCAGGCCCTGGTCTGTGACAGGCCTTACACCTGCTTCTATGGGAACAGGGTAGTCCTTAGGACTCATCCAAAGTTCCTCCCTAAAGTTGTCTCCTCCTTCCACCTTAACCAAGAGGTGGTTCTTCCAACATTCTTCCCTAGGCCTCGTGCTCGTGCAAGCCAGGCTGAAGCAGTTCTGCATACCCTGGACTGTAGGAGGGCCTTATCCTTCTACCTTGACCGTGCGCAGGGGCATAGAAGGGCTACTCAGCTCTTCATATCTTTTGACCCTAATAATTTGGGGTTAGCTGTGTCCAAGCGTACCTTGTCCACCTGGGTGGCTGACTGTATCACCTGGGCTTACAGGGCGGATGACCTTCCTTTGCAGGGTCGGGTCACGGCCCATCGTGTCAGGGCAATGGCTGCCTCAGTGGCTTATCTCCGCTCTGACCGTTGGTGGACATCTGCAGGGCTGCAACTTGGTCTTCAAGCCAGACTTTTGCGACTCATTACTGTCTGGAGAGGGAGTCCCGTAGGGACAATGCTTTTGGCCAGGCAGTACTCCGGCATCTCTTTGAGGTTTAGGCAACTCTTGCCTTCCAGCCCTCCGTTGGGCTACCGGTGGAGGTTCTGTCCGTGAAAAGCCTTTCTTTGATGCTGGGACTAGAGGGAGTTCTCTTGTTCAGCCTGGGTTCCTTGGTAGCCCAGAGCTAGGGAGTCACCCATATGTGAAGACTGACTTCCTGCTTGGTCCTGGAGAAAGAGTAGTTACTCACCTGTAACAGGTGTTCTCCAGGAGCAGCAGGAATCAGTCCTCACAACCCTCCCTCCTCCCCTGGGAGTTGCAGTTGTACATAGTTTATTTTTACATTTTTGTGTGCTGTTTTTTAGCTATGTCATTTGACTGAGCAAGATGGCAGCTTTAGGCGGGAAGGGAACCGCGCATGCGTGCCTGCATTCCCAAAGGCTTTCTTGGAAAGCTGGGGAAATGCTCCGCAAGGGCTTCATCAACGTCAATGTCACCCATATGTGAGGACTGATTCCTGCTGCTCTTGGAGAACACCTGTTACAGGTGAGTAACTACTCTAAATATGGTGGTTGGGTAGAATAATTGGATTGTCGGCAAGCACCTAGGACATAATTGACAACATTAAATCCTTTTGATATTACCACGTGGGCTTCTCAAAATTCAGAATGTACTAAGAGATCTCTAACGTTCGCTCCATGTTGAAAAGCAAATACAGGGATTTCTTGCAAAACTGCATGGCATTGGCAAACATGCTTATACTTTTGAATGATTTCTGAACTTTATAAGTATCTTCAGAAAAGGCCAGCACACATGTAATATGAGACTGAGATTTTTTTTTTTTGGCGAAGTTCTAATAAACATCTCAATCTTGCATCACATGTATGCTACCCTTCTCTGAAGATATTTATTAAGTTCAGAAATCATTCAAAAGTATTGCTATGTTTTACAATGCCATGCAGTTTTGCAAGAAATCCCTATATTTCCTTTTCAAAGTAGAGTGAAACTTAGAGATCTCTTAGTGCACTTGGCATTTTGAGAAGCAATAGTGGTAACATTAAGAGGATTTAGTTCATGTAAATGTTGTCAATTATGCCCACAGGTACTTGCTGACAAACCTATTCTACCCAACCATAAACAAATATTTCTGAATTTTCCCCGTACTTGTAGCATGACTGGGTTGTTTACATTATGGTATGTCCATGTTCTTTGATCTATGTTGGGAAAACAGCTTGACAGTTTTGTCTAAGAATCAACGAGCACAGAAGCAGAATTGTCAAGCAATATTTAAGTGTGCCAGTGGTGGTGTGCTCTATAGAGTGACATTATTCTTGTATTGACTTTCATCTGGTGATCATAGCTTGAATCCCCTTAAGTGAATGGGGGAAGGGATCTAAATTTAAAACTCTTGTGATGGGAGTAACGATAGTAGATAGTAGATCCTTTTGGTGTAAATATAGAAATTGAGTGGTCAGCTTTTTACTAAAATAATATGCTTTTGAAAGAATAGTAATTAGCAAATTGGATGGGTAAGAAAAAGTGACAAAGTTCCTTCCCTTTAAAAATGGTGCTGTTAAAAATCTGGACTCCATGGCCATGTAAGAATGGTTTGAAAAGATGTGCATGATATTTTTTTATTCTCCTGAAGCAGCCCCGAATGCAGGCACATGCCTCAACATCAATATTGGGCAATTTATCTTCTACAAATGTTTTATAGCATGCCTTTACGTGCACATTCTGTATCTAACAATTTTACCCACTTCTTTGTGAATTGTCTCTGAAGCCAATGAAAATTCATTACAATGCAAGCTTATCATATTCTTACTGTAAATATTTTACTTTTACTTATCTTCTCAGAACTATAGCATAATATTAAAACTGAGAGGCAAATGAGAATAAACGACAGATGTGGCTAAAAAAAGCTGATCTCTGTATTGTTGTTGATGCATCATGAAGTTTTAGCAATAGAGTGGTTTAAGAGAAATGAGAGTTTGATGGGACTTTTATATCAGTGATATTACTAATTACAGAGCACCGACAAAAATTCCCATTTTGTATTAGCCTTTATAATATAGACACATTTTTCAGATTTTTTAATAGGCTCTTGGCTATAAAATTACCTTTATGGGGTAATTTTATAAGGGTGTTTTCGCATGCACAGCATGTTTTTACATGGAAAAGGCAGTTTATAAAAATTTTCTGCTGAAAGGCCTTTATATACTTGCTGAAAAAATTGCATGTACTTTTATGCCTCTGCACATAGGCATATCTAGGGTGGAGTTTTGGCAGAGCAGTTGAAGTTACAATCCAGCACATATTTTATAATATATGTAAGTATAGGATACGCACACAAATTTGTACCATCTTCAGAGGAGGTGTTACATTGTGTGAATTTGTGCGCTTTTGGGGTTGATTCTGGTTCCGTAGCTGCTTTTATAAAATAGTTACCTTTTGGACTTTTCACCTGAGATCCCTCTTACAGTATAAAATTACCTCCATAAAGGGCAACTTTCAACACTGCTATATTACACAAAATCTAGAGTTGCTTGTGCCTATGGATTTTGCACCAGTTCTCTGAAAGAGAGCATGTGCATACATTTACTTTGAAAATTGCATATTTTGCTGTATAATGCTGTAAGCGATTTGGTCTCTTTTTTTTTAAAGACAGGATGTCTAATAAGAATAATTACATTTCAAATTGCCCTCATAAATATTAAAACAGGGGCCTCTATTCTGAAAAATTCGGAGTATAAACATTTTTGCTGAAGAATACATTTTTTTAGGAAGGCGCTGTATGTGTCTAAAGCCATTCCAAGTAGCTGATTTTAAGCATGAGCAAAAATGCTGCAAGTCAAATACCTCCAGATATTAGATGATTTATGTGTCTCATGAATTTTGTAAAATTGAGGCTAATATGAATAATGTTTTGGACTGATTCAGCTACAGTTCTTTTCCATGCTATATCTTTGGCAAGAATGCTTGCTCTGTGGAGCCAGCAATTTACAGGATTACAACAATAAAATAGTGTCCAGGAGTCCATATACTTGGAAGATTAATTTTGGTGATATATTCGTTGTTTCAGTGTATCTAAATTTTAAAATTATTTTTGATTCATTGCTTAATATTGCATTGAAGTCCTGTCCTATAGTTCTGCACCTCAACATGAAGGGTTTTTTTTAGGAAATTTGTTACCATTATTACTTCTTTTGTCTATATTTGATGATAACAGAATAATGCTCATTCAAAATAATGTATTGTTCTTTAAATATTTTTTACAGATTTTATTGTGAAATGCAAGTAATATCTTTTGTGGCCTTTCTGAGAACTTTTCATTTTTTCTTTTTTATGAGACAAATGAATGTGGGAAGTTCTATGCATATTGTTGGTCATTTTATAAAGGATTTTATGAGTTTAAAGGCCTTTTTATGCCTATGAAAGAACTCTCATATTACCCTGACGATTATGTGCATAAAAGTAGGTGTGCTGCCAACAACATATGTACGTTTTATGTAATCCATGCACTAGGATGGAGTATGGGTGGAGGTGCACTTTACTTTATTTTATTTATTTATTTATTTAGCTGTATTTATATCCCGCTTTTCACCGGGTCAAAGCGGCGTCACACAAAAGGGGGGGGGGGGGAATTACGTGTAGGGGTGGGGCCATCACCGGGAGGCTACATTGATGATTTCAACATAAGATATGGGACAGACTTTGGACATGGACAGATTTTGGACATGGACAAATTTTTGGACATGGTTGGGACAGTACAGCTTGAGTTGAGTGGTCATGGTGGGGGGATCAGAGGTTATTTCGCTTTTTGGTGGGAGTCATGTTGAGGTATTCGTGAAACAGGATGGTTTTCAGCTGCTTCCTAAAAGATAGTAAATCGGTGTTATTTCGGAGACAGTTCGGTAGAGAGTTCCATAAGGATGGTGTGTACAGTTCGAAGGCTCGATTGCAGGTTCGTTGCAAGCATTTGGTTCTTTTATGAGGGACGGTGAGGGAGTTGCTGAGGGCCTGTCTGGTGGCTCTGCCGTGAGCTGGATGAGATAGTAGGGTGTGAAGTTGGGAGTTTCGGGTTTGATGTATGGCCTTGTGGGTGAGTAGGATGGCTTTGTATTTAGTCCTTGCTTCGAGGGGGAGTATGTGCAGGTCCTTCAAAATCGGGGTGATGTGGTCGGTCTTCTTTGCTCCTTGTATGATTCTCGCTGTAGTGTTCAATGCTGTTCGGAGGGGGTTCATCTGTGTGGTTGGAAGTCCATGGTATAATATATTACAATAGTCCTGATGTGGGAGCGTCATGGCTTGCATTACAGTTCGGAAGTCTTGATGTTCAAGGAGGGGTCTGAGACGTTGGACAGTCCTTGCTTTGTGGAATATAGTTCCGGAGGTTTTGGAGATTTGTTGCTTTAAGGTGAGTGCTTGGTCGATGATAATGCCCAGGTACCTTATTTGTGGCTGTATTTGAATGTTTGTGGTGCCAATGTGGAGGTGTGGAGGTGGTGAAAAGTCTGAATCTTTTGTGACTATGAGGGCTTCTGTCTTCTTTATGTTGATGGAGAGGTTGTTTGCTTGTAACCAGTTGGACACCTCTGTGAAGCATGTTGATAGATGGGTGTTTGTTGGGTTCGTGGTTGTAATGGGGGCATAGAGCAAGATATCATCTGCGTAAATGTGAAAGCTGATGTTGTGGGTGCGTATGACTGAGCAGAGTGGCTGGAGGTAGATGTTGAAAAGCATGGCAGATAGTGTGGATCCTTGGGGGACTCCTTGGTGTTGTTGGAATGGGGGGGATGGAATGGGGGGGATGTGCATGTACACTCATACTTTATGCACAAACATTAATGCCTGATGCCAAGCAGTCATAAATAAATGGGGCTTCAATCTAGGAGTGATTTTTTCCCCTTTTGCCCTAGTATTTTATAAACACGTATGGGGCATGTTTGCTAAACTGGTAATATGTGCCAAATATGCAACCACACTAGAGATTGAGTGGTCCAGAGGCAGAGTGTGCATGCTATGGTTAGCTCAGGAGTTTTTGCACACACTAACCATCAGTGTTGCACTTAGCATGGGTACACTTAGCACTACCTCAGTGTGTGGTGTTAAGTGCATCAGTAGTAATCATGGCAAACTGCTTAGCAAAGGGGTGGTATGGAACCTGCACCTAACTACATGATGAAAAGCTGGGTATGCCTCCATTTGTTAGCACAGGTTAAGCGCCACTGCCGTGCTGTTTTGGGGCTGAATGCGCAGTAAGCTACCTCATTTCAATAGCATGTTCCTTATGCACCTATATGTGTTTATAAAAAATGCTTAAGGCAGACACCTACTTGGCTTTCACACGTAGATGACCTGTTATAAAATTACTCTCTTTGAAGCTTATCCAATAAAGTATGTTTTCCGGGAACAAGCAGGAAGTCAGTCCTCACATATGGGCGATGTCGGCGCCAATGGAGTCTGCGCGGAAGCATCACCCCAGCTTTCAAAGAAAGCCTTTGGGAGATGCACCACACATGCCTGGTCCCCTTCCTTCCCAAGGGTGCCATCTTGCCTCCAACTCATTTTTTTTCCACGGAGCGCTCCGGACGTCTGTCCATTTTCTCACGGAAAAAGTGTATTTTTCATCTTGTTTTTATCTGGTACATGTCCCAGTTCTTTCCTCGCCCCCGAACCAGCTTGCCTCGGCATCGCTCCTCGGGCTCATTTCTTTGTTTTTTGTTTCTTTCTTGAGGTATTCCTCGATTGGCTCTTTGCGCCCTTTTTTGGTCGCAGGCCTCGGACCCGTGCTGGGTGGCAGGGCCCTCTTTTCCCCAATGGCTTCCAGCAGCTTCAAGAAATGCGATTGGTGCGATAAGATGATGTCTCACACTGACCCAAATGGCTGCTGCCTCTGCTGCCTTGGGCAGAAACACGACGGACTGCGAACTTTGTAGGACAATGACCTCAAAGACCATCAAGAGCTGTCAGCTGTAACAGGAACAGTTCTTTCACAAGTTCGACTTTTTCCCTGGAGTCTCTGGCGACACCATGCTCCAGGGCCATTACCTCGGTGACCTGTGAGGCTCGGGCTGCCTCAGAGTCCCGCGGCCGTAGTTCCTCCAAGAGGAAATCCCTGGAGGTGGAACGCAAGAAGAGCTCGAAAACCTCATAGGCCGCCTTGGAGGACGGATCTGGAAAAGCAGGTAAATCCCATTCCAAGCTCCGCAGTTCCCAGCGTGAGTCCTTGGGATTGGAGCAAGAGCAGTCCCACAAGCTGCCCTGGAAGGAGTTGGCGGTGGCATCCAGCAAAACTGGCCTCAGACACCCGAGGCCATCCTCGTCGAGGACTCCCCCTCAACAGAACAGACGCTGGGCCCGAAACCCTCTGTGCCCGCGTCAAAGGCTGCAGAGCCAACTATCATGCAGACCAGGATGGCGGCCTTAGAGAGCAGTATCTCTGCCTTCGTGGCTATGCAGCGGGCATTTCTGTCTGGTTCCTCCGATTCATCTGCCCTGACGACAGGACCCTTGACATCGAGGGCTTCCCTGGATGTTGAGCCGATCCTCAAGTGCCATTGGTCTCGAGAGAGCTATCGGCATCAGACAAGGTCCCAGTCCCATTCCTCGGGACACCGGTCCTCTCCTGCGAGCACGCACAGCTCAGACAGCAGGTCCTCTGGAGGTCATGGGCCTTTGGGCCCGGGCCTCAACTGCATTGATCATGGGGCAGACTCATCCTTGGACTTCGAGTCAGATTGAGAGACTGAGGATAAGGAATCCCCAGACATTTGGCGACACCGTCGTGCTCTCAGACCTGTCTCCACCAGTGTCCTGGCACCGTTCCCCGCTTGAGGACGTCGCCTTCCTCTACTTTGTGCAGGACATGGCTAAGGCACTCGCCTTCAAGACCGAGGCAAAGGAGGATCCTCACACAGAGGAACTGGAGATCCTCCAGTATGAGGCCTCTCTGAAAGAGGCCCTTACGGAGCCTGTTCTTCCAATCCTTGAGTGTCTCCTTCTCCGTATGTGGGAGACACTTGCTCATTGTAAGCAGGTGACTCGACTCTATGTACTGAGTCCACTGAAGCCCTGGGTTGCAGAAGACCCAACTTTCCCACAACTCGATGATCTTTGAGTCTGCCATGCGCAGACTCAAGAGCCAAAAGACCATTCCTTGGTGCCCCCAGGGCTTGATGCTTGAGTGCCGAGTCCAATCCTATCAACTATACATCAGCATGTATCTCAAAGAACTGGTGAGGGAGCTCGCCAGTTTCTCGGCAGCCCTCAACAGGGAACCCCTCCAGCAGTTCAAATCCATGGCCTCTGCAGTCAAGGAGTGCTTGAAGATTTTATCCCGAGCAGCTTACAATGGCTTTGAGTCCTCAGCCAGAGTAGCCACTGCGGGCATTGTGGCCCGATGCCAGGTATGGCTGCAGTTGTCTGACCTTGAAGAATGGGCTCAGGACAAACTTATCGATGTCCCCTGTATTGGAGAGAATCTCTTCAGGAAACCCACGGCAGACAAAGCAGCAGATATAGAGACTGCATTTCTAACAAGGACCAGACTCTCTAAAAAGACCTCTGTGCAGGCCCGTAAGAAGGCCCTGGGGAAGAAGCCCTTCTTCCCAGAAAAAAAGGGAGGTTTTGGCAGTGCTTCACAGTTCCAAACCTTCTCGGCCCCACAGCAAGGCCAACAGCACAAGGGGCAAGGACACAACCCCTGCAAACAAAAGACCCCCAAGTCCCAGGTGCCAGCCCCGTCTCAGCCTGGGGGGAGCTTTTGAGTCCTTAGGCAGGATCTTCTCTCCCCCAAGAGGTCCCCAACAGACTATGGGGGGGGGGGGAGCGGTATCTAGCCCTGTTTGCCCACAGGTGGTTTGCCATCACTACCCATTCCTGGGAACTGCAAGTAGTCAAGGAGGGCTACCTCCCCCACCTGTGATGGACGCCACTCTCATCCTTTCAGGAGAGCCCGTAAGACCTCTCCTCCACCAGACTCTGCTTCTCTCCGAGCTCGCAGGTCTTTCCGAGGACAAGGGGTGGAACCAGTACTCAAACATCTCTGAGGCACCGGCTTCTACTCCAGGTATTTCCTTGTTTCCAAGTGAACAGGATGGATAAGACCCATCTTGAACCTGTGAGACCTGAACAGATTTCTGGTAAGGGAGAAGTTCAAGATGCGCTCCCTTGGAACACTGCTGCCATACCTCCAGCAGGGAGGCTGGCTATGCTCCTTAGACCTGAAGGATGCCTATCCCCACATCCTGATCCATCCCAGCCACTGAAAATACCTCCACTTTGTGGTGGGAGGAGGTCACTACCAATGCAGCATTCTGCCCTTCAGGCTGGCCTCATCACCAAGGGTCTTCACCAAGTGCATAGCGGTGGTCGCAGCCCACCTTTGTCTCCAAGGGACCTTCATCTTTCCCTTCCTGGATGACTGGCTTATAAGGGGTGGCACAGCTGCAGAGGTGCACCACGCCACTGAGCGTACCATGGGGTTCGTCATCAACTACCCAAGTCCCACCTCCCCCTGGCTCAGTGCCTGGAGTTCATAGGGGCTCTCCAGGCCAAGGCCTTCCTCAGGAGAGGTGAGAATGCCTCGGGGGCTAGCCACAGAGGTACAGCATTGCCGGTCGCTACTTGCCCGTCTGCCTGTTGGGCCACATGGCCTCCACGGTCCACGTGACCTCATATGCCCACCTGTACATGAGGGCAGCCCAGTGGTGCCTTTGTTCTCAGTGAATACAAACTGTCACCTATCGGGTTTGTTTGGAACAATCAATAAACCTATCCTATTACAAATATTGCTCCATTCACTCACTATATCAAAAACGCTATTTTCATTTAGGGAACAGGTCTCAGACTAGAGTGGGGAAATAACCGATGAGGTAAAAACCTCTAAACAGCAGTCCCCTTCTTTTGCATCAAGGACCCTAAGTTCCCTTTTCCCTATTTTTTTATTCAGTTCATTTTTATATACGTAAAAATTAATGTCTTTCAGTAGTACAGGCACTTCTGTCACTATTGTTTCGAGCACTCCTGCCTCTGTACTGCAAAACTGTTATACCATTGAACACTCCAAGATTTCCCCGCTGCTACATGCTTAAAGCAATTTAAAAATTCATGGCATCTTTTGTAACGAAGATTTTCAGAACTTGTGTAGCAGTTCGCAGGATGCAGAGTAATACGAAATGCTTGTTTTCTTATCTGAAAATATAAGCTGTAGTCCCAGCGCTTGTGCGTTTCACCAGCCAAGCGGTTTCTTCGGTGGATACCAGTGGCATTAGGTGCCCGTGCCATTTACTGTATGTTGGCAAGACTATCCGTTCTTTCCGGACCCGCATTAATGAACATCGGAGCCGATTACGATGCAGGAAGCTTGACGCACCAATAGTGTCTCATTGTTTGACTTTTAATCATCAGTTCGATCAACTTCATTGCTTCTGCATTGACCAGCTCCCAGCGGGGTTTGCGAGCAAGACGAGAGAACAAAGCCTTTTAATTTGTGAACAACGCTGGATCTACATGTTGCAGTCTGTACATCCAGGCGGTTTGAACACCCAAATAGATTGGGCAGTGTGTGTTTAAGAGGAAAATTGTATTAGGGGAAGGAGCGTGCAACTGCAATTTGTGTCTGATTCATAGATCAATCCAATTGCTGTGTCCTTTATGTTTTTATTATTAACGAGCAATTATTCATTGGAGACGAGTAGTCACAGGTTTTTTCATCTTACAAAATCAAGACAGCCGGAAGGCAGGAATTGGTTAAAAGGCTGGACTTCAGACAGTGACTCCGCATGCGCGGCGTTTTTTGAGAAGATAAACGTGAAGGTATGAGGTAAAAGGTATGCCCTCTTCTAATGTTATCTACGTGAATGTCTTCAGCAATATCGTATAGTCAGAAAGACAAGATGTATTTTCAAAAGTGCTGTACATATCTATTTTTATGCAGAATAGAGACGAAGCTGCATGTCTTCATTAAACTGGTATCCCCCGAAGAAACCGCTTGGCCGGTGAAACGCACAAGCGCTGGGACTACAGCTTATATTTTCAGATAAGAAAACAAGCATTTCGTATTACTCTGCATCCTGCGAACTGCTACACAAGAAATGAAGGGAAGTAGGGAGATGGGTCGATAATTAGAAGGACAGGTGGGATCAAGTGAGGGTTTCTTGAGGAGAGGTGTGACCACAGCATGCTTGAAGTCTGCAGGGACTGTTGCAGTGGAGAGTGATATGTTGAGAATATGAGAGATGGACGGGCAATGGTGGAGGAGATGGTGCTTAGGAGATGGGTGGGAATAGGATCAGAGGAGCAGGTGGTGAGTTTGGAGGAGAAAGAAGGTATGCAGTTTCTTCTTCAGAGATCACAGGAAAGGAAGAGAGGATAGCAGAGGTGGGGGGGGGGGAGGTTCGGAGTGAAGAGGGGGAGGAGGGGAAGTAGCTGACTTTGTGGGGAATTGGAGGGTGATCTTGTAGATTTTGTCATGGAAATAGTCAGCCAGGGTTTGAGCAGAAAGGGAGGGAGGGATCAGAGACGGAGCCACTTTGAGGAGAGAGCTGAGAGTAGTAAAGAGACGGTGAGGATAAGAGGCAAGAGAGTTAGTCATATGGACATAATAGCCTTGTTTGGCAAGAGCTATGGCTGACTGGAAAGAGACAAGCATGAATTTGAAGTGTAGAAAGTCTGCAAGGGAGCGGGATTTGAGCCAAGCACGCTCAACAGAATGGGCAAAGGAATGTAGATAATGGGTAGTGGATGAGAGCCACGGCTGGGGTGCAGAACGTCTCACAGGACGTGGCATGGGTGGAGCAAGAGCATCCAGAGCAGAGGAGAGTGCAGCATTATAAGAAGTTACTGCCTCGTCAACAGACTTGGATGACATAGTGGAAGAAAGAGATGAAGAAATCGTGGAAGAGAGAACCAAGGGATCAATAGCATGAAGATTTCTAAATAGGTTGGAGGAGACAGGTCGAGGTTGAGGCAGCGGGTGATGAAGATTAAAACTTAAAAGTTGATGGTCAGATAAGGGAAGAACTGAGCTACAGAAGTCTGAGGGTAAGCAACTAGAGAAAAATACCAGGTCAAGGCAGTGGCCATGCTGGTGAATGGGTGCAGTGGAACAAAGCTGGAGGTCAAACGAGGAGGCAAGGGAGAGGAGCTTTAAAGCATAAGGATCAGAGCGGTTATCGACATGAATGTTAAAATCCCCAAGAATAAGAGTGGGGAACGAGGAATCCAGAAAGAAGGAAAGTCACGAGTCAGTCAGTGAGAAAGGTAGAAGCAGACTTGTCAGGAGGTCGATAAATAACAGCTACCCGGAGAGGAAGTGGAGTGAAAAGGCGGATGGAGTGGACTTCAAAAGAGAGAAAGGAGTGAGACTGAGGCAGCAGGAGGGGTTGGAATTGGCAGGAGGGAGAAAGTAGAAGCCCAACACCACCACCACGGCCAGTGGGACGAGGTGTGTGGGAGAACTGATAGCCCCCATGACAGAGAGCAGCAATAGATGCAATATCATCTGGGAGGAGCCAGGTCTCAGTTAGAGCAAGAAGATGTAGAGCATTAGAGATAAAGAGATCATGAGTAAAAGCAAGTTTATTAGAGACAGAGTGTGCGTTCCACAAGGCACATGAGAAAGGGAGAGTGGAAGGGGAAAGGAGAGGGATATGAATAAGATGAGACGTGTTGCATGAAGATCTCTTCTCAGAGTGAGACAGAGTCTAGGGGGGCCAAGATTGGGGTTGATATCTCCGGATGAGTGAAGGAGAAGGAGTAGCAGAGTACGGGGTAGAGAGGAGACAGTACGGCGGAAACGAGGGTGAGGTTGCCTTAAAGAGAGAGGAGATGGTTGAATGAGAGGAAGAAAGCGATGAAGCTCAAGAGCTGATGATAGGATAGAAGACAGAATGGAGGGGTAAGTGAGGATGGTAAAGGGGAGATAAGGAGGGGAGGAGTGAGGGTGCTGGTACAAGAGGAGACAGTTAGGGAGAATGACGAAAAGGGCGTATGCCTTCAAGTGACATCGCTTCTCGGTCTGGTGTGCCGAGAGGTGAGCAAACCTGTTCTCCTGCTGAGTTCCTAAGGTACTCCAGTACCTACTCCACCTGTCGCAGGTGGGACTAAAGTCCAACTCATTCAGAGCGCACATGAATGCTATCACAGCACACCACCATTCCGTTGAGTGAAAACCCCTCTCAGTTCAGCCTCTTATATCGTGGTTCCTGCGGGGCCTCATGCTATCCAAACCCCTCGTCCACCTACCAATAGTGGAGTGGGATCTCAACGTGTTGCTCTCGCAGCTTACTAAGCCACCATTTGAGCCCCTGGCTACCTGCTACTTGTGGTACCTCTCCTGGAAGGTCGTCTTTCTCATGGCACTGACATCAGCTCACAGGGTCAGCGAGTTCCAGGCTCTGATGGAAGAGCCTCCCTACACCAGGTTCTAAAGAACAGGGTGCTCCGCACACACCCCAAGTTTCTGATAAAGGTGGTGTCCCCCTTCCACCTCAATCAGGAGGTGGTGCTCTCCACTTTCTTTCCGAAGCCTCACATCGGCAAGGCGGAGACCGTCCTCCATACTTTGGTTTGTAAAAGGGCCCTGTCCTTCTGTCTACAACGGACTCAGGGCCACCGCAAAGTGCCTCAGCTTTTTGTCTCCTATGATCCTATTTGACTGGGGCACCCAGTGACTAAGTGAACTCTGTCCACTTGGGTTGCGGACTGCTTTGCCTTTGCCTATGAGCAGGCTGAGATCACTAGACCAGCGGGTCACGGCACACCACGTGAGAGCCATGGCTACTTCCATTGCAAATCTGTGTTCTGTTCCTGTGATGGAAATCTGCCAGGCTGCCACCTGGTCTTTGGTCCATACCTTCAAACCTCACTACTGCCTGGAGAGGGAGTCCCGACGGGATATAGATAAAGGGGCAGGAATACTAAAAGGCTGCTGGTAGCATGGGGTTAATATGCTGTTAGCGCACAAAATTAATATGGCAGGGCTTAGTGGCCATGGTACCAACAGGTGGACGTGCCAATGGCAGAGAGTTACTGGTGCCCTAGGTGCATCAGTTCCGTTTTAGTTGTGAATGAATGGCCACAGTACAAGCGCACAGTGAATGCATTCTCAACGCACACTCTGCAACTGAAAATCACAAATGCATTATTAGGGCAGCAGTAATCTACAGAAACACTGCAGACAGTAATAAGTGGGCTTCATTTTCACTTACAGGATGTGGTAACAGGCCAGTGCAGAATAGAGAGGTTTGACTGGGAATAGGTACAACTGGCTGCACAGCTCAGAGCAATGGGGCTAAGTTCAAAAGGGCAGGACATGAAAATCAAGAAAGCAAACACATACAGCTAATCTGTGCTGTACCCCTAACTTTAGGAGATAGGGTGTAAATGTGGCATCTGAAGATGCAGGGGACCTTGTATGGGATCACGCAGAATGTCCACATTGGCCATCATGAAGGAAAAGTATATGAAACCCCTCACCCTGTGGCATCCTGGGTGTCTGTTCACCTAGGCTGTAGGATGCACAGTACAAGGCCTCTGGTGTAGAGGGGATAGGCTCCCCCTTTCAGTCACCCCTTTTATATGTATTGGACAGCACCATAGCCATTATGACGTATGTCCCTCATGTGGGGGAAAGGGGCGTGCTAGAGCCAGGTGGTTTGGAGGCCATGCACAATCCACACATGCACTTGTATCACATCGGGTTCATAGTGTCAAGAAGCAGCCTCATGGCCCACCATATAGGACACCCACTGCTATGCCCGACATCTATAATGGAAGGTGCAAAGCGCATAGAGCACCCATGCTACCCCCCCTCCCCTCCAGAAAAGCTCAGGGGGAATACTGCAATGCAACCCACATGCCCCCATAGTAGTGACCAAACCCAGGCTGAGCACCCCAACTATCAGAGAAGCAGATGCCCACAGGACTTTGGAAGCCCACAAGAGCTCCCCAGTTCCATGCTTCAATGCCTGGACAAGGGAACCAGGGAGGAGATACCAATCAGTGAACTCAAACACAGGAAGCCCATGTTGGTACTGAAAATATTGAGTAGCTGCTTAGAGCCAGTAGGCATCAGCCACATCCTCCCATGGTAAGGGTGAGGGGCCAGCTGCCCACTGGAACATACAGCAGTATGACCCCCCCAGGTTCACATATGCACTGCAACATACCCAATCAAGCAGGGGAGGTAGGGGCTGGATGGCACCTTTTCAGGGGCGGCCCAAGGGGGGTGCGGGGCCATGTGCGGAGACTCAGCGTGGGGCCTCATTTGCATAAGGGGCCTCATTTGCATACATATTTGCATAATGTTACCATAAACTAACTTTTAGTAAACATGCCTCTTAATGAGTGTATGGATAAAGAAAGACTAAAAGATTTCTACATTACTATAATCCAGTGCCAACCGCCAGGCACATTAGGAACTACTACAAACACTGCCCATTTAGAACCCATAGCAAACCCGCCGTATCCTAACAGTACTACCAGGACTCACAAAGCACCATACCCTACCTATCAAAAGGAAACACTGCAAATATTAAACCAATACATTTCAGAGAATAACAATACATGACCTACTGGGGAAAGAGAACAAGTGGCAATGTCAAATAGGAATTACATAAACAGAATACCTCAGCTCATTTACACATGCAGAACATAGACCATTACCAAACAAGGAATCACAATTTAGAAATAGGAAGACAATAATTAAACTGGGAACCCCAAAAGCCAAACTTGGAATGTACAACAACACTGTAGAAATAAAACTATAAATTAATTTCCTCTTGCACTGAACAAAGCGCAGATGTTAATGATGTACATTTCCCAGAGCTGATATATTCCAGTTAATAAATTCAAAATAAAGAGATATTTTTCTACTTTTTGTGCCTTTTTTTTTCAGTTGCAATTACTCCAGCCACTTTCTTATGGTTTCTTCATGTCTTCTGCTAACTCTCCATCGTCTGCTGTCCATTTGTCCTTTCTTCTCTCTTCTAGTTTTTTTTCCATTTTCTCTCTACATCTGCTTTAACATACTAATCTTTCTCCTTTTGCTCTTTCCTCATTCCTATTTCATCCACTCAAATTTTACACCTCCATCCTCAATCCCCACTTACTCTCCCAATATCCGGCCAATTGTAGATTTGTCTTCCCTCCCACACAAAATATTTTTCCCCTCTCCATTTCACTCTCCCAGCTCCATCCCATTCTAATCCTCCCCTAACATCAGCTCCCTTCTAGTTCCAGCCTCACCCAGCATCCGCTCCCTTCTAGTCCCCACATCAGCCCATTTCCAGTCCTAGCCCCCCATAAGCCCATTTACAATCCTATCCTAGCCCCACCATCAGCCCATTTCCAGTCCTAGCTCCCCCATCCATTCCCAGTCCTATCCGAGTCCCTCCATCAGCTCATTTCCAATCCCAGACCCCATCAGCCCATTTCTAGTCCTTTCCTAGCCCCACCATCAGCCCATGTCAAATCCTAGCTCCCCTCCACTCAGCCCATTTCCAATCCAAGCCCCCCATGAGCCTACTTCCAGTTCTAGCACCTCCATGAGTCCATTTCAATCCAAGCCCCCACCACAGCCTATTTCCAATCTTAGCACCCCCAAAAGCCCATTTCCAGTCCTATCCTAGCCCCTACATCAGCCCATTTCCTGTCTTACCCCCCACTCAGCCCTTTTCCAGTCCTAGCTCCCTCCCCTCACAGCCCATTTCCATTCCAAGCCCCCCCATCAGCTCTTTGCAGTTCAAGCCCCCCCTTCCACTCAGCCCATTTCCATTTCAAGCCCCCGTCCCCATCAGCTATTTGCAGTTCAAGCCCTCCTTCCACTCAGCCCATTTCCAGTCCTAGCAACCCCCCAGCCTATTACCAGTCCTAGCCCCCTATAGCCCATTACCAGTCCTAAGCCCCCCATCAGCCCATTACCAGTCCTAAGCCCCCATCAGCCCATTTCCAGTCCTAAGCCCCCCCCATAGCCCATTACCAGTCCTAACCCCCCATCAGCCCACTTCCAGTCCTAACCCCCCATCAGCTCATTTTTAGTCTTATCCTCCCCATAGCCCATTACCATTCTTATCGACCGCTCATCACATTTCCTGTCCTAGCCCCCCAATAGCCCATTACTAGTCCTAACCCCCCATCAGCCCATTTCCAGTCTTAGCCCCCCCCATAGTCCATTACATCCTAACCCCCCCATCAGCCCATTTCCAGTCTTAGTCCCCCCATCAGCCCATTTCCAGTCCTAGCCCCCCCATCAGCCCATTTCCAGTCTTAGCCCCCCTCAGCCCATTACCAGTCCTACCCCCATCAGCCCATTTCAAGTCCTAGCCCCCCCATAATCCATTACTAGTCCTAACCCCCCATCAGCCCACTTCCAGTCTTTGGCCCCCCCCCCATAGCTCATTACCAGTCCTAACCCCCCTCTCCCCATCAGCCCAAACACATAAAAAAGCAAACCGGCTGCTGCTACAGCTGCCGCTGTGGCAGCGGCAGAATCAAGTGTCCCGCCGCGGGGCCCCCCTCTGCCCGGCAAAGCCTTCTTGCAGCATCAGCTCTGGTCCCAAAGCGCGGGCTTTCAGAGCCGCGAGAGTTTCTCTTTCTCGCGCGGCTCTGTTAATCCCGCCGGGGCTGATGGAATTTTCCATCAGCCCCGGCAGGCTTAACAGAGCCACGAGAGATCAGAGAAGCTCTCCCGTCGCGGCTCTGAAAGCCCGCGCTTTGGGACTCTAGAGCTGATGCTGCAAGAAGGCTAGTCCTAACCCCCCCATCAGCCCATTTCCAGTCTTAGCCCCCCCATAGCCCATTACATCCTAACCCCCCCATCAGCCCATTTCCAGTCTTAGCCCCCCATCATCCCATTTCCAGTCCTAGCCCCCCCCCCCAACAGCCCATTTCCAGTCTTAGCCCCCCTCAGCCCATTACCAGTCCTACCCCCCATCAGCCCATTTCAAGTCCTAGCCCCCCCATAACCCATTACAAGTCCTAACCCCCGCGCTTTGGGACTCTAGAGCTGATGCTGCAAGAAGGCTTTGCCGGGCAGGGGGGGCCCTGCGGCGGGACGCTTGATTCTGCCGCTGCCACGGCAGCGGCAGCAGCAGCAGTAGTCAGTTTGCTTTTTTTAAATCTATTTGGGCTTATGTAGAATGCTTTTTGCGCGGGGCCCCCTGAAACGTGGGGCCCTGTGCAAAAAACATTTTTGCTCAATGGACGGGCCGGCCCTGCCTTTAGGCGATGGCGACCTCAGTACCTGCATCTTTTTAAGTGCCTCCTCATGAAAGTGCTGAAGGGCAGCTCTCCCCCTTCCACATGTAGGTCCCTTCTCCTCAGACAACACAAAATCCCGAAAGCTTTTATCCAGCATCAGGAATACTGCCACTTCCCTCCAAAGGGCTCTCTGGATAATCTCAATTTCTCTGGGTCTTCGGGGGTCTACCCGCATCCAGTCAGTCTTCCGCCTTCCCCAGGGTAAGCACTTCCCTTTCTGACCCCCATGGAGCTTGCAGGGGAGAGGTTGACTTACCTCCTGGTACTCACCCTGCTGGGTCATCAAGCCGGGTTGGTCTGCTGATGGTCTCTGGGTCCCTCCTTCCTGGAGCCAAGGTCTCCCTGGCCTGCTGACTCTGCCTCTGTTCTTGGGCGGGATCCACTTCTCTTTGGCCAGTGTGCCGAAGACATCATCCACCTCAAAGAAGGTTTCATTACAGTATCTGCAGTACAGTATCACTGGCAAAGGCTCCTGCTCCCGCCGGCACCAGGGACACTAAGCATGCCCCACACTATTCTCCAGCAGCAACAGATCAGGCTTGGAAACAGAATATGCTTCTAAACCCCTTTTATTCTTTACTTTATAATTCTAAAACAGCAGGTAACAGATTGATTCAACATCAGATGTCTTTCTCAGAATTCAAACTTGGTCACAATCCTTTATCAGCAACACTATCGTACATGGATTTGAGGCACCGGATCAATTATTTGGTTGGGAGATTTTAAGTGTGCTCAGAGGTGGCTGGGAGTGTTTTAGTCCTTCAATCAGTTCACCCACTCTAAGGCCTCTGCAAGTACCAGTTCTTTGTTACAGTCTGCCTTTACTGCAGCCACCCGGCACCAAAACAGTCTCAGCCTCTTCAGTGGGGGGGAAGCAGAAATGACTTACTCTGTAACAACCTTTCCCAATCAATCCATCAGAATCCTCAGTCCACACGCTTTATTCCTTCCAACACTTTCAAATTGGAACAGCTTAGTGAACATATTTACAACCGTGATTTTGTCCTTCCTAGCCACAGAGATGATTCCTCGCCGACCCAAGGACTGTATTTTAGCAATCCTCTCCTTGTTGCTTTCCACCCTGGATAAGGATGGCTGCCTTTCTGATAGGTGGGCTCTGGCTGGGCCATCTCCCCCTTCTGTACATCTACTCCATGGTGCAATGAGTGTAGTCAAAGACCCTGCCTGAAACTACATACTGCATCCAGGGGCGGACCAAGGGGGGTGCGGGGCCATGTGCGGAGACTCAGCGCAGGGCCTCATTTGCATAAGGGGCCTCATTTGCATAAATATTTGCATAATATTACCATACACTAACTTTTAGTAAACATGCCTCTTCATGAGTGTATGGATAAAGAAAGACTAAAAGATTTCTATATTACTATAATCCAGTGCCAACTGCCAGGCACATTAAGAACTACTACAAACACTGCCCATTTAGAACCCATAGCAAACTCACCGTATCATAACAGCACTACCAGGACTCACAAAGCACCATACACTACCTATCAAAAGGCAACACTGCAAATATTAAACCAATACATTTCAGAGAATAACAATACATGACCTACTGGGGAAAGAGAACAAGTGGCCATGTCAAATAGGAATTACATAAACAGAATACCTCAGCTCAGTTACACATGCAGAACACAGACCATCACCAAACAAGGAATCACAATTTAGAAACAGGAAGACAATAATTAAACTGGGAACCCTAAAAAGCCAAACTTGGAATGTACAACAACAATGTAGAAATAAAACTATAAATTAATTTCCTCTTGTACTAAACAAAGCACAGATGTTAATGATGCACATTTCCCAGAGCTGTCATATTCCAGTTAATAAATTCAAAATAAGGAGATATCTTTGTACCTTTTTGTGCATTTTTTTTTCAGTTGCAATTTCTCCAGACACTTTCTTCTGGTTTCTTTGTGTCTTCTGCTAACTCTCCATCGTCTGCTGTCCATTTGTCCTTTCTTCTCTCTTCTAGTTTTTTTCCATTCTCTTACATCTGCTTTAACATACTAATCTTTTTCCTTTTGCTCTTTCCTCATTCCTTTTTCATCCACTCAAATTTTACCCCTCCATCTTCAGTCCCCACTTACTCTCCCAACACCCGGCCAATTGTAGATTTTTCTTCCCTCCCACACAAAATATTTTTCCCCTCTCCATTTCACTCTCCCAGCCCCATCCCATTCTAATCTCCCCCAACATCAGCTCCCTTCTAGTTCCAGCCCCACCCAGTATCCGCTCCCTTCTAGTCCCTGCATCAGCCCATTTCAAGTCCTAGCCCCCCCATCCATTTCCAGTCCTATCCGAGTCCCTCCATCAGCTCATTTCCAATACCAGCCTCCCATCAGCCCATTTCTATTCTAGCCCCACCATCAGCCCATGTAAAATCCTAGCTCCCCTCCACTCAGCCTATTTCCAGTCCAAGTCCCTCATGAGCCTACTTCCAGTTCCAGCCCCTTCATGAGTCCATTTCAATTCAAGCCCCCACCACAGCCCATTTCCAATCTTAGCTCCCCCCAACACCCAATTCCCAGTCCTATCCTAGCCCCTTCATCAGCCCATTTCCTATACTAGCTCCCTCCCCTCACAGCCCATTTCCATTTCAATCCCCCTCCCCATCAGCTATTTGCAGTTCAAGCCCCCCTTCCACTCAGTCCATTTCCATTCCAAGCCCCCTCCCCATCAGCTCTTTGCAGTTCAAGGACCCCCTACCCCTCAGCCCATTTCCATTCCAAGCCCCCATCCCCATCAGCTATTTGCAGTTCAAGCCTTCCCTTCCACTCAGCCCATTTCCAGTCCAAGCAACCCCCCCAACCCAGAACCAGACCAAGCCCACCCAGAGCCTATTACCAGTCCTAACCCCCCATCAGCCCACTCCCAGTCCTAATCCAATCAGCCCATTTCCAGTCCTAACCCCCATCACCCAATTTTGAGTTTAAGCCCCCCCATAGCCTATTACCAGTCCTAACCCCTCATCAGCTCACTTCCATTCCAAGCCCCCGTCCTCCATCAGCTATTTGCAGTTCAAGCCTTCCCTTCCACTCAGCCCATTACAGTCCTAGCCCCCCATAGCCTATTACCAGTCCTAAACCCCCATCAGCCCACTCCAATCCTAATCCCATCAGCCCATTTCCAGTCCTAACCCCCATCACCCAATTTTAATTTTAAGCCCCCCCCCATAGCCCATTAGCAGTCCTAACACCCCCCATCACCCCATTTCCAGACTTAGCTCCCCCATAGCCCTTTACCAGTCCTAACCCCCCCTCACCCCATTTCCAGACTTAGCCCCCCCCCCATAGCCCATTACCAGTCCTAAGCCCCCATTGGCCACCTTCCAGTCTTAACCCCATTAGCCCATTTCCAGCCCTAACCCCCCCTCACCCCCAACCTAGGGAAAATTTAAAATAATAAAAAAGCTGTCTGCTGCTGGCCTGCCGCTGCCGCCACGGCAGATTCCAGTGTCCCGCGGGGCCCCCCCTGCTCGGCAGAGTCTGCCCTCCCTGCATCAGCTCCCTCTCCGCAGTCGAAACCGGCTTTCAGAGCGCGAAGAGAGAGTTTCTCCCTCGCGGCTCTGTTAAGCCTGCGGGCGCTGATGGGAAAGTTCCCATCAGCCCCTGCGGTCTTAACAGAGCCGTGAAAGGGAAACTCTCCTTTCGCGTTCTGAAAGCCGATTTCGACTGTGGAGAGGGAGCTGGTGCAGGGAGGGCAGGCTCTGCCGGGCAGGAGGGGCCCCGCGGGACACTGGAATCTGCCGTGGCGGCAGCGGCAGGCCAGCAGCAGACAGCTTTTTTTTTTTAAAATGTAAAATGTACTTTTAAGCAGAATGTTCTTCTTCCTGAAATGCGGGGCCCTGTGAAAAAAACATTCTTGCTCAATGGACGGGCTGGCCCTGCACCTTTTGATGCCACACTGTCATGTTATCAGTATGTGAAATGCCTCATTTGCATGCCCCACCCCTCACTGTACTCTGCTAGTTCCAACTCTGGTTATGTGGCCGGTTCCAGTGCAGACTGAAGCACAGAGCACAGGCCCTATCTTTTGACACCGGCAAAGTACATAACATCAGTAGCCCTCTGACATCTATCCAATACATATGCAGATGTAGTCAGTCAAGGCAGCTGTTGATGTTTCTGTGGTTGTTTGCCCACTGTCGCAGCAGGGTCACTCCAGACTTTTCAGTCCCTGGTTTTGTGGGACTCTAGCTGTTGTGGTTCACTGCCATGGCAGCCACACCATGCAGCCCCTCCAGACAGGTGGCCTAGGCAAGTGCCTACATATACCACTAACTTTACCTATTTTCTCTATTATTCCTTATATGTTGGCCCCGCTTCTGCCCTTCATATGTTCTAATGGCTAGAAGAATAAAGGAGGTGATAGTGCCTCTGTATAAGTCTTTGGTGCGACCTCATTTGGAGTATAGTGTGCAATTCTAGAGACCGCACCTTCAAAAGGATGTGAACAGGATGGAGTCGGTGCAGAGGGTGGCTACTAAAATGGTTAGTGGTCTTCATTATAAAGCATATGAGGACAGACTTAAGGATCTTAATATGTACGCCTTAGAGGAAAGGCGGGATAGAGGTGATATGATTGAGATGTTTAAATACCTCCGTGGCATAAATGTCCATGGGGAGAGCCTCTTTCAATTGAAAGCAAGTTCTGCTACGAGGGGACATGGGATGAGGGTGAAGAGGGATAGATTCAGGAGTGATTTGTGGAAATATTTCTTTATGGAAAGAGTGGTGGATCCGTGGAATAGTCTCCCAGTGGAGGTGGTAGAGATGAGGACAGTAACTGAATTCAAAAAAGCATGGAACAAACACAGAGGATCTCTAAAGGAAAAAAGAGGACTGTTGTAATTGTTGATGTGGAAGGACAGACTAGATAGGCCATGTGGTTTTTTTCTGTCGTCATATTCCTATGTTTCTAATGCTCACTTTCAGACAGCACTAGTAAGGCAGGTGCAACTACCGCCTGGTTAGAGGCAGGCGGTAGTTGCACCCACATTAGCGGTATCATCGTGTCGCAATCAACTAGCACGGCTGTCCCTGCCATGCCATGTCCCCACCCACTATCCATCTTAACCCTATTTGTGCGCTGTTTGGGTAGTGTGACATTTTTGGCATGGTCGCCTTTTGGCCGCACGCTCTCGGCTAACATGCAGCGAAAACGTGTGTTAGCCCCGTGCTAAACCCCATGCTTCCAACTACCGCGCTTTAGTATACATGCCACATAGATACTTATTATATATAGAAAGATAGATATAGCTCTCAACTGATATAGATTTGTGTGTATATGTTCACGTTGTGTTAGATGTTAAAATTATTTTACAATTTTCCATTTCAGTTTTAGTTCCTTCTCTTCCCAGACCGTTCATTTCAAAAGGCAAGTTACCCATAAATACTGATCACTGAAATAGCAGGCTTTCCTTTAACACCATTCATATTTTAAATCCTGGAGGATTTGTTTTCAATCAAATCATTAATTTTCTACACACTCCCTAACACTCTCTTTGATTAAATCTGTTTATTTTGTGAAATAGCCCTGGTAGTTTTATCTTTGTTTGATCTATTTAAGCACATTAAAATATATTTTTGCTAACTCTTCATTTGCAACTAAGCATATCTGATTGTTTTTGTTTTCTTTAAAAAAAAATTGTAATTTGCAGAAAATTTATATTGATTGTTGTCTAGCGAAAGGTTAAGGAAAGAAAGAAGGACAGCTTCCGCAAAATTGAAAACCAGGCAAAGAGCGGAAGATGTAAAACCATGGCCACACTAGAGTCACTTGAGAGAAGAAATTTTATTGAAGACCCATCTTAGAAAGTTTCGGCATTAAGCCTTCATCAGGGGTCTAAAAACAAGACATACGCAAAGACATATACGTATAAAAAACATGATTAAAACATTAAGAATGTAGAATTGATTGTATAACATTAAAATAAAATTAAAATAATGAGAAGAAAACATAAACTTAAAAACTTTAAAATACATTACCAATTGAACGTAACAAAGTTTGCGTGGGGTCCGTCCGAGAGTGACGGTACAAAGACACTCTTCCCAATCTAAGGGAACATATAAAACATATGAGTACATGAACATAAACTATGTTAACAAATAATTGAATAATAACAAATGATATTGATTAGAAGAGAGAGAGGAGAAGAAAGAGGAGGGGACAGAAGGAGAGGGAAGGGGGGAGGGGAAAGAGAGGAAGAGGAAGGGGGGTGGGGATGAGGAGAGGGAAGGTAAAGGGGTAGGGAAGAGGAAGGGTGAAAAAACAGAAAAAGTGTGATTACTTCAATGGTATACATGCATAAGTGTTTAAATGTTATCTCCAGGAACAAGCAGGAATAAGTCCTCACATATGGGTACGTCGGTACCGACGGAGCCTGAGCGGGAAAGCTCCCCAGCTTCCCAGAAGGAAAGCTTTTGGGGCCTCCCACTGCGCATGTGCGCTGCCTTCCCGCCTTCCTGACCAACTCTCCTCAGTTCTTCTTTTTTCCGCGGAGCCAGCAGGTTGTGTTCCTGTCACCGCTGAAGAAGTTGTTATTTTAATTTATTTCTTTGGCCGCGTGTCTGCCTTCCCCGATTCCAGACCGGTACTGCCGGTCTTTTTTCCTTTATTTAAAAAAAAAAAAAAAATCTTCTTTTTTTCCCTCACTTGGTGTGTTAGTTCTGTGAGGCCTTTAGGCCTTCACTAATTTTCCTCATGGAGAAACAAGCCTCTGGGTTTAAAAAATGCACCAAGTGCAGCGGTACTATTTCAGTCACAGACACCCATGAATGGTGTCTTAAATGTTTGGGGCCTGACCATTCCATTCTGGATTGCCCATCCTGTTCTTTGATGTCTAAACGTGGCTTACAGAACCGGGCAGCCAGGTTTCACATGCTGTTTTCTACAGATACTCCAGCATCGACATCTTCCAGGTCTTCCTCTCCTGATGGATCTCAGGTAACCAAACATTCCTCTGGCAGGTCCTCAAAGGGCAAATCTCCCTCTAAGTATCGAGATACCCCTGGGCTTGACCCTGAGGACCCTGCCCCAGCCAAACAACCCCGGCGGGAAGCTTCGGCTTCCAAAGCTCCTCCTATGGGGTTACAGGTTGACATCGATGGCACGGCCTCGACCGATCACCTGTTAGACTGTTCTGGGGTACCGGCTCAATCATCCGGTACCGACATCCAGACAGTCGTGGCGTCCATGGATCATACAGTTCAATCCATGCAGCAGGCCATTTTGGCTTTTATTAAGGCTGTGACGCCCTCGGTACCGCACCCTGCGGTACCGACTCCGGTTCCGGTACCACAACCGATACCGGTACCCATGCCTTCCACATCGACCAGGATACCGATTCTGGTTCCCGGTTCCGGGGTTTTTCCCGATACCGATCCGGTTCCGGGTACCCCCGATGTCGATACCGGTCGATACGCTTATCGATCCCTGGAAGCAAACAGACGATACTTTGAGTCTTCTGATGATTCTGATTCATCAGATGACTCTGCTGAAGTATCCCTTACTCTACCTGAGGAGCCCTCTTCTCCAAAGAGGAGAATGTCTCCTCCAGAGGATTTATCCTTTCAAGACTTCATCATTGAAGTAGCTAAAGGTCTTTCTATTTCTGTATCCTCTGAAAAAGAACCTAGAGCAAAAAAGTTTGACATTTTAGGATACTCTAAGGTTCCCAAAGAGGCAGTCACCTTGCCCATCCATGAAATTCTTCAAGATCACATGATGGACTTATGGGAGACTCCTCTCACCCTATCTCCACATTCTCGTCGTCTGGACACCATGTATCGTGTCCCCCCTTCTCCTGGGTTTCAAAAAACTCAGCTCCCGCACCACTCCATCGTGGTGCAGTCAGCTATGAAAAGGATCAAGAGTACTAAAAGACACTCTTCTACTCCCCCAGGAAGAGAATGTAGGACTCTGGATGCTTTTGGAAGAAAAATCTTCCAAGCCAAGTATGCTTATTGCCAGAATCAACTCATACAGCCTCTATATGGGCATGTTTCTGAAGGAAATTGCATTAAAAATACGCCATTTTCTCCCCTTTATCCCAGAGGATAGAAAGGAGGAGTTCCTTCTTCTGCTGAAGCATAACCAAGATATTTCAAAGTTCTCCAACAGAGCAGCCTTTGACTCCTTTGAGGGTGCTAGCAGAGCCTCAGGTATTGCCATAGCGGCTCGCAGAATTGCTTGGCTCCAGGCCTCTAACCTTGAACCCTGGGTCCAGGATGGGTTGGGAAATTTGCCCTGTACAGGTGAGAATCTGTTTGGTAAGGAGTGGCAAATCAAAGCCACTCAAATGGATGCAGAAAATGCTGCTTTAGATAGACTTTCTAAGTCTACCTCTACCCCTGTCAAGAATAAATCTTTCAAAAAGCCTTTCTACAAAAAGGCCAGATTTGCCACAAATACTGGCCAACAATCTTCTGCAGCTCACTTTGCTCCTAAGCGTCAGCAGCCTAAACAGGCCAGGGCAAAACCTGCAGGGGCTGCTACAGCCCAACAGTCCCAACCCCCTCAGGGTTTTTGACTTAAAACTAGAGAACTTAACCTTTCTGGCTCTAAAACATCCAGAACCTCTCACCATTCCAGGAAGGTTAACTCATTTTGCTCCCAGATGGGAGCAAATCACATCAGAGCAATGGACCCTCTCTATCATCAGAGAGGGCTACAAACTACATTTCTCCAACCTTCCTCCCCATACCATGGTGAGAAGTTTCAATTCTCCCCCATCTCTCCTAGACTTGTTGGGTCAGGAGGTGACCACTCTTCTCACCCAAAAGGCAATAGAAGAGGTTCCTCTTCCTCAACAAGGGTCAGGTTTTTACTCCCCTTATTTTCTCATTCCCAAGAAAACAGAGGGGTACAGACCCATTCTGGATCTCAGAGAATTGAACAAATTTCTATACAGGGAGAAATTCAAGATGCTTTCTCTAGGCACTCTCCTTCCATATCTACAGAGTCAGGACTGACTTTGTTCTCTAGATCTCAAGGATGCGTACACACATATACTCATCCATCCATCCCACAGAAACTTCCTACGGTTTCTGTTCCAGGGAAAACATTTCCAATACAGAGTACTCCCCTTCGGTCTAGCCTCTGCTCCAAGGGTATTTACCAAATGCATGGCAATAGTAGCTGCATTTCTACGCGCCCTGGGACTTTTTGTCTTCCCATACCTGGACGACTGGCTCATCCGAGCTCCGTCTCAGTCCGAGGCTCAGACTTCCCTGGATCGCACCAGGCGAATTCTACAGTATTTGGGACTTGTGATCAATCTGCCAAAGTCCCAACTCACCCCTACTCAATCCCTAGAATTCATAGGGGCCTGGTTGGATACCACCACCGCAAGGGCCTATCTACCTCAGGCCCGTTGCCAACGTCTAGTGCACTTAGCCTCTCAGACTCAGTCCAGAAGCCACTTGACTGCCAGAGAGATGCTACAACTATTAGGCCACATGGCCTCCACAGTGCATGTGGTGCCTTATGCTCGCCTACATATGAGAGCAGCTCAATGGACTTTATCCACCCAGTGGACTCAAGCATCAGGAGCTCTCTCAGACCAAATAGCAAACTCCAATCATCTTTTTTGGTCTCTCCAATGGTGGATATCCACTCAAAATCTGTTGTTGGGGGCCCCCTTTCAACCACTGTTGCCCCAAGCAACCCTCACAACAGATGCCTCCCAAACAGGTTGGGGGGCTCATCTCCAGGATCTCTCCACTCAGGGCACTTGGTCTCCACAGGAGACCACCCTTCATATCAACCACTTGGAACTTCGAGCAATCTTTCTAGCTCTCAAAGTTTTTCATACCCTCCTCAGCAACATGACAGTCCTTATTCACACGGACAATCAAGTAGCCATGTTTTACATAAACAAACAAGGAGGGACTGGCTCTCTGTCGCTTTGCAACGCAGCTCTAAGATTATGGGCCTTCGCCAGAGAGCATCAAATCCATCTCCTGGCAGTATATCTTCCAGGAATCCAAAACTCTTGGGCAGACAGACTCAGTCGAGTTCTGCTTCCACACGAATGGTCCCTGCACATGGATCAGGTACTCAGAATCTTCCAGAAATGGGGAACCCCGGACATAGACCTCTTTGCAAGTCCATGGAATGCCAAACTTCCCCGGTTCTGTTCCAGAATTCCGTGTCAGGGAGTTCAGACCAAGGATGCCTTCCTCCTGCATTGGGGTCAGGGTTTCCTGTATGCCTTTCCACCCATTCCTTTGATTCCCAAGACTCTGTTCAAACTTCAAAGGGATCAAGGGTCCATGATCCTCATAGCTCCACGCTGGCCACGCCAAGTGTGGTACCCTCTACTTCTGCATCTCTCCCAAGCCCCCTCCCTGGACTTGGGAGCGGCTCCAGACCTTCTGTCTCAGAAGGAGGGGACTTTGTGGCACCCAAACCCCAAGTCCCTTCACCTCAGAGCTTGGTTACTGAAGGCCTAGACCTTCAACACTTCAATCTTTCGCAGCAAGTGAAGGATATCCTACATGCCTCTAGGAAACCTTCCACTAGGCGTTCTTACGCTTTTAAATGGAAAAGATTTTCCATTTGGTGTGCTCAAAAGGGTCTTAACCCTCTGGCACTCCCATTGAATTCTCTTTTGGAATATCTCCTGCATCTCTCCAATGCAGGACTCAAAACGAATTCAGTAAGAGTCCATTTGAGTGCTATTGCGGCATCACTTAAGCCCATCATTGGACAACCTGTTTCCTCTCATCCTCTTATTGCAAGATTCATGAGAGGCTTAACTTTAACTAAACCTCCCATTCGACCTCCTCCGGTGGCATGGGACTTAAACTTGGTTCTTGGTCAGCTTATGAAGCCACCTTTTGAACCCTTAGCCGCTACCTCCTTGAAATTTCTTTCCTGGAAGGTTATTTTCCTCATTGCAGTCACTTCAGCTCGCCGCATCAGTGAACTGCAGGCCTTAGTGGCTAATCCACCTTATACAAGGTTCCATCATGATAAGGTAGTCCTTAGGACAAATCCTCACTTTATGCCTAAAGTGGTCTCACCTTTTCATCTTAATCAAGAGGTATATTTACCTGTCTTTTTTCCAGCTCCTCATGCATCCAATGCAGAGAGGAACCTTCATACTCTAGACTGTAAAAGAGCTCTTGCCTTTTACCTCCACAGGACACAGCAACATCGAAAGTCTTCTCAGCTTTTTGTTGCTTTTGATCCTTCTCATTTAGGACTTCCAGTCTCCAAAAGAACACTCTCCAATTGGATTGCTCAGTGTATCTCTTTTGCTTACCAGAGTAAGAACCTTTCTCTGGAGGGCCATGTCACCGCTCACAACGTGAGGGCCATGGCCACCTCTATGGCTCATTTAAACTCTGTGTCCATTGACCAGATCTGTCGAGCAGCCACCTGGGCCTCGGTTCATACCTTTACAGCCCATTACTGTTTGGACAAGGACTCCCGCCGGGATGTCTTGTTTGGTCAGGCTGTCCTCAGACACCTGTTCCATTCTTGAACAACTCCAGCCCACCTTCCCTGAATGGATGCCTGAGATCCATAGGAAGATTATGAACCTTTCAGGGTCTCATACCCTTCAGGGCATCTCCCGGGCATCTTAGCTAGGGAGTCCCCATATGTGAGGACTTATTCCTGCTTGTTCCTGGAGATAGCACAGTTACTTACCTGTAACAGGTGATCTCTGGGAACAGCAGGAATTAGTCCTCACAACCCGCCCACCTCCCCTAGGAGTTGTATCTCTCTCTCTCTTCCTTTCCTCTCTCTATTGTCTCAGCTATAAACTCGAACTGAGGAGAGTTGGTCAGGAAGGAGGGAAGGCAGCGCGTATGCGCAGTGGGAGGCCCCAAAAGCTTTCCTTCTGGGAAGCTGGGGAGCTTTCCCGCTCAGGCTCCGTCGGTACCGACGTACCCATATGTGAGGACTAATTCCTGCTGTTCCCAGAGATCACCTGTTATAGGTAAGTAACTGTGCTATACTTGAAGAAAATTATGTTCAACTTCTAAAATAAAATATCATAAAATTTCATATAAAACAACCAACATAAAGGTTAAAAATGAAACTCACAAGGATATTATAGAACCTGACATAGAGCTGTGAAATAAAACTAAATGGGATTGTTAAAAAGAAACGTGGATCCAGCTACATGTATTAGGTAAACCAGCAAAGAGGAAACCTGACTGTGGTATCTGTATGAGCAGAACTACAGTGGCAAACCGAGGGTAAATCAGTGATAAAATAGTAGACTAAACATGTGAAAGAAGGTCATGAATGGATTAAAAATAACGTACAGCGATGCTAAACTGACTAATGTAAACGTGAGGATATTGAAAAGAACAGTACCTGAGGAGAGAGAACCAGCAGCGGGAAAACGCCGCACAGAAGCAGAGGACACTTAATAAATAATTGAAAGCTCCTCCCACTAGATGTCATCACTGGATGGTCAGGAAAAGTTGAAATGGTGGAAATATGATTCGGAAGCCAAAAATACAGTAAGTTGAAAGCATAAGTGAATGGAATACATGGTGACTGGACATAAGTAAAATCATGAAATTTAACGTAATTATTACAAAGGATAGATAATGAAAACATTGTACTTATAGAAATGAAAGTTGACAGAAGTACGTATGAAAAGTAAACTAGCTGCTATAAACATATAAATGCAGTATCTGATGGAAAAATCACCTGCGGGAGCCACCGCACAAAAGCAGAGACACTAGTAAATGTGTAGAAGTTCCACCGAATGTCATCATGGACAATCCAAAATATTCTAAATCAAAAACAAGGATGTGCTAAATAAAAAGAATTACTCATACATGCACAACAACAGATAAAAAAAGGGGGGATAAAAAGGGGGGGAATGTAGGTGAGTGAAAAATGGAGGTAGCAGACATTTGTAGCAATTGACAGGAGGGAGGGCAATTGGAATGTACACAATAAACTATTCATTAGGGGAAACATATAGTTAAAAAAAGGGGGGAATGGAAAGTTACAGTTAAAAGGTGTGGGGGGGAACTAAAATGAGGGGGAGGGGCTAAAAAATAAAAATGAAAATATTAAACCAGGAGGGGTATTGAAAAAACGAAAACAAAAAAATAATAAAAAACAGTATATTCTTTTAAAAATAAGAATAAAAATATGTGTATAGGAATATGAACATCCATACAGCAGGGGATAAGAATGGGAATAAAAAGGGGGAATCGTAAAAATGCACTATAATCATTCTCTTTATTCAGCCCTAAAGGGTCAGACCTGACTTGCGATTCATTGGCTGTAATATAGATCATTTACTAACTCATCATATTATATGTCTGATGCTAAACCTGGATCCATCGAGTGTTCTACATATATATAAGGACAGCATGTTCGCTGCAGTACAGTTGTTTTCCTATTGGTGTTAACTTGGAAGTCATTTGTTTTGACTCATCTTCAAGATTTGCACATCTTCGGGGGGAAAATAGCTGGAATTCTATTGAAGACAATCTGGATTTTTGCTGGTTTGATGATTTATATTCAAGGACGCTTGAAGCAGAGCCCCACTTTCATGAGTGGCTCGAAACAGTGCTGTGTCACTTTCCGTTTGGATCTTCCTTTGGGCCGGTCATTCTCAGGCTGTTTTTGTTAACTAAGTACTTTCTTTCAATTATTTGGATATTTGAGCTTTTAGTGTTTTGCATTTTTAATGGTTAAGCACTCCCTTCTCCCAGGATTAGTGCCATTCTTTCTGCATAAGGATCAGCCCCCTTCCCCCAGTCCGCAGCATCATCCTCAACCCACTTCTTCTAGCCCCTAGCATCAGAATCAGTTCTCCCATTTTCCACTTCAGCCCCTTCTCCCAGCCCCCACCTCTCCAGGATCAGTCTCTGCCCCCTGTATCCTCCTCCCACCTTCCAGCATCAGCCCCCACTTTCACATCCCATTATCAGTTCCCTGCTCCCAAGCCCTTCTCCTGCCTTTTCCAGAATTTCATTAATCATGGACATTGTAGCGGGAATATTGGATTGGATTTAGCTCATTCCTTTTTCTCAGAAGTTCAAGGCAAGTTACATTCAGATAGAATAGGTATTTTCCTGTCCGCAGAGGACTTACAATCTGAGTTTGTATCTGACGCAATGGGGTGACTTGCCCAAAATCACAGGGTACAGTAGTGGAATTTTAACCTGACTTCTCTCCTTCTCAGCCCATTGTCCTAACCCTTTGGCTACTCCTTCATTCCAGCCTTCATTCTCAACAATATGTTTCTCCTCTCCTTTCTTTGCCATGGGATACATGACAGTTTTGAAATGCTTTGAAATGTGAGATGAGGCACCTCCTGCTTATGCTGAGTGTCTCTTCTTGCATTTCAAACTTGCCATGTGGCCTGCAGCCAAGTAATAAGAGGAACAGCAAACACCAGGAGTGAATTAATATGCTCCTGTTGCTGTGAAGGGATGAGCTGGTGATAACAGGCTTTAGGTGCCCTTGAACTTTGGCACTCTAAGCCAAATTTTCACTGACTCACCCTTCACGCCCAAACTGATATCTCAATTATCAGGGAATGACCCACAGCTTTGTTGGGGCACACAGCTCATATGATCAATACTATGGTTAGTCTGTTAAGAAGGCAACATCCTGTTCTAAGGCAAAATGCAATGCTAATGCCTGGTGACTTAGCAGCTCCTGGGTTTTCTTGGCAGTGTGACCAGAAGAAGATTGGCAGGCCTTTCTTCTGAAGCAATGGAGGATTAAGTGACTTGCCCAAGGCCACAAGGAGTGCTAATGGGACTTGAACCCTGGTCTCTTGGTTACTAAGCCAGTGCTCTAACCATTCAGCTACTCCTCCACTCCCATGTTCTAAGGAGTTGACCATAAAAGTTGCCTCCTTTCACTCTTGCCAAAGCAATGGAACAGCCATTGCCTTGTCCCTGAAGAGTACATGTTCCAGAGGTAATACTCCTATTCGTGAATGAGCAGGAGTGAACCTCTCTTACACGAGTCAGCTTGTGGTCAGAGGACTACCAAAAGGGACTGCTCAGCTGGAAATAGATCTTCACTTGTAAGTATGTATCTTCTGGAATATACTCTAAATCTTGGGGAAAAAGGGAATTCTTTGGGTTAAAGCTGATAAATCTGTGTATTTTAGAATTCTGTTTTTTTTTGATGAGCCAGTCAGGTCTTAGTACCACCAGAGAGCGTTTCATTAAATCAAGTCAGAGTATAGCTTAGCATTAAAAGTAAAATAGAGTAAACAGTCTCTGAAATAGTAACATAGTATATGACGGCAGATAAAGACCAGGATGGTCCATCTAGTCTGCTCAGCAAGGTAGCAAGAGTAGGTGCACTTGCCGCTCCGTGCAGGTCACCCGTCCCCAAGCCTTTGTTTAGGGGGGGAACCCACCACTCCGTGTAGGTCACCCCTATTGCTTCTAGAGAACTTGTTTTATTTAAATCAAATCAGAGTATAGCTTAGCATGCAAGTAGAATAAATAGTCTCTGAGTAGAAAGAAATAAACTTTTTCTAGTTTCCTTTAAACATAGAAACATAGAAATATGATGACAGAAAAAGGCCACATGGCCTATCTAGTCTGTCCTTCCATAACAACTACATCAGTCCCCTTTTTACCTTTAGAGATCCTCTGTGTTTGTCCCATGCTTTTTTGAATTCAGTTACTGTCCTCATCTCTACCACCTCCACTGGGAGACTATTCCACGGATCCACTACTCTTTCCGTAAAGAAATATTTCCGCATATCACTCCTGAATCTATCTCCCTTCACCCTCATCCCATGTCCCCTCGTAGCAGAACTTGCTTTCAATTGAAAGAGGCTCTCTCCCTGAACATTTATGCCACGGAGGTATTTAAACATCTCAATCATATCACCTCTATCCCGCCTTTCCTCTAAGGTGTACATATTAAGATCCTTCAGTCTGTCCTCATATGCTTTATAATGAAGACCACTAATCATTTTAGTAGCCACTCTCTGCACCGACTCCATCCTGTTCACATCCTTTTGAAGGTGCGGTCTCCAGAATTGCACACTATACTCCAAATGAGGTCACACCAAAGACTTATACAGAGGCATTATCACCCCCTTTTTTCTGCTAGCCATTCCTCTCCGTATGCACCCAAGCATCCTTCTAGCTATTGCCGTTGCCTTTTCTACCTGTTTACAAAGAGGTCTTCCAGTTAAGAGGCAAAGGATCTGCAAAGTTATCTTAAATAGGTGTTAAAGGCAAGTGACAGATCAAAGGGGCAATTTGAAAGACCCCCCCCCCATCAATCCAAGGGCTGTGTGAATCACACAGGAAATTGGTAAGACTTTACCTTAGAAGAACAGGTCAGGGCAGTGTGTAGCAAGCCAGCTTTTATCAAATCTTCTTTCCCTCCCCCACCCACCCCAGGGATAATCTTAGCTTTAATGGCTCTTAAACCTATTAAAGGGAAGGAGGTGCCCATATTCACTTTCAGGTGTGGCTGGTTATCCTCATCAGGTATACATTAATTAAGGTCCTGATATTAATTAATCTTGAGGTGAACAAAGTCCATTAAACGTATTAGGCATAGTTGTATTAGAATAAGTATCCACAGAAAACCTAAGTAAGAGAACAACTTTAATATCTGACCAAAACCTTAAAATTAAGATGCGGACAGCAATCCAACAGTGATATGGAGGCTTTCCATTGAGTGTCACATGTATGATTTTCTACGAGTTGGTGAGGGGTCTTATATGTGCACTGGGTGCAAGGAGCTCTGCTCTCAGGGAATGAGTCCGATCTCTGGAGGCTAGAGTAGAAGACTTGGAGGACATAAGGAAGACAACAGAATTATATAGATAAGACCTACAGGGATGTAATATGGAAGTCCCACCTCTAGTCTGGCAGCCTCCCTGTTGCCATGGGCGAGATGTCACGTGACAGGACAGCATCAACCTGGTGTGGAAGGAAGCGATCCTGTAACTAGGACCTATCCTTCAGGTGATGTAAAAAAACCCCTCGCACTGAAGAGGCACACTACGAGGGGACATGGGATGAGGGTGAAGGGAGATAGATTCAGGAGTGATATGCAGAAATATTTCTTTACAGAAAGAGTAGTGGATCCATGGAATAGTCTCCCAGTGGAGGTGGTAGAGATGAGGACAGTAACTGAATTCAAAAAAGCATGGGACCAACACAGAGGATCTCTAAAGGTAAAAAGTGGACTGTTGTAGTTGTTGTTATGGAAGGACAGACTAGATAGGCCATGTGGTCTTTTTCTGTCATCATGTTTCTATGTTTCTGTTTCTCCAGGGCCATGTGCCCATGAGGGAAGGGTTAGGACAGCCATTATAGTTGGTGATTTGATCATATATGGCATGTAGATTTATTTATTTATTTGTTTACATTCTCTTATATACCGCGCTATTCCGCATCAGTGCGGTTTACATAGAACATCAAAACTCACACATTTCTGTAGCTGTGTTTACAATGAAACCGGTACATGAACTTGGGTCAAACCTTGGGTCAAACCTGGGTATATATTGCGTAACTATTTACATTTTGACAAGCTAATATAGAGGATTCATTGTACTGCATCGGCTAGCTAGTTGCTGGGGCTGTGGTGGTACATTCTTCTAGATAGCTGGATGGCTGGTAGATGTAATATGCCTTCCTGGTGCAAAGGTTGCAGACCTCACACGCCACCTAGACAAGGTTTTAGATAGTGCTGAGGAAGAGTCTGCTGTCTTGGTACATGTTTGTACCAATGACATAGGAAAATGTGGTAGGGAGTTTCTGGAGGCCAAATTTAGGCTTTTAGATAGGAAGTTTAAATCCAGAACTTCCAGGGTGGCAGTCTCTGAAATGCTTCCCGTTCCACCAGCGCCGGCCCGTCCATTGAGCGAGAATGTTTTTTGCACAGGGCCCGCGTTTCAGGGGGCCCCGCACAAAAAACATTCTGATCTAAAAGTAAAATTTAAAATAAAAAAAAACCTGTCTGCTGCCGGGGCCGGGGCCGTGGTAGAATCGAGTGTGCCGCGGGGCCCCCCCTGCCCGGCAGAGCCTGCCCTCCCCTGCATCAGCTCCCTCTTTGCAGCTGCAGTCACACACGCCGGCTTTCAGAGCGCAAAGGGAGAGTTTCTCCCTCGCGGCTCTGTTAAGCCCGTGGGGGCTGATGGGAAGTTCCCAGGGAAACTCTCCCTTCGCGCTCTGAAAGCCGGCGTGTGTGACTGCAGCTGCAAAGAGGGAGCTGATGCAGGGGAGGGCAGGCTCTGCCAGGCAGGGGGGCCCCGCGGCCCTGGCCCCGGTCCCGGCAGCGGCAGCAGACACTTTTTTTTAATTTAAATTTTTCCTGGGCTGGGGGGTGGGGGGTTAGGAGTGGTGATGGGCTATGGGGGAGCTAAGACTGGATATGGGCTGATAGGATTAGGACTGGTAATGGGCTATGGGGGGCTTAAACTGAAAATTGGGTGATGGGGGGTTAGGACTAGAAATGGGCTGATGGGATTAGGACTGGGAGTGGGCTGATGGGGAGGTTAGGACTGGTAATGGGCTATGGGGGTGGCTTAAACTGAAAATTGGGTGATGGGGGATTAGGACTGGAAATGGGCTGGTGGGATTAGGACTGGGAGTGGGCTGATGGGGGCTTAGGACGTAATAGGCTATGGGGGGCTAGGACTGGTAATGGGTTGGGTGGGTTGCTAGGACTGGAAATGGGCTGAGTGGAAGGGAAGGCTTGAACTGCAAATAGCTGATGGGGAGGGGGGCTTGGAATGGAAATGGGCTGAGTGGAAGGGGGCTTGAACTGTAAATAGCTGATGGGGACGGGGCTTGGAATGGAAATGGGCTGAGGGGAAGTGGGGGGCTTGAACTGCAAATAGCTGATGGGGAGGGGGGCTTGGAATGGAAATGGGCTGAGTGGAAGGGGGCTTGAACTGCAAATAGCCGATGGGAAGGGGAGCTTGGAATGGGCTCTTATGGGAGGGAGCTAGGACAGGAAATGGACTGATGGAGGGGCTAGGATAGGACTGGGAATTGGGTGTTGGGGGGAGCTAAGATTGGAAATGGGCTGTGGTGGGGGCTTGGATTGAAATGGACTCATGGAGGGGCTAGAACTGGAAGTAGGCTCATGGGGGGCTTGGATTGGAAATGGGCTGAGTGGAGGGGAGCTAGGATTTGACATGGGCTGATGGTGGGGCTAGGAAAGGACTAGAAATGGGCTGATGGGAGGCTGGTATTGGAAATGAGCTGATGAAGGGACTCGTATAGGACTGGAAATGGATGGGGGAGGTAGGACTGGAAATGGGCTGATGGGGGGACTAGAAGCACTGTTCCCTCTAAGCTGTGCGCGTGTGCGCGCGCGCGCACACCTCGCCGAGCGAGCGCACATACTTTACAACAGAGCGCACAAAAATTACGGTTCTGATTCTGATAGAAAACAACACAGACATCTTAAAATTTAAAAGTTGTTATGTATTTATGGTTTTCACAAGTTCTACAATGTTTTCTAGTGCAATCAATGTGGTGTACATATACTGTATTCTGATGTGTAGTCAAATTTTAAAGTATATAACTCCGAATGTCATTATGTGGCGCACAAAAATTTAACCTTCCTTCAAAAGCTGCACAACTGATATTTTATGCGCACACAGGCTACAGAAAATTAGAGGGAACATTGACTAGAAGGGAGCGGATACTGGGTGGGGCTGGAACTAGAAGGGAGCTGATGTTGGGGGAGATTAGAAGGGGATGGGGCTGGGAGAGTGAAATGGAGAGGGGAAAAATATTTTGTGTGGGAGGGAAGACAAATCTACAATTGGCCGGGTGTTGGGAGAGTAAGTGGGGATTGAGGATGGAGGGGTAAAATTTGAGTGGATGAAATAGGAATGAGGAATGAGCAAAAGGAGAAAGATTAGTATGTTAAAACAGATGTAGAGGTAGAATGGAAAAAAACTAGAAGAGTGAAGAAAGGACAAATGGACAGCAGACGATGGAGAGTTAGCAGAAGACATAAATAAACCAGAAGAAAGTGGCTGGAATAATTGCAACTGAAAAAAAATGCACAAAAGGTACAAAGATATCTCTTTATTTTGAATTTATTAACTGGAATATGTCAGCTCTGGGAAATGTGCATCATTAACGTTGGTGCTTTGTTTAATACAAGAGGAAATTAATTTATAGTTTTATTTCTACAGTGTTGTACATTCCAAGTTTGGCTTTTGGGGTTCCCAGTTTAATTATTGTCTTCCTGTTTCTAAATTGTGATTCCTTGTTTGGTGATGGTCTATGTTCTGCATGTGTAACTGAGCTGAGGTATTCTGTTTATGTAATTCCTATTTGACGTTGCCACTTGTTCTCTTTCCCCAGTAGGTCATGTATTGTTATTCTCTGAAATGTATTGGTTTAATATTTGCAGTGTTGCCTTTTGATAGGTATGGTATGGTGTTTTATGAGTCCTTGTAGTGCTGTTAGGATACGGCAGGTTTGCTATGGGTTTAAATGGGCAGTGTTTGTAGTAGTTCCTAATGTGCCTGGCGGTTGGCACTGGATTATAGTAATGTAGAAATCTTTTAGTCTTTCTTTATCCGTACACTCATGAAGAAGCATGTTTACTAAAAGTTAGTGTATGGTAACATTATGCAAATATTTATGCAAATGAGGCCCCCACCGAGTCTCCGCACATGGCCCCGCACCCCCCTTGGGCCGCCCCTGCGTTCCACGTGCTGGACCCAAAAGGCAGGTAGAGCTCCAGTGTCTCAATGCATGGATGAGACGATGCTGCAAGGATAAGGGTTTTGATTGTTAGGAACTGGGGCAACATTCTGGGGAAAGGAGGGGCTTTTCCAAAGGGATGCGCTCCACCTTAACTGAGATGGAACCAGGCTGCTGGCAATGCAATGTGTGCCTGCGAGTCAGTCCTGACTCCTGGCGACCCAGAAGCATTAACCTTTAAAAAGGAGAAAGAGCAGCTTTTAAACTAGATAATAGGGGAAAGCCGTCGCCCAAGTGTGCATGGTTCAGAACAGTATCTTTGAAGGATACTAGCAAAAGACTGAAGTTAGAGCATATCGACAGAGAGGTTCCAATAAAGACAAAAGTAACCCAAATGCCCTTAAGTAAACATAGAAACATAGAAACATGATGACAGAAAAAGACCACATGGCCTATCTAGTCTGTCCTTCCATAACAACAACTACAACAGTCCACCTTTTACCTTTAGAGATCCTCTGTGTTGGTCCCATGCCTTTTTGAATTCAGTTACTGTCCTCATCTCTACCACCTCCACTGGGAGACTATTCCATGGATCCACTACTCTTTCCATAAAGAAATATTTCCGCATATCACTCCTGAATCTATCTCCCTTCACCCTCATCCCATGTCCCCTCGTAGCAGAACTTGCTTTCAATTGAAAGAGGCTCTCTCCCTGAACATTTATGCCACGGAGGTATTTAAACATCTCAATCATATCACCTCTATCCCGCCTTTCCTCTAAGGTGTACATATTAAGATCCTTAAGTCTGTCCTCATATGCTTTATAACGAAGCCCATTAATCATTTTAGTAGCAACCCTCTGCACCGACTCCATCCTGTTCACATCCTTTTGAAGGTGCGGTCTCCAGAATTGCACACCATACTCCAAATGAGGTCACACCAAAGACTTATACAGAGGCATTATCACCTCCTTTTTTCTGCTAGCCATTCCTCTCCGTATGCACCCAAGCATCCTTCTAGCTTTTGCTGTCGCCTTTTCTACCTGTTTAGCTACTTTAAGTACAGAGCAGGCAAAGCTGAAAGTTTACAAATTACCCCTGCCTACCAATAACCAAATTAATATGAATAAAATACAACCTCTAAAATTCTTATATGAAAATACTAGAAGTCTAAAAAAGAAGATGGGAGAGTTAGAATATATAGCACTAAATGAGAGGTTAAATATGATTGGTATCTGAGACTTGATGGAAGGAGGACAACCAGTGGGACACTGTGATACTTGGGTACAAATTATATTGCAGTGATAGAGTAGATGAAATTATTGAAGGGGTTGCACTCTATATTAGAGAGGGCATTGAGTTTCACAGGATTAAAGTTTTGCAGGAAACAAAATACACTGTAGAATCTCTATGGATTTAAATTCCATGTCAAAAGGGAAAGGAGATGGCAATAGGGGTATACTACCGACTGTCTGGCCAGAATGAACAAATGGATGATGAAATGATCAAAGAAAATCAGGCAAGCTAACAAATCACAACAAAATAACCTCACGCCTCGACCCATGCCCCATCAACTGGATCAAGGCAGCTAAGAAGAAACTCAGCTCCACACTCACCAAAATCACCCAGTCAGCTCTCCAGCAAGGTCAAATGCCTGGATGCCTTAAAATCTCCTCCATACATCCCACCATAATGAAACCCAACCTCAGCCCCTCAGACCCAGCCTCCTACAGACCTCTACTTTACTGCTGAACTCATAGAGAAAACGGTTCAGTAGCAACTCCAGGATCACATAGACAGAAACAACCTCCTTGACTCAAAGCAACATGGATTCTGCCCTCTGCATGGAGTAGAAACCCTGATGGTCTTCCTCGTCAACACCCTAATATAAGGCATACTAATCACAACTCAAGGCTACCTACTAGTATTCCTGGATATCTCTGCAGCTTTTGAGACTGTCAACTGCAATATCCTTCTTCACCATCTTCAATCCACCGGAATCCAAAGCACAGTTCTCCAATGGTTCAAATCCTACCTTACCAACAGGCACCAACAGATAAAAATTTGGCACAAACACCTCTACCTCATATTGCCAAACACAAGGAGTACCCCGAGAAACCCACCCTATCAGCACTTCTCTTCAAAATTTACCTTCAGTCCCTCTGCTCAATCATCAAATCCCACAACCTTAACTTCCACATCTACACAGACAATATCATGCTATATTTTATTTTTATTTATTTGCAAATCTCTTATATACCGCCACTTCCCAAGATCAGTGGCGGTTTACATTAAACAACAGAATACATAAAACATTGCTATGGTAAGCAGTTACATCGAACAGTGTTTAAACTATATACAGGTATATTGAACAGTGTTCAAAACTATATACAGGTAGTATATGGCACATTCAACACAAAGCAACCCTCCTATTCTAATCATCAAGAATCCTCTGCTGATGTTTCCAACTGGCTAACAAACAACAACCTATCAATCAACTATAAAAAAATGGAAACCCTATTCATAACAAAAGACAAAACATTCTCAACGCCAACCTTCCTAACCCTAAACAACACTCAAGGGAAAGTCCAAACAGAAGTGAAGTACCTTGGCATCACTCTCAATCAACACCTCTCCTTCAAAACCCAAATAAACAAAACTGCCATGACAATATACTACAAAGCAAAACCCTACAATGACTGCAACCACTCCTCAAACCTCCTGACTTCCACTTAACACCCCAAGCCATAATTCTCCCACACCTGGACTACTGCAACTTTATCTACCAGGGCCTCCCACAATTCACCCTACTCTCTCTATGGACTGCTCTACATACAACAGCCACAACAGCCCTCATCCTTCAAGGAGCAACAAAACAAGACCACATTACGCCCATCCTCAAACAACTCCACTAGTTACTTCTATCTAGCTGTATAAAATACAAGACCCTCCTTCTGACTCACAAAGCCATACATTCCCACCTCCACACTTTGCTTCAAACCTCTCAACCTAACAGAGCTAGACAGGCGTCTACAATGAACACACTCATCATTCCCCATGCCAGAGCTGAATTCAACCAACAAGCCTGTGGATGAGCCTTTCAACTCTATGCACCATTAATTTGGAACACACTACCAGACCCATTAAGAAACATCACCGATCTACCTACCTTCTGAAAACACTTAAATACCCACCTCTTCTCTGAACACTTCAGCCACATTACATAATTCTGCCCTCCCCTCCCCTCTCCTAGACTTTTCCATAGAGACAATAGTCCATGTAATCTGACTTATATTTTATATAGTTTAACCAATCCCATGTAATTAATTCATGCTGATTATTATGATTTGTATATAGTTAATTTCTTTAACCAGTGCATGCTGTATATAGTTAATTCATTTTGCTGTATCCAATAATGGTTCTCTGTTCTGTGTACACTACTTTGACCCACAGAAAGGCAGTATATAAACCTGGTATCAACTGGGTCAGTGTAACGGCAGGACATGCTAGGAAGATAAAGTTTCTAGATGAAATAAATGACTGTTTCTTGGAGCACCTAGTTCATGAACCAATAAGAGGGGAACCATTTTGGACCTAGTCCTTAGTGGAACACAAGATCTGGTGCAAGAGATAAGGGTGTTGGGGCCTCTTGGCAATAGTGATCATAGCATGATCGCGTTTGATTTAATAATTGGAGGAAGGATGGCAAGGAAATCCACAGTACTACCTTTTAACTTTAAAAAGGGAGATTGTGATAAAGTGAGGAAAAAAGAAAAAGCTAAAAGGAGCAGCTGCAAAGGTTAAAGATTTACATCAAGCATGTGTGGTGTTTAAAAATATTATCTTGGAAGCCTAGACCAGCTGTATTCCATGCTTTAGGAAAACTGGAAGAAAGTCCAAAAAACTGCCAGCATGGTTTAAAGGTGAGGTCAGAGAGGCTGTTGTAGCCAAATAAAGCATCTTTCAGGAAATGAAAAAAGGAGCCAAATTATGAAATCTGGAAGCAACATAAGCACTGGCAAGTTAGATGCAAGGCATTGATAAAGCCGGGAAAGAGAGAATTTGAAAAAAAGCTTGCTGTGGAAGCAAAAATGCATAATACAAACTTTTTCAGGTACGAGGTCCAAGATGGCTTCTTCTCTTGTCAGTTCATGAATCAGCTGCTCCAAGAAGCAGCCATTTATTTCATTTAGAAACTTTATCTCCCTAACAATCCTGTCTTGACACTGATTCAGTCGATATTGGGGTGATTGAAATCACCCATTATTATTACTGTATTGTAAATATTGTTAGCTTCCCTGATTTCTTTGAGCATTTCATCATCCATTTGTTCATTCTGGCCAGGTCAGTAAACACCCACTGCCATTGCCTTCCCCTTTAACCATGGAATTTCAATCCATAGAGATTCTACAGTGTACTTTGTATCCTGCAAAACTTTAATCCTGTGTGACTCACTGCCCATAGAGCATAACCCTTCCACTAATTTAATCTACTCTATCATTGCAATATAATTTGTGTCCAGGTATCACAGTGTTCCACTGGTTGTCCTCCATCCACCATGTCTCTGAGATACCAATCATATCTAACTTCTCATTTAGTGCTATATATTCTAACTCTTCCGTCTTATTTTTTAGACTTCTAGCATTTGCATACAAGCATTTTAGAGGTTGTATTTTATTCATATTAATCTGGTTATCAGTAGACATGGGTAATATGGAATCTTTAAGTTCTGTCTGCTCTGTGTCTAAGGGAATTTGGGTTACTTTTGTCTTTACTGGAACCTCTCGTCAATATACCCTAACTTCAATCTTTTGCTAGTATCCTTCAAAGATACATCCTTACGAACAATGCGCTCTTGGACGACTGTTGGCTTTCCCCTATTATCTAGTTTAAAAGTTCCTCTATCTTCTTTTTTAAGGTTAATGCCAGCAGCCTGGTTCCATCCAGGTTAAGGTGAAGCCCATCCCTTCAGAAAAGCCCCTCCTTTCCCCAGAATGTTTCCCAGTTCCTAACAAATCCAGAACCTTCATCCTTGCACCATTGTCTCATCCATGCATTGGGGCTCTGCAGCTCTGCCTGCCTTTTGGATCCTGCATGTGGAATGGGATGCATTTCAGAGAATGCTACTCTGAAAGTTCTGGATTTCAACTTCCTACCTAAAAGTCTCAATTTGGCCTCCAGAACCTCCCTACCACACTGTCCTATGTCATTGGTACCAACATGTATAAAGACAGCAGGCTCCTCCCCAACACTATATAATAAGATCTTGTCTAGTTGACACGTGAGGTCCGCTACCTTCGCACCAGGCAGGCATGTTACCAGGCGATCTTCATGTCCACCAGCCATCCAGCTTTCTACATGCCTAATGATTGAATCACCAACTATAATGGCTGTCCTAACCCTTCCCTTATGGGCACATGGCCTTGGAGAAACCTCCTCAGTGTGAGAGGGTTTTATGTCATCTGGAGGACAGGTCCTTGCTACAGGATTATGCCTGTCACACCAGGGTGATGCTCTCCTATCATGTGACCTCTCTCCTCCATGGAAACACGGATGCTGCCAGACTGGAGATGGGACCTCAGTACTACGTCCCTGAAGGTCTCATCTATGTACCTCTCTGTCTTCCTTATGTCCTCCAATTCTGCTACTCTAGCCTCCAGAGATTGGACTTGTTCCCTGAGCGCAATGAGCTCCTTGCACCTACTGCGCACATAAGACCCCTCACCAACTCTGAGAAAATCATATTTGTGACACTCAATACAAAGCCTGGAGAGCCCCGATCTCACAGCTGGACTGCTGTCTACATCTTAGTTTTAAGGTTGTGTTTATATATTTAAGTTGTTTACTGACATAGATTTGCTGGGGATACTTGTACTAATAAAGATGTATGTAATGCATTTAATAGACTAATAAAGCTATATCTAAGACATTTATTGGATTTTCAAGATTAATTAATCTCAGGTCCTTAATGTATGCTTGATGAGGATAAACAGCTACACCTCAGAGTGAATATGGGCACCTCCTTCCCTTTGAGAGGTTTAAGAGCTTATAAAGCTACGATTATCCCAGGGGTGGGTGGGAGTGGGGAGGGAGGGAGTGAATGAAGACCTATTTATTTTATTTATTTATTTATATTCTCTTATATACCACACTATTCTGCATCAGTGCGGTTTACATTGAACAAACTGAAATTAGGTTTAGGTTTAGGTTTATTAAGACTTTTTATACCGCCCAACACTGGTAGCACCTGAGCGGTTTACAATATAATTAAAACAACTTAAAAACAACTTAAAAATGGCTGAGAAAAGAAAAGGAACGCCAATAAAACTGATAGGAGAGAGGAGGAAAGAAATGACAAAAGGAGCAACAGACTACAATACAATAATTAGGCATCAGGGAACAGGGGGGAGGGAGTAGTGGAGGGGGAAGGGGGAGCCGGGGACGGTAAGTTAAACGCTAAACTGAAGAGGTGGGTTTTGAGTTGTGACTTAAATGATTGGTAAGATTCTTCTGCACGGAGCGAGGGGGGGAGCAAGTTCCAGAGGCTGGGGGCTAGAAAATAGAAGGCAGAGGAGTGGGTGGAAACAAGATGAGCCTGGGAAGGTGAGGGGAGGGATAGACGATTGGTATGGATAGCACGAAGTAGGCGGTGGGGGGGGGGGGGGCGGAAGTGTATCTGGTCGGCGAGATAGAGGGGAGTGCCAGTGCGAACAGCCTTGTGTGTGAGAATGAGAATTTTGTACTGAGCGCGAAAAGAAATAGGCAACCAGTGATAGTGAAGGAGAAGCGGGGTGACATGGTCAAAACGAGAGGCATGAGCAAGAAGACGAACAGCTGAGTTTTGGACACGTTGAAGACGGGACAGTTGGGATTTGGGCAGACCAACAAGGACGACATTACAATAATCGAGATGGGACATCACAAGGGAAAGGAGAAGGGTAGCCATAGCAGAGGAGGAAAGAAAAGGACGGATAGAGCGAAGTTGCCTGAGGGAGAAGAAAGAGCGCTGAATAATGGAAGAAATATGGTCCTTAAAGGAAAGAGAAGAGTCAAGTATAACACCCAGGTAGCGTAGTGAGGAAACAAGAGGGATAGGCTGTGAGGAGAAGGAAGGGGTACATGCGGGGGAGGGACCCCCAAATGTGAACCAGATGGCGTGAGACTTAGAGGGATTCACCTGTAGGAAATTGGAGGAAAACCTGGATGCAATAGCGGCAAGACAGTGGTTAAGAGGGGTGATATCTGGGGAGAGGGAGTTAGTGTGAAGCAAGAGGAAAATGTCATCCGCGTAATAGTATGCGGAGATACCAAACTGTTGAATTAGAAGAGTAAGGGGTGCTAGGAAAACGTTGAAGAGGAGCGGAGCGAGAACAGACCCTTGGGGAACCCCACAAGAGAGGGGGGTGGAAGCAGAAGAAGAGGACCCAGAAACTACAGAAAAAGAGCGGCAGGAAAGAAAAGAGTGAAACCATTGAAGAACCGTTCCAGAGAGACCTGCTTCCTGAAGACGGGTGAGGAGGGTGCGGTGATCCACTAGGTCGAAAGCGGCAGAGAGATCAAGAGAAACAGCCAGTGTATAGAGACCACAATCGTGAGCAGCGTGAAGTTCGTTAAGGAGGGAAAGAAGAACTGTTTCAGTGCTATGAGCAGGGCGAAAACCAGATTGGCGGGGGTGAAGAGTGAGGGAGGCTTCGAGGTGAGAGGAAAGTTGTGTGAAGACCAGTTTCTCAAGAAATTTGGAGAGAAAAGCGAGGTTAGAGACAGGGCGCCAGTTTGAAAGTACAGAGGGATCAGAGGAATGGGATTTTAAGATGGGACGAACAATAGCGTGTTTCCAGCCAGAAGGAAAAGTACCAGAAGACAGACTAGAGTTGAACAGGGAGAGGATATAGGGGGAGAGAGCTAGTGAGGGTTCAAGAAGCCAAGAAGAGGGGATAGGGTCAGCTGAGCAGGTAGTTTTACGAAGAGAAAGGAATGTTTTTTGAAGAACGGAGGGAGTGATCAACTCAAAAGAGGACCAGAGATGAGATAACATAGGGGTGGACCGGGATGGGGATGGAGGGGAGGGAGGGGAGGGCGGGTCAGGGGTAGAGAGAGGAGGAGGACACAAAGGGAAGGACTGACAAAGGGTGTCAACCTTAGTGGCAAAGAAAGTAGCGAGGGAGGAGGGATCGGGAAGGGAAGATGCAGGAGAAGAAGAAGAGGAAGAGTCGGAGTGGGATGCAGTAAGAGAGTGCAGGATAGAATACAAACGGCGAGAAGAATTAGAGGAGGAGGAGATAAGGTTGGAATAATAGTCGCGCTTTGCAGTATGGAGAAGGGACCGGTAATGCCGATGGCAGAGGCGGAAACCTGACAGCGTGATGGGTGAAGGGTGCCTTTGCCAAAGCCGTTCTGCCAGGCGAAGGTGTCTGCGGTGCAGAAAGAGGCCGGGATGGAACCAGGGGTGATGTGGGCGGTGGCGGTGACGGGGGCGGGGACAGGAATGGACTGGGGCAACCAAATTCAGGGCGGATTGGAGCGTAGAGTTCCAGCAGTGAGCCTGGTCATCAACAGGGAGAGAATCGAAATTCGAGGGAAACAGAGTGGCAGGGGATAGGAATTGTAGAATGGTGTCCGTGGTGATTTTCCGAGTAGGTAACGATGTAGAATGGAGGTTTGAGGGGGCAGGCGGAACCAGGGGGGGGGCAGGGACAGAAAACAGTAGGCAATGATGATCGGACCAGGGGAGGGGAAAGGAGGACAATAAGGAAAGAGGAAGGGGGAGGGAGGCGGAGGTAATGAGAAGATCAAGAGAGTGGCCAGCAACATGAGTGGGGAAAGAAACAGATTGGTGGAGAGAGAGATAGGATAGAAAGGTAAGAAAAGAGGAATCCCTTGCCGAAGAGGGGGAGTCGGCATGTACATTAAAGTCCCCTAAAATAAGGAGGTGGGGATAACGCAATGAGACCTCAGCTATGGTGGCCAGCAGAGAATCCCAGGAAGAGGTAGGGAGGGAGGGTGGGGCATAGATAAGGAGAAAGTGATACGGAGTACTGGAAGAGGCCAATTGTACAAGCAGGGTCTCTGGGTAGAGCAGGGAGGGGGAGGAGACAATCTCAGAAAGACAGAGGGAGGAACGATAAAGGATGGCCACACCCCCACCGCTTCTACCCCGGCGGGATGTGAAGAAGAAGGAGTAACCGGGCGGGAGGCAGCGGTTAAGGAAGGGCTCGTCGCCTTCCTTTAACCAAGTTTCGGTCAAGAAAAGGATGTCTAGATTATGTGCTGTGATCAAGTCATGAACCAGGAGAGATTTGGAGCGGACAGAGCGGCAATTCAAAAGCGCAAGTTGTAAAAACACCAGCGGGGGGTGAAAGAGGAGGAGAAGAGGGAGGGGAAGACGGGACACCGGGACAGAAGGCAAGGTGTGAGAGCTGGCGAAAGAGGGGACCAGGGGGAGCAGCAATCAGAGGCGCTGGGCGCCAGCCCCAGTGGACAGGGATGGCAGCCATAACCAGAGATAAACACAATAATAAGGAACCGAAGAGCACAGGGAAAAACACGCTGAGAGAGGGGACGTATAAGGACAAGAGGGGAGAGGTAATGAACTTAGAGAGCAGAGTTGAAAACTGGGAGTCAACAGACAAGGACGCAGTGGAAGCAAAGGCCACGGAACTACCGCCCCGGACCTCGCCCCAAGGAGCTCGCACAAGGAGCAAGTCTTGCTCCTTGTGCGCGCCCCTTCGGCGCGCGCACGCGGCGCGCGCCTCAGCGGCACGGGGCGCCGCGCCAGACAAGCTGTTATAGGGCACGGGAGCCAGCGTCACTTCCGGGGGTGGAGCAACAGTACCTGGGTAGACAGCAAGATGCGTTTTGGCACAACGGGGAAATAACACAGCAGGAATAAGCAACACAGCAAGCAGCAGGCAGGGTAGGCAGCAAGCAACAGCGTCGGACAGATCAGCAACGGGGCGCCGCGCCAGACAAGCTGTTATAGGGCATGGGAGCCAGCGTCACTTCCGGGGGTGGAGCAACAGTACCTGGGGAGACAGCAAGATGCGTTTTAGGCGTTTTGGCACAATGGGGGAAATAACACAGCAGGAATAAGCAACACAGCAAGCAGCAGGCAGGGTAGGCAGCAAGCAACAGCGTCGGACAGATCAGCAACGGGGTGCCGCGCCAGACAAGCTGTTATAGGGCACGGGAGCCAGCGTCACTTCCGGGGGTGGAGCAACAGTACCTAGGGAGACAGCAAGATGCGTTTTAGGCGTTTTGGCACAACGGGGGAAATAACACAGCAGGAATAAGCAACACAGCAAGCAGCAGGCAGGTAGGCAGCAAGCAACAGCGTCGGACAGATCAGCAATGGGGCGCCGCGCCAGACAAGCTGTTATAGGGCACGGGAGCCAGCGTCACTTCTGGGGTTGGAGCAACAGTACCTGGGGAGACAGCAAGATGTGTTTTAGGTGTTTTGGCACAACGGGGGAAATAACACAGCAGGAATAAGCAACACAGCAAGCAGCAGGCAGGGTAGGCAGCAAGCAACAGCGTCGGACAGATCAGCAACGGGGCGCCGCGCCAGACAAGCTGTTATAGGGCACGGGAGCCAGCGTCACTTCCGGGGGTGGAGCAACAGTACCTGGGGAGACAGCAAGATGCGTTTTAGGCGTTTTGGCACAACGGGGGAAATAACACAGCAGGAATAAGCAACACAGCAAGCAGCAGGCAGGGTAGGCAGCAAGCAACAGCGTCGGACAGATCATTGAACAGGGCATTATAACTTGGAGATAACTATTTTACAGGGAACATAGGCTATGGAGGGTTAAGTGGCTTGCCCAAGACCACAAGGAGCACCTGTGGGACTAGAAACCCCAGTCCTTCCAGCCCAAGGTTGCTGTCCTCTAGTGGGATTTGAACCCCCGACCTTCCGGCCTGAAGTACCTTGCCCCAACCACTAGGCCACTCCTCCACTCAAGTTGGCTTGCTTCTAAGGTATTACAAGTTGGCTTGCTTCTAAGGTAAAGGCTTACCAATTTCCTGGGTGATTCACACAGCCCTTGGTTTGATAGAAAGGGCCTTTTAAATTGCCCCTTTGATCTTCCACTTACCTTTAACACCTATTCAAGACAACTTCACAGATTCTTTTGCTTCCTAACTGGAAGGCCTCTTTGTAAAGGTCACTAGAAGCAAGTTTATTTCTTTCTACTCAGGACTATCCTACCTGTATGCTAAGCTATGCTCTGATTTGATTTAGATAAAAGGCTTTCTAAAAACAACTCTTTTTCAGTAACTATTTACTCTTTTTAACTTTCTATGTTTAAGCTGTACTCTGATTTGATTGAAATGAAAAGCTCTCTAGAAATAAATTTCAGTCTATTTACTCTTACAGATATGTTTACTAAAGCACGCTAAGGTAGCATCTATTAGTGTGCACTAACGGCAGCGATAAGGCGTCTTCATGCGGAAAGCGCCCTGGATGTAGGGGGCATGGCAGCATAAAGCGTCCTATATGTCCTTTAGCGTGTGCTAATGGAACCTGGTGCGGTAAGGTGACAAGCATGCATTTTAACATACGAAAAAGGCTGTAACCCCAATGCAGGATAAAGGAGCGACAATAGAAGATAATCTGAAGGGGATGAATGGATGGATAGGTGGTACTCAATGAACCAGACGAACCTTTGCCATCTGATATTGTAGTCAGTAAGTGGGATGTGCAGATGACACCCAAGAATAATGTATCAGTGTGGTGTGCACATGTCATTGTCAGTACTGTCAGTGTTTTGCATAGGAGAGGCCTGAAATTTGTCTGGGTTGAGTCAGCATGCTGTCAATATGTTCAGCAATAGAAGGAATGAGCATGAGTGGTGATGTGGAGTGGTTACAGGAGAACTGCGTTTTATCTTTTGAGTAGTTGCACATGTTCCTGCACGTGTCATGGTGTAGCAGCTGCATGTCAAATAAAGGACTGCACATGATGGACATATGGTGAGTGTGGATCTGTAGTCCCGATGGCGGTAGCAGAGAGTCTATTATGTCTGTGCCGGTCTGATATTGCAAATATGATGGCACAGATGCAGTTTGGGTTTGTTTATCTAAGAAGTAGGTGTGCCATGGGGACTCTGAAATACTATTGTAGTGTGTGTGTGTTGGCTGCCTTAGCTTTTCCCATAACCACACGATCTACCTCATACTTGTAGATGAAATAAATGTTCATGTCTGTGTCTCAGTCATAATATGGAGCAAGTAATGATGTGTGAAGACTGCAGCAAATGGGCATTGAAGGAGTGGGATATTGTTGCATGTACAACATATGTGTATCAGAGTTTACAATGGCCAGTCAAAGATAGGGTGCCATATTTAATCATGCTCTCCATGTGAATAATACATCCACTGGCGAAACATCATCAGCCCTCTGCAATATTTTAAGCCAGAGGCAAGAAAGAATTGCTGTCAGATATGCATAAGTGCAGTGCGCATGCCTGATCTATGTTAGGCCCCGTTGTGGAATGGATACATCTGTAAATGCACACCCTGGCCTACAGTTGACAGTACCTTGAGATAAGGGTAACAGTACCTTGATGAGAACATGTGTTATCTGAAATGTGGACTACACTCCACAAGGACAGTGCTGCATGCATAATACCAAACATTCACAGAACCTCACAGAGGATGCTGTACCGATATAGGGAATGTGTATTGTAGCATACACTGCAGCTAAAGGTTATCAGCTCAAAATCACAATAGTGCTATGTTTCCGCATGTGGTGTATATATGGTATAGAGGAAAAGATGTGCATTTACAGTTATGGTCATATAGACCAATCTTTTGCACTCTGTGCTCACACATGTGCTCTGATCACAGTAGCCCAGACTATATGTTCAAAAATCCCCTCAAGGAGCCCAATTTATAAAAAAAAACCAAAACACAAACCCCAAACTAGGCACAAAAAAGATGACTAGGCATAAGAGACATACAACGAAAAAGAAAAGGAAAAAACTGAACACCAGTCAGCAGAAGCTTCACCCTATTGGAGGAAAAAAGACCTCAGCAACCCATCAACCTATAGCCCGGGGGGGTCGAGTCTTCCAAAAGACATGGAACATGTCACAACAGATGGTCATACTCTTCTTACATCAAGTCAAAAAAACCTCCAGTCTATGAGGGCAAAGCAAACTCCCGACTGGTGCAGCTAAATCCAACTGCCCAATGCAATGATCAATATACTGCAGCAACCTAGCTCTTAAAAATGAAAACAAGCAATGGCTCAGAACAAAGAGTAATGTAAACAAAAATGAACCCAGTTGGATCAAATAGGAAACACCAAAACCAAAAAATATACAACTCTAAAGAAAGGAAATCCCCCTAATTACCAGAAAAACTTTTTTTGTCGGAGAAAGGTCTGCTAAGTGTCTAAAAAACATCTGCAATCCTGTCAAGATATGAATTCCTACCGGTTCTTAGTGACCCTCGATGTACAAGCTCTGTACACCAACATAGATCAGAGGAAGATACTGGCCTGTCTTCAAACTTACCCGCTGGATCTCCCGGATCGGATCCCCCGTTCATTTGTGCTTGACTTATTGGCCCTTGTTTTGGGTGATAATTTTTTTCTACATCGTGGAGTGTTTTATCGTCAGATCCACAGAATCGCCATGGGCGCAACGGTTGCCCCTTCTTTGGCCACAATCTACATGGCAGTATTTGAACAGCAATGGGTATATTCTGATCCTGCTTTTGTCCAAATTCCTTTCTGGAAACGTTTTCTCGACGACATCTTTTTTATTTGGTCTGGTGCTAGATCAGAATTGGAACGTTTTATAGCACGTCTTAATTCTCATCTGCAACGTATCCAGTTTACGGCAAAATTTCAGCGACATCAATACAATTTTTGGATGTCCAGATTACCCTGACTACACAAGGTTTTATGACATCCTTATATCGTAAATCGGTGCAGCGTAATACGCTGTTATGTTATCACAGTTCTCATCCACGGCCTCTGAAACAGGGATTGCCCTTTGGGCAATTTCTGCGCATACGACGGAATTGTTCCACATTAGATGCTTTTAAGTTTCATGCTATTGATCTCATGCAATGTCTAATAGCTCGAGGCTATCCACAATGGGTGGTGCGACAAGCATATAAGCGTGCTAGGTATCTACACCATGATTGGTTTTTATTCCCTCCCTCGATGGAGCAGACGGACACGAAGATAACTGGTATTCTTCCTTATACTCAGGGGGCTACTCAGGTTACAAAAATTTTACATCAATTTTGGCCGGTTCTGGAGGCATTGCCCTGTTTTCTGAACAAGGCCTTACAGATTGCATATTCCTGCACAGCTAATTTGCGGGATGCAATTATGCATACAGTCCCCCCTGAAGATAGACCCCCCCGTTTTCATGCACATGCAGGGCACACTGCTTGTGGTCATTGTATATATTGTGAAACCACCATCGAGGGTCTACAGTGGACGGATGTACACACCACCCACACATATACCACTCGTTGGAAAACCGATTGTTCTACTGACCATGTGGTTTACTTGATTGTTTGCCCGTGTTCATTATATTACGTCGACAGGACAACAAGAGCGGTTCGCATTCGCCTTTCCGAACATGCTTCCCGACTTCGGGTTCAACATGTTGGGGCCCCCATGGTGGATCATCATTTGCAAAAGGGTCATGCTTTTTCTACCTTACAATGGCGTATTCTAGATTTTGTTCCATCTGACCCTCGTCGGGGTGATCGGGAGCGCAGGCTCCAATTGTGTGAACAACGCTGGATCTATATGCTAAATTCTGTCACTCCGACTGGTCTAAATTTACAAATTGACTGGCATACATTGCTATGAACACTGGATGAAGTTAGTCATCACTCTTTGGTATAGGACCGCCCCCTTTAGGGATCCCTAGACAGTGGGATTCCCTTATCAGGTGGTAGGTTCAATTTTTGATTGGTTGCCAGATATTTCTGTTCTTCTGACGTCAGACGCCGGCGAAGTTATAACGGCTGCCGTCTCCCCGCGGCCAGGATGCTGCCATCGACCGATTGCTGGCTACTTCTGACCTGAAGCAGGGCTTTTTACCAAATCTGAAACAAAGCCCGAAGTCCTTTGAGAGTCTTGGCATTTTGGCGATTTCAGCTAAGTGGACTTTTGGTTCATTTTTAAAGTTCAAAATTTACTTATTAAAATGGAGTGGTCTCGGCGGTGTCTCTGACATACTCATTCTAGACACTTAGCAGACCTTTCTCCGACAAAAAAAGTTTTTCTGGTAATTAGGGGGATTTCCTTTCTTTAGAGTTGGATATTTTTTGGTTTCAGAACAAAGAGTAAGCAAAAACAACTTATCAGTAAAGTAAATGATGAGTAGATGATGAGTAGATGATGATGAGTAGATATTGAGTAGATGATGACCCAACGCTGAAATCGATGACACCAGTAGACTCAGAAAAGTCCAGTCAAACAGAGGTGGCAGGGAGCCCCGACATCAGATGTTTCGCCTTTCGGCTTCTTCAGGGAGCTCAAATCCGCGCTCCACCCGCTGTCAGCAAAAATTCCACAAATTTCATCCGAAAACACTTCAAGCCATATCAATTATGCTGGTGCAATATGTAAGAGCTGATGCAATAGCTACAAGGAAAATGAAAAAACAACAGTTGCAGTATAAAGCGTCTTATGCCCCGACATCAAAAACAGAAACAAAACCAAAACACAAAAAACAAAACCAAAAAAAACCAAACAGGAAGCAAAACATACCATTAAGCAGGAGCTGAAGGAGAAAAATGATGAAAAACACCAGAAGAAAGGCTGCACCCGTGGCGATCAGACACACGAACCGCCTAATAGAAACGCCAGCGCATGCGCTTCAAAAATATATAACGGCGAACCCCTGACGTCAACATTTAAACCCCTCCAGCAAAAAGCTGGCAAAGGGTAAAAAACATATCATGGTATAAGAAAACCTTCAAACTCCCACAAAAAAGCATGAGCAAAAGTTGAAATTAACCCACCCACCTACCCAAAAACTAAAGATTAAGCAGAATAAACTATCATCCAAAAAGGAAGAAAAAGAGGAAGAAAAAGAAAAAATCTTGTCTATTCAAAAACAATTCTTCCATTCAATGGATTCATTTAACCCATCAGGGACTACTGTATTAAGAGAAAAAATCCAGCGCTGTTCTAAGCGATTCAAAATCTTCTGCAGATCTCCCCCATAAAGAGAAGGTGTGCACTGAGCAATCACCAAACATCGTAGATCTTCAAAGACATGTCCAACGGACTGAAAATGATGGACCAAAGGAGCGCCTTCCACCAAATGGCGGAGGCGACTACGATGCTCAGTCAGACGAGTCTGCAGTGCTCGGCTGGTTTTCCCAACGTAGCCAAGACCACACGGACAGCGGAGTAGATAAACCACATTAGTGCTGTCGCAAGTCGTGGAAGAAAATAAACGGTACGTACAATGGTTATGTTGAAAACTGCAGCAAGTCTCCATCATGAAACAAACTGAGCAGTGTCTGCAACTGCGATGCCCTTGAACCACAGATGATACAGGTGGAGTACTAGTGAAGGCAGAAGGACACAACACATCTTTCAGATTAGAGCCTTTAGTGTAGACCGACCTGATCCGATGTTGACCAAGACCTGGAGTCAAAGAGATAATATGAGAATGCCGCTGAATAACCTTAGATAATTTATAACTGAGAGGAGTGAACTGCGTCACAAAATGCACAAATGGGGGATCTGACTTAGTTGAACGATCCCTAGGAGTCAAAAGCCAAGCCCGGTCATTAAAACGGGTTCGAGTCCGGGCCTTCCGAACCAAAGAGGCTGGATAGCCCCGGGCGACAAACGAATCCTCCAAAGTCCGAGATTGTGCTTTATAGTCCAGAACCGTCAAACAATTCCGATGGTAACGAAGGAATTGTGCAAAGGGTAAACTTTCTTTCAAACGTTGTGGGTGTGCGCTGTCAAAATGAAGAAAAGACATTCGATGAGTCGGCTTAGTATAGACCGAGGTTTCAAGAACATCAGCCCGGCGTGTTACCAAAACATCCAAAAAGGAAATTGAAGTGACACTATGCTCCAGGGAGAAGGAAATGTGTGGATCACGTTGATTAAGCAAGCCATGAAAACCCAGTAACTGGTCCACGGTGCCAGTCCACAATAAAAAAACATCATCTATATAACGTACCCATAAACGAATACAGGATTGGTATGGGCCATCTGTTGACCACCGGTTCTCAAAATCGGCCATGTACAGATTGGCAATAGAGGGAGCCATGGTCGCCCCCATGGCAACCCCCCTCACCTGTTGGTAAAAACATCCATCAAAGCAAAAGAAGTTCTTCGTCATAGCAATCATCAAAAGCTGAACAAGAAAATCAAGTTTAGATGAACTCAAATCTCGATGAGCTGCCAAATTCATCCGGCCAATATCAATGGCTTCCTGTTGAGGGATGCTGGTATATAACGAAGAGACGTCCAAAGTAGCCATCACTAATCCAGCTGGTAGATCCCTGTCATGGCCTCTAGCCAACACCTGCAAAAAATGCATAGTGTCCCTTAGATAAGAAGGTATTCGGAACACCAAGGGCCTCAAAAAAGAGTCAACATAAATCGACAGAGGCTCCAAAAGAGAGCCTCGCAAAGATACGATGGGCCTACCTGGGGGGTTACGGAGATCCTTATGGATTTTAGGCAGAGTATAAAAATGTGGAGTGCGGGGATGAGAAATACACAAAAACCTCGCCTCTTTTGTTGTAATCAAACTTTGACTTCGGCCTGTGAAACAAGCTGTTTAATGAGTTCCTGAAGAGCTAAAGTAGGATCCTCCAATAAAGGTTGATACGTGGCAATATCAGATAATTGAGAATGAATTTCTGACACATATTGAGAGACATCCAGCACCCTCTGATGGCTTGCGAGATATCAATGAGAAGGTGTATCCACAGAAGATGATGCCGCTACATGTCAGTGTGCATGAAAGCAAATGCTGCTATGGCTCAGGAAATATATGTTCCTTGGGCAGATGCCAGAGTTAGATGTGAATGGCAAGCGCATGTATGGATAGTATGTGTTGAAATATATGGTGCACAATTTTCATCAGGGTGGTGCAAAGCGCTGTGTCAGTGCATAGCATGACCGGCATCTGTCTAACCTGGATTTGAATGCTGTGGTCATATGTGGCTCGCCCATTGAAAATATGGGTCCTCACACACAAATGAGAAGGTGCACGAGCTAGCCAGATAGGGAAAAAGTAACAAGCTAAACGCCCATACCCTGTGTATGAAAGATAGCTGAGGAAAATCATTGCTGACCTGCAACAGAGGGATGGCTATGTGTGTTGCATAGAAAAAGATTGCTATCCTCCAACCATGTTTAGCTGCCTCTGCCCCTGCCCAGCCACAGAATGCTCCAACATACCTTGATGCCAACCACTTAGCATATGGGCATGTTAGGGAGGTACCAGGGATCTCAGAGGGCCAGCACCTGAGTAGGTGCCCTGCCAAAATCACAAAGAAGCCATTTACACAGGTAACTAGGGCAGTTACCTGTATAAATGCCTTCTGAAATCTGGGCCACAATCTACAATGTTGAGAGGAAGGTGGCTATGAGAAGCACATGTATTGGCACAGTAAAAAAAAAAAAGTCTCTCACAAGTACAGAATCAGCTAAATAAATCAGCTTTGGGATATCCCAGTATGCCTCTACATCTTTGAGGTGTACAAGTAAGAAAAGAAAATGTACATGGAGTACACAATCTAAGCAATGTGTGAAAATACTGTTAAGCACATCATAAAATGACCTTTGCCATGTATGTGATACATTGTCATGAGAGACAGGATGAAGCACACATATGACTGCATAAGCTGCATACAAATCAAAACAGATTTCTTTATTTGGAAACAACAGGTCAACATGGTCTGTGAACTGGCTACACATGAAAATTATTGTAGAGTAACCTTCCCAAAATGCCCACCATGTTGATGTCACTGTGTCACAACATATTCATGCACACTATAAATCCTCAAATGACACAGCGACACCCTGTATGCAGAGGATCACTTCTGGATATGGGGAAAGAGAGATGACACATGTTGTTGTGGTGCACCTTGTGTGGGGATGTGTGACAGCCTGTCATGGCCAAATTGTCCAGTGCAAGTGTGTCAGGGAAATAACACACCCTCTACATAATATGCCTCTGCTGCTGCACACCCATTTTGATGCTGTTTCCTGCCTAAACATTTGTTGTCCGTGATAGAGCTATGGCACTGACATCATCAAACAAGCAAAGTGTACATGACAGTCGGGATTGGCAGAGTGCAGTTGTCAGTGCTGCTGCTGCTGGACTGTTTGCTGGCACCAGTCTCAGTCTCTCTGGCTGTAATGGTGTGTGGAGCACCACAGCTACCCAAGTCATTTTCTGCAGCTATGGGTGTCTGCATAGAAGCTCGAGGTTTGCCGATGATGATGGTAGAATCCAAAGTAAGCGACTGTGATAACTAAGGTGTGCCAAGGGGCCTCTCCATCTCAGCATTGGACTGTATTGCCAGGTCATTGTGCCCCTTCCCCCTCAGCAAGCAACCGTTGTTCTCCCTCAGCATGCAACCACTTGACAGCATTTGTAGCAAAGCCAAAATGAGCCATCATGGATGACAGGATCAGCAAAATCACTCTGCCTCAAATATAGGGGAAAGGGAGGGGCTGGGGAGCTGATGACCACAAACACAACACAGGTGGGCCTCGGTCACCTCATTTATTTATTTATTTATTTATTTAGCTGCATTTATATCCCGCTTTTCACCGGGTCAAAGCGGTTACCTCATGCGAGCAGCCTAACATATGTGAATCTGTGAAGGCGTCTTGCGCATGCGCAGGGCATCTTGTGTTGACTTTCTACACCTTGCGCATGTGCAGGGCGCCTTGCATAGACATTCCTGCACAAGGTGTCCTGCGCATGTACAGGGGACGCAACATTTGCACAAGGCACCGTGCTTTTGCACAAGTCGCTAAATGCAAAACAAGGTGCCCTGCGCATGCACATGATGTGGAACATCAGCGCAAGGTGCCATGCACATGTGCAAGGTGCGGAATGCACAACAAGGTGCCCTGCACATCCGCAAGGTGTGGAACATCAATGCAAGGTGCTCTGCTCATACACAGGACGCCCTGCATATACAATGTACCATAATGCAATATTGTCGTTGATACTGGCCGTGAATGGTGCTTTCAGAACCCATTACCACTGCAGAGTGATGCTATCACTGCAAGATCAGTGACAGCACATTACAAAATTGATCCACTGCACAGATCATTTGCAGAGGGGGATGATAGTGCAGAGCAGCAGGTCTTGGAAGGCCAAAGTACCCAGGGAGAGGGACTTCAGCAAGTGCTACAGGGGCAGTCCGCAACAGAGATGGCTGAAGGTATGGCTCAGGATGATGAACAAGCTGGTCCATCTGGGGAAGCAATGCCACACCGACTGCCTGGAAAACAAGCAGAACGTAAGTGCAAGAAGAAGCGTGTGCCAGAGGAATCATGTAAGAGGGCGCTCAGATTCATGTAGGAGGAGAATGATGTGCTCCTTGAGCAGGTGCTCTAGCACTATGAGGAGCTTTATGGCAGGCTGAGCTCCAAGACATGTGTTAGCACACGCAGTGCCCACTGGGAGCAGATAAGGCAGGCCATGACTGAGCTTGGTGAACCGCCATGTGACTGTGAAGGCATCTGCAAGCGCTTTAATGACATAAAGCGCTCGGTCAGGGCACGCCTTACAGTGAAGCGCCAACACACACTGGGCACTGGAGGTGGAGGACAGAGTCAGGCGAACCTCTCTGCTCTGGAGGAACAACTGGCCCAGAAACTAGGGCCCATCTACATACACGAACTGCTCCCAGAGCATGACGCGGCCCACACACATGCAGGTATGTGTTAAGACACATCCACATTTGTACTTGACATGTTTATGCCTATGCTTATGCAATATCGTGATATAACACCCATGCTGAAGGGCATCAGAGTGGTATACAAGCACTACAAACAGATATTGAAGACATTGGTCATGGGTATTGGGGGTGATCCCTGCTAGCCACGCAATGCAACTATTCATGATGCTATACCCCTGATGGCTCCCTCCCCCCCCCCCCCCAGCCATCTCCTGCTACCCACCATTGTGTCCACAGAGGCCTGCACATGGCTTCCAAGGTCCCATATACACACACACACCCATCCCATCCCATGTGCACACTGCCTGCATGCCAAACACCAGACACATAGAACCACTCGGTGCAATGCAACTCAGTTCATTCCCCATATCCCCAGCCTGTGCAAGCAACCAACACATCCTGCATATATGGATGATCATGTGGTCAAACATACACTATGTAGGCATGTATGTATGCACGTGTGTGACCTCATGGCTTGTTTGACTATTGCATATATGGTATCTCGTAGGGTTGTGGTAACAACCACTGAATCCATACTGGCTGGGGTGGGCATTCAGGAATACCACAGATGCATTATGGGGAGGAATGTCATATAACAAAGCATTGTGGTCATCAGTCTGTGCCAGGCAGGGTGCTTTGGCAGAACCATGCACATTCCACTGTGTACAGTGGATTCGTTGGGGATGGGTGAAGAAAGCCCCCAGGTAGGCGATATATTAAATACCTTTATGGAAATGGGTAACAGGGGTAACATATGGAAAGCAGTGTGTATAAATGCCCGTAGCATGGGAAATAAGATCCCTGATGTTGAAGCTCTGGTGGAGTGGCTGACTTGGATTTAGTGGCAGTTACAGAAACATGGTTCACAGAAAACCATGATTGGGATGTAACTATACCTGGCTATACTTTATTCAGAAAGGACAGGGTAGGAAGAAGGGGAGGAGGAGTGGCACTATATGTAAAAACGACTATTAAAGCTTTGGAATTACAGAGCTTAAAAGGGAGAGAGGAGGCATTGTGGGTTAAACTTCTCCCTACTTACATAAGCTCCTCCTAACCTCCTATATAATTACCCATGTAAATAGTCCCTAAGCAGCCATGTAAATAGTTTTTAACCCCCCCGTATTGAATAAGTTCTTGTTATCAGTTACGCTGTGTTCTAATGTTACAATGTATTCAGTTGAAATATACTGTTATGTTCCCTGTAAACCGTCTTGATTTGTAGAAAGTCGGTATATAAAAACTGTTAAATAAATAAATAAATAAACTAGAAAGAGAGAAAGAGAAATCTATTTGCATTGGTGTGATATACAGACCTCCCTCACAAGAGGAAGAAGTGGACAGAGAGTTAATTGAAGACATACGCAGCATTGCTAGGAAAGGGGAAGTGCTACTGAAAGGAGATTTCAATATGCCAGATGTTGATTAGCACATTCCTGCTGCAGTATCATCTAGAAGTAAGGAGATCCTGCATTCTCTACAGGGAAGAACTATTCAGGCAATTGGTAACAGACCCCACACGTGAAGGGGCCATACTGGACTTGGTGCTTACCAATGGTGAAAGTGTTTCTAATGTTGTAGTGGGAGATCATTTTGCATCCAGTGATCACCAGATGGTATGGTTCAGTATTAGGACTAGGGCTGTTAGAATCCATTCAAAGGTGAGGATCTTAGACTTTAGAAAGACTAACTTTGCCAAGATGGGCCAATACCTCAGGGAGTCGTTAGTGGGATGGGAACAGCTGGGGGATGTAGAAAAACAGTGGGTAAAACTGAAAGGGGATATTTTAAGGGCAACCAACCTTTTTGTTAAAATGGTAAATAAAGGTAAAAGGAAAAGGAGACCACTATGGTTTTCGAAAGAAGTAGCTGAAAAAGTGAAGAAAAAGAGGGAGGCCTTCATGAAATACAAGAGATCCCAGACAGAGGAAGACAGGCATCTGTATTTGGAAAAACTTAAGAGAAGCTAGCAAAGTAGTCAGGAAGGCAAAGATTCAAAATGAGGAGGAAATAGCCAATGCAATAAAATGGGGGGGATAAGACATTTTTCAGATATATTAGTGAGAAGAGGAAGGGCAAAAGTGGTATTGTCAGACTCAAGGGTGCAGGGGAGGAATATGTAGAAGCTGATAAGGATAAAGCGGAAGTGCTTAAGAAATATTTTTGTTCTGTGTTCACAGATGAAGAACCAGGAGCAGGACCTCAGAAAACACCCACAAACAGGAACAGAAGCGAGGGACATCTTGAACAATTTTCAGAAGACTGTGTTTGTGAGACACTAGCTCAACTTAAAGTAGACAAAGCGATGGGACCGGATGGGATACACCCTAGAATACTGAGGGAACTTGGGGACATTCTAGCAGCTCCACTGACTGACCTTTTCAATTCCTCGTTGGAGTCGGGAGTGGTGCCAAAGTACTGGAGAGAGGCTCATGTGGTGCCTTTACACAAAAGCAGAAGTAAGGATGTGGTTGAAAACTACAGGCCGGTTAGTTTAACTTCGGTGGTGAGTAAATTATTGGAAGCGCTGCTGAAAGAGAAAATAGTGAGGTTTCTGGAGTCCAGCGGATTACAGGATCCGAGGCAGCATGGATTCACCAGAGGCAGGTCTTGTCAGACAAATCTGATTGATTTCTTTGACTGGGTGACCAGGGAGTTGGACCGAGGGAGAGCCCTAGATGTGGTGTATTTAGATTTCAGTAAAGCCTTTGACACTGTTCCTCACAGGCGACTTATAAACAAACTGAGCACTCTAGGGATGGACCCTAAAGTTACTGCTTGGGTTAGAAATTGGTTGGGTGGGAGGCGACAAAGAGTACAGGTAAATGGAGCTCACTCTGAGGAGAAGGATGTTACCAGTGGTGTGCCCCAGGGATCTGTCCTTGGTCCGATTCTTTTTAACATCTTTGTTAGTGATATAGTGGAAGGGCTGTCGGGTAAGGTTTGCCTCTTTGCGGATGATACCAAAATCTGCAATAGAGTAGACAGTCAGGAAGGTGTAGATAACATCAGGAGGGATCTACCTAAGCTTGAAGAATGGTCTAGAATCTGGCAGCTGGGATTTAATGTTAAAAAATGTAAGGTCATGCATTTGGGCTGCAGCAATCCAAGGGAGCAATATAGTATAGGGGGTGAAGTACTTTTGTCCACTAAAGAAGAGCGGGACCTAGGCGTGGTGTCTGATGATCTTAAAGTAACTAAACAGGTAGAAAAGGCGACGGCAAAAGCTAGAAGGATGCTTGGGTGCATACGGAGAGGAATGGCTAACAGAAAAAAGGGGGTGATAATGCCTCTGTATAAGTCTTTGGTGCGACCTCATTTGGAGTATAGTGTGCAATTCTGGAGACCGCACCTTCACAAGGGTGTGAACTGGATGGAGTCGGTGCAGAGGGTGTCTACTAAAATGATTAGTGGTCTTCATTATAAAGCATATGAGGACAGACTGAAAGATCTTAATATGTACACCTTAGAGGAAAGGCGGGATAGAGGTGATATGATTGAGATGTTTAAATACCTCCATGGCATAAGTGTTCAGGGAGAGAGCCTCTTTCAATAAATGTTCAAGGAGAGAGTGGAGGAGTGGCCTAGTGGTTGGGGCAAGGTACTTCAGGCCGGAAGGTCGGGGGTTCAAATCCCACTAGAGGACAGCAACCTTGGGCCGGAAGGACTCGGGTTTCTAGTCCCACAGGTGCTCCTTGTGGTCATGGGCAAGCCACTTAACCCTCCATAGCCCATGTTCCCTGTAAAATAGTTATCTCCAAGTTATAATGCCCTGTTCAATGTAATTTCAGTTTGTTCAATGTAAACCGCACTGATGCAGAATAGCACGGTATATAAGAGAATGTAAATAAATAAAATAAATAAAATAAATTGAAAGCAAGTTCTGCTACGAGGGGACATGGGATGAGGGTGAAGGGAGATAGATTCAGGAGTGATATGCGGAAATATTTCTTTATGGAAAGAGTGGTGGATCCGTGGAATAGTCTTCCAGTGGAGGTGGTAGAGATGAGGACAGTAACTGAATTCAAAAAAGCATGGGACAAACACAGAGGATCTCTAAAGGTAAAAAGGGGACTGTTTTAGTTGTTGATATGGAATGACAGACTAGATAGGCCATGTGGTCTTTTTCTGTCTTCATATTTCTATGTTTCTATGTTTCTACAGTGGCCTGAACTGTGTGGTGGTATGATGAACATGAGGTATGTCACATTTGTGTGAATGCTGACAGATGTATGTCACTTCTGTGAGGAGGGGTTTTGTATATGGATGCCATTGTAGCAGGAGACATGTAGGGTATGGCATCTGGCATGCACATTGGCTGGGGTAAGGGCCAGTGATGCATGGTGGCATGAGCAACATGTTGAACAACAATATGCCACCCATGTCCCGTAGTGCAGCTGGGGGCCTTTAACAGATCACAGGAGGAGAGGAGCTATATGCTTCATTTATAGATGATAGTACCACCCTCCCTATTACCTTGGTGAATGTCAGTGAGCCCTGTGAACCAGTGTCCTGTAGCCTTGGTCATATTGATATCGGGTGCACACAACAGTGTGCCATGTTGTATGTAGGTGACTGTTTGTGTCTCAGGTGGCTCCAGGTGTCCTGTAACTGAGAAACTGTGTGACTGGTATCTGGGGTGGTTGCTGTAGGATGGGTGTTATGAGTCATTTTCTGACTGGCAACATGATAGTGCATGCAAAAGTTGTCTGGCTGTGCCATCTTTAAGATGTGAAAGGTATGATTTGTGAGTCCCTGGAGGATAGTGGTGGCCCAAGCAGAGAGTGCACCAAAGATACCGCTGGTTGCTGAGCATACCCCATTATTTGTGAGACGGTGGCATAGGTTCCGTAACATGTCTTAATAAACTCTTCTCTTTTCTGAGCACTATGGTTTCTCCCAGTACTCATAACCAGCCTTTTTATTCCCTTTACCCCTATTAAAATTGTATTTAATATCCCATTGTGAACCACTTTGATTGAAGGAAAAGGTGGTATATAAAACTGGATAAATAAATAAATAAATGTCATTAGGTTGGGTGGCCTGTGCTGTCATGTTGATATTGGATCAGAAGGCCACCCTGATGCTACACAACATCCCCAGGTATGCTATTCCCTGTACACCGCACATGTGGTGCAATGTACCTGTTGAGGTGTGTTGGTGAGACATCTCTGCCCATGGTGTTCATGACTAACTGTGTTTGGCCACAGAGTCTTGTGAGGATGGTGGCATGTTGCCCTTGTGCACTGTCGTTGGTGCCCTGGGTGCCTTGTTGGTATTATGGTCACATTGTCAAGATGGTTGTAACCTACAGCATGTTGGTTCTTCACACAACATATGCCATGTAGAGTGGCCTGTCTCTGGCACAGATACGATTACTGTATGTGTTCTGAAGTTATGTCGATGGAGATGTGCCCCAGGGTTAGGCCTGTGCCCAGACGTGTCATGTGCAAAAAGGACCTGTGCTGCCAGTGTGTCTGTGGTCCAAGAGATCTGAAAAGCACCACTGGGACATGGTGCACCCTATATTCAGCCATCAAAGGCCATGTTGTAGGATGATGTGTCTGCCTGGGTAACACATGGATGCCACAGCTAGGGACCTCTGTATGTACATCTGCCTGTTGTAACTGGTTCCATGGATTCGGTTGCCAAACAGAGACGTGTGTGGTGTAATATGTGTAATATGCCACTGTATATGTGGATGAGATAGTGACAGGTTAGGTGTTAGGTTTGTGTAGCAGTAGGAGTACGAGGATGCATCTGCACAGTAACATCAACTGACAGCTTTGACACATCCCCTGGCCCCATTGACATACCACACAGGTGCCCTAACTTTTACCATGTCATCATGCCACTGCCATGCCCATGCCATGACATCCCACACCCCACCCCTGGAACCTCTAGGTACCTGTGCCACCGCTAGTCATCACCACCTACAGTACCCCACCTGCATAAGGCCCATGCCAGACATGCTGAGCACAACATCATCACATGGCAAAGTCCCCATAGTGCCCAACATAACCACTCAAGTTAGGTACTGTGTGTAGTATTCTGCTCCCTGTCTTCTCATCAACCTGGATGATCTTGTGCTACAGATACCCCCCTCCCAAACAGTCACACACATCTGACAACATAGCCAGTGCCATTACAGGACTGCACTGTCTCTCCATGCATCCCCTCACTACAATACAGTAAGATGGCACCAAGCAATCACACACCATCCCTTCTGCCCCATTCCCCGCTTCCCTACCACTGTACACCTGTGTCCTCGACAACTATATCATAGCATTGTGTCCCTGCATGCACCAATGTGGAATGCCATGTTGATGTGCTGCATGTGACTCTGGACCATCAGATGATGCACCAGTGTCATGCACAGTACAGTGCATTGCAGAGATATCTATCCCCTCTATGTTAGTCATGTCATGTCTCAGTACAAGCTGGAATCAATATGGGCTGTGGGGGGTTGACACCATGTGATGTACACAACATACCAACAAGTGGTAGGGAGCAGGATATCCCTCCTCGCGACACAGAATATAGGTGGGCCAGATAATAAATGAAAGCAGGAATGTTCCTATGTGTGCACCCCCCAATGGCAATGCATAGTGGAGCCACTGTCTACTGCAATTACAGCTGCAACTCTCCTGGGGAATGGCACTATTGGGCAAGCACTCCTTGGCACTGGATGTGAACCTATTCCTCAGGGCCACAGTGCTCCTAATCACTCCATTTTGCTCTTATGCGTTGGTGTACAGCACTCCTGCAGTGCTGCCACGGATACCAAGTAGACTGAGTTGTGCTCTCTGACTACACCACTCCACGACATTCATATTTGTCACATTAGGGAGGCCTTAGCAGTATGTGTTGAGTCATTGTCCTGCTGGAAGGTGGACCTTTGTCCCTGTCTCCAATCAAGCAGACAAATCTTACAGGTGTGCCATAGGAAATGCAATGTCTCCAATGCCATCCATTGTTCCACTACAGCTGGCCACCTTTCCTGTCACTGACTATGAAAGCCATCCTCACAGCATGCTGCCACCATCACCATGTTTCACTGTGGGAATGGTCGCCCTGAGGTGATAGTAAAGGATCACATTGGCCAACACATGGTGTTTCCCATGATGGGCAAAGGGTTGATGGTTCTGTCACATCTGCTCTCATGACCATCAGCCTTGCGTGGGGGGTCTGGCACATGCCTTTTTGCAAACACAAAATGTGTTGTCTTATGATTTTCTGTGAACAATGGCTCTTTCAGGGCCACTGTACAATGTGGTCCCACTCTTGGAGTATATGGCTTAAGGTGGTCCCATAGACACATACCCCTATCTCCACTGTGGACCTGTGCAGCTTCCTCAGTGCCTTCCATAGTGCCTTTCTAGCATCTCTGATCATTGACCCTGATCTATACATCCCCATAACCCTGGGTCTGACCTGTCCTGAGTGGCCCTTGGTATTCATGTTGCCTGCTCAGTGACATTGCTGAGTCACGGGCCATTTGGAACATGCAACCTAGTACAGGTATCATGTTCACTGATCAGGTGATACAGATCACACACAGGTGGTCCCTAACCAGCTCATTAGGTGATGTTTGAGGTTGATATGTGGGACCAGATTCTATTTAGGGGTCCCCGAGCACTAGGGAAGGAAACATCTGCACACACACACTTTCATTTGTGATATGTGTCCTGTATATCTACAAGGTGCGCTACTATCATTTGACCTCCACAATGTGAGCAACATTGTTGGGGACAAAACCTAACATCCAATTGAACCTGTATCTTCATTCTAATGTGTACGTGATGCGACATAACGGCCCACATACCGAGGAGGTGAAGACATTTGCAAGCCACTGTACATAGTCAAACTGTCTGGAGGTGGGCATTATCCAGGATGTGAACTATACTGTCTGTCTGTTGTCTCTTCCCAGGTGACACACAAATCACAATGGAGGAGGTGGCTGTGGATGATGGTGTCATGTTGCAGGGGCACAGTGACAGTGCTGCAGGGGACACAGGCAGTGAGAGTGAGGCAGTACTGCCTGGCCACACAGGAGAGGTGAGCCCAGATGGGGCTGAGGTGCCTGGAAGGGTGGTCCAGTGGGTGTTTAGTCCCAAGATGGTGCAGAGGAGCATGGCAGTGATCTCAGCCTCTGGATATCAACCAGCAGCAGTGGTGGCAAGGTTGCGGAAGGCATCCCCATTACAGCGGAGCAACCACCCAGGGAGAGCAGACCGGGTCCTGCACCAGGGATATCCAGCCCCACAACATCTGCAGAACCATCCACGGACACACCATGGGCCAGTCACATGCTGCGGGCCATCATGCATGACATGGAAGAATACACATAGACCACACCTGCAGACCTCACAGGTGTGTGACACCCCTCACATGCCTTGTTGTGGCACATGGTGGGACAGGGTGCAGGCACTGACATGCTGGTGGGGGGATGTTGTACGCATATGCTACTTTCCCACCATGAGCAGAACTGTCACCTGTGGCTGCTACAGACAATGTATGTTGCCAAGATGCCACCACGTCTCTGCTGTCACAGAACCCCCATTCGTATGTGTTATGAGAGCAGCTGGGTCAACATTGTGTGCCTTACTATTCCCCACTGTCATTACCACAGGTATCCACCAGGAGCTGCAGGGCCATCATTAGACATGGGGGAGTACCATGCAGCCATCAACCACACACTGGCTGAGGGTATGGGAACCATTGCAGTGGGGCTGTGAGACATGGTGGTAGCCATAAACCACAAGACAGAAACCTGGCACAAATAGTGTCTGGCCAACAGCCACCAGCAGCAGGGGAGGCCACCACAAGTGGTGTTAGGGGGGCGGGACAGCATGGCCATGGGCGGCCATGTAGGCACTGAATATGAGCAAGGAAGTGATGCCTATCTGTTACAGTTGCATCATGTGTTGTTTGTGGCATGTCTGTCTGTGTCAGTCATTTCCACATCAATGAGTCTGCAAAGCCTCTTACAAGACATTGGTCTAGGCATGTACCACCTAGGCAGACATGTCATGGTACACCTCCCCTCAGGTACCCAACAACACAACCTCTCCTGTCCTTTGCATATATGACTCATCCCCCCTCCTATTGTGATTGACCGGACGATGCAGGCCATTGCTGTTGTGTAACCACACCTTCCTCTCGTCCAGGATCCTCCCCACTCAGGCATTTGTCCCATACATTCCAACATTACAGCTGCAGCCAGCAAATCAGCAAACCTGTTCCTGGTGGACCCCATGCCCCCTACTCAATGTTCCCCCTTCCTGTTCTGTCTGCTGGTGTTTGACACTTTTGGGCTCACACATCCCTTAAGACCATGTCAATGATTGGTGCTGTGGGCTTCGTGCTAACCAGCTACACCCACCAGGTGACCCCTTACCATAGCAGTGTAGGTTTTCATGGACACTCTGCTACCCCTATCACACACTCAGTTCTGCTGTCCCATATGGACATGTTTTGATCACTAGGCATGTGAACCCAGTGGATGGAACATGCCCACCAACATTTTCCATGCTGTGCCTGTGAGGGCAGCACCATCAACATGGTCTAGTAGCTTGCATTCAGCAGTATGCATTACTATTCCCCACTGTCTGATGTTTGGACTGGACTATGTGTGTCATACATGTGTGGCTGTCACAACCCCCGGTAACCCATAGTATGTGTGCACCAATGTGCACATAGCCATGGCCCGATTGTGTGTTCTTGTCTGTTGCCTATCAGAAACTGTATAAAACTGTATTAACAATGGTACAAAACTACAAACATCTTTCAAAGACATCACACCATTTACAAACATTACACATGAGTCAACATTGTCACGTACTCTTATCAGCTGCCCCACAGTCCGTGTAAGGGTGTGCTGAGCCTGTATGTTGGCAACCAGTGTTGCAGCCAGGGTGTATTCACGGTCTGCCATCCAGAGGCCCCATGCATATGCGGTCTGTGTGGCAGCCTTTGACCATATCCTGGCTGTGGCAATGTTTGCTACTACAGGTGGGTTCCCTACCAGCCCTGGAAGACTATGGGGCAGCTGACAGGGTCCCACTGGGACCTCTGCATCCATGGACCCTAGATATGTGCCAGTTGGCAGTCAGTGGCTGGTGTCTGCCTTCTGGGGGTCACGTAACCACATCCCATGGGGATCCTTCTGGGTCAGCCTCTGCCAAACATTGTGGTCTCACTCATCCTCCCACTCCCCCATCTCTGTCCCCTCCTCCTCCTCCTCCTCCTCCTCTGTATCCCCCTCCACTCACTCCACATCCTCCTCCTACTCTTTCACATCTGCCGCCTCCTCTCCCACTGCAGCCTCCTCCACCTCCACATCCTCCCCTCCTCATCATTACCCTCCTCATCATTGCCCTCCTCCTCCTCGTCCTTCTCCTCCTCGTCCTCTTCATTCTCTTCCTCATCCTCCTCTTCTTCACCCTCTTCCTCCTCCTCCTCCTCTGCCTCCTCCAAACCACCATCAGCAATGTCCTCTTCCTCCTCTGGGACCAGCACTGGCCTGGCTGTGCCCCCCACAGCTGCTCCCCCTCCAGCTGCTGCTGGTGGTGCCACAGCCTCTGTGAATGGGAGCAGAGAGTGCCACATCAGTCACATGTTCTGTGCCCGCAGGGCAGTCGACACTACCACAATGCCCCCTGTATATTGACTAGAAAAGGGGACTACTACTTCTGGAGAGAGATCTGCAATTGTGAGTATATACTTCTGGGAATTTTTCTGAAGGGACTTCTTTGGATTAAAGCTGATTAATCTGTGAACCCAGTGTATTTGTTAAATCATTCAGGGCCTAGTAGTAGCAGTTTAAGTTTAAATTTAAAACACAGAAGAGAGCTTTCTGGTTAGATTTCATACCCAGCAGAGAGCTTGTAGTTTAAATTTAATACTCACTCAGGGCCTAGTATCAGCAAAGTACTTTTAGTTTAAATTTAAAACACAGAAGCAAGCTTTCTGGTTAAATTTAGAACCCAGCAGAGAGCTTCTAGTTTAAATTTCATAATAAGTCAGAGCCTAGCAGCAACAAAGAGCTTTAATTTAAATAAAATCAGAATATAACTTAGCATAAAAGGCAAAACAGGGTCAGTATTCTTTGAGCAACAAATAAAGTCTTCTAGAGACCTTTACAAAAAGGCCATTTTGAAAGACTCCTTCTATCCAAGCAAGGACTGTTAATCACCCAGGAAGTTGGTCACAGCTTACCTCAGAAGCACAGGGCAGGGTACTGTGTAGCAGCCCTCTTTTAATAAGTATTATTTCCCTCCCTCCTTCCCCAACACCCACCCTGGGATAATTGTAGCTTTATATGCACATCTTAAAAGAAAGGAGGTGCTCTCAGGTGCAGCTCATTATCCAAATCAGTCATACACTAAGGACCTGAGATTAATTAAGCTTCAGGTGAACAAGGTATATTAAACGTATTAGGTAGAATTTTATTAGTATAAGTATCCATAGCAACCCTTAGTAAGTGATCTAAACACAAGCTTAAAGCTAAGATGCAGACAGAAGTCCAGCAGCAAGATGGGGGCTTTCCAGTCTTTTGCATTGAGTGTCACATGTATGATTTTCTCCCAGTTGGTGAGAGGTCTTAAGTGTGCACTAGGTGCAAGGATCTCTTTGCTCTCAGGGAACGAGTCCGTTCTCTAGAGGCTAGAGTAGCAGACTTGGAAGACATAAGAAAGACAGAGAGGTACATAGACAAGACCTACAGGGATATAGTCCTGAACTCCCAACTCCAGCCTGGCAGCATCCTCTGTGTACTAGGCAGTTGCTCTAACCACTGGGCTACCCCTTCACTCTATATGAATCTGTGTCAAGATATATATATGTATATACATGTCAGTATATATTTATATAAATAAATAGATTGATATATGGATATATTTATATGTGTGTGTGTGTGTGTGTATATATATAAATATATATATATGTATATCTACATATGCAATATGCATATGCATCAGGTAGTACCTCCATGCCTTACCACATTGGTCTTAGGTGTTAGATCTGTGACATTGCCTAACTCACGTATTACACAGGGCCATTCCAAGGTTGGATCATCTCCATCAGGTGACACCAGGGGGTTCTGGGGGTTCAACATGTCCAGAGGGTGTGCTACTGTGCTTTGTGTGCACAGGTGTCCTGTCTGTTGGTTATATGGATCAATGTGGGACATATCACAGAACATGCAGGTGGCTGGCTCACAGCCGTGATATGCCTGCATAATCAGCAGACATAGGATAGGAGCAGAGCTGCACATTTCCCATTCTGGGGTGTTGTACAAATCTTGCACATGCCCTGTGTCCTACATCCACTGTGTTCACATGGACAGACTCTGGCTATGGCCTACAGCAGGGGCCAGGAACACATCATGTCAGATGTACATGAGCACACTGTTTCAGCAGCACAGAGTAGAATTAACATGTCATCATGCTGTCTATTCCAGTGTCAGTTCAGTGCCCATCCTGTTCCATAGATCATTATCTGTGCATATAACATCCAAATCCTGACAAAAGAGAGGGTGCATGGTCCACGGTCAGACTGCACTTGGTGGTAATTCAAACTCAGGCTGTTTCCTAATATTGCACGTGATCCAACCATTAGCCTACATCTGCAACCAGGTGTTGCGCATCTGAAGCATAGATGGGTCTGGTCCCCTGCAGTGGCCCTGAGCCAGGCAGATAGGGTCAGGTCCTTGGCGGGAAATGTTCACATATAGCATGTGTATCAACCCAACATGCTGTATGTCCATCAGTTAATGCAGACACTCGACATTTCACAGCCATAACCCTACATGGGTATTCATCAGCCAGTGAATATGCCATGGAACCTAAACCATCTCTTCTTGACTTAACTAGGCAGGTCACACATTTAGAGGCTATGGTAGGGCATATCTCAAGCCCACCTACAGCAATTCATATGCAGTAAATGATGCACATGATGCACAGTATTTTATTTATTTATTTATTTAAGCAGTTTTTCTATACCGCCCCTTCCGGAGATCAGGGGCGGTTTACATTAAACAAACCATTTACAGAGAACATGAGATAACTATGTACAGTTACAGAAAAAAACATTCAACTATATACAATGTATCATCTTGCCTCCAGATAATTAGGAGGATATCAACAACTATATACATGTGGGTAAGGGTTGCATCTAGACAGGGTGAACAATTGTGCATCAGTCATTGTTGCTAAAGTGTTCAACGAAGAGAAGTGTTTTTAGCTCTTTCGGAATGTCTGGAGGTCTTTTATTGATCTGATGGTGTCTGGCAGAGAGTTCCATAATATTGGAGCAGTGTAAGTAAAGGCTCTCTACTGGTTATTTGCTTTGTTTTACGGATTGTGGACGGAATGGCAAGTATGTTCTGGTTCTTTCTTCTGTTCCTAGAATCTGTGTGTATGTGAATTCTAGATGAGAGGAAGGATGGTGAGATGTTATTGAGTAGTTTGAACATGGTGATTATTGTTTTATATTTTATTCTGCTCATTATCGGGAGCCAATATAGATTCTTAAGAACAGGTGTGATGTGTTCTGTGAGGCGAGTTTTGGAAATAATTCTAGCGGTAACGTTTTGGGCTAGTTGTAAGGTATTGATGGTCTTTTTAGGGAGGCCTTGCAGTAAGCTGTTACAATAGTCCCAGTGTGGGGTTATAAGGACCTGGGTGACTATTCGGAAATCACTATGTTCTAAGAGGGGTCTGAGGTTCTGGATGGTTCTTAGTTTAAAGAATATAGTCCTGACTGTTTGTTTTATATGAGATGTCATACTGAGGGATCTGTCTAGAATGATTCCCAGGTATTTCACCTCCTGCTTTACTGGACGTTTGTATGTTCAATTCAAGGGGGGGAGTTGTAGCAGCAAAGCGCAGACAAACCAATGATACCAGGAGTCTGTTCAGAAGGTCCAAATCATTTATTTGTGCACAAGTCTCAAGCAAGGCAATTTCAAAATGGCTGAGCAAAGTTTTCAAGCATTACAACAACTTTTATAGACTTCTGTTCCATTCTAGGTATAGAAAAACAATTCATTGGTCCCGGTACGCTCCCGTACCTCCCGTAGCCCTTCTATTGGTCCCGGTACTGATAAGTTTCTCCAATTATGTTCCTTCTGTGGGCTTCTGTAGGCATGACACCTGCCTGCCCCCCTTCTAGTCCCAATTACAATGGTCAGTTCATCAACTTGTTACTTTCACACTTTCAAGGCTATGGGACCATTTGTGCGTGCAGAAGAGCAAGGTTCTGTAACTCATCTGTCAGCACTCCTCAATATTTCTCTGCAAATGTACTCTTTCTTATCAGTAACTTTAAAACACATCTTTTCTGTATTTTTCCATTTCTTAATTCTGCAATTCTGCTTATCTAAGCTAATTCAATATTTCTACTGAGTTCTTTCTTACAATAGCAGCATATTGGGGGATGTGCAATCCTATATGCCTCTCCACAGGCCTCATTTACAGGTCAAGCTAGCCATGCTGGCCTGCCTATGTCAGACACCGTGGGTCACAGGCCTGCACCTGCCACATTCCCCCCTTTGATTAATCTCACCCTATTACTTAATAAGGTGTGAGAATTAAATCACTTTCCAGAAAATTCACATCCTGATTAAAGGATTCTTACTAGTTCCATTAGGGCTAGCTTTGTATAAAGCCATTATTCTAGTTGCGGTCTTCCGCTCTACTGTATTATCAATAGCACTATGAAGGGAACGCATACAGCATGGGATTAAACATGGTAAGCAGAGGACAACAGCAACAAGGATTAGTACTAAGATAACGAAAGTCTTAAATCCTCCCAGCCAAGAGAAAAGGTTAGCAAACCAATTAGGAAATTTCAAGGCGTGCCAAGTCTGTACTGGCACATAAGCATGTCTTTGCATATCTTTAGCAATTTCTTCAACTACTTGACCTTTATCATCTATTTTCAAACAGCAATTAGTTAAATTCAGTTTACCACATACTCCTCCTTCAGCTGCTAGTAAATAATCAAGGGCTAAGCGATTCTGGTATATGGCAGTGCGCATCTGAGTACTTTGTCTAGCTAAAAGCGTGAGAGCATGACTAGTTTCATTGGTTATTATTTCAACTACTGCTTGTAAGCGAATAATACGATTGATCATATAAATTGGGGTACGATAACCATACATACCATCATCATTCCAAGTGGCAGGTCCATAATACTCAATAATTCTTTCTGGTGGCCAATCATCACCTCGCCACTTCTCCCACTTGCCTATCTGTAAGGCCTCTCTTCTTTGTCTGGATGCTCCTTTGTGTTTGTGGGTAGTATATACAGGGTACCCTAATTGTTCTCCATGTTCAGTGTTTAACAGGAAGAAAGAAGGTCTGATGGTTCCTAAGACACATGCTCCTCCCCATTGTGGTGGGAGTTGCGCATATGCTCGGTTTCCACAGATCCAGTATAGGCCAGGTGGGGCTTGCCAGGCTTGGACCTTGGCAAGGTTAGTCCATAGACCTGCAAGTTCAGGGAATCTGGCTAATGGGTTAGGAGGTTCAGGATGTCTGATTCCTGACCACCATGCTGTCTTTTTAGTCGTAGCATTATAGTATTTCTGGCTAAGACAGACCAGCTGTCCTACCTTTTGGGTGAACTGGGGTCCAGTTCTGGCAAAGCAAAGACGTCCAACGATTGAGTGCGCTAACACCCATTCACTGGTTGTCTTGTGTAATTCAGTCTGATTGTAAATCATGGAATAATTCAATTCTTGGGCTTCCCAGGGCCATTGGTCTCCCATTTGGGTTCCGCCACAGAAATAACAATCTGTGATCTTAAGACTAGATACTACTGCTCCGGCTAATTCTAGAAACAAATTCTGTGAAGGGTGAGGGATCTCAAACTTATTTACATGCATAGCTTCATAAAAGGTATTATGAATATGATATTTAGATGACTTGTGAGCTTGGGTATTCAATCTAATATACACAATGGTCCCTGGATCTGTTCCTCCTCCAGCAATACGTAAACCAAACTTATATCCTTGTTTCCATGCATGGGGGTTATGTACACGCAAATGTAAGGGGTTACAAGCATCTTTCTGACATTTATCATTTGTGGTTGGCTTGGTTAGAGTAGCCATCCGTTTATCTATTTTCTCATCAGTTATACCAGTGTTCCAGGTAGCATAAAAAACACATTCCCAATACGGGCAATAGTAGTCTGCCGCTGTAGCAGTACTATACCCTGGCTCCTTTTTACCTGTACACTTCCTCCATCCCGTGGCACCTTCTGGACACATATACTTGTGGTCATTCCGATACGCTTTCTCCCATGTACCACAGGTGGACTGACTATCTCTATTAATAGCATTACATGCATCAAAATTCAAAACAGCAGGTTTAGTAATGTCCTTAAGTGGTGGTGTAGCAGCTAATATAGGTCCATCTGCATCCTTCCATCTTATTTCCAACGTGTAATAGGATGGATTCTGATGCGGATTATAGCATGCTTTGATTTTGCCATGAGTGCAAACATTTAGTTCAGTGGTGTTATAGATACACCGAGTTATTGTTCCCTTGCAGGTATAGTAAGAATGGTAAAGCAAAGTCTGAGTTACTTTCAGTCCAGTTCTAGTAGAGGTAATACAAGCTGTGCATGGAGGTAGAGCATAAGTCTGTTCAAAACCTCCGAAGAAGGCAACCAAAGCAAAGCAAAAGCAAAGATACATGTTGATGTTGATTGGAGTTCTTCTGAATCCTCAGCTTGCTGATCTTGATCACGACGGTCTATTATTCTTCGTCCCGTTTGCTAATGAAGCAATTTAACGGGTGCTGAGTGTTGATTGAAGATCCTCAAGGTGTCCAGCACACATTGACCAACTTAGCAATTCAGTTGGCTTGTGAAGTCTGGCTTAGTCAACGTAGTCTCAAAGTAGTGTGTCAAATCACACACACAAATTGGGTTCGTTGAAACAAAACTGTTGCTGCATGGAAAACAGCAATCCTCTTCGAAAGACTTGGCTACTGCAAAGCACTTGTGATGAAGTGTCTATGCTGCTGGTTGCCGTCTCAGAGTAACTCGCAAGGGTACATCAGGGTGCTGCTCGGCTGTCCACCGCTCTGGTTCAGGATCGGCGGCGGGCTTGACTCGGCTGTGGTGGATCCAGGCGTCGATCTCGGCTACCTTTACTGCAGTTGGGGTAGACAGGATGACGGTGTACGGTCCCTTCCAATGGGGTTCCAACGGTATCTTCTTCCAATCTTTGATCCACACCGAAGCTGGGGAAATGCTCCGCATGGGGGCTCCGTCGGCGCTGACGTTACCCATATGTGAGGACTGATTCCTGCTGCTCCTGGAGAACATCTGTTACAGGTGAGTGACTACTCTTTCTGGCCTTCTTAGCTGCCCAGCAGGCGCTCTTGCCCAGAACGGTTGGCCCGTGCCTCGAGACCAAGGTTCCCTCGAAAAGGACACCAAAACCCGCCCTGGAAACCCCCGAGAGCTGTGAGCCTCGTGAGAGTCATCGGCGTCGATCTCGCTCACCTCCCCAGTCCTCAGGAGCGAGATCCTCCAAGGCTGGCTCCAAGCGGGCCTCGACCTCTGGATGGGGCAACCAGCCCGAGTCGGACTCCTTCTTGGACCTTTCTGACAGGGAGTCGGATGGGGATAACTCCCCGGAGACCCATGCCCACAGGGACCTCCCTTCGGACCCATCCCCGCCCGCCTCTCGGAAAGGAGCCGCGAGCTGAAGAGCTCGATATTCTACAGTATGAGTCCCCGCCTCGGGAGTCTCTTACTGTGCCAGTTCCTTCCATTTTGTCGAGGCTGCTCCTCCACATGTGGGAGACACCTACTTTGGTCCCCATAGTGAGCAAGCACCTCAATGCTATTTACAGGGTCCAACAGGGCCCGGGCTTCAGGAAGAACCAGCTCCCACACAACTCCATGGTAGTGGAGTCAGTAATCAAAAGCAAAAGAGCCCGACATTGCGCTCTTCTGTTCCCCCGGGCAGAGAGTCGAGAGCTCTCGACCGCCTTGGGCGCAAGGCCTATCAAGGGTCCATGCTCACATGCCGCATCCAGGCATACCAATTGTATATGGGCATGTTCATACGTGACTGTGCCAAAGAGCTCGGCGGGTTCTCTGCAGGCCTCGGGGTTGAACCCCTTCTCCAATTCCAAACTCTCCTAAGATCCGTCGCGGAGTGCTCAAAGTACCTTTCCTGCGCTGCATATGATGGATTTGAGTCCTCCACCCGAGTGGCAGCAGCCAGCATCGGGGCCCGATGCCAGGCGTGGCTCCAGTCCTCGGACCTGGAGCAGTGGGTCCAGGAGAAGCTCCTGGATGTCCCCTGCCTCGGTGAGCAGCTGTTTGGTAAACCTATGGAGAATAAGGCTGCTGACATAAAAACAGAGTTCATCACCTGAACCTGTCTCTTGCGTAAGACCTACTCCCTCCCTTGGAAGAAACAGCAAACAAAGAAGCCGTTCTTCCAAAGGAAGGGACTCCCCCTACTGGGGTTACCCTCCTTTCCTGCCCACCCCTGCTCTGGCTCCCAGCATGCAGGGGAAGAGAGGTGCACATAGCCACCGCAAGCCTAAAGGGCCTAAGGCCCAACAACCGGCATCATCCCAACCCGCGCAGTGGTTTTGACGCCGACTGCATAGCCTCTCGCCCCCCGGCAGCACTTCCACCGGTCCCGCTTCACCGTGCAGTGGGCGTCGATCATGTCGGACACCTGGGATCTGGGATGGATATCTTCTCCTCCTGGGCAGGCACTCTCCTCCCTTCTCACCAGCAGAGCCTACTCAACTCCTTTCGCACCAAATCTTCTTGCAGTGGGAGCTATCCAACCTCCTCATCCAACAGGCGATCGAGAAGGTACCGCTGCACCTTCGAGGCCGTGGGTTCTACTCCCACTACATTCTCCTTCCGAAAAAGGTGGGGGGCCTACGTCCCATCCTTGACCTCCAGAACGTAAACAAGTTCCTGGTGCGGGAGAAGTTCAAAATGTTATCGCTTGGCGTCCTGCTGCCCTTCCTCCTGCAGGGCGATCGGCTATGCTGCTTGGACCTCAAGGACACTTACGCCCACATCCTAATCAACCCCCAACACAGGCAATACCTGCGCTTCAGGGTGCAAAGGGAATCCTACTAGTACAGGGTGCTCCCCTTCAGGCTCACGTCTGCACCGCGGGTTTTCACAAAGTGTCTCTCCATGGTCGCCGCCTCCCTCAGGTGGCAGGGCATACCCGTCTTCCCCTACCTTGACGATGGCTCGTCATGGTGACCTTGATCAATGAAGCCCACCTGGCAGCATTGCGAACGATCCTCCTCCTCGAATGCCTTGGCTTCTTGGTCAACTACTCCAAGTCCCACCTCGAGCCGGTGCGGACCCTGGAGTTCATTGGTGCCCGCCTCGACACGGAGCGAGCGATCGCCTTCCTGCCCTTGGACCGGGTGGACTGCCTCCAGGCCATGGCAGCACAGGTCCAGAGCAGGGCTTGGGTTGCATCACGGTTCATGCTGTGCCTCCTAGGACACATGGCCTCCACTGTTCATGTGGTCCCCCACGCCCACATGCATATGCAGCCCATTGGTGCCTCAGGGCACAATGGAGCCAGGCCTTCTGCCACCTCAGAGACCCTATCCGGGTCTCCCGCAGTCTCCACGACTCCCTAGGTTGGTGGTGCGACCTCCGAAGTCTCCTTCAGGGAATGCCCTTCCAGACCCCATAGCACAAGCTCGTCCTAACAACGGATGCTTCCCTCCTGGGGTGGGGAGCCCACTGAGGCGCATTGTGCACACAGGGGCAGTGGTCGCCCAAGGAGTCTCAGCAGCAGATCAACCTGCTCGAGCTTCGGGTGGTCCGATGGGCCCTGAGGGCCTTTGAAAGCTATCTGAGGGAGAAGTCGGTGCTCATGCAGACTGACAACAGGGTAGCCATGGTTTATATCAACAAGGAGGAGGGAACAGGATCACGCCTCCTCTGCCAAGAGGTGATCCTCCTTTGCTCCTTTGTGTCTCACCGGGGAATGGCCCTGCGAGCGGTCTACCTCTCAGGCTAGGAGAATGTCCTCGCGGACAAACTCAACAGGATCCTCCACCCACATGAGTGGCGCTTGGCTCCAGAGGTAGCCAGCGTCTTGTTCCATCAGTGGGTGACTCCATCCATGGACCTATTTGCCAGTCTGGCGAAGCGCAGCTTCCCCGCTTCTGCGGCCCGGTTCTGCACCTGAGCAGGGTGGCCCTGGATGCGTTCCTCTTGAACTGGACCTCCGGCCTTCTTTACGCGTTCCCTCCCACTCCTCTCATTGCGAGGACCCTCCACAAGGCTCAGCGGGCTGTACTCCATAATCTGTTCGGGGTATAAGCAACTCCTGCCCTCTGACCCTTCTTCGACGGCTACCAAGAGCTTTGCCCCAGGGACCTGAAGACTCGGGCTCCTCTGGGCATCGGCTTCTGCTCATGGCCTCGCGGAGGCGTTTTTGAGTTACAGGCTCAGTAGCTTGTAGCTGGGGAGTCCCATAAGTGAGGACTGGCTTCCTGCTTGTTGCAGTGTGCAGCGGTGGCCAAGAGAGCAAATAGATTGCTAGGTATCATAAGGAAAGGAATGGAGAATAAAATAAAGGATATTATAATGCCTCTGTATCGCTCCATGGTGTGACTGCACCTTGAATATTGTGTGGAATTCTGGTCACCGTATTTTAAAAAGGATATAGCATTATTAGAAAAGTTACAGAGAAGAGCCACCAAAATGGTAAAGGGGATGGAAGGATATCCCTATGAAGAGAGGCTAAAAAGATTAGGGCTCTTCAACCTGAAAAAGAGATGGCTGAGGAGGAGATATGCTAGAAGTCTGTAAATTAATGAATGGAGTGAAATGGGTAGACGTAGATCGATTGTTTACGCCATCAAAATATAGAAAAACTAGGGGGCATGCAATGAAGCTACAGGGTAACCTATTTAAGACTAATAAGAGAAAATATTTTTTCACTCAACGTATAATCAAACTCTGGAATTTGCTACCGGAGGATGTAACAAAAGCTATTAGTGTAGCTGGGTTTAAAAAAGGTTTGGACAAGTTCCTGGAGGAAAGGTCCATAAACCATTATTAAAGTGGACCCAGAATATCCACTGCTTGCCCCAATACAAGCATTGTGGAACCTGTGTCTTTTGGGGAAACTGCTGTGCACAATGGGGGCATGCAGGGATGTCGAGAAGACTGGACTGTCCTTGGACCCTCTTCTTCCTGGCTCTGGGGTGATTTCAGAAACCCCATTACAGACAGCTGGCTTGCAGCAGCAGGTACACAGATGCTATGACTTGCCATAGAGGATGGGTGGAAGATGTGAGAGGACAGAAAAGGGTAAGTGAGGTGGAACATGACCTCCAGCAGCAATGGTTCACACCCATCGCTGCAAGAGGGAAGTGGAACATGACTATGCTGAAAGATTGGTTCACACCCATCACTGCAGCTGTGCCCATCATCATTTTGATTAGTCAATCAGACACAGCAGGCACTGTCACTCTGCATGTGTCAACCAAACCAGGGACATTGGGTGTATTCACACCCCAGCTGTCCAAGGGTGCTGTTCCGTACACATGACATGTGCACAGGGCACTCCTGTACAGCCTGACTGTCTGAATATCACACAGACCTCAGACAACAGGAACAGAACTTGGACTGCCAGGGAGAGAACTGCAGCCACACAAATGCAGCTTTAACCTATGCATACCTAAATTGCGTATGCCTGCACAATGTGCATGCATTGTTACAACTCACGTCACAGTACATGCACTTGCAACAGCCATCCCACCGTACATGTTATCTTTGTGTGATTTGCCATCATGCCTTCCATTGTGCATTTTCACCTCCTCAACACTGCATGTAGGGTTACTTGCTTGCCATAATGTGGGAGGTTGCACCTACTGCTCTTGTTCACAGCTGCTCTAATATAGTCATGATATTTGTGTCTGTCATTGATAATCCACATATTGGCATTGATCCTGCATCCCCTGACTCATTCACACATATTTGTGTGTTCATTGTCAAGGGTTCATGAGGGCCTGGCTTGGTGTGTGCCTATGTGCACCTAGCTGCCTGTAGGCTCTGTGACATACTGCACAGCTGCATGTACATTTGGATTGTAAAGCTATAGTCTGGAAACATGAGGGTTGCCATGGACAACAGTGTGGGTGATGGGTCCCTGGCAAGGTGTGGAACTAGGATGAGAGTCACAGGTGTTGAGTGGGTTGGAGTAAAGACAGTGTGTGCTTCCCTCCTCAATAATCATAGCAGAAGGTGATAGCATAACAGTGTTGAGGGATGGGCTGGATGTGAAGGGAGAAAGGTGGGGATGTGGCAGTCCTCATGATGACTGAAGTGGGACTTGTGAATGTGGTGATCCATGCCTGCCATTGCACCCACCGCTCCTGAACCTGGATGCTATGTTGACGTAAAGAAAATTGCAACTAGCAATGCTGAACCACAGGCTGGCATTGAACCCATCACCCTGCACTCACGCACACAGTGACTTTTGATTTCGTGCCACAGGGCGGATGTGTAAGCTGGCCCATGCAGGTGTAACTAGGTGTTCAGTACAAGGGGCATGAGTCGATATATTCCTCTGTGCACTTAGCTGACTGCAGGCTCTGTGACATGATGGCAGGCTTCATGGACAGTTGCTTTGTGGAGCTATAGTTTGGTTATGTGAGGGTTTGCATAGTCAACAGTGTAGGTGATGGTGCCCAGGTGAACTGGCTAAATAGCATGTGTGGTACAGGTAGTGAGTTGGTTGGCAGGAGGAGGGTGTATGCCTCCCTCCTCAGCGATCTTAGCAGAGGGTGATAGGGTAACAGCAGTGAGGGAAGGGTTGGACATGAAGGGGGAAAAGTGAGGATGTAGCAGACCTCATGATGACTGACATAGGACTTGTGAATGTGCTGAACCATGCCTGTCATGGGGGGGGGGGGGCTGTAATTGCACCCACTGCTTCTGACACTGGATGGTATGTTGATGTAAATAAATTTGCAGCTAGCAATGCTGAGCCACAGGCTGGCATTGAACCCACCACCCTGCACTCAGTGACTTTTGGCTTTGTGCCAAAGGGCAGGTGTGTAAGCTGGCCTATGCAGGTGTACCTAGGTGTTCAGTACAATGGGCAGAGTCGTTGTATTCCTCTGTGCACTTAGCTTACTGCAGACTCTGTGACATGATGGCAAGCTGCATGGACAGTTGCTTTGTGGAGCTATAGTTTGGTTATGTGACGGTTTGCATGGACAACAGTGCAGATGATGGGGCCCTGGTGAGCTGTGGAAATAGGATGTGAGGAACGGCTGGTGAGTTGTTTGGAGAACTGACAGTGTGTTCTTACCTCCTCAAAAGTCTTGGCAGAGGGTGAGAGGATAAGAGTGGAGGAGGGTTGGTTGGACATGAGGTGGGAGAGATGGGGAGGTGGCAGACCTCTTGGGAACTGACGTGTGATTTCCTGGATCTCATATGAAATACTGACAGGCAGAGCCTGCCCATCATGAACAAGGGGGTTGGGTTCAGTGCCAGAGCCACCTTGCAGGGAGAGGGGATAGCTGTGAATGGACATGTCGTCCCACTGTCAGTTAAAGCTGCAGGTTGGCACCTGTCACACCCCACCATAATCCACTATTTCCAGCTGCAAGCTACACACACTGCAGCACACCTACACAGCACACAGCACTGACATGGCAGCATGATGTCCGTGACGCTGGGTGCATTCCCATCCACCTGCATCTGCATGTCTGTGTACTCTTGCAGTCTCTGCAGTGTCATATCATGCACCTGAGATGTGCACCCTATTGTCACCCTCCCGGACCCATGGCCCCCACAGTGCTGCACACATGACACCTCCTTTATTTACACAACAGCACCCATGTGTCACTCCCTTTGCCACATAGGGCACAAGGCTGATGTTGCCAGTCATAGTAGGTCACTATGCTGTTGCTGCTGTGGAATCACTACTATCACTAACTTGGGCTCCCTTATCTGTTCGCCACATAAAACACTTTAAATAGTCTCTCTCACCTCCATAGGACACCGCGAGGTTTTGATATACATTAGGGTTCCCGGCGTTAAGGCACCTTTTGGTGGGTTGTGCAATTGGCGTTAAGAGAGCACAACTTGTTAACAGCCACTCCCTGCCTTGTGGATGCCCATTCTCCACCCTGTGAATGCCTACTCTCTGCCCACAGGGTGCTTTACACTGCTGGTACCATTACCATGTGATAAAGCGGTGTTTTAGACTGCTAAGGGCTCAGGTGTGCCAATAGCGCATGTTAACGGCACACTTTCTCCTTTAGCACGGTTTAGTAACATACCCCTTAATTTACTTTCTATGCTAAGCTATACTCTGCTTTCACTTAAATACAACGCTCTCTGGTGACACTAAGACCTAACTGACTCAGCAATAAAACAGATTTCTAAAATACATAGATCAGTCAGTTTTAACCAAAAGAATTCCTTTTTCCCCCCAAGATTTAGAGTTTATTTCTGAAGATTAATACTCACAGGTGTAGATCTGTTGCTTTGTAGCAGTCCCTTTTGGTAGTCCTTCAACCATAAACCATTATTAAAGAGGACACGGGAGATTGACTGCTTGCCCCAATACAAGCATTGTGGAACCTGTGTGTCTTTTTGGAAAACTGCTGGGTACTTGTGACCTGGATTGGCCACTGTGGGAAACAGGATACTGGGCTTGATGGACCTTGGTCTGACCCAATATGGCATAGCTTATGTTCTTATGTAGGTTCATCTCGGGCGTTAAGGCCGTTACTTGCTTCCATCTTTCTACTGATTATTCCAAACAGTTTTGTCCCATATTCAAAGAAATTGAACTTCTAAATTTAAGCTCCTAAGTTTGGCTCCTACATTTATGAAACCAAAAAATGCACTAATTCACTCACTAGCAGTTTCGATCAAACAAATAATTATATAACAACTAGTCACCGGTCTCAGATAAACGGTTTTTGCTTTGGCACTTATATATGGGTAATAAACTTATCCCGAGTGTCCGTTTACATCAATGACCATGGACTAGTGTGGCTCTATTTTTTCAATTTTCTACTTTTTCTTAAAAATGAATAAATAACTGCCATTCCAACTTATCTTAATTGTGGATGGCGTTTAAGTGTAGCCCCTTTGCATTTGCATACAGGGAGACCCCGACGCCTCAATCTTCTAAGCGCTCCGGCGTTTCTCCTTCTGGGTTTATCAAGGGGAACAATGCAATGCATCACTCCGGGACCTTTAAATTGCTCATCTTGCAGTTTCTTCAAATATTCAGATGGTATTTACCGAGAAGTATTATTCAGGTATAAAACTTCCTCTTCGATGCAACTGCCAAAATGATTCTCTCTTTCAGGTTTTTTTCTGAAAGAGAGAATCATTTTGGCAGTTGCATCGAAGAGGAAGTTTTATACCTGAATAATACTTCTCGGTAAATACCATCTGAATATTTGAAGAAACTGCAAGATGAGCAATTTAAAGGTCCCGGAGTGACGCATTGCATTGTTCCCCTTGATAAACCCAGAAGGAGAAACGCCGGAGCGCTTAGAAGATTGAGGCGTCGGGGTCTCCCTGTATGCAAATGCAAAGGGGCTACACTTAAACGCCATCCACAATTAAGATAAGTTGGAATGGCAGTTATTTATTCATTTTTAAGAAAAAGTAGAAAATTGAAAAAATAGAGCCACACTAGTCCATGGTCATTGATGTAAACGGACACTCGTTGGGATAAGTTTATTACCAATATATATAAGTGTCAAAGCAAAAACCGTTTATCTGAGACCGGTGACTAGTTGTTATATAATTATTTGTTTGATCGAAACTGCTAGTGAGTGAATTAGTGCATTTTTTGATATCTATTTTGATTCACTTGGGTAAGAGACCTATCAAAAAAATTTTTTTGTTTCCTACATTTATGAGCCTATATATTCAGCTGAAAATGTATCTTGATTTTGGAACTTATTATTAGGAATTTAAGGATCTCATTTATTTGCCTCGATTTATGAGCCTAGTGCTGCAAATCAGTGCTATGCTCTCAATTATACCCCTATTCTATATCCACCCCTGTAGTCACACACTTTTTATTCTCCTGAAGTTGTGAGTGTAGTGAAATCTTGAGTATAGAATTCGGTATTCAACCCAAGTACATTTTCAGTGAGGAAGTTTAGAACATGACTCTCATAGATAGCAGAATAAATCCATTAAAGATCAGGACCTTTGTCGTTCAACAGAGGTCAGGAAGGCTATTTTCTTGATTTCTTTATTTGATGTGACTCAAAATAACACTTTCTGTGTACTTCTGAATAGCCCAACTCTGCCACAGCCCACTGGCAGCCCTCCCATACTTGCTATGAGCTCCTTTGCACTACTGTTTGGCTATGTCTGAATAGTAAACCCTCAGTCCCATGTTGAATATTTCCATTATAAATATTACATCCCAAACCTCTGAGATATACACCATCTGACCTATACATACTGGGTAATTGATGCAATTTTTTATGGATGATACAATGCAGCAGTTCTCCATGTCAAACGTTTCAGGGGATGAGGCAGGGTTAGGACACCTATCTATGTAAGAAGTTCAAAATGGTGTCTGTTTTAACCTTGTTTTATAAAGGCAGCATAGGTGCCTATGTGAATTTATAAAATAGGCTCCCAAACCTAGCCCTAGTTGCACGCAAATACCAATGCATTCCAAAAGCAGTGTAAATATGTCTGTGTATTCTACAAGGGTAATTTTATGACTGGTGCCTAGTTTGAGGCAGCCAAAAGGTGCCTATTTGATAAAGAAATGTAAGTGGCTACTTTTCTTTATAAAATACTAGTGTAAGTGGTGAAAATGCACCCTAATTTAAGGTGTGATCAATTTACATCAGTCTTAGAACTAGTGTAAATGACCCTGCTTATATTTTGCAAGTGTGTATGTCAATTATAGAATTTTATAATTTTCATTCATACTCACAAGCTCTGCCTATACACTGTCCAAACTCCATTCCTGTGCATGCCCCCACAGCGTACTTTTATGCTAGGTGTGATTTTATGAAGGCATTTACACGCCTAAACTGACTAAAAGTACGCTTTTTAGGTACCTACCTTCACATATAAAAGTAGGCACTCCCTTAAAAATGAACCCCTATGTATGTGACTGTATTTTTTATAAAATATATGCGTCCATCCCAACTCTACCTCTGCTCTGTCCAAACTGTCCCCCCTAATACTATGCACTAACATAAAGGTTTTCATGCATTTTCCCTGTACATAATTTTTACAATTTTCTGAAAGTCTTTTTCTGCATGTAAAACAGGCTTTACATGTGAAAATAACTTTATCGAATTACATCCCATATATGCACAACTGTGTGACTAAAATTTATCTTTTGTCTTGATCAGTGATCATTCAGTCAAAAACAAAGTCTATTATTTATGATCTTATTGTTGACTATTGTTTGGATTTATTATGTGTCACGAAACCTGGTTATACAAGATTGATTTAGTTATTTTAACTCATTTATGTCCATTAATTTAAATGGATGTGAATCAGCTGCGATGCATTGGCAAAGGAGATGGAGTTTTAATTATATATATGATTGAGCGTAAGTTTGCCATTGTGGTGGCACAATTAGACTTGGGCTTTTAGCTTTTGTTACTTAATTGATGTTTAGTCAACATTTATTTAGTGTATTGGCCACTGGATTTTTTTTAGTTGGGTCTTTGTTGAAATTTATGGAATGGTTGGTCACTTCTGTGAGAGATATTACTAAGCAGTATATTATCTAAAGTACGTTAGCTGCTACTATAGGGCTAATGCAGATTTATTGCCCTAGGGTAGCAACTAACACGAGAGAAAAGCAGATATCGCAGGCACTTTTCTGTGATATCAGCTTTTCGCATGGTGCAGGGGTGATGGAGCGGGATTGGGGCAGATCAGGGTAGGAAGCAGGTGTGGCCAAGGTTGGCAGCCATTACACGAAATGTTTTTGTGCAGTGGCTACCAAAAATGGGCCTGATCACGGCAGCAGATAACGTCACCTCAAGAAAACCCATTAACACTTTAGTGCAGGCAGTGGCTGTCTGCCCTGGAGATGATCGGGTATCCAAAGCCGCTATCAGCTCCCCCCCAACCCTTAAACAATATTGTGCACCCATCACTACCATCCCTTCCCTTGGATTTACTGTGGGGACCTGTGATACCTGCATTGGTAGGCACTGCAGCTCTCTGCAGTACAACTAAAACCTCCGCAGTATCTGCAGGGGGAAATGTGGGAATACCCCTTGCAGTTACCACAGCAATTTTTGACTTACCACAGGTCTTTGGCAGCTATTGCACCATGATAAATGCCACAGACTACTGTGGTTTAGTAGACATGCCCTTAAATGTAAATGTTGGGAGATTTTAATTTGAGAATAGATGTGCTCCCTTGGACTAATGATGCTGAAAACTTTTTAAATGCTGTGGAAACTGTGGGGTTGTGCCAAAAAACTGGAATCTATTGTCCGCTTGTTTATTCTATCTGGAGAATTTTGTTTCTGATAAAGTTGTGGCATCCGTAGCCAAGAAGATGGTGGTATGGGCAGATCATTATCTTATGACATTTTTACTATCAGTTTATAAGGGCAGTAATTCTCCAGGACCAAGAGGAAGTTAGTCCTCACATATGGGTGACGGCGCCGACGGAGCCCTCATGCGGAGCATTTCCCCAGCTTTCAAAGAAAGCCTTTAGGAATGCAGCGTGCATGCGCGGTCCCCTTCCCGCCCAAGGGTGCCATCTTGCTCAGTCTTCTTATTTCCGCGGAGCCCAACGCAAGTGTTTCGTGGTCACCCATGAAAAAGTTGATTTTTTTCAGTGTGGATCCATGTTTTTTCTTGGTTCGACGCCGGTTTCCCTTTCCCTCCTGGGCCCGGTACACCGGTATCGAGCCCGGATTTTCATTTTTCGGTTTTTGTCCTTAGAGACTAGCGTTCGCACCATTTTTTTCATTTTTCCCTGGCAGCCCAGTCTTTTGACCTTGCAGGGGCTCTTTTTCCCCCGATGGCTGCCAGTGGGTTTAAAAAGTGTGATCGGTAAATGAAGGGTTTCTAAAACTGGACTCCATAAGGCGATGTATGAGGAAGCTGTGTTAAGCTATTATAATGAAGGTTTATCTGCAAAAAGACATTTTATGCAAAGAGAATCCAACAACCCTTAAATTATTATCCATTGAATTCATTTGCTGCATTTCACACTTTGATTTGTAAGCCATTGCCCCCAATACCGGTGACTGGGCTCAGATTATAGTAAATTGGTTAAATATTTTAAGGGCCAAATGCATTCATTATGTTCTGGGCTAGAGATGTATTCATTCAAAGCTACTACTTTGGAAGTCTGTTAAAATGAGACATTGGGAAGTAGATTGTTCTTGGGAGATTTCTGTCTCAGTGTCCAGATAGGAGCAGTTTTGTCTGGTGAGTGAGTGGGAGGTTTTACAAACTATAGCAAGTTTATCCAGTTCTATCTGCCCATTTGATTGTTGCCCCATTTGGATTGTTAAAGGTTTGAAACAAGTTGTGGCTCTGTTTTTATCCTATATTATTATTCACTCTTTGCATACTAGAGTAATGTCTTCAGTTTTCAAAAGGGCATATATCCATACAGTTTTGAAGAGTGTCTCTAGTGATCCATCTTAATCATGTAATTATAGACCCATTTCTAGTCTTGCCTTTCTGGAAAAGGTGATTGACCATGTGGTTCTTTGTCAGATCCAGCAATTTATTGTGGACAATGATTTTGTTAGATGAGCATCAATTTGGATTTTGACCTTAAAATGGGGCAAAAATCATATTACTATTGACATTAGATGTGTTGTTATGGGGGCTGGATTCAAATATGCCATATCTTAAGGTGTTCTTGGATATTTCATCTACCTTTGATACCATCTTGGTTGAAATAATGTTAGAGAGTATATGTAATCTTAATATACAAATTGGTATTATCAATTGTTTTGATTCATTTTTAAATAATTGGACACAGAGAAGGTAATTTATAAAGGATTTTTGCATGTATATGTCAGTATCTGAATGTGAAAGTTGTCTTACAAAATATCCTGACATATAAAAGTATGTGCAGTGGAATTAGGCATCTCTTGTGCACAAATTTAGAGTAGGCGTTTTCAGAGGAGTTTGGTAGAACATGGGCAGAGTCACAATTTACATTCAAACTTCATAAATACACATATGCATGCGTACTTTATGTGCTAACATTTCTGCCTATTATGGTTTACCCATAGTATTACATAAAGACACAGATGTCCAGGTGTCTGTATAAGATAAGCTTAACATTATAGGTGATCTGTTATAAAGTTACCTCCAGAGTGTTCTTTTGAATAATCAGTTATCAGACTGGATGTCTTTGCATAAGAGAGTCCCTCAAGGGTCTATCCTTTCTGCAGCAATATTTAATTTATACCTAAGGCTGTTATGTATGTTGTTTGGAAACTTGTGTGTTTGCTTGTATCTATGGTAACACTTTAGTATTTTTGTCTGTTGGAAATGATTTGAGTTTAATTGTCTCAGAAATGAAGGAATGTTTTAGCAGCCGTAATATATAAACCTGCTCATAACGTGAAGAAATCAGAAGTATCATCGTTGATCATGTTAAGATTCAGACTATTCTAGAATGCATCTATATTGACAGTCCAATTTTCAAATAAGCCTGAAATGTGTTATCTTGGTATATAATTAGACTCTCATCTATCCTTGAATTCTCAGTTGAAGTAGGTGATCAGAGCACTATTTTTATAAGATCTTTTTGCTGTGTCATTTGACATTTTATTTTCACAGCAGGTTTTTTGTTTGGTATTGCAAATATTATTCTACAGATTATTGTAACTCTTTATTTGGGCCTTCCAAATCACTATTTAAAAGGTTTTGCAGAGTATTGAAAATGCAGCAGTAAGGCTGATTTTTGGTCTACAGAAGAATGTCCATAATAGCTCATATTTTTAGAAGCTCCATTGGTTGTCAGTTGAATATCAGGTGAAGTTCAAAATTTTAACGATGAATTTTAAGGCATTATATGATCTTTCACCAGCTTACTTTACATTTGTTTTACAGCTGTGTTCTCCAGCTAGAACTATGCGACCAACAAATCAGAACGTGCTGCAATTCCCAATAATAAAAATGATTTATGTTTTCTCAAATGTTGCCCCCATTTTATGGAATGCTTGGCAGTGGCATTGCATTTGGAGAATGATTACTTTAAATTTCAGAAGTTGATTAAGGCAATGTTTTTTGCACACAGGTGTTTGGAGATTGACTTTGGTTTTAGTTTAATGTCTATGTTTTGTATTGTGTCTTCTATATTTAAGCGTGTTATGTTTTATTGTGCACACTAAGGGGTTTATTCCGTCCTGCGAATAGCAGGGATGGATGTCCTGTTGGGACGTCCAACCCTGCTATTTGCCCCACTGCCATCCACATCAGAAACCTCCCTGTACAAACAAGCTATTTGTACTGGGATGCTTAGATGGGGGTAGGAGGGGGCGTTCCTAAGGCCGAGCGAGGGCAGGACATGGGCAGTTCGCGATCCTGGATGTGTACAGGGCCGATTTTGAGGTCAGCCCTGTACGTCCGGGGTCGGCCAACTGGACGGGGGACTTATTCCACCTTAGAGGTGGAATAAGTGCCCCTGGACATCGAAAAAGTGAGGGGTTGCAGGGAATTCTCTGCAGCCCGACCCTGGCCAATCTTCTTTCCCCGACCCTGGCCAATCTTCTTTCCCCGACCCTTTCCCCGACCCTGGGCTGCGGGGAAAGAAGATTGTGGTCAGCTGTCGGGGATCACAGCTCCTGAATGGAGCCATGGTGATATGGCAATGGGACGCCATGGCACTTAGGCTCCATTCAGGAGCCTCACTGAAGTAGCCAGGTAGGTGGCTGTGCGTGCAGGCTGATCAGAATCGTCTCGCAGCCTGCACGTACAGGCCCTAGACCCAATTCTGATCCTGGGGGTGCATCTAACCCCCACGGTATCAGAATCGGGTCTACCTCTGGGTGTCCCGATTCAAATTGGACGCACAGGGGCTAGGACGCACACCTTAGAATGTGCCTCTAAGAAATTATTAGCAACATAAGAAGATAAGATAATGCCATACTGGGTCAGACCAAGGTCCATCAAGCCCAGTATCCTGTTTCCAACAGTGGCCAATCTAGCTCATACGTACCTAGCAGTTTCCCCAAAAGACACAGGTTCTACAATGCTTGTACTGGGTCAAGCATTGATATCCTGGGTCCCTTCTTAATAATGGTTTATGGACCTTTCCTCCAAGAACTTGTCCAAACCTTTTTTAAACCCAGCTACACTAACAGATTCCAGAGTTTGATTACACGTTGAGTGAAAAAAATATTTTCTTTTATTAGTCTTAAATATTTTACCCTGTAGCTTCATTGCATGTCCCCTAGTCTTTCTATATTCTGATAACGTAAACAATCGATCTACGTTTACCTGTTCCACTCCATTCATTAATTTATAGACTTCTATCATATCTCCCCTCAGCCGTCTCTTTTCCAGGTTAAAGAGCCCTAACCTTTTTAGTCTTTCTTCATAGGAGTATCCTTCCATCCCCTTTACCATTTTGGTGGCTCTACTCTGAACTTTTCTAATAATGCTATATCCTTTTGAAGATACGGCGACCAGAATTGCACACAATATTCAAGGTGCGGTCTCACCATGGAACGATATAGAGGCATTATAATATCTTTTGTTTTATTTTCCATTCCTTTCCTTATGATACCTAGCATTCTATTTGCTCTCTTGGCCGCCGCTGCACACTGGGCCGAGGGTTTTAACATGTTATCCACAATGACGCCTAAATCTTTTTCGTGGGTGGTGGTTCCTAATGTGGAACCTTGCATCGTGTAACCATAGTTATTCCCCTTTCCAGGTCATTTATGAATATGTCAAAAAGCAGCAGACCCAGCACAGATCCCTGGGGTACACCACTATTCACCTTTCTCCATTGGGAAAATTGGCCATTTAGCCCTACCCTCTGCTTTCTATCTTTTAACCAGTTCCTGATACACAGTAGTACACTGCCTCCTATCCCATGACTCTTTAGTTTTGCCAAAAGTCTCTGATGAGGGACCTTGTCAAAGGCTTTCTGAAAGTCCAGATACACTATATCAACCAACTCACCTTTGTCCACCTGTTTATTCACACCTTCAAAAAAACATAATAGATTAGTAAGACAAGATCTTCCTTGTCTAAAGCCATGTTGGTTGTCTCCCATTAGGCCATGACTATCTACATGTTCAGTAATTTTTTTCTTTATGATGGTTTCCACCATTTTTCCCGGTACTGACTTCAGGCTTCTTTATGATGGTTTCTACCATTTTCCCGGTACTGACATCAGGCTCACCGGTCTGTAGTTTCCCGGATCACTCCTGGAACCCTTTTTAAAAATTGGTGTTACATTGGCAATCCTCCAATCTTCATTTATTAGAGATGATTTTAATGATAGTTCACAGATTACTAATAGCAGGTCTGCAATCTCATATTTCAGTTCTTTCAACACCCTTGGATGTATACCATCAGGCCCAGGTGATTTGCTATTCTTCAGTTTATCTAATAGTTGTAATACATCTTCCCGATGTATCGATATTTCCTTCAATTCTTCCGCACCTTTAAATACCACTTCAGTCATGAGTAACATGGGTAAAAATATAAATATTTTTATTTTTGTTTTTAATTTATTCTTTAACATATACATATTTTTAGATAAATAAATATCATATTGCAATCTTTCTGCCACTTCTTTGTGAGTCCCATACTGTGCATGGACATTCTACATTACTTCCCAAATGGAGGATCCACTGCTCAGGGTGCAGCTTGTGACTATCGCTATAGGGAAAATGGTATTAGCTAATCCCACAGCATCCTCTGTTGACCCGACCAGATGAAGGAGACCCAACTGTTCACCTAAAGATTTAGCCAGTTCTCTCCTGTATGCCCAGTAAATGAAGGAGTGAACACATGTCCCCAACTCAGTTCATAAGTGCATCCCACTGATGAACCTGAAATAAATAAATGAACACATTAACATGGCGAAGAGAAAGCATTTCTAATGGGTTTCAGGTCTGGTATACAGCCTGCAGAGATGGAATTGTGATATGCCTACTGATATAATTTATTTTGAGGACGCCTATGAATGCCATTTTCATTGCATCACCTATACAGAATGAATGAGTGCCATTGCATCTCTTTAATAGATACAAGACAGACAATAACATGTATTAAAATCTTAGGAAATTGGAAGCAAGAGAAGGTGAAATCCTTTTTTAGTATCAGGAAAGTTATTTTCTAATTGTAGGGATAAGTAATACTAAGGGGCCCTTTCATTAAACTGCACTAAGCAGTTAACATGGAAATTAAGATGCAGTAACTGTTAGCATGGGCCGACACTGTTACTGCACTGGCATGACAGTTATTGTGTGCTAGTTCCCATATTAACTGCATATCGCACGAAGAGGTGGTGACAGGGTGGGTTGGGGTGGAGTGGACATGAATTGCACGTTTTGGTAAGTGCAAAGGAAGGTACATACCACATGCTGTCAATGTTGCAATTAACACAGGTGCACTTAACGTTACCTTAATGTGTGGGATTAAGTGCACTTGTGTTAATTATGAATGCTTGCCATGCATTAGAGTACTTTGCAGTGTGGTAAATCTCAGGAAAAAGCTGACCATGCCCCTAACAGTTAGTACATGACTTTCGTGCATGTTTTATTTTTAAACAAAATGTGCACTAAGTGCAAAAACTTACCACACCCTTGTAAGTGTATCCTTCATACTTAAATTTGCAGTCTTAGTGGATGTACATAGCACTGTACAATGGTGATAAGTATTCAGGAACAATAAGGCCCCTGACCTAAAGAGCTTATGGTCTAAATGGATATCTGAGGCAATGGGAGAAAAAGTGACTCACAAGATCACACAGAGTATCAGTGATCACTGGCAGAAGCAGGATTTGAACCCTGGCTTCCCTGGTTATTAGCTCATTGCTCTGATCCCTAAACTACTTAAGAACATAAGATATGCCATACTGGGTCAGACCAAGGTCCATCAAGCCCAGTATCCTGTTTCCAACAGTGGCGAATCTAGGTCACAAGTACCTAGCAGTTTCCCCAAAATACACAGGTTCCACAATGCTTGGGGCAAGCAGCGGATATTCTGGGTCCACTTTAATAATGGTTGAAGGACCTTTCCTCCAGGAACTTGTCCAAACCTTTTTTAAACCCGGCTACACTAACAGCTTATACTGCATCCTCTGGTAACAAATTCCAGAGTTTGATTACACGTTGAGTGAAAAAATATTTTCTATTATTAGTCTTAAGTAGATTACCCTCATTGCATGCCCCTAGTCTTTCTATATTTTGATGGCGTAAACAATTGATCTACGTTTACCTGTTCCACTCCATTCATTAATTCATAAATCTCTATCATATCTCCCCTCAGCCATCTCTTTTCCAGGTTGAAGAGCCCTAACCTTTTTAGCCTCTCTTCGTAGGGGTATCCTTCCATCCCCTTTACCATTTTGGTGGCTCTGCTCTGTACCTTTTCTAATAATGCTATATCCTTTTTAAGATACGGTGACCAGAATTGCACACAATATTCAAGGTGGAGTCATACCATGGAACGATACAGAGGCATTATAATATTCTTTTTTTTATTCTCCATTCCTTTCTTTATGATACCTAGCATTCTATTTGTTCTCTTGTCTGCCGCTGCACATTGGGCAGAGGGTTTTAACATGTTATCCACGATGATGCCTAAATCTTTTTCCTGGGTTTTTCTTTCCTAGGTGCCTAACTTTGCACTTGTCCACATTAAATTTCATCTGCCAGTCTTCCAATTTATCAAGATGCTCTTGCAATTTTCTAAAATCCTCATGGGTTTTAATAACTTTGAATACTTTTGTGCCATCTGCAAATTTGATAACCTCACAAGTTATTCCCATTTCCAGGTCATTTATGAATATGTCAAAAAGCAGTGAACCCAGCAGAGATCCCTGGAGTACTCCACTATTCACCTTTCTCTGTTGGAAAAATTGGCCATTTAGCCCTACCCTCTGCTTTCTATCTTTTAACCAGTTCCTGATCCACAATAGTACACTGCCTCCTATCCTATGACTTTTTAATTTTGCCAAACGTCTCTCATGAGGGACCTTGTCAAAGACTTTCTGAAAGTCCAAATACACTATATCAACTGACTCACCTTTGTCTACCTGTTTATTCACACCTTCAAAAAAATATAACAGATTAGTAAGACAAGACCTTCCTTGGCTGAAGCCATGTTGGCTGTCTCCCATTAAGCCATGACTATCTACATGTTCAGTAATTTTTTTCTTTATGATGGTTTCCACCATTTTCCCGGTACTGACTTCAGGCTCACTGGTCTGTAGTTTCCCGGATCACCTCTGGAACCCTTTTTAAAAATTGATGTTACAATGGCCATCCTTCAACCTGAATGTATTACAGATTATTTTAATGATAGTTCACAGATTACTAATAGTAGGTCTGCTGCAGTCTCATATTTCAGTTCTTTCAACACCCTTGGATGTATACCATCCGGTCCTTGTGATTTTCTACTCTTCAGTTTATCAAATAGTTGTAATCCATCTTCCCAGTGTATTGATATTTCTTTCAATTCTTCCACAGCATCTCCTTTAAATACCATTTCAGTCATGGGTAACGTTCCTACATCTTCCTCAGTAAAGACTGAAGCAAAGATTCAAAGGCAAAGCTGACTAACAAAGTTGCCCTAGAGGTCACAACTTCCAAGGAAGACTCTAAAAATTCAGACAATTCCAACTGGCCCTGTCCATCCCTCCCCCCTGGGCCCCCCTCAGCCACACAACCAGAAACAACAGCAACATATTGAACCCTAATAATAGGTGGTAAATTATCTGATGGCATCAGAAGAACCTCAGTGAGGTATTTACGAACAAGAACCAGGGGTTCCATCAATGGTGACCTTGGAAAATTTAAAAAACGCAAATTGTTCCTCCTTAAGGAATTGTCCATGAATTCTAACCTCCTTAATGCAATCAAACGTACCTTGGAAACAGTCTCACCCACAATACGCAAATCTTCCACTTTTGTCTCCAGAATTTGCCTTTGAATCCGATCGCAATACGGTCCTTAGACTTTATTTCCGTAGATTATCTTTTTCTTTGTTTATGGGTTCAAAAATCTTATTATTTCCTGATTTGTCAAGGGATACCCAGAAGAGGCGGAAAGAATTTCTGGCTTTACGCCAGAGAGTTACCGCCCTGGGTGCCCAATTTAAATTGAGGTATCCATGTAAGTGTGCATTGTTATATCAAACTAAACATTTCATGTTTTTTGAACCTGTGCAACTTTTGAAATTTCTTCAGGCAAGGGAACAGGGGGGTGAGGGTTAGCTCCTGTATTGGCTGCCATGTGAATTATTCTATGCTCATAAGATGATTTAGGTTTATCCTGTTTCTTTCTCTGTTTCTTTCTTTGTTGGAACCTTATTGAGGTTGTCCTATGGAGGACTAGATGTATAATAGGGGATATGGTTTTGTTAGTGGTTGGTTTTTCTTTTTCTTTATTCTATCTGGATTTCTGTTTTCCCCTGTTATGTATTTGCATGGAATTGCATATATTTGCTTGGTGAATATTATGTAAATTGTATAAAATTTAAATTAAAAAAAAAAAAGACTGAAGCAAAGAATTCATTCAGTCGCTTTGCTATGTCCTTGTCCCCTCTTAGTGCTTCTTTTACCCCTCTATCATCTAATGGTCCAACTGATTCTCTCACAGGCGTTTTGCTACAAATGTACTTGAAAAAGTCTTTTTTATGCGTTTTTGCTTCCACAGCAAGCTTCTTCTCAAATTCTCTCTTTGCCTGCCTTATCAATGCCTTGCATCTAACTTGCCAGTGCTTGTGTTGTTTCCAGTTTTTGTCATTTGGCTCCTTTTTCCGTTTCCTGAAAGATGCTTATTGGCAACAACAGCCTCTCTGACCTCACCTTTAAACCATGCTGGCAGTTTTTTGGACTTTCTTCCACTTTTTTTAAAGCATGGAATACGGTTGGTCTGGGCTTCCAAGATAGTATTTTTAAACAACACCCTAGCTTGAAGTAAATATTTAACCTTTGCAACTGTTCCTTTTAGTTTTTTATTAACAATTTTTCTCATTTATCATAGTCTCCCTTTTGAAGGTTAAAAGGTAGTACTGTGGATTTCTTTATGTCCTGCCTTCATTTATTAAATCAAACACGATCATGCTATGATCACTTTTGCCAAGTGGCTCCAACACCCTTATCTCTTGCACAGGCTACTTCCTCTGCCTGGAGTTCATTTGTGCAATATTATTTTTTTTCTACATATCTTGCTGATCTGTCTTAAACCTTTGGTAAATACTGTAACACTGTTGTGCCTGAGAAATATGTCTTCTTTCCAGAGATCTGAATGGCCTAAGCTAAGGCATGTGCTGATGACTATGATACAATCTTATCAACTCTCAGTGCTGTAAGGAATGCTAACATGAAACACTTTATCCCTCTTTTCTTGACCTAGCATATCAAGGAGTGCTTCACAAATCATATTTTAGCATGCCAATGCTTTTTTGCCTGCTGGAAAGCAAAGTAAAAGAGTAAGAAACTTTAAATTAAATCCAATTCTTATGTTGCAACTTTCTAGCCTCAATACTTTGATTTGGTTCTTATGAATTCTTTGGTTATCCTTCAATGATGCTGTCTCAAATTTGAAAAAACTATGAAACTATTGGAGTTAATGCGTAAAAAATGTAAAATTCTGTGCATGGTATTTAAAATTCTGCATATTTTATTAGTAAATTTTTATGCTAATACCCCCATCACAAAGCCTAACTCTTCCCCGAGACCAGAAATTCCCACTACTTTTTCCCTCCTCAGCTCTCTTGCTGCAATCACAGCTCTCACCCCAACACCCAAGCATTCCTTGCCCCCCACTTCTCTCGCCCTCTAACTTGTAGGAAGATCCCTACTGCTGTCTATCCCTAAGGTCTATCCTCTCATGCACATACCCCCACCTTAAATCCTTTCTCCCCCTACTCAAGCACGTACCCTTATATCTCCATTATCTCCCCTTCTTTCTTCCCAGGCAGATACCTCTGCCTTTCTTTCTCCCCAACTCCCAGGATCATGTCCAGCTCCAAGCCACCCTCTAGGCTCACCATCAGTCCATCTCCAGCCCCCCCCCAACCTTGACTCACCATCAGTCCCTCTCTAGTCCTCACTCACCCCTCCGACTTGCCATCAGTCCCTCTCCAGTCCCCAGTCGCCCCTCTGACTCGTCATCAGTCCCTCTCCAGTCCCCAGTCGCCCCTCTGACTCGCCAGCAGTCCCTCTCCAGCCCTCAGTCACCCTTCTGACTCACCATCCATTCCTATCCAGCTCCTAGTCACCCGTTCCCACTCATCATCAGCCCATCTTCAACAACCAGCCCTCCCCCCTATTCACCATCAGTCCATCTCCAGCCTCCAGGCCTCCCAACTAACCATTAGCCTATCTCCAGCCCTCAGCCCCTCACCAATTTCCAACCTCGGCCACTCACCTCTTCTGCCCAATTGAAGCAGTATTTTAAACAGCCGCGGGAGCTTTTCTCTCCACTCCAGCGGCTATGCTATACTTCTGATACCAGTACCACCATGTTTTAAGAAGGTAAGGAGAAGCACTTTATTTTCTAGCAAGAAACAGGAAGTGTTTCTGTTTACCTTATTAAAACCTTGCGGTGCCGGCATTGGAAGTATCCTCAATCATTAACCCACTATGTTTCCCACATATATACTCCACAAACAAGAGAAACATATATACTGTCACGCCCCAGCCCTCTGCCTAAGGCTTAGAGGGGTAGGGTTGCCATTAACTTCTCTTATAAAAGGTTGAATAAACTATTTTTCTCCAGTGAAGCATGCTGGGAGTTGTAGTTTTGGCCTTCTAAGATGAAGTGTAGTCATGAAACCGAAAGTAAAGGCAAATGACAAAATGTATTCCCCAAACGCAAACAAAGTCCATGTAGACTGTAACAGGATACTTCTCCATTCATTCGCTTAAGGTTATTTACAACTTAGGCTGGATGAGCTTCACAGTCCTTAATTATATGCAGCTGCTTATCAATATAACGGATAAAGAAAACACAGCTTCTTCATTCAACAAAGTAAAAATATCTTCTTTTTACCTTTGTCTTCATTAAGCATTCCAATGTACAGGCAACAGGTATCTTCCCCTTAAAAAGAGCAAGTTCCTACCTTCAGTTCAGGCTAGGTTTCATTACTCTACTTTTCAGGAGACTTTATCTTTTCAGCTATTCTTTAGCAAAGGGACTCAATGCTAAAAGCTTGACATAGAGTAGAGTCCATGAGTACTTCTGGAGGCAATAAATCCTGCTCAATAGGCTCAACCTGCATTTCCTCTGGCTCTGGTAATGCAGTGCCCTGCTGTGAGCTTTTAACATATGTCTCAGGGTCTATTTTCTCTGAGGATCCCTGTGTCTCACTTGAGCACAGCTCCACCCGATAAGGATAAATTGTACCTGAAGCTGTGGTCACTTCTCCCTGGCTGTGTTCACCAGTCTCCCTCCAGCTTCTGGGAAACAGTCCCTGGTTCACTTCCCTGAGTTCCTTCCTGGAGCTCTGCCATGGCTCCCTGTTCCAGGCTTGGCTCCTTTGACTCCTGTGCTGAGTCCTGGGCTCCCACCTCAACTCTCTGAACCTTCTGATCAGGAACTGGGGTTTGGAGCCTTGTCTGCTCTCTCCTTCTGTGCTCTCTCCCTCTGGTCTCTCTCTTCCCGTGCTCTCCTCTTCAGGGCTCTCCTCTCTTTCTCTCTAGCCAAGGTTTATATCCCTGCTTCCCGGGCAGTGTCTCTCCTTCTCTGGACAGGTGCTTGCAATTATCTTCCAAGCCTGCAACTACGTCAGCAGAGCTTGGGTGTGGCAGCCTAGGTTTGGTTTCTCTCTGTTTGCTTTCTTTATGCCAAGGCTGAAACCTGTGCACTGCAGGGATGTCAATTTTCTTAAAAGCAAAATCATCAGTTTCTCCTATTTCCATAGGCTCACTACAAGCTTCCTTATCACAATACACAAACTTTTTTGTTGGAACGTACACCGTAAAGGAAAACCCTCTCGTGGTGAAATGTTCCGTTTTATTCTTTTTTAGGGACGCAACCCTAACACAGGATTGAAAGGGGACTTCAACCCCTCAATACCAACTGGTAAATTTTCATTAATTTGGGTGAAAACCAATAAAAGTCACTTATCTGCTGGAAGCCCTTCCCAGACTAAAGCTGTCACTGCTTTCTCCTTCCTCATAACATCCGGTAGATCATTTTCCAAAGCAGGCGTCATCCTAAGACTTACAACCCGTATACAATGGGGCATTCAACAAGCTGCCATGGACCACCTCACAGGTCTTATACCAGGTAGCAGTAGGAAAGGCTATCCATAAGAACTTTTTTTTTTTTATTATTATTTATTTATAGGTTTTAACAAATTTTAACAAGCATCATATCTTGTAAAAGAAACTACAGAGTTGTAAAGTTACAAGCACAATGAACATATCATTTGCAATATCACAGGAAAAACAACAATACAACTACAAAATTAGACCCCAACAAATATCGGGGACGGAGTTATACATTTAAAGGGGAATACAGGTAAAAGAAAGAAGAAAGGCTCTAAGCAGTGCCCCAACGCGCTTTTACATTACGTGTTCTATCTTATATCATACTGCTTCTCCTCCCAAATTAGTCCCAACTGAAAATTTCTTAAGGTCAAGAAAGGACCATAGCTGCTCAGGTACAAAAAATATATATTTAACCCCTAGGAAAGAAATAAAACATTTACAAGGGTACCGTAAGCGAAAGCTAGCCCCCAATGCTATAGTTTCCGACCGCATTTCCAAAAACTGACATCTACGCTCCTGCGTGGTGTGACTCACATCTGGAAAAATCCGTATACATTCACCAAAAAAAGGAACAGTAAGTTTTTAAAAAATAATGACAATACTCTAGAAAGATCAGATTCAAAAACAAACGATACCAATAAAGTAGAACGATTCTGTACTTGGAAAGAAGAGCCCTCAAGGAAATCAGTAAGATTAGCAGGAACAGTTACAGAAGGACCATCTGGCTCAACTTTCTTTACTGGGAGAAAATAAGCTCTAGTTATAGGATGAAATGCATCATCAGAAATGGTAAGCACCTCAGACATATACTTCTTAAGGGTATCGATGGGAGACATATTCAACAACAAAGGAAAATTTAAGATTCTCAAATTCAAGGCTCTAAACTTGTTCTCAAACTGTTCAAGTTTTTGATGGATAATTACTTTATCTTTGACTATTTGATCAATCACAGCTTTAGAGTCACTAACGTCCTTAGTAATTGCCATAAACTTCTCAGACGTATCCTTTTCAAAGCTTGCATATTGCGTTGAGTTGTGAGCCACTACATGAACAAGCGTAGAGACATCAGCAGCACACTTAGAAACAGTTCCATCCAACTTCAGTAACATATTCCAAATGGAATCCAAGGATATTTCACCCGAACGTTGCTGTGGAGGATCTTTTAGGGACGTGCTCAAGCAAGAACCAACCACCGCTTCCACGGGAGGACAAGAAATCTGCTCACCGACAGCCTGAGGACTTTCCTCAGCATTAACCAAATGAACAGATGAGGGAAGAAGCGGCGTTGAACAAGACGCAGGCAGGCCCAAAACTCCACCTTCCTCTCCAGGGACCAGCAGAGCGATATTCGCAGAGCCTGAGACTTCAGGCTCCGACTCCAGTTGAGCCGCCGAACACGGCTGTGGGATAGTTGTACAACGCTCAGCAGTGGCCGCCTCCCCATTTGGCGTTCTCTGCAATGAGCCTCAACAGCCTTCTCGAGCGCCAGAGCTTTCAGGAGGAGTGCATCTATCTGTTGCTGGCAAGCCGCAGGTGAAGCACCCTTCACCGACTTAGTGCAGGGGTTCCCGCGCCACTTAGGAGGCATGAGGAAACAGAGAAGGAAACAAGACGCCACACTCCTATCACGCCGCCATCTTAACTCCGCCCCCCGTCTTAACTCCACCCCGTTTAAAACTAATTGTGTTGGCAACCACACAAGATCCTCCTCCCGATTCTGTAACTCAACGTTGCATCCGTTTCAAGCCTCTGATTCTCTAGGCTCTTCCTCAAACTGTGTTGCTCCAATTCCCACCCAGAGAGTATCCGATTTAAACTTCCTGGCGTGGTCATATGACCGGTTGATAACCAATGGACACTAAACTATTCAAGCTACTCCTCCAATTCCCGCAATACTCCACCAATCCAAGGTAGAGTTCAAACCTTGAGGCATTACAGATTCCAGCTTATATATCCAAAACTGTTCCCGATAGCTCAAACGTGAGTGTCTATCCCCTCCTCTACTATTGGACGGAATGTGGTCTAACACTCTCCACCGTAAGTCAGCGAAAGTGTGATGTTTTTCCTGGCAATGCAATGCCATCGGGGCTGCCAGCACCGCCCCATTTATACGGGAACGATGTTCTTGAAACCATTTTTTCATAGTCCTAGAGGTCTTGCCGATATATATCAATTTACATGGGCATATCATAACATACACTACGAAGGGCGTCAGGCAAGTGGTATAAAAGTTACTGTATATCTTTTGATGACTTATAGGATGTTTCCAAACATCACCCTCCAAAGATAAATCACAGAACTCACAAGTAGAACATTTAAAATGTCCACAGATATCCACTTCTCAAATCTGTCCATCATGGTGTACCACCCAATCCGCAATGTTCCTGCCCCTCCGAAAGGCAATCGTGAGTGGTTTGGCAAAACTAGAATGTAAAGACAAAATTGGCCAATGGGCTTTCATAATCTGCATCACTTTCGCCGAACCTGGCATGTAAGGTAAAATTCCCACATAAGAAGGATTATCTTCTCTAACCAGGGAAGAACTAGACACATCCCACCATTCGCCATAATTGAAGCGGGCTCGCCGATAAGCCCGATTTATTATATAATGAGGATAACCTCACTCCAAAAGGCGTTTCTTCAACTGTAAAGCTTGATCTTTAAAATCCTCTAACGTGGAACACAGCCGTCGTAATCTGATAAACTGGCCCACTGGTAAGACCTGTCGTAAGTGACCCGGATGGTAACTTTGATAGTGTAGCAAAGTGTTTCTTTGAACGTCCTTGCGATATAGAGTAGATTTAATTTCTGAATGGTCCTTAAACAATCTAATATCCAAAAAATCAATCGTTTCTTTATGGAAAAGTAGGTGTAAATTGGAGATCCAAAGATAACGTATTCATCCACACAAAAAACTCTTGTAATTTTCATTCTGTGCCAATCCAGAAGAAGAAAATATCGTCAAGGAATCTAGTCCACATCCAACTCTGACGAAACCATATAGATGGATATATGAACCTGGACTCAAATTCAGCCATATAAAAAGTGGCTACCGTAGCTCCCATCGCAATGCCATATATTTGTTGGAAATATTGCCCCTCAAACTGAAAAAAAAATGTTGTTAACACTATTCTCAATAGTTTCAAGACAAAATCCTTTGGCAATCTAGCTGGTAATTTAAAGGGAACTTTCCCCGCCATACTCAAGGCTGCTTCTTGGTCAATATTAGTATATAAAGCCTTTACATCCATAGTTACCATAAACCATTCTGTCTTATCCCCCAAGGTGTTTTGTAGGATAGATAAGAAATGAAAGGAATCACGAACATAAGAGCCTATCGTTGGCAACAACGGGCGAAAAAACAAGTCACAAAATTGTGACAACGGTTCCAAAAGAGAGCCCCGACATGAAACAATCCGACGGCCCGGTGGGTTCTGAAGGTCTTTATTAATCTTAGGGACCATATATAAAACAGGAATAACCGGTGAAACCTTATTCAAAAATTGATGTTCTTTAGGGGTGATCCACTTCTTTGTTAAAGCAATTGCTGTAAGATCATGTATTTCTTGCTGAATAAAACCAGATGGATCTTCCTTCAATGGTCTATAATATTTCTCGTCTGACAAATGTGTATTAACCACATTCCGATATTGCCCAATATCTTGGATCACCATTGCCCCACCTTTGTCAGCCCTATGTATTATAATATCCCTACGGAGACTTAATGATTTCAACGTATTATATTGCTGCTTCGTGATATTTGAAAACGAGCACACAGTTTCACTCTTCTCCCATAGCCCAAGATCTCGCAGCACTAACCTCTGAAAAGTTTCAATGGTGGGATCAGTAAGACCAGGAGGAATCCATTTAGAAGGGTTTCTAATCAAGGAGGCTTTGGAATCTTGTGATGTATTTATACGAGATTGAAAAAATTGTGAGACATGAAGCTTTCGAAAGAATCTATATAAAGCAACTCTAATTCGAAAGGGGTCATAATTAGGAGAGGGAACAAAAGATAGACCCAGTTGTAATAACCTCAGTTGGTCTTGTGTTAACTCCATTTTTGATAGATTAATTACTGAGACTTCGTGTGGGATCTGGTAACCGGTCCCCTCCGACTGTCCTCGACGTAAGTGGGCCGGTGTGTTTAGAGGGCGGCCCCGAAAAAAAGGATGCTGAACTGATCCCCCTTGTGAACGATCTTGATTTTTTGAAAATGAATTATCCGAAGAACTATTACTGTCCTCGGTTGTGTTTTCAAATGTTACTAGTCTTCTTTTATTTCTTTTATCCAATCTTAATGCCTGTCTCCATATATAAACCTGGTTCTTCTCATAGTCCCCTGTATCACGCTTATATTTATTCACCTTTTTTAGTTTTACTGAGTCCTGAAATTGTTTTAATTGCGCCTCAAGCTCCTTCCAGTCTAATTGGAATTTCTCAGGAGATAGGGACGCTGTCAGCTGTTCCTCCGCAGTTTTCAATTGTTCCTTGACAGTTGTTTCCTCCAAACTCAATCGCTCTACTAACAAAGCTATTAAATCTAATCCACACTTGTTCAAAATACTATCCCAAGTGGTACAAAACTTCTGATCATCCTGGAACATATGTGGTGGTTTTAAAACCCTCAAACCCCGAGGGATCATTCATTGTTTTAAATACTGTGGCATCGTAGCAGCATGTAATTGGATCCAAACTTGTTTTTTATAAAGATTCTTAAAATCCAACCATGACGGAGACACTGTTACCTCTTCGTTATTACCCACCAATTCAAACAAAAGCGGTTGACTTGTCAATTGAACTATCCTATCCTCCGAATATGCAAAGGTGGCAGTATTGGTTGTAAGCTCTACGGTATCAGTGGGCATTACTACCCAGGTTACTCGTTAACTATCCTCAATCATTAACCCACTATGTTTCCCACATATATACTCCACAAACAAGAGAAACATATATACACAAACTTTTTTGTTGGAACGTACACCATGAAGGAAAACCCTCTCATGGTGAAATGTTCCGTTTTATTCTTTTTTAGGGACGCAACCCTAACACAGGATTGAAAGGGGACTTCAACCCCTCAATACCAACCGGTAAATTTTCATTAATTTAGGTGAAAACCAATAAAAGTCACTTATCTGCCTTTCCTACTGCTACCTGGTATACGACCTGTGAGGTGGTCCATGGCGGCCTGTTGAATGCCCCATTATATAAGGGGTGGAAGTCTTAGGACGACGCCTGCTTTGGAAAATGATTTACTGGATGTTATGAGGAAGGAGAAAGCAGTGACGGCTTTAGTCTGGGAAGGGCTTCCAGCAGATAAGTGACTTTTATTGGTTTTCACCTAAATTAATGAAAATTTACCGGTTGGTATTGAGGGGTTGAAGTCCCCTTTCAATCCTGTGTTAGGGTTGCGTCCCTAAAAAAGAATAAAACGGAACATTTCACCACAAGAGGGTTTTCCTTCACGGTGTACATTCCAACAAAAAAGTTTGTGTATGTATGTTTCTATTGTTTGTGGGGCATTGGAAGTATAGCACAGCTGCAGGAGTGAAGAGAAACGTTTCCACAGCTCTAACAAAGTGAACAGTGAGGCCCTTAAAGTTTATGCCTTCTGAAACTGCCTCACTGCTTGCTGATGTCAGTGCTTGTGCAGAATCCTGCATAGCAAGCGCAGGATTCTGCGCAGATGTGGAATTTTCCACTGTACAATTGTGCATAATTCCCCCAGGAGTATGTTAAGTAAACCATCAGGGAGCAAAGTTGGAAGGTGATTCCCTCCTGGATTTTAATAGCTAGTTTTGTAGCTATTTCTATGCTTTCCTTTTGCTCATCACTTGAAAAATTTTTAGGAAATATACAGTATAAAGCCCATCTTTCTGAAAATATTTCCTAAAAATACTCATGCACCCTGCATAACTTAAGGCACTGATACATTAATGCAGAAACCCTGTTAGAACCGCGCACTAAAGCTCAGCACAGGATTTCCTAACACAAGTCTATCGCAGAAATGTTGCTGTCCAGTGCTGTAGCTTTACTTTATTTACTTTACAAGTAAGCAAACAGCATGCAAATAAGTGGAGTGTAAAAAGTCGGTACTAAATAAGCAGAGCAAGCCAGATGCATTAGTAACACCTATATCTTGTGCACAAAATATAACTGTATGGCACTTGTGCGCATGTGCTAGAATGCTATCGAGTGCATAAACGCCAAGATTATTCTGTGCAGAAATTCTGCTCAGAATAATATCAGTGTTCATAAACACTGATATTATTTTGCAGAGCATAATATTGATGTTTATGTACCAGATAGCATGCCTCCACATGCATATAACGTTGTTCTAGAACACCTCCCCTGTCATTTATTTCATGACTTCCTTCAGCAAAACTGGAAAAAAGTTGCAGGTGCTGTACACTCAAGATAGAGAAGAAACAGGCATAAATTCCTCACCACCACTGACCGCAAATCTATGAGCTAACCCTTTATACTTCCTCAGATCTTTTGTTAAAATGCTAGTGTTGAGCTCAGCCTTCTGGTCTTCTGCACACTTCTCTGCATTTGTGCTGACTACATAATTGCTTTATTACCATGGATTTAAATGTGCTATACGCTGCCATCTGTTCAAGGCTTTGCGCATAGTTAACTTGTGCGCAAAACTCATTTCTGCTTTAGTAACGCATAAAAGTGTGCACAAAAACCAAGCTAACCTGTGCACAAAGCCTAGCACATCTTACCCCATCGGCCCCTGAAAAACAGTGAATATTAATGTTTTTCAACATTAAGACCTCATAAATATCCCTTAAGTTCAGGGAGAGAATTAGAAAAAAAGGGGTGAGTTCACACTTGCCATACAAGCTATGTCTTGTTTTACTTTTTTCACTGATGTTACGATTTCCATTGATGTTACGATTAATGTCATTATATGATTACCTTATCATACTCCTTATTTACATAAACCACCAATTTCCCTCCTCACTCCCCAGTCCTGCCTGCAATATCCACTGTGTATTTTGGATTTTGGATTCTGCACTGCATTCTCAGATCTACTGCTCTGATCAACCACCTAAAATGAGATCATGCTAAGCAAGAGAAGACATTTGAATATTTCATGTCTGCATATTGGGACAGTCATGTCCTCACACACTTTTGTACTGCTGCAATAGAAATTCTTCCTGGTACAAATATAATGCCATTTGTTAGAGGGATATGCTCAGCAGTGAGAACCAAGAAATACTGTTCCCCAGTGATGCCCCCATGACATCGGGCAAGTTACCTAATATCTCAGCACACTAGTCACTCACACAGACTGTAAGCTTTCAGGGATCAGAACCCACCACACCTAAACTTCAAAAATGTTGTATGCTGTCTTGAGCATTATTTGGAAAGATGGACTAAAAATCTAAATTAATTAAATTACTTGAATGATTAAATTACTTCTCCCCTATAAACTTACCTGTTGTTGTTAAGTGCGATTGAGTCAATATCGACTCATGGCAACACTGTGGATAGTTGTCCTAAACTGTGCTAAATAATTATTCAGGCAGCTAATTGTTGCTGTTATTGTATCGATTCATCACATTGTCAGTCTTTCTCTTTTGCATCAATCTTCAACCTTGCCAAGAATGATGTTTTTCTCTACTGATATTTCTCTTCACATGATGTTCCCAAAGTATGAAAGTTGAAATCTTGTCATTTGGACCTTCAAGGAAAGCGTAGATTAGATCTCTTTCAGTACCAATTGAAATATATTCTTCGAGCAGTCCATGTAATATACAGTATTCTTCTCCAATACCATAATTCCAAGGCATTGAATTTATTTCTGTCTTTCTTCTTCACCGTCCATCTTTCTCATCCATATGACATTTAAATACTATGGCTTGGACAAGTTGAATTTTTGTACACAGAGACACATCTCTGAACTTGAAAATCTTATCTAGATTCTTCGTAACCATTCTACCAAGAGCAATGTGTCATTGGATTTCTTGATTGCTTGTCATTTCATATTGATTTTGGATCCAAGGAGGTAGAAGTTGTTTACTGTTTTCATTTCTTCTCCATGAAGAAGGAATTGATTTATTTTGCCAGTTGTTAGAATCTTTGTTTTTTAACATTAAGGTGCAGGCCTATTTTAAGACTATGGTTCCCTTTTAGTAAAGCCTCCACATTAGCTGTCGGGGGCCTGACCAGCATGTTCTGGAAGTTAACACACGACCGAGTAGTTAATGTTCAACGTAATTAATCCGGGTGCACCTAATGATACCGATAAAGGTATCATTAGGTGCACCCATGCTTTACACAAAAGCAGAAGTAAGGATGAGGTTGAAAACTACAGGCCGATTAGTCTAACCTTTGTGATGAGTAAATTATTGGAAACGCTGCAAAAAGAGAGAATAATACGGTTTCTGGAGTACAGTGGATTTCAGGATCCAAGACAGCATGGGTTTACCAGAGGCAGGTCGTGTCAGACAAATCTGATTGATTTCTTTGACTGGGTGACCAGAGAGTTGGGCCGAGGCAGATCTCTAGATGTGGTGTACTTAGATTTCAGTAAAACCTTTGATACCGTTCCACACAAGCGACTTATAAACAAACTGAACATCCTAGGGATGGTCCCTAAAGTGATTGACTGGGTTAGAAACTGGTTGAGTGGGAAGCGACAAAGGGTACAGGTAAATGGAACTCACTCTGAGAAGGAAGTTACCAGTGGTGCAAGGATCTGTCCTTGGTCAGATTCTTTTTAACATCTTTGTTAGTGATATTGCAGAAAGACTGTCGATAAAGTTTGCCTGTTTGCAGATGATACCAAATTCTGCAATAGAATAGACACCCAGAAAGGAGTAGGTAACATGAGGAGGGATCTAGTTAAACTTGAAGAATGGTCATTTGGCAGCTAAGAGTTAATGCTAAAAAATGCAGTCATGCAGTTGGACTGCAGAAATCCAAGGGAGCGGTACAGTGTAGGGAGCGAAGTACTTCTGTCCACGAAAGAAGAGCGGGACCTGAACGTGATTGTTTCTGATGATCTTAAAGCAGCTAAACAGGTAGAAAAGACGTTGATGAAAGCCAGAAGGATGCTTGGATGCATAGGGAGAGGAATGGCCAGCAGAAAAAAAGAGGTGATGTTGCTTCTGTAAAAGTCTCTGGTGCGATCTCATTTGGAGTATTGTGTGAAATTCTGGAGACCACACCTTCAAAAGGATATAAACAGGATGGAGTCTGTGCAGAGAGTGGCTACTAAAATGATTAATAGTCTTCATTATAAAACATATGAGGACAGACTTACAGATTTTAATATGTATACATTAGAGGAAAGGTGGTAAAGAGGAGATATGATAGAGATGTTTAAATACCTCTGTGGCATAAATGCACAAGAGGAGAGCCTCTTTCGTTTGAAAGCAAGCTCTGCTACGAGGGGACATAGAATGAGGGTGAAAGGGAATAGACTCAGGAGTAATATGCAGTAATATTTCTTTACGGAAAGAGTGATAGTTAAGTAGAATAGTCTCTCAGTGTAGGTAGTAGAGACGAGTATAGTATCTGAATTCAAAAAAGCATGGGACAAACACAGATGATCTCTTAAGGAAAAAAAAGGGGACTATTGTAGTTCATATGGAAGAGCAGACTAGATAAGCCATGTGGTCTTTTTCTGCCGTCATGTTTCTATGTTTTTTAAATTGTGAGGCATGCTAATGTGCTCACCATGCCCACGCTGTATTCCTAATCCGCCTACACTCCACATTTGTTCATGAGTGTTAGTTAACATGTGTTTCAGCGGTCATTCTCACATGCCCTTGTTAGCATTCACCGCAGCTGGTTATCGCACACTATAATACACGTTAATTGGTTAGCGGCACTTGGTAAAAAGGCCTTTATGTTCCTTGATCTTGATAAACAGATGTTTCATATTGTCTTCAATTTCAGCCAACAACATGGTATTGTCACCATAGCAAAGGTTGTTGAGTTCTCCAATAGTCTTCACATCTCAAATGTCTTCATAAAGTCCTATTTGTCTGATGATTTATTCAGCATATAAATTGAGCTGGTATGGGGAAAGTATACCGCCTTGTCATACAATTTTGCTGATTTTAAACCATTCTATTTCTCCTTTTCCTATTTGAACTGTTGCTTCTTGATCAATGTAAAGTTTGTGCATGAGCACTATCAGGTGTTCTTGTATACACATATTTCTTAATGTGGCCCTGAGTTTTTCATGATTTATGGAAACAAAGGCCTTATTGTAGTCAATACAACACATGTAGATATCCCTTTGGTATTCTTTTTGTCTTTTTAAGGATCCATCTGACATCTGCAGTGATGTCTCTTGTTATTTGCCATTTCCTGAACCCTGTTTGCATTTCAGACAGTTCTTGTTCCAGTTATTATTGTAGTCTTAACTGAATGATCTCAAGTAGAATCTTATTAGCATGTAGGATCAGAGCAATTGTGTGATAACTTCCAGTCAGATCAACTTACTTCAGTATTGGTAGGAACACAGATCTTTCCATTCATTCAGCCATGATGCCAGTGGCGTTCCACGGATATTCCATGCTCGGAATGGATGATGACCCCCCTCGCCCCAGATGATGTCCCCCATGATTATGCTCTCCCTCTATCCCTTCCCCCCCATCGGGCCCTCACGAAGGAGACATGCGTGGCAAGCATACCTTTGCTGTCTTGCCACACTGCCGCTTCTAGGCTTGGTGGCTGTTCCCTCCCAACAAAGTTTCACAAGAACACTCTGCACCGCAAGACATTGCCAGGAGGGAACAGCCACCAGACCTCAAGAGGAGGCAGTGCGGCAAGCCAGCAAAGGTATACTTGTCACACGCACCTCCTCTGTGAGGGCCCAGAAGTGGCACCCTCTTCTGTCTGGCACCTGGGGCAGGCCACACCCACTGCCCTGCCCTTGGTATGCTAATGCACAAGACTGGTTCGTCCACTAGGTAAACTAGGTTGTTGTCTAGGGTGACAGGCCCCAGTGGGCAACATCAGCCACCCTCTTCCCAACGAAGCGGCAGGTCATTGCCACCCGACCATCTCCCTCAGCATCCATCTTTTGACCTTAGGGAGGGGGGGCATGGCCTTGGTGATTCCTCTGTTGTGTCAGCTTTAAAGTACCTGCACTAGCTTGCTCACAGCCTGCCACTCCTGCCTCCCTTCAATACAACTTCCTGTCACTCCTGCCCCCACCATCAGGAAGTTGCATTGGATGGAGGTAGGAGCGGCAGGCCATGAGTGTGCTAGCAGGGGCACTTAAAGCCTGACGCAGCGAAGATATCACCGTGCCACCCTCCCTCACCAAGGTGAGAAGATGGATGCCAGGAAGGGGGGGGGGGGCATGGCAGGCCGGGCGGCACTGTAATCTTTGGGGTGTCGCATGGAGGGTCTGCCTAGAGTGGCAGAAACCCTTGGGCTGACCCTGCCATTTCACGATGTTGTCTTTCAAATTTCCTGGCAGAGCTTTTTAAGTAATGGCTGCATCTGATTGCTGTAATACTTCAGTGGGAATTCCATCAATGTCTAATGTTTTGTTGTATTGATAATGTCTTCACTACTGCTTCAACTTCTTCTTTCATCACCAAAGGTTCCTGGTCATAAGGTACAAATTGAAATGGTTGTTGATCCACTTGATCTTTATGGTATAGTAACTTGGTGCACTTTCCACCTTTCCTTGATCTTCTCAAAATGAATATGAATCCTTGAGCGTGTTTTAGTATTCCAGTTTGAGGATGAAATTTTCTCTTTCCTTATCCTTCTTGCTTGACTAGTCCAGATGAGTGGGCCATACTCCCTTTCCAGCAGGTGGAGGTAGACTTGAGCAGCTTTCAGTGATGTCATCAGTAGGTATATAGTTACAGAATGTAATATAGTTACATATCACAATGTTATGCTTTTAATTCCTGATCTGTTATTCTATATTAACATGGTTTTATGTAAATCCCTGTTGGCCCCATTGTTATTATGTAAACCGCATAGAATTGGAGATATAATGGTATAAAAAACTGTTAAATAAATAGTTATATCTGCTGGTGCAGCACTGGGAGAAGCCTGTATTTGTCTTTCTCCAGCAGGTGGCATGGTATATGGACTGATATAGCAGTGCAGATAGGCCTGTCTCCCCTGGTCCAGACTATGATCCTGTGGCGTGTGTGACTGACACCTAAAGGTCCGTTTGCTTGGAGCTTGGATACACCCCTGTCTCCTAGAGCTTGACAGCTTGTCCTTTGTTCAGTGCTGCTACCCACTGGTTCCTAGCACTTGGTGGACCAGAAAGAAGGATATTGGTAAGTGGGGCCCAGGCCCACTTCCATCTTGCTGTCCTTTATCTGCATGCTTTTGTTGTCTTTACCTTTTATTTTCTGATTATTTTTTCCCTCCCACTGGGTCTTATTTGGCTCTCTTGCTGCTTGCAATAAAGCAGCTCTAAATTAAAAAAAAAAAAAAAAGGTTTTCTCAGCAGCTGGGCCTTCCAGGCCTTTGTGAGTGTCTGCCTTACCTCAACCAGGGAGATTGGCTGTGCTCCTTGGACCTAAAGGATGTGTGTTTTCACATCCTGATCCACCCCTACCACAGGCAGTACCTATGGTTCATTGTGGGAGGAGGGCACTACCAGTATAGGGTGCTACCATTCAACCTAGCCTCCTCACCAAGAGTCTTTACCAAATGCCTTGCAGTGGTAGTCACCTATCTGTGCCTACAAGGGCTTTTGTCTTCCCCTACCAGGACAACTGGATCATCAGGGGTGGTACGGCCTCAGAAATCAGTCAGGCCGCAGAGCGTGCAACCCTCCTTCTGCAGCACCTGGGGTTCGTCATCAACTACCCCAAATCCCATCTCTCTCCAGCCCAAAGCCTGGAGTTCATAGATGCTCAGTTGGACATGTTGCAGGTCAAGGCCGTCCTCCCAAGGGAAAGGGCAGAACGACTCAGGCAACTGGCAAGAGAGGTACAATGCCGCCGGTCAGTGCCAGATCATCTCCTCCTGCAGCTCCTGGGTCATATGGCCTCAAAGGTCCACATCACACCCTCAGCCCACTTACACATGCGGACAGCCCAGAAGTGCCTACACTCGTAGTCGACTCAGGCCATGGGTAGGCTATGGGACAGGGTCATGGTTACCCGCCAGTTGGCAGAGTCCCTCAACTGGTGGCAAAACATGCGCCACCACCAGGAGGGAATGCACTTCCAGGTGCCTGCGCCTCAGAGTACCCTGACCACAGACACCTCCTTCCTGGGTAGGGAGGCACATTGCAGAGACTGCCGCACACAGGGCAGCTGGTCTCAGGAGGAATCACTTCTACAGATCAATCTCCTGGAGCTCAGGGCAATCTTCTTGACCCTACAAGCATTCTGCCACTGCCTGCGACACTGGCCTGTACTGATCCAGACAGACAACCAGGTCACCATATTTTATATCAACAAACACAGGGGCATGGGTTCATACTCCCTCTGCCAGCAGGCAGTGGCCCTCCTCTCCTTTGCAGCACACAACAGCATGCTTCTGCGAGCGGTGTACCTCCCGGATCAGGACAACTGCCTAGTGGACAGGCTGAGCAGTCCTTCTTCCACACGAGTGGCAGTTAATCCCCAGAGTAGCGAAGCAGCTCTTCCACCTATGGGGCAGGCCCTTGATGGACCTATTTGCCTCTCCGAACAACATGCAGCTACCCCGCTTCTGCTCCCATCAGCCGCATCTGGAGAGAGTGGAGGCAGATGCCTTCCTGATCTCGTGGTCCGAAGGCCTACTATATGCATTCCCACTGACGTCTTTGGTCACCAGGACCCTTTCCAAAGTCCAGAGCGAAAAGGCATCAATTATACTGATTGCCCCAGGTGGCCCAAGCAACTTTGGTTCCCTCTGCTGCTTTCCCTGTCGGTGGCATTCCCAATCCCTCTGGGCTGAGCCATGGACCTCTTGTCCCAGGAGGAGGGCTCCCTCCTGCACCCCAATTTGGGGTCACTAATGCTAACAGCATGGCTGCTGAAAGGGTAGCATTGACCCCTTTCAATCTTCCAGGAGAAGTAGAGGAGATCCTACTGGTCTCCTGAAAACCCTCCACCAGACGGGCTTATGCCTTTAAGTGGAGAAGCTTCTCCACCTGGTTTGTGGAAAGGAAGGAGAATCCCTTCTCCTGTCATATGCAACTAGTATTCCAGTACTTACTGCACCTGTCACACACCGGGCTGAAATCTAACTTGGTGAGGGTACTTCTGAGCGCCATAGCCGCTCACCACCATCACCCTATCGAGGGAAAGACCCCTCTCAAGCCATCCCCTGGTCTCCAGGTTCCTCTGGAGCCTCTTGTTATCCAAACCTCCTCTCCGCCCTCCAACAGCAGAGTGGGGACCTCAGCGTGGTGCTTTCTCAGCTCACCAAACCACCATTCGAGCCCCTAGCCACTTGCCACCTACAGTACCTGTCTTGGAAAGTGGCCTGTCTGGTGGCCCTTACGTCTGCTCGAAGAGTGAGCGAACTCTAGGCCCTGTTGGCAGATCCACCATATACAAGGTTCTACAAGAACAGGGTATGCTCTGCACACACCCCAAATTCCTCCCGAAGGTAGTATCTCCTTTCCACCTCAATCAAGAGGGGTCCTCCCCACCTTCTTTCCATGGCCTCGCTCCGGCAGGGAGGAATTTATACTTCATACACTAGATTGCAAACAGGCCCTTTCCTTCTATTTACAGCAGACCCAGGCCCACAGCAAAGCTCCTCAGCTTTTCATGTCTTTTGACCTCAGCAGACTGGGGCTACCCTTGACCAAGCGAACTCTGTCCACTTGGGTAGCGTACTGTTTTGTCCTTGCCTATGAGTGAGCTGGCCTCTCCCTTGAGCACCAGATCACAGCGCATCGCGTGAGGTAGATGGCACGTCGGTGGCCAACCTCCATTCAGTGCCAGTGACCGAGATCTGCAAGGCCTGCCACATGGTCTTCAATTCATACCTTTGCAGCTCACTACTGCCTGGAGAGTGAGTCCCGCAGGGACAGTTCCTTTGGCCAGGTAGTACTCCATAATATTCTCAGGGTGTAGGCAACTCCTGCCTTCCGATCCTTCTGTGTTCAGGCTACTGGAATGATAGTGTTGCTGGATGCTAGGGTCTTGCAGAGTCTCTCAGTGGGAACTCACCTTCTGCAACTTACGGCTATCCAGTTGGTCACCATTGGTGCTGTCATGGTTTGATCCTTGGCAGCCTGGAGCTAGGGAGTCCCATATGTAAGGACTGATTTCCTGCTTGTTCCTGGTGAAATCGTAGTTACTCACCTTTAACAGGTGTTCTCCAGGGACAGCAGGAATCAGTCCTCACAACTCTCCCTCCTCCCCTGGGAGTTGCCTCCCTACCTTGTTTTAGTTTCTACTGCCGTCCTAGCTATGTCATATGACTGAGCAAGATGAAACCCTTGGGTGGGAAGGGGATCATGCATGCATGGTAGCATGTCCCAAAGGCTTACTTTGAAAGCTGGGGAAATGCTCCATGCGGGCTCTGTCGGCACCGACGTCACCCATATGTGAGGACTGATTCCTGTTGTCCCTGGAAAACACCTGTTTCAGGTGAGTAACTACACTTTATCCTAAACTATGTTTAGTCAGGTGACTAATTCTTGATTGAGTAGCATAACTGCTATTATCAATCCATCACATTGATAATCTTCCTCTTCTGTGTCAACCCTCAACCTTGCCACGCATGATGTCTTCATCTATTGATCTTTTTTCATGGATAAGCAGGATAAGTCCTCAAATTTGAGGTGACATCACTGACGGAGCCTGTACAGGAACTCTCTCAGCTGCTTTTACAGAAGCCTTTAGAAAGTTCTCTGTGTATGCACACCATTCCTACCTGCCGCCACTGTACCTGAGGAGCTCTGTCTTAATTTTTCTGTGGAGTCTAATAGCTTGTTTCTTAGTGCCATGTTTTCTTTCTTATATTTCCCCAGTACTTTTGTACATAATTTCTTTAAATTCTTCTCAGTTCCTGCCGCTGCTTGTTTTCCTTCCCCTCTAGTATGCCCTCATTGATTTTTGTCATTTTATATGTTTCCTTCTTTTTCATTCGATACTGCATAGGTTGCTTTAGGTCTGAGGCACACTTGACCCTGTTCCATATTTTATTTTATTTTATTTTCAGTCACTGAGCCATTTGATTTTGGTTCAGCTATTTTTCTGGTCAGTATGTCAAAGAAACCTATCAGCAGGTTTAAAAAGTGCACCCGGTTCTCTAGGACCATGTCCATCACGGAAAATCATAAGTGGTGCCTATAGTATTTGAGGCCTGACCATAATCCCTCTTTGTAAACTCTGTTTGCAGATGACAAAAAGAAGGCTTAAGGGTCATGAGGAGAAGTGTTCACAGATTTTTGATGCTGAGAAGACTGGCCTATTGGCATCAGTGGTATTGGTCACTATGGAACCAGGAGGTGCATTGGGCACTGGTGATGCATCAGGAAGTGCTCAAGCGCACTCAGAACCAATAGGGTGGCCAGGGATTGGTCACCTACTGATAACAACCTGAGAAAGAGGACAACCGATGTTGAGCTTTGAGAGGAGACTTCTGCGCATTGCCATCGGAATTCGTCTGAGCATGGTGCCAAGAGTACCAGAGAATAGATCGACACCTAACCACTGAAGCAGACCTGATGTGAAAGGAGCTTATCCACCATGGTACTGGAAAGGCTGCGCCAAACTCCATGGGTTTGTGACCAGCCAACCAATTTACTACCAAAGATCTTGAAACCATTAACCAATACTGCCATTGAACTGATACTTGAAACTCTGCGACTGTCTCAGAAGGCCTCAACACCGACCAATGCCCAACCAGTATCAGTATAGAAATAATAGACCTTTTCAACCTGCTTGGATCCGTGATCACTAATAAAATGACAAGCAGTCAAGAAATCAAACAGCACATTGCTCTTTGTAGAATAGCTTTGAAGGACCTAGACAAGATTTTTTTAAGTGCAAAGATATAGCTCTGCGTACAAAGATTTGACTTGTCATAACCATGATGTTTTCAATAACATCTTATGGATGCAAAAGTTGGACACTGAAAAAGAAAACTGATGGCTTCAAATTATGGTGGAAAAGAATACTGGGCTCGATTTTTGAAGCACTAGGCATGTGCTACACGTGTAAAAGATGGCCTTACCCGTGTAAAACCACCATAACCAAGTAAACCAGATATTCAACAAGGTGGCTTGAATTGAAGAGGCCCAGCTACCCACACAGTGCCAAGCACTGAGGCACGGGAGCGTGTCATCTGCAAACCCACGTGAAGCAGATTTATGAAAGCCGTGTGTGTCGACATTGGACGTCACTAACCGTGTAAGCCTAAACGATGTTTCCCGGCGTATATGACTGCTGATGGTGTGCGGTGAACCCATGGAGTGGTGTTGCAGTGCATGGTACAGCGAGGAGTGCATGTGCAGGCCTCTAACCAAACCATACAGTGGTAAAGAGTTGCTGGACCGGCTGAGAACCCATGTGGGCCATGCACATGGTGTTCCAGAGGTGGAGATGCGCCTGCCGTGCCTGGGCACAGTGGAGCATGTGGCAGGCAGTGCGTGTCCATCAGCAAGCAGTAGCCCAGCACCCAAGATGCAGGTATCGTGCCCCACGTGTATACCAGTCCAGGGTGAGCTACCTGCAATTGACGGAGGAGGAGGTTTACCAGAGATACAGACTGGATGGAGCAAAGATAACTAAGCTGTGCAGTATACTCAGTGTGCACCTGGAGCCCTCCATCTCCAGAAGTCAGGCCCTGCCAGTGGCTGTGATGGTGAACACTGCCCTGGGATATCTGGCAACTGGCAGCTTCCAGCATGTGATGGGGTGACTGTTGGAATCACATTGCATAAGTGTCATCACCAGGGCCCTGCTGCAGAGGATGCGCCACCTCATAGCTTTCCCCGGTCACAGCAGATGTGGCAAGAGACCATACAGGCATTCTACAATGTTGCTGGCTTCCCCTTGGTGCTTGGAATCATCAACTGCTCCCACATCGCACTGCAGGTTTCATGGCTGGAGCGGAGGGCCTATTAGAACAGGAATGGGTACACATCAGTGAACATGCAGGTCGTCGTGGATGCCAACATGACCATCACTGATGTGTGTGCCCGCTACTCGGGGTCCTGCCACGGTGCATTTGTCCTTGCCCAGTCCAGCCTGGGACAGTCAGCAGCTGGGGGTCAGCTTGGATACGTGTGGTTTCTAGGTGAATGCACACATATTTGAGCTCCAGGACAAGCCCAGAACAAATGGGTGCCATAGAATGATGCTGTATGTCATGCAGACAGGTGGGGATATATATTTTATGTATGTAGTGCAACACATGATGACCACTGCATGCACATGCGCTGCTGTTCCGTAGATCCATGAACAGAGCAGGCCATGTTACACATTGTGGAGACAACCAGGGGAAGCCCCCTGGCCAAGAGCAGACAGCACAGACCAACATGTGGCATGTGGAAGAGTGCGGGCTGGCGAGCCCGTGTAGGGCACATCCATGTCTGCCCCCATCCCAGCAAGCAGACCCCCCCAACCACATCTCTGTGCCATACCCTTGCTCCCCCCCCTTTCCAACAGGCTAGCCCATGTCAATGTCCTCCACTACCCTGGCCCAAATTCCGGACTGCCGCACAAATCATATGTTGGTTTCCTCCCATTGCCACAGTGTCCCTGAATGTTACATATTGCACCCTGCCCTGCTAGAAGATGGTGTGTTGTATGCTGTCTGTAACAGCCCTCATCTCACATTGCCCCCACAGGTGATTGTGGATATCCCTGTGGACATGGATGCTGACCCCAGTGTGCCACCCCACACAGGCAGGAGGAGCTGTACAGTGCCGCCCATCAGCATACCTGGGTGGTTGAAGAGCGAGCAATAGGGGTGCTGAAGAGCCGCTTAAAGTGCCTCGACAGGAGTGGTGGGGAATGCCCTACAGCCCAGAGCATATATGCCAGTTGTTCGCAGTGTGCTGCAGACTCCACAACCTTGCGTGAATGCAGGGATTGCCAGACCCAGAGCCTGCGGCTGTGGAGGAGTGGGAGGCTGAAGAGGCAGCTGATGGTTGTGGTGTAGACACTAGGAGCCAGCAGTAGGCATGGCTGATACAGGACAATTTCAGTGGTGACTGCCTCACACCAGCACTTTGTATGGATACACAATTTCATCAATAAAGTGCCCACAATGACACTATATGTGCAGAGTGTTTATTCCCCCCCCCCCTCATGTGTCCCCTGCCCCAGGCTCACAGCCGGCCATAGGCACTTGCTGACACATGCATTGTGACTCAGTGGAGCATTGTCCGACGACATGCTGGCAGCATCATCACCCTCCACAGCAAGGCAGGCTGCTGCACATGGTTCATGGCTACAAGGTGACTGTGCTGGTGCGCTGCAGCCCCAGCACCCACCCCCTGGGCCTGCAGGAGACCCACCAAACTGCACAGGGAACCAGCAATCGTTGCCTGATATGCCGCCATCTCCCTCAGCAGATGAAGGTGTCCCTCCAGATGGCGCTCCACTCGCAGTTGGTGTTCCTGCCACACGTCAAACTCAGCCTCCCTCACCTGTGTGGCTGCTGGATACCGTGCAGCTCATTCTGCATACCCTCAGTGCCAGTCACCAGGCATGCACCCTCCTGCAGTAGCTCCTGATCCTCATCTGTGCTCCCTTAGTCCACAGGGTTATCTAGGATGGGGAACTGTAGCTCAGTGAGTACGGCATCATCAATCTCCATTTCCCCAGCACTGGCAGACACACAGGCCTCCACGGCCCTGGGAGCTGCATCGTCCTGCACCACTGCCCTAGGTGTCACACTGGGTGACTCCTCTGTATTGGGTGTTGCACTAGACTGCACCTCTGCCCTGCAGGCACACCGGCCCCTGTGGCTGTGCTGCAATCCTGGCTGCACACTGAAGGCTGTGAGGGTTGGGTCCCTGGCAGGTCTGTTGGAGAGCAAAAGTGGCAGACGTTAGTGTCATGGGTTGCTAGGTCAGCCTCTGAGATGCCACCCAGCCTACAACAGAATGGGGGGGGGGGTCCCCAGTCCTCACTGTACCTAACCCACGCATCCCCCAAGGACCGACAGACAGACATGCAGGGAGGGCCTGGGTGGGAGGAACTGTGGTGGGGACACAAACATGACCATCATGGTGCCACCCAGGCCATGATCACCTACTCACCCTCCTATATGCCTGGGGAGCTGTTGTCAAAGCCCATAAACCCTGAGGCGGAGACCAATGTTCCCTCTAATTTTCTGTAGGCTGTGTGCGCATAAAACATCAGCTGTGTGCAGCTTTTGAAGGAAGGTTAAATTTTTGTGCGCCACATAACAACACTCGGAGTTATATACTTTAAAATTTAACTACATGTCAGAGTACAGTATGTACACCACATTGATTTTAATCAAATTAAATGAAAATAGACGATTACTAAATGAAGCGGGAAATTTCTAGTAATTACAATCATAACTTTTAAATTTTAAGACGTCTGTGTTGTTTTCTATCAGAATCAGAGCCGTAATTTTTGTGCGCTCTGTTGTAAAGTATGTGCGCTCGCTCGGCGAGGTGTGTGCGCGCGCACACGCGCACAGCTTAGAGGGAACAGTGGCGGAGACCTCCTCCACAAACTGCAGCACCTGTTCCTCCAGAGGGGTGAGTCTGCGATGCTGTGCAGGTGGCAGCCTGCTGTTGCTGGCCCTTTTCTCCTTCTTAACCTGCCATACCATCCACCACTTCTTCTTAATATCCTTCACGTCTCTGTTGTGGTGGTGGATTGCATTGATCCTCTTGACGATGTCATGCCATACTGACAGCTGTTAGCTGGCATCCTCGGCTGTGAAGAGGGCAGCATGCTGCTGCATGATGAGCCCCAGGGCTATAGAGGTCTCAGAGGGTGTGAAATTCGCCTTCCAGGTTTGCTTTTGCCCTTTCAGCACTTTGTTAGGCTACCCACTTAGGCTCTTTAACACATATGTGGATATGGCATGCAGCCATGCCATGCCCCATCCAAAGGCATATCTGGTACCCACGTATGTTCCTGAGTGCTGACGGTACAAAAATCTGCATAGCAGATAACCGCTGTAGGACACCATAACTGCACACCATGGCATGACCGCAACATAATGCGTGCATGGATGCACAGGCGGCAACACCCGGGTAGGACAGATGGAACAGTATGCAGCCATGGCTGTCATGGCGGGAGTATAGGCGCACAGCAGTGCTCCGTATGTGCACCACCACAGGGCAGGGGGCATTCTGCATATGTAGCACTGCTGTGTCAAACCTGTGCTGCCCAGTGATGGTGCACACCCGTTCTGCATGGGTATTGCCTCTGTGCCATACCTGTGCAAAGAACGGGTGCGATTCAGCCCTGCATGGGTGGCACCTCTGTACCATACCCATGCAGAGAACGGGTGTGGTTTCAGCCCTGCATAGGTGGCGCCTCTGTACCTTACCCATGCCCATGGATGTAACCCACAGGGCACACACCTCATGCCCATAACCCTTGCCCCCCACCCACGATCCCCACCTCCACCCATGCAGACACGCAGCTCTGCCCTCAATAATATGACAACACCTTGAGATTCCAAACTGAGGAAAGTTTATTGGGAACCCTATAACAGGTACAACAATGGCAGCAACATCAGTATAAAACTAACGGAGGAACCTGACAACAGACATACACACAGCAACAGAAATATTATGCACCCATGTCCGTGGCCACGCAATCTGCCTCATGACAGCCCATCGCAGGGCAAGCCCTGCCATGAAGATGGCCTATAGTGCAGGGGGGCCCTGCTTGTGCCCTGTCACGGCAACTATGAGGGCATCCAAGTGCATGCTGACTGTCTGTGTTGCTGCCCACACGTTCTCCCAGAGGAGCCGCACCTCTGCCACCAGGGCAGCCAGAGCTAGTCACTAGATGGCCAAGTGGGTCATGGCACACAGGGGCCTGGTGTGGAACCCCTGCTGTGCCCATGGGGCGCAGAACGTGGACCATGGCTCCGCTGCATATCGCGCCCACTCCGTGTCATGCAATGCAGTGGGCACATGGCCCCCTGGTAGGGACATGGGCAGGTCTGGCTTGGGGGCACAGCTTGGGGGGCAGCTCCTCTTCTGCCCCCCCCCCGCCGTGTGCCTTCTGGCTGTGCGCTGCACCACACTGCCATACCTGGGGCACTTGGAAGATGGGGCCTGCATCCTACCTGATTCCCCCTCTGGGCCCGCCTCTGCTCCGGCTGCAGGGGCCAGCTCTGGTCCCACTGCCACCTTGAGCTTCCCGCCTTGCCCCTGACCCTCTGATCCCTTCTCCTCAGACTCCCCTCCCTGCCCCTGATCCTCTGATCTCTCCTCAGATTTCCCGCCCTGCCCCATCCCTTTCATCCCTCCTCCTCATTTCCACTCTGCCTCAGATTTCTCCCCCTCCTCCTCAGACTCCCTGTCCTGCCCCTGCCCCTCTGATCCTTCCTCCTCAAACGCCCTGCCTTGCCCATGACCCTCTGATCCCTCCTCCTCTGCAGACTCCCCATCCCGCTGCTGCTCCATGGCCCCCTCAATGCCCTCCCCCTCTGTGGTGCTGTCCTCCATCGCAGTGCCACTGGACTCCTCCTCCCCATCACTACTGGAGGTACTGCTGGGATCAGCATCTCGGGACAGCTGTGCTGGTGCTGGACCGCTGCTTCAGGGTGGTGCCTGAGGTGTACCAACATTGTCTGGGACCTCCCTGGAATTGGCTATGGGGGAAGAGGGAGGGGGTGTTACAGGTCTGCACATGCATGGCCCTGGGGTGAGACTGGTGTATCTCCATGGGGCCCACACATGCATTGCGCAACCCACCTTCAGGCCATGGGGGTGTGCCACAGTGCACACTGCATGCTCTAGCCTTTGCCCACTCCCAGCCAGCTCTGTTCTCTCCTCGCATGCCCATCTCTGGCTTTCCAGCCCCTTCTCCCCCTGGGCAATGGACACCCATAGGGAACAGTGTGGGCAGGTGCGCAATGTGCATCTGGGCCCACAACTGATGGTGTGTGCCCCTGTACCACCCTTCCATTCCATGCCCCGGCCATGTGTGTGCACATCTGCATGTATTGGGTGCCGGCTGGTGCACACACAGGATAGTGGCACCGGGGGGTAGCACAGCCGCCCTTAGCACATTCACATCATTGCGTATGCGGATGTACCACCAGATGATATGCCTGCACCTGCCTGGCCTCCACTGTGTACCCCACTGACCTTCCTCAGTTGCCAGCCACTCCTTGATGCACTGCAGCTGGTTTGGTTGCTTCTGGCACAGTATGCAGTAGTAACACTTTAGGGCCTCCAGGTTGCATCACACACCATATTCACTGTGGGAGAGAGGGGGAGGGAATGAACATGGGCTCAGTTATGTGCAGCTACATCATCTGTTGCACATACCTGTATTCTGCCTTGTCCTGGTGGACTGCCCATCCTGGGGGTAGGGGCATACCCAAGGGTAGCAGGTATGGGGTGCATATGATGGTACACCTTTGGCATCTGGCTCCAGACTACTGCCCATTGGACCTTCGACATGTGCCCCGTGCCACCACCAACAGTGCCATTTGGGCCACTGACCCATTATGTCACCCCTCTGGTCCCTTCAGCCACCTCTGCAGTCCTCCCCCCCTTTCCTTGCTCCCATCTGTTACACCCAGTCTTGCTTGGCACCATGGTACTGATTGTGGGCCATGACTGGCTTTGGCTGTGAGCAGATGCCATGGCAGGGAGTATCCACTGCTTCAGGGGCCACATCACTGCATGGTTTTTTAGATGCCATGCAGAACAGGGTGTCGCAGTTTGCACATGCTTGCCATTACACACCTGTCAGGTCATGTGGCATCACATTTTTGACATGCCATTGCCGGACAGGGGGTGGCAGGCAGTGGTGGCTGATCTTGCAGGGACAGACAGCACATATGTGGATGTTTCCACTGGCCCCCACTGACCCCTGGGCCAGGGATGCAGGGGTTGCGGGGTGGGCAATATGTCCAGGGCATCTGCATGGACCAGCTGAGCCACCTAGGTTGTGCAACCCGACTACAGCTCCTCCTGCATCGGGCAATGCCATTTCTGTGCACGCCCTGTATTGTTGCTGCCATCCCCCACCAGGGGTTGCAGAGGCCTCACCACCTGCTGTGTCTTGATATGCCTACTGCTGCGGCCAGCCAGGGATGACACCTGTACCGTGCATGGCCCATCCCCCCGCTGTCACCTGTTCTGCAACCATTGGTGCTGCCACCAGCATGTGGCTTGACCCCACAGCCCTGCCCCCCCCCATGCAGACACACAGCTGTGCCTTTCAGGATGTGTGTGGCCTAGCATGATGCTCATCCCCCCCCAGGTGATGGACACCCACAGGGGACAGTGTGGGCTAGTGCGCAATGTGCATCTGGGCCCACTGCTGATGGTGCAGGTGGAGTTGGATGGCCCTCTATATGGCTATGGACAGCTGCAGGTTTGGCCACCAGCTCCCCCTGGGGTATAGCACCCCCTCGTACCACAGCACGGAATGGGCACAGGTGTCAGACTCATCAGGGCTGAAGCTGACTGTCATCCTCACCGCCATGCCACTGGTGTCTATCCACCCAGCTACAGGGATAGCAATAGAGGAAGATCCACCAGAACAAACACTGAAAGTGCATTGGGAGAGATAAGAAGAGAACCAGGATAGAAAAGAGCCCTTAACACTAGAAGCCCCAAAAGGAATTTTACCTAGAAACCCCAAAGTGCGTCAATTGACGCATTATCATGACAACTGCATTTAGCATGAAATGCAGATGTGAATTAATGTGAAGTTACTTATCTGTTAAATACGTGCAGTATGTGACATCATTAGATGTCATTGTGTGTTTATTGTTTGTAATGTCGCAATAAAACTGTAAACAGTGATTGAGATGCGCCACCTAGTGGTAACATGAATTTATACCTAGAAGCCTCAAAGTACGTCAATTGACGCATCCAAAACAATTGAGTGCGTCAATTGATGCACTTTGGGGCTTCTAGGTATAAATTCATTTTCCTGCTAGGTAGTGCATCTGTCATTAATTTTCGATGCACATATTTGAACATCTTGACCTTGCTAACAAAGTCATGGAACATGACTGACATGGTTCTAGCAGTGACACTGGTATACAGCTTCGAAGATGCATTTGCGTCAGTTGACGCACTTTGGGGCTTCTAGTGTTAAAACCAAGCGAGGACAAGGTATCATGGAGAAGGTTGTGGTCAACCATGTCAAAAGCAGCAGAAAGGTCAAGAAGAATGAGGATTGAATAAAGGCCCTTGGATTTTGCCAGGAACCAGTCAGTGGAGACTTTGACAAGAGCTATTTTGGTAGAATGTAAAGGACAAAAGCCAGATTATAGAGGATCCAGAAGAACTTGAGAGGAGAGAAAGTTGAGACAACGGCGGTAAACTACACGTTCAAGTAGTTTAGAAATGAAGGGGAGGAGGGAAATGGTTCTAGTGGGGGTTTCTTGAGGAGAGGAGTGACCATAGCATGCTTGAAGGCTGCAGGGAAAGTTGCAGTGGAGAGCGATAGGTTGAAAATATGAGAGATGGAAAGGACTACAGTGGGGAGATGGAGCTAAAGAAATGGGTGGGAATGGGATCTGAGGAGCAGATAGTGAGTTTGGAGAAGGAAAGAAGGTGAGTGGTTTCCTCCTCAGAGATCATAGAAAAGGAAGAAAGGGTAGCAGAGGTGGGGGGGGGGGGAGGGTGGAATTTGGAGTGAAGAAGGGGAGGAGGGGAAGTAGCTGACCTCATGGGGAATTGGAGTGTGATTTTGTGGATTTTGTTGTGAAAATAGCCAGAGTTTGGGAAGAAAGGGAGGAAGGGGTCAGAAGCGGAGGCACCTTGAGGAGAGAGTTGTAAAGAGACGTCGAGAGAAGCAAGAGAGTTAGTCAGATGGATATAATAGTCTTGTTTGGTGAGTGCAATGGCTGACTGTAAAGAGGCAAACATGAATTTGAAGGGTAGAAAGTCTGCAAGGATATGGGATTTGAGCCAAGCATGCTCAACTGAGAAGGTGCAGGAATGTAGATAGCAGATAGTGGAAGATAGCCAGTGCTGAGGTACAGTACACCTCACAGGATGTGGCATGGGCAGAGTAAGAGCATCCAGAGCAGAGGAGAGTGCAGTGTTATAGGAAACTACTGCCTCATCAGCAGACTCAGATGGCATAGTGGAGGAAAGAGGTGATGAGACAGTGGAGGAGAGAGCCAATGGGTCAATAGCATGATGATTTCTAAAGAGGTTGGAGGAGACGGGTGATGAAGCTTAGCAGGTGATGGTCCGATAAGAGGAGACGTGAGGTACAGAGGTCTGAGTACAAGCAATTAGAGAGGAATACAACGTCAAGGAAGTGACCTTGCTAGTGAGTAAGGGCAGTAGATCAAAGCTGTAGGTTGAATGATAAGGTAAGGGAGATGAGCTTTAAAGCATAAGGGTCAGAGGAATTATCAACATGAATGTTAAAATCCCTGAGAATAAGGGAGGGGGAAGTGAATCTGGTAAGAAAAAAAGCCATGAGTCAAAGTCAGAGAGAAAGGCAGAGGTGGACTTATCAGGGGTCGATAAATAATAGCTAATTAGAGAGGTAGTGGAGTAAATTTCTGAAATTTACAGGAAGGAAAAAAGTAGAAGCCCAACCCCATTACTTTGGCGGGTGGAACAAGACATGTGGGAGAACTGATAGCCACCATGACAGAGAGCAGTGACTAAAGTTGAGTCCTCTGCAAGGAGCCAGGTCTCATCTAGGGCAAGGAGATTGAGATCAATAGAGATAAAGAGATCATGAGTAAAGGCAAGTTTATTTAAGATGGCGTGTCTGTTCCACAAGGCACATGAGAAAGGGAGAGAGGAGGGGAAAAGGGGAGAGACGAATTAGATTTGAGCTGTTGCTTGTGGATCTGTTCTGGAAGTGTGACAAAAGTCTAGGGGGGCCAGGGTTGGGGTTGATATCTCTGGAAGAGAAAAGAAGAAGTAGTAGAAGAGTGTGGTGCAGAAAGGAGACAGCATGGCTGTAATGAGGGTGAGGTTATTTCGGAGAGAGAAGAGACATGGTTGAATGAGAGAGAGAAAGTGGTGAAGCTCAAGAACTGATGATAGGGTAGCTAACAAGATGGTGGGGGAAGTGAGGATGGTAAAGGGGAGATAAGGGGGAGGGGCTTGAAGATGTTGGTAGGAGGGGAGACAATTAGGGAGTATGAGCAATAGGAAGAGAAAGTGTTGAGTCATAAAGAGAGAGATGGAGAGGAGCACAGAGGTCAGAAGAAATAAAAGGATAGGTTGTAGAAATTGCCGGGGATAAGGTGCACCTGTGAGGGATCGTGCTAATGCGCTTAGGGATGCTATAGGAGACCATAAGCCAGGGGGCAGGTGTGCTGTGGAGAGGAAGGGTGAGATAATAAGGAAGAGGAGAGAGACACACACAGCTGAAAATAGAAAGGGAGTGCTGAACAAGATTATAGGCACTCTAACATTGATAAGATATAAATGTCCTTGTATATATTATTTACTTATTTAGCAGGTATAGAGTGGAATGTTTTAGCTACCATTTCCAGCACATCCCTACCCTTATGTGAAATATACTTTGGGCATGTGACTGCTTGCTCTGCCCAAACTGTGACCAGAAATGCCCCCAGGGATGTCCACCCTTGGACTTGGCTACCGCTAGGACATGCTAATTTGACTGTGTCTAAAATCGCTTTCAGGACATCCCAGCATTTCTGACATCATGTGGGACATCCTTCTCACATTTATTTATTTTAAAGTAACCCCGATAGCATTTTTGCGCCATAACAAAACAGATGAAAGCTTTTCATAAATGAACTCTTAAATGGGATAAAATGTAGCTTGTATTACAAGCTAAAAAATTAAAGTTGTAGAAAAGTAGTGGGCAATTTATTAAAGATTTGTGACAGTATTGTTCCAGTATAAAAATTATGTGATTGTTTTCCCCACTAAAAAAAAGGTTTCTTTCTAAATGAATCAATAAAGGGATATTTATACTAAAGGGTGTTAGGCTTTTGCAGCTAACACCTTGTGATAGTACAGATAGTGCTGCCTTAGGTGCAAAAGCCCCATGGTTTGTTAGGGGAGTGCATAGCATTCCACCTGCAGATAGATGTAGCTTTCGCCACTCATTGAGGTAGCTTTAGATGCACCAGCAGTGTCTGCTACTTTGGCGATTACCGAACGATGTTGACAACGTCAGTAACTGTGCATTGCAGACATGCCCTCTCTCTGCCCTCATCCATCCCACACCTGGTCCAAGTGTGCAGCTACCATGCGACCTGCAGGCATTGCAGAAAATAGCCACATTCGCCCTGCATTAACTACTACCACAGCATGCTTTCCCTACGTTATCGCCGTATTAACAGCTAGTGTGCTTTAGTAAACGTGCACCATGGTGTAATTTTTGCACTGGAACAATATTGACACATCTTTGATATACTGACACCCCCCTCCCCCTCTTCATACTTTTCTAGAACTTGTATTTACTTTGTAATACAGCTGCAGAGCTATCCCATTTGGGAGCTTGCTTATTAAAGGTCATCATCTCTTTTATTTGAGCACAGTATTTTCTTTGGGTTTTCCACATAGAAAATAATGGGGAAGGGGGAGGGGCTGGGTTATTGATAAATCCGAAAAAGTTTTTGAACTGAAGCAAAACTGATGCAAGCCTCTAGTATAGAAACATGTTAGTTTTCACACTTATTTACAACTATTCTTTTCCTACATTTCACACTGTTACTTACAACTATTCCTACATACAGTAGATATTAGCGGGGAAAGGGCCTACTTTTTTTTCCATTACATTGAGCAGAACTTTCCGAAGCTTGCAAGATTTTACAACTCTTTGAAATTTTGAACATCCCTAAAATAATCATTCATATTTTTCAAGTTTTAAAGCTGGTGTATTTTCAGTGCCAATTTGTATTTAAAACATGTTTTAAATGTCTGATTATTTTGCATTTTAATACATAGATGCAGAATGCCGACCCCAAAATGTGTCTGATAAAGCGAATTCTGTAATAGTAGTTAACAGTTGTATTGGCATAGCTGAGAACATATCAATTTCTGCTCTAAAAATGAAATTGATAGAAGTATGCCGAACTAAATAATACTGTGGTTTCTCCATAGTATAAAAAAGTGTGTGTTTGTATATGTATGTATGTATGTTTGTATGTATGTTTGTATGTATGTATGTCTGTTTGACTGTCTATAAAGAGAAACTAGATTTCCATCCATTAATTCATCTTGCTTTCCTGTCATTTCATTCATTCCTAGCAATGGTGGTGTCATTGGCATTCCCATGCAATTCTTCTCAAGGCTTTACATAGTTTAGATTAGTTGTTGCTGAATACAGATGTTTGGACGTATGGCTACAGAGATACCATATAAGATGACTGTTGCGCTTCCCCTTCGATCACTTGCTGATAATGGAGTAGTAGTGCAGGTCACAGGGCCTAGTGGAAAGAAGACAGTCTGGTTGAGGAGAAAAAGGGAAGGCTACTGGAGCTGAGTGGATGAGAAGGGGAGCAAGGAGCATGCTGGGTCAGGTGGGAGACTGAAGAGGAGGTTGGGAATGCCCAGGGCTGATTTGCTGAGGTGTCCTTGGGGAAGAAGACCTATGGAAGCTCCGAGGAATTTCTATCAAGCTGCTCTTGTTTTTGCGATGTTTATCATTTGAAACTATGTATCTCAAGAACTTACTAAGTTTCAAAGAATTTGTTTAGTTGATAAGCAGTGTAGCGCAAGGAGCGCAACACGACGTGTGATGTCAGTAATGTGACTTTTGCAGACTTCGTTCGTGTTTAAAGATAGCAGGGCTTTGTGGCAGCAGTTATAACGTCCTGCGCATAATTACAGTATTAGCGTTTTGTTTTGTTTGTTTGTTTTTAACAGAAAATATATGTTAAAGCTACTTTGAAGTCTAGCCATTTGCAACAGTCTTTATTACAAAGATAAGTGTTCACCCGATCAGCAGCAAAGCTGTTTTCCATTTATAATGGATTTTTAAATCTTTATGTTAATAGCTTACATTTTAAGGAAATAAGTTTTGTTAAAGAAAATCATTCATATAAACATTTATTATTCATATGAAATAAATGTGTTTATATATATATATATGTGTGTGTATATATATATATAATATATATATGTGTGTGTATATATATATATAATATATATATGTGTGTGTGTATATATATATATATATATATGTGTGTATATACATATATATATATATATATATATATATATATGTGTGTATATATTTTCTGGGGGGGCTGAAAATGTAACAGAAATTATGGTCAGAAGCAACAAGCAAAGAGGCATTATAAATAAGATAAATGAGGAAGGTTTTGCTTCCTCTCGCTATTCTGTGCCAAATGAAAAAGCAAAAATTAACTACTAGTTCACTACCCTTGCTTATTTGTTTCTTTCCATTTTGAGCTGAAGTATAAGAATAATAACCTATTCTACGGCTTTAGAGCTTTATGGGCTCGCAGTAACAGAAGAAGGCAAATATGAGACACGCAAATTGTTTACAAACGTTTGTGTTCGTTTAGGAAATATCAGGTCAATCTTACACCGTCTTTTTTGTGCTCAAGATCAGAAAAAAATATGCATTTGTAACATTCAAGTAAGCAATACGGTATCTTTCATGTTTTATTTCTTTTGCATTCTCTACATTTTTAAAACCATATTTTACAAATATAGATTTTACTTTTATGCTTCAATGTACTGTTTTACAAAAATGGTTTACCTTTATTAATGGACGATTTTGATATTAAAGTTACATAAAGTGTCATTGTTTAATGTTTTCAAAATATTTATTTCATAGAAAATTTCACTTTTGACAGAGAGAATATAGATGAAATAACATTAAATTATTGGCAGAAAAAGAGGAGCATCCAAGTGAATAGGTCAAATTCAAATATTTAAGTCTTTTTAACTAAACACAGGCGTTCTACAGTAAATACCCAGAAGTTTGATTAGTTGATTCTAAACTGAGAAAGTTCAGGACAGACAAATCTTTATTATAGTCAGCAGCTCTCATCTGAATGTAATAAGAATATTAAAACATAATCTTCCCACAGCTTCCCCTTGCAAACTGTAGAAGTTAGGACTTTATATGCTTTGACTTGAAAATTGCAGTAATAGGTTTATATTTAATTTGTGCTGTTAGCATTTATGAAATATGGAATTTTGAAATGCAATAGATCAAAATCAAACAACTTGTAAAGAGCAAATAATAGTTTTCTCAAAATTGCTACATTGGAGAAGTGGATATTTGTACTTGTAATTAGTTTATTAATCCATAAACCATAAATATTGACATTTAAAGGTAACATCCCCCCCTCCTCCCATGGAGAGAATATTCTAATCATATATGGAACCGTTATATCAACAGTTTTCGTAAGACTGTGTCTATGCCAGAATTTATGTTTTGCATTTGTGCGTCTGATTTTCTAAAAGGCTTTTATCATTTTGGATCAGATCTAGGAAGCAAATTCTTCATAGAAAATAATGGAAAAGAACGTTAATACACCAGTCTGTGGAGAAAATTATTAATACTTAGGCCCATGTCTTCCCAATAGGCCCATGTCTTCTCCTATATTTCAGGTTTCTGCATCTTTGCTAAGCATAGAGAAATAGTAGGTCTTCAAGTCTGCAAGATGAGATTCAAAATGTTTCTTGACTTGCATATTCCTTTTTCACACAGAAAGAAATTGAATGCAAGAAGTTCTAAATTGCTGAAATACTAAACTTATGAATGGCAAGTTTCTAGATGTAAAACTAATAACGTTTAATCTGTAGATCCAGTAAACTTCCCTGATTGGTACTAGCTGTGAGCCCTTCATGGTGGTACTGTTATGTGTCTCATTAATATGTTTTTGAAGATGCAAAGATGGGAAATAAGTAGCCTGCTACAGGGGGGACTGCAGTATTTTGATTATACCCTATGTAAACATTGTAATACTGGTCCTTACACTAGAGACAGTCCCAGAGGGGATTAAAGCATAATCCTTTTTCTGTTTAGCTGTAGTGGATTAACTTCAAATTCTCAGTGCTTAGTTTACTCCCTTAAGGCTACAACAACAAAAATAATACCTTAAATTTTCCTTAAACATACTATATATGCTATAGGCACTTGTAATCCGAGATTTTCAAAGGACAAGTAAACAAAAAACTGATTCACTTAGGAGATCATATTTTATTTTGTGTCTTTCCAAAGGAAAAAAGGAAGCTCAATTCTGGAGTGTGTGGTTTCTATAGAAAATAATAATAGCCGCCAGTGTAGCAAAAAATATGTTTGACACTGTTCAATGAATTAATGGCCCTCCCTCTTTCCTTTTCCTTATCCATCCACCTTAGAAATAAATACTGTGGAAGACTGCACTTAATCATATAAACCTGAATAAAAATAACACAATAGACAGTCCTGGGATGACATTTTAAAAAATAAAATGTATTAGTAAGTATAACTAAACAGTTTCCAGCATTTCCAACAAGCTGTGTAAATGAATGACTCTTACCTTCTACCCCACAAAACAGATACTGATATGCAGTTTCATGTTTAAAGACTTTGATAAGAGATTTGTCTTTCCTTGTTAGAGGGATGCCAATTTCTCAGGTTCTCATTGCTTCATGTTTTTATGCAGAATATCAATAGTTGTTTAAGAAAAATCAGGTTATGTCACTTTTATGTTAGAACACTGTAAGACTATTTTAGACTTGAGTCGCTAAAATTGCTCTTGCTGTTTTGTTGTTAAAGCTAGGATGCTTGTGCAGATCTTAAATGGGCTGTTAAAAGGGCAAAGAGATCTGAGCGACAGGGTGCTGTTGTCTGGAATGATCCTTCTCTAAATACAAGGAAGAGGGCGCTTGGGAATAAAAACCCAAATCCAGTTGTAATCTTACAAGAGAATCGGGTATAATTACTTGAGCAATCTAGATTAAGATTGATGAGCCTTTAAAGTGGAGCTTCAGATCGATGGCCCTGATGGTTCACACAGACCTGGCATAGGCTGAAGGAGTCAAATGGAGAGGTGATGGAGGCAAAGGGGAAAGCAATCCTACCTATGTGATGCTAATGGGCTGACTGGGACCATGAGAGGATTTTTTAGGAGATGAAAATATTAAATTGAATCTATCCGTATTAATTAGATAACGAATAGAGGTGAAAGTTGGCAGTTGGAGCCCTTTTGTGTTGTGGCTATAAGAGCAGTAGATTCTTCTTCCTTTATTTTGCTAAGAACGTGGCAACAATATGGGTATTTCGTGTTAAAATGTGAGGTACAGAGGGCACAGTTAACTAGTGTGACCTGTTTAGTGCAAAATACGGATTTTCTTTTTGCTTCATACTTTTCTCCCTAACATCCTGCCAACTCCCAAAAATCTTAAACGTTTGCAGAAGTTCAACAGAACGGAGCAGTGTTGGGAGCTAATAGGAGACGAAGGCCCTCACTTGCAGTCAGTGAGCAGAAAATTCCACGAAACACAGCGTAGCGGCATTTTTGTATACCTATATTTCTGTGCATTCATGTTTTTTTCACGTTTGTTTTTCATTTCGTATAAAACATGCCTGTATTAAAGAAAAATGAATAGAACGTAGAACATTTCAGAATCGCCCTCTTTGGACTCTGATAATTGATTCATTTTCTTTGTTTCCAAAATATGTTGATTTCTTTACCAAACTTCTATCACAACAAGATAATGCTAATGCTTAAGAAAGGAAGATAATTTGATTTCTTTAAGAGCATTTAGCATTTTAGATAAATATATTAAGTTTTCATTACGAAACTGTCAACAAACAAAGAATTTGCTAGGCTTCAAGTGAACCCGTTTTTATCTTTGTGGGATATGTAAGCTAGTTAACGTACTAACATAGGCAGCAGAATAGGTTGGCCACGGGGGCCTTGGACCCACCAATATTTTGCCCAACATAGCATCAGCAACTGGAGATTGGTTTGTTTGGCCCCTCTAACCAAAAAGATGTTCTGCTACACCTTGTAAACCCCTATGTAATATACTATACGACTCTCCATAGGAGATATAGTTTAATACAACCTTACACGGAGTGCAATATGAGCAATTTAAAAGAAATGCTTGTTTTTATTGTTTGAAATAGATTTGATCTTTTAATGCATAACATAAATTCAGCATTCATTTTAATTTTAGGATAAAACGTACATATGATTTTTGGATACATACGTTCATGCCTTATTTTCCCTTGGAAAGGTGCTTTGTCCAGCAGTGAAAATGCTACTGTGTGTATAATTTAAAGTGTATGAAGTTAGAATGCTGTAAAAGTTGAATTGTTATATTGTTAGAGGTGTGTGTACAAATGAAGGACTGCCATAGCGCTAGCCATTCTGAAGTGAGCAGATTTTGTAAAAGATCAAATTGAAGCCGTTCCGGATCAATTATGGTGCCCTTCCTTGTTCATTTTTGTGCAATTGAAGTTTTCGAACGAAGATTTTAGTGTAAATATAAGTGGATTTCGAAATTTTACCACACTTTTCAAAGGAACTGGACTACGATTTTGACCTATATTTTCATCCTGTATACTATTATGGTTATATAGATTATATTTTGAGTCCTTATGATTTTAGCGCACTCAACTGCATTAATACAATTTTAAAGAGGTTTGCTAGTAGGCTTATGATACGTGCGGTCAGTGGCTTCTGGTTTCCCGTGACACTGATCTTTATGTCTCTTTAAAGGTCCTGTAGTGCTCAGCACTCCAGCTCAGCTAATCGCTCCCGTAGTTGTGGCCAAGGGCACCCTCTCCATAACCACTACAGAGATCTACTTTGAGGTGGACGAAGATGAAGCTGTTTTCAAGAAAACTGATACCAAAGTGAGTACATGCCTTCAAATATTTTACAGAAAGAGGGTGGCTAGGCTGAAGGGGGTGTTTTATATAATTCTGCTGCCCATTATAACTTTTAACGGTAATTTTGTGTTAAAAATATGACTATAAGTGGTCATTAAGTGCCAGTATCTTAGCTAGCAAACTTAATCCCAACTTGTCTGTTAATATGTGCAATGATTACTTAGCTTTTTATTGTATTTTATTTTAAAGGAAGTAGAATTAATTAATGTTGTGTAAATCCTCTTTACTATATATGGCTACTTTTTAGCAAGCGTTGTTGAATGCTTTTGTATGAACATGGATAGATTTAGCTAAATCAATGGCTTCAAATTCCCCCCCCCCCCCCTGGCAAAAGCTTTCTTATACTACTTCCTATGTGATGCTTTTTTCTGGCAGTGAATTTTACTGAATCATTTATTTCAACAAGTCATGCTTTACATTTGAAAAAACTAACATTTTTTCCCTTTCTGATACATCCCTTCGTTTTTGTCTATGCATGTTGACATTAAATTAATGACTCGTCTCTAGGTCTATGAAGTGCTGATAACTGACAATATCAGCTTTATTGTAAAATTAGGGTAACTATTTACTATGTATAAATGCATGCATAGACTTGAGTGTGTTTTGCTATTAACATTAAAATGGAGAATTTCAGACTAAGCAATTATTGTTCCTTTCAAAACTGAACCGTGCTTACATGACTTACATCAGTATTGCCAGAAATTGTTGTGAACAAGTTCATTGTGAACTTAGAATTCAGTGTATTTGCATAACTCCAAAAATCAGTTTTAAGGATATAATCCTTTCATTATAAACCTTTCTAGAACAGTTAGTCTTTTAATAATAAATAAGTTTAGATCTAGATTGGTATTATGTGGCTTAATAATGGCTGAGGCAGCAATATTTTATATTTAAATAGTTTATTTAATAGTTATTTATAATCGTGTGAAGTTTTCTTCACAAATATGTTTTGGAGGGGTTAGTCTCATCCCCCAAAATCTTCTATTTTCCTACGATTGCCGTTTATACTGCTTGACTGTATGTATAAGAAAATATATCTTTATATCGTTTTGGAATTTTAATTGTTTATTTGAGGAGGCGTTTTTAAGCATGTCTTGCAGATTCCCTTTTTTAATATTCTGAATTATTTCCTTTCTCTCACTGATTTAAGCAAAGGGGGGGGGGGGGAGGTGTGGTTTGTTTATCTAATTTCCTGAAGATATAGCTAGCCTTTATTTCATAAATTAGTTGTGTTGTACATAAGAATTAATATTATTATTTTGTATACTGACCGCTGACCTTTTTAAACCTATGAATTTTACTTTATGTTATTCTTTATTTGGAATAAAACCTGTGTATTTTCAGAAAATAGCCTTCTCTTATTTGGCTATTGCTTTACTTTATGTTGCGTGTGTTTCCATCTGATGAGTACTCATAGCCCTGCAATCTTAATGTAGCAAATCTCTCCAAAGTAGACGTATTTTCAGAAGGCTGTAAGAAGTGCTGCACTATTATCACTACATCGGACCGTGACAGAATTGACGATGATCCCTAGCAAGTAATACTGTAGTGTGTGCTTCTATCAACAGGACTGTTTATGATAGTATTAAAACCTCCCATGAAAAGCAATAGGAAACGTAATGTATTAATGAATACATGAATCATGATTATTTTTCATTTCTTGACTGAGTTTCAAAAAGAAAACTTGATCCTGTATTGAAACGCATAACAATATTCATTTTACTTCATTTATTAGGTTGTAATTAAATAAAATTGGCAACATTAAAATCTAAGTCACAAAATCCAGTGTATTTCAAGTGCATTTCGAAATATATAATTCCATTCAAGCGTTATCATAGGCAAAATCATTTTTTTCTTTTTAATATATTTAAATAACATTTCAAGTATATTTATGGAATGTTAGAACAAGCAATATCTTTGAAACATAAAATGTAAACTTTTAATTTTAGACACTGCAAAAGACAATTAACAAACGTACCATGAGAAAAATCTACCTTTTAATGGTATCTTCTTTAGCAGAAAAATTCCTGAAGTATCCAGAATGGAAATTAAACTTTTCTTCATCAAATCACAAAACACCAAATCCACAATTTCAAAGACAATGTGAGATCACAATATTTGATACAAATTAAAATGTACATATAGAATTTTGTTCAGGTGGCATATCCATATAGCTTTCACTCAAAGAAGAGTTTACAAAAGAAAATACTGATTTGTTTGCTATAATCCATCGTTTCTAGGCAGACTGATTCACCATCATTTTAAATTACAGACGACTTTTTTTTTTTAATTCCTGATGATAAACATTTTTCTGGAGGAAGGTAAAAATGTTTCGAAGACTATCATTTTAATGCTTGCCAGTTTGGAGAGGAAATTACCGATTAAAAGTCGTTTTCTTTTAAAAGAAACATCGTTTGCAATTTAGAACGGGATCGTTTGATCCATTCCTAACGAGAAGCTGAAAATTTGTGAACTAGCCATTTTGACACACGTTTTGTCCTCTAAAGTTTTTCTAAACTTTTCGGATTCGTAAGTATTTCTCTAGCTAGTCGCCATGTCTGTTTTGCTGCATTTTCTAGAGCGGAGTGAGGTTTGCCCTGAAATAGGTCTAAATTCGGTAAGAAATAATGTGGGCATCTCCTACACTGAAGACAGGAGATTAACTGCAGTAAAATTCCATTCAGGCGGTCGCCTAAGCAAGATTCGTCCCAGTCCGACTCTCTGGGATGCTTCTCACATTCATAGGAAACCAGAGTCTTCATATGATAATTATTGAGGGGCTGTCCTGGCAGTTCAAGATGACGATCCCGTAAAGTTTTGAGAATAGAAAGACATTTTTTCCTGCAGCCGCCCATCTGTAGCCTGTTTTCAGCTTCTGCAAACTGCAAGACCCAGGCATCGCTCTCGGCTGAGCTCTGCTTGCCTGCAAGAGAGTGGCACTCCTTGGATAAAAGGTTAAATCCTTCAGCTTTAACCTCTGCTACTCGATTAGGTCCCGGCCAGGGGATGTGAGGAAGTGGCCAATGGGCAGCACTCCTTGGCCAGATTCCCGTGCATTTAAACGCTGGGGTAATCTGCACGACATATCTGTCTCTTATTCTCAGTTTCACTTCACTGGTATCTGCCACCATCTTTACCACATCTCTGTAACTGCATTTATCCACTGCTTGAGCCACCAAGGTTTGAAATCTGGACCTTATCTTGCGAGCAGAGAGGTAACCAGAAGCCGTGATGAATTCGACCCAGAGAGACATGCTCCTTTTTCTGCCATCGCTTAACTTTAACACGGCGCAGCCCGGCAAAGAGCCATCATCTACAAAGTTGAACACCCCCATTTGGTTTAAGTAGAGGACCACTTCAAATTCAGTGGGGGAAATGACTTCCAGACCCTCATAACGATTATCCATCTCATTCAAAGAACTGATGAATCGGGGCTCCTGCACCTCTACCTCCTTCAGTACATCGGAGACTACTTTGCAGACTTCTCTTATAGTTTTTGCAATAGCCGCTTTCCTTGATTGGCATTTTTCGTTGTAATATTTATTGAGATGGTAGACCAGCTTGGCCTGGGCCGCGATCATGTTGGGGCAGAGATCCGGATTGTAGACCGGAGTCTCACAGTATGCCGAGGGATCCAATGCGGCTGGTGAGACTGGAGCCAACTTCGGAGGAAAATAGGTCAGCCTTTCAGGTACAAGCGGAATGATTTCAGTGCTTTTCTCTTCTTTTAATCTTAGAGCTCAGCTGCATGAAAATGAACTATATGTGTGTATTTTTTTTAGGTTCCTTCCGTGAGCAAACGAATAAAGATCACTCTTTCCATCAGCAGCTAGAACACGAAAGTTGAGAACTAAGAGGCAGTCGGGTTTCTAATAGTCCACATACAACCTCTTCCTATTTATTTATGCTTTCTATAATGACTGTAGGCCGAGCTCTTATTCGGACTGCGGAAAGCGTGGTGTGTCTGCCGCCGTGGTGCGTGTATGTGTTAGAGGACGAGGCTGCTGTTGGTTTGTATAATAGCCCAAGATGCACTCGTGTAGAAATGATGAAGGCAGGGCCAGGCAGGCGAGCGAGCCAATCGTCATCGAGCTCGTCACTGCCTTCGGCTCATTAATCCCCTTCTTGTATATACACAAACTAAAGGTAGCGAGCTGCCAGAAACCACCCAAGCCACCTATACATTTGGAAATTGAAGGAGAATTTCTCAGTTTACAGTACAGCTTGAAGTATATTGACGTTTTGAAAGGACTTGGCAAAATACGTTCTTCTGTAGTAGCCTTGTTTGTCTGTTTAAAAATGAGCTGTGAATTAGGGTGTATTAATGGACATCAATCAGCTGGTGATCTACGCAGATACCTTTTCATTAAAGAACAGAAGTAAATTCATTAGATGGCGCTTGGCATCAAATGATGTTTTTGTTTTCGCCCGAAAGTTGCCTGTAACCAGTTTATTCAGAAGTGTCGAAGGGTGTAGGATCTAAGGAGCAAGCCATCTCATTTTGGCATTTGCTAGAATAATATTTTATCCTTATCCATGTAACCATTTTCGTAGCCTGCTTCAGATAGCTGGTAACAGAGCAGTATAAAAATATCAGAAAACTACGTCGTACTTGTTATATCGACCGATTCTTTTCATGAGATCTGTTCAGTATTAGTTATGCACATCGAATACCTTGTTGTACCCTATTTTTCTTGGGGATAAAATCGTCGCAGCTAAAGGAAATTTGGGAAGTGCAAACTGCTAAACATAACTGACATTTCTTTATGGTGTTTAGTGTAAATGGTGCGCGTAAGAGTTTTTGCCTTGTTTTCTGAAATATCTCACACTTGTTGCTACGATATGTATATTTCTGTGGTTCCTGATATACTTTAAAAATAACTTAAGTGGATATTTTCATGATCTTGAGAGTTTTAGTAAGAGTTTGCTTTGCTTTGCAAACTGCTTGCGTTAGGATTACATATGTCCTGAAAGAAGGTTTTTCTGACATTTTGAAGATATGATTTGAGTTGTGGGTTGTGAACCAGGGATTAGATTTTTTTTTTAAATCTATATCGTTTAGAGTACAGGAATGCTTGGTGCAAACGCCTTTAGATCTGGAGAACAAAATTCATCTGTGTGCTGTCCTTTATTTGGGGTTACGGTATTATTTTTCGCAGGAATAATATTAGATCTATAGATCCAATTTAAGACCTATTTTTTATTGGTATTTTAGAGGAATTAGTCCAGATTCCAGAATCATGAAGTGCACAAGGTTTATTGTCTCATTTGACTTTCTAGTGAATAATTGTATTGATGTAGTAAATAATATTTAATGCATTATTGGTTTTAGTACTACTTTTGTTAAAAAATATTATACAGGAGTCGCTGGAAGGGTATTCTCTGATTTTGCAAACATCGGGCCCCCCAGACGAGCAATCGCTGTGAAAATCGTGTGACCTTTTTGGGTTATAACTCAAAGCAAAGAGATTCCTGCATATAAATTAAAATAATTGAACTTTATTTAAAAAAAAAATCACACCCGCTTGTAGTTCTACGGTGCTTAAAATCCTTTCGTTGTCAGTGTCGCACTTAAGAAACTTGCAGCTTCCAACATGGTGTCAAAAATGGGAATAGAAATCGGAAGCATCTCTACTACAGTCTTACGCCTCCCAGGATCTGAAAAATTCATTCCTTTTGGCAACGGATCTGAGGGTATTGAGAGGCAGCGATTCTTTGTCTTAGGGTCCAGGTTGAAGGACGAATAGCAGGCGTGTTTTGCTTGGGCCATAGTTTTAGAACTGTGCTCTTTTTATTTCTTACACGTTTGAGGAGTGAACTGTATTGAGATTATACTGAGAGAACCACTGGAGGGCCAGATGTGCTAAAGGATATTTTTTTCTGTTTTGTGCCTGTAAGAAAAATACCTAGTATCTCTGGTCAGGAAGTTCATATTCCTCACCCCCTCTCAATAGTAGTGGAAGAGCGGATTGATCCTTCTTATCTTCACCTACAATCCAGTATCATAGAAACCTGCTCTCTAAAGATTTTGTGTATGTGCATTATTCTTTGCTACATTGGCTTATAAACGATGATCAAATTAAATCAACCGTGGCACTAATAGTGGGCCTGTAATGAAACCATTCCAGCTTTTTACAATTTTAAACTTGATGTGGACAAATTGATAATGGTATTGGAATTGAAATATTCCTAAAATTAACAACCAGATTGGGGTTTGCTTCCCAAAACATACTGTTATATGCCTTTATTTAAGTTATGATAGTAAGTTCCTACATTTGCAAATTATGGGATTTCACTCACAGATTTTGAAAACACATTGACAGAACATGCCTCAAATATATATGCAGGTCTTTTACATTTTTTATGAAACTCCAGCATTTCTAATTTGCCCAAAAATTCCCCAAATCTGATACTGTTTATTTTATGGTTTAAAGTTAGTACGGCTTGAACATTTTCACTAATGCTAAAAATGTTTTCTAAGAAAAACAATGACCTTCTTAGTGCATAAGTACTTTATGTTCTTTTGAAGGGCTTTCAAACAGTAATTTTTCAAGTTATTTGCAGATTCTTTTCTTTAAAAGGTATAATGTAGACCTCTTGCCCTGTATTTCAGACACTACATTCAAAAGTAAATTAAATTTTGCTAAATGTTTTCTATTTTTGGCTTGAATGAGTCGTAAGATGTTGCTATTTCAGATGGAAATTTGGATTTTCAGAGTGATAAAAATATTAAAATACTTTAGAATTCTTGAATATTTTCTACAGATTTTCTGCCTAATTAATTTAAATGCTGTGTGAGGACTGATTGCATTCAGAATACACTTAAATTACTCTTTCCTAAAGGCCTGTAGAAAATAGTACCCTTATTTATGCCACCTGATATGCAAAATTGTTTTACATGTTTAGGGTAAAAGAGAGATTGTATTCCAGGAACAATCCTGATATTTCTATTATTTTAATTGTAATAATTTAATGTTATTTGCAGGTAGATTTAAATCTTTTTTATTGTGATATATACATTCTGTAAATTGCTGTTTCAGAGGAAAACTGACCTCTAAGAAATAAATGCTTATGTGCGAAATGTGTTTTAAAATTATAGCAGAGCCAACTGACACATACAATAATTGGAGTGTTGCACATACTTGTGTAAAATTGACCAAGAGTAGTGACAAAAAGCTGTGCCTTCTATACATATTTGAATATTTAGATCTGTATGTCATTTTATGTCCTTTGCCAAAGAAGAGTTCTAATGTGTTTAGAATTGACCATGATTTATAGTTTGTTTCTTTTCACAGTTATAGTATATATATGGAAAATATGATGCAAATATTAAAACTGCTATAAAACCTTTTTGTTTCGATTCCACACTCTGTAAAGAAAAATCTGAGATGCATGAATACAGTTCAAATGACTTTTTGTCAGAAGTACATAAGCATAACAATTTCAAGTATTTCAGCTTCTGAATTGGTTCTTGCACTTCAGACATTTGGAGGTGTATAAGTCTCACATTAGCCAGAAAAAATGTATAGTACCTAGTTACATTGTGATTAAGGGTAGCATAAGTGTTTATATATTTAGTACATAAATTGAGAGCTAGATTTACCAACTTGTGTTAATGCATTTTAATATTTGTAATTGCTTTTTAACATGTACTGTGAACGAAGGCCCCACTATTGTCAGCTGGACCTGTTTACTAATAAAGTACATTAAACAGCAATAATGCACTTTAATGCATTAACACAAGAGAGAACATCTAGTCCCTAATTTGAAAACTTAAATTATCAGCTCATAAAATTTAGCAGCACTAGCCTTTCATGTAGAAAAATATATGGGTTTGTTAGAACTTACATGAGAACACTTGTGAAATACCTGTTTGATTTTTTTCCGTATTTACAATAGTTATGTTCAGTCTTTAATTTTTAATCATTGGTGATTTTGAAATTTTACTTTTTAATATCTGTTTATTGAATTAAGGAAGAAAGAGTAAAATAACTTTCCATTTATTAAAATATTTATCCTTGTAGGAATGAGTTTGAAGACTCATTGCTATGATTTCTGAGCTGTTAGTTTTCTGTGTGCCCAGTCTGTTTTATCTATATTATCTCAACTTTCCAACAACAATAATTTTCCTTTCTTACACTGGAGAAATTAAAGACAGATGTAGGTGGCATGTTTGACTTAACAGTCACATCATATAAAATCAGAGGTGGAATCTTATCTCGTAATATGACTTGACAGTGCATTGTATATTTGCACTCTTACTGCTTCAGTATCAAATCTAATGCTGTGAAAAATGAAATACATTTTAACCATATAGTTAAAAGGAAATAATGGGGAATATTATATTTGAAAGTAAGCATTTGTTATCAAAATTTGAGTTATTAGTACTGTAGTTATTATATCATTTTTGGACATTTTAACTTCTTTTCTCTACAATTCCCTTATAAAATATTAACATAACACAGCAAGTGACCACAGATAAAGACCAGCATAACCCATCTAGTCTTCCCAGCAAAGTGTTTAGAGTTGTAACTATCGCTCCATATAGGATACCCCTGCACTATGCTTTTTACTTTGGGTTGTAATTGCCACTCTATAACAGCTCCCCTACTATGCTTTTTTTTAAAGTGTGAAAGCCATTAACATTTTTTGAGAGTAATACTTTTCTTCCACCATGCTTAACTCATGCATTTTTTAATTACTGTATGTCATTGTTTTTGTTCTCACCTCCTCCAGGCATCCACCACCCTTTTTGTGAATAAGCACTTTCTGACATTGCTTTTAAATTCTCCTTCTTTCAAGTTTATTTCATATCATCTAGTTTTATAGCTTCCTCTTCTTTGGAAAAGTTTGTTTAATCATTAATACTTTTCAGTATTTAAACATCTGTATCATATTTCCCCATTCACTCTTTTCCTCTAGGATATATATTCATGTCTTCAAGTCTCTTCTCATACGGCTTCTAGCACATACCCCATAACATTTTGGTCACTGAACTGCTTCAAGTTTTGTTATACCCATAGTGAAATATAGAGCCCAATTCATGAAGGGGCAGATCCAGGGACCCGATTCTGGACCGCGGGAACAAAACATTCCTGCGGTATACAGAATTGGGCCTGAGGATGGCCAGGTGCACCCCTGCCTACCTGCGGGAACATCCTCCCCGCATGCACCCCTGGCTCCCATGGCTAAGACCCCCCTCTTCCCCGCTGCCCAACCCACGGCTGGCCAGCCGGGGTCTGGATCATGCGGCGGGGACCCCCCGGCCCCAGGGGGGATTCCTGGGCCCGATCTTCCCACCAGTGCTGATTACTCCACCTTCAAGGTGGAATAATCAGCAAGTCCCCTCTGACCCCGCAGGATATACAGGGCTGTGACCTGAATTGGCCCTGTACATCCTGCTGGCTCGACCCAGCCCTGCTCCGCCCAGATCCCACCCCCCTGCCTGCTCTACCTGTCCTGTGGCTCTAGCTCTGCGGGGAGAGCAGGAGGGGGAATAGGTTCCAGATGGCTTGCGGAGACCCCATTGACTAGACATCCCCTCTCCATACTGCTAATAAGCTACCATCACCTGATAAAAGTCCCCAAAGTGTCTAGTCCCAAAACCAGCTTGTATAACCCATTGCCCCCCTCCCACCCTTTGCAGCAATAATGAACAGAAAACTCAACTAACAAACCACTCACTAACCTAAAGAAGCCAAAGGATAGGCATCAGGGAAGCAAAAACATCTCCCCATGGGTGAACCACCAGAATGGTTTTGCTTCTCTACAATATTTGTGGCCCTGCAAGCAACATCAGCTAGGCAAAAGGTCTGTTGCCTGCATGCCGCATCTCCCTAAGCCTTACATCACTAGCACCTCTAACCAATTAGGCTACTGTACACTAGCCCTCCAAGCTAATTCAAATCCCCCCTCCACCTTCTAAGCAACTGCCACCTTAATTCAATCCTTGGCCTGATGCATTTTATTTTGAATTTAGTAACTTGGAATATGTCAGCTTCGGGAAATGTATTCCTCTGATGTCTTTGTATTTTGAATAATCAATCCAACTAAAACAAAAGGTTGTGAACCCCACAAACAATCAGAAACCCCCATAAAATGATTAAAAAAATTATATACACATTGTGGTTTGGCATTCTATTTGAAATAATTTGTGGACCATGGTGTGGTTATCTTTGTATTTTGCTCAGTAAGGAGGAAATTAATTTCTATATCTGTACCTCATATAGGGCCGCCCCAACCAGTAGGCAAAATAGACGGTCATTAAGGACAGCAACATCTTTGGGGGGTGGGGGGAGGTGCAAAGAGCAGGGTATTCAAAGCTAAACAATAGAGTTCAACAGCCAAGAGAGTGTAAATCTTAAGGTTTACCTAGGGCGCCATCACCTTGAACCAACTCTGGGTTGGTCCTGACCTCAGTGATGCACTGCATGCAGATTCTGACTTCTTGGGGGTTTAAGTTAAATTTATCAGCATATTTCTTTTGTGGTCCCGTTTTGTATTTATTGAGGGTCTGCCTGTTTTGCACGTGTAACCAAAGTGAGGGATTTGGCAATGAGGGCGTGACAAATCCCAAGCGCCAGGTCTCTATGGCAACTAGAAATTTGCATCTGGCACCTCAGATCCCCCCCCCCCTTTTAAAAAAAAATGCGATCATGGTTAGAAAACCGTTTTCTGTCTACCTGCAGGAGTCTGATCTCTCATGGGTAGAACAGGAGGGGAAGAACACGTTTGCAGCCTGGAAAGCAGCAGGCTGCCCACGGGGATCCTATCCCTCATGGGCAGAAGAAGACAGCCTATCAATGGGCTCTGCAAAAGCAACAACAACAAAAAAGGATAGATGGGGGAGTGAGGCAGCAAAACGTTAAAGGGGCAGTAACTTCCAAAAAGAGGAAGGAGGATGGGGGGAATAGCGGGCAGGGGTGGGAGTGCTAGGGGAGAGGGAGCAAAGGAGAGAACCTGGAAGTGGAAGAGAGAGTGGGGAGGTATTGCAGGGAAGGAGGGAAGAGTGAAAGTGTTTGGGGACAAAAGGATACAATCTGAATGTGCCAAAAGGTTCATTTTCCCCTCTAAGAACAAACACAAGTACCCCACCCCTATAACGCATACCACACACACATAGCCACTGGCTTCTAAGATTTTGGCCTGCCTTTTAAATACAAACAAAATTTGTCAAGGCATGGCATATAATTTCTGTATTGAGATCTGTACTAGTCCTGCTTGTTCTGTTTTCCTACGTAAGAAGTGTATTGATGTTCTAGGGCCTGGTGTAATACCTGTAGTGCTGTCTTTTCATAGGAAGAGTTGGTGCTCTTATAATATAGCTGGTTTGCTATAGAGTCTGCCTGGTCTTTCTGTAGGATTTTGTATTACTTCATACTGGTACCAGTCATCTCGCTTAGTCTTGGACGTGGAAGTGCTGAATGGTAGCCTGAGCAGTGTCCTGGAGGACCATGGGTATTGCCACATCCGTCCCCGTTGGTTGGGGCTGCCCCTCTTCTTATTTTCATTTTTACTACTCTTATATTTCTGCTGGGTTTAATCCCGGGTAGGGGCCCAATGTGGAGTTCTTATGGTTCGTTCCTGGGGGGGGGGGGGTTAGTTACTCGTGGTTAATTTGGGGGTTGGAGTAGTTTGAGGTTCCAGGCGGGGCTGGGGTTGATCTCAGGCCTTACTAGTTTCGATGGCCCAGGGTTAGTTGGCAGTGAGTGGTTGGGGGGAGGGAGGGGGGGGGGCTCTGCATGTCCAGGGAGTCATGGTGGGGCCAGTGGAGATACACTGGCGGAGGGCGGTTGGTTGGACTGTTGGTCCACTCGGGGGGGGAGGCGAGGAGAGGGTAGTGGGGGGGTCGGGGTAGTAGGGGAGCGGGGGGTGGTGGGGGGTCTAGGCTGGGGGGGGGTTAGGGGGTAGGGGAGGATAGGAATGACTGTTGCCGGTGGGGTTTGCGTGGGAAGCTGATTGGAGGTCTGTGTTTGTGTGTGTCGGTGTGGCTGTTTTGGGGCGCATGGCTGCTGCTGGTGTGGAGGGGGGCCCTTGGCTGGGGGGTCTCCGTCAAATGGGGTTCCGGAATTCTGTTTTATGGTATCCTTGTTCTCTCCTGTGTCATGAGTAGTGGACTTTGATTAGCCTCCTGGAATGTCTGCGGTTTGGGATCCCCGGTGAAGCGCTATAAAGTGCTCCAGCATCTGAAACGTCAGCGGCTTGGGGTTATAATGCTGCAGGAAACTCACCAGACGGCAGTGGAACATGCTAAGCTGGGCAGGGGGCACATAGCTCATGTTTATGGGGCCTCCGCTGTTGGAAAGAAGCGGGGTGTGGTCATCCTAATTGCCAATTCGGTGGCTTGGAAGGAGGAGCGTGTGGTCTCTGATGTGGATGGTAGATATGTTTGTGTTTGGGGGCTGTTAGAAGGTAAGAAGGTAGTACTGTGCTCGCTGTATGGGCCTACAGGCTATTACACGCGTTCTGGCGGACACCAGTGGGTATCAGGTTATATTGGGCGGGGACTTCAATGAAGTACTAGATGTTGGCTTGGATCGTTCAGGCTTGACTGTGAGTGGGAGTAAACGGGGCCGTAGGCGCTTATGGGGGATCTGTGAAGCACACAAGTTCTTGGATATTTGGAGACTTCTTCATCAAGGGGATCGGGACTATACCCATATGTCCAGAGCTCACGGAACGTGGTCCCGCATTGATTATTTTCTGATTTCAGATTTGTTATTCAGTTGCGTCTCGAAGGCAGAGATTGGGTCTCCCATCCTTTCGGACCATGCGATGGTACTACCGGAGTTGCGGGGTGGCAATCCCACTAGGAGTCGGCTGTGGAGATACCCGCTGGATCTCTCTGGAGATGTGCACTTTGAAGCATATTTGCATGACCGCTGGAGAGAGTACTTGGCTTTTAATGACCAGCCCGAAATATCTCCTGCCTTACTCTGGGAAGCGGGTAAGGCTGTCCTGCGTGGGGAAATCATTAGTTATCATAGTCTTCGTCGGAAGCGTTTGAATCAGAGAATCCTTTTGTTAGAACGGGATTTGGGTAGGGCGAGGAGGGCAGTGGCTGGGTGCAGAACGGCATCCAATCAATGTAAGTTGAGGGAGCTTAGACTGAGTTGGAGATGCTCCTTCATCGGAGGGCTCAAAAATCTATGTTGTATTATAGATATAAGCTATACCAACATGGGAACAAGGCGGGGAAGTTGATGTCCTCTTTGATGAGGCCCGCAGGGGGCTCTCGGCGAATTGGAGCTATTCGGCACGCTGATGGGACTATCCGGCGGGAAGCGGTGGATATTGAGAATGTTTTCACTGATTTTTTTAAGAAGCTTTACGCGAGTGATGGGGATAAGGAACTAGAGGGCTGTAGTTTTCTTGATGGTTGTGTCCTGCCGCGGCTTTGTGCGGAGCACATGGAGGTTCTTAATCAGCCCATTACGGGGCGGGAGGTCCAGTTTGGGATCAAGAACTTGAAGAACGGACGGACGCCTGGGGTCAGTGGGTATCGCAGTGAATTCTATAAGGTCCTGGGAGACGCCCTCGTGGTTCCACTGGTGGGATACTTTGAGGACTTGGTGCGGTGGGGTAAATTCTCCTTTGAGGCCAATAAGGCCCTGGTCACCATTCTGCCTAAACCGGGGAGGGACCCACTTTTGCCGGGCTCGTATCGTCTTATTTCGCTTCTTAATGTGGACATTAAGCTCCTAGCTAAAATTATGGCAAATCGGCTTGCAATATATTTGCCTACTCTGGTTCATCGGGATCAGGTGGGATTTGTGCGGGGGCGCCATGCAGTGTATAGTTTGCAACGTATCCTACTTTCTATCAGTGCGGGGCGGTTAGCGGAGGACCAATCCTTATCAACTTCGACGCTGAAAAAGCGTTTGATCGCGTTAACTGGGGCTTCATGTATCAAGTGCTAGAGGCGATGGGGATCACGGGTTTCTTTGTGGAAGTGGTTCGATTGTTATATGCTGATCCCATCGGGGCTGTTCTGGTTAATGGGGCTATGTCCGCTGACTTCAGTATCAGTATCCAGAAAGGCACTCGCCAGGGTTGCCCGCTGTCCCCACTTCTCTTTGTTCTGACGCTGGAACCCCTTTTGATTCAGATTCGGGCTACCTCACAATTCTGCGGTATTCGGATGGGGCGGGAGGAGTTCCGGGTGGCAGCTTTTGCCGACGATTTGCTGGTGCATTTGGGGGACCCTTATACTGGGCTGCCTAAACTCTTGCAGCTTATTTGGGATTATGGGATACCTTCCGGATTCCGACTTAATTTTGACAAATCGGAGGCGCTGCTAGTAGGGCCGGAGGGACGACCGGGATGGCAGGGGGAATTCCCCTTGAAATGGGCAGTGGGGTATTTTAAATATCTAGGTATCTATTTACCGGCGAATTTAGGGGATCTTTATCATCTCAATGTCTCCAAAATATTAAGCGCAGTGGCGGTCAGTGTTGATAAATGGCGTGACCTGCCGTTATCCTTGGGGGGTCGGGTAGCATTATGCAAGATGGCCATCTTCCCCAAGATCTTATATCCGCTTCAGATTCTTCCGTTGCTTTTAAAGCGCTCGGACCTTCGTCAATTGACGCGTTTATTCAACCGGTTCCTTTGGCTTGGTCGTAAGCCTAGGGTGCGCTTGACGATTCTCCAGCAACCCTGGGCGTTGGGTGGCATAGGCTTCCCGGATATACAGAAATATAATATTGCTTGTTTATTACTGTGGATCCGGGACTGGCTATGGGATCTGGAGGATTGTTCCCCCTTGGGGTTGCTTAGGGCTGCGGTGCATCCCCTACATCTGCGATACCTTTTACATGCTAAACATGTTCAGGGGTTGCTTGGAGATTTCCGGGAGATCATATTGGCTCCCCTGCGGACAGCGTGGAGATATTTATGCTCAGGACATCGGCTCTCAGCGAATTATACACCTTATCTTCCTATTAGGGGAAATGACGAGTTTGTGCCAGGCCTGGGGAGGTCCCACTTTATGGTGTGGGAGGAGCTGGGTATGGTGAATCTGGAACATGTGTTGACTTTAGAAGGGGGGATGAATGCATTTTCTGTGCTATGTCAACAATACCCCTTAGGGAGCAAGGCTATATTTCAATACGCGCAGCTCCGCAGTTATGTTCGTGGGATCCCTGCGGGGGCCCTGCGGGGGGAGGTATGCTCGATAATTGAGTTAGCGCTTTTGGGGGGAGAGTCAGGGGCACGTGTGTGGGGATTATACAAAATGCTGTGGGATGGGTTTTTGCCCATCGGTGGAGATGAGCTAGCGGTGGCTTGGGCTATGGATCTGGGTGAAGGGCTTAGTGGTGAGGAGCTAGTCGGTGGGTTGAATTCTATTCCGTCATTAAGCGCGGTGGTGCTCCACAGGGATACCCAGTATAAGCTCCTGCGTCGACTATACTTTGCCCCCCTGCGGGCGTGGCGCGCAGGGGTGGGAGATAGTCATTGTTGTCCGCGATGTGGTGAACCGAGGGCCACCCTGGGACATATGTTCTGGCATTGCTCGAGAGCTCAGGGGTACTGGAGGCAGATATCGACGTACTTGACTACCTGTTTACAGCAGCCTATCTGTTTGACTGCCAAGAATGTAGTGTTGGACTTGTGGGAGGATGTCTGGGGGGACAATTTGGGACAAGTGGGCCTGCGCTGGGTGCGGCTAGTTTTGGTGACTGCTCGTATGATTGTGCTACAACACTGGTTGGATGTCCGGGGACCCACTTACGGTGCCTGGAAGGTGCAGCTGCATAAGCTCCTGCTTATGGAAAGAATGCATGCTTGTGGGAAGGAGAGGGGCTGGCAGCGGTTTCTGGAGGCTTGGGGACCCCATCTACATATGTTACCTTGGAGGGCTCGTAGTCGAATTTTGAGTGGGCACTGACAGTTTTGGTTTGGAGTCTTCCCGTTCCTCCTTTCTCTTTCCTTATTCGGGGTAGGCTAGCTGCCCCCCAGGATAGCTGTAAACCCTGTTGAGTAGCGAAGTGGGGGGTGGGAGGCTGGGTAGGTAGGGGAGGGTGGGGGCATAGTGGGGATTAACCGGCAGAACGGCCGATCAGCTGGTGGGGCTGGGCCTGGGAGAAGAGCTCACCCTTGGCCTGCCCATGTTTCCATCTCTTTCATACTACTCTGCTGGCCTAGCAGGGCTTTGTGGGCTGGTAACTTGGGGTCGGGGGGTGGGATAGGTGGGTATAGGGGGGGGGGCATAATACTGCTTCAGTTACTGTTATAGCTGTACTCTCCCAAATTTTTGTATTCTCTTTGCTTACATGTGGGGATCTCTATTTTGGGTTATGTGGATGATTCTGTATTATGTCTTATGGTAATGTGATTCCGACCATGGAGTAATACTTGTTGTTTTTTGGTTGATTGAATAAAAAGATTTAAACATAAAAGGATTTATATACCGCTTTATCCTGAAATCAAAGCGGGTTACACAGCAAAAAAATCAAATCAAATCAATTCAATTTCACAGCAAACAAATCAATGCTGATGGCAGCATTGACAGCACATGATATGGACGGCCACGCTAACTGCAATGTGCTCTTCATGCCCACTTTCTGTCCTTAACCCATCCATTTCCCACCCCATTGTGTGATTTGCAGTTACCACAGGGATACGTATGCGGCAATTGTTATACCTGTTACCGCATCCCTGCGTTTGCAGCTAACATGCTAAAATTCACATAAGTGGTTAGTGCACCTTAGCAAAAAGGCCCCTAAGAGTATCGAAGGAAAGAGTAAAGTGCCCATTCATGGCAGGCTGAATTTTGGCCAAAGGCAAGTAATAAATTTTTAATAGTGGAGGAGAAGACGACACAGGAATCTTTTAAACATATCATACATTGAAATCGTTAGCAAGTGGGGAAAATCTATAAGACAAAGATTCCTTCTATCTAAGTGCTCCAAACTCTGTGTTTCAGTGTAAATTAGAATTATCTTTCACCAATACAGCACAACCAGCTGACAACATCTTAACATTTTCTTCACATATATTCATTCTCTATTTCAAGGATACCATGTCGGTCTTGACTTGTTGGAAGTTCCCTATCCCCTGAGAGAACTGTTGTGCAAGAGTCAGATTTTGAATAAAGATTGTTGCATCGCTTTGTATCACTTCCAAGAGCATGGCATGGTTGGGTGCGGGGGTGTGTGCATGCAGTGAAATTTGGAGTGTGAATGGTGTGAGGAGGTTGATTGCGTGGTGAGTTGTATACATTATGAGCGTGGTGAGTTGTATATATTATGAGCTCTGTACAGGAACTATTTTCATGCCTGCAGTCCCTAGGATTAGATAACACATTCGTAAAATGGTTCCACTCTTACCTAACAGGATGACAACAGCAAGTTAAAATAGGATCACAAAAGTCCACACCTTATGCCCAAGAGCAAGGAGTCCCAAAAGACTTGACTCTATCATCACTACTATTCAACATCTACCTATAGCCCACCTGTGCAATCATACAGGCTCATAATTTGTATTATCACATATATTCAGATGACATAATGCTATATGTGCCCTTTCCCACCACAAAGCCCATATATATCTCCTGGTTAAATTGTTTCAACAGAGCCACCTACTGGCTAGCCCAACACAACCTTTCTATGAACTACAAGAAGACCGAAGTTCTTTATATCACTAGACACACAACCTTTGATCGTCCAATGTCTTTAAAATTTCCAAGAACAGAAGTAGAGGCTAAATCTGAGGCTAATAACCCTAGACCAGGGCCTAACTCTACACCGTAAGGCTTGTATATCACAAAATAAAAATGCTATAAGTCCTGTGACCACTACTGGATGTTGTCAACTTCTGTACAGTCTCCTAGGCTTTAGAGTTTCCACATCTCAACTACTGCAATATAATCCTCTAAGGCTTACCAAAATATGCACTTCACCCATTACAGACGGCACAAAACATCATTGCTCGTATCCTTTGTGGAGCATCCAGAGCTGAGCATATAACACCAATCTTGAAACAGCTACACTGGCTTCCCATAGCATGCAGAACAAAATAGAAAGTCCTACTGACTATATTCAAAATCTCCCACAACCTATCCTCAGACTACCTTCAATCCCTACTACACAAAACACCAAACAGAACTAGAAGAATCAGCACACAAAATACTTTTACTATCCCTACTTTGAAAGTGAAGAACAGCCAAGCCACCTCTAACCGGACCTTTTCACTCTATGCTCCAACCATTTGGAATGCACTACCTGAGTACATACGAGTCATTACCGACATAAGAGTTCCAAAAGAATGTTAACTCATCTCTTCCAAGAACACTTTAACAGTGGAAATTAAAACAAGATTACCCGGCCTAACATATACATCACCCCTAGTAAATTGTTATTTCCAGGTGAATTATCTCCTAGCACAATGCCCTGGATACCTAAGTTATTCCTTACTCTATCTGACATTCTGTCTATGTGATATTGTTATCGCTATTATTATTGAAGTTACTTAACCCTCCATTGCCTCAGAAAAAATCCAAGTTATCAATGTCCCTATTTAATGTACATTGCCAAGTTTGTTACAATGTAAACAGCTTTGACTGAAATGATAAAGCGGTATAAAAAAACTCTGCTACATAGATAAAAGTTATGAGTTTTGTATGTTCTATGTAATGTTATAAGTTTATATGTTACTCTGTAAACCACTTTGACTCTAAGATAAAGTGGTCTATAAAACAGCCAAAGAAATAAATACTTTCCTCCTCATACTTTGCCATCCAATCCCAGCTGACAGTAGGAGAGGAGAGGAATCCGTGATATGGCAAGCCAGGTGCTTCTCTAGCCCTTTCTTCCTGTCACTAGCATCTCTACCAGTGGGCAGTAGAAATCTGTGGAGCATCAAGCAGTCAAACAGTTGATTTGAGCAGTGAAACATGTGGGAAGGACATCACAGGAAGAACAAGTTAGAGAAGTACTAGGCCTGCTGCATCACCAGTTGCGCTGTCATTCTGCCATCTGAGATTGGACTGCCAGGGAAGGGGCCAGAATGGCAGGTAAGGGCACAAATGTGAACATTGGTCCCCAGACTCTGGAGACCCGTGGTATGCAACTAGCACTTGATTAAATTGATCACATTTATCTGACAAGACCTACTTCTCATAAAACAATGCTGCCTCAGATCTTGTAATTCATTGGATTCCATAAACTGCATTATTACATTTGAGCGTATTGCGGCACACACTGCTTCAACTTTGTCGTCATTCCTGCTTGTGGATGGCCTTCCAGAATGTTCGTCACTGTCAACACTTTGGCGACCCTCTTGGAACTTTTGTACTTGTCATAAACTCGAGGACGACTCATGCATTCATCACCATATACTTGCTGCAACTTGTGTGACACAGCAGCAGGCACAGAGCCCATGGAGTTAAGGGAAAGTAAGGAACTTACCTTAGAATCAGCTGGGCAGCAGACAAACTCAGCTCATGTAGAATTAGCTGAGCAGCAAACAAGCTCAGCTCATGTAGAATTAGCTGAGCAGCAGACAAACTCAGCTCATGTAGAATTAGCTGAGCAGCAAACAAACCCAGCTCATGTAGAATTAGCTGAGCAGCAGACAAACTCAGCACATGTAGAATTAGCTGAGCAGCAAACAAACTCAGCACAAGAAAAGCAAAAAGGCATTAGAGTAAAATGTCCTTGCACTAGTCCTGATGTAGCTAGAAGCAGGAAGGCTAATCAGGAGCACCTGTTCTCAGAAACCCAGGCAGCATGCAAAGAGAACAAGGATAAAAGCTGCAGGGTAGAACCAGGGAAGGCCAGTAGGGGCAGCGACCTGGGAGGACTAAGCCAGCATCCAGTGAACACACGTCATGCTGGAGGAAATCCACTGAGGGAAGGAAGCAGTAGGTGTGGCAGCAGAGCAGGAAATAGCCAGTATCGTGCCCAGGACCCTGCTAGGATTCCTGGAAGTTGGAGAGCCCAGATATAAGAGACAGAACCACAGCTAAGAGGTGGGAACCTAGCTTTGCTAAAGAAAAGGCAAGAAGTTCTGTTTGGTTTGAAAGACAAGGGCGTGGCACCAGAAGTAACTTTGACACTGAAAGTTACACAGTAATTCTACCAGCGTGGAGAAGAAGGGAAAGCCAGAAGGAAGCTTTTAATATACCAGGCATTCAGAGCCCTGGATTTAAAGAGCCCTTTCTAGAAAAGCTAGCCCATGACTCACAGGAGAGTTTTAAGGAAGACAGCAGCTGTGAAGAGTGTGACCCATATGCAGTCATAAGTGACTCTGAGTTAATGCAGAGGGAGAACAGCAGCTATAATTCTGACCCTGTGCCCATGGATTGTACAATTTGTTTATCTGACGATATTGTATCTTTATGTTGAATGTGTGCAAAGCAGCTATATGATGGTGCCTAAAGGAAAGAAGATATTTTTCTGTGCAACAGTTCTTTTGTTTCATATTGTTTGTTGTATCCCAGGAATATCCCCTCAGGGCAGGGAATAAAGCCCTAATATTATTTTTGCCTTACCACTTGACTACAAGACTCTTTTTGTATCAAAGGCAACTTAAATCTTAACACCCTAGGCAGCCGCCTAATAGGGTCATATGAGGTAGCTATCACTCACTATCTCTCACACTTGTCATAAGTCTCTTTGCATGAATCTCCAAGTTTCTGGAAGAATTTAATGCAAATTTGCTGTTCAATTTTTTCACTCATCGTAAATTTGATGAACTGCTTTTACATGATACTGAACATCACGTGATTAAAAAAAAGTACAGGGTTGATGCAGCCACGCTACAGTCTGTACATGCAGAGCACATAACTAGGTCATTGAGGGCCGGGGGTTCAATTCCCACATGGGGACAGGCAACCTCAGGCCGGAGGGACTGGGGTCTCTAGTCCCATGGCCACTCCTTGTGGCCTTGGGCAAGCCACTTAACCCTCCATTGCCTCAGGTACACTTAGATTGTGAGCCCTTCGGGGACAAGGGTATAAAAAGTACCTGTTACATGTAAACCGCACTGATTCTAAAGAGTGTGGTATAAAAGAAAAATAAATAAATAAATAGAATACTTAATAGCATCGTAGTGTGACATATTGTTATATAGCTACACAATGTCTCAATACCTTTTGATCCAACCTTGCATCTGTTTTAATAGTGTTTCCATTAATGTACTCATCACCAAGTTTAGACTAACTGGTCTATAGTTCCATCTTCCTCCATACTTCCATTTTTATGGAGAGGAAACACACACACCCCACCCTCATTTTATTGTATTGGGGATTTTTCTTCCATTTGCATCTTTGCTTTCCTGACTTCTTTCCCAGCTTTCATTAGGAAGTCAAGCAACAATATTTGGAAAAGCTATTTCAGTGATCTCTAGTAGTTTATGAAGGCTTGCCTCTTTTCCTTTGCCCTTTCAGATACTTCTATTGAAAAGTACAGTGGCCTCCTTTCTTCTTATTTCTATTTACTTTCCTAACAAAAAGGTTTATTGCTCTAAGTTCCATATAGTTAATATGTGTTTTTCTGCATGTATTTCATGCCTGTTCTATACAGTAAAGTACATGTGTATGTTATTTTATAAAATAGAGGCATATGTGGGTGAAAATGTGTGTTAAATATAAGCACTATTCTCCAGGAACAAGCAGGAAGTCAGTCCTCACATATGAGTGACGTCAGCACCGACGGAGCCCTCGTGCTTTCAAAGAAAGCCTTTGGGATTGCATCATGCATACACGGTCCCCTTCCCGCCCAAGGGTGTCATCTTGCTCAGTCTCCCTTTTTCCACAGAGCCCAATGGACGTAGTCCAACTTCCCTCGCGGAAAAAGTGCGTCAAAACTCCTGAAGGTTCTCTTCTTCAGCCCAGTTTGACGCCAGTTCCCCTTCCCTTCTCGGTTCGGTACACCGGTATCGAGTCCGGTCTTTATTTTTCATTTTTGTCCTTAGTGACTAGCATTCGCGCTTTTTTTCTTTTTCACTGGCAGCCCGGTCGTTTGACCTCGCAGGGGCCCTTTTTCCCCTGATGGCTGCCAGCAGGTTTAAAAAGTGTGATCGGTGTAAAAAATTAATGTCCCTCACTGACACACATGACTGCTGTCTCTGCTGCCTCGGGCCCTGCCATGACCCGAAGGTCTGCGGCCCGTGTAGCAAAATGTCCTCTAAGGCACTTAGAAGTAGGCAGCAGCAGCATGAAAGGATTTTCTCCGAGTCTGAATCCCCCTGGGTTTGGACCTCTTCAGAAGCCTCAACGTCTCGGGAGATATCTGACTCCGAGCATCATCGGAGGTCTTCTGAGTGGGGGTCTCCCTCGTGGCAACACTGGGGGAAGAAGAAACCTGCGAGGGTGGCGTCATTGGATGCCTCTGATCGGCCTGGGCCCTCGCGGACCAGGTCTCGGAGTCCTGACCACCGCCCCAGGTCCTCTGAGCCGGAGCACCTTGCAAAAGTACCTCGCACGGAGCCGGAGACGCCGAGGAAGGTAACTGCTGTTGTCCTCGTTGACTCTCCTCCGGGAGAACCGGCATCAGGACCTGAGCAGAAGGCTACAGAGTCTTCTGAGCTCAGTCTCAGAATGACGGCCGTGGAGCACAGCATGTCTGCCTTCATGGAGCAGAAGCGGGCGCTGATGGCCAGTCTCACTGGTCCATCCGCCCCAAACACCAGGACCTTGACGTCCAAGTTGACCCCGGAGGCTGAGCCGATCCTAGAGACTCTTCGAGCTTGAGTTGTTCCTCGGCTGAGGTCTCCCTTGACCTCCCGTTTGGGACCGAGGTCGTCGACGCCGGTGCCCTCGATGTCAGGGCGGTCGAGATCAAAGCCCTCACGGCCGGAACCCATAGATTCCTCCTCGGAGGACTCGGCATGGGAAATGGAAGATGAAGAGTCCCCGGATACCCACTGGACCCGGTGTGTCCCATTGGACTCGCCGGGGTCGGAACCTCGGAGAAGGTCCCCCCCGGAGGATGCCCGGTTCTCAGACTTCATCAGGGACATGTCCAAGCCTTTGGCATTCCCAGCGGATACTGAGGAGGAGCCTCGATCCAAGGAGCTCGAAGCCCTCCAGTATGACTTTCCCCTCGGGAAGCCCTTACAGTACCAGTTTCTCTGATGTTGGAACAGCTGATGCTCCGCATGTGGGAGTCACCGGCCTCGATGCTGGTTCTCAGCAAGTGGGTCAATTCCATCTATCGAATCTGCAAGAGTCCTGGGTTCCAAAAGGCACAGCTGCCGCACAACTCCATGGTTGTAGAATTGACCATGCACAGGCTCAAGAGCCAAAAAACCCACTCCTCGGTGCCCCCTGGCAGGGAGACCCGGAACCTGGATGCCCTCTGCAGAAAGTGCTACCAGGGCTCGATACTTTCATGCTGTGTCCAAACATACCAGCTGTACATGGGCATGTACTTACGGGACCTGGCAAAGGAGATTGCCGGGTTCTCAGCTGGCCTCTCCGAGGAACCCTTGCAGCGCTTCAAGAACTTGTCCACTGGGATTCAGGAGTGCTCTAAGTTTATGTCTCGAGCAGCCTACGACAGCTTCGAGGCTTCAGCCCGGATAGCCGCAGCCGGCATCGGTGCCCGACGCCAGTCGTGGCTAATGTCATCAGACCTGGAGCCATGGGTTCAGGACAAGTTGGTCAGTGTCCCTTGCAGAGGTGACAACCTTTTTGGCAAACCCATGACTGAGAAGGCTGATGAAATCAAGACCGAGTATTTGACCCAGACAAGACTCTCCAAGAAGACATCTGCCCCTTCTAAAAAGAAGGGCTCGGGTAAAAAGCCCTTTTTCCCGAGGAAGGGTGCTGCTTACCACAACTATCCCACTCACCAGGCCACCCCGGCTTTCCAATAGGGACAGCAGGCCAAGGGACAGGGGCATGGCCCGTGTAAGCAGAAGACCCCCAAGCCCCAGGCACCTGCTCCTTCCCAGCTGGTAGGGGTTTTTTGACTGCCACAGCATAGTCTCTCTCCAACAAAGGGTCAGGCTTTGCACAGGAGGAAGGCTGACCATGTACGCTCACAGGTGGCTAGCATTTACCACAGATACCTGGGTCCTACAAATAGTCCAAAAGGGCTATTTGCTCCATTTCAACCAGGTACCTCCCTCCTACTTTCCAGGAGAGCCTCTCAGACCCCCTCTACACAGGAACCTCCTCTTACAGGAGTTGGCTGGTCTTCTAGAGGATGAGGCAGTGGAGCTGGTGCCCCACAGCCTGCTTGGACAAGGTTTTTACTCCAGGTATTTTCTGATACCAAAGAGAGTAGGAGGCCTCAGGCCCATCCTTGACCTGCGAAACTTAAACAAGTTCCTGGTGAGGGAAAAGCTTTCCCTTGGAAAATACCTGCCTTACCAGGGAGACTGGTTATGCTCTTTAGACCTGAAGGATGCTTATACGCACATCCTCATACATCCAGACCACAGACAATATCTCAGATTTATAGTGGGAGGAAACCATTTTCAGTACAGAGTACTTCCATTCGGCCTAGCCTCTGCCCCCAGAGTATTTACCAAATGTCTGGTGGTGGTGGCGGCCTTCCTCAGGAACCAGGTAATTTTTGTCTTCCCGTACCTGGACGACTGGCTCATTAGGGCCCTTTCGCCTCAAGAAGCCCAACAGGCCACAGTTCGCACTATCAGCATACTGCAGCATCTAGGCTTTGTCATAAATCAAGCAAAGTCCACTTTGCTCCCCACTCAAAACAGAGTTCATAGGGGCAAGGCTAGACACCCTTCAAGTGAAGGTCTACCTGCCAGAGGGCAGAGCACACAGGCTTCTGGAGCTAGTACACCAAATCAGCCACAAGTCTCAGATATCAGCGAGGCACTTTCTATGCCTTCTAGGACACATGGCCTCCACCGTTCATGTGACCCCAAACGCCCGTCTCCACATGAGGACAGCTCAGTAGTGTCTCAGAAATCAGTGAACACAAGCCACAGGAAGACTCCGAGACAGGATCAGAGTGTCAAAACGACTACTGAAAGAGCTCAGAGAGGTTCTTGCAGGACCATTAAAGGATGTCTTCAACATATCCTTGGAAACAGGAAAGGTTCCTCAGGACTGGAGAATGGTTGATGTTGTACCTCTATACAAAAGTGGTGACAGGGAAGAAGTGTCAAACTACAGGCCCGTGAGCCTTACCTGAGTGGCGGAAAAAGTAATGGAGGCGCTCCTGAAAGAGCAAATAGTGAACTTTCTCAAAACCAACAGGTTGCAAGATCCGAGGCAACATGGTTTTACTGAAGGACGGTCTTGCCAAACAAATCTGATTGAGTTTTTTGACTGGGTGATCAAGGAACTAGATCAGGGGCATGTGATGGATGTCATCTACCTGGATTTCAGCAAAGCCTTTGATACTGTTCCTCATAGGAGGCTTGTCAATAAACTCAGTAGCTTGGGGATGGGTCCCAAGATGGTAAACTGGATTAGAAATTGGTTGACTGACAGACAACAGAAGGTGATGGTACATGGAGCTCACTTGGATGAAAGGAAGGTGATTAGCGGGGTGCCCCAGGGTTCAGTCCTGGGCCTGGCACTGTTCACTGTATTTGTGAGTGATATTGCTGAATGACTGAATGGAAAAGTCTGTCTTTTTGCAGATGACACAAAAATTTGCAACAGAGGTGGACTCCCCTGAGGGAGTTGTTAACATGAGGAAAGATCTACAAAAGCTGGAAGAATGGTCTAATGCTTGGCAACTACGATTTAATGCAAAAAAAGTGCAGTTTCATGCACTTGGGTAGCAGAAATCCAAGGGAAATGTACGTGATAGGGGGCGAGAGGTTGGTGTGCACGGTTCAGGAGAAAGACCTTGGTGTGATTATCTCTGATGATCTCAAGGTGGCAAAACAGTGCGACAAGGCGGTGGCAAAAGCCAGGAGGATGTTGGGCTGCATACAAAGGGGGATTACCAGCAGAAAGGAAGAGGTACTTATGTCACTGTACAAGTCACTGGTGAGGCCTCACTTGAAATACTGTGTTCAGTTTTGGAGACCATATCTTGCAAAAGATGTAAAAAGACTGGAAACTGTTCAGAGTAAGGCGACCAAAATGATTTGGAGCCTGCATCAGAAGCCTTATGAGAAGACACTTGAAGACCTAAATATGTACACTTTGGAGGAGAGGAGGGACAGGGGCGATATGATTCAGACCTTTAAATACTTAAAGAGAAATGATGACCAAACAAACCTCTTCCAAAGATGGGGAAGCTGTAAAACTAGAGGGCATAACATGAAGCTGCAAGGTGGTAAATTGAAAGGCAATGTCAGGAAATATTTTTTCACTGAAAGGGTAGTAGATGCTTGGAATGCCCTCCCGATGGAAGTGGTGGGGGCAAACACGGTGACGGAATTCAAAACAGCATGGGACAAACACAGTGGATCCCTTTACCAGCAACAGGATAAAAACAAAATAAACTGAAACATATAACTTCTGAACCATCTAACGTCTCAACAAATAGGGGTGTCCTACATGGAGAGGTGGGTTCACCCCTAAACAAAGACATGGAGAGGTGTGGCCTGCACCTACTCTTGCCATCTTCCTGGGCAGACTAGATGGACCATGCTGGTCTTTATCTGCCATCATCTACTATGTTACTATGAAGTCATTGACCTGGTGGCTTCAGCCATCCAACCTGCTCGAGGGAGTGCCTTTCCAGCCTCCCTCGTACACAAGAGTACTGACGACAGATGCATCTCTGCTGGGCTGGGGAGCCCATTGCCAGGACTTATGCACTCAAGGGTTGTGGTCTCCTCAGGAGAGAACACAACAAATCAACCTCTTAGAGCTCCAGGCGATACGCCTAGCTCTTCAAACCTTCTCTCATGTTCTCTCACATCAGTCTGTCTTAGTACAAACAGACAACCAGGTGGCTATGTTCTACGAGAACAAGCAGGGAGGGACGGGGTCCTGCCTCCTGTGTCAGGAGACACTGGACCTCTGTTCCTTTGCAATCCGACAGGGTATGTCTCTCAAAGCAGTTTATTTGCCAGGTCAGGAGAACTGCCTAGAAGACAAGCTAAGCAGAATTCTCCAACCTCACGAGTGGCAACTGAATCCGGAAGTAGCCCAGCAGATCTTCCATTGCTGGGGACATCAGGCCATAGATCTCTCTGCCAGTTCGCAGAATCATCAGTTGTCCAACTTTTGTTCCAGACAACCACACCCCCAAAGGATGGCTGCAGATGCTTTTCTAATCTCCTGGTCTGTGGGCCTCCTGTATGCATTTCCTCCCACGCCTCTGGTGGCCCGAACTCTATTGAAAATCCTTCGAGACAAGGCCTCGGTCATCCTGGTAGCTCCCAGATGGCCAAGACAACCTTGGTTTCTGCTTCTCCTCCAGCTGGCAGTGGAAACCCCACTCCCTCTGGGAACGCAGCCCGACCTCCTGTCCCAGGAGCAGGGCTCTATCTTACACCCCAACCTCAGGTCCCTCAACCTGATGGCATGGCTGCTGAAAGGGTAGTGCTGGCTTCTCTCCTCCTGCCTAAGAACGTGGAAGTAGTGCTACTGGCCTCAAGGAGGCAGTCCACTAGGAAAACCTATGCCTTCAAGTGGCATAGTTTTGAGATTTGTTATAGCCAGTACAACGAAAACCCTTTCTCTTGTCTAGTACCACTGGTGTTGCAGTATCTGCTGCACCTCTCAGAATTAGGCCTCAAATCTAACTCTGTCAGGGTCCACCTGAGTGCTTTGTCAGCACACCACTCTCCAGTGGAAGGACATCCTCTTTCGGTTCACCCCTTGGTGTCCAGATTCCTCAGAGGTCTACTTCTATTAAAACCCACGGTTCGTCCTCCGGCAACCGAGTGGGATTTGAATGTGGTCTTGCAACAGCTTACTCGCCCACCTTTTGAGCCAATGTCTGCTTGCCATCTGTGCTTCCTCTCCTGGAAGGTGCTCTTCTTGGTGGCACTCACATCTGCCAGATGAGTGAGTGAACTACAAGCTTTTGTGTCAGAAAGACCGTACACACGGTTCTATAGGAACAGGGTAGTCCTGCGCACCCACCCCAAGTTCCTTCTGAAAGTGGTCTCTCCGTTCCACCTCAACCAAGAGGTGGTTCTTCCGACATTCTTTCCCAGACCGCATGCTAACCAGACAGAGGCAGTTCTGCATACCCTTGATTGTAAAAGGACTTTAGTCTTCTACCTGGAGCGTACGCAGGGACATCGAAGGGCTACTCAGCTCTTCGTCTCTTATGACCCCAGTAAACTGGGGCTACCTGTCTCCAAGCACACGTTGTCCACCTGGGTGGAAGACTGCAGGGCCTGGGCGTACAGGGCGGCCGACCTCCCGTTGCAGGATCGAGTCACGGCCCACCGTGTCAGGGCTAAGGCCGCATCAGTGGCTCACTTCCACTCTGTTCTGATGGCAGACATCTGCCGGGCCGCAACCTGGTCTTCAAGCCAGACTTTTGCAGCCCATTACTGCTTGGATGGAGAGTCCCAATGGGACAGTGCTTTCGGCCAGGCGGTACTCCGTAACTTATTTGAGGTTTAGGCAACTCCTACCCTCTGACCCTCTGGTGTCAGGCTACCGGGGGGTGTTGCGTCTCCACTGAATTCCTATCACAGTTGCTGCGGCTCTGCTAGAGGGAGCCATTTTTCAGCTAGGGGTTCTCGGTAGCTTATAGCTACAGAGTCCCATATGTGAAGACTGACTTCCTGCTTGCTCCTGGAGAAAGCGTAGTTACTCAACCTGTAACAGGTGTTCTCCAGGGACAGCAGGAATCAGTCCTCATGACCCTCCTTCCTCCCCTGGAGTTGCAGTCCTATTATTGATTTTTATTCTTTTTGCCGTCTTTTTAGCTATGTCATTTGACTGAGCAAGATGACACCCTTGGGCGGGAAGGGGATCGCGCATGTGCGATGCAATCCCAAAGGCTTTCTTTGAAAGCTGTGGAATTGCTCTGCACGAGGGCTCCGTCGGTGCTGACGTCACCCATATGTGAGGACTGATTCCTGCTGTCCCTGGAGAACACCTGTTTCAGGTGAGTAATTACACTTTACTTAACAACAGTTCTATGGCTGGTGTAAATGCCCATGCCTAGATTTATCAAGAACACATGTAAATTATAGTATTTTATAATTTACACATGTAACAATGTGCTCTGCCTATGTGAGCCCCCACCGTGAAAGTATAAAATTAGTAGTTCTGCACACATGCATACAAAATAGTGACTGGTTAAAGTATACACATTAAGGCCCATTTATGCATTAAGTCATCGAAAATTTGTGATTTAAGCACGTAGATGGTGTGTAACTTTCTGCAGCTCCTTATAAAATTGCTCCCAAACTGTTCAGCTTTGCCTACTGCTTTTCTACTTCCCCCAGATATTTCCATTCAGCTAATGACTCTTTAAGGTATTCTGTATCTTGGCAGTTAGTCTTTTTGAAATTCTAGGACCCTCAATTTTGAAGGAACTATCTCCATCTGTGTCCTAATACTGAATCACATCACTCCTTATTTGTAAATTTGACCCTTATCGGTAATATTGCAAGAAAAGTGCTAGAGATCAAAGCTGACACTTAGTACCAGGGCACAGATGAGACAGGAGCATTGGGGGATTGTTCCTGCCCCTCACTAAACATCAAGGACCCCCGGTAAGAGCCTGGGGCGAAGTCAAGAGGGGTTGAGGAGGGTTTGTCTGGATTTCTGTGGGTGTTGGCATGTGGTAATATCAGTGAGGATGGCAGAACATAAGAAATTGTCCAACACAAAAGCACAAATCCACATGCAACAAATACACCCAGACCGAAAACGTGGATGGCAGCGGAAGGAATCTTTTATTGAACACCTATTAGCCAAGGTCGCTACTTCAGTGAACTGCAGGCTTTAGTGGTGGATCTTCCATGCATTTGGTTCCACCATGATAAGGTGGTCCTCCGTACCCATCCCCACTTCCTTTCAAATGTGGTTTCAGCCTTCCACCTGAACCAGTCAATAATCTTACCAGTCTTCTTCCTGAGACCACATCCCTCTCGGGCCGAAGCAGCGCTGCATACTCTAGATTGCAAATGAGCACTGGCTTACTATTTGGATAGAACCAAGCCTCACAGGAAACCCTCACAACTATTCATTTCCTTTGATCCAAGTCATCTTGGACTTCCAGTGACAAAGCGTACCCTATCCAAGTGGATAGCGGACTGCATTTCTTTTGCCTATGCGCAGGCAGGACTCTCTCTAGCAAGGGTTATGTCACTGCTCACAACATGTGAACCGTGGCATCCTCAGTTGCCAACCTCCGTTCCATCTCTATTGACGAGATCTGTCAAGCATCTACCTGGTCCTCCATTCATACCTTCGCTGCACACTACTGCCTAGACAGCTACTCCCTTCAGGATGCTGTTTTTGGCCAGACTTTACTCCAGCACCTTATTGGGACTTAAATGCAACTCCTACCCTCTATCCCAGACTTCTTTCTGGCACCAGACTTCCATTAAAGGGGATCTAGCCGACTGCAGTCGAGTCCAATAGGGCCATATTGTAGTCACACTTTTGGCTCTATCCTTTTGCCTCAGGGATACTAGTGATAGCCGCTTCCAGTCTGGTACCTAGTGAGTCTCATATGTGAAGATTGCATTCCTGCTTGTTTCTTGTTTCCGGGGCGTCCTATTGTTTCTTGCAGGGGTTCAATTTTGGAGCCCTTGTCCCAATTTAGTGACCTGTTTTTGAAGGAGGAGGCTCAACGTGTCAAGTCATATCTCCGTGACACTTCGCATTTTTTGACCATCCTTTCCTCAGTTACATCTGTATCAGGGGTCCTTTTAGTGACCTTGGACGTGGTGGCCCTCTACACCAACATTCATCAGGAGGCGGCTTTATCTTTACTGGAAACTGCGTTTACTACAGCACCGTCAAGGATTCCGAAAACGTTCCTATTGGATTTGACTCGTTTGGTGCTTACTAGGAACTATTTTGTTTTCCAGGATCAGTTTTACCAGCAATGCCATGGGGTGGCTATGGGTGCCAAGGTGGCACCTTCGATTGCCACACTTTTTCTGGCTGATCTAGAGGAACGTTTCATCTATCCGGCTCCTGCATTCCAGTATGTCCATTTGTGGCTCCGCTTTCTGGATGATGTTTTTCTCTTATGGGCTTCTACTATGGACCAGTTGATTCTTTTTGTGGAATGGCTGAACAACATTAACCCGGATATACAGTTCACTATGCATGCTGATGCTAATCAGATTGAGTTTTTGGATGTTTTGGTTAAACGTCAAGGGGAGGCTCTGACTACTACGCTTTTTCGGAAGCCCACTCAACGCAATAATCTGCTTCGCTATCATAGCCATCACCCATCTTCTCTACGACGGGGTCTCCCGGTGGGTCAATTTTTGCGTTTGAGACACATTTGCTCTTCGCTGTCTGCATTTAAAGTTCAAGCCCGGGATCTGCGTGAGCGTCTTTTGGCGCGTGGTTATCCCACCTCCGTGATCCGCCGAGCCTATGTTCGAGCTCGTTTTTTCCATCGGGAATGGTTTTTCTACTCCCCGGGATCTACCCCTTCACGGTCGGAGGAGGATTTCATCACCGGAGTGCTCCCTTATATGCAACACACGGCTCCGGTAACAGCTTTGTTGAGGAAGCACTGGGGGGTTTTACGGGTTCACCCCTGTTTTCAGAAACCCCTTCGCCTGGCGTATTCACGGGGCAGAAACCTCCGCGATCGCTTGGTGCATACGACTCTACCCAGTCTTTCGCTGGGGCTTTTGGTGGATCAGTTTGGTCATCGACCGTGCGGGCGCTGTAAATACTGTGCTACAACGGAGGAAGGATCACAGTGGACGCATGCATACTCGGGGAAATCCTTTGTTTTTAAGGGTTCTTCTACTTGTTTATCCTCATTTGTAGTGTACATGATAACCTGCCCCTGCAAACTATCCTACATAGGTAGGACTATACGCCCTGTCCGGGTTAGATTGGGGGAACATGCTTCACGTCTGGCTCACAAACTTTTATCAGCGCCCCTGGTGGAGCATTGTGTTCATCACCAGCACAGCTTTGAGGATCTTCGCTGGAGAATTATAGACTCGGTCCCCCTGGACCCCCGAGGCGGCGATCGGGAACAGCGGCTTCAGTGTTGCGAGCAACATTGGATTTTCCGGCTTCGGACTGTCTTCCCCACAGGGTTAAATCTTGAATGCGATTGGTGGAGCTTGCTCTGATTGTTGGAAGGTGCTTGTTCCATTTTTCATGAATGTTCTGGACAATGCTTGCTTTGGATCACGCTGCTGTTCACGGTTTTTTGAGCTTATTCTTTATTCCACTGATGTTTTTGAGCTGATTGACTTTGGGACAGAGTTCGCTGACGTCGTGATGACGTCTTCAGGGGATGCCTTTTTGCAGCCAATCAGAGAGCGTTTCATGGCCTTTTAAATACACCTGGATGTAGCTGGCATTCTTATGGGCGCGCTTTTTCATCTGAACAGCTTGAGACAGGGCCTCTTGTAGGCTCGAAACATGCATGTCGCTGTATTCGATCTTGCTGCCCAGCTTGCCCATCTCTCAGATAAGTGGTTTTCACTATGATTAGTTAGATGATTAGTTTTTTAAGCACTTTATGTCAATTAAAAAATTGAAAAAAAACGGTTACTGCCGACATAGAGTGGAGAGTTTTTCCCCTCTCTATCTCAGGTCGGCGGCTTCCGACAGAAATGATTTTGTGACATTCAGGTGCTGTTTTGAATAGCTTTAGTTCTTTATCCAGGTAATACTCTGTTTTGACTTTTTGTATGGGATTGTTCTGTGTCATCACAGTACTTAACTTTTTGGGGGGTTTTTTGGTTCATGGGGGTGTTTCTTGGGGATAGCATTGTTACTCACCTGTAACAGGTGATCTCCAGGAACAGCAGGAATCAGACTTCACAACCTGCCCTCCTCCCCTAGGAGTTGTAGGGTAGTCTCTTTTTTTCCTCTATCTCTCAGCTACAAGCTCAAGTGAGAAGAGGACTTGGGAAGGCAGATGCACAGGCACAGTGTATTGCTCCCAAAAGCTTTCCAATTGGACGCTGGGGAGCATTCCCGCGTGGGCTCTGTTATTACTGACGTTACCCATATGTGAAGACTGATTCCTGCTGTTTCCCGGAGATCATCTGTTATAGGTGAGTAACAATGCTTTCTTAAAACACAAGAGGATTATGAAAAAATTGCAAGAGGACCTGGAGAAATAGGGAAAATGTGTGTCCAAGTGGCTGATGAAATTTTATGTGAATAAGTGCAAAGTTATGCACCTAGGGAAGAACAGCCCAAACTATGGTTACACGATGCAAGATTCCAGATTAGAAATCACCACTCAGAAAAAGGATCATGGATAATACATTGAAACTCTCTGCCCAGTGTGCAGCTGCCACCATTAAAGCAAATAGAACACTTAGGAATCTTAAGGAAAGGATTGGGGAAATACTAAGGATATTATAATGCCTCCGTGACAAAATTTTGAATATTGTGTGTGATTCTGGTCGCCATATCTTAAAAAGGATATAACCGAATTAGAAAAGATATCGAGAAGAGCAACCTGAAATGGTAAGGGGCGTGGAAGGATATCCGTATGAGGAAAGGCTTAAAAGGTTAGGGTTCTTCAACTTGGAAAAGAGATGGCTCAGGGGAGATATGATAGAGGTCTATAAAATAATGAATGGAGTGGAACAAGTAAGTGTAGATAGTTTTTTAACTTCTTCAAAAAGTAGAAAGACTAGGGGACATGTGTAATCAAACTCTGGAATTCATTACCAGAGAATGTAGTAAAAGCTGTTAGTGTAGCTGGATTTAAAAGAGGTTTGGACGAGTTCCTGGAGGGAAAATCCATAAACCATTATTAATCTGGACCGGGAAAATCCACTTACCTCAGGGATAAGCAACATGGAATCTTTCTACCATTTGGGAACCTGACACAGGTACTTGTGACCAGGATTGGCCCCTTTTGGAAAAAGGATACTGGGCTCTATGGATCTTTGGTCCAACCCAGTGTATGGCATTGTTTATATGTTCTTATGATCTAAAGGGGACCTATGGCAGGCAGAGGGGGGGGGGGATTTTCTTCCGGATGTCGAGTGGGTATCGGTCCATGGTAACTGCATTGCAAGTAGTGCAGATGCACCTACCACCTCCTGGAGGGGAGATGGTAGGTGGTAAAAGTGTGTCCTGTGCAGTAAAAACATGGGCAGATTCTAGCCATGTCCCCAACAGTTACTGCACAGTCTTTGCAGTTACATAAGAACATAAGAACATAAGACATGCCATACTGGGTCAGACCGAGGTCCATCAAGCCCAGTAACCTGTTTCCAACAGTGGCCAATCTAGGTTATACGTACCTAGCAATATCCCCAAAAGACACAGGTTCCACAATGCTTGTACTGGGTCAAGCATTGATATCCTGGGTCCCTTTTTAATAGTGGTTTATGGACCTTTCCTCCAGGAACTTGTCCAAACCTTTTTTAAACCCAGCTATACTAACAGCCCTTACTACATCCTCCAGTAACAGATTCCAGAGTTTGATTACACGTTGAGTGAAAAAATATTTTCTCTTATTTGTCTTAAATAGTTTACCCTGTAGCTCCATTACATGTCCCCTAATCTTTCTATACTCTGATAGCGTAAACAATTGATCCACGTTTATCCGTTCCACTCCATTCATTAATTTATAGACCTCTATCATATCTCCCCTCAGCCGTCTCTTCTCCAGGCTAAAGAGCCCTAACCTTCTTAGCCTCTCTTCATAGGAGTAGCCTTCCATCCCCTTCACCAATTTGGTGGCTCTTCTCTGTACTTTTTCTAATAACGCTATGTTCTTTTTAAGATACGGTGACCAGACTTGCACACAATATTCAAGGTGCGGTCGTACCATGGAGCGATACAGAGGCATTATAATATCCTTTGTTTTGTTCTCCATCCCTTTCCTTATGATACCTAGCATTGTATTGGCTTTCTTGGCCACCGCTGCACACTGGGCGGAGGGTTTTAACATGTTATCCACAATGACTCCTAAATCTTTTTCCTGGGTGGTGGTTTCTAATGTGGAGCCTTGCATCGTGTAACTATAGTGTGGGTTGTTCTTTCCTAGGTGCATAACTTTGCACTTGTCCACATTAAATTTCATCTGCCATTTGGATGCCCAGTCTTCCAATTTATCCAGATCCTCCTGCAGTTTTCCACAATCCTCTTGGGTTTTAACAACTTTAAACAGTTTTGTGTCATCTGCAAATTTGATAACCTCAGTAGTTATTCCCTTTTCCAGGTCATTTATGAATATGTCAAAAAGCAGCGGACCCAGTACCATGTCTTACTTTCTGCAACTAGCACATGCTAACTGCAGTGCTTTAGTGCACTTTAGTAAACAGGCTCCATTGTGTATGTCTTTGATTGATCTCTATTTCTTCTCCCTATAAAAGAGGTCTATATTACACATTAATATAAATAGACGTGTCATTCATTTGTTCCAGATTAATCCACAGTGCCTCCTGCTTACCTCATAAGCCCAGCAGTTCTGTTGCTTTAATATTAGTTTTTACATATAGCTTTACTTCTCCTTCCTTTCTTACTATCCTGTCCTTCCAGAATAGATTATAGCCTGGTATAACTACCATATTTTCGCGCATGTAATGCGCACCCACATAAAACACGCACCCACATATAAAGCGCAATTTTCGGCCTGTCCTGCATTGAATTTCTCACATAATGCGCATGCGCGTATATCGCGCATGTGTTGAGTGCACTGTGGGTTGTATAAAAGGCCCTCGGTTCTATTTTAACTTACATAAAAACTTTGCGATCTCTTCTATTATAATCCAGTCATCATGCCCGGAATTAAACGCAAGTCTTATACTGCAGACTTCAAGCTGAAAGTTGTGGCAAAAGCTGAAGAAACAAGCAACAGAGCAGCAGCAAGAGAATTTGATGCTGGTGAGTCATCTGTTCGCGACTGGAGAAAGGAGAAAACGGCGCTAGAGGAGATGAACCCGCGAAAACGTGCGCGTCGGGGTCCCAAAGAAAAGTGGCCAGAGCTAGAGAGTGACTTAAACAAGTGGATTCTGTCTAGAAGGGAGCAAAATCAAGCTGTCTCAACTATCGCAATTCAATTCAAAGCAAAACTGCTGGCCAATGAAAGAGGAATTTCACGTTTCCACGCTAGTTTCAACTGGATTTGCAAATTTATGAAGAGGAATGGTCTTTCCATGCGAATAAGAACAACTGTAGGCCAGAGGATTCCGGATGACTGGGAACAAAAGATGGCGGATTTCGGCACATTTGTCAGCAAAGAAATTTCGGAGTTCGGCATTTCGGCAATGGATGTTATTAACATGGATGAGGTTCCTGTGTCTTTTGACATTCCACCAACCAGGACTGTAGCTGCATCGGGTTCAAAAACTGTCGCAATAACAGCAACTGGACACGAGAGGGCTTGCTTCACTGTAGTCCTGGGTTGCACAGCGAGTGGGCTTAAATTGAAGCCGATGGTTATTTTCAAGCGAGCAACCATGCCCCGTGAAAAATTTCCACAAGGTATTGTTGTTCACTGTAACAAAAAGGGATGGATGGACTCTGAGGTCATGAAAATATGGATTGATAAATGTTATAGGGCCAGGCCTGGAGGTTTCTTTTCTAAAAGGTCTTTGTTGATCTTCAATTCCATGGCTGCCCATAAAGAAACAAATGTGCAAAATTATATTAATTCGGCTGGTGCCCATATCGCAGTGATACCGGGTGGTCTTACTTGCAAGCTGCAGCCGCTAGATATAGCTGTTAATCACCTGTTCAAAATGTTCATCAGACAAGAGTGGGATAATTGGATGCAGCGGGGAATTCATGAATTCACTCCATTGGGACGATTAAAGAGGGCTACATTAACGGAAATCTGCAATTGGTTGTGTTCTGCTTGGGACAAAATATCCCCGGAAACCATCAGAAATGGATTCTGAAAAGCCGGGATTGTTTATAAGAACGAGGATCGGGTGCGCAGTGATGACAAAGATGATGATGAAAACGTCAAAAGGAGTGACGATGAAAGTGCATATGTTACGGAAGAGCGTCTCCAGACTGTTTTAAATTATTTCAATGATGATGTTGATGAGGGGAGTGATTTCGAAGGTTTTATGGAATCGGATGATGAAAATTAATTAAATATATTTTTAAACCAATATATTCTTGTAAGGCCTCTTTTTTGGAATCGGTTACTTGTAATAAAGTTTCTGTATAGCGCGCCCTCGCAAATACCGCTCAAGAGGGTTGCGCGGTAGGTAAAAAAGTGTATAGCGCGCACGGTATATGCGCAAAAATACGGTATATCCTAGACATGGTTCTCCATGGCTGCATTAAATCTAAGTCAGCTTCTTCTGTTACAGTTTCTAAATCTGGAATATTATTTGCCATACTGTGAGCATTAAAGGTGCATTTTAGAAAGGCCATTTATGTGGCTGTAGTGACATGGACATAAAAACATCCAAAAATCTATGTTGATTTTAAGAAAGGATGTGTACGTGTAGGTCTGATGTAAAATCGGCATATCTCTGTCCCAAAAATATGGATCTGTGTTTTAAGTCATAGAAAGATGTTCAGGAGCACATGGGGCTGGACATCCATGTGCAGCAGGAGGTGCCATTTTACAAATGTACACATGGGAAAATTTGATGAGTGAAATCCAGCAACCGACACGTGTAAGTACCTGCATTTCACAAAGCACACATGCAAATGCCAGGACTTATACTTTATGTGTATTGGAGCCATTTTGCACATTCAGTCATGCAGCCATTCTCAATCAATCACAGAGGATTTGATGATTACCTCAGTTCAATTTGGAGGAGGAAATAAACACTGGTATCAGGATGGCCAAAATAAGCACTTTTGAGGGGTGTGGTTAAGCTAAGATGGCGTCAGCGAGCTTCTGATCCAGAATGCCGAAGCGGAAGGGCAAGCTCAAGACTTTCCCTGCAGAGTCGGGGTCTGTGGTGGTAGGCCCTGTGGACCGTTTTGTCCAACTTACTGATGACCAACGAAGGGAGGCTAGAGCGGGCTTGGCAGTGTCAGCTGAGGAGGTTTTGACATCTGCCGCGCTGGAATTGTCTCTCTCCCCTGAAGAACGAAATACTTCTCCTGTTCCAACTGGAGTCCCGAGTTCACCTCAGCTGTCTGGCTCGTGTAAACCGCCCGAAGCGGCGGGGTTTGCAGAGCTGGTGCAGGGAGCGTCTGAGGTTTTTCTTGGTCGACGACCGCCAGATTTGGCGACTAGAACCTCAGGAGGAGAGGACCGGATCGAGGCAGGCACTGGAAGTTTTGAAGGGGGTCTGCAGTCCCCTGAAGAAGTTGTTCCCGAATTGCCTTTTATTACTTTATCTCGCCCAACTGTTGTAACTCTGGACAGTATCTGGGAGGCGATCATTCAATTTTCCATTGTGGTGAATCAGCAGCTTGCTGTATCTTCTATCAAGACTACCTCTCTTGAAGAAAAAGTATCTTTGGTAAATGAGGTCGGAGTAGCTACTAGCAGAATTGATGCGTTGAATCAGAAACTTTCGCAAGTTTCTGACTTAACTTTTTCATTAATGAAGGATAATATTGCTTTAAAAATGAAATCAGAGACTCTGGAAAATGTTACCCACGCTGCTAATGTTCATTTATTGAATTTTCCTGTGATTCCAGGGGTAGCTCCTATTGAGTTGTTTAAGAGATATTTACAAGAAACATTGTCTGTACCCTCAGAATTGATTCCCCCAATTGTGAAAGCTTATTTTATTCCGTCAGGCAAGAAAGAGGGGAAAGTGGTTATGGGTCAGTTAGAATTTGATTCCCTTGATGTCTCTGCCTTGCTTCAGTCTCCTAAAGTTAATGATATAACTGTTTCTACGTTATTAGTTACTATCGCTATTTCATCAGATAGAGAGTGGTTATTTAGACTTTACTTTAAAAAAGGGCGAGTCTGTTTTATGGCAAGAAGATATCTATCTTCCCAGATCTTTCTAGAGAAACGCAGAAGCGGCGTAAAGCTTTTCTCCTTTTACGTTCTGGGGTGCTTCAGATGGGGGGATCCTTTTTATTAAGGTTTCCATGTAGATGTGTTGTGGTGTATCATTTGCAGAAGTTTATTTTTTTTTCAGCCTAATGAATTATCCACCTTTATCACTTCCCGTGCAGTTACAGCTTCGCCTATTTGATGTCGGTAAATGTTCTAAGTGTTTTCTATGAGTCGTTGGCTCCTTATGCTATCTTATTTCATATAAAATATTTCCTTTTCTTTTGGGGTTTCTCCTCTCCCCAATAGTATTTTCAGATGACCCTCCCCCCTAAATGTGGACTAAGGTTGCAATTGTATTTGCTAATGGTTTCCTCTTTTTTTTCTTTAATTATTGTGCTTACAGATTGCATGATTTCATTACAAGTGTCTTTTGCTTGTTATTTTTTTGTAAAATGATAAATATAAAAAAATAAGCACTTTTTATGTTTAAATCTTTTTATTCATTTAAACATATTAAAACATTGTAAGCAGCTTACATATTGAAACATTGTAAATAACAAGAATATTGAAACATTGTAAGCAGCATGCATTTTGAAACTCTGTAAGCAGCATACATATTGAAACCCCCATATTAAAAGAATTACACTGGCTTCCAATACCTTGCAGAATTACATACAAAGCATTACTTATGACATTTAAGGCCACCAATAACTTAGCGCCCCCAGCAATCTGCATACTCCTCACCCGCACCCCTAATACCAGATCCAGGAGATCAGTGGCAGCCAATACCCTAATCATCCCAACTGACTCCACAAAGCGTTCAAATGCAACCACGGAAAGAGCATTCTCATACTTCGCTCCCAGATGCTGGAACAATCTTCCACCCTCCATAAGAGCAATCAATGACCTCAAGCAATTTAGAAAGGCTATAAAACACCACCTGTTCCTCTTACACTTCTCTCAATACCAGTTACCATCACCTACCCCCTCAACTTTTACTAAGCCCCCATTATAACCAAAATTGATCTGATCTATCTCTTCTTGTATAACAAGAAAGTTACCATTGTATATAGTTGAATAATTAAGATGTACAAGGTTTTCCTAAGTTGAATCCTGTTAGATCTCCTGTTACATGTAAACTCACGACAGCCTGTTGCTATCTGTGAGCACTTTATGTTTACTGTAAACCGCGCTGATGAGAAAGAGTGCGGTATATAAGAACGTTAAATAAATAAATAAATAATAAATAAATTGTAAGCAGTATACATTTTGAAACATTGTAAACAGCATACATATTAAAACATAATAAACAACAATATTCTATCCTACTACAGGGAATAACTCTTACTTTTTCTCCCCCACCCTCCTTTGTCCACCACCACCCTTCCCTCCTCCCCCCATTCCTCATCTCTACCCCCCCAACTCCCACCCTCACCATCAACCCCCCCTTCCCTTTAGTGCTCGAGTCCTAATTATGCCAACTTAAACTGTTAAGATATAATTTCATACTAACTTAAACTGTTAAAATATCATTTTTTGCCCTGGCCGACACCCTTTCAAGATATGGAGACCAAGTCATCAAAAAACATGCTCTTCTACGAACATGTCTTCTAGAAGCCTCTCCCTCCCATAATACCAGTTGATGTAAAACATTCCTCCATTCCCAGTATTCTGGACCTCCAGATTCTCTCCATTTCCGAAGGATACAATGCTTTGCAAGCAGACAACACTTTCTTACTAATAATCTATTCCCTGATGATAAAAGCCCCTGAAGAGGAGCATCCAAAACAGCGAACCCCAAGGTTAATTTCAATGTCTGCCCTAATATGCCCATTAGAAATTTTTGAATTCCATTCCAGAACTTCCTTACTCGTCCACATGTCCAGAACATATGCCCCAAATGTGCCCGCTCCATTCCACACCATGGACAATCACCATGATGTGCAAAGCCTGCCTTCCATGCTCTGTATGGTGAGATATAAGCACGCTCTAGTATTTTGAATTGCATATCACGTAATTTTATTTATTTAAACTTATTTTTATACCACTCCTTCCAATGATCAGCAGCGGTTTGCATTTTAACATTTAAATTCTGCATGTATAGCAGTTACATATAACAATAAGATAATACAAAAATCACAAACTTTGAACTATTTACATAGAGAAAAAAGAGAATGATTGGCTAACTATATACAAAATATTTACAATGATGTACAAGGGGAAATGTCACATGTCTAATGGGTTACCTTTTAATATTCTCTGTTGGGCATTGGTATATCATATGGTGATGAGGTTGTTGGGAACCATCATGGTAATATTTATATTTAATATATCTAATTTATGTTATTTCTGAAAGATTGTAATATTTCTGGAAAAGGTGACTTTTTAGTTTTTTTCAAAATGATTGAAGGTCTTTGTTGGCTCTTAGAGTGTCAGGAAGTTTGTTCCAGAGTGTGGGGGCTAGGTAAGTGAATGTTCTATTACTAGTATTCATTTTTACCTTGCATATAGAGGGTGGGACTTGTAGAGTATTTAGGTTGTGTGTATGTCTTTTTCTGTTAGGGGGTTGTATTTTTATGAGTGTGGTGAGGAAAGAAGGGGCGATATTATGTATTAACTTGAATGTTGTAATTATTATTTTGTAACTTATGCGTGCTGGGATAGGTAACCAGTGAAGTTTCATGAGTATGGGTGTGATGTGATCTGAAATCTGTACATTCATTAATATTCAAGCTGTGATGTTTTGGGCCATTTGAAGTATGTTGATTGATTTTTTTAGGTAGACCTTGTAAGATGCCATTACAGTAGTCCATATGTGGGGTTATATGCGTTTGGACTATAATTCTAAAATCTGAATATTCAATGATATTGCGTAGGGGTTGTAAGATTCTTAGTTTGTGTAAAATTGTTTGGTTTAATAATCTTAGGTGGGTTTCCATGCTAAGAGTCTTATCAAGGGTCACACCTAGGTACTTTAGCTCTTGTTTGATGTTGTAGGAGATATTGTTTAGTAGGATTGTGGAGGGATGTTCAAATTCTGGGTTTTTAGCGATAAACATTACCTCCATTTTCTTATGGTTGATGTTCATATTGTTTTGTTGAAGCCATAACTGGGTTTCTTTAAGGCAGGTTTCTATGTGGCTATAATCTGGGTTGCATATATCCAATTGTGTATACAGCATTATATCGTCTGCATATAAATGATAGTTAATTTTGTGTTTTTGAAATATTGTGCATATGGGTCTCGGGTATTAGTTGAATAGTATGGCAGATAGAGCGGAGCCCTGAGGGATACCTTATGTTTGGGGGAAAGCAGTGGATAGGTTTTGGTCAAAGTATACTTGTTGCATTCTATTAGATATGTAAGACGTGAACCATTTTAGTGGTGTTCCCATTATTCCTATTGATTCCAGTCTTGTTATGAGAGTCTTATGGTTCACGGAATCAAAAGCTGCTGTTATGTCTATGAATATCAATATAAACATTTTCTTGCAATTTTCAATACCTTTATAAAGCTTATCAAATAACACAAGTAGAATTGTTTCCACTCCGTGAGATTGTCGGAAACCATATTGGTGGTCATCAAGTGCATTTGTTGTATCTGTGTGATCTTGCAGTTGATATTGAACTATTTTTTCAATAGTTTTGGCTATGAATGGGATACTTGATATAGGTCTATATGCAGATGGGTCTTCTTTATTGAGCGTTTTGTTTTTTAATATAGGTCGTATGAGTGATCTTTTTAGTTCCGTTGGCATAATTCCTTGTAGTAGGGAATGGTTTACTATGTTTAGTATTATAGGTGCTGTTTCTGTTTTTATATTCTTGATCCAGGTTATCGGGCATGGGTCAAGAGGGGATGTAGTGGTGTTTATGTTTGTAATTATGTTTATCATTTGTTTGAGTTCAATTTTATGAAAATTTTCCCATAATTCAGAATTGGTAGTCTGCGGTGTCTTATGGGATGTATTGTTTACTATTATTTTATGAGAGGTTTCTTCTTCTTTAGGGTTTAATTTGCTGGAGTAGTGATCAGCAAGTGTCTGGGCATTTATTGGGAATTTCATATTGGGATCCTTAGTGGGTTTGGTAAAGGACTTTATAAGCTCAAACAGTTCTCTAGGTCTGTTTAAAGCATTATTTAGTTTTTTAGTATAGTAATTCTTTTTAACTGGGGCAGGTCGGACTCGATGCTCCATCCAGACCTTACCCTTTAACTTATCCCTAACCCTTCCGCCCCTCCCTCCCCACCCCTTAACATAAACACTCAAACACCAATTTTGGTAAAACCTCTGGTCGCAGCTTTATTAAACCAATACAAAGCATAACAGTAAACAGCCAATAACCATCATTTTCAGCCCCAACGGAATGAGGCCTCACCAGCCATGTCCATAGCAAGGTGGGCCCGCCTCCGCTTTCCCAACCTCTCTCCCCCTCCGGGCACCCGACTTTGCCATATCATTAGCAAAAGCCCGCCCATGGGTTCTCCGGGTCGGGGGTACCCCACCCCCGTCCCAAGTTTATCCAAGGCTCTGGACCCCGGAAACCTCCGGGATCCCGCTCCCCCCCCCAAACTGCGACACCCCTAATCCAAACCTCATGACCAAGGGGCGGGAGGGTGAGCCGCCGCTCGCTGAAGCCTCACCGACTGGCCCCCGATTCAGGCTCCTTTCCTCCACTACCCCCAAATCTTCAATTTCATTGGCTCTCCCCCACGCACCAAACGATGGGAGAGCCAATGACTTTAATTGTAAACCCCTGCGTCACCTCGCCTCCCCCCCCTCAACCGCAAAGCTGTCCCCGCATCTTGCCGCGCTGCCCCGTTACAGGCGGCCGGCTCGGGACGCTGCCCTACGCGGCCTATATTAACTGGCGCAGGTCGGACTCGATGCTCCATCCAGACCTTACCCTTTAACTTATCCCTAACCCTTCCCCCCCTCCCCACCCCTTAACATAAACACTCAAACACCAATTTTGGTAAAACCTCTGGTCGCAGCTTTATTAAACCAATACAACGCATAACAGTAAACAGCCAATAACCATCATTTTCAGCCCCAACGGAATGAGGCCTCACCAGCCATGTCCATAGCAAGGTGGGCCCGCCTCCGCTTTCCCAACTTCTCTCCCCCTCCGGGCACCCGACTTTGCCATATCATTAGCAAAAGCCCGCCCACGGGTTCTCCGGGTCGGGGGAACCCCACCCCCGTCCCAGGTTTATCCAAGGCTCTGGACCCTGGAAACCTCCGGGATCCCGCCACCGGCACGGGAGGCCTGCCTACCCTACGCCACCCCCCCCCAAAGCTGCGACCAGCGAGCATCTCTCAACGCCACCCACTCCAGTGCCTCCTGCCAATCGTTCAACAACAAATCAAGACCCACAGGAGATAAATGTACCCCATCAGATCCGTATAAGCCCACACAATCCACCTCCACCCAGGAATGCAGCACTTGGTATCCTCCATGTGCACAAACCCATCGGCCAATTTGTCTGTTAATTTTTGTAAGACCACGAGACCAGCGTCTCTGATTGCGACAACTAGGCCGCTGTATGATGTCCGACCATATTAAAATAACTCCTGGAAATAAATGCAGCACATCTTCCAGATCTCTCTGCACCGCTCGTATAAGTTGTCTGCAGGTCCCTGCCACCAGGTCATTGCCACCCAGGTGAAGCAATATCAGATCTGGTGCCTGCCGTAACCCCCTGTGGTGCCGAAGCAAAGGGAGCAACTGCGTCCAACGGAGACCTTGCTCACCCAGCCATAATATCGACACCACTGTGGGATCCAGACCCAGATTCGCTCCTGCCGGCCGAACCGCCGCACGCCTACAGGCTCAATGCACAAATGAATGGCCCACCAGCCAACATCCACGAGGAACTCGTACGCTATCTGCAAAAAAGAACACACAATTAGCCCCCCACCATCCCCCACAACCCTTTACAAATGGATATAACCCCGAAACACTTGAGAGCGCCATCGCCCAATGCGTTGGACCTCCTGGTCGGACAACCCGGCAGCTGCTGCCCTCATGGCTGCCCCAATGCGGAAAGAATGGGATGCAAAATGATGCGGCACCTCTCCTACCTGTTGCAAGGCCATTCTGAGCACCGCAGCCACCTGGAAACGCGTCAGCAGCCCCGCATCTGCATGTATAAAGAGCGCACCCTCCACCGCTGGTCGGGCGTGCAAGAACTCCCGTAGTGCTGCCACCGCACACGTCGGCACACCCTTCATCTCCTGAAGCACCACCCACCGTCCCGACCCTGCTGGTCGGTCTTTGAGCGGGCCAACAGCACCCTAACCAGCCCCTCCTCCACCTGCACATGTTGTCGCTGCAATGCACTGCCGCTCCCAGCCGACCTGGAGTGCGCTACTAATTCCCCCATATGGAAGGCCCCAAAAAACACCAAACAAAACACCGCTTTGAACAAGCCCACCTCATACGCCGATTCCACCCCCCCGGGAGCGCCTCGCATTGCTTTACCAGCAAGCCATGCATAATCGGCCGCCTGCTGTCCTTGGGCACCGGACTCATTCTGCCCCACCCCTGCATCAATCACCGAGTTAAAAACCCACACCCTTCTTGCAAACACCCCGCCGCTCTTGCAAAAAACACAAACCCTGCCAAATGCGAATGTATCGCTGCTCTGGAACACACCCTCGACTTTGCCTCCACTAGATAACCTGCCAACATCCAGTCTGCTACCGCATCCAGTCGCCATCCCCGACCTCGAAAGAACTCCTCCACCTTGTCACAGCCCTTCTGGTACGCCGTCCAAGTACTTCTCGCCACCGAGGAGCGCAGCAAGCTCAGCATCTCTTCAGGCCAATCCTCCACAAGTGCTCTGGGACCCGCGAGCCACACTGCTCGGCTTCTGGGGCCAGCTTCCGGAACCTGTCCCACTGAAAACGAGACAAAGCATCCGCAGTTTCATTAGTACAGCCCGGAATATGACGTGCTTTGATCACCACATTCAGTCTTAAACACGCCAGTACCACCTCCCTCATTAGGTCTGCTACCGGCACACATTTAAGACTGTACCGATTTATTATACCCACCACCGCCTCATTGTCACACCACCATAGTACTCTTCTATTACTCAAATGCTCCGGCCACAACTCCAGTGCGACGCGCATGGGAAACAACTCTAGAAAAGCAATATTGGTGACCAAACCCGCCTCCTGCCATGCTTGAGGCCACCTCTCAGCACACCATGCCCCTGCAAAATAAATGCCTAACCCCGCCCCACCCGCTGCATCCGAGAACAGCTGCAAGTCCCTTGAGGCCATCTCCGCCTCCATTAGCACCGAGGTGCTGTTGAATTCCTGCAAAAATATGTCCCAAATCCGCAAGTCTTCCTTCATAACTTTAGACACCTTAATCCTATGGTGCGGCTTCCGCACTCCCGCCATTGCTCCTGCCAACCTCCTCAAAAATGCCCTACCCATCGGTATTATGCAGCAGGCAAAATTCAACGCACCAATCATTGCCTGCAGCTCTCTCAAATTCAGCTTCCTGGAAGCGAGCGCATTGGCCACTAACACACGCAGCTTTATTACTTTCGCTTGCGGCAGTCTCGCTACCATTTCCCGCGAATCCAACTCAATCCCCAGAAATGTCAGCTGTCTAGCGGGCCCTTCCGTTTTATCCTCCACTAAAGGCACCCCAACTCCCCCGCCAAACTTATAAAACCCTCCAGCAGCCGCCTACAATCCCGAGTGCTCTGCTCCGACAAAGAAAAAATCATCCAGATAATGCACTACGTTGTCGCAACTCACCTTCTGCACCAATGCCCAATGCAAAAAGGAACTGAATTTCTCAAAGTAGGAGCAAGACACCGAGCATCCCATCGGCATGCATCTGTCAAAGTAAAAGTGTCCCTCAAAGTAAAAACCTAGCAACGGAAAATTACTTGGGTGCACTGGCAAGAGGCGGAACGTCGATTCTATATCCACCTTCGCCATCCAGGCCTTCTCACCGGCCTTCCGCACCAGTTCCGCCGCTCGATCAAAGGACGCGTACCTAACCGTACATCAATCCCGTGGAATGCGATCATTGACTGACGTTCCCTCAGGGAATGATAAATTATGAATTAATCAAAATTTCCCCCTTTCCTTTTTCGGAATAATGGCCAACGGAGAAATTACTAAATCAGGGAACGGCTAATGCGCAAAAGGACCTGCCATCCTCCCCTTCTCTAACTCCTTTGACAGCTTTTCCCGCACTACCGATGCCCAGCGATGCACTGAATTTGAATTACGCAACATCCCCGATACCACCTTCCCGTCTACCAGGATAACAAAGCCCTCCCGAAAACCTCGCTCTAACACCCCCCTATCACCCCGCCTCGGGTACCGCCTGAGTCGAGCCCGTAAGGCCTCCAACTGTATCGGGGTGACTGCCAGGCTGCACTCCGGCCCATTACTTAAGGACTGTCCCGCTAAGCAGGGCTGTCCCCTTCCTAACACATCTCACTGCTGAATGCTCGCCACCACAACTGGAACATGCATGCCGGAATTTACAATCCGGGAAGGGGCAGGATATTTTATTGAACCTCCAACATACATCCCCTGTACCCGAGACGGTACTCTTCGGCTGCCCAGAGGGGGCCGCCGGCCAAAAGGACCACCCAGTACCCACAGGCACCCCCCCTCCTACTTTCCCCCCCACCCCCCACTCCTCCCGGCTTCACTGACATCTGCGTAAGCCACAGGTTAATATCCTGCACGCCCCATGACAACAGACGATTTTCCTCCATCTTATCCTGAAACTTCTCGTCGTAATTTAACCACGACCAACCCTCATGCATCTGTGCTGCCTCCAGGATAGAGTCCACGTAAGCCAACAGCATACCGTATTGATCCGGAAAAGAATGCCCCCACACACTCGCTAACCGTAAAAAAGCTCTAGTCCAGTTCAACACGTTTCTAGAAACTTTCTTGACGCGACCCGCCTTCTCGTCTTCCTTCCGTTTCTTCTTGCTATCCCCAGACCGCCGCCAACCCTCCAGCAATCGGAATATGTCAATATACTGCCGTTTCCTAATTTTGCGCTTCAACTTTCTCGGTACCCCTTCCCATAACTCCGAATACGCCCCTACCGACGGTACGCATCCCCTCATGTTGTCCGCACCGACGTCCCTACCGCGCACCTCACGGCCGTCCCCGCTCTCCAACGAAGAAGCTGAACCTGTCAAGGATGAAGACAAAGAAGACGTGTCAGAACCCCGACGCCGCCGACATAGGTGTTTCCTTTTCTTGCACGCTTTACTCCCCGCTCCCACCCCTCTCTCACGTCCTCCCCCAGTGCCCTCCTGTGTCTCACCCGCCACCACAGGTACTCCCTCCTGTTCAGGAGCCGCCGCTGGTTCCGCCGCGCTATCCGCCCTGGAAGGCCGTTGCCACTCCGGTCCCCGTTGTCCGCTACAGCCTGGCATCGCTGCATACAGGAGCATCGCCGGTACCTGAGGGGACATAAAAGAAAAGACCTGGGGAGGGGCCATAGCCGGCCAAGCCGGTTGTCAAGCACCCAACCACTCTGACGCCGAAGACCCTTGTCCTCCACCCAACCAATGCTGCCAAGACCCCACCCCTCCCCCAAGCTGTTCCCCACCATACCCAGCAGTGCCCCCCCTCCCCGGGTGACCAGCCTGCCATCCACCCTGCACCGCCACCGCTCCTGAGCCCCCCTAGCCCCCCACGACCCCACCCCTCTATCTCCCAACAGCCCCACCCCCTGATCCCCCATGGCCCCCTGCTGCCCAATAGCTTCTACCCCCGCCGGTGTACCCGGCATCTCCAGATGTCTTTCCATCCTGTCTCCATTGCCACCCCTGGCATCCTCCCCCCTCCTACCCTCAACTTGCAAGTCTAATCCCCCCCTGCCAGGCCCACCCCGTTTCCGTGGACCGGCCCCCCTCTTCCCCCTCCACGCCCCCCCCCCCCACAGAGACTGAAAAGCCTCTTCCCGTACCCCCCTCCCGGGTCCCCTTGCACTTTGCTCCCTTTGGGTCCTGTTGTTTACCATTTGCTGCCCCTCGACTCTCACAGCCCTGGACCTGGCCTGGCCGCCCGCTTTACCCCCTGGCCAGCCTGCAGTGCCCGTGGCACGTCCCCTCCCCTGCCCCTACCCGGCAAACCCCCCTTGGCCATAGAAAATGGATCCGGGCCTGAAACCCCGCCTTGCCTGATAGAGCCGCACTCCGCAGCCAACACCACGTGTCCGCGATCACTGCCACGTGCTGCTCAACCGGTCCTGAAATCAGCGCTGTGAAGACCGCGGCACCCCGCCGTTACAGCTTCCCGCTGCTCCAGGCCCTGCACTCCGTCTCTGAAACAGCACCTTCGCTCACCAGCCGCTCTGTCACCGCTCCCGCCGCTCGCCGATTCAGGCTCCTCTCCTCCACTACCCCCAAATCTTCAATTTCATTGGCTCTCCCCCACGCACCAAACAATGGGAGAGCCAATGACTTTAATTGTAAACCCCTGCGTCACCTCGCCTCCGCCCCCCTCCTCAACCGCGAAGCTGTCCCCGCATCTTGCCGCGCCGCCCCGTTACAGGCGGCCGGCTCGGGACGCTGCCCTACGAGGCCTATATTTGCAGAGTTTATTATTTCTTTGTAGGATGTAAGTAATAGTAAGTATTGTGCTTTGATTTCTACTGACTTTTTAATTCTCCATTTTTTTTTCATTCTTCTAAGGTCTTTCTTTGCTTTGACCAGCTCTGAGGTGTACCATGGTTCGGTTTTATTCCTTGCTTTGGTATTTCTATTAGTGGAAGCTTTGGATGGTTGTTTGGAAACTGCTTCTATTCCATTATTCCATTGTTTTATTAGGTCATCCAGATGTGTAATTTCGGTGTTTATATGTGATGAAATTGATTTATTTAATGTATCTTTATCCAGCTTTTTAAATATGTTTTTATGTGTATTTGTTTTATCTTCGATATTGTGAGGTTGTAATGGCATGTCGAATGTGAATTGGATAAGGTGATGGTCTGACCATGGTACCTGTGTTATTTTTGGTATTGGGTTTGCTACTATGTTGTTAGAGTGCTTTTTGGGTAAGAAAACCATATCAAGGACATTTCCCTTAATGTGGGTGGGCATTTGGATTATTTGCTGATAACCCATTTGATCCATGGCTTCCATGAATGTATTTGTATTTGTGATATTGAGTGTTGCAAGGTTTAGGTTTCCTAGTATCATCTGGTATTTTTTTATTGAGGTTTCACAAATCGCCTCAAGAGCAGTTGCTAAGGCTTCATTTTTTGCAGATGGTGGTCTGTAAATGAGAGAAATAGCGAAAGTTTTGTTCTCCACCCTGAGGATGTCAATAGCTTCTAATGACTTCTGTGAATTGTTGGATAATTTTATGTCATCTCTTGCAATTATTAGCACTCCCCCTCCTCTTCTATTTGTACGAGGGCAGTTAAACAGATTATAGCCTGGTGTGCTTAGTAAGTTAAGGGGAACAGTGTCCGTGTCAGTTAACCATGTTTCTGTAATACAAAGTAAATCGGGCTTTTCATCGATGATTAGGTCCTGTATAATATGTGTTTTGTTCTTAATGGACCTGGTATTTATTAACAGGCAATTTTGGGGAATTAGCTTGCTGGAGTTAGGGGGTTTTGTGATGGGAGTAGTTTTAATTTTAATTAATCTTGGATAATGTTTCATTGTTTTTGTGTTAGGTTGGGGTATGTTGGGGAATTTGTTTTTGACTAGTGCCCATTGTGTGCATTGTGCTGGGTAAAATATATGAGTGAATCTTGAGAGTGGATATGTCGAATATGTATAAGGGTAAGATAGATTTGTTTTTGCATACAAGATAGTACACAGTAGGATAGCTAGTAGCATATTCATGAATTCCATTTTAGATTTTAATTGATTTGTGTTGCAACTGCGTGTACAGTAGCTATGACTTTTGAAAGATACTTTGTTATGGATTTTAGGTTTAGAGGTAATCTAACAATCGATTGTGGGAGTAATTATGTATCAATTAAGTAGCTTGTTATTAAGGGTCAGTAGTGTTTCAGAAAAAGGGTGACTTTAGTTCAGTGGTTGCATTAAAAAGTTGTGTTGTTATTGCAGATATTGCAAAATGCTATCACAAAGTATTGCTATATTACAATATATTGCTATTTTGCTATATTGCACAGTTCATTGTGTTGCTAGCACAGGTGGTGTAAATGTGTCAGGGATCATTACATATTAAGAGATTACATACATATATGAATTTTGCTTATTATTGTAACTAGATCTTGAATTTCAATTTCAAAACAGATGAGTACCTGTATGTGTGGAAGACGAAGATAGTTGTATTGTAGGATAACTCCTTGGAGGTGTCTTTAGATAAAGAACTTCATAGGTGTTCTGGAGCACGATGAATCCGATGATTTCTGGTGTTTCAGTTTTTGCGTTTTTTGTCTCGGTAGGCTGGCGTTTCAGTTTCTGGTTGTTCTTTGACTGTGTTGGTTAGACAGAGGTCTCCGATTGGGTCTCCGCCTAAGGGCCATGCCAAAGGGCCCTCTGGCGAGGCCCTCAGGCGCGGGCCCGCAAGGCATGGGGGCGCCCCTGGCGCTGCCTTTTTATGTAGCAGGGGGGCTGCCCCGATTGGGCAGCACGAGGCAGATGATGCGGCTGAGACGATCGGGAGCTCCTCTCCCTCCTGGAAGTGCTGCAGGGCAAAAGAGGCTTTGGTCCGGGTCGCGCTGCCTTTTTATATAGCAGGGGGGTCTGCCCCAATTGGGCAGCACGAGGCAGATTATGCGGCTGAGACGATCGGGAGCTCCTCTCCCTCCTGGGAGTGCTGCAGGGCAAAAGAGGCTTTGGTCTGGGTCGCGCTGCCTTTTTATGTAGCAGGGGGAGCTGCCCCGATTGGGCAGCACGAGGTAGATGATGCGGCTGAGATGATCGGGAGCTCCTCTCCCTCCTGGGAGTGCTGCAGGGCAAAAGATAACAAAAGATGCCCCTATAACTATTTTAGGGATTCGCCCAATGGCTTTTTCCCATTCAGACGCTTCAAGATTAACTCCAAGATCCCTCCCCCATTGTAAACTCAAGTGTCTATAGCTCTTGACTTGTGTTAGGTTATACAAGGCTTTACTATAATCAGCGACAGATATTCTTTCTTTGTCCTTTATCACAAACCATTTCTCTAACTTTTCAAAATTTTCCTGTCTCAATCCTCGCCTCCCATCTTTCATTGAAATCAAATAATACTTTAATTGTAAGTAAGCATGAAAATGCCCCTGTGGCAATCCATAGCGTTTTTTTTAATTCCAAGAAAGGTTTAAGTGTGCCTTCTCCATTGATTACTTGCCACATCTGTTGTAGACCTTTTTTCTCCCATCCCTTGAAAAAAATAGATGCTGTACTTGGCTGAAAGGCTAAATTACCTTGCAATGGCAAATATCCTGACACATCACTTGGAATGCCCAATTTTCCACAGAGCATCTGCCAACTCCAGCGAACCCCCTTGCCATAAAATATTATTTCTAAAATCCTTCGGCAACTTCACTTTTGTCACATGAAACACAGACCGAAGTGAATAAGGGGTTACTAACGCGGACTCAAAATCATACCAATGTCCCTCCTATCCAATCTCTAACATGTCAAAGTAGACATCCTAGATTATATTGTTCTATTCGAGGTAACCCCTTACCACCCTGTTGCCACGGCCCATATAATCAATCAATTCTGAGTCTAGGTTTTTTCCCTCTCCAAAAAAAGTTCTGTAATAATCTTTCCATTTTTTGAACATCTTGCCTAAATAGCCGCAACGGAATGAGTTGTAAAACATATAAAATTCTAGGAAAGACTATCATTTTATAGGCAGCCACTCTACCGCCTAAGGATAGAGGCAATGGTGTCCAATCTTGCAACTTATTTTGCATGTCTCGTAGTAGTAGCCTAACATTTTGCCTATACAGATGACGTGGATCTTTAGTTAACCATATTCCTAAATACTTAAATTAATTTTTTGCCCAGCGTAAAGAAAACTCTTCACCCCAATCGTTTTGTAACCCCCCATTAACATCTAATGCTTCGGATTTAGCCATATTCAACTTCAAACCGGCTATCCTTCCATATCATCCGATCACATCCAGAAGTTTTGATAAAGATTTGTGAGGTTCCATCAACATAACTAGTAAATCATCCGCGAAAGCCGACACCTTAAATATGCAGGACCCAACCTTCACTCCTCGTATATCATCATGAGCATAAATCATTCTTAGCAAAGGGTCCAATGAGAGCACAAATAACAACGGAGACCATGGGCAACCTTGTCTAGTTCCTCGAGCAATATTAAAACTATTAGTTACCAGCCCATTAACTCCCACTACTGCCTCCGGTTTTTGGTATAGTCCTCTGATACAGTGAATAAATCCTTCTCCCAGTCCGTAAGCTTTTAAAGTCTCAAACAAATATGTCCACCCCACCCTGTCGAAGGCTTTTTCAGCATCAAAACTGATAAGGGACAGCAAGTTTTCTAATCCAGCTTAGGGCTCCTAATATTTTCCTAACATTTTTAGTGGGATATCGACCCTTCACAAACCCCGTCTGACAATCATGCAGTAAATTAGGGAGATATTCGGCCAAACGATTTGCTAAAATCTTAGCAAACAACTTAAGATCATAATTAATTAAGGAAATTGGTTGATAAGACCCAACCTCTGTTATATCTTTACCAGGTTTTGGTAAAACCACTATATGGGCTGTATTATTATTATATTTAAACATCCCTGTTTCCATCCACCTATTAAACAATGTCACCAACACAGGTGTAACCTGTGTTTGTAACAACTTATAATATTCAACTCTAAAACCATCCAATCCTGGAGCCTTACACCTTTTTGCATTATCAATACCTCTTTTTACTTCATCCATTGTTATGGGAGATGCCAATTTGCTCTGCTGTTCCTGAGTAAGACGGGGTACATGCACCTCTGACAGAAAATTCCTAATCTTCACATGGGATACGTCTTCCCTCATGTATAGTTTATGATAATAGTTTACAAAAATATTCCCTATATCTACAGTGTCCATGCATATCACACCTTCCTCATCTTTTAATAAAGGCACAAATCGAGATCTCCGACTGTGTGTCAGGCAATGAGCTAAGAGCCTCCCCGCCTTATCCCCATACTGGTATAAGTGGTATTTATAATAAAATAGTGATTTTTTTTGTTTTCTGATGTATCAAGGTACTCAAAGTTGCCTGGGTAAAGAGAAATTGTTCTTTATTGGCAATATTAGGCCTATTAGCTTGGAGTTTACGCTCTCTACAAATTTGTTTTTCCAATCTGAGGATCCTTGCAGCCAGCATTCTTCTCTATTGAGAAGTATAAGCAATTATATCCCCCCTCAAAACAGCTTTTGAGGCCTCCCAAAATAGCTCTGGATCCCATTTATGTGCCCGATTATGATATTCATATTCTTTCCATTTGGCCAATAAAAACTCTTGGAACTTAATATCATGGCATATGTCAAGTGACAAACGCCAAGGGCCTTTTTTACCCCCCAACTGCCCTTCTTCCCAATCTGCCCATATAAGAGCATGATCTGAAATTTCGTAAGGTCCAATGACCGCATCCGTCATCATTAGAAAAAATTCCTCTGAAACAAATAAAGCATCAAGTCGTGAGCTTGTGCCCGCGCTCTAGACAAATGAGTGTAATCGCGTGCATTGGATGAAGAGCTCTCCAAACATCTATAAGTCTACACCTTTGACTAAACCTCCATAAGAGTCTTGCGATATTGTGATGACTACTCCCACATCCCCCTGACACATCCATTTGTGGATCTATGACACCATTTAAATGCCTATTTGTGTCAAGGAGCAGGTGTTAATTTGGACGTGGCTGATTTCAGACTTAAACGTGCATCCCCTGTATGAAATATGGAATACATGTAAACTTTATGTTCTGTCCAGACCAAGCTCCCCTGACACCCCCCCTTGTAACTTGGATGTGATCGGGGCAGACACATGCAAAATCAGGCCCTTCTAAAATGCCTGCACGTTTGTGTGCTGCTACATCCACTTGCAAAGCACGTCTAAGGCTTCTAAAATCACTACCTTTGTATATACACAGCTTTTCAGATGTTGCTCTTTCTTCCCATTCTGTACAATTATTTAAAGTTTTACTTATGTGATGGCTTTTACTAACTTGATTTTTTTATTCACCCATCTTTGGCGATCCTAGTTTAAATGCTAAGCAGGTTAGCCAATCTGTTGTAGAAGATGCTTTGCTCCTTCTTTGATAGTGGACCCAAGGGCCAGTAATGCATAACAGATGGGTTTTCTGTTGTGCATGAGGCCAGTTGGGGGGCGGGTTAGCAGGTGTTGTTATAGTCATCCCTGTTCTAGTGTCTCCTGTCTTTTATTTATGTTGTTACTATTATAATTCTGTATTAGCTTTCGAACCTTTGTAAACTGCTGTGACGGTTGTTTTTACAGAATGGAGGTATATCAAATTTAACTAAATAAAATAAAAATACAGTACATTAAAAAAATCCTAGGGTCCAAGAAATGGTCACATTCTTAATGACACCATCCCCGCAGCCATGCATTCATTTGCAGGATGTGAGCTTCTCTGTCTCGGCCTTTATCCTCAATAGGAAGGATTGATGAGAACTGCATCTGTGAATACTCAATGAACTTTGTTTTTCTTGGTTTATTAAGATTTATTTACTGTCTTTTTAAATAAATTCAGCCAATGCTGTAAACAGCAAGTGTAACATTAACACAGGTTATGTATAATTACAATGCAGTGAAATATTCATTTAACCATATACATTAAAGCATTGTAAAATATTCATATAACACTGGTCAACATTGAAATCGTCACTGACTTTAAAAGGCCCTAATCTGTAGTATCTTGGTGGGCTGAACACGTATATAACATTAAAAAAAAATTATTGGCTCTCGTTTTGAAGATCTTGCATGTAGTTCATTTTTGACGTTTCACCGTGTAAATTTATCCAGTAGGACATCAACAACATCCCAAATAAGCCTTGAATGATGTAATATTGCATCACATTGCATAATACCAGCATGCACACATCATCCAGAGTTGATTGCATCATTTTCTGATGCAATGCAATACTACTGCCAGACGGCTGCTGAAGCCATCTGACGTCAGCAGTGTACTATACGCATTCGGAAAGGAAAGTAATCTGATATTCTGTTACGATATTGAAAGCCTCATGAATGCCTTAAAAATCACTCATGACCCACAAGACTGAGTCTGAAGGCTGTGCTTTTGAACAATGGAAACCGTCTTCCATCTATTCCAGTAGCGCATGCTGTCCACATGAAAGAGACATACGATAACTTAAAGCATCTGCTGACTTCCATTAACTATAACAAGTACAGCTGGCACCTCTGTGGTGACTTGAAGGTAGTTGCCCTTTTAATGGGACTGCAGCAGGGATATATAAAATGCATGTGTTTCTTATGTGAGTGGGATAGCCGAGCAAGGGATTGGCACTACTTGCGGAAGGAATGTAATCGCAGACAAAATGTAACAGTTGGAGAGAAGAATATCCAGCACTCAGCTCTGGTTGAGGCTCACAAAATCCTGCTACCACCCCTTCACATCAAACTAGGTTTGATGAAAAACTTTGTGAAAGCCATGGACCGCACTTCGCCAGCTTTCCGATACCTGCATGAAAAATTCCCTCGACTCAGCAAAGCAAAGATTAAAGAGGGAGTTTGTGTGGGTCCTCAGCTTCGAGAGCTCTTCAAAGATGACCGGTTCAACAACTTGCTGCAGGGTAATGCGAAACAAGCATGGAATGCTTTTCGCCTAGTGTCAACAAACTTTCTCGGGAATGTTAGGGCATAAAACTACAAGGAACTAGTAGAAGACATGCTGATGCAGTTCAGAAACTTGGCTGTAATATGTCTCTAAAAGTCCATTTCCTTGATTCCCATCTCGATTTCTTTCCTGATAACTGTGGTATGGTTAGTGATGAACAGAGAGAACGTTTTCACCAGGATATCGCAACGATGGGGCAAAGATACCAGGGAAAATGGTCCACTACAATGCTGGCTGACTACTGCTGGACACTCCCCAGAGAAGATCCCGAACAGCTGTACAAGAGACAGGCGAAAAAATCTAAGAAGTAGTCTATGACTTGGTTTTTTACAGGTATTACCGAAGGCCTATTATATTTACTATTGACATGCATTTCATGATGTAAACATTAATTCTTGAGATTACAAAAAACCTAGAGCCAACTTTGCAATTTCACTGTCATATTCTTGTTCAGCATATAAAAATTGATAAGAAATGACTGTTTTTATTTCAGTAACATGACTTTTGTAAAAATTTGTTGACCAGTGTAATTAGAGACTTGCTACTTAGAGTGTCAGCACAATACGCACTAAAACATCTTAATAGTAAAGGGGACAAGCAGAGTGGAACATATAGACAAATAAGATAGGGTATAACAAAGAAGATGAGATAGAGAGAAAGAGGGTGACTAACTAAAGGGAAAACCCTGCATATGCAGTCAGAGAAGGTGCACCAACTGATCTTAATTAGAATGCCTATGATAAATTAGTCCTGCTGCAGTAGGTACAGTTAATGTTAATCTGGGTATGTGTGAGCAGCTAGTTAGTTACCTCATTAAAGGCTTTGAAGAAGTTAAAAGTTTATGGTTGATTTGGACTTTCTATACTGTTTCTATTAAAGTCCAAAGAGGTTTACAAAAAGTTAGATTTAGCCAGTAAAGATTATTTTTATTCAATATACTACTTAAGTGGACATAGATTTTCTTGAGAGCAAGTGGCAGCCTAAGAAGTTGAATGATACAGGATGTGATGAGTGATTCACAGGTCTGCAAAACACTTTTTTTCGAGAGCTGTTTTGGTTATTCCACGTAATCTTTATGTTTTTTGGTGCGCTGAATCCGAAAATGACCTCCATTTTGTCATAGGACATCACATTTCCTGACAATTTAGGTAACTATGTTAAATAAGGCAATACCTCAAAATAAATGGAAATAGACTTATAAAATTAAAGTTTTATTACAATATTTTCATGAAAATCCTTTTTTGAACTGAAATGAGCTCACCTGCACACAAAACTCGATTCTTCTTCCTTGTGAGGCTCCTCTTGGTGCATTTACGCTTGTGAGTAGCATCTGGAATGTCTCTCTGAAGCATCCAACAGTAGTCTGCCATCATTGTAATGCTCCATTTTCCCTGGTATCTCCTTTCCATCTCTTTAATGTCTTGGTGGAATCGTTCACCTTGTTCCTCACTCACAGCTCCCAAATTTTCAGGAAAGTAGTCAAGGTGGGACTGGAGGAAATGCACTTACAAACTCATCAGGCAACCTAAAGCTTGAAATGCTTTCAGCATTCATCCGACGATCTTTTTGTAGTGAGGATCTTTGTTATTGCCTAAATATTTCTGTACGACTTCTTTAAATGCAATCCACCCTTCTTTTTGAGGATCCGTCATGGTATTGACAAACTCTTGATCAACTATAAGCCTTCTAATGTCTTGTCCGACGAACACACCTTCCTTCAATTTTGCCTCCAACAGGCCTGGAAACTTGGTGATAAAGTATTTGAAGCATTCGCCATCTCTTGGAAGTGATTTTACGAATTGCTTCATCAATCCCAATTTTATGTGGAGAGGTGGTAGAAGAACTTTATGGGAAGGTACCAAAGTTTCTCGGAGGACATTTTTTTCACCGACTGTTAGCACCCTCGGCTGCCAACTCTTCTTGGTCCAGTGATTTTGTCGGTCTCGACTGTCCCATAGACACAGAAAACAAGGATATTTGGTATACCCAGCTTGTTGCCCGAGCAGCATGCACAAGACCTTCAAGTCCCCACACACTTGCCAACCATGGTCTTCATATTTAAGTTTACGAAGAACCAATTCCAAGTTCTCATAGGTTTCCTTCAAGTGTACGGAATGACCTACAGGTATGGAAGCGTAAAAACTGTTGTGGAGTAAAACTGCTTTGAGACTTCTTTTTGAAGAATCTATAAAAAGACACCATTGCTCTGAATCATATTGGATTTTAAATTGACCCATCAGACCTTTGACATCGATGCAATAAACCAACTTGTCTTCCTGGGCGAAGTAAGGAACGAATTCCTTTTCATGATGTCTGAACTATGAAGATGACACTCCTGGCAACAATAAATTCCTGCTTTTCAGCCTTGATCCGAGTAACTCAGCAGCATCTTTGGGAAGATTCAAGTCTCTTACCAAATCATTCATCTCCTCCTGAGAGAACAATTTTGGTCTTGTATCATCTTCAAAGTCAGAACTTGATTCATCATCTGGTTCAGGTATGACTTCACCTTCATTGGAACTAGGTATCTCTTCCAAGGTAGCAGGGGGCTTGGGTACTGGTATATCTGTGCCATGGGGGATGGGACGAATTGCCGAGTGAAGATTGGGGTATCACAATGGAATGCTTCCATTTGGAATTAAACCCTTTCACATCGCATGAACAAAAGTAACAGTCATCACTATGGTTCTTTTGCTCTCGCCATGCCATAGGAATCCCATAACGGAAAGATTTTTTCTTACCCTTGAACCAGTTTCGGAGGTCCTCAACACACCGTTTGCACACTTTATGAGGTGCCCAGACTTTATCTTGATCTCCAATTTTTAGTCCAAAGTATGCAAAGTATACTTTTTTCACAAAGTCTCTAATATTCTGCTGTTGCTTCAACACTGTATATTCACCACAGATGAAACAGAAACTGTCTGGCGAATTAATACACTTTCGCGGAGCCATAACATAACGGTTGAAGAATGACGAGCTAACACGAATTGCGATGAAAAAGTGTGAACAGCCTAGAACCAAGAACCTGATGATGATTCGTGCAAAAGTGTGGCATGCAGGAGAGAGCAGCTCTGTGTCTGTACACGAGACGTCACAGTGCTGGCCACGACCCCTGCACTGACCAGAGCTGCTGCTATCTGCCCTGTGTCTCCCTCCCACTGGATTATTCAGGAAAGATTAACCCCTTCTACCATTAGAAGCACGGACTTAAAACTTGCTTAGCTTATGTATATATTGCTGACCATCAGATTTACAGTGCTATATTTTTTTTTCCATAACTCGGACAACCCCTTTAAGGTTTTTTGGCATTTTATATCTTAAATGTACTTATGTGAATTAATTAATAGTAATTTGAATTAATTAATAGTAATTTGAAAAATTTGATAAATTTGAAGACAATTTTGCATGTTGTGGCAAATCACGACGTCTAGGAGTTTTTTCAGTATTTTATTTGTTTTCAGCACACCAAAATACATGGAAGTTAGATGAAAATAATCAAACAGCTTTTTAGTCGCAGACCTGTGTTATCCACTCATGGGTCTTGGAGGAAAAATATCTCCTTCCCCTCCTGCCCTTCATGATTGAGGATGAGGTGAAGAGAGATTTCCCCCTCTATATACACTTGTAACTCCCCCCAACTGTCTTGCACTCAGCACTCTCCCCCAAGACCCACTACATATACATGAAACATTTTCCATACCCTGCTTTTCTTTCTAGATCAAATGACAAGTGAATAGGTTTCTCATTTGCATTAAAGCACTTTCAACTGTATGTAGAAACTAATATTTTTATATAAATGAAGTAAAGGAAAATTGCATTTTCCTTATCATCCCTCCAGTCCAGTCCCACACCTCTGCTCTTCCAGCAGCTTGGAGACTGAGCATGTCATCCTTTTGATGACATCAGTATGAATAGAACGGGACCGCCCCCTATCTCCAATATACTCAGTCTCCAAGTAGGTGAAGGAGGTAGTGAGCCAGGGTGCTGGACTCACTGAAGGGATAGCTATGGAGCAGTGTAGTTTAATTTTTTTCCCTTAATTTCTCTTTATTTTACCAAGTCTCTTTACTGAAAATGTTTATGTTTATGTTTATTCATTTGATAAAAACCGCCTTTCTATGACAATCAAAGCGGTGTACAATTTAAAAACAATTAAAAGGAGGCCAATGGCCAGCGAAGTAGAAAGGAGAGTTTACAATGTTCTGATAGGAGAATAGAAGAGGAGGAGAGACAAGACAGGACATGAGCAGGTAACAAAGTCTGGGAGGGAAATAAGAAGAAGGGGGAAGGAGGATATCACACGAAAGGGGAAGGGAGGTCGAAGGCCAGGGAGAAGAGATGAGTCTTTAGATTTTGTTTAAAGGTGGTATATTGGAGTTCCAAATGGAGGGAAGAGGGGAGGGCATTCCAAAGAGCGGGGCCAGCAAAAAAGAAGGCAGAGGAACGGGTGGATTGGAGGTGAGCACGGGAGGGAGAGGGAAGGGAAAGGCGGTTGAGATGGAAAGAGCGAGGAGTGTGCCTGGGGGAATGAAAGGAAAGGAGATCTGTTAAGTACCGTATTTTCGTGCATATACAGCGCGCGTTATACACTTTTTTACTTACCGCGCAACCCTCCCGTGCGGTATTTTCGAGGGCGCACTATACCAAAACTTTATTGCAAAACCTTCTAAATCACTCCCCTCATCAACATCATCATTGAAATAATTTAAAACCGTCTGAAGACGCTCTTCCGTAACATATGCACTTTCATCGTCACTACTTTCGACGTTTTCATCGTCATCTTCGTCATCACTGCGCACCCCATCCTCGTTCTTATAAACAATCCCTGCTTTTCGGAATCCATTTCTGATGGTTTCAGGGGATATTTTGTCCCAAGCAGAACACAACCAATTGCAGATTTCCATTAATGTAGCCCTCTTTAATCGTCCCGATGGAGTGAATTCATGGATTCCATGTTGCATCCAATTATCCCACTCTCGTCTGATGAACGTTTTGAAGGGGTGATTAACAGCTATATCTAGCGGCTGCAGTTTGCAAGTAAGACCACCCGGTATCACTGCGATATGGGCACCTGCCGAATTAATATAATTTTGCACATTTGTTTCTTTATGGGCAGCCATGGAATCGAAGATCAACAAAGACCTTTTAGAAAAAAAACCTCCAGGCCTGGCCCGATAACATTTATCAATCCATATTTTCATGACCTCAGAGTCCATCCACCCCTTTTTGTTACAGTGGACAACAATACCTTGTGGAAATTTTTCACGGGGCATGGTTACTCGCTTGAAAATAACCATCGGCTTCAATTTATGCCCTTTAGCTGTGCAACCCAGGACTACAGTGAAGCAAGCCCTCTCATGTCCAGTTGTTGTTATTGCGACAGTTTTTGAACCCGAAGCAGCTACAGTCCTGGTTGGTGGAATGTCAAAAGACACAGGAACCTCATCCATGTTAATAACTCCCTTCTAGACAGAATCCTCTTGTTTAAGTCACTCTCTAGCTCTGGCCACTTTTCTTTTGGACCTCGACGTGCACGTTTTCGCGGGTTCATCTCCTCTAGCGCCGTTCTCTCCTTTCTCCAGTCGCGAACAGATGACTCACCAACATCAAATTCTCTTGCTGCTGCTCTGTTACTTGTTTCTTCTGCTCTTGCCACAACTTTCAGCTTGAAGTCCGCAGTATAAGACTTTCGCTTAATTCCTGGCATGATGGATTATCATAGAAGATATCGCAAAGTTTTTATACACCTCAGCGCAATTGACACATGTGCGTTATACGCGCGTGCGCATTATGTGGGAAAATCAATGCGGGACAGGCAGAAAATTGCGCTTTATATGCGGGTGCGTGTTATATGCGGGTGCGCATTATATGCGCGAAAATACGGTATTGTGGGGTACTGGTGTGGAGAGCTTTATGAACTAAGGTAAGCAGTTTGAATTGAGTGCGGAAGGGGATAGGTAACCAGTGGAGGTGGAACAGCAGAGGGGTGATGTGATCCCGGAAAGAGGAGTGAGTGACAAGACAAGCTGCAGTGTTTTGAATCCGCTGCAGCCGAAGCAATTGGGATTTGGGGAGACCAGTGAAAACCGAATTAGAAAAGTTCACGCGTGACATAACTAAGGATATTAGTAGAGTAGTGAGGGCTGATGGGGAAAGGAAGGGACGGATTGCCTGAATTTGACGAAGAAAGAAAAAAGAGGTCTTGGTAATGTGCGAAATATGTGCATGAAATGATAAATCAGAATCGAAATGTACACCAAGGTATCGGAAAGTGGAGACTAAAGGGACGGGGGTGCCGGAAAAAGAAGGGGCCACCGTGGGGGATGGGCTACCTTGAGAAAACCAAATAGCGATTGTCTTTGTTAGGTTAAGGTGGAGACAATTATGTGTTTGCCAATTGGCTACATCAGAAAGACAGGAGTTCAATACAGAAAGATCCAGACAGGAGGGGGAAGTATGGTGGAGCAGAACTATGTCGTCCGCGTAAAAAAAGGCAGATATTCCAGACTGATGTATTAGAAGAGCAAGGGGGGCCAGGAAGAGATTGAAGAGAAGGGGAGCCAAGACAGAACCCTGCGGGACCCCACACGGGAGGTGCAAAGAGTCCGAGGAGGGGGTGGATGAGGAAGAAGAGAGAACGGCGCAAGAGCGAAAGGAGAGAAAAGAGTGAAACCAGCGATATACAACACTATAAAAACCCGCTTCCCGTAAGCGGAGAAGAAGAAGGGAGTGATCAACTAAGTCGAAAGCAGCCAAAAGTAGTTTATTTGCCTTTTTACTGACAGCAAAAAAAAAAAAAAAGAACAACAGTGGATGGAGAGAGACCCCCCTCCCCCTTGGTGAGCGGGGTGAGGCTGTGTGAATATCCGGGCATCTGACGGCTCACGAACCCTGCACAGATGAGGAGCCACCTGATAGATGCAGCACTAACGCAGCAGAGCAGATGATCCCCTGAGGCACCTTGGCGCCGAAGCTTCAGGTTCCAGGCTGAGCAAGGGCAGGGCAAGAGAGGAGGAGCAGCACTCCAGCATTGGCTCAATTCAGCGGTAATTGGGGGTTATTGGGCCCAGATTAGGCACATGGTGTCTGGACTAGTTAGAAGGCTGTGAGAAGAGAGAGCATGTGCGGCGGTCGCACAAGAGCCCAGTTTTCCCGCTGGAGGCCTGCAACTGCGTGGTGGATCTTTGGAGCTGCGTGGGAAGGAAAATGCCCATTTCTCTCTCTCTTTCTTTCTTTCTTTGTTTCTCTCTCTCTCTCTTTCTCGGTGGTTGCTGTCTCCTGGTTGCCCAGCAGGTTCCCCGAGCTAATTTGGAGGTGTCCTTTTTACAGTGGTGAGACTAGACTAGGGGAGCCAGCACACCTTCTTTAAAGAAAGAAAAAAAAAGGTGAGAGTGCTTTGCTCTTTTCTGGCAGTAAGTACAGCAGTGTAGGAGCTGCTAGTGTTTCTTGTCAGGCTAACAGGCGGGAGGTTTTCTGGTTGGGCCTCGGAGAGGGTCAGAGGCAAACCAGGCACCCGGCCACTGGTTCAGTGCGTGTATGTCAGCCAGACTGCAGTGTCTGGTCTGTGGAACCAGGCGGGGTGTGGTCTCAGAGGCGGGTATCTGTCGGGAGTGTGCACAGGAGGTCACCTCAATGGTACATACCCTACAAGACAGGACAGAAGTATCTCTCTCCATCTCGGGAAAGGCAGGATGTGTTGGGGGCAGCGCCTGCTCCGCAGGAGATAACTTCCTGCCCTCTGGACATGCCGGGCCCCTCCACGTCTCAAAGTTTGGGCAAGAAGGGGTCCTTGGTATCTTCTCCCCTGAGTTTGTGCTCCTGCTCCACAAAGCATTCTGTTTGCGCCAGCAGGAGACAGTGGGAGTCCCTGCGGCGCTGGAGCACAGCGCTAAAATGTCAGTGGTTCCAAATGACGGTGAGCCAGCAGTAGTGCCAGCAAAGAGGCCCAGACCCTTGGAGGAGGGGCACGGGCAGTCTCCATTGTCTGAGGGCCTGGAAGGGGAGGACCTGGACATGGAACTAGAGTTGGATGAAGAGCTGGAAGAAGGGGAAATCCTGGAACAAGAAGACCAGGCAAGAATAGTGAGGGTTTTTCGCCGGGGGGAGCTACCGGCACTCATCTTGGAATCCCTGAAGGCGCTTAATATGCCCATTGGTTTTCCAGCAGAGGACGAGTCACTAGAGGACCCACTACTGCAAGCGGTATGGAAAATGAAGAAAGATTTTCAGATACATAGGGCAGTCCGGCAGATGATTCAGGATGAGTGGGATCTGCCGGAGGCTGGCCTTCGAGGGTTGAGGACCATGGTCTGCCTCTATCCGCTGTCGGATCAGGATCGTGAACTGTTTCAGTCGCTGAAGGTGGACGTGACAGTGTCAGCAGTTACCAAGAAGATGACAATTCCGGTGGAAGGTAGTGCGGCACTTAAAGATGTCCAGGATAGAAAGTTGGACATCTTGTTAAAACAGGCCTTTGATATTAATGCTTTCTCGCTACAAGCCTCCATTTGCAGGGCTTGGATAGCTAGGGCCTACCTCCGCTGGTCCCAGTGAGTTCAACAACAGGGGGAGCCAGACCAGTTGGGGGAGGCAGACAGATTGGAGTCAGGGGTGGCTTATCTGGCGGATATCCACTACATCCTCATTAGGGGGCTCTCTAAGAGCATGGTCTCGATAGTGGCAGCCTGTCGCTATCTGTGGCTGCAGAACTGGTCGGCGGACAGGTCTTCCAGGCCTGACTCAGCAAGCTGCCCTTTAAAGGCAGACTGCTGTTTGGGGAGGACCTAGACAAGTTGGTCAAGGACTTGGGAGAGTCTAAACCTGGACGTCTGCCAGAAAAAAAGCAGAAGCAGAGCCACGCTTCTCTCATGTCTCGGGGTCAGCAGCGGGATTTCAGGCATTTTCATTCCAAATGCTTTACCCCTTATCAGAGGGGACGATTCCCCTTCAGAGGACAGGAGTTTTGGGGTTTTCAAGGAGCAGATTAAGGTTTTGCCACCTTCTCGTCCTCAGGGTCCAAGAAATCCCCATGAAGTGAGGGGGGCCCAGATGGCGTTGGAGCCTGTAGGAGGTCGGCTACGGGAGTTCTACCCTGCCTGGGCCCAGATCACATCCGACCAATGGGTGCTAGAGGTCATTCAGGAGGAGTATGCCCTCGAATGGGCTCATCCAGTGGGCAACTCCTTCATGCAGTCTCCCTGCAAAGGGTGAGCGAAAGCTGCAGTAGTAGGAGAAACCTTGATGCGGCTTTTGAAGCTCAGGGCCATGGTGCCGGTTCCCTGAGACCAGTACAATTCCAGTCGGTACTCCATTTACTTTGTGGTGCCAAAGAAGGAAGGGGCTTTCAGCCCAATCCTTGACCTCCAGCAAGTAAACCGCTGCTTGCAAGTACTGCATTTTCACATGGAAGCCTTGCGGTCTGTCATAGTTGCAGTTCAAAGCAGGGAGTTCTTGATGTCTCTCGATCTGATGGAGGCATATCTGCATATCCCCATTTGGCCAGAAGATCAGCAGTTCCTCCAGTTTGCAGTGCCCATGGGACATTTTCAGTTTCGGTTGCTGCCGTTCAGTCTCGCAATGGCACCACACACCTTCACCAGGGTCATGGTGGTGGTATCGGTGGTGCTACTCAGGGAAGAAGTGCTAGTGCATCCGTACATCAACAACAGGCTCATTCGGGCAAAGACCAGGGACGAAAGCAAACGGGTAACTTCCCTGATGGTGCAGTTCCTTCAAAGTCTTGGTTGAGTATTCAACGTAGCCAAAAGCCAGTTGATCCTGTCTCAAGAACTAGAGTACTTAGGAGTGCGCTTTGACCCCCATGTGGGAAGAGTCTTCCTACTGGAATAGCATGCACAGGGGCTTCGGCACTTAGTGCAGCAGTTCCTGATAATGTCACAGTTGACAGCTTGGCATTACTTGCAAGTCCTAGGAACCATGACAGCCACTCTCGAGCTTGTCCCGTGGGCAAGGGCACACATGTGACCTCTTCAGAGGGCTTTGCTCTGGCACTGGTCACACCAGACCCATCCCTTGTCCCAGAAGCTTCTCAGGGAGCCAGGAGAGCACTCAAGTGGTGGCTTTGTCTGGAAAATCTGGAAAGAGGAATGCCCCTCGAGTCACCATCATGGATCCCACTGATGATAGATGCAAGTCTCTCCAGGTTGTAGCCCATTGTGAAGGACAGATTGTGCAGGGACGATGGAATATTCGGGAGACCCGTTGGTCTATCAACAAGCTGGAGATGTGGGCGGTGGCCCTGATATTTCTCTGACTCTCCAGGCCCATATCTCTACCTGCCTCTGTGACATTGTCACCTGGATGTCTCACCGCCATTTGAAATTAAACATGGACAAAACCAAACTTCTTATTTTCCCCCTCAACCTTCCTCTCCCCTTACTCCTTTATCTATCTCTGTTGATAACACTCTTCTACTTCCTGTTTCCTCAGTCCTTGGTGTCATTTTTTAGTCCCCTCTTTCCTCACATATCCAACAGATAGCTAAAACCTGTCATTTCTTTCTCTATAACATTAACAAAATTTGCACCTTCCTCTTTGAGCACACTACTAAAACACTTGTCCACTCTCTAATTACTTCCCTTCTTGACTATTGCAACCTCCTTCTTGCTGGTCTCCCTCTGAGTCATCTCTCTCCAATCAATTCAGAATTCTGCTGTGCGACTAATCTTTTGCCAGCCTCAATATACTCTTTTCAAGTCACTTCATTGGCTACCCTTCCATTTCCATATTCAATTCAAACTCCTCCTCCTGACCTTTAAATGAATTCATTTTTCTGCTCCTCACAACCTTTCCTCTTTCCTCTCCCTCTACACCCCTCCTCATGAACTCCGCTCTTCTACTGGCTTGCTCCTTTTTTTTGCTCTTTTCTTCCACTGCTAACTTCAGACTTTAGTCCTTTCACCTTGCTGCTCCTTATGCCTGGAACAAACTTCCTGAGTCTGTGCGTTAGGCTTCATCTCTGCCCCTTTTCAAATCTATGCTAAAGGCTCATCTCTTTGAGGCTGCTTTTGGATCCTGATCCCTTGTTTCCTTGTATCTCCTTACCCTTTTCTATTCTGCCCTTATTCTTATCTTTTGTTTTATCTGTCTTGATTAGATTGTAAGCTCTGATGAGCAGGAACTGTCTCTATCTATTTTTGTACAGCACTGCGTATGCCTTGTAGCACTTTATAAATGTTTAATAGTAGTAGTAGTAGTAGTAGACACCAAGGCAGACTCAGCCCAGGAGGAGGCCTGTGACCTAGTTGAGTGAGCCTTGACTCCATCTGGCACCCACTTTCTGACCAGCAGGTATGCTGAGCCAATGGCCTCTGATCTAGCGGGAAATGGAAGATTTGGCTTTTGTTTGACCCTTCCTTGGGCCTCTGAAAAGCACAGATCATCCAATCAATGAAAGGTATTAGTTACTTTCAGCTACCGGAGCAAAATTCTCTCACATCAAGAAGATGTTTATGTTTATTTCACTTGATATACCGCCTTTCAAAATAGAAATCAAGGTGGTTTACAATTTCAAACAAATATGAAAGAGGGCCAGAGGCACCGAAAGGGAAAAGAAGTTATAATATCGGACAGGATAGTAGAGAGTATAGGTAAACATGCAAACACACAGACGGAGACAAGACTGATAGAGAGGAGAGCACAGGGCTAAACATTAGCAGAGGGTAGCTCAAATGTGTGGTTAAACAAATGTGTCTTTAACTGTGTTTTGAAAATCCTGTAATTTTGTTCAAGTCTGAGTGAGGTGGGTAGGGAGTTCCACAGGGCAGGACCAGTAAAGAAAAATGCAGAATTACGGGTAGTTTGGAGGTGAGCACGTGCAGGGGAAGGAAGATGAAGCTGATTGATATGCATAGACCATAGAGAACGACTGGGAATGTGAAATTGCAGAGGATCAGACAAGTACTGTGGGGTGTGAGTATATATAGCTTGATGGGTCAGCGTGAGAAGTTTGTAGTGAATACGAGAAGCCATGGGGAGCCAATGAAGAGATATGATGAGGGGAGTTACGTGTTCCCAGCATGCGGAATGTGAGATAATACGTGCAGCTGTGTTCTGTATACGTTGCAATCTGTGAAGTTGGGACTTGGGGATACCAGTGAGGACGGAGTTACAAAGGTCTAGGCGGGAGATAACCAGAGACAGCATGAGAGTAGTGAGGGCCTGTGATGCCAAAAAGGGACGGATACAACCAGTGTACTATTACTCTATTGTAACAATGTTACCCAACACGTTATATAGAGTTAAATTGCAATTATTTATCACATAGCACAGAAGTTGTCTCAGAGTCTGCAGCAACCTCAACTATCATACTAAGTATCCAATGGCGCCTGTTAGCATCAATGACTAACTTTCCGGCTTCTGTTTTAGTGAATAGATTGCAATCACCCTTAATCTTAATGTTACTTCACACTTAACTTTGTAATTTTTCCCATTAGTTTCTCAATACTCTTCAGTTGCTTTGCTGCTTCCCAACGCCTCTGAATGGCGCCGTCTCTGCGTTTCACTCAAATTAATGAGTTTCTTCAGGGGAACATTTCACCAATCATAATCTGAAGTTTTCTTCCGACGTCCACAGTAAACTGTTTCTTCTGCAAATCTTTTTAGAAACTCTTTATTCTGTGTGTTTGAAGGACAGACTAGATAGGCCATGCGGTCTTTTTCTGTCGTCTTGTTTCTATGTTTCTATATCAAGGGAATCCTCTTCTGCTGCCCAGGGAACAAGGCTAAGCTCTCGAAGGAGCATCCAGGTGAATGGGCAAGGCGGGAGTGTTTAGCCTCAGACACAGCCGTGGCAGCACCACGCAAAGGCTCGGATTACCCCATGGAGGAGGCCAGGGCCATGGACCCCCTTCAGGAGGTTGCTGGGCAGCTAAAAAAGACTGAAAACAGCCCAAGAGATGTTTCAGCAGCTGCTGCTGGTCTCCGGGTGAGAGACTCTACTTTGGCCATGGAGGGCCCATGGGGCCTTTCTGGCCAGAGACTAGGACCTCTTCTACCCCTTGTATCAACAATGCCTGCTCCACAGTGGCTGCAGCTGCAGATACAGACAGCAGAACCGCAGAGGTCCCAATGTCGGCCCTAGGCCCCTCCTCCCAAGGGAGCCCCGATGCTGAAAAACCTGTGCCCCTTACATCCCTATCAAATTGGGGGCAAACGGGTCCACTGTGGAGCTGATCCTGCAGGTGCCACACTGGGCACAAGTGTGGTCTCATGGCAAATCTTACCAGCTCCATGAGGCTGTGGTAAAAAAGAAAACCCTGCAACCCCCCCCCCCCTGTGAAAAATAGCCAAGAAAAGGCTGTAGGAAAAAAGTGAAAAACCACTAAAAAACCACCATTTTAGTGGTTTTTGCCGCAGTCATGTTTTTTTTTTAATGTGGCAAAAATTGGAAGATCTGAAAAGGGAATTCCCACAATTGTCAAGCCGATCCTGAAAACCAAATCGGGCCCCCGGTCTGGAAGGCCTGCACAGGTCGGGAAAGCCCTACTGCCTGATAAGATCTAAACGGTCTTTTTTTTTTTTTTAATTGAAGCTGCTTTATGCAGCAGGACAGCCAGTTGATCCCATATGAACCAATGGGCCCAAAAAAACAAAGTTTAAAAAAAGAAAGAAAATAGGGGTCAACTTGAACCCAAAGGAATCCAAGGATACCAAGGGTATTTATCAGACCCCTCAGCCCTGAATGGACCAGCTGTTCCTCCATGCCCACCATGAGCTAGTAACCCATGGGAAGCCATGCTGGATCCTGGGTGGCTGTCATCTGAAGAGTCAAATGCATACTTTTACTCAAAGCTCTGAAGGGCCTTCAAGGCTTCAATCTAAGGCCTCTATAGTGAGGTGTGGGCAAGGAGAGCTGAGCCTATCGCACTGCTGCATCAGTTCACACACACCTTGCCACCTGCTGGAGACAGACAATGCGGTTTCTCTCAGTGTGGAACCAGTGCTTATATCTCCTGATGACATCATGGAAAGTTGCTCAAGTCTGCCTCCACCTGCTGGCAAGGGGTCATAACTTAACCATCTGGAATGGTCTAACAGCATGATAAGGAATGTGAGATTCCAAATCTCTCAGGGATTGCTTTACTATACGTTTTTCCCCATAGACACAAAATCGGGAAAAAAGTCTTAGTAAATCTTCAGGTCCCTTTAGTCTGCAAATTAATTTTTGCTTTAGCAAATCTAGGGTCCGATGTACTATACTAGTAGCTTTTCCCTATTTTCTGTCTGCAGAGAAAAATGCTTAGTATATTGGTCCTGTTATTCAAGATTTATAAAAAGTCCTATAGGAACGTAAGAACATAAGATATGCCATACTGGGTCAGGCAAAGGTATTCTGTTTCCAGCAGTGGCCAATCCAGGTCACAAGTACCTGTCAGGTTCCAAAAAAGGTACACAGATTCCACATTGCTTATCCCATTTTGCATAAGATGTCTAGGTAAGAATTGGGATGTCTAGATTGGGATGTTCACAGATTCCCAAGTACTTTACAAAAGGCCCCTTAAAATCTGTCTCTTGGCATCTATATATGTAAATAGTGGCATTGTAAAATCAGTATTTATGGGAGCTGCATAAAAATACGTGCCATATATGTGCACAAGTCACTATTTTCAGAATTTGCGTAAATGGACACTTAACGTGCAAACTTTAGGCAACCATGGTTGTGTAAGCATGTATATAAGTCCCATTGCATGTACTTTTAGCGGGGGTGTGCACAGGGATGGAGTTTGGGTGAAGCATAAGTGAAGCGCAAATATATGTGCGTACATAATAAGCACTAGAATTTTACGCACGTTTCTGAAAAATCTAGCCATGGGCATTTATACCTGCCATAGAACAGGGTAACTGCCATAACCAGGGCCGGATTTACCTCGAGTGAGGCCCTACGCCAACAAAAATTGTGGGCCCCCAGCAGGGGCGGCCCAAGGGGGGTGCGGGGCCTCATTTGCATAAGGGGCCTCATTTGCATAAATATTTGCATAATGTTACCATATACTAACTTTTAGTAAACGTGCCTCTTAATGAGTGTATGGATAAAGAAAGACTAAAAGATTTCTACATTACTATAATCCAGTGCCAACTGCCAGACACATTAGGAACTACTACACACACTGCCCATTTAGAACCCATCCAACTATGTACACCCCTGGAAATCAACCCAATGTATACCAAATCTATATGATCTCCCTATAACTTATCACCAGCCCTCTACATCTAAAAATGGCCTTTAGATTCTAAACCTACCCACAACCCCTAAAGCATACAACTTTTTTTGTCGGATCGTTCACCGTGAGAGGAAACAATTCCACTCCTGACGTGAACCCTCCTTTTTGCTCAATAATTCAATGGCTGCTCATCAGCCCAGCTAACAAAAACAGCACTCGCTGCCGTCAGCAAAATCAATCCGTTTTCTTTAAAAATGTAATAGAGGCAATCAGGTCGCCCCCGATCCACAGGCTCCCAAAACAAACACCGCAGCTCATTCAATCCCCCACTAAAGTTAGTATTATGAAAGAGGACTTAGCTGCTTGGAAATAGAAGCTATTCCACTCTGTCCATATGTTCTTTGAAAGCTTCCTCCACTCCACGTGAAGGAGATAGGGAATCCACTGTTCATCAACAGGTGGTCCGCTTCACTCCACAGCAAACGAGGTTCAGGCGACACCAAAGGTGTTTCAAGCCCACTGCTCCTCTCCAGCAATTGCCTGAGGAAGAGCTGGAGAGGAGCAGTGGGCTTGAAACACCTTTGGTGTCGCCTGAACCTCGTTTGCTGTGGAGTGAAGCGGACCACCTGTTGATGAACAGTGGATTCCCTATCTCCTTCACGTGGAGTGGAGGAAGCTTTCAAAGAACATATGGACAGAGTGGAATAGCTTCTATTTCCAAGCAGCTAAGTCCTCTTTCATAATACTAACTTTAGTGGGGGATTGAATGAGCTGCGGTGTTTGTTTTGGGAGCCTGTGGATCGGGGGCGACCTGATTGCCTCTATTACATTTTTAAAGAAAACGGATTGATTTTGCTGACGGCAGCGAGTGCTGTTTTTGTTAGCTGGGCTGATGAGCAGCCATTGAATTATTGAGCAAAAAGGAGGGTTCACTTCAGGAGTGGAATTGTTTCCTCTCACGGTGAACGATCCGACAAAAAAAGTTGTATGCTTTAGGGGTTGTGGGTAGGTTTAGAATCTAAAGGCCATTTTTAGATGTAGAGGGCTGGTGATAAGTTATAGGGAGATCATATAGATTTGGTATACATTTAGAACCCATAGCAAACCTGCCGTATCCTAACAGCACTACCAGGACTCACAAAGCACCATACTCTACCAATCAAAAGGCAACACTGCAAATATTAAACCAATACATTTCAGAGAACAACAATACATGACCTACTGGGGAAAGAGAACAAGTGGCAATGTCAAATAGGAATTATATAAACAGAACACCTCAGCTCAGTTACACATGCAGAACATAGACCATCACCAAACAAGTAATCACAATTTAGAAACAGAAAGACAATAATTAAACTGGGAATCCCAAAAGCCAAACTTGGAATGTACAACACTGTAGAAATAAAACTATACATTAATTTGCTCTTGTACTAAACAAAGCGCAGATGTTAATGATGCACATTTACCAGAGCTGACATATTCCAATTAATAAATTCAAAATAAAGAGATATTTTTCTACCTTTTGTGCATTTTTTTTCAGCTGCAATTGCTCCAGCCATTTTCTTCTGGTTTCTTCGTGTCTTCTGCTAACTCTCCATCGTCTGCTGTCCATTTGTCCTTTCTTCTCTCTTCTAGTTTTTTTCCATTCTCTCTCTACATCTGCTTTAACATACTAATCTTTCTCCTTTTGCTCTTTCCTCATTCCTATTTCATCCACTCAAATTTTACCCCTCCATCCTCAATCCCCACTTACTCTCCCAATACCCGGCCAATTGTAGATTTTTTATCCCTCCCACACAAAATATTTTTCCCTTCTCCATTTTACTCTTCCAGCCCCATCCCATTCTAATCCTCCCCCAACATCAGCTCCCTTCTAGTTCCAGCCTCACCCAGCATCCATTTCCTTCTAGTCCCTGCATCAGCCCATTTCCAGTCCTAGCCACCCATCAGCCCATTTCCAGTCCTAGCAACCCCCCAACCCAATACCAGTCCTAGCCCCCCATCAACCCACTTCCAGTCCTAACCCCCCATCACCCCATTTTCAGTTTAAGCCCCCCCTATAACCCATTACCAGTCCTAACCCCCCATCAGCCCACTTCCAGTCCTAACCCCATTAGCCCACCTCCAGTCTTAACCCCCCCAGCCCATTTCCAGTCCTAGCCCCCCCCATAGCCCATTACCAGACAGCCCCCATCAGCCCACAGCCCATTATCAGTCTTAACCCCCCCTCATAGCCCATTACCAGTTCTAACCCCCCCCAACAGCCCACAGCCCATTATCAGTCTTAACCCCCCACTAGCCCCTTACCAGTTCTAACCCCCCCCACCAGCCCACAGCCCATTACCAGTCCTAACCCCATCAGCCCACCTCCAGTCTTAACCCCCCCAGCCCATTTCCAGTCCTAGCCCCCCCATAGCCCATTACCAGACAGCCCCCATCAGCCCACAGCCCATTACCAGTCTTAACCCCCCCCATAGCCCATTACCAGTTCTAACCCCCCCCAACAGCCCACAGCCCATTAACAGTCCTAAACCCATCAGCCCACCTCGTATTAACCCCCCCAGCCCATTTCCAGTCCTAGCCCCCCCCATAGCCCACCATAGATCCTTTTCTGTTCTCCTTCTACCCAATGAGTACCCTTTTCTCTTATCTAGCAGACTCCCTCCCCTTTTCCTTGGTCCCCCAACCACTCCTCTCTCTGTTTGTATTCTTTTGTCCACCCCACCTTTGGGGTCTCCCCCCCTTCATCATTTGTTCCCCCTTTTTCTCTTTTTCAATCCCAGGTTCAGTCTTCATTCTCTTCATTCAGAAACCTACAGTATTCCTGAAACCTTTCCACCTGCAAAAATGTCTCCTCCATTCCTCTCCACTCCCTCTGATCTGAAAATCTTCTTCCCCACTACAATCTCTCACATGTTTTCCCTCCTCATATGCTTGTTCCTTCATCCAAAGCTCTCTCCATATTTTCCTTAATCCCCCCCCCCCTAAAAAATAGATCTTGCTGCATTCTCCTTAACCTACTCTGAAAGATATCTCAGGCTTCTTCTCCCTCCCTACAAAGCTCTGACCAGACCACCATTCCTCACTCCCTTTGAGTTTCTCTACCTGTCCCTCTCCAGGCCCAGCTCTGCAGAGACAACTGATAGAGGCCGCGGCAGCATGGACGGTCCCGCGGGACCCCCTCAGCCCTGCCGAATCCCTTCCTCCGCGACGGCTTTGAGAGGCGCAAAGGGAGAGTGTCTCCCTCGCGTCTCTGTTAAGCCCGCAGGGGCTGATGGGAAATTTCCCATCAGCCCCTGCGGGCTTAACAGAGACGCGAGGGAGACACTCTCCCTTCGCGCCTCTCAAAGCCGGCACGGAGGGGCTCAGCCGGGGATTCGGCAGGGCAGAGGGGGCCCCGCGGGAACGTTCATGCTGCCGCGGCAGCTTTTTGTGGGCCCTTGCCAGCTGTGGGCCCTACGCCATGGCGTACATGGCGTATAGGTAAATCCGGACCTGGCCATAACTAGTTTGATGCACGTTTTAACACTGCTTACACCTCTATTTTGTAAAATAAAGTACGGGCATACTTCACTTTGTAAAATAGGCCCTGGATATGCATGTGGCAGCTTGCATTAACTCTGCGGGAATTTATGAAATTACCTTCCACATGTAAGTGCTACACAGCTGTTCTAAAATGAGCTCCAAAACCTTTCAAAGTGGGACATCTCTGGATGAGTAGTGTAACACAGAATATATATATCTACTTTTTCTTTTAATTTGTCCGAAAAATATAATCCATACATGATGATTGATTTTGTAAAGAGACAGTGGGCCGTTACACTTTCCATGTTGTTTTTAATTATCATTGGTAAATATGATTTTAACCTTACAGTGTGTCATGATGTGGGTATCAATAAAGATGTGAACTTGAAAAGAAACCCTGTTTCTTTTAGGAATCTAGATGTGCAGTTACCTCCAGGCACAGCTTGAGGGAGCAGGAATGACCATACAGGAGCTAATGAGCCTAAGAGGGCTAATGATTTGCACCTGCGAATGACCCTGGAAGTCTTGAAGGAAAGATTCCTTTATAAGCCAGAGCTGAATGCCAGCAAGGCAGAAGAGAAGGCAGAGGAGCAAGAAGAGAAGGAAGAGGAGCAAGAGAAGGACCGAGGAAGGAACAGAGACAGAGGAACGTCTTCACAAGGAGGAACAGCTCTATTAAGAGGATCAGCTCCAAGAGAAGGAGTAAGTGAAAGAATCCTATGTGAGCAAGCCCAAAGGAACAGAGTTCACAAGGGTGAAGTTCAGAAGGGCCAGGCTAAGCGTGCTGCTGTTCAAGGGAAGTTTGTTAGAGACGGCTCTTATTTTATTTTATTTATTTATTTAGCTGTATTTATATACCGCTTTTCACCGGGTCAAAGCGGTGTTACATAGGGGTGGGGGAATTAAGTACAAGGGTAGGGCCATCACCGGGGAGGCAACATTGATGATTTTGACATAGGAGAGACATTGGACATAGGACAGACGTTGGACATAGACAGGTTAGTGTAGCTTTAAGTTAGAGGTTCATTGTGGGTGAGATCAGAGGTTTGTGGGTTTTTCGGAGGGGTTCGAGTTGAAGTATTCCTGGAAAAGGATGGTTTTTAGCTGTTTTCTGAAAGATAGTAGGTCGGCATTGTTTCTGAGATAGCTCAGTAGAGAGTTCCATAAGGATGGAGCATAAAGTTCAAAGGCTCGATTGCAGGTCCGTTGCGAGCATTTGGTTCTTTTGTGAGGGACGGTGAGGAAAATGCTGGAGGTTTGTCTAGTAGATCTGCCGTGGGCTGGACGAGCCAGTAGGGTGCGAAGTTGGGTGTCCTGTGTTTGATGGATAGCTTTGTGGGTGAGTAGGATGGCTTTGTATTTTGTCCGTGCTTCGAGGGGGAGAATGTGAAGTTCTTTCAGAATTGGGGTGATATGGTCGGTTTTCTTCGCCCTCTGAATGATTCTCGCAGTGGTGTTTAATGCAGTTCAGAAGGGGTTGGTGTGTGTGGCTGGAAGGCCATGGTAGATTATGTTGCAGTAGTCCAGATGTGGGAGTGTCATGGCTTGCATCACTGTTCGGAAGTCTTGATGTTCAAGGAGGGGTCTGAGACGTTGCACTGTTCTTGCTTTGTGAAATATAGTTCCGGAGGTTTTAGTGATCTGTTGCTTTAAGGTGAGGGCTTGGTCAATAATAATGCCCAGGTATCTTATATGTGGTTGTATTTGAATGCTTGTAGTTCCAATGATGAGGTGTGTGGGTGGTATGAAGTCTGGGTCCTTTGTTACTATGAGGGCTTCAGTTTTCTTTATGTTGATGGATAGGTTGTTTGTTTGTAACCAGTTAGAGACTGCAGTGAAGCATGCTGATAGGTGGGTGTTTGTAGGGTTTGTGGTTGTAATGGGGGTGTAGAGCATGATATCGTCAGCATAGATGTGGAAGCTGACGTTGTGGGTGCGTATGACAGTGCAGAGTGGTTGGAGGTAGATATTGAAGAGCATGGCTGATAGTGTGGATCCTTGGGGTACTCCCTGGTGTTGTTGGAATGGGGGGGGAAGTTGAGGTGCTGGTGCGGATGAGTTGTTGTCTGTTTGTTAGGTAGGATTGGAACCACTTCAGCACGGTGTCCTTGATCCCAGTAGTCTGTAGTCGGTGTTTGAGGATGTTGTGGGAGATGGTGTCAAAAGCTGCAGATATATCGAGGAAGATCATGGCGTATCCGGAGTGTTTTCCTTGAGTTCCTGTGAGGAGGGTGTTCATCAGCGTGGTCATGAGGGTCTCGACTCCATGTAGCGGGCGGAAGCCATGTTGTTGCGGGTCCAGTATGTTGTTAACATCCAGGTGTTCCTGAAGCTGCTGCTGGACGATCTTCTCGATTATTTTGGCTGTGAAAGGTAGACTTGCTATGGGTCTCTAGGATGTATGGTCAAGAGGATCCAGGTTTTGCTTTTTCAAAGAAGGTCGGATGATCGTGGTTTTGAGTGCGTCTGGCATGTGTCCTTTGGAGAAGGATTCGTTGACGATACGGGTTAATGGTGTGCTCAGTTCGTTTTTTGATTTCTTTATCCAGTCAGTGGGGCATGGGTCCAGCGGTGAGGTGGTGGTGTGGAGGCAGGAGATAGTGGTTGAAATTTCTTCTGTTGATGTTTCTTTGAAGGTGGTCCAGTCACTGTGCAAGTTGGGGTGGAGGTTCTCTGTAGTTGAGTGTGCGGTTAGCTGTGGGTTTTGTTGTTGTTGTAGCTGTTTGTATTGACGGGCCAGTAGTTCTGGTGGGATCTGCGGTAATTGGTCAGAGCTGTGTGGAGTTTTTGTCAGCTTTTTGATTATTTGAAAGAGCTCCCGAGGTTTGTTTATGGAGGTATTGATGATTTTCATGTGGTAGATTTTCTTTGCTTTGTCAGTCTCATAGTGATACGCGTTGAGTTCGTAAAGGTATTTTATTTTGTCATTTTCGTTGTTGGTTTTTCTCCATTTTCTTTCAGTTCTCCTGAGTTTTGTTTTTAGCTTTCGGAGACTGGGAGTATACCATCTAGCTCTTGTGGAAGGTGGTCTGGTGGTGGTTATGTTTGCTGAAGCTTCAGACGCTGTGGAGATCGTAGTATTCCAGTTGTCTATAAGGTCATTGATGTCATTGGAGTTCGGTTGTAGCTTGGGTAGAATTTGTTCTAGGAAGTCCTCTTTGTTGAATGGTTTAAATCGTCTTATGTGGTGTCTATCATCCTTATTGGTTTTATGTTGGTATGTGTGGGATATTGTGATGAGGTGGTGGTCAGACCAAGGTACTGGCGAGATCCGTGGGTTCTTCGCTGAGGCGGTGGTGGTGGAGTTGAGAAAGATGAGGTCTAGTGTGTTGCCTTTTTCGTGGGTGGGTTCCTGTATGATCTGTACTAGATCCATTGCAGTCATAGCGGTGTGGAAGATTGTTGCATGTTCTTCTTGGAGTGATGGGAGGTTGAAGTCTCCTAGGATGATTTGTTCCTTAGTCGAGCTGGTGCTTTCTGATATGTGTTGTAGTAATCTTGGTAGGTCAGTGGTTGCGGTAGGTGCACGGTAGATTAGACATATTGAGAGGTGTTTGTTGGTGAGGGTGAGGAGATCAGCTTCAGTGGTGGTTTCCGAGGAATGGATCCTGAAGTGAAGGTCGGTTCTTGCTATGATGGCGACACCCCCTCCTTTGGCATGTTCCCGGGAGCAGTGATGGAGGGTGTATCTTTCTGGGGCTAGTTGGTTCATTAGTACTGTGTCGGTGTCGGTCAGCCAGGTTTCTGTTATGCATAAACTGTCTACGTGCTCAGTTGTGATTAGGTCACGGAGCATGTGGTATTTATTTCTAACAGAGCGTGCGTTGATTAGAGAGATGGTGATGTGGAGATGGGGTGGGGGGTTGGTGGTGTGAGTGGATGTGTGCTGAGCCTGTGCGTGGGGTTTCTTTTGGTTTGTGTGTGAGTGTGGGTAGAGTGGCTTGAGTGGGCCAGGGTAAGTTGTTGAGAGCATTGGGGGGGGGGGGGTAGAGGGTCAAGAGGGGGGTGAGAAGGTAGATGGGGGTTAAGAAAGGTGGCATAATCAGTGAGGGTACCTGGTGTTTGGGGACCAGGCTGGGCTTCGGTGTTGGTTGCACGGAGCGGTGAGGTCGTTGGTTGCTGATGCTGTGTCTTCGGTGCTGTAGTGAATCGCTGCTGTCGTGGGTTTCCTGTTTTTCTTTTCGTTGTTTTGCTCCGGCGTTCCTGTTGATTTAGCGGAGCTCTTTGCGCCTTTGTGCCGCGCCTAAGGGCCACGCCAAAGGGCCCTCTGGCGAGGCCCTCAGGCGTGGGCCCGCCAGGCACAGGCGCGCCCTGCAGGGACGCCGCTTTTGAGCCGGCTAGAGCTGCCCCGGTCAGGTCTCCCACTGCCCCGATTGGGCAGGAGTGTTGCTGGGGGCGGGCTGGCTCTGAGTGGCTCCCTCGGTGCAGGGACGCCGCTTTTGAGCCGGCTAGAGCTGCTCCGGTTGGGTCTCCCACTGCCCCGATTAGGCAGGAGTGTTGCTGTGGGCGGGCTGGATCTGAGCGGCTCCCTCGGTGCAGGGACGCCGCTTTTGAGCCGGCTAGAGCTGCCCCGGTCGGGTCTCCCACTGCCCCGATTGGGCAGGAGTGTTGCTGGGGGCGGGCTGGCTCTGAGTGGCTCCCTCGGTGCAGGGACGCCGCTTTTGAGCCGGCTAGAGCTGCCCCGGTCGGGTCTCCCACTGCCCCGATTGGGCAGGAGTGTTGCTGGGGGCAGGCTGGCTCTAAGCGGCTCCCTCGGTGAAGGGACGCTGCTTTTGAGCCGGCTAGAGCTGCCCCGGTCGGGTCTCCCACTGCCCCGATTGGGCAGGAGTGTTGCTGGGGGCGGGCTGGCTCTGAGTGGCTCCCTCGGTGCAGGGACGCCGCTTTTGAGCCGGCTAGAGCTGCCCCGGTCGGGTCTCCCACTGCCCCGATTGGGCAGGAGTGTTGCTGGGGGCGGGCTGGCTCTGAGTGGCTCCCTCGGTGCAGGGACGCCGCTTTTGAGCCAGCTAGAGCTGCCCCGGTCGGGTCTCCCACTGCCCTGATTGGGCAGGAGTGTTGCTGGGGGCAGGCTGGCTCTAAGCGGCTCCCTCGGTGCAGGGACGCCGCTTTTGAGCCGGCTAGAGCTGCCCTGGTCGGGTCTCCCACTGCCCCGATTGGGCAGGAGTGTTGCTGGGGGCGGGCTGGCTCTGAGCGGCTTCCTCGGTGCAGGGACGCCGCTTTTGAACCGGCTAAAGCTGCCCCGGTCGGGTCTCCCAATGCCCCGATTGGGCAGGAGTGTTGCTGGGGGCGGGCTGGCTCTGAGCAGCTCCTTCGGTGCAGGGACGCCGCTTTTGAGCCGGCTAGAGCTGCCCCGGTCGGGTCTCCCACTGCCCCGATTGGGCAGGAGTGTTGCTGGGGGCAGGCTGGCTCTGAGCGGCTTCCTCGGTGCAGGGATGGCGCTTTTGAGCTGGCTAGAGCTGCCCCGGTCGGATCTCCCACTGCCCCGATTGGGCAGGAGTGTTGCTGGGGGCGGGCTGGCTCTGAGCGGCTTCCTCGGTGCAGGGACGCCGCTTTTGAACCGGCTAAAGCTGCCCCGGTCAGGTCTCCCACTGCCCCGATTGGGCATGAGTGTTGCTGGGGGCGGGCTGGCTCTGAGCGGCTCCTTCGGTGCAGGGACGCCGCTTTTGAGCCGGCTAGAGATGCCCCGGTCGGGTCTCCCACTGCCCTGATTGGGCAGGAGTGTTGCTGGGGGCGGGCTGGCTCTGAGCAGCTTCCTCGGTGCAGGGACGCCGCTTTTGAGCCGGCTAGAGCTGCCCCGGTCGGGTCTCCCACTGCCCCGATTGGGCAGGAGTGTTGCTGGGGGCGGGCTGGCTCTGAGCGGCTTCCTCGGTGCAGGTACACCGCTTTTGAGCTGGCTAGAGCTGCCCCGGTCGGGTCTCCCACTGCCCTGATTGGGCAGGAGTGTAGCTGGGGGCGGGCTGGCTCTGAGCGGCTTCCTCGGTGCAGGGACGCCGCTTTTGAGCGGGCTAGAGCTGCCCCGGTCGGGTCTCCCACTGCCCCGATTGGGCAGGATTGGGCTCTGAAGTTAGAGTGTGTCCCACGCCCTGTTCTCACAGCGTTCCTGACTCAAGAGCAGAGAGACAGAAGCAAAGAACCAGAGAGAATGGTTTAGAGAAAAGCTTGCAATCTCTGAGAAATGCTAACCAAGTGTTAACAGGCAAGAAAGGAAGAGCACTTTGTGAAAAGGCTGAGTTCTTACCAAAGGAGAAAAGGGAATCCACGTCAGGTTTTACCAGGCTGCCAGAAAGCAGAGCATTGCCTAAAGCTTACAGGCAGAGAACCTGTTACAGGAGGAAAGTTTCTGAAAGGGAAAACTCCGCGGATTCAAATGAGCCAGACTCCAGGTATGAAAGATTTATTAATGATATAAAATGCTTGAGCCCTAAAGGCCCTGTTGAAACACGTGCTCACTCTGTAAAGAAGGAGAAGCCAGATTGGTTTCATAAAATCCCTAAAGCACTTAGAACACAGTGGTACTGGAGACAAGACCCTAGAGACATTGCACACAGACCTGTGTCAGACAGGGACAGTGATTATTCCCCTGATGAAGAATCCATGGAGATAGAATGCATAAATACTGTTCCCATGTCTCAACCTGAACAGATGGAATGTGAGTTGTACATAGCCTCGTGCCAGGAGTCTGTAGCCACCGTGTAACCTAGAAGAAGTTTGTAGAATTCCTATGCTATTGGAATGAGCTGAATTCATTTAATCAAGCCTTGCATTAATTGTGAAGTTTAACAATTAAGCATATGATTTGAATGCTGGTACCTTTTGAAACAAAGGACTTTCTGTTGATTCTAAATGTCTTATTTTGAACCCTTGCACTGACGGGGAATAAAAGCCTTAATTTCTGTATTAATTAAGCCTTAATTTCGTTAATGAGGGCTCTTAGGAAGCTGGAATAAGTAAGAACATCTTTACTATGTCAGATGAACCTTACATTCCCTTTGGCTACCTAAAATAATCTTTGCTGTGGAGCAGCCCCATATTTCTAATGGCGTAGGCAGGGCACCCCACGACAAGTGTCAGTAGAAGAAATTAATACTGACAGGGAGGTGAGGCAAGTATTTGAAATGAAAAGAGTGCACTTACAGCTTTTTTTAATCTAATATTTTAATGTTAGGTAGGATAAAGTGTGCATTATAAATATTTTTCATGGCAAGAATGGTGGATGCCTGCAGTGCTCTTCTGATGGAGGTGGTAGGGGCAAAAACAGTGACGGAATTCAAAAAGGCATGAGAAAGACGTAGAGGATCCCTGTATAGCAAGAGGATGGAATCAAAGTAAACTTAAGTAACTTTTACACTTCAAAAAATATAGGTGGGTAACCTGCATGGAGCAGCGAGTACAACCCTAAATAAAGGCATGGGGCGGCACGTACCATTCTAGCCTCCTTACTGCTGCTGTCACTTACTATGTTACTATATATTTGTTATTGTATAATCCTAATAGGTTAAATTTTTTCCTTTTTATATGCAGACATTCAATAGGTTTACTGCAGGTCATAAATATAAACTCTTCATATGAATTCAGTGATAGTTTCTGGTACTTTTTCATTTTTTCTTTCCTTGAATATTTCTGAGTATATAATATAATATTCTTTATTCTACAGAATCTTTAATTTTAAAATTGTGAAATGATTTATCATGAATGCTTAGTAAAATAATAGTAGAATATATTGAGTGTCTTTCAAAAAGACTGTTTGGCTGTTCTTATAGTGGACTTTAGCACAGCACATTCCTTTCCATACATAGGTATATACAGAATTCCTATTTAGCCTTGCGGGCCTCTTAGTTCTGCTATATACTTTAAGCTTTATTTTTCCCCTATCATTGAGGAGCCAAGGTGGCATTTTAGCTCAATGCAGAGGATTAAGCTCCAGAATGATAGGGAAAGCTGAGTGTGGAGGCCAGCGTCTACTTTGTACAGCATGGGCAAGTGGAAGGCAAAGGCATGAGTATACCCTCCAGAAAAACCCTTGACACCAGTCCCACTCTCAAAGCCAATCAGATGATATTTGATGGATTTGTGGCTTCTATGATAGTTGATATTGCTCAACATGTAGGGCTTGGGATTAACCTTTCCACCTGAGAATCTTTGCTAAACCCTGGGATACAAGTATCCCCCCTATTGTCAGGCTATGATCGTTTCCCCAAAGTTACTGAAAGCAGCCAGAGACATGAAAGCAGAATGATGGCAACTCACATTGGTTAGCATAAAAATGATTTTTTTTAAATAAATAAATAAAACAAAACTAACTCACTGAAGGGCTTTGGGGTATGGTAGACCTGGTGAATGGAATAAATGGAAGAATAACTCAGGAGCCATATTGGGATTTTCAAAAGCCTAAAATATCGTGAGAATGAAGCAAGGCTTAAGAATTTAGCATGTAAGGTTGGTAAAACCAGAGGTTATGACAATGGATTCATTTCTACAGATCAGCTGCTATCTACTAGAAGTGCTAATGTTTAGGAGAGTGTGGTTGCATTACAGTCCCAATAGGTGAAAAATAGGGCCAGAAGGAACAGCATGTAGTTGAACTGTAGGTCCATTAGGTTTTAATTACAGACAAGAGATTGCTCATCACAAAATGGAGATATTAGAAAACCAGAATTGATGTTTTAATCTACACCTGGTTAATTTCCCAGAATCTCCCTAGACAACACCAGTTGATGTAAAGCATTGCTTCCAGGTGTTGCTCCAAGTACCAAAAGAAGTTATGCCAGCTTTCTAATGACAATACCATTTTGCATCTGGTGGGATGGTAAAATTGGATGGTAATGGAGATGTGTCTGTGGATAATATGGATTTAATGGGCTGTTGCATTTAAAGAGATACTTTTGATATGCTTGCTCTTGATCAGATCAAAATTGTTTTTGATACTTTTTTTAAAATATAGAAATGCGCTGTTCTTGGACCATAAAATTTATATTTTTCCAGATTTTTCGAGCAAAGGCGTAAAGTGTTTATTGTAAAAATTCCTAAAAGTTCTTGTAGCAGGGGGACGTTCCTTTCTTTCTTTGGTTTCCATACAGTTGTCTTATTAGATATGAAGAACATTTTGCCTTTTAAGACCTCATCAGCTTTACGTTTTTCTGAATTCTAGGACTTGCCCTGGTACAGTGGTGGTGAACATCGGCTCTTCACAACTTGGTTTCTAATCTAGGCGTGTACACTCAAAGTATACATTGAGGGCAGCACAGGTCCACATCCACAACTGCCTGTGATAACTTGGGGTCCTCGTTTGGGCCACATTCACTGGGGGAAAGAGGTATAGGTCTTGGGATGGTGCCAACCTTTAGAGTGTTGGTTACAGGGGAGAAGACTGAAGCATGGGACCTTGTGTTCACCTGTGGTTTTAAATGTTTGAGGCACCGGATTGATTGGACAGCACCAGATTTGTTGGATGCAGGGGATCATGGGTGCTGGTGTCTAATCTGGCAAATGTATTTATTTCTCTTTTGTCGGTTACTGGCATTCCTTTTCTTCTGGCAATTATTGGGCAATCCTTCCATTTTTTAGTGTATTTTATTGTGCTCATAGAACCTGGCTTTCTCACAGTGGTTTGAATGATGGTGGGTGTAGTAGAGTGCTATCATACTAAGCAATAGAGATTCCTATTGGCCAGGTAGCATGGGAGTAGGGCATCTTGTTCAGGGTGTGGCAGAGGTTCACTGGGGCAATATCCTTAGGAACCCTTTTACTAACATGCGTTGTTCAGTTAATAAGCATTTCAGCACAAATTGAATGCTTCCACAGGTCCACAGTAATTGTTACTGCACTGGTGGGACAATTACTGTGCACTGAAATGTGCTTAACTGCAGATCATGTGACGCAGTTTGGGTGGAGAGTGAGCACTGAATGAACATGCTAATCACACATGCTAATCGCCACTATTACAGCATGGATGCACCTGCCGCCACCTCAATAGGTGGTGTTAGGTGTACCCATGGTAATTGCCAAGGCCCTGAATGAACACTAAGGGGCTAACTTGCGTGGTAAAGATCGGGCACATGGTGGCCGCACCCCTGACAATTACTGCCATTCAGTTGCACCTAACACACATTAAATTTTGACTCAAAATGCACATGTTTTGTTTTGTTTTGTTTTGTTTTTTAAATCCTTGTTTTAAAGTTCGAGTTAGTTTTGGTACATTTTCATATTGTTGTCCTAATAACACTATGGCCTTTGATTCCCACAAAACATTTGTTCTATCTTGTTTGTTAAATGTTATTGAAATTGATTGTAAAGAGGGTTGGGTAGAGTGGGAGAGATCATATGATGTGAGTTACCCAAGTTTAGGCCCGTTTTGGTGGTTATATAAAGAGATATTACTGTAATATTTTTTATTTTTATTTTCTAGATTTGGCCTCACATCGAGGTTTGTTTAGTGAAGAATATTTTATAATTTGTTGATTTAGGTATTGTTTATACCATAACAGCTAATTTCCTTTCAGTCTTTTTCCTTTTTTTGTTTTTTGGTATCCGGTGTTAACGTGGCTAATATTTTTCTATGAAGTTTATTTTTTTGTTGAATCTTTGCTTATATCTAATTTAAAATAGAATGTGCTCAGATAGCCATAATTTATGAAATTGTAACCAGGCATTAATGTAACATGGCAATGGTAAAACTAATCAGTTTAGGGTGTTAGTAATGTGTGTTAAGGGACTCATATGACATTTCCCACATGATATGTGTCAAATGGCAAAATTGTGCATTATTTTGCCACAACACACATTAGTTTTAGACCAACGCACATTATACAGTAATAACATGCAAAATGTGCAGATACATGCAAGCACCTCATTGTTATGCAAACTGAATAGCATATCTTACATCAAACTTCATAAACTGCTTTATTTATTTATGTATTTATTTAGCTGGTTTTATATACCGCCTTATCAAAGTGTCAAGGTTTACAGGTAACAATTTAACCGAACACACATGGAACAGAGTAGGTAAACTTAGCTAGATTTTAACTTAATGTAGGTAAACTAGAACAATATAAACAATGTGGTACATCAAAAACAATGGTAGGAGTAGTGTACATATCTGCATTGAACAGGGAAGGGAGGGAGTATAGGCTTAGGTAAGGGGGATGGGTAGGTCAGTGTGCTGGTATGGTCCAATGCTTTATATAATAATGCCACCAAAGTATTCCCTGAATAATTGTGTTTTCAGTATTTCCTGAAAGTTTTCGAGGTCACTTATGGCCTGGATATTGTCAGGTAGTTCATTCCAGAGATGTGGAGCATAGAGTGAGAATGCTCTGTTGGATATTGCACGGCTGCTGTTCCTATATGCTGGCAGGACAGAGATGGTAATTTGCTTGTTGGTTCTTCTTGGCTTGGCATCAGGTGTCCTCTGGATTAGTACGTGCAGGTATTGAGATGAAAGATTGTGGAAGCCTTTGATCGTTGTGATGATTGCCTTGTATTTAGTGCCTGAGGCAATGGGGAGCCAGTGGAGATTGTGGAGTGTTCGTGTATTTATTGACAACTAATGCCTACTTTGATCTAGTGTTATTTTTTCTGTCTGGAAGCATGTAGCCTGATGCTTACAGGTGCAGTCTTAAGGGGCTGCAGATTAAAAACTGCTATGCGATCCCTCCACTTCCCCCAGCCAAGAACCTTCATATTCATGAGGATACATCATGGACCACCCAGTCAATGCCCCCACTTTGCCAAAGACACCCTGATGGACCCTCTTTCCCTGGACTCCCTCAGGAAAGAACCCCCATCCCCTTCCTCCATAGGCATTTCCGGACCTACCTCCACAATCCGTGGTGTCTAGTGGTATGAGGCAGGAGCGATCCCCAGATGTTCCTGCCCTTTCTGACGCCAAGTTCAAAATAGAATCAGGTGACCCCTAGCGTGATAGTCTCATGGTACTTGTTCAATTTATTAATTTGATATATTGCCTTTAGCTGTGTATCAAGGCAGTTTGCAAAATGAAAATATTAAAAGGGTCTATAAACAGCATATTAAGCAATATTAGACAAGACATTTACAATTTCTGGTATAAAGGAGCAGAGAATCAGTAAACATATCAGATTACTCAAGACATTTCACATGACAGAAAACACAGTTCAGAAAACTGATAAAATTTATCTTTCAAATGCTAATCTAAACAACCAGGCTTTCACCTTAGCCCAGAAAACTGAATAGGATGGTCCTGTATATAATTCATTGGGCATAGTATTCCTTAACACTGGCACTTGATAGCAGAAGGCAATTTCCTTGTAAACTCAGAGTGTACTCTAACTGGAGAGGGTATTAACAGTAAATTTAAATTTATTTTTATTAAACTCATGCCTTTCCAGGAGAAGATTAAGGCGAGTTACATTCTGGCGCAGTATGTATATCCCTGTCCTCAAAGGGCTCACAGTCTAAGTTTGTACCTGAGGCAATGAAGGGTTAAGTGGCTTGCCAAAAGCCACAAGGAGTACCAGTGGGATTTGAACCTTGGACTTTCTGTCTCTAGGCTGCTGCCCTAACCACTAGGCCACTCCTCTACTCTCAGTGCCCAAGATGGCTGTTACATGATAATATACCTAAGTAAGTATTATTTATTTTATTTATTTACATACTCTTATATACCGCGCTATTCTGCATCAGTGCGGTTTACATTCAACAAACAAATTACATTGAACAGGGCATTATAACTTGGAGATAACTATTTTACAGGGAACATGGGCTATGGAGGGTTAAGTGACTTGCCCAAGACCACAAGGAGCACCTGTGGGACTAGAAACCCCAGTCCTTCCGGCCCAAGGTTGCTGTCCTCTAGTGGGATTTGAACCCCCGGCCTTCTGGCCTGAAGTACCTTGCCCCAACCACTAGACCACTCCTCTACTCCAAGTAAACAGGTTGGTTTGTTCGTAGGATCTTAAAAGTAATCATTATGATCCAAATTCTATATTGGAATCAGTAGTCAATGATGTTTTTTAAGCAAAGGGGTAACATGATTGTATCTTTGTGCATCACAGACTAATTTTATTGCACTATTTTGCACTAACTGCAGACATGTCATCAAATATGATATAATCCCTACTAACATGTTGTTTGTGTAGTCCAAACTTGAGACAACAGTAACATATGATCTCCAGGAACAAGCAGGAATGAGTCTTCACATGCGGGTACGTCGGCGCCGACGGAGCCCGCACGGGAATGCTCCCCAGCATCCAATCAGAAAGCCTTTGGGAGCATCCCTCGCGCCTGCGCGGTGACTTCCCGCCTTTCCCACTGCCTCTCCCCAGTTTTCGTTTTTCCGCGGAGCCGGCAGGACGTACCTCCTGTCACCGCAGAAACTTTTTCTCTTAAATCCTTATTTTTTGTTTTCTTGTGGTCGCGGCCGTTTTCCCGCCGATACCGGCACCGCCGGTGCCTTGTTTTTTTCTTTTAACCACTTAGAGGTCTTTTTCCTCCTCAAGTCCCTTCTGAGGCCTTCCAGGCCTTTCCAGCATGGAGCCTTCTTCCCCTAAGAAGTGCCTCCACTGTGGAGACTTAGTCTTCTTTTTAGACTCCACCACTTGGTGTATATCCTGTCTGGGTCCTGACCCTTTTTCCCCCGGTCCATCGGGCTTTAGGGTTGGGAGAAGACCCTCTCTTTTTCGGGTATCCCTCGATGCTGTTTTTCCTCCTGAGGTGAGGACATCGATTTATTCTTCTCTCCAGGATCAGGTAACCCGCAAACAGTCTGTTAAGACTAGCCAGTTCTTGAGGGGTAAGTCTCACGCCCAGCATGACGACGGCTCCGGCCTTCCCCTCAAGACCCCTTTGGCAATAAAACTCCGGCAGGAGTCTTCGGGCTCCAAAGCATTCACGGGGTTTCAGGTTGTTCCTGGGGTTCGTTCCTCACAGAACATACCTGAGCCATGCTTGGGGTGGTATCCGCTTCGAGCGGTGCCGATTCCCCGGCATCGGCGCCGGCGTCGAGTGTTCCACTCTTCGCCAAGGATCGTCAACTGGTGTCCTCGGTGCCTTCGGGACCGATCGATTCGACCCAGACTGGCCTTCCTGCATCCCAGCCACAAGCGGGGTTAGTGCCGGCTTCGGACGGGGCCGATTCCCCGGCATCGACGCCGGTGTCGAGTGCTCCGTTTGTCACTAGGGATCGTTATCTGGGGTCCTCGGTGCCTTCGATCGATACGACCCAGACTGGCTTTCCTCTGTCCCAGCCAGCCGCGAGGTTGGTTCCGGCTTCGAGCGGCGTCGATGCCCCGGCATCGGTGTCGGTGTCGAGTGTTCCACTCTCCACCGGGGCTCGGCGTCGGTTATCCTGGGCCTCAGGGCCGAGCGATACGCCCCAGATGGCTCTTCCTCTTGCTACACTAAACAACACAACCCTTTCACACCAATCTTTAACTAGGTTTTCTTTTTATACAATAAATTACTAAACCTCATTTCTATGGTTCAAAAGGCCTCAGTAAATGCTCTTACCATTCATCGGTGAACCGTGTCACCATTGGATCGAGCTGAAGAAATTCCACATCATAGGCCAAGCCCTCCCTACCTACACCTTTTATTCATAATTTAATTTAACCAAATGAAAAAATTTCTTAAAAGATTTATCCTAGAAAAGTACTTTTAAAGGATTCATTCAAACAATCGTATATAAGTATATTCAAAAATTAAAGTGTATCTATTATTTGGAACTACAGCTCTATCTAATGAGCACCAAATACTTCACAATGGAAATGTGAAGACATCTCTTACAGAGACCGGCAAGCATCTAGAAAAATAAAGAGAAGAGAAACGCTTTAAAGAACCAATCTCAATCTCTTAATTCGTAATATCTCTTCTTCACTTATCTTAACGCTTTGCTCCCGATGTATTTCCTACGAAACCTCTCAAAGAAGAATCACTCGCTTCATGGTTAGTTGCCGTAAGTGCTCAAGACACTGGTCAAACTTCACCATAAGCACAACTGGGCAGCAACTACGTTCCAGATCCGACAAAAGCTTCTGTTTCACCCTGCCGGGCTTCCTCAGGGATCGAACGTCATGCCCAAATAACCATTACACCATTAAACAAGAGCGGCACAAGCGCTTCAGCTTCTATAGCGGCGTCTGACATCACTGCCCTTAAATATAACAAACCACTACCAAGCTGATACGTCATCATAGCTCTAACACCCCTCTCTTCCCGCTCCGCTCAACTTTATTGAGTAACACACAACACCCATTCAAACCAAAGCAGGTACATCAATGTTCAATAGCTCATGTATCTAACTACCTACTAGACAATAAATATATTACCACTAAACCTATTTCCTATATCTACAAATATATAAAATAAAAAACACTGAAAAACAATAAAACGCCATGCTCGGAGGGGGTACCGGCTTCGGGCGGTACCTATACCCCGACATCGGCGCCGGTGTTGAGTGTTCCTCTCTTCGCCGAGCGGCGTCTTCGGACGTCCTCAGCACCTTCGGCGCCGATCGATGCAATTCTGATTAACTTTCCGGGATCGGCATCGCCGACACCAACACCGACGTCGGTGCCCTCTAGACGGGCGTCGATAACCTCGCTCGGTTCGATGCCCAGTCTAGAATCAATATCCAGTCTGGATGACTTGGTTCCAATGGTTTTCGGAACCGATCCTTGTCCCTTCTGGCTACGCAGTACAGTATTGATGTCGACTCCTGTAGTTCCATCGATGCCTTCGATCCTTTCGATGCCTAGCTTGGAATCGATACCGGGAACCGACGATGCAGTACTAACTGCCTCGAATCGGAACTGTCGGTATCAAAGCTCTCTGGTTGCCTCGGTATCACTTCGGCAGCCGCCGCTGCCGGCTCCGAGGGCATTGCCGTCCCCGATGCCGGTGTCGGTATCAATGTCGACTCCTGCAGTTCCATCGGTGCCATCGATTCTCTTTATACCTAGCTTGGAATCGATACCGGGAACCGACGATGCAGTACTAACTGCCTCGAATCGGAACTGTCGGTATCATTCTCCATCTAGCAGGATTCCTTTGGTACACCAGTCCGGTAGGTCTTCTGGTGTTCAAGCTGCTCATTCAACCTCAGCCTACCCAGGAATAGTTCCTCTGAGAGTTCTTTCTTTTCAGGAATTTCTCCTTGACATGGCAGACTCTCTTGCCATTCCTATTCCTGGCCCTACTCTTAACCAAGGTCCTGCAAAAAAAGCAACCATGATGCTTCCTTTACATCCTTCTTTGCAGGACCTTCTTCTGGGGATTTGGCAGTCGCCTTTAAAGGTTCCTGCACCTTCTACAGCCATGCATGTTCTGTATCAGGTGCCCCCCTCTCCGGGGTTTCAGAAGAACCAACTTCCCGCATCATTCCATTGTAGTGGAATCGGCAATGAGGAAGGTCAGAAGCAAGAAGAAGCATTCTTCTTCTCCTCCAGGTCGTGCATATAAAGCACTTGATGCCTTTGGGCGTCAAACCTTCCAAACTTCCATGTTGGCTTCCAGAATTATTTCATATATCTTTTATATGAGTCTAACACTTCGGGAGGTCACAGAGAAATTATCTCTTTTGTCTCCTTTTTTGTCAGAACCTAAGGCCTCTGACTATTCCTTGCTTCTTAACCATAGCAGGAATATCTCTTGGTTTCTTTCTCGTGCTTCTCTAGACTCTTTTGAGTCTGTTAGCAGGTCCTCTGCTATTGCCATTGGAGCATGTCGTACAGCCTGGCTGCAGGCTTCAGACCTGAGCAGATGGGCACAACATACACTGGGTAATTCTCCGTGTACTGGAGAAAATCTTTTCAATATCGAGGCTTTACATCAGGTTGCTCAGTGCTCCTCCACTGACTTTCCTAGTTCTGGAAACCATCCTAAGCCTTCTTTTTCCCCAGGATGTAGGAAATGTCCTACCAAACCTTCTTTCCCTAAGAAAAGAAAGTTTCATCCTCCTTCTGCCCATCTTCCAGATGTCCCCAAGCAAAGGACATCTCATCCTGGTCTGAAGTTCCCAGGCTCTCACCAGGATAATCATAACCGGCAGCCATAGGCTCCAGTATGCTGCAGTCTACAATTAACTTCTTCTTACCAGAAGTTCTTCTTCCAACTCTACACTGGGTTTTCCTTTCAGTATGCTTTTGTCCATGGGTCACAGTATTCTCCCTTTCTTATTGCTATAATGGGAGATCACCACTATCCCATGATAGCTTCTGTCCCCACATGGACATTCTTTCCTTCTGCTGACTTACCATATGGTGCGTCACCTTCCCCCCTCTCTTCCAGGGTTTCCCCTGCTTGAGTCGGTACCATACTGGAACATCTCTCTCTCTTTCTTTCCAGTGTAGGCTTCCTGTTATCCTTCAACGCATGTTCTGGACAACTCCTCAGACAGGGCCGGAATATCCCCGCTCCCTTGGTCTGTCTTCTCCCTGTTTCATACAGGAGAATCCCCTCTGCTATCTTGTTCAGTTGCTGTGCGTGCAGGAGTTCCAGTGCGTACTTTAATGCTTCTGCACGCTGCTCTCAACTATCTGCGTGCTGACACTCACTGCAGGTTGTCTTCTCCTGGCCATGTCCTTATCGAGGATATGGCAACCTGTCGACTTCTGTCAGTCCCATCTCCTACACGATGCTCTCTGCAATCGTCAGAGAGGCTTCCCACTATGGGCCCTTGCCATAGAGCATTGGACTTTGTCTCTGAGGGTCTTCCATGTAATAGAAGAGGCTTATATAGTCATTCCATGGCTATCTAGATAATTATACCCGCTTGTCTTCCGTTGTGATGCAGAAGACAAGTTTGTTCTGCGTGTATGTCCAAGGAGCTCCCAATCTGGCAGGAATCCCCCTTTTTCCTTACAGCTTGGCATTATGTTTCTGCTCCACTTGGACAACGCATACTCTTTTACTGTACATGATACCCCTGAGTCCCTTGGCTGGGTCATCCTGGTATCTTGGTCTATGCGTTTTCTGTCCTTGGGACGCATCAGCAGCCTAAAGTGCTCCTGACGTGCTCTCCCCAGACTGATATTGTCCTCTGTTCTTCACGCAACTATACTGCTAATTCCACTGATCTGCATCCCTGTGCCACAGAAATAGATTCTCTATACTCTTCGGGTGGTTTTCGCCCCTACTATTAGATGAAGTTTTTCGCATCACATTTCCCATGTGGATGTTTCTTCTGTGGCCCAGTTGCAGGCAGTATTGTTTTCATGTATGTATGTGTCCTATGCATACATGTTTTTTGTAACTGGGTGGGCATAAACCATGCCCATCTATACTATATATAGATATATATGTCACACTTGCCTAGACATATATATTCACATCTCTATTGATATGTATATAGTTTCATATATATATATATATATATGCGCTTTTTGGGAGATGGTCATAGCACCCTGTGTATTACCCACTTTCTCCCTAACTGTCGGTACTAAAGTTGTTTTTTTTTTTTACTTTCTAAGGGGTCCAGACAGTCCGCTTGCCTATTATCATACGGCTCGGTAACTGGGTCCGGTTATACTCACAATTATTGCTGTGGCGTCAACAGCTTCTATTTTTGTTATACACCTCCTTATCTATGAGGTATCAAATTTCAATGTCTTCCTATTTCTTATTGGCTAGGAAAGACAGTGTACATCTTCAGTGTTCCGGAGTACCCTCCTGTTTTCCCTGGGAAAAGGGTTTTTTTTCCATACCCTCTCTTCCCTTCCGGACTGGGCTAATTCCAGATCGGTCAGTCTTCTTCTTTTAATCCTCAATGTTAATAACTCTGTGCCTAAAAGAGTTCTCAGCTTTTTCACATAAAGCTTTCCATTGAAGATCTGCCGTTCTTCTCCTGCTCCAGTCGACACCTAGGTCCCCTGCCCATTCCAGATTTGGAACTTCATCCTCACTGCTGTGAAGTTCCCTTGAAGATTCCGCTACTGCGTCTACAGTACCTTCCATCACAGTTCTACTTCCTACAATCCAGTAGGTAAGCTCTATATGGTACTAGTTCATTAAATGCTTTAATGATACCTGACATGCATTCTAAAGACTCATCTCCCCGGTGGTCTTTAGTTTTTTTGTTGTTCCTCTGCAACTCTTCTCTCCTCAACTCCTACCCCCCATCCCTCGGGGGATGCCGGGGATCCAGGTTGGGAAAATGCCGTCCTGTCCAGGGATACGCATTTTATGGGATCTCCCATGGCACCCTCAGCTAGGGAGTCCCCACATGTGAAGACTCATTCCTGCTTGTTCCTGGAGATAGCACAGTTACTTACCTGTAACAGGTGATCTCAGGGAACAGCAGGAATTAGTCTTCACAACCCTCCCACCTCCCCTAGGAGTTGTATCTATGTATTTCCTTTCCTCTTCCTCTCCTTCTGTCTCAGCTATGAAACTCAACTGGGGAGAGGCAGTGGGAAAGGCGGGAAGTCACCGCGCAGGCGCGAGGGATGCTCCCAAAGGCTTTCTGATTGGATGCTGGGGAGCATTCCCGTGCGGGCTCCGTTGGCGCCGACGTACCCGCATGTGAAGACTAATTCCTGCTGTTCCCTGAGATCACCTGTTACAGGTAAGTAACTGTGCTTTTCTCCGGGGACAAGCAGGAAGTCAGTCCTCACATATGGGTGATGTTGGCGATGACGGAGCCCTCGTGGAAGCATCTCCCCAGCTTTCAAAAAAAGCCTTTGGGAGATGCCACCACGCATGCTTGGTCCTCTTCCTGCCCACGGATGCCATCTTGCCTCAGTTTCCTTTTTTCCATAGCGCTCTGTTTGTTTCCTCTGAAAAAGTATCAATTTTTGAGTTTCTACGCTTTCTCTGGTCTTGTACCGGTACTATTCCCACCCCCAAATGTGCTACCGTGGCATCGCATCTCGGATCCATTGAAATGTTTTTCTTTTTTTCCTTGGTACGGTTCATGCTTTTTTTTACTGCTGGCAAAGCCTCAGGTCTTTGATCTAGCTGGGGCCCTTTTTCCCCCATGGCCTCCAGTGGCTTCAAGAAGTGTGATCGATGCTCGAGGGTCATGTCCCTCACTGACATGCACGACTGCTGCCTTTGTTGCCTTGGGCAGGACCACGACCCAGTAGACTGTGACCTGTGCAAAAAATATCATCCAAGGCCCTCAAGAGCCATCAGCAGCAGCACGACAAGTTCTTCCCAGAGTCTCCGGTGACACCACGCTCCCAAGGCCCCCTCTGGGGCCTTGGATTCCCATGGTGACTCTGCGGGCCCCAAGTGAGGCCACAGGTCCTCCAAGCAGGGCTCCCTGGTTGGGGAACACAAGAAGAAAAAGAAGCCTTCAAGGGCCATGTCCCTGGACGAATCTGGGAAGGCGGGTAAGTCCCAAGCCAGATCCCGCAGTCCACGCTGCTCATCCGAGGGTGTGGAGCGGGAGCAGCCTATCGTTGCCCGAAAAGAATCCTCCGGTGATCGGCCTCGGACCCCCAAGGCCATCTTTTTTGAGGATTCCCTTTCAGGGGAATTTGGTACCGGTGTTGATAGCTGCAGAGCTTTCTAGACTGGCGGCCTTGGAGTATAGTTTGTCTGCCTTCATGGCTCAGCAGCAGGCCCTGATGCTCTACTCTGCTGGGTTATCTGCCCAGATCCCCGGGCCCTTGACATTGAGGACATCCCTGGATGCAGCGCCAATCCTTGAGAGCATGCAGCCTTGTATTGATCCTCGACAGCGGTCTCGATTCTGGTCCAATTCCACGGGACCAAGGTCCTTCCCGGAGAATGCCCAAGGCTTCGGCTACAGAGCCTTCAAGGGACCCGGACCAGGCTTGTGGCCGGATCATCTGGCCCAGCCCTCCCTCGATTCTCCACCGATTACTCAGACTAGGAGACCAAGAATGAGAAGTCCCTGGACACCTGTTGCCACCACAACATACCCTCAGACCCGTCCCCTTCAGAGACTTGATGCTGATCCCTGCCCGAAGACATGGTGTTCCTCGACTTCATATGAGACAGGTTGAAGACGTTGGCATTCGCCACTGAGTCTGAAAAGGACCCTCGAACGGAGGAGTTCGAGATTCTCTAGTATGAGGCCCCACTGAGGGAAGCACTGATAGTGCCCGTTCCATCCATCCTGGAACAGCTGCTTCTTTGCATATGGGAAACACTGGCTTCAGTACCCATCGTGAGCCGATGGCTTGACTCAAAGTATCGAATCTGCCAGAGCCCGTGCTTCCCGAAAGCACACCTTCCGCATAACTCCATGGTGGTGGAGTCAGCCATGCATTGGCTCAAGATCCAGAAGACGCACTCCTTGGTACCCCAGGTAAGGAAGCCCGCACCTTGGATGCCCTCAGCAGGAAATGCTACCAGGGCTCAATGCTCATCGGATGGATCCAGTCATACCAGCTGTACATGGGCATGTACCTGAGGGACATGGCGAAGGAACTTGCAGGGCTGTCGGCTGGTTTTTCCGAGGAGCCCCTACAGTGGTTATGGAGCCTGGCCAAAGCCATCCATGAGTGCTCCAAGTTCATGATTTGAGCGGCCTATGACAGCTTTGAGTCGAATAGCTGCGATGGACATCGATGCCTGACCCCAGGCTTGGATACAGTCTTCTGACCTCGAGCAATAGGTTCAGGACAAATTGGTCGAAGTCCCCTGACAGGGAGAGAACCTCTTTGGCAAACCAAGGCTGCCAAGTTGGAGACCAAGTTCATGACAAGAACCAGGCTCTCCAAGAAGACCACTACCCTCCCTCGACGGAAAGGCTCAGGTAATAAGCCCCTTTACTCGAGGAAGGTTACTGCTTACAGAAATGACCCGCAGTATAAGGCCTCCCCGGCTCCCCAGCAGGATCAGCAGGCCAAGGGACACAGGCATGGCCCTCATAAGCAGAAGGCTCCCAAGCCCCAGGCACAGGCCCCAGCCCAGCCTGGCGGGAGATTTTGACTCCTTGGGCATAGCTTCTCCATCCTCAGGAGGTCAGCAATCTACAGGGGGACATCTGATCCATTTTGCCCATCGATGGCCAGCTCTTACCACCGACACTTGGGCACTTCAAGTGGTCAAGGAGGGGTTACCTCCTCCACTTAACACAGATGCCTCCCCCTTTCTTCCCAGGAGAGCCCCTCAGGACTTTCCTTCATCTGCAGGAACTCACAGGTCTCCTCGAGGACAGGGCATTGGAACCAGTGCCCCAGCACCTCTGGGGCAAAGGGTTCTACTCCAGGTACTTCCTCATGCCAAATAGAACAGGGAGCCTAAGGACTATCCTAGATCTGCGGGACCTGAACAAGTTCCTGGTGAGGGAGAAGTTCAAGATGCTCTCTTGGAACATTGCTGCCTTACCTCCAGCATGGAGACTGGCTATGCTCCCTGGGCCTTTACTCAATCCTCATCCTTCTTGACCTTTCTGCTGCTTTTGACACTTTAGACCACAACCTTCTCCTTAATACCTTGTCCTTGCTTAGTTTTAAGGGCTCTGTACTATCCTGGTTCGCTTCTTATTTCTCCCATCACTCTTTCAATGTTTGTTCTGGTGGGTCCACTCCATTTCTCTCTCTATACCCAGTCCTTTGGTGCACTCATCTCATCCCATAGCTTTCATTACCATCTCTTTATGCTCATGATTCCCAGATCTACCTCTCTAGACCTGAAATCTCTCCAGCAATCCAGGCCCGGATCTCTGCCTGCCTTTCTGACATTGCTGCCTGGATGTCTCATCACTGCTTGAAAGTGAACATGTCCAAAACTGAGCTTCTTATTTTTCCCCCTAAACCCTCCTTTCCTCTTCCTCCTTTCTCAGTCTCTGTGGATAACTCTCTACTCCTCCCAGTTTCCTCAGCTTGTAACCTTGGGGTCGTCTTTGACTCCTCTCTCTCCTTCTCCACACACATCCAACTAATAGCTAAAACCTGCGGTTTCTTTCTCTACAACATTAACAGAATTCTCCCATTCCTTTCTGAACTCACTACTAAGGCATTTTTTCACTCCTTAGTTACCTCCTGTCTAGACTATTGTAACTCACTCCTTGCTGGTCTCCCTCTGAATCATTTATCTCCCCTTCAATCAATTCAACACTCTGCTGTGCAGCTAGTCTTCCGCCGGCCTCGTCATGTTCATATTACTCCTTCTCAAGTCACTTCATTGGCTCCCTATCCATTTCCGCATCCAATACAAACCTCTCCTTCTAACCTATAAGTGCATTCACTCTGCAGGTCCTCACTACCCTTCCTCTCTTATCTCTCCCTACACCTCTCCTCAGGAACTTCGCTCTTCTGGCAAATTACTTCTATCTGTACCCTTCTCTTCTATTTCTAACTCCAGACTTCGTTCCTCTCATCTTGATGCTCCTTATGCCTGGAACAAACTATGTGAGACTATATGTCAGGCACCTTCTCTGACCCTTTTCAAATCCAGGCTGAAAACTCACCTCTTCGCTGCCGCTTTTGGATGTTGACTCACCTGATCTCCTTTGTGTTTCCTTACCGTTCCCCCTAGCTATATCCCATGTCTACAGCTATTGTGTTGTCTGTTTTGACTAGATTGTAAGCTCTGATGAGCAAGGACCATCTTTTATATTTGTCTGCGCAGCGCTGCTTATGTCTTGTAGCGCTGTACAAATGTTCAGTAGTAGTAGTAGTACTGTAAAAGGCGTATATGAGATGGGGAGGGAGGTACTTTTACTAAGTGATTGCCTACAGAAAAGAAAGGATGAATTTAATGGAGGAAGTAGCCCCTCTCTTCTGGAGGGCATTCTATGCCTGAATTTCTGTCACATCTAAATTGTCTTGGTTATGTGTAGTTCTAAGGTGGGGTTCTTACTCTATATGGCTAGGAGGGCTTGGGTGGGGCAGTGGAACCACCACCTTGAGCCCAAATACAGGAAATGTTATTTTTGGCCGTGCATTGCTGTGAGTGCTTTAGAGAAGGGTTGGTCATGGAAGTTGGATGGAACATAGGGTTGTTACTAGAACTAACACAAAGAGGGATGCTGACTTGGCCAATAGAGACATATGTTTTAAGAGGGGAGACAGGTGGACAACAAGTGTATTCTAGGGATTCCATTAGAATTGGAATACGGGTGGAAAAAGACACTAGGGAATAAGTGAGGAAATTGGTCTATGTTTTGGAATTTTGAGGGGTCATTGGGTGAGGAAAGGAAGTGTAGATGAGAGGGCCTGGTCACATCAGGCATGATTCATGGCTACCAGCGAGTGTCGAGCACCCACATTGGGGAAGTTATGGAGGAGAGGGGTGGGATGGGGAGGGGAGGTGTAGGGGGTTAGTAGGGGGACTATTGGAGTTATGCTGACAAAGGTGGGCATAATTTTGAGGATGTGCATAAGTGGTTTGATTGAGATGGGAGTTGGACAGGGACCAAGGCCTGGGGGAGAGGTTCTCCTGACCTTAACAGTGGATTCAGTGGATGGGGTTCTTTGACATATTGCTTGGTAGTGGTTTATGCCACTGATGATATTTTCATGGAATGTGTGTGGCATAGGTGCACCAATTAAATGCCATAAAATATTAACATTCCTGAAGGATAAGAGAGCCAGTATTGCATTCCTCCAAGAGACTCACCAAATGGAGGTCGAGCATGAGAAGTTGAAATGTTAGTGCAGAGGGTGGCTACTAAAATGGTTAGTGGTCTTTCTTATAAAGCATATAAGGACAGACTTAAGGATCTTAATATGTATACTTTAGAGGAAAGACGGGATAAAGATGATATGATTGAGACATTTAAATACCTCCATGGCATAAATGTGCAGGAGGAGAGCCTGTTTTGAATGAAAGCAAGCTCTGCCACAAGGGGACATAGGATGAGGGTGAAAGGGGATAGGCTCGGGAGTAATATGCGGAAATATTTCTTTACGGAAAGAGCTGTAAACGTGTGGAATAGTCTCCCAATGGAGGTGGTAGAGATGAGGACGGTATCTGAATTCAAAAAAGCATGGGATAAACACAGAGGATCTCTAAAGGAAAAAAGGGGACTGTTGTAGTGGTTGATATGGAAGAGCAGACTAGACAGGCCATTTGGTCTTTTTCTGCTATCATGTTTCTATGTTTCTAGTGTGTGGGTGAAGTCTATGGCTCCTCACCAGGCTGCATCAATCTGGAGTAGTTTATTTTAGTTCATAAAGAGGTAGAATTCATTCAGGGAAAGCTCATTCCTTTGCGTCCCTCTAGTCCAGTCCCAGAACCTGAGAGTTCTGCACCTCCTCCAGCAGCTATGGAGACTGACACATGTCATCGCTTTGATGATCCGGGTATAAATAGGCAAGGACCGCCTCTCCCTTCCAGTTTCAGTCTCCATAGCAGCTGGAGATGGTGCTGAGCATAGGGACTGGGCTCAGACAGTAGCAAATAAGCAGAGTTTGACTTTTTTAGATTGGTTTGCTATGAATTACCTGGGAGGGGGTATTTAGCAGCTAGTGACAGGCTGGTTCTGCAGAGGCTGGTTGGCCCGTCTGTTTTTTCTTTTATTTCAAGCCTCCTGCCTTCTCCTCCCCTCCTCCCCCCCGCGCCCCCCCCCCGGTAGTAGCTGCTGACTGGAAGCCAGTATGGTGAGAAGGGCCTCCCTGCTCCCGATCCCGCGTAAAAGGGTGAGGAGCAGGTGGCAGGCGCCGTCGGTATCGTGGCTGAGAGGAATCTCAGCATTTAAAACTCTGTCTCTCTGCCGCGGAGCCGAAGCCGCCGATCGGGCTGAGCTCCGGTGGCAGATTGAGGCCCTCGAGTAGATCAAGATCTTCAGAGTCAGCGGCAGGCGGTAAGACTCTGGGTTTTTTCTTGCTTTGAGGGCCGGTCAGGTCCGGGGAGCTCAGATCGTCGCGAACAATGCTAATCGGAGGTGCAGCACTGACCACGTGGTGCACGTGCGGGAAACGCGGAGGCGGCCATCTTTGGTTGGTTTTAGTCGGTACAGCGCGTCGGGACAAGCAGAGGCTCCTTTTTCTTTGGTAGCAGATTGGAGCTGCTGTTTTTCCACAGGAGTGCTTGCTGTTGGGAAAAAAAAAAGAGTAGGTTAGTAGCAACGGGTACAGGTTTATAAGAGCTTAGAAGCAGATCTGAGGTTGAGGTTCTATACCTATATAACTGTAGCGTCTTTGGAAGACAATATTTCTGGGGGAGCTGCACTCAGGGGGAGCATGCCGGCTAAGCCTCGGTGTCTTGTGTGTGGCACGAGGCGGGGCTCGCTCCTGGAATCGGGTGTTTGCACACCGTGCACCCAGGAAGCAGCTGTGCTGGAGCAGGCGCTGGAAGGGGGATCAGGAGGGCAGGTCGGGGGGCCCCAGTGTCAGGGAGCCGACCTCCCTCCCTCTCTGCACCCTTCAGAGCCGGTAGTGGGGCCGTCTACGTCAGGAGAGCTTCCACTAGCGCAGGGGCAGGGGTCAATGGGCGGACAGCCTTTGGTCCCTCCAGATTTCTTTTTGTTATTACAACAGGCTTTGTCGCTACTACAGCCCGATATGTCCACTCTCTCGACTGCCGGATGGGGGGAGAAACGTCTGGGCAGTCCGGTAGCGCAGGAGACGACTGGTACCTCCGCTAAGAGGCATAAGGGAGCGGGGGCACAGAGGTCGACGTCTCGGTCCTTGGAAGATCTCGAGCTTACAGAAGGGGATCTGGAGGAGAACTCTGCAGAAGAATTAGAAGAGGGTGAACTGCCGGAGGCAGAGCAGCAGGCTAGGGTGGTCAGGGTGTTTCGACGGGAGGAGCTGCCGGCCCTGATTACCGAATCCCTTAAGGCGCTTAACATGCCAGCGGTGGTTTCGTCGACGGAGGAGGCGTTGGAGGATCCGTTGTTGCAGGCGGTGCGTACAACACAGCGGGTATTCCCTGTTCATAGAGTGTTCCGCAATATGATTCAGGAAGAGTGGGATGTGCCCGAGTCAGCCCTCAAGGGGTCTAGGGCAATAGCTAGGCTCTATCCGCTGGCGGACCAGGATAGGGATCTGTTTCATTCTCCTAAGGTCGACGCAGCTGTGTCGGCGGTCACTAAGAAGACGACAATCCCAGTAGAGGGGGCTGCGGCGCGCAAAGATAGTCAAGATAGAAAGTTGGATACATTGTTGAAGCAGGTGTTTGACATAAGCGCGCTATCCATGCAGGCCTCGATCGCGGGGGCTTGGGTGGTGAGAGCCTGTCTCCGTTGGTCCCAGCGGCTGCAAGGGGAGCCAGCTTCAGAGCAGGTGGATGAGGCGTCTCGGCTGGAATCCGGAACCGCCTATTTGGCGGATATCCATTATGACCTGATCCGGGGGCTGGCCAAGAGTATGGCTTCGGTGGTGGCAGCCCGGAGGTATTTGTGGTTGCGCAACTGGGTGGCGCAGCTTAGTAAGCTACCCTTTAGAGGGACTCCTTTTGAACGATTAAGTATGCACTCTACTAATCTATGTCATTCACTATCAGCACTATGAGGATCAGAGTTATTACCGGAGGTCTCAGTCTAAAAGGAGCACCGCTGTTAAGACTTACGTCTGGCTACTGCAATGTGCTTTGTAACATCAACGACCTCCAAATTATCTAACAGGTGTCTAGTCATATCGTTGCAGATTTACGACTGAGGGAACATAGGAACCGCCTAAACCGTAAGATTTTGGAGGCTCCTATTGTTCAACATTGTTTATTGAAGAGTCATTCGTTTGAACAATTACGTTGTTTGTGTATCGACAAGGTAGAAGAAGAGAGAGCGGGTAGGACTTTGGATCAGATATTGATTAAGAATGAGCAAAGATGGATTTATAGATTAAAACCTCTCACACCGACTGGATTGAATAATAGTATAGAATGGACAGCATGTTTATAATAAGACAGAACAATTTTGAAGTGATGAGTTTATACTAGGGAGAGGAATGGATGTTTATGTCATTCCCCTAGGGAGAGTGACGTATTAGTAATTGATTGGTTGGTTTAGAAACTGAGGAGGGGCTATAAAGATGGAGTCTTGATTCCCATCTCACATGCGCGGCGTTTTCAGCCAGTGTGGCAGTTCAAATTCTAAGGAATAAAGAAAGTGACTGAGCTGAGGCTTGATTGAACGCGGGCAGCAGATACGGTAAAGGCTAAATGTAGTTTTTGTAGTATTTTATGGTCTTTTAGCATTTTTTAATATATGAGGGTAGTAGTAGCTAGTAATTGGGATTGGAGTTGTGGTGAGTCTTATGTTTTTGTTTGCACACAGTTTAAACAATGAAGCAATGAATGATCCCCTGAAGAAACCATTAGTGTGAAACGTCTAAACGGTACCGGGGATGAGCGTCGGGATCAATATAGAGCACGGCTGTATCTAGTCATCCAAGTTAAGTTCACAGCTATTATTAAAGTATTTTTGATAAGCGAAGACTGGGAATCTGCAACGATATGACTAGACACCTGTTAGATAATTTGGAGGTCGTTGATGTTACAAAGCACATTGCTGTAGCCAGACATAAGTCTTAACAGCGGTGCTCCTTTTAGACTGAGACCTCCGGTAATAACTCTGATCCTCATAGTGTTGATAGTGAACGACATAGATTAGTAGATTGCACCCTTTAGAGGGAAGCTATTGTTCGGAGAGGATTTGGATAAGTTGGTTAAGGATTTGGGAGAGTCCAAAGGGGGTTGGTTGCCGGAGGATAAGCCGAAGCAGGGCCGCCCTAGCCCAGCTCCCAAGGGGGCGCAGCGGGAGTTTCGTAGATTTCGGTCACCCCGCTTCGGGCAGTTTCAACGAGGCAGATTTCCTGGGTGAAGCCAGGGGTTGCGAGGTTTTCGAGGAGCAGGTAGAGGTTTTATGCCCAGGGCGGCCTTCAGTTTTAAGAAGCCACAATGAGATGAGGGGGGCTCAGGTAGGGTGCAAGGCCGTCAGGGGACGGCTGCAGGATTTTTACACTGCCTGGGTCCACTTAACGTCGGATCAGTGGGTGTTGGAGGTTATTCGAGAGGGATACGCTCTAGAGCTCCAACGGCCAGTGCCGGACGTGTTTATCCAATCACCTTGCAGAGCACGGGTCAAGTACCGGGTGGTGCTCGAGACTCTTCACAGATTGCTGCAGCTGCGGGCGGTGGTGCCGGTGCCACCGGAGCAGTGTGGATACGGTCGATACTCCATTTATTTTGTGGTGCCAAAAAAGGAGGGCGCCTTTCGGCCCATTTTAGACTTCAAGAGTGTAAATCAATGTCTCAGGGTTTCGCACTTCCATATGGAGACGCTGCGGTCCGTGATTTTGGCAGTCAGAGAAGGGGAGTTTCTTACCTCGCTGGATCTCACAGAGGCTTACTTGCATATCCCCATTCGGCAAGAGCATCAGCAATTTCTCCGGTTTGCGGTGCCCATGGGGCATTTCCAGTTCCGGGCGCTGCCGTTTGGCCTGGCGACGGCTCCGCAGACTTTCACCAAGGTGATGGTGGTAGTTGTAGCGGCTCTTCGCAAGGAGGAAGTGCTGGTGCATCCATATTTGCAACCTAAACTAGACATGCAAAGGGACACAGGATAACACTTTATGCTACATAGGTTTACCTACAAACCTAGACTAATACTGTCACAAACAAACATTTCACCCTGCACATTGTTGTCTCTCCACATTCTAATAATGTAAAAATTGTAAAAAGTTAGTTTACATCCCAAGCATACCCTCTGGAATGTAATCTGTATTGTAATTATTTAGTTATATTGTTACCTGTAAAAAGTTACACTTGCTTTATGTAAAATGACCAGGTATATGTACTTTACCATACCTTGTAAACCTTTGTTCTTTGTAAACCGCACTTGATCCATGGGAAAGAGCGGTATAGAAATGCTTGTTAAATAAATAAATAAATATTTGGACTATTGGTTGATTCGAGTGAAGTCGGAGGCGGAGAGCAGGTCGGCTACTTCCCGGGTAGTGCAGCTTTTGCCGAGTCTAGGGTGGGTATTGTCACAGAGCAGACTCACTAGTGACCCCTATGGAGACAGATGATATAGCAGTTCAAGAAGATACTAACGTTTGGGGAGAGCACATGATAGAAAGTTGCCATGGGCAACGTAAGCAAGTGATGTCACGAGCTAGGGAGACACACCCAGCCAGTAGAGAAACCAGGAGATTCTCACCTGATACTAATCAGCTGGGGGGTGGTGCAGCTAGGAAACACCTAGATAAGCACAGCTCACAAGCAGTTAGGCAGAACCAGGATAGAATTGGGTCCAGAATAGGAACTGGAACCGGAAGGAGAATGGGAGACAGCCTAGGTCTCTGAATGAAAGCAGACACAGAAGGAACTGGATGAATGGAGAGGACGAGAGAAGCTGTGAAGAGAGCGTGTCTAATTACCACTTTGGAAGCCTGAACGGAGGTCTGAGTGAGTCCAATGAATGCTTGACTGAGAGGTACAGACAGCTTGACACAGAAAGTGAGAGTGAATATAACAGCCCAGGTTGGAACAGAGCCGGAAGGAAAAAGGTACAAGCCGGGAAGTTTTATTCTTGTCCAAAAAGGGGAAGCACAGGGCTTGGCTACAGGGGACAGTTTGTTGAAGTCCAGAAGCCATCCAAAGCCAGCTTAAGGGAAGCAGAGAAGCTTCATTACCCTTATCATAAACAAGAGAAAGAGAAAGGCTTTTTACCTGCAGAGGTAAACCACTCTGAGAGATACGTGAGGCACAGAGTCTCAGAAGGGCTGCCGTTAGAAGCTCCAGCTGTTTCCAGGGTCCTAAGCAGAGCAGAGCCTAGAGCTAAAGCAATTCCTTCTAATAGGTGGGCAAGGGAATATTTTAACTTGCCTAACAGGTATCAGCAGAGGGGAGGCTCTTACCAGCAAAACCTCAGTGAATGTGGTAACAGCAAACAGTTTTCCCTTAGTGAAAGAAAAGTACGTCACAGCCAGGACGGACTGTTTGCAAAGCTCCCACACGAGGAAGGTAAAGAGGTGTTGATTCCTGCTGAGGAACTTATGCAATATGAACCATCTGTAATAGAAGATAACGTTGAACAAATGGACTGTAGCATTTCTGTAGCTGACAACATATTCTCCCTGAGATAAAGAGGAATAAGAAGCCTGACAGGGTGAAGGGAAGGCCTTATTCCTGGTTGCTACAGGTCTGTGTTTGGAATACATTTGTTTTGTTAAGAAGCTGAAAGAAAGCTATTTTTGTTACAGTTTTCTTTTCTGTTATGCCCAAGAAGGGTTATGTTTCTTTATTTTTGTACATATTGAGATATCCTATTGGGAAAGGGAAATAAAGCCCTATTTAACCTTACCATCGGTTTTCCACGACTGATTTATAACTGGCAGCACAACTACATCTACCAGAAGGCCAGTTATACTGAGGCCCAGTGCAGTACCTTGTTCTACCTACAGGTGCACCGAGAGGGCTCACGACAGTAGTCAATTTCTCCAAGAGCAGGCTGGTCCCATCGCAGTCCCTGGAGTATCTGGGGGTGAGGTTCGACACAGTGCAGGGGAAGGTGTTTCTTCCAATGGAGCGGTCGCTCCGCTTGAGGGAGCTGGTGCGGAGATTTCTAGCTCAAAGGGCTCCCACGGCTTGGCGATATTTACAGTTGCTCGGAACAATGGCGGCCACGATAGAGGTGGTGCCGTGGGCCAGGGCGCACATGAGGCCGCTACAGAGAGTGCTGCTGCGGCGTTGGTCGCACCAATCGAATGCGCTGTCGCAGCGTCTGGTGTGTCCGCCGGAGGTGAGAAGGGATCTTCTCTGGTGGACGCGGCAAGAGAACTTGGAAAAAGGCATGTCCCTGGAGACCCCGGCTTGGAGGCTCTTGACGACAGATGCAAGTCTCACGGGCTGGGGGGTGCATTTCGAGGGTCAGTTTGCGCAGGGTCAGTGGCTGGCACTGGAGGCGAGCTGGTCATTCAACATGCTAGAGATGAGAGCGGTGTTGTTGTTGTTAAGTGCCATCGAGTCGGAGTTGACTCATGGCGACCCTCTGGATAGCTATCCTAAATTGTGTTCGGTCTTCAGTCAGGCGGCTCATTGTTGACAGACTGGTACCTGTAGCTGCTGTTATTGTATCGATCCATCTCATTGCTGGCCTTCCTCTTTTGCGTTGACCTTCTATCTTGCCAAGCATGATGTCTCTCTCTAATGATCTCTTTCTTCACATGATGTGTCCAAAGTATGAAAGTCAAAGTCTTGTCATCTGAGCTTCTAAAGAAAGCTTAGGTTTGATCTCCTCTAGTACCGACTGGTTTGTTCTTCGTGCAGTCCATGGTATACACAGTATTCGCCGCCAGCAAAATAATTCAAAGGCATCAATTTTCTTCCTGTCTGTCTTTTTCACTGTCCAGCTTTCACATCCATATGAGGTTATTGAAAATACCATGGCTTGAACAAGTCGAATCTTTGTATGGAGAGAGACATCTCTGCTCTTGAGAATCTTAGGTAGGTCTTTCATAGCCATTCTGCCAAGAGCAATGCGTCGTTTGATTTCTTGACTGCTTGTTACTTCTTTATTGATAGTTGATCCAAGTAGGTTAAAGTTGTTCACAATTTCAATTTCTTCTCCTTCAACGATGAACCTGTTGATTATGCCAGTTGTCATGATCTTTGTCTTCTTTACATTAAGATGCAGGCCCATTTTGAGACTATGTTCTTTGATTGTGAGAAGCAAATGTTTCAGATCATCTTCACTTTCAGCCAGTAATGTAGTATCATCAGCATAGCGAAGGTTGTTGATGAGTCTTCCACCAATCTTCACACCTCTGTTGTCTTCATACAATCCTGCTTCTCTGATGATTTGTTCTGCATATAAATTAAACAGGTAGGGGGAAAGTATGCAGCCTTGTCTTACACCTTTGCTTATTTTAAACCATTCTGTTTCTCCTTGTTCCATTTGAACTGTTGCTTCTTGATCAATGTACAGATTGCGCAAGAGAACGATCAGGTGTTCTGGTATACCCATGCTTCTTAATGTGGCCCAGAGTTTCTCATGGTTTACACAGTCAAAAGCCTTGCTATAGTCGATAAAGCACAAATAGATATCCTTTTGGTATTCTTTAGTCTTTTCAAGGATCCATCTCACATCTGCAATGATGTCTCTTGTTCCTCGCCCTTTCCTGAACCCTGCTTGCACTTCAGGTAGTTCTTGTTCCAGGTATGGTTGTAGTCTCTTTTGAATAATCTTCAGTAGAATTTTGCTGGCATGTGGGATCAGAGCGATTGTTCGATAATTTCCACAGTCAGTTGGATCACCTTTCTTTAGTTTTGGTATGAACACAGATCATTTCCAGTCAGTTGGCCATGATGTTGTCTTCCATATTTCTTGGCAGAGCCTTGTAAGTATGGTAACGGCTGCATCAGATTGCTGCAATACCTCTATAGGAATGCCATCAATGCCTGGTGCTTTGTTCTTTGATAAGGCTTTCAACGCTGCTTCAACTTCTTCTTTCATCACCAATGGTTCCCGATCATAAGGTATTTTTATTTATTTATTTACATTCTCTTATATACCGCGCTATTCTGCATCAGTGCGGTTTACATTGAACAAACTGAAATTACATTGAACAGGGCATTATAACTTGGAGATAACTATTTTACAGGGAACATGGGCTATGGAGGGTTAAGTGGCTTGCCCAAGACCACAAGGAGCACCTGTGGGACTAGAAACCCCAGTCCTTCTGGCCCATGGTTGCTGTCCTCTAGTGGGATTTGAACCCCTGACCTTCCGGCCTGAAGTACCTTGCCCCAACCACTAGGCCACTCCTCCACTCCATAGGTTGAAACGGCTGTTGGTCCACTTGATCTTTATCATATAAAAACTCTGTATATTCCTTCCACCTTTTCTTGATCTTCTCAGCATCATTCAACATAGAACCTTGAGCACCTTGTAACATTCCAATTCAAGGCTGGAACATTTTCTTTAACTCTCGTAGCTTTAGGAAAGCCGATCTTGTTCTTCCTCTAATAGTTTCTGCTTTTATTTCCTTGCATGCGTCGTTGTAGTACTTTTCCTTGTCCTGTCTTGCTGCACGTTGGCAATCTCTGTTGAGTTCTGCAATTGCTTTTCTTTCTCCTCTGGCTTTAGAGAGTGGTGTATTTGGCTCTATTACAGTTCCAGTTGTTCCTGGGTCGGTCGGCAGTTCGGGGGCTTTCCGACAATGTGGCTACGGTGGCCTATATCAATCGACAGGGCGGCATGGGAAGTGCGGTGTTGGAGGCAGAGGCAGATCAGCTGTTGGCCTGGGCCGAAATGAACCTGCTGGCCATCTCGGCTCAACACATCGCGGGCATAGACAATGTCGAGGCGGATTTTTTGAGTCGGCGCAAGATCGATCCAGGAGAGTGGGTGCTTCACCCAGATGTCTTTGCACTAATCGTAGGATGTTGGGGGAGGCCGATAATGGATCTGATGGCGACCTTCGAGTCAGCGAAGGCAGCGTGGTTTTACAGCGGGAAAGGATGTCGGAGGGTCTAGATGCGTTGGCACAAAGGTGGCCAGTCGAAGGGCTCATCTATGTTTTTCCTCCATGGGCGCTCATAGGTCGTGTGGTGCAGTGCATAGAGCATCACTGGGGCCGGGTGGTTCTGGTGGCACTGGATTGGCAGAGAAGACCGTGGTATGCGGATCTGGTGCGGTTGATGGTAGACAAGCCTTGGCGGCTTCTTCTGAGGGAGGATCTGTTGCTGCAGGGGCTGCTTCAAATGCCGCAGGTGGATTGATTCTCGCTTACGGCTTGGCTCTTCAAAGGGCAAGGATGACAGCCAAGGGGAATTCCGCGGCGGTTATTTTGACGTTACTAAAAGCGAGACGGAGGTCTACTTCCTTAGCTTATGTGCGGGTCTGGCGCATTTTTGATGCTTGGTGTGCGGACAGACAGGTGAAGCCCTCGGCGGCGTCCATTGCGCAGGTCCTGGCGTTCTTGCAGGATGGGTTTGAGAAAGGTCTGGCAGCCAGTTCTTTGAGGGTGCAGTTGGCAGCGCTCTTGTGTTATCGTGGAAAGATTCAAGGAAAGGCGTTGGGGGGTCATGCAGATGTGAAATGATTTTTACGGGCTGTATCGCATTTGCGGCCTCCACGCTGGTGCTCTGTGCTGCCGTGGGACCTGAATCTAGTGTTGGACGTGTTGGTTAGGGCTCCTTTCGAGCCGTTGGACGAGGTGTCTTTGAAGGATTTGACGTTAAAGACAATTTTCCTGGTGGCAATTTGCTCAGTGCGTAGGATTTCGGAGTTGCACACTTTGTCTTGTAAGGAGCCGTTTTTGTCTTTTTCAGATCAGAAGGTGGTGCTGCGGCCAGTTTCCTCCTTTTTGCCCAAAGTGGTTTCAGTGTTTCATGTTAACCAGGCAGTCTCATTGCCGGTGTTTTCGGCAGAGGAGAAGGAAGCCATGGGAGGTAGGTTGGGGAGTCTGGATGTTCGGTGGACTATTAAGCGGTATCTCCACCGGACATGAGCTTTTCGTAAGACCGATCGCTTGTTTGTGTTGTTTGGTGGGCCACGGAAAGGAGAAGCGGGTGCCAGAAGGTCTCCGAGCCCATTCGACTAGGGCGCAAGCGGCCTCCTGGGCGGAGTTTGCCTTGGTGCCGGCAGTTGAGATTTGCAGGGCGGCGACCTGGTCATCCTTGCATTCGTTTGTCAAGCATTATAGGTTAGATGTGCAGGCGGCCAGTGATGTGCGGTTTGGGTCGGTGGTACTTCAGGCTGCTCTAGCACGGCCCTCCCAGTGATTTTTACTGCTCTGTTACATCCTCTCAGGTTCCGGGACTGGACTAGAGGGACGCAAAGGAAGGTTAAATTAGACTTACCTGCTAATTGTTGTTCCTTAAGGAACTCTAGTCCAGTCCCGAAGCCCACCCGTTTACTTGTGTTGTCAGAGCAGCCTGAGAGCCTGGCAGCACAGCGTTGTGCTATGTGGGCGGTTACGGAGAAGTGGGCGGTGGTAGTCCACAGAGGGTTTCGCTCTCTCTTTCTCTCTCTGGTGTATCTCTCTGTTTCTGGTTTTCTCTTTCTCACTCTCGCGGAGGGGCCAAAATCTTCCTATGCAGTGGGGAGGGTTGGAGCTTCTCTTTAGTTATAGATATGTGTTTAGAAGCGAGGATTAAGGTTACCAGTTTTTTGATTGAACTACTTATTTGTTGCTCTGCTGAGTTTGCTTTGTCAATAGATACTGGAAGGGAGAAGCGGTCCTTGCCTATTTATACCCAGATCATCAAAGTGATGACATGTGTCAGTCTCCATAGCTGCTGGAGGAGGTGCAGAACTCTCAGGTTCCGGTACTGGACTAGAGTTCCTTAAGGAACAACAATTAGCAGGTAAGTCTAAGTTCACCTTGCTGATTCTCAGAGGTATTTTTTATTTGTAGAAGGAAAACTGAAGGGACAACCTGCTACTTTTGGAAATATTTATGCCCCAAATACATATGATCCTTGCTATTTTGTAGACTTGGGGAAGTGTTCCTCTTCATTGAATACAGGACAACTTATTTTTGGAGGATACTTCAGCTGTGAGATGAGACTGGTCCTCCTCGTGGTTCAGGTACTGTGATGCATCAAGCTAGTAGAGTCCATAATTTACTAGAGGAATATGGGCTACTAGATATTTGAAGTGTTTTGCACCCCACGGAAAGAGATTACATTAATCTTTCAAGAGCCCAAGGTCTTATCCTGACTATCTTTTGGTGCTGGAAAATTTGTTAGACAAGATAGAGTGGGTGGAAATTTTACTTCTTAGGATTTCTGATCATGTAATTGTTAGACCTATGGTGGGGCGAAGCTCAGAGGAATTTCCTATGGCATTTCCCTCTATCCTTAAAGGGGGATACTGATTTTCAAGCCTTTTTACAGGCAAAATGGGAAGAGTATGAACGGAATAACCCTCAACTTTTGTGAGTCGCAGCTAAATCGGTGTTGAGGGGAGAGATCTTAGGCTATACTTTGAGGAGACAGTAAGATGTTAATAAGAGAATAATGTTACTGGAAAAGCAGATTTGTGCGGCGAACCAACAACATGCCACCAGTGCTGTGAAAGAAGAGGTTTTAGCTTTGTGAACTGAGAAAAAAATTGAATGCTGCCCTACATGAAAGAGGGCTTAAATCTATGGTGTATTTTGATATAAACTCCACCATTTTGACAACAAACCAGGGAAGCTATTATCATCTTTGATTCTGGATAGAAATGACTGCCACCAGGTTTGAGCTCTTAGAAGAGATGTGCATGGCCCAGTCAAAAATTGAAGGTATGTTTAGGGAGTTCTTTTCCTCCCTTTATAGGGAGGAACAGGTGATTTGGAAAAAGCTTAAACCTTTTTCCAATAATGTGGTCTTCCATGGTTAACTGAAGAATAGTTGAACAAACTAAATGCATCCATCATGGCTTTAGAGGTACAGACAAATTAATAAGCTGAGGCATTGCCAAACTCCAGGAACCAATGGGTCCAGAAGAAAATTCTTTGAACTATTACAAGACAATGTCAACGTTCCGTTAGCTGAGGTTTATATGGCTCTTATCGAGTGCCAACAATTTACTTATGAGGAAAAGAAGGCAGTTATTATGATGGTTCCTAAGCCTGGAAAGGATCATCTCTATCTGAGTTTTTATTGGCTTATGTCCCTTCTCAGTGTAGATATGAAGATCTTGGCCAAATTCATGGCTGATCAGTTGGCATCCATTTTGCCTGTCCTGATACATGAGTCACAAATTGGATTTGTCGAAGGTCAACATATCCTTGTTAATAGGCAACAGATCCTTGCTTCCCTCTGCTATTGTCATCGGAAGAATATCCCTCCCTCTGTTTATAAGTTTTGATGTAGAGAAAGAATTTGGTAAGATTAATTAGGTCTTTTTTAATGTGCTGCTGGAATACTTCTGGATACAAGGCACTTTTTTTAAATATAATCCATCTATTGTATTCTGAACCTAAAGGGGCAGTGTTGATTAACAGTGCAGTTATGGCAGATCTCCCACATCAAAGAGGCATGTATCAGGGGTAGCCACTTTCCCTGCAACTTTTTATTCTAACTTTAGAGCCTCGTTAATTCAGCTTCATCCTCTCCCCACAATTAAAGGGATTAGGAAGGGGACTGAAGAATTTTGTTTAGCTGCATTTGCTGATGATATTTTCCTCCATGTAGTAGACCCACAGAATTCTTTAAAGGCTCTTTGCTGAGAATTTGAAACTTTTAGGATCTTTTTGGAACTCCAGTTGAATCTGGAGAAGTCCAAGGGTCTACCTACCCAATGTAGGGTAAGGGACAGCTGGGTGGGCAATTCCCATTAAAATAGGCAGAATCTTCTTTCAAATATTTACATATACAATTACTGAGTGATCACTTGTGACTTTATAAGCTCAGTGTTTCCATTTTACTTAAGGATATGGAACTTTGTTTGCGACATTGGCAAGAACTCCCCCTCTCCTTAGGGGGATGGATTCCATTATACAAAATGGTGCTTTTTTCCAAATGGCTATACATGCTACAAACACCCCTTCTAATGATTAAGAAGAAAGATTTAGGATTTTTGATTCTATATCTTAATATTTTCTGTGGAGAGGGAAGCGCACCCAGGTGCATCTGGCTATTCTTCAAAGGTCATGGCAGTGGGGAGGTATGGGGTTCCCAGATATAGAAAGTTATAATATGGGCTGTGTACTGAGGAACTTTAAAGTTTAGTTGTTTGATACATTTGATTATATCTCGCTAAGATATGAAAGAGAACTGGCTTTGCCCCCAGTACTGAAATACATTCTACATACATAAGTATTTAGGAGTACCCGGTTTTTGCAAGATGTTCCTATGTTCGCTATGGTACATAAGTATGTAAGTGGCTGAAATGATCCATCAAGAATATGGTCTACTTTCTTTGTGTGGTAGTGTGGATTTTTTGCTGGCGATAGCAGGAATTGGGAACAGACCAGGTAGAGCAATTGTTGGCAAATAATGGTACTCTATTTTCATTTGCTGATTTAAAAACCCAATATAGGCTTATGGATAAGAACATTTTTGCTTGTTGTTAGGTCCGTAGTTGTATCCATTCAATGAGAAATGAGGATGTGTCGAGCACATTATGCCCAGAATTTGCAGATCTAATGTTCGTGGAGGATATTGGTTGGGTGTCAGTGGCAGACTTACAAAGAGTAATGCCAGGAAATGATTTACTGGAAGAGTGTGAGCAGCTCACTGTGGCCTGCAATTTCAACCCGAATGTAAGAGTGACAGGGGAGGACTTAATGAAAGCTATGGCACAAATATCACAGTTAACGTCAAATATGGACTTGATGGGAGATGCAATATAAGGTAATTTGTAGGCTTTATTTTTCATCAACTAGGGTGTTCTATGTGGGAAGTATGGGCTTGTTGCAGTGCCCAAAACATTTGGAGCCCAAGGCTGGTCTAAGTCATATATTTTGGTACTGTCCAAAGATTAGCAGATTCTGGGCTCACATTAAGACTTATATGGAGAAGGTACTGGGGCAACAATTGGTGGTTTCTTCCCAAGTGGTTTTACTTGATATGACCTAAGAAAGAACAACCCACACTATTGTTACACAATGCAAGGTTCCACATTGGGAACCACCACCCATGAAAAAGATTTAGGAGTCATCGTGGATAACATGTTAAAACCCTCCGCCCAGTGTGCAGCGGCGGCCAAGAAAGCAAATAGAATGCTAGGTATCATAAGGAAAGGAATGGAAAATAAAACAAAGGATATTATAATGCCTCTGTATCCGTTCCATGGTACGACCGCACCTTGAATATTGTGTGCAATTCTGGTTGCCTATCTTAAAAAGGATATAGTGTTATTAGAAAAGGTACAGAGAAGAGCCATCAAAATGGTAAAGGGGATGGAAGGCTACTCCTATGAAGAGCAGATACAAAGGTTAGGGCTCTTCAACCTGGAAAAGAGACGGCTGAGGGGAGATACGATAGAGGTCTATAAATTAATGAATGGAGTGGAACGGGTAAATATAGATCGATTGTTTATGCTATCAGAATATAGAAAGACTAGGGGACATGTAATGAAGCTACAGGGTAAACTATTTAAGACAAATAAGAGAAAATATTTTTTCACTCAACGTGTAATCAAACTCTGGAATTTGTTACCGGAGGATGTAGTAAGAGCTGTTAGTGTAGCTGGGTTTAAAAAAGGTTTGGACAAGTTCCTGGAGGAAAGGTCCATAAACCATTATTAAAAAGGGACCCAGGATATCAATGCTTGACCCAGTACAAGCATTGTGAAACCTGTGTCTCTTGGGGATACTGCTAGGTACGTATGACCTAGGTTGGCCACTGTTGGAGACAGGATACTGGGCTTGATGGACCTTGGTCTGACCCAGTATGGCATATCTTATATTCTTATGTTCTTGGATTTGGTAGAGAGAGGGAGGGCTAAGAAATTGTGGCCACAGAAGGCATGATTGATGGCTAACAAAATATTTTGTAATGCTTGGTCATGGAGACTGGACCCTTCTTCTAGTAATAGAGGAATGCATCATATAGGCTTATATTTATTTATTTATTATTTATTTTATTTATATTCTCATATACCGCGCTATTCTGCATCAGTGCGGTTTGCATTGAACAAACTGAAATTACATTGAACAGGGCATTATAACTTGGAGATAACTATTTTACAGGGAACATGGGCTATGGAGGATTAAGTGGCTTGCCCAAGACCACAAGGAGCACCTGTGGGACTAGAAACCCCAGTCCTTCCAGCCCAAGGTTGCTGTCCTCTAGTGGGATTTGAACCCCCGACCTTCCGGCCTGAAGTACCTTGCCCCAACCACTAGGCCACTCCTCCACTCCAAAAAGGGGCCCATGATGTTCAGAACCAATAGCCTTCATTTATGGTGACTTGGGGAGCTTATATTCAGATATTGTCTCCTTGGATTTGAAGTCAAGTGGTGAATCAAAGTAGGATCTGCTGCTGAGAGTGCATAGAGGAGAGACCCGCCCATGCTTGTGGCATTAATAGCTAGAGAGGGTAGGAAGAGGGAAGGGAAATAGTTAAGGAACTTTTAGGTCCACAAAACAAAACTATAGGTCACTTCAATAGAGCAAGAGAACTGTTGAGCTGCAAGTATAGAATATTGCTCCAGTGTTACCTCTAGAACTGTAATTTAATACATGTTCCCATCCATGAAATACTCAGTTTGATCAGTATTTTAAAGCAACGGGTCTCAGACTTCTAAGAGCTACGGTCTTCATATGGCATCGACCAAATGCTCTATTTTGCATCAATGACCAATATCGTTGCTGATCTTAATCGGCTTATAACTTGAAAAGGTAAAGGATATGTGCTTATCTTAAATATGCCCAACGCCAGTCTCAGCGCTGCTGCGTTTCACTGCCAAGCTGTTTCATCAGGGGTTTGGTTTCCCGAACACATACTCGATCTATGTATTCAAAACACTTCTCAAAAGTTTTCGTGTCTTTAGCGCTGTATAAAGGGAATCACATACTAGTTCTGTGTTATTGAAATTAAATACAACTTTCTATATCAGTTATGCAACAATGTATCCGAAAGAGTTTTACCGTGAACTTCACTTCAGATTTCTTCCAACATCAAACCGTTAGTTCTTTCAACGCCGCGCATGCGAACTACCTACGGGATGGGCCTTATATCAGATTCAGACATCCCGCTGTTAAATGTGATGTTCCGGAACTAAACACATAGGTTCCAGTCTATTTGTGTGTTAAGCCCCCCCGGTCTCACTGACTGTAAAGTAAAGATCCATCTTTGTTCTTTTATTATCAATGATTGATCTCTCGATTTACCCTCAGATCCCGTCATAATTCTGTCTATATAGAAACATCTCAGATCATCAAATCCATGATTTTCTTGGAGACAATGCTCAACTATCGGGGCTGCCAATGTCTTGCACTTCAACTTACTTCGGTGTTCAGCTAGTCTGACTTTGAAAGGGCGAGAGGTTTTTCCTATATACAATAGCCGACAGGGGCATTCTATTGCATATACTACGTAAGTTGTATTGCATGTGGAATGGTGACGTAACCGGTAACTTTTCCCATGATATTCAAACAATGAAGCTTGTCCCCCGCAGCCCCCTCTGGTGGCGGTGTAGTGTTTCCACCGGAGGCTGGGGAGCGCATAAGATTTGGGGTATCAGGGTTGGCCAGTTGCGAGGGTCATAAGGTAGCGGTCCTTCGTGCCAACTTCCCAATAAAGTGACTTCACAGCCAAGTGTAAGGAAAAAGGAAAAAGGCTTTTATTTCTCCTTTGTGCAATATGGTTCAAAATATACGGTTCAGAAAGTAACAGGGCTGTAACAATCCTTACATCAGGTTCCACATATAAAACGGTCAAAGTAACAACTGTTAATCTCCACAGTAACTCAAAACATAAGGTATCCTGTATTCACTTCATACATTCTTTAACTCCAAACAGATTATAGTTTTCCTACTGTACAATAAACGCATTCCATGGGTTCTTCTGCCTCCTCACCCCCAGATTCCACTGGCAGCCATTCCATGTCCGAGAGCTCTGAATCGGAAGCTTCAATGGGGCCGAGTTCTGGCTTTTTGAAAGCGTGCCAAACCGTGTTCCAATGCTTGTTTGTCAGCTTGGGGCGTCGGTTCTTGGCTATAGGATAGAACCCTGGCTGTTCATCTGCTATGGTTTTAAAAGCTCTCTTGTCCCAACCTTTAGAATTAACAGTTTTCTTCCTGGGGAAATCATCTGTTATTTTCTGCTTAAAAGTGTCATTATTATACTGATAAAATCCTCTCTTCTGCTTTTCTCCTATGCTGGGTTTAGGCACACAATCACAGGCAATAACTGTTTTACCTTTGAGCTTTCTGTAGTCTCTTCCAGAAAAGGCTTGAGGCCTAGCCTGATTATCTTCTAATTCTTGCTGGCTCAAGTAATCCCCCCGGGTCTCTCTTTCTCTAGAGTGTGGATAAACTTCTTTGGGGTAGGGCTGCAGCTGATGCCCTCGGCCTTTGCTTCCACTCCCGTGGCAGTTAGCTAGTGGCCACGCCCTCTCAGCTTTTCCCTGTTCACCAGGCCTCTGAGTTTTCCACCCTTCTCTCTGGTTACTTTTATAGAAATCTTTAAGAGTACCTTTCTCTTCTTGAGTATCCTTTTCAGCTGGATATCTTTCTCTCAGATCGTGGCTTAGCCCCTCTCCCTGGATAGGGCTTTCTCTCCAGCTGGATGGGAGAGCACCTTCTTCCTTGACTGCTCTCTGCAGTGCGTCTCCTTGGAGTTGTCTCTGGCCTGCTCTCCGGCCTACTCCTCGGCCTACTACTTGGTCTGCTCTCCAAGTTGCTTCTTGGCCTTCTCCTTGGCCTGCTCTTCGGCCTGCTCTTTGATCTCCCCTTTGAACTGCTCTGTCCCTGCTTAAATCGGGACTGACTGATTCTAAGTCCTGCCCATAGAGGCGTGGTTCCTCTGCATCCAAGCTGGCTCTCCTGCTCCCTCTATTTGGGCCTTCAGGATATTGCAACTGAAACTTGGTTTTTTCTAAATTTAAAACTTTTTTTCTTTCTGCCAGAGGGTCCGCTGCATCACAAGCTTCATAAGTGACTGCACCATTCCACATGCAATACAACTTACGTAGTAAATGCAATAGAATGCCCCTGTCGGCTATTGTATATAGGAAAAACCTCTCGATCAGCAATGATATTGGTCATTGATGCAAAATAGAGCATTTGGTCGATGCCATATGAAGACCGTAGCTCTTAGAAGTCTGAGACCCGTTGCTTTAAAATACTGATCAAACTGAGTATTTAATGGATGGGAACATGTATTAAATTACAGTTCTAGAGATAACATTGGAGCAATATTCTATACTTGCAGCTCAAAAGGAACTTTTAGGACCTAGGCTGCATAGGGAAATCGTGAGTAGTTGTTAATGAGTGGTGTGTGTATGCGATTTGATTATGGGGCCTGGGTCGGTGACTCCCCCACTTTCTCTCATAGCTCAATGCTGCTAATAATACCACTTTCAAGTTTGCTCAGTTTGGCTCCTCAAGGGGAATAGGTGGTGGGGAGGGAAGTGCTTATTTAGATGCAGGCATGTATAAGGAACGCCACATGCCAGAATCTTGCTATACAGAGGATGGTGGTTAAGTATGGATTGTGTTGTCTATGCAGGGTTGTTTTTATCTGCTCTGTAGGAGAGGGTAGAAGTTAAAGTTCAAGATTCCGATCATATGTATTGATTGATCTGGGCAGGTCCTGATGGGACTGGGAGGGATTTGGCAAATTTTGGGGTGGAAAATAAAAAACTGTAACTACAAAGTAGCTGTAATTTTGTTCCTTTCTGATTGCAATTGGCTGCCATTTTCTTGTATGGTATCTTCTTTTCTCTTGATGCAAATACAAAAAACATTAAATACAAAATTGTTCAAGGTGCAGTTATGGGGATATGGTTTATTAGTGTTTCACAAATTCACATCAAAGTGGTATACAATAAATTAAAAACAGAAAAATAGAAAAAAACTCCAAATATCTTGATAGAAAAGCATGTTTTAAAATGGTGATTTTTCTAGGCAGCTACGGTACCTGCTAGTCACCCACACCACAAGCCAATCAAAAACTTCCAAAGGCTTTGATGAACTGGGGTGCTTTTAAATATGTTTTAAAGGAATATTCCATTCGTAATGCTTGGGGAAGATCATTCCACCAGGAGACTGCTCTGAAGTTGAAGGCAGATTGCCTGGTTGATTCCTGTTTGATCTTGCTAACCAGGGGAAGATGCAAACGATTGTCATGAATGGAATGTAATAAGCGAGATGAAGTGTATAATGAGATTTGTGAAGACAAGTATTCTGGAGAGCCTGTATATAGAGACTTGTGTATACGGGTCAAGATTTGATATTGTATTCTAAATTGGACAGGCAGCCAGTGCTCTTGCATGTAATGTGTTTGTATATTAGAGCTTGACATAGAACTCGTAGAACAGTTTTTGCACTGTTTGTAATCTGTTTAGTTTTGATGCAACAAAGGCCTGCACATAAAGAGTTGCAATAATCAATATTAGACATAATGAGACTGAGAAGGAGCTGTCTTACTGTGAGAAGATTGAATGGAGTGAAATAGCCAAAACACACAAAAGGGCTTTTTATCACAGTTCCTATTTATTTATTAAATGTGAGTTCTGATTCTAAGTGAACCCTCAAATATTTGAAAGAAGAATTAAGTTCAATGGTGCATCCATCTGAAGTAGGGGCCATTATTGGGGGATAGGTGTTTCATAGTAACATAGTAGTTGATGGCAGATAAAGACCAGCATGGTCCATCCAGTCTGCCCAGCAAGATGGCAAGAGTAGGTGCACCTGTCGCTCTGCGCAGGCCACCCCTCCCCATATCCTTGTTCAGGGGTAAACCCACCACTCCATGTAGGACACCCCTATTTGTTGAGACGTTATATGGTTCAGAAGTTAGATGGTACCGTTTATTTTGTTTTTTTCCTACTAGCCATGTAGCAGATGTTTTTTTTAATTTAACTTCAACCTATTGTCAATCAACCAAGCATTAACTTTGGATAACAAGTATTCATAGTAGTTGAATCCAGATTGGTAAAATCTGAAATGGCTATAAGCAGTATATCATCAGCATACTAATATGCTGTGACTTTGAGATCTTGAACAAGGGTTGTAAAAGGTCTAAGAGAAATGTTGAATAATAGGGGTTCTAATACTGAACTACCACTACTACTTAGCATTTGCGTGACACTAAACAGAGTACGCAGCACTGTACAGACACATGTAAAAGACAATCCCTGCTCATCAGGGACAACACAACAACTGGGGACTATGATATGTCGAGGGGAATGGTAAGGAAAAACATAGGAGATTAACACTACTGCTACTACTACTAATAATCATTTGTATAGCTCTACAAGGCATATGCAGCACTGTACATATAGATGTAAGTCACAGTCCCTGCTCTTCAGAACTTACAATCAAATTAAGACAAAACACATGGAGACTGATCTAGAAGGGGCACGTCCGGGCTGTCCAGACAACCCCGAATAAGATGGGCTCCGTTGTACCTGATTCTGCACTTCAGGAGCTAGATGCTCCCGTGGATGCAAGATCGGGCAACGGGACATCTTGGCATGCCCCTGCAGTAGCCATGGGGACGTCTTGGAGGCAGCATGGCCAGGCCCCCTTGCTCACGCTTGTGCTTAATGCCCCCACAGATCAGTTTTCCCGCCGCCTAACCCTCAGCGGGTCTGCCAGGATCGGGTGGTGGGGCAGTACCTTCAGTGTCTCTGTTGCTTTGTTGGGAGGGGGCTGCTGGGCCGGGGCGCATGGATGCTGAGCGCTTATTCCGGAATAAGCTGTGCATCCCCCTGGTACTCCCCGGACATACAGGGCTGTGACCTAAATTGGCTCTGTATGTCCGAGTGCCTGGCCCACCCATGCTCTGCCCCCACGCTGCCCCCATCCTGCTCTCCCCGCACAGTGGCTCTGTGCGAGCGGGGAGGGGAGCTGCTGGAATTCGGGTAGGACATACAACCCCATTAGTTGCCTTACAGAATCTGGCCCAGAGTGAAACTGGGGACAAGATTATGGTAAGATACACATAAGTAGTGGACAAGAGAGTGAGAAGCATCAGGATCCAAAAGTGACTTCAAACAGCTGGCTGAGGGGATCAGGATGTGAAAGCGTTCTCAAAGAGGTGAGTTTTTAGCCTGGATTTGAACAGCACCAGAGATGGAGCTTGACGTACTGACTCAAGTAGCTTATTCTAGGTATTAGGAAAAATCTTGTGGAACCCCACAAATTAGAGGTTGAGAGGAGGATGATAAAGAGCTAGTGTACACAGAGAAAGAATGAACTGAACCATGAGAAAATGGTATCGTGGAGACCAGTTGCATAAAGGCAGGAGAGCAAAAATGCAATTGTCTGTAAGATCGAACATTGAAGAAAGATCTAAAGAGCTAGAGTAAACATTCTATGATCAAGAGCATAATGCACCTTGCCTAAAAGAGAAGTTAGAATTGTTTCTGTGCTATGGGCCAGACAAAATCCTTTTTGGTGGAGGTAGAATGTATTTGTTTTTAGTTTAGTTTTAGTTTAGTTTATTTGCATTTTATATACCGCCATATGTTACATCAGGGCAGTTCACAATTTTTTAACAATCAGAAAGAGGCACAAGACCAAAAAAGGGAAAAGAGCTACAATTTTTTTTTTGACAGAAAAGAGGAAATAATAAAGAGCGGAAAGAGAGGACATAGGAAAATTTAGACAAACACAAATAAGCCAGGTCATGTTTGAGAGACTGGGAGATTGTAAGCTGTGCTAAAGAGATGGATTTTCAACTGTGACATAAAGGAGGAATAGTTTGTTTCGAATCGGAGTGGGGTGGGCAGGGAGTTCCACAGGGCTGGACCATGAAAGAAGAAAGCAGAGTGTCGGGTAGATTGAAGGTGAGCACGTGCAGGTGAGGGGAGATGAAAGTGATTGACATGGATTGAGCGGAGGGAACGAGTGGGGGTGTGAAACTGAAGGAGGTCGGTGAGGTACTGTGGCATGTAGATGGCTCGGTGAACTAAAGTAAGAATTTTTTTTTTGTACAAAATTTTATTGAAAGTCATGAACAAAAAAGATACCAAATACAAGTATAAACACATGAATATACTCAGCACCAGATTCAGAGGCAAAACATAGCCATTTTCAATCTATCTTGTGTCATAACAAAGGACTAATACAGACACGTCCTAGAAGAAACAGTAGTGAATGATCGGAGTTCTGACACAGAAGAAATGCTACTTAACACACATGCACCGGTGAGCTGCTAAAACATTGGCACATTTAAACAGTTCCAGTGCCGGTTAAGGCGTAAGTGCAACAATAGAAAATAGATGCTGAGAGCCCAAAGGGAACACCCGTCCCATAAAAAAGGAAAACCTGTACTAAAATATGAGACTCTCGTTATCTACAAGGTACTCCCTCCCTACCTCCTCCCCCTCCCCATCCCCCCCAATCCCCCCACCCCCCTGAGCCAAGGCAGAGATGCATTGCGACAAACTCGCAATCTTACCACAGACTAGAGAGAAAAAGAAAGGGAAGGACTCAGACCAAACTCTCATGAAGTGGACTCACCCAAATAATCTAAAACCCCCATCATCCCTAGAGGACGCAGAGTAGCATCCCTGGCTTAAAGATGCAAGGGAACAGAAAGCATAGTCATGCCAGGGTCTCCTATCCCGGTGTAATCAGATAGGTAGCACCCAACACCATAAGTCATTCAACTTATTCCACTTGCCCCGGAGCTCGGCCGTTAACTTATCCATACGGTAAAGATCCCATACCTTAACCATCCATTCATCTTATGTAGGGACGACCGATCTCTTCCAGAATCTACTGACCACGGAACGGGCTGCCAAAAGAAGGCACTGAGCCATACGCGTGTGGGACTTCAACCGGGAGTCCTGCTGGAAATGGCCTAAGATGCAGTGTTCCACATCCAAAGGGAAGGTGATCTCAAGTTTGTGCGTGATTGTCTCATATATCTGGAGCCAATACGCATGAATTTTTGGGCAATCCCACCACATGTGAGAAAACGTTCCTAAGCCTCCACATGCTCTCCAACATAGGGGGTCATCAGCTCGTCCCCAGCGAAAAAGAGAGGTTGGAACCACAGACATTCGTAAGGCAATTCTTAGTTGAGTGCTGACTAGAGATAAAGAGATAGAACAAGAATGTGCATGGTGGAACACCTCGATCCAAAACTCATCTGATTTAGGTTGAATAACTTCTTCCCAACGTTTGCAAGCCTTCAATTTAGGAGTTGCTAGCGCTAAGTCTCCAGAAAGGGATCTATATAACCGAGCTAATAGAGCCTTATCGGACTGAGGGAGAAAAAGGAGTCTCTCCCAAATAGAGGGTAAGCATGCTGCAGCCGCTACAATAGTCTGGGAGGAAAGACAGTGACAAAATTGGAAGTATTGGAAGGATGAAAGTGAGAATTCCAGTTTTTCTTCTAATTGTGAGTGCGATAGCAACGCAGAGTGATGAAAAAGGGCTGCCACATGCAAAGAATCCAGAACTTGTTGAAGAGGAAGTGGTGTAAAAGGAGACCACAAGGAAGAACGGGCCATCTTAACACAAACTTTGCGCCAGGCAGTCCAAATTGGGCCCAGGAAAATATGTGAGCGAATTGTGCAAATTAACAGCTTGTCAGTAACGAAAGGGACTGCTAGTAGTGGGATCGGATACACCGAGTGAGCTTCCAGGTCAACCCATGCCGCAGCCCTCTTGAGATCCCAAAGGGGGATGGCCCGTAAGCAAGCGCAGAAATAATATAGTTCAAAATCTGGAAGCCCAACCCCTCCCCACGTTTTTGGACGAATCATTGTATTCCAACTTAATCTAGACCTCCGCCCTTGCCATACAAAGTGCATCAATATCTTGCGCAAATGTAGAAAAAACGAATGTGATAAATGAATAGGGAGTTGTTGAAATAGGAAAAGGATTCTTTGTAGTAGTAACATCTTAATTGTGTTTACTCTTCCAAGCCGGGAGACCGATAAAGGTTGCCAAGCTGCAGTCTCCGCAGTCAAGGAAGCTGGCAAAGGAGTGTAGTTGCATTTATAAAGTTCCTCAAGGTTCTGTGAGATTTGAACCCCCAAATACTTGAAACCCGTGACCTTCGGAAAATTACTATTAGTCTCTAGACAGCATACTCCACGAAGGGTCCTGCAGGGCATCAAAGCGGATTTCTGAAAGTTTATAGAGTACCCTGACAGGTGGGAAAAGTCTGTCAAAATAGAAGTAAGTACCTGCATAGAGGAATCCGGCTCATGAAGAAATATTAAGGTATCATCAGCATATAGCGACACAATGTGATGTTTACCTGCCAGAGGAATTCCAAGCCGAGAGTCTTGGGATCTTAGCTGGATAGCTAGGGGTTCAAGTGTTAAAGTGAACAGAAGCGGCGAGAGAGGGCAGCCTTGTCTGGTGCCGCGTTCAAGGGAGAACGGCACCGAGAGAAATCCATTAACTTGGACTATTCCCGTGGGTTCTTTATAAAGTGCAGATATCCAAGTAAGAAAGGAGGGGCCAAACCCAAACCGCTGCAAAACATTTACTAGAAACCTCCACTCCACCTTGTCAAACGCCTTTTCTGCGTCTAGTGAAAGGACCGCAAATCTACCCTTGAGACGTCTAACTCCTGCTAGAATATTGAGGAAACGGCAAACATTGTCAGAACCGTGACGGCCTTTAATAAATCTCGTTTGGTCCAGGTAAACGAAATCTTGCACTATGGAGCTTAGACGGAAGGCAAGAATCTTAGTAAAAATTTTATAGTCAACATTCAGCAGAGAAATGGGTCTATAACTGCTTCCGAGCAAGGGATCCTTACCCTCCTTAGGAATTACTGTGATTAAGGCTTGTCACATCGACTCAGGCAAGCTTTGTTGCTGAAGAATTGAGTTATAGACCTTAGTTAACAAGGGAGCTACCTGGTCCAAAAAGGATTTGTAAAATTCTGCCGGAAACATATCAGGACCGGATGCTTTGGCAGATTTTAGTTGCTTTGAGGCCAATTGTACCTCCGAAAGCTGAATGTCTCTGGCCAGTTCAGCTCGAGCCTCTTCAGATAACTGCAATAAAGGAAGATCTCAAAGAAAGCGTTGAATGACTGAGTCATCAGCAGAAAGATGTGAGGAGTATAAATCCTTATAAAATCTGGCAAACCGTTGTGCTATGTCCCGGGATTTGACAAGAGGACGGTTGTGCTCATCTAAAACCAAAGATACCCGATGGGCCCCTCTCTGCCGCTTCAGCTGCCACAGAAGTAATCTACTGGCTTTATTTCCATGTTCAAAGAAGTGTCTGCGGGTTCTCAATAGGCAAGAGGAGATTTCTTCTGTCTCAAGGGCCGCTAGTTGACCCTGAAGTGTGATAAGCTGTCGGAAGAGCGAGGGAGTCGGACAACACTTATGCTGATGTTCAAGAGATACTATTTTCGTTCTAAGGTCGGACTGAAGGCGTTCACTCTGACATTTGTGGGTGGTTGACAGGGAGATAACATGCCCTCTCAGAATGGCCTTCTCCGCCTCCCATAATAGGAACGGGGAAATCTCTTCTCGTTTATTATGAGCAAGATAATCCCTCCAGCACCGCTGTAACTGTTGGACAAAGGTGCTACTTTTTAGCAAGTGCCTTGGGAAAGACCAGGATCATGGAGGTTCGGTATCGCTAATATCACAGTCTAAGGAGAGTATAAAATGGTCTGAAGGACCACTTGTTACGATCAACACCTTGCGAACTTGAGGGGATAACTGTCGGGAGATCAGCCACATATCAATATGGGAGTACGTATGGTGAACCGAGGAGAAAAAAGTGTAATCACGCTCCCCAGGGTGACATAGTCGCCACACATCATCCAGCGCAAAGGTAGAGATCAAGGTAGATAAAGTTTGCGATGGCCGGTGCAGTATGGGGAGTCCAGAGGATCTAAGTCCGAAAGTACACAGTTAAAGTCACCTCCCATAATAATTTCACCAGTTATTTGAGCCATTAGAACCTCTCTAAGACTCTAAAGAGATTGAACAATGTCAGCAGGAGGAATGTAGACATTAACTAAGGAGATCTTAGCTCCATTAAGGATACCTGTCAGTATTAAAAAGTGACCCTTTGGGTCTTGAATCTGTTGTTGCAGTTGAAATGAACAGTTTTTTGTGCAAACATGATGGCTACCCCACTTTTGTGAGTAGAGAAGCCGGAGGAGTAGACAGTGGGAAATCTACGGGAAATGAGACACGCATGGGCTCCTGGCGCCAAATGAGATTCCTGCAGGAAGACAATATCCGCTCGTTCTTTGTGCAGGAGCCTATGCACTTTACGTCGCTTAATGGGACTATGTAGACCCCTAACATTCCAAGATAAGAGTCTAACCATTATCCCAAAAGACACCTCGGAATTGGATCCTAGTAGAAAGAGGAAAAAGGAATCTCCTCAATGAAGCTAGGACTTCAGCATACATGTCAAGCATCAGGAAATCTGCCAGCCAATACCGGCGTCTGTTCCTCCACCCCAGCATCTTTCTTTCCTCAGTAAAAGTCAGTCTACTGCTCTTTGCTCTATGTGTCAGTGCATCTAAGTTTGTAACCCTGTCCCTCCTTTCCAGCTGCAGGCTCCTTATCCCTCCCTCCCCGTCCCTCCCCCATATCCCTTCTCCCCCACCCACCCCACCCCACCCCCTCCGACCCCTCCCTTCATACCCCAACTTTCCAAAAATAAACATTCCTAATATGAACCTGAATACATAAAACATTCCCCTCTCAAGTGAGAGCTCTTACCGTGGGTGGGGTTTCTTCCCACTCCCAGGGGGACACTTAGGATTCGGGAGAACGAGCCACTACACCCAAGCCCACATTTCCCCTATGATAATTGCAAATACAAAAAATCAATCAAACCTGCAAATACACTCTGCTGCCTACCCATCTAATCATATAGGATATATAATAGGCACTTTGAAACAACAGGAAAACAGACATTGAGTAATCCAGACTGGTACTGATGCTGCTAAGGAGTTTGCAAGTCCTCGATCTGAAAATCAAGTATTCATCTCTAAACTAGTCTCAACAGTGCAGAAATGTGGAGAGAGTCTCTGAAACCCAAGAAGAACATCAGAAGACTTAATAGCCTACTCTTAGGTTGGAGCAGCTGTGTCCATTCCATGACTTCCAGAACTATCTTGGTCAGCTTCTGAAGAACAGTGAGATCTGGGAACTTTCTGACATTTAGGCATGGACACTTCCCAATCTCCCTTCGAGGTATGTTGTTTAAGGGATCACTCCCAAAATTGAAGGGTGTCCAGAAAATGTAGACAGTCTGAGAGGTCTGAGATGCGTTGTCGGGCGCCATTCCACTCAAAATTTAAAGAGAAAGGGAACCCCCAACGATACTGGACTGACCTCTTTTGAAGAGCCTGAGTAAGAGGGCTGAAGATCTTACGCCGCTCCAAGGTGCGCTGAGCGATATCCTGAAAAATCTGGAGCTTCTGGCCTTTGTATAAGAAGGAACGTTGTCCCCGTACACTGCGCAATAGGGCCACTTTGTCTTCGAAGAAGGAGAAGCAAGCGATGATAGGACATGGCCACACATTAGACTCTCTTCGAGGGCCCAGACTACGATGCACTCACTCTAATTTAACTGGGCAAGTGGAAGTAGTGACACAGAATGTGAAAATCTCTTGCACCAGCGTTATCGGGTCCTCTTTGTCTCCAGAGCCTTCGGGGACCCCCAGTAGGCGAATGTTGTTTCTCCACTGTCGATTCTACAGGTCCTCCTGGCGCTCCAGCATATCCTTAGTGAGTTGATCTATTTTCCGCAATTTCTTTTGAAAAGCGATCGAGGAATCCATTTGCTCTCCTAACAGAGTTTCAGCGTGAGATACTTGGTCATCCAACGCTTTTATATCGGAACACATACCTGCCACAACTTTAGTGAAGTCTGAATGAAAGAGCTTTAATTCTTGTAGAATTTCAGCTAAATCATGCTTCGTTGCCAACGTAGATATCACTGCATCATCTATCACCTTTGATGCAGGGCATTGCTCCGATTCTGGCGAGAGTTTTGGAGGATCTTCGGAAGATCTAGAGAACTTGGACAGAGCCGAGGTGTAGTTCTTAGCTTTGGCCATAGTGGGAGAGTGACAGAGACTGAGTACAGTAAAACAGCACAGAGATACTTGCAGTCTGCTAGATGGCCAGACGAGGGAACTCCAGTCTAAGGCACAACTCCTGGAGAAGATATCAGAGTATCCTACACAGCACTTGCAAGAACATAACCGTCCAGCACGAAGGGAAGCACACCACCACCCCTATTAGCCTCCCCGATGTGGAATTCCAGAAGAAAGAGAGACCCAGACACGAACCGGAGGAGTAACAAGTGCTATCTCTCCTTGCTGGACTGAAGACTCGTGACTCAAAATCCGGTGGCCATCTTGGATCAGAGACATGCGTTCCAGCTATGCGTTCCAGGCAGAGGCTGCCATCTTGGGTACACACACTTGCATTTCAGCAGAGAGCTAGCAAGAGATGGCAGCCAGGAACTCAGCGCAGACCTGCGTTTCACCAAAATGTGCCGTTTCTCCTTCCCGCCAATGGGATTACATACATCTGCGTTCCACCATGCGTGTCAAGAGATTCCCTCATCAACGGATTTCATTGAAGGGGTCAGAAGCCGCGAACAACCCCTGCGCTGCGTCTTGAAGTTGAAAAAGTAAGCAGCATTTTACTATTCGTAGGGGGCTTAGTTGTAACTGTGACGGACAGGCAGCAGGTATAAAGGGCTGTTACTCACACGTTTGCTGTAGCGAAGAATAAGATCCAGAAGGCTAGGATGCAATTTAATTGCATCTGGTGAAGGAGAGACAGCAGCGCTGAGGGGAGGAACAGCCTGAAACTCCATTGCCCAGCGGACAGCAGCACGGGGAGGACTTAAAAATTTCTCTCATATTCTCCATTGGCATTTAGGACTTTTCAGAAGAGCCGGGACGGTAGGCAGGAATAATTCCTCATCTAGGCAGCCGATTCAAGATCTGGACTCATATTGATGATCGGGTGAGTCCGATGAGTCCGTGGGCTACAGGGATGAGTTAAATGAACCCGATAACTGGCAGGATTACCCTAAGTCAGGAAATGCGGCTAAGGAGCCTCAGCAAGTCGTGGCCATCTTGATGGGCTCACGAGCACCCCCCCCCCAAAGTAAGAATTTTAAAGTGAATACGGAACTCAATGGGAAGCCAATGCAGGTGGATCAGAAGTACTACTACTACTATTAAGCACTTATATAGCGCCACGCACGCAGCGCTGTACAGGTCAGCTCATCAGAGTCATGCATGATATGATCCCTGTGGGATGGACAGGTGATAATCCGGGCTGCGGTGTTCTGTAATAGTTGTAGGCGACGTAGCTGAGTGCGGGTGATCCCTGTTAGAATGAAATTACAATAATCAAGACGAGAAAGTACAGTAGATTAGGTGAGAGTAGTCAAAGCAGAGGGAGAGAGAAAAGGACGTATGGTATGTATTTGGCGTAAGAAGAAGTAGGAGGTTTTTGTAAGGTAAGAGATATGGTCCTTAAAGGAAAGAGTTGAAGCAGAACCACAAGATACCAGAAAGAAGAGACCAGAGGAATAAAGGAACCATCAATAGAGGGTGCAAATGAAGGGCAAGGGTTTCCGAAAGTGAACTAGGGACAGGAAGTTCTGGTCAGATTGAGATGAAGGCAGTTAGTAGAGAGCCATTTTGATACAAGAGCGAGACAAGAATTTAGTGGGGTGAGATCAGGATGAAGAGGACTAGTGTGATGTAAGTTGATGATGTCGGCTGCATAGAAAAAGGCAGAAAGACCGGATTGCTGAATGCAGAGGGTAAGGGGTGCAAGAAAAACATTAAACAAAAGGGGTGCCAGAACTGATCCTTGAGGAACACCACAGAGAAGGGAGGTGGGAGCAGAAGAGCAGTGTGGACCAGAGGGTGAAACCACAGAGAAAGAGCGGGAGTATAAGAAGGAATGAAACCAATGACAGACTGTGCCCCGAAGCCCGGCATCCCAGAGACGAGAGAGGAGAAGAGAGTGATCAACTAGGTCAAAAGTAGCTGAAAGATCCAATGAAACCACCACTGAACTATCACCTTTGTCATGTGTGGAATGGAGATCGTTAAGAAGTGCCACTAGAACTGTGTCTGTACTGTGGCCCTGACGAAAACCTGACTGTCTTGGGTGTAGAAAGTTTATAGAGAGTAAGTGTTGGGAGAGTTGGGAAAAGACAATTCTTTCTGCGATTTTTGCAAGGAAGGGTAGGTTGGAGACAGGACGGTAATTGGCTGGGATGAGTGGATCGAGAGTGGGCTTTTTCAAGATGGGACGGACCAAAGCATGTTTCCAGGGGGAGGGGAAGGATCCAGAGGAGAGCGAGGTATTGATTATAGTGAGAATGTAAGGTATGAGAGCAAGAGAAGGTTCGGTGAACCAACCAGAGGGGATAGGGTCCAGGGGGCAAGTGATCTTTCGCATTGAAGAGATGAGAGTTAAAAGTTCAGGTGAGGTAATGGAATACAGTCAAACCTCGGTTTTCGTATGCCCTGGTTTTCGTACGATTCGGTTTTCGTTGACTTTTTTCATCAAGATTTTGTTCCGGTTTTCGTACGTTGTCTCGGTTTTCGTACAGTTGAAAATGGAGCACCATCTTGTGGCCAGAAGTGGGATTTTCTTTATTTTGATTTTCTTGCTGATTGACTGTCTTCCATATTTATTGGCGCTTCTCTTTTACAAGGCAGGCTGGAGCCCCGATTGTGCAGACGGCCAAGATGGCTGTTCCCGCCTCCGCTTCTGGTGGTGATTGCTCGATCCCTGGAGGGGAGAGCAGCTGGAGCTGTCTGGAGTGTGTCCCTCTCCCAGCGCCCGATGGCGCTTCTCTTTTACAAGGCAGGCTGGAGCCCCAATTGGGCAGCCGGCCAAGATGGCTGTTCCCACCTCCGCTGCTGGTGGTGATTGCTCGATCCCCGGAGGGGAGGGCAGCTGGAGCTGGCTGGAGTGCGTCCCATATGCCAACAAAAGTCTTCAATAAAGGTAAAAGTGATGTTACATGCTCATTTATCCATTTCATTAGTCATTTATATGTATTTCTCATTGTTTTCTGTATGTAAAAATATAGTTATTCTCTATAAAATGTATTTTTTGTCAATATTTTTGGGTGTCTGGAACGGATTAATTGAATTTACATTATTTCTTATGGGAAATCTTGCTTCGGTTTTAGTCCGTTTCGGTTTTAGTCAGACGTTTTTGAACTGATTAATCATGAAAACCGAGGTTTGACTGTAGAAGGATGACCAACAATAAGAGAGAGAAGGAGGGGGGAGAGGGGGGAGATGGGGGAGATGGGGGGAAGACAGCGGGGGAGGGCAAGATGGAAGGGCAGCACATAAATCCGAGATCTTAGATTCAAAATACAGAGCAAGATTGGAAGGAGAGGGTAAGGACTGGGATGAAGCGGGGAAAGGATCAGTATTAAGTGAAGTGAGGGTACAGAGTACAGAGAAGAGCTGTCTAGAGGGGTTAGTAGCTGTAGAGATACAGTTTGAGAAAAAGGTGTGTTTGGCTTGATGAACAGAGGAACAGTAATGCTGATGATTCTCGTGGAACTTTGCCAGAGAATGAGGAGTGGGGTGTTTACGCCAAGCATGCTCGGCGCGTCTTAGATGACGATGCAAAAGAAGCAAGCTGGAATGATACCAGTGAAGTCTAACAGAGGAGCATTTGGACTGAGTTGGCTGAAAGGGTGCGAAAGGGTTTTCTTCATATGATTCCAGAGTTATGAAAAGACAGTGATTTTGACTAACTTAGACAGATAAGGAAGATTAGATACAGGACAGTAGTTGGAGGGGTCGTGTCCTTTAGTTTTGGATTCTTAATGATAAGGTCCTTTGTGTGCTTTCTTCCATGTAATGGGTATGATAACAGTGGAGAAACTACTGTTTACTATGGTACTTGCAAATGATATCAAATTAAGTGACAGTTCTCCAATACAGCTAGATGGAATTGGTCAAAGGAACAAGTAGTTTTCCAGGTAGTCAAAGTAGATTATTCCAGAGTTAGATTGAAAGTAGATTATTTGTGTCCTCGTATGATGTTTTCTGACTCTCATTTCATGCACAGCTACATCAGCAGTCAGATGTCCTGAGGGCTTTGATCCAACCACATCATAAATGCTGGCTTTACTCTGAAACGTCTTCAGCTCCTCCCCAGTAGCCAGTTTAGTGCCTTCCAACCTGGGGATTTCATATTTCAGCACTATAGTGCAATTTGTTTTGTTCTGACTATTCACTGGGTTTTTGTGGCAAGATACAGAAATAGATTGCCAGGCCTTTCTATCGTGCAGGTACTTCTAGTGTTGTTGCTTTTGTCACAAAAATATGATTCTCCACCACCAAAACCATCCCATTCTGCTGCTGTCCAGATGTAGCTGCACATGAAATGTGAGTCAGAAGCTGCAAAGATGTCTTACATATTGAGACATGGAACGTACGAAGCATGAACCAAGGGAAATTAGAGGTGGTCAAGAATGAAATGAAACATGTACAGCTTGATCTGTTGAGTGTCAGTGAACTGAACTGAACTGAAATGGACTGGCATCGGGCACTTTGTATCTGATAATCACCTGGTCTACTATGCTGGAAATGAAAGACAAATAAGAAATAGTTTTGCATTTATAATTAAGAAGAAACTTGCAAGAACTGTTGTGAAATACAGTGCAATCAGTCCCAACAACAGCTACAGAAGAGGATGAAGTCAATGAGTTCTATGAACAAATACAAGCTGAAATTGACAGAATAAACAAACAGGATATCCTGATAGTCATGGGTGACTGGAACACAAAAGTTGGCAACAAAGAAGAAGGCAAAGTGATCGGAAAATATGGGCATGGCAACAGAAATGAAGCTTGAGAAAGACTAATAGAATTCTGTAAGACCAACGATCTATTCATCTCAAATACCTTCTTCCAGCAACACAAGTGGTGACTGTACACATGGACGTCACCCAATGGATTGTACAAACATCAAATTGACTACATCTGTGGAAGTCAACAATAAAAAAGCTCTATAACATCAACAAAGACAAAACCTGGAGCTGACTGCGGTACAGATCACCAACTACTAGTATGCAATCTCAAGCTAAAGTTGAAAAAGCAAGCCACTCATGAATATAGCAAAATATGACCCTGAGAATATACCACCGGAATTTAAAGATTGCCTACAAAATCAATTTGCTGCTTTAGATACAAATGACAGAGCTCCAGAAGTGATGGGATAACATCAAGAAGGTTGTGTTGGAAGAAAGCAAGAAGTCTCTACAAAAGGTGAAAAAGCAAAAACGGCCCAATGGATGACTGAAGAAACTCTGAAAATTGCTCAGAAACTCAGAGAAGCTAAAGCGAGAGGAGAAAGAGAGGCAATCACAGAACTCAACAGAAATGTCCAATGTGCAGCAAGGTAAGACAAGGAGAAGTACATGCAAGGAAATAGAATCAGAAACTATTAGAGGAAGAACAAGATTGGTTTTCCTAAAGCTACGAGAGTTAAAGAAAAAATTCCAGCCTTGAATTGGAATGTTACAAGATGCTCAAGGATCCATGTTGAATGGTCAAGAAAAGGTGGAAAGAATATACAGAGTCATTATACCATAAAGATCAAGTCATTTCAACCTGTACCTTATGATCAGGAACCATTGGTGATGAAAGAAGAAGTCGAAATAGCATTGAAAGCCTTATCAAAGAACAAAGCACTGGGCATTGATGGCATTTCCATTGAAGTATTACATAAATCTGTTGCAGCTGTTACCATATTTCCAAGGCTCTGCCAGGAAATTTGGAAGACCAACTTCATGGCCAACTGACTAGAAAAGATCTGTGTTTATACCAATACTAAAGAAAGGTAATCCAACTGACTATGGAAATTATCACACAATCACTCTGATCCCATAATGCCAGTAAGATTCTACTCAAGATTATTCAGCAGAGACTACAACCATACGTGGAACGAGAACTGCCTGAAGTGCAAGCAGGGTTCAGGAAAGGGCGAAGAACGAGAGACAACATCGCGGATGTGAGATGGATCCTTGAAAAGACAAAAGAATACCAAAAAGATATCTATTTGTGTTTTATTGACTTCAGCAAGGCTTTTAACTGTGTAAACCACGATTCTCCAGGAACAAGCAGGAGGTCAGTCCTCACATATGGGTGACATCGGTGCCGATGGAGCCCTCGTGCGGAGCAATACCCCAGCTTTCAAAGAAAACCTTTGGGATTGCATCACGCATGCACGGTCATAAGAACATAAGAACATAATATATGCCATTCTGGGTCAGACCAAGGTCCATCAAGCCCAGTATCCTGTTTCCAACAGTGGCCAATCTAGGTCATACGTACCTAGCAGTTTCCCCAAAAGACACAGGTTCCACAATGCTTGTACTGGGTCAAGCATTGATATCCTGGGTCCCTTCTTAATAATAGTTTATGAACCTTTCCTCCAGGAACTTGTCCAAACCTTTTTTAAACCCAGTTACACTAACAGCCTTTACTACATCCTCCGGTAACAAATTCCAGAGTTTGATTACACATTGATTGAAAAAATATTTTCTTTTATTAGTCTTAAATATTTTACCCTGTAGCTTCATTGCATGTCCCCTAGTCTTTCTATATTGTGATAACGTAAACAATCGATCTACGTTTACCCGTTCCACTCCGTTCATTAATTTATAGACTTCTATCATATCTCCCTCAGCCATCTCTTTTCCAGGTTAAAGAGCCCTAACCTTTTTAGCCTTTCTTCATAGGAGTATCCTTCCATCCCCTTTACCATTTTGGTGGCTCTACTCTGAACCTTTTCTAATAACGCTATATCCTTTTGAAGATACGGCGACCAGAACTGCACACAATATTCAAGGTGCGGCCTCACCATGGAACGATATAGAGGCATTATAATATCTTTTGTTTTATTTTCCATTCCCTTCCTTATGATACCTAGCATTTTATTTGCTCTCATGGCCGCCGCTGCACACTGGGCCTATTGTTTTAACATGTTATCCACAATGACGCCTAAATCTTTTTCCTGGGTGGTGGTTCTTAATGTGGAACCTTGCATCATGTAACCATAGTTTGGGTTGTTCTTCCCTAGGTGCATAACTTTGCACTTGTCCACATTAAATTTAATCTGCTATTTTGATGCCCAGTCTTCCAATTTATCAAGATCCTCTCGCAATTTTCCACAATCCTATTGGGTTTTAACAACTCTAAATAGTTTAGTGTCATCGCAAATTTGATAACCTCACTCGTTATTCCCTTTTCCAGGTAATTTATGAATATGTCAAAAAGCAGCGGACCCAGCACAGATCCCTTGGGTATACCATTATTCACCTTTCTCCATTGGGAAAATTGGCCATTTAACCCTACCCTCTGCTTTCTATCTTTTAACCAGTTCCTGATCCACAATAGTACACTGTCTCCTATCCCATGACTTTCGTTTTGCCAAAAGTCTCTGATGAGGGACCTTGTCAAAGGCTTTCTGAAAGTCCAGATACACTATATCAACCGACTCACCTTTGTCCACCTGTTTATTCACACCTTCAAAAAAACATAACAGATTAGTAAGATCTTCCTTGTCTAAAGCCATGTTGGCTGTCTCCCATTAGGCCATGACTATCTACATGCTGAGTAATTTTGTTCTTTATGATGATTTCTAACATTTTTCCGGGTACTGACGTCAGGCTCACCGGTCTGTAGTTTCCCGGATCACCCCTGGAACCCTTTTTGAAAATTGGCGTTACATTGGCGATCCTCCAATCTTCAGATATTACAGATGATTTTAATGAAAATTCACAGATTACTAATAGCAGGTCTGCAATCTCATATTTCAGTTCTTTCAACACCTTTGGATGTATACCATCCGGCCCAGGTGATTTGCTACTCTTCAGTTTATCTAATAGTTGTAATATATCTTCCCGATGTATCAATATTTCCTTCAATTCTTCCGCACCTTTAATTACCACTTCAGTCATGGGTAACATCCTACATCTTCCTCAGTAAAGACCGAAGGAAAGAATTCATTCAGTCTCTCCGCTATCGCCTTGTCACCTCTTAGTGCCCCTTTAACCCTTCTATCATCTAATGGACCAACTGACTCACAGATTTTTTGCTACGAATGTACTTGAAAAAGTCTTTATTTTACATTTTTGCTTCCGCAGCAAGCTTCTTCTCAAATTCTCCCTTTGTCTGCCTTATCAATGCCTAGCATTTGACTTGCCAGTGCTTGTGCTGTTTGCAGGTTTTGTCATTTGGCTCTTTTTTCCATTTCCCGAAAGATACTTTTTTGGCAACAACAGCCTCTCCGACCTCACCTTTAAACCATGCTGGCATTTTTTTGGACTTCCTTCCACTTTTCTTAAAGCGTGGAATACAGGTGGTCTGGGCTTCCAAGATAGTATTTTTCAACAACACCAAGCTTGATGCAAGTCTCTAACCTTTGCAACTGCTCCTTTTAGTTTTTTCTTAACTATTTTCCTCATTTTATCATAGTCTCCCTTTCAAAAGTTAAAAGGTAGTACTGTGGATTTCCTTACTATCCCTCCTCCACAAATTAAATCAAATGTGATCATGCTATGATCAGTATTGCCAAGTGGCTCCAACACCCTTATCTCTTGCTCTAGATCTGATGTTCCATTAAGGACTAGGTCTAATATGGCTTCCCCTCTGGTCGGTTCATGAACCTGCTGCTCCAAGAAGCAGTCATTTATTTCATCTAGAAACGTTATTTCCCTAGCATGTCCTGCTGTGACACTGCCCCAGTCGATACCGGGGTAATTGAAATCACCTATTATTATTACTGCGCTGTAACATTTGTTAGCTTCCTTGATTTCTTTGAGCATTTCATCATCCATTTGTTCATTCTGGCCAGGCGGTTGATAGTACACCCCCACTGCCATCGCCTTCCCCTTTTCACATGGAATTTCAATCCATAGAGATTCTACAGCAAATTTTGTTTCCTGAAAAACTTCTGACTCAATGCCCTCTCTAATATAGAGCGCAACCCCTCCACCAATTTGATCAGCTCTATCATTACGATATAGTTTGTACACAGGTATCACAGTGTCCCACTGGTTGTCCTCCTTCCACCATGTCTCTGATATTCCAATCATATCTAACCTCTCATTTAGTGCTATATATTCTAACTCTCCCATCTTATTTTTTAGACTTCTAGCATTTGCATACAAGCATTTTAGAGTCTGTATTTTATTCAAATTAATCTGGCTATTGGTAGGCAAGGGTAATTTGGGATCTTTAAGCTCTGTCTGCTCCATATGCGAGGGCATTTGGGCTTCTTGACTCTTTTTTGGAACCTCTCTGCTTTTGGTAGTATCCTTCAAGGATACATTCTTCCGAACCATGCGCTCTTGGGCGACTGTTGGTTTTCCCCTATTATCTAGTTTAAAAGCTGCTTTATCTCCTTTTTAAAGGTTAATGCCAGCAGCCTGGTTCCATCCCGGTTAAGGTGAAGCCCATCCCTTTGGAAGAGTCCCTCCTTTCGCCAGAATGTTCCCCAGTTCCTAACAAATCCAAAACCCTCATCTCTGCACCATTGTCTCATCCACGCTCTGCCTGCCTTTTGGGTCCTGCGCTTGGAACAGGAAGCATTTTGGAGAACGCTACCCTGGAAGTTCTGGATTTCAACTTCCTACCTAAAAGCCTAAATTTAGCCTCCAGAACCTCCCTGCCATATTTTCCTATGTCATTGGTACCGACATGTACCAAGACAGCAGACTGCTCCCCAGCACTATCTAAGACCTTATCTAGGTGGTGCGTGAGGTCCGCTACCTTCGCAGCAAGCAGGTATGTTACCAGGCGATCCTCACATCCACCAGCCACCCAGCTATCTACATGCCTAATGATCGAATGACCAACTATAACGGCTGTCCTAACCCTTCCCTCATTGGCACATGGCCCTGGAGAAACTTTCTCAGTGCGAGAGGGTTTTACATCACCTGGAGGACAGGTCCTAGTTACAGGATCACTTCCTGCCACACCAGGGTGATGCTCTCATGTCACATGACCTCTCTCCTCCATGGCAACAGGGATGCTGCCAGACTGGAGGTGGGACTTCAGGACTATATCCCTATAGATCTGTCTATGTATCTCTCTGTCTTTCTTATGTCTTCAAAGTCTGCTACTCTAGCCTCTAGAGAACGGACTCGTTTCCTGAGAGCAAAGAGCTCCTTGCACCTAGTGCACACGTAAGACCTCTCATCAACTGGGAGAAAATCATACATGTGACACAATGCAAAAGACTGGAAAGCTGCTGGACTGCTGCTGGACTGCTGTCTGCATCTTAGTTTTAAGCTTGTGTTTAGATCTTTAAGTTCTTTACTTACTAAGGTTTGCTATGGATATTTATACTAATAAAACTGTACTTAATACATTTAATATACCTTGTTCACCTGAGGCTTAATTAATCTCAGGTCCTTAATGTATGACTGATTTGGATAATGAGCTTCACCTGAGAGCATCTCCTTTTCTTTAAGACGTGTAAGTACCTATAAAGCTATGATTATGATTATGATTATCCTAGGGGTGTGTGGGTGTTGGGGAGGGAGGGAGGGAAATAACACTTATTAAAAGAGGGCGGCTACACAGTACCCCGTCCTGTGCTGCTGAGGTAAGCTGTGACCAACTTCCTGGGTGATTAATAGTCCTTGCTTGTATAGAATGAGTCTTTCAAAATGACCTTTTGACCTGCCACCTGGTGTTAACACCTATTGAAAAGGTTTCACAGGTCTCTAGAAGACTTTATTTGTTGCTCAAAGAGTACTGACCCTGTTATGCCTTTTATGCTAAGTTATATTCTGATTTGATTTAAATTACAGCTCTTTGCTGCTGCTAGGTTCTAAATTTAACCAGAAAGCTCTCTTCTGTGTTTTAAATTTAAACTAAAAGTCCTTTGCTGATACTAGGCCCTGAGTGACTATTAAATTTAAACTACAAGCTCTCTGCTGGGTATGAAATGTAAACAGAAAGTTCCCTTCTGTGTTTTAAATTTAAACTTAAAATGCTGCTACTAGGCCCTGACTTATTTAACAAAAACACTGGGTTCACAGATTAATTAGGTTTAATACAGTCCTTTCAGAAAATTCCCAGAAGTATATACTCACAATTGCAGATGTATATTACCAAGTTTATGTTACAATGTAAACCATAGTAACATTGTATATGACAGCAGATAAAGACCAGTATGGTCTATCTAGTCTGTCCAGCAAGGCGGCAAGAGTAGGTGCACTTGCCGCTTTGTGCAGGTCACCCCTCCCCATGGCTTTGTTTAGGGATGTACCCACCGCTCCTTGTAGGTCATCCCTATCTGTTCATAAATAAGAGATAGTTATGCTTATTGTGATTTTATCCTGTTGCTATAAAGGGATCCACTATGTCTGTCCCATGCCATTTTGAATTCTGTCACAGTGTTTGCCCCCACCACTTCCATCGGGAGGGTATTCCAAGCATCCACCACCCTTTCAGTGAAAAAGTATTTCCTAACATTGCCTTTTAGTTTACCCCCTTGCAGCGTCATGTTATGCTCTCTAGTTTTACATCTTCCCCGTCTTTGGAAGAGGTTTGTCCATTAATACTCTTTAAATATTTAAAGGTCTGAATCATATCTCCCCAGTCCCTCCTCTCCTCCAGAGTTTACATATTTAGGTCTTCAATTCACTTCTCATAAGTCTTCTGACGCAGGCTCCAAATCATTTTGGTTGCCTTCCTCTGAACCGCTTCCAGCCTTTTTATATCCCTTTCGAGATACGGTCTACACCGCTTTGACTGAAATGATAAAGTGGTATAAGAAACCTGTTAAATAAATAAATAAATAAATAACAGCAAGGGGCCATGCCAGGCATACTCCCAACAGCATAGGTCTATGCCACCTCCTGTGCTTATTTTGCCACATGTTAACAGCGCATTTTAATAAACATACCCCAAAATGGACTAAAGGGAACAGATATATAGGGCAGCATTTGCCTCATATTCAATCACAACAGTCATTATGCATCATTAGTCTTATTTTTTAAATGAAAATTCAGATACTTTGCCTGAGAAAATTTGTTTGGTAACAAATTGTATACGATATTGTGCAACGTACAAGTGAGTGTTTTCCATTTGTGATTTAGTTTCTGGTTTGTTTCTATTAATGCTTAATAGTCTAAAAAACACAATTGAGTTTAAATGTATTGTTAATCGGATCTGCAGTTGGTAGCAAAGAGAATATCTGAATAAAAAACAGGTTTTATTTAAAATAGCAGATTCAGTTTTCCATTTGTTTTGTTCACCACGCTGCATTAGCACAGTTTTCCCTTGTGTGCAACTGCCAGTGTACAATTTAGCTACGGGCATCTGTAGACCTTGTGGCAATCAGTATTGCAGGCAAAAGCCATATGTGTTTAAAGAAAAAAAAATCTCTTTATTTCATTTGCTGTTTTAACTGCATGGATAACTTTTGTGCCTCAAGACAGTACAGAAAAATACAAAAATAATTAATTGCCTCCATTCCTGAATCACTTTCATTTCTCTCCCCCCCCCCCCAACCCCCCTCAACACACACACACTCAGTCACTCACTCACACACCCCCTTTGTATGGAATGCTTGTCAGCTTTCCTGATAAATGACTGCATGCATTTGCATAGATTTTACATTAACACAAAAATTAGTTTTATTTGGGAGGGAACTAGTTTGCATAATAATGTAAGCTCTTGTGCTATGTTAAATGTTTTTAAAACCTGAAGTCACTATATTACTCTTGCAGGTTTAAATATTTCAATCTATATTTATCTTTTAAAAGAAAATGCTGCAGTGCTGGGTAAGGGGCTTACAAAGCAGATTTTATGCTCCTTTCATGTCTTCTAAAATTAGATACAGATTGCAAAAGTATTGAGGAGGAAGTGCTTTAGTCATCCATCTACACATATTAAGTGTAATGTGATATGCAGCAACCATAAGTATTTGCTTTATAAATCACATTGAAATGCCATTTCAGTACTATTGTTTTTTACATGCTGAGCTTATGGCTATTGTATATACAAAATACATCTATTTTTAAAGTTGAAAGTATCATCCAAATGTTAAACTTTATATATAGTATATGAAAAATTACTTCATAATGGACACATATATGAATGATTTTACTGGCTGCTTTTGGGTGCTATAAACCATATGCTCCTATTTGATCATAGAATTTTATAATTTTTACAATTTTACTGTGCCTGTATCCAGAAATTACTAAAAATCTATTATTCTGAAACATGTCTAGAAATCACTACCTATTTATAAAGTATAAAGAGCTAAGCATGTTGTATTGCAGAAATGGAATGCAGACTGTTACATTAATCAGATATAACATTATTTTCACCGTTACAGAAAATTCATATCTACTTATTGCTGGTATAGCATATTTACAAATAAGTTCTTTGATAAACATGGTACCATTCATGGCAACTGAAACCAAAAAAGTGTAAAGTGTATTTCCCACTTCTTGAATCTAGGACACCTTGGGTGCCAGCTGTCACTGCTTAGCTAATGATGACAAATGCCCCTCTCTATGCACATTGCAGTGGGTGCAGACTGCTATGAAAGACAGCCAGATTACCTTTCTTCAGATAGTAACTTAACCTTTTAAACTCTGGTGTCGGAAAGAAATTATCAGCAAGGGTAGCTTCAATATCTATGACTCTTTCTAGAAAGTATATCCAGATCTGGAACTTCTCCGAACCTATGCATGAAAGATTCTACCAATTTAAAAAAATTTTCTAAATTTTTTTTTTTATTAAACACAATATCATCTCTACTTTTATAAAACCTGTGTAAGATACTTCTGAAGGTACCAGATGTAGAGGTCATTGTACAAAACTGTAAGCTATTTTTTAGAAGGTAGCAGTACATGTAAACCAATAAAATAAAGTAAACCTAAATGTTCACAAATACTGAAATTGTGCCATTCTGCACATTTTTTGTATGCTGCAGCCTTCTGTGAAAAAACTTGAAAATATTTGACTTTTCAAGTACTAAAATTTCATTCGCAGTTCACTACATGCACAAAATTTAGGCAAATTCTTAATTAGCTGCTTCAAAGTGTGCAAAGTACCTAGCTCATTATTTATAAATGTATTGACAACTGGTATGTAAAAACATTTTGAGATGCTATTCTGTGCAAGGGAAAAATATAACTACCTCTTAAGGGGTCCTTTTACTAAACTGTTAGGTTTTGCACTTAATGCGCTTTTAGCACTAAAACTAACACGTGTTAAGTGCAAAGTCTCTGCGGTAACTGTTGGGAGTGTGGCCAGCAAGAGAGGAAGACAGGCATCCATATTTGGAAAAGCTTAGAGAAGCTAGCAAAGTAGTCAGGAAAGCAAAGACAAAAAAAGAAGAAAAAGCCAATGCAATAAAATGGGGGGATAAAACATTTTTCAAATATATTGGTGAGAGGAGGCAGGGCAAAAGTGGTATTGTCAGACTGAAGGGTGAAGGGGAGAAATATGTAGAAGCTGATGATGATAAAGCGAAATTGCTTAGCAAATATTTCTGTTCCGTGTTCACAGATGAAGGGCCAGGCGTAGGACCTCAGAAAACACTCACAAATAGGAACAGAAGTGATGGGGAGCTCGAACGATTTTCAGAAGACTGTGTTTGTGAGGAACTAGCTAAACTAAAAGTAGATAAAGTGATGGGACTGGATGGGATACATCCGAGAATACTGAAGGGGAAGTTCTAGTGGCTCCACTGACTGACCTTTTCAATGCTTCTTTGTAGTTGGGAGTGGTGCCAGAGGACTGGAGAAAGGATCATGTGGTCCCTTTACACAAAAGCGGAAGTAAGGATGAGATTGAAAACTACAGACAGGTTAGTCTAACCTCTGTGGTGAGTAAATTATTAGACATGCAGCTAAAAGAGAGGATAATGAGGTTTCTGGAGTCCAATGGATTGCAGGATCCAAAGCAGCATGGGTTTACCAGAGGCAGGTCTTGTCAGACAAATCTAATTGATTTCTTTGACTGGGCGACCAGGGAATTGGACCGAGGGGGAGCCCTAGATGTGGTGTACTTAGATTTCAGTAAAGCCTTTGACACCGTTCTGCACAGGTGATTTATAAACACACTGAGCACCCTAGAGATGGACCCTAAAGTTACTGATTGTGTTAGAAATTGGTTGAGTGGGAGGCAGCAAAGGTTATAGATAAATGGGGCTCACTCCAAGGAGAAGTAGTTTACCAGTGGTGTGTCGCAGGGATCTGTCCTTGGTCCAGTTCTTTTGAACATTTTTGTTAGTATTATTGCGGAAGGGCTCCTGGGTAAAGTTTCCCTGTAACCGGGTAGCCGGACCTGCTGCCCCCTTTATCAAGAGCCACCCCCCCCCACACACACATTACATACCCCACCACCAACCCGTCTGCACAATAAACTTAACAGACACCGTACTTGGAAGCAACTGGTCGCAGCTTTGTTAAATAACATAAACAATTAACACTCATAACAATGATCAACACCCCTTAACCCCCCCACCGCAGAAGGATCCGTCACCAGCCGTACGATTAGCAAGGTGACCTCACTTCCGCACCTGCCGTGGTCAAGCCTCCGGCAAAGCTCCTAACCCCCTTTCCGACTTTGCCATATCAGTAGCACAAGTCCACCAGGGTTTCTCCGGGTCGTGGGCACCCCGCCCTCGTCCCAAGTGGCCTAAGGCTCCGGACCCCGGAAACCTCCGGGATCCCACCCCCCCCCCCAAGCTGCGACAACACGAATCACTACCCCCCACCAAAACCAAGGGAGGGGTGGGAGGGAAACTTCTTCCCTGCCCTCGCATGTGCTCAGGACAACCAAACTGAGCACATGCCCGCCGCCTTTGAACCCCCCCCCAGCGCATGCACGCACAGGGGGCCAATCACTTTGAAGGATGCAACTGCGCCTGACGAATCCCTTGCCTCGAACTCACCTTGCCCCCCCCCACTAACGCTCCCGTCAGAGGCGCGAGCAGGGGACCCGCACCGGGCTGCGCACCCGGTTACTAACGGGCGCTGGGACCCTGCCCGCGCCCCTTCTTTCTTTGCAGATGTTACCAAAATCTGCAGTATAGACACCCAGGAAGGAGTAGATAAAATGACGAGGGATCTAGCTACGTTTGAAGAATGGTCTAGAATTTGGCAGCTGAGATTTAATGCTAAAAAATGCAGGGTCATGCATTTGTGCTGCAAAAATCCAAGGGAGCAGTACCATGTAGGGGGTGAAGTACTTCTATCCACAAAAGGAGAGCAGGACTTGGACGTGATTGTGTCTGACAATCTTAAAGTAGTTAAGAACATAAGATATGCCATACTGGGTCAGACCAAGGTCCATCAAGCCCAGTATTCTGTTTCCAACAGTGGCCAATCTAGATCATATGTACCTAGCAGTTTCCCCAAGGGACACAGGTTCCACAATGCTTGTATTGGTTCAAGCATTGATATCCTGGGTCCCTTCTTAATAATGGTTTATGGACCTTTCCTCCAGGAACTTGTCCAAACCTTTTTTAAACCCATCTACACTAACAGCCTTTACTACATCCTCCGGTAACAAATTCCAGAGTTTGATTACACGTTGAGTGAAAAAATATTTTCTTTTATTAGTCTTAAATAGTTTACCCTGTAGCTTCATTGCATGTCCCCTAGTTTTTCTATATTCTGATAAGGTAAACAATCGATCTACGTTTACCCGTTCCACTCCGTTCATTAATTTATAGACTTCTATCATATCTCCCCTCAGCCGTCTCTTTTCCAGGTTAAAGAGCCCTAACCTTTTTAGCCTTTCTTCATAGGAGTATCCTTCCATCCCCTTTACCATTTTGGTGGCTCTTCTCTGAACCTTTTCTAAAATCGCTATGTTCTTTTTAAGATACGGCGACCAGAATTGCACACAGTATTCAAGGTGCGGTCTCACCATGGAACGATATAGAGGCATTATAATATCTTTTGTTTTATTTTCCATTCCTTTCCTTATCATACCTAGCATTCTATTTGCTCTCTTGGCTGCTGCTGCACACTGGGCCGAGGGTTTTAACATGGTATCCACAATGACGCCTAAATTTCTTTCCTGGGTGGTAGTTCCTAATGTGAAACCTTGCATCGTGTAACCATATTTTGGGTTGTTCTTCCCTAGGTTCATAACGTTGCACTTGTCCACATTAAATTTCATCTGCCATTTTGATGCCCAGTCTTCCAATTTATCAACATCCTCTTGCAATTTTCCACAATCCTCTTGGGTTTTAACAACTTTAAATAGTTTTGTGTCATCTGCAAATTTGATAACCTCACTCGTTATTCCACTTTCCAGGTCATTTATGAATATGTCAAAAAGCAGCAGACCCAGCACAGATCCCTGGGGTACACCACAATTCACCTTTCTCCATTGGGAAAATTGGCCATTTAGCCCTACCCTCTGCTTTCTATCTTTTAACCAGTTCCTGATCCACAATAGTACACTGCCTCCTATCCCATGACTCTTTAGTTTTGCCAAAAATCTCTCATGAGGGACCTTGTCAAAGGCTTTCTGAAAGTCCAGATACACAATATCAACCGACTCACCTTTGTCCACCTGATTATTCACTCCTTCAAAAAAACATAACAGATTTGTAAGACAAGATCTTCCTTGTCTAAAGCCATGTTGGCTGTCTCCCATTAAGTCATGACTATCTACATGCTGAGTAATTTTATTCTTTATGATGGTTTCTACCATTTTTCCCGATACTGATGTCAGGCTCACCGGTCTGTAGTTTCCTGGATCACCCCTGGAACCCTTTTTAAAAATTGGTGTTACATTGGCGATCCTCCAGTCTTCAGGTATTAGAGATGATTTTAATGATAGTTCACAGATTACTAATAGCAGGTCTGCAATCTCATATTTTAGGTCTTTCAACACCCTTGGATGTATACCATCCGGCCCAGGTGATTTGCTACTCTTCAGTTTATCTAATAGTTGTAATACATCTTCACGATGTATCGATATTTCCTTCAATTCTTCCTTCAAATTCTTCCTTTAAATACCACTTCAGTCATGGGTAATATCCCTACATCTTCCTCAGTAAAGACTGAAGCAAAGAATTCATTCAGTCTCTCGCTATCGCCTTGTCGCCTCTTAGTGCTCCTTTAACCCCTTTATCATCTAATGGACCAACTGACTCTCTCACAGGTTTTTTGCTACGAATGTACTTGAAAAGGTCTTTACTTCGCGTTTTTGCTTCTGCATCAAGCTTCTTCTCAAATTCTCTTCTTTGCCTGCCTTATCAATGCCTTGCATTTGACTTGCCAGTGCTTGTGCTGTTTCCAGGTTTCGTCGTTTGGCTCTTTTTTCCATTTCCTGAAAGATGCTTTTTTGGCAACAACATCCTCTCTGACCTCACCTTTAAACCATGCTGGCAGTTTTTTGGACTTCCTTCCACTTTTCTTAAAGCGTGGAATACAGCTGGTCTGGGCTTCCAAGATAGTATTTTTCAACAACAGCCAAGCCTGATGTACGTCTTTAACCTTTGCAACTGCTCCTTTTAGCTTTTTCTTAACTGTTTTCCTCATTTTATCATAGTCTCCCTTTCGAAAGTTAAAAGGTAGTACTGTGGATTTCCTTACTATCCCTCCTCCACTAATTAAATCAAAGGCGATCATACTATGATCACTATTGCCAAGTGGCCCCAACAACCTTATCTCTTGCACTAGATCTGGTGTTCCACTAAGGACTAGGTCTAATATGGCTTCCCCTCTGGTCGGTTCATGAACCAGCTGCTCCAAGAAGCAGTCATTTATTTCATCTAGGAACTTTATCTCCCTAGCATGTCCTGACGTGACACTGACCCAGTTGATACCGGGGTAGTTGAAATCACCCATTATTATTATTGCGCTATAACGTTTGTTAGCTTCCTTGATTTCTTTGAGCATTCCATCATCCATTTGGTCATTCTGGCCAGGCGCTCGATAGTACACCCCCACTGCCATTGCCTTCCCCCTTTTACATGGAATTTCAATCCATATAGATTCTACAGCAGATTTTGTTTCCTGCAAAACTTTAATCCTTTCTGACTCAATGCCCTCTCTAACATAGAGAGCAACCCCTCCACCAATTTGATCAGCTCTATCATTACGATATAGTTATTAAAAGAGGGCTGCTACACAGTACCCTGTCTTGTGCTGCTGAGGTAAGCTATATTCTGATTTGATTTAAATTATAGCTCTTAGCTGCTGCTAGGCTCTAACCTCTTATGAAATTTAAACTACAAGCTCTCTGCTGGGTATGAAATGTAACCAGAAAGTTCTCCTCTGTGTTTTAAAACTAAAAGTACTTTTCTGATGCTAGGCCCTGAGTGACTATTAAATGAAAACTACAAGCTCTCTGCTGGGTTCCAAATGTAACCAGAAAGCTCTCTTCTGTGTTTTAAATTTAAACTAAAAGTACTTTGTTGTTAATAGGCCCTGATTGACTATTAAATTTAAACTACAAGCTCTCTGCTGGGTATGAAATGTAACCAGAAAGTTCTCCTCTGTGTTTTAAATTTAAAGTTAAACTGCTGCTACTAGGCCCTGACTGATTTAACAAAAATAGTGGGTTCTCAGATTAATTAGCTTTAATACAAAGAATTCCTTTTAGAAAATTACCAGAAGTATATACTCACAGTTGCAGATCTCTCTCCAGAAGGAACAGTCCCTTTTTCTAGTCCTTCAAGACTAGAAAAAGTTAAACAGATAGAAAAGGGAACAGTGAAAGCCAGAAGGATGCTTCGGTGCATAGGGAGAGGAATGGCCAGCAGAAATAAAGGTGATAGTGCCTCTGTATAAGTCTCTGGTACAACCTCATTTGGAGTATTGTGTGCAATTCTGGAGACCATACCTTCAAAGGATATAAACAGCGATGGCTACTAAAATGGTTAGTGGTCTTCATTATAAAGCATATGAGGACAGATTTAAAGATCTTAATATGTATACTTTAGAAGAAAGGTGGGATAGAGGAGATAGGATGTTTAAATACCTCTGTGGCATAAATGCACAGGAAGAGAGCCTCTTTCGATTGAAAGCAAGCTCTGCTACAAGGGGAAAGGATGAGGGTGAAAAGGGGTAGACTCAGGAGTAATATGCGGAAATATTTTTTTATGGAAAGAGTGGTAGATGTGTGAAATAGTCTCCCAGTGGAGGCGATAGAGACGAGGACAGTATCTGAATTCAAAAGAACATGGGACAAACACAGAGGATCTCCAAAGATAAAAAGGAGACTATTGCAGTTGATATGGAAGGGCAGACTGGATAGGCTATGTGGTCTTTTTCTGCAATCATGTTTCTATGTTCCTGGCAATTAAAGTGCAGATGTATACCCTAACTCATGGCGTAATTACCATGGGGTAACTATCTCCATCTATGTGGCGTTAGTTTATCCGTGCTGATTGCAAAATTGACAGCTCGTAATATGTCCCCCCACATTAACTGCAATATGGTCTCCATTCCTGCTCTCTACCCCTAACCTGCCCTTTTACCACCCCAACATGTGATTGGCAGTTAATATACAAATCAGCATGCAGCTGTCATGCTCCTATGGTAACAATTACTATGTATGAAAATGCATGTGAACTACATAGTACGCTTTAGTAAAAGGACCCCTAAGTTGTATATTGGGAGCTTGTTTTCTTTAATTGGAGTAAAGGGTTAATGGTGATCCAAAACTCATCTTTCATGAATTTTTCTTTATCTATTTGAATTAAGACTGCAAAGTAGCAATTTTTTTTAATAATTAAGGGGGCAGTTTTTAAAATCATTTCCATGGGTAAAACAGTGGTAGCATTCCCACAGGTGGCGTTAGGTCAGCGATGGTAATAATATGCATAGTTCTGGTTTTTCAAAACTACATGGGTCTTTTACTATGCTACATTAAGCAGTTTATGTGGGAATTAGCATGTGCTGTTAATAACTCCTAACATTTAATGCAGCAGCTTGACACTTAGAGCCCACTATTTCCCACATTAACGAGGTAATTTCACAAAGTTGTTTGTTGTTGTTGAGTGCCGTCGAGTTGGAGTCGACTCATGGCGACCCTCTGGATAGCTATCCTAAATTGTGTTCGGTCTTGAGTCAGGCTGCTCATTGTTGACAGACTGGTACCTGTAGCTGCTGTTATTGTATCGATCCATCTCATTGCTGGCCTTCCTCTTTTGCGTTGACCTTCTATCTTGCCAAGCATGATGTCTTTCTCTCATGATCTCTCTCTTTGCATGATGTGTCCAAAGTATGAAAGTCAAAATCTTGTCATCTGAGCTTCTAAAGAAAGCTTAGGTTTGATCTCCTCTAGTACCGACTGGTTTGTTCTTCGGGCAGTCCATAGTATACACAGTATTCGCCGCCAGCACCATAATTCAAAGGCATCAATTTTCTTCCTGTCTATCTTTTTCACTGTCCAGCTTTCACATCCATATGATGTTATTGAAAATACCATGGCTTGAACAAGCCAAATCTTTGTATGGAGAGAGACATCTCTGCTCTTGAGAATCTTAGGTAGGTCTTTCATAGCCATTCTGCCAAGAGCAATGTGTCGTCTGATTTCTTGACTGCTTGTTGCTTCTTTATTGATAGTTGATCCAAGTAGGTTAAAGTTGTTCACGATTTCAATTTCTTCTCCTTCAATGATGAACCTGTTGATTATGCCAGTTGTCATGATCTTTGTCTTCTTTACATTAAGGTGCAGGCCCATTTTGAGACTATGTTCTTTGATTGTGAGAAGCAAATGTTTTAGATCATCTTCACTTTCATCCAGTAATGTGGTATCATCAGCATAGCAAAGGTTGTTGATGAGTCTTCCACCAATCTTCACACCTCTGTTGTCTTCATACAATCCTGCTTCTCTGATGATTTGTTCTGCATATAAATTAAACAGGTAGGGGGAAAGTATGCAGCCTTGTCTTACACCTTTGCTTATTTTAAACCATTCTGTTTCTCCTTGTTCCATTCAAACTGTTGCTTCTTGATCAATGTACAGATTGTGCAAGAGTACGATCAGGTGTTCTGGTATACCCATGCTTCTTAATGTGGCCCAGCGTTTCTCATGGTTTACACAGTCAAAAGCCTTGCTATAGTTGATAAAGCACAAATAGATATCCTTTTGGTATTTTTTAGTCTTTTCAAGGATCCATCTCACATCCGCAATGATGTCTCTCGTTCCTCGCCCTTTCCTGAACCCTGCTTGTACTTCAGGTAGTTCTTGTTCCAGGTATGGTTGTGGTCTCTTTTGAATAATCTTCAGTAGAATCTTGCTGGCTTGTGGGATCAGAGTGATTGTGCGATAATTTCCACAGTCAGTTGGATCACCTTTCTTTAGTATTGGTATAAACACAGATCTTTTCCAGTCAGTTGGCCATGATGTTGTCTTCCATATTTCTTGGCAGAGCCTTGTAAGTATGGTAACAGCTGCATCAGATTGTTGTAATACTTCTATGGGAATGCTATCAATGCCTGGTGCTTTGTTCTTTGATAAGGCTTTCAATGCTGCTTCAACTTCTTCTTTCATCACCAATGGTTCCCGATCATAAGTTACAGGTTGAAACAGCTGTTGGTCCACTTGATCTTTATCATATAAAAACTCTGTATATTCCTTCCACCTTTTCTTGATCTTCTCAGCATCATTCAACATAGAACCTTGAGTATCTTGTAACATTCCAATTCGAGGCTGGAACCTTTTCTTTAACTCTCGTAGCTTTAGGAAAGCCGATCTTGTTCTTCCTCTAATAGTTTCTGCTTCTATTTCCTTGCATGCATCATTGTAGTACTTTTACTTGTCCTGTCTTGCTGCATGTTGGAAATCTCTGTTGAGTTCTGTTATTGTCTTTCTTTCTCCTCTGGCCTTAGCTTCTCTGGTTTCTGGGCAATTTTCAGAGTTTCTTTTGTCATCCATTTTGGCCGTTTTTGCTTTTTCACCTTTTGTAGTGACTTCTCGCTTTCTTCCAACACAACCTTCTTGATGTCATTCCATAACTCTTCTGGAGCTCTGTCATTTGTATCTAAAGCAGCAAATCGATTTTTCAGGCAGTCTTTAAATTCCAGTGGTATATTCTCAAGGTCATATTTTGCTGCATTCATGAGTGGTTTGCTCTTTTTCAACTTTAGCTTGAGTTTGCATACTAGTAGTTAATGATCTGTACCACAGTCAGCTCCAGGTTTTGTCTTTGTTGATGTTATAGAACTTTTCCATCGTTGACTTCCACAGATGTAGTCAACTTGATTTTTATACAATTCATTGGGTGAAGTCCATGTGTACAGTCGCCACTTGTGTTGATGGAAGAAGGTGTTTGAGATGAATAGATCGTTGGTCTTGCAGAATTCTATCAGTCTTTCTCCAGCTTCATTTCTGTTGCCAAGTCCATATTTTCCAACTACTTTGCCTTCTTCTTTATTGCCAACATTTGCGTTCCAGTCCCCCATTACTATCAGGATATCCTGTTTGCATGTTCTGTCAATTTCAGCTTGTACTTGTTCATAGAACTCTTCAATTTCATTCTCTTCTGCAGCTGTTGTTGGGCATATACTTGAATTATAGTTGTGTTGATAGGCATTCCTCGTAGACGAATAGAGATTAAGCGTTCGCTGACTGCATTGTATTTCATTACAGTTCTTGCAAGTTTCTTCTTTATTATAAATGCAACATCATTTCTTCTTTGTCTTTTATTTCCAGCATAGTAGACCATGTGATCATCTGATGCAAAGTGCCCGATGCCAGTCCATTTCAGTTCGCTTCACAAAGTTATTCGTATACATATCTAGGCACATATGTGTGTAAATGACCTGCTATAAAATACTGGCAGGTATTAAACTATGCACTTTGATATCAAAGTTGCATACTTTGCTGGTGGGCATGCACATGGATTGAGTTTTGGAAGAGGATGGGTGGAGTACTCAAGTATATGTATAGATTACAGAATAGTATAATTTATGTATGCATTTTTAAAATATAGGTACAGGCATTTAACTAGCTCTAGGACTGATGTAAATATCCACACCTGCAATGTGGACATGCTTTAAGACCCTTAGGGGCTTGTTTACAAAGCCGCGGTTTCCGATCATTATCGGAGCCGCAGCCCCATTGAAATCAATGGGGCCGCGGCTCCGATAACGATCGGAAACCGCTAACGCGGCTTTGTAAATAAGCCCCTTAGAAGTTAGTATTTTATGAAGCAAATAGCTGCCTTCTTTTTTCATAAAACAGACTTTACATATATGCCTTGAAACCTGTTGTAATTGAGCACCCCCTTGTAAAATCACTCTCTAACTGCATAGTGGAGAATGGGCTTGACTGTGTTTTGAGGTCAACACACGGTAACGTACTACGTGTTAACAGATAACACAGCAGGTAAAGCATAATATTTAACACCACCTCAACAAGTACTGATTGTATATTTTCTACATAACCTACATAGGCTATTGCTGTGAATGACCCTCACAGTTAACCTAGGCATTGCAGTTACCGCATGGTAATTTGGGCAATTACTGTATGGTAACTACAAAACTTTACCACACTTTGGTATGTGTATTTTTTTGCCAAGAAATGCAAACATAGAGAAATGAGCACAATTCTATGCTAATGTATTTTTCGGCAGCAAGGCTACCTGTGCAGTTTTGCTTTGATTACTTATGCAACCCCTGCATATAAAAAATACCAATGTGGACAGTTTGATTATTGCCCCCAAAATGGCTCATCTGACCTATACGTAGTATGGCTTTGCACCAGTTCTAATTTTATAACCCTTTTCCCTCCTCCTCCTCTCCCCCCAAGTTTAGATTGGGTGGGACTATTCTAGTATGCAAGTCCTTTGATACAATTCTCAGACTCTTTTTAAATGAAGCTTTTAATATGGAAAAACATGCTTTTGATACAATGAAAAGGGCTTGGTCAAGACTTTGTTTACTTCAGAATTTTAAAGCCTTTTTTTTATTATTGAAATTTAGAAACCTTTTACAATTAAAAAGAGAGGTAATGGCACAAATAGCCCCCCCCCCCCGACCCCAAAGGTATTAATACACCAAGGAACAAAGTTCAATCTTCCAAAAACCACATTACAGGAAGAGAATCAATCATACCTCCTACAGAGTAAATAAAGAGATACATATGCAAGGTAATATACCTACACTTGAACAACAATTATATAAACTGATAAAAAAGAAAAGAAAATACAGCTCTCATAGAATCAAAGAGCCAGCAGCTTCTTTACTCTGAACAAATTCTTCTAGCTGAAGCAGATCAGAGAAAACATATCGAGCTCCCTAAAGATGCACTAAGCATCTACACGGGAACCACAAGAAAAAGGTTTCCCCGATATAGCCAGAGTGCGGAGCTTCAAAGACAAAAAGCCCCTATGTCGCATCTGAGTCACCTGGGACATGTCAGGAAAAATAGTTACACGTTAACCACAAAATAAAGATTGTTTTTTTGGAAATATGACTTAAGAACAAGAATTTTATCAGATTCACAAACAAATATAGCCACTAGCATTGCTCTGTTGGAAATCACATCTTCTGATGATTCAAGAAAATTTGAAAAGGTCAACTGACTCCAGTGGGGCAGTGTTGGGGGTCAACCCACAACGATTTGCCAGAAATATAAAACATATTAATGATAGGAATAGCTTCTGCATTGGGCAGTTGAAGGACCTCTCTAAAATACTTTTGTAATAAGATCAGTGGAGTAAGGAAATGAGTTTTAGAGAAATTGAGGAAACGCAAATTGTGCAAACGCAAAGAATTTTCAAGGACTTCAACTTTCCTGTGCAGAGCCAAACTATCTTTAATACCCACCACCATAAGCATAGGCATTTTCTCTGCATAGGCATAGGCTCTGAAAAGGAGGTAGTCTGATCTATTAGACCTTTTAGCAATATATTAGAACTAGAAACCGTTTTCCGGATGTCCAACAGGGAGACAGAATCAGGTGGAGAATCCAGCTGATTTTGTACACCCAACATACCTCTAACAAACTTAATTATCTTAGGCATAGAAGCAGAGAAACAGAAGCGATGGCCTCCGAAAGAGGCCCACTCTCACCCACATCTCCCATTGGGCCTGGGCTTCTCTCAATCTGGTCCAAGTGAGCTGATGGTTAAAGTGGAGGTGTCCTTGCAGTGGGGCTCAACATAACCCCAGAAAGCGAGGAGGAAAGTGAACCAAGCACTCCATACGGAGGAAGAGTGGATACATGCTTGTCCATCGGACCAGTCCCTTTAATGGATGCCAAAGGTGTGGAGGTACTTCCCTGGCATTTGCTCTTATTTTTATGTTTTCTGCCTCTCTTGGGCATAGCATCAAGAGGTAATGAACATACAGTGCCACCTAGATGGCACCTAAGGGGCACCAAAAGGTTGAAACCCCTTTGTTCTCGTGCCCCTTATATCGAATGCTATGGTTGCACAGCAAAAATACTGAAATTTAAGCTGCAGTCACGACAAGATGATCTGGCAAGGGGGCAGAGTCTCGAGCTATTTCCAGCTGGCTCCTTCTCGATGACCTCAGCAGCCCTGCAGCAAGTCGTCTTCCAGGTTGGGAGATGCTCTCCCCATGGTGTCTCAGTAAATGCTGGCTTTTAAGCTGCAGTTACAGCAAGATGACCTGGTAAGGGGTGCGGAGCCTCTCCTTGGGCTGTTTCCAGTTGGGTCCTTCTCGATGACTCTAGCAGTACCCCAGCAACATGAAAAGCAGCAAGTCTACTTTCAGGTAGGAAGATGCTCTCCCCTTAAAGCCTATTTTTGACTGTTGAATAATTCATGAAGGTGATCCACTGTGTGATCTTTGCTAGTAAGTAGTAGTAGTAGTAAATTGATTATTGTAATTCTGTCTTGTTGATACTACCTCAGAAAATTCTCCATTATTTAAAAGTACTGAAGAATGTAGCCACCTGATTAATTTTGTGGATATCTTTTAGAAAGTATATTTTTCCATCCCATTCAGGATCCAATTTTAGGTCTTCTGTTTGGCCTTTAAGACACTGCACAGGATGGGTCCCAATCTCTATTTCATAATATAAAAGTATATAAGCCATCATGCCCCCTTTGGTCTGCATCTGAATGTTTATTATATCTTTATTCTCCTAGGGAGTTTGAACTAGTTTGTGTACTTTTACTTTCTCAGCACTTTTTTTATGGAATGCTCTTCTGAGAAAAATTAATTTTGAAGATAATTATTTTACATTTCACTGAACACTGCAAACTTATTTGTTCATGCAAGTCTTTCATTAGTATTGATTGCACTTTTTTGGATAGAGGTCTGTAGGGTTTGGCTTGGCTTAGAGTTAACTTTGAGATCATTTTCATATTATATTTTATTCAGTTCTATATAATTTTTTTAATTACTAGTTTATATTATTTTATTTATTTATTTATTTACATTCTCTTATATACCGCGCAATTCTGCATCAGTGCGGTTTACATTGAACAAACTGAAATTACATTGAACAGGATATTATAACTTGGAGATAACTATTTTACAGGGAACATGGGCTATGGAGGATTAAGTGGCTTGCCCAAGACCACAAGGAGCACCTGTGGGACTAGAAACCCCAGTCCTTCCGGCCCAAGGTTGCTGTCCTCTAGTGGGATTTGAACCCCCGACCTTCCGGCCTGAAGTACCTTGCCCCAACCACTAGGCCACTCCTCCACTCCTAACTATTCACTTTATTGAGTTTATGCATCATCTTGAGCTTTGTTTTATTTAGGTGACTGCTTTATTTAAGTGACTGATAAATTGAGTCAAATAAGTTGAAAATGCTATGTAAAGACTGATCTGCATTTAGAGGGCCTCTTTACAAATCTTAGTATGTATTAACGAGCATTTGTGCTATCTGCCACCGCACGCATAAGGATAATATGGGCTGGCAGTAGTGTGGCAGATAGTGTTTGCAAGTACTGTTAGCCATGCTGAGCATTAGTAAAAGGGTTCTTAGAGTTTTGTGGGTTATTTTGAGTAGTATCATTACGTGGTAATTTTGCAGTGATGGTAAGACAAATTAATGAGAACAAAATTTTCATAAATTATTTTTAAGTACATGGTAAATGCTAAAATTGAACTTATTAAGCAATATTTGAAAATGTTAAATACTAAATTAAAACAGTAAAGGCCCCTTTACTAAAGTGCATTTTGTTGTTAGTGCACATTTCAGCATGTCTTAACTGCTTCTGCAGGCCCATGGTAATTATTGCTGTGCAGACAGGACAATTACCTAGCACTGAAATGCATGTTAACCACTCATTGTGCAGTGGGGCGGAGAGTGAGTGTTGACTGCACATTGCGGTAGTGCAGGCACCAGTAACCATACTAATCACCAATGTTGCGGTTAGCATTGGTGTACCTACCACCATCTCAATAGATGGCATTAGATATGCCTGTGGTAATTGCCAAGGGTCAAAACGTGCATTAAGAGGCTTGCCTGCATTATAACTCTCAGGCACATGCTGGCTAACCCCCCCCCCCCCCCTGACAATTATTGCGGTATGATGGCACCTAACGTATGTTGATTTTGACTTAAAATATGCTTTAGGGACAAAAATATACCACACTTTAGTAAAAGGGCCCCTATGTTTTGTACAGCCAATATTTTATATAATTTATGGCTTTCTGGTTACTATCTATTAAACATATGATATTTAGGAGGGATTTTGTCTTTTTTATTGTATATATTTTTGATGCTATGATTCAGATATTCAGTGGTGCTCAGCACCTCAGTTATCCATCTTAGTTATGCGCCTAATTTGGAAGCCTATTTCATTTGATTCTAGACTGAAAATAGTTTCCAAACTTTAATTTTAGAAACTCATAGTTAGGATTACCATTGATTTGTTTAACATTAGCGCATCAGAAAAGGGGCACCAGTTTTGTTCACCCAATCTGTCTCATCCCTTTTTATTGCGCCTAAATATAGTTGCTCAGCAGGGACCAGTTTTTATTTTGGCAGATCTAAGTATTTAATCCTTAAAGTTAGACACATAGATCTTCTGCAAATATTTCTTAAACTAATTTTAACAACCTTTTTGTAGTTTAAGTAATTAGAATTCATAGATATGTGATTATGTTCACAGTTTTTAAATTTCACTTTACCCTTTGCAACTATGACATGATCTTGGAAATAAGAAGGACAAAGCAGTCATGTATCATCATACACAGCTTTCTGCAATTTGTTGCTTGAATGGATATCAAATGAAGTCTAGTTCTTATACAAAAGAAGCTCTTTTCATGTCTGGATTTGCCCCATCTGTGTCATCTGGTGGTTTATGTATTAGGAGGTGTTATCACTTGAATTCAAATGCACTACTCAGTTTTATGGACTCTTTTCTGTGCTTTGAGGAGTTTATAAGTTGCCCACTCTTTTGTATGTCATTCCCAGCTGACACATGTGCATTCTGCTGAACATATTTAGGTGGTAATTATAACTAATGAAGCCTGGAACACAGCTTGTTCACAAGGTGATTTATTCTCTTGTTGAGACTTTCGTAAAACTGTTTTATGATGCATACCAGTTGAGATATGTGATAATATTTTTGTATGCCATTATGTCATACTTAGGTGGTAGGTCTGTGATTCTTAATGAATAATAAGAACCATGAGTCTATAAAGATCATTTTATAGAAGGCTTATAAGACTTTACACATGTAAATAGCAGCGTTTACATGTTTAAATGACAAAAATATTTAAATAGCTGTTTTACAAGATTGCTATCTACATATGTAGATCTGCAGCATGCACTGTTCCCAAGGGGGTATATTGTGGGTGTGTTTTTGGCAGGCTAGAAAAGTATGCATGTATTTCTGATTTTGCAATGGTAATACAGGCATATTTTAAAAATACTAGATGTCAGCAATTATACATGTTCCAAAGTAGGCGCAAGTGTCAACTAGATGCTTATTTGGACTTAGGGTTCTAGAAGTGATTGAGGGGGCAATTATGCTTACCTCTGTGGTGTTTAAAACTACCTCCAAAATTAAAAAAGAATATTGTTTTTCTTGACTCCTTAATTGGCTCTTCCTGGATGGAGCTTGATTCCTAGCGTTAGTACCACAGGAATACTGCTAGAGGTCAGAATCATTTTATTCATCCCGAGCTGCCACCAGAAGACTGCAGCTTCAAAAGGATATAAACAGGAGTAAGTTCAGAGGGTAGCTACTAAAATGCTAGTGGCCTTCATCATAAGGCATTTGGAGATGATATTAAAGATCTCAATATGTATACTTTGGAGGAATAGAAGGAGAGGGGTGAAATGATAGAAACATTTAAATACCTCAATGGTGTAAATGCACAGGGAGTAGCCCTTTTTCAGTTGAAAAGAAGCTCTGGAACAAGGGGTCATATAATGATGGTCAAAGAGGACAGACTCAGGAGTGATCTGAGGAAATATGTCTTTATGGAAAGGATGGTGGATGCATTAACAGCCTCCCAGTGAAGGTGGTGGACACAAGAACAGTATCTGACCAAGAAAGCATTGGACAATACAGAGGATTTCTGAAGGAGGGCAAGGAATTGTAGAACATTCTATGGAGAGCAGACTGGATAGGCCATATGGTCTTTATCTGCCAACATATTATATGATTCTCTTTGCTGCAGAAGGTGGAACTGCTTCTACCTTAGAAATGTATTAGGCCATTCCTGATCGTTCCTCCAGTCTAGTCCCGAAACCTCTGGGTTGTGCTCCTCCTCCAGCAGCTTTGGAAACTGAGAAACGTCATCCTTTTGATGACCCTGGTATATATACAGAGGGACCGCTTCCTCACCCCAGTTCTCTCAGTCTCCAAGCAGCTGGAGAGTAGTGAGCCCGGAGGTTAGGGCCTGACCAGAGGAGCAATTAAGGGTTTTAGAAAGTTAGAAGTGGGAAGAGTTTAGTACATTACAAACTGATATGCATTTTCTTATTTTCAAGGCTCTGTATCTTTAAATTTAGTGGAATGAGTAAGGCCCCCCTCTCCCCTCCGGCTTAGTTGTCGGGAGAAAGGCAGCGCCGAGAAACAGCCATTTGAGGGGGAGAGAGAGAGATCTCCGGTTCCCGATCCCACGTTGCTGGGTGAGGAATCGGTGCCCGAGGCTCTGTAGCGCGCTAGAAGTCATTGCCTGAGAGCGTGCAGAGCCGACGGCAGCGGATTTGGGGAAGCAGCGACTGCAGAGAAGTAAGTCTTGCCTCTGGGACGGTCATGCCGGACAGCGGCAGAGGGCCAAGAAAGATTGCAGCAGCGGGGGAGAGTAAAATCCCATCAAGGTAAGACGCTGGGTGACGGGACGCCAGGCCACAGAGCGCTTGTGTCACTGCAGGCCCGACCGCGTGGTGCAGCGCGGGAAGCGCTGTTTTGTATCGGGAGACCTGAAAGGTCTCTGTTTTTGGAGCCAGAGCTTCGTTTTTGAAAAGTTTCTTCAGCATCCACCTAGGACATCTTGGTGGAGTGAAGCTATATGTTTGAAATGTGAAAAAAAAAAAAGAAAAAAAGAATTTTGTTAACGGGGTACAGACAGGTTAGGATTGGTAAAGGGGTTCTTGAACCTGTACAGGATAGGGGCTACAGAGTCCATTATTGATATCTGTTCCTTTTATCCCTTTTTTACAGAGATGCCCTCTAGACTACAGTGTGTGCTCTGTTGTGCTAGGAGGGGGGCTGTCTCGGACACAGGAGTGTGCAGAGGCTGTATGCTGGAGATGACCACGATGGAACAAGCCTTAGAGGTGGTCCCAGAGGGTCCCAAGGGGGTGGTAGAACCTTTGCAGGAACCAGTTTCTCCAGCCAAGCAGCTGGGGAGCCCGTGGCAGGGCCTTCCTCGGCTCCAGATTTCCCTCCTACCCCGGCGCCGCTGCCGGGGGGTCTGGAGGCAATTTTTTCCCCGGCATTCGTTACGCTAATGCAGCAGGCATTTGGGGGTGCTAAGAGGGCTTCTCTGTCTTCATCTGCGGAGGCGGAGTCAGCGGAAAAGCGGCCAGGTACACCGGTTGCTGTAGGTTCATCAAGGGGTCCGGCTAAGAAGCCCAGGTTAGACAGAGACACAGAACAGTCTGTGGTGTCTGAGGTAGGTCTCACCCACTGTTCCCTCTAAGCTGTGCGCGTGTGCGCGCGCACACACCTCGCCGAGCGAGTGCACATACTTTACAACAGAGCGCACAAAAATTATGGCTCTGATTCTGATAGAAAACAACACAGACGTCTTAAAATTTAAAAGTTATGATTGTAATTACTAGAAATTTCCTGCTTCATTTAGTAATCGTCTATTTTCATTTAATTTGATTAAAATCAATGTGGTGTACATACTGTCTTCTGACGTGTAGTCAAATTTTAAAGTATATAACTCCGAGTGTCGTTATGTGGCGCACAAAAAATTAATCTTCCTTCAAAAGCTGCACACAGCTGATATTTTATGCGCACACAGCCTACAGCAAATTAGAGGGAACATTGGTCTCACCAATGAGGGAGATCAGGACCTAGAGTTTGAGGAGGAGTTAGAGGAAGGAGAGATCGCGGAACAGGAGGACCAGGCTAGGGTGGTCCGAATTTTCCGCAGAGAAGAGTTACCTGCCCTCATTCAGAGACGCTCAAGGCGCTTAATATGCTGGCAGTGGGGTCGGCAGAGGATGCGACTTTGGAAGATCCCTTGTTGCAGACCTTTCGGAAGACGCAGATGGCGTTTCCGATACACAAGGTCGTCAAGGAAATGATTCAAGGAGAATGGGAAGTGCCGGAGGTGGCTCTCAAGGGATCCAGAGTTATGAGTCATCTTTACCCGCTGGTAGAACAGGATAAGGAGTTGTTTCAGTCCCCTAGGGTGGATGTGGCTGTCGCCGCTGTTACCAAGAAAACTACTATTCCGGTAGAGGGTAGCACGGCTCTTAAGGATACTCAGGATAGGAAGTTGGATACCTTGTTGAAGCAGGCATTTGACGTAAGCTCGTTATCAGTTCAAGTTTCTATATGTGGAGCATGAGTAGCTAGAGCTTGTTTGCGTTGGTCTCAGTGGATTCAAGGAGAACAGATGGGGGCAGTGGCTGCTGAAGCGGCCAGGCTAGAGTCGGGGACAGGCTATCTGGCAGATATCCATTACAACCTTATCCGTGGGTTATCTAACAGTATGGCTTCAGTGGTGGCAGCACGGCGGTATTTGTGGCTGCGCAACTGGGTAGCAGATGGTTCGTCTAAGGCTAGGCTGAGTAAGCTGCCGTTCAGAGGTAAACATTTTTTTTGGAGAAGATTTGGATAAGCTGGTGAAGGACCTAGGCGAATCCAAAAGAGGACGACTCCCGGAGGATAAGCAGAAGCAGAGGCATTCAATTGTACCTCCTAAGGCTCCACAGCGGGAGTTTCGCCGTTTTCGTGCCCCTAGATTCAACCAAAGCCAGAGGGGGTGATTCCCCTTTCGAAACCAGGGGTTTCGGGGATTTCGAGGAGCAGGCAGAGGTTTTTATTATTTATTTATTTATTTTATTTAACAAGTTTTGTATCCCGCTTTTTCCTTCAATCAAAGCAATCAATACAGTACAAGTTACACAAAGGCAAGGGAAACAGGAAACTGGGAGTACAAACACAGGGAAATACAGTATATACCTTACATTACATCACATTTAGCTACACAAAGCATATCGGCAACAGAACCAACATAGAGCAGCCATTTCCTCGGTCCCGCGCCTAAGGTCCACACCAAAGGGCCTCTGGTGAGGCCCTCAGGCGCGTTCCCAGGGTGGCAGTTTAAAGCCGCTGTTCCCGCCAGCTGATTGGTCTTCCCCGATGGTGAGGAGGGGCACACAACCACAACCTCCGATGGCTGCCGCTGCTCTTAGGTCTCCCATGCACACTCCCGGGGTGGCAGTTTAAAGCTGCTGTTCCCGCCAGCTGATTGGTCTTCCCTGATGGTGAGGAGGGGCACACAACCACGACCTCCGATGGCTGCCGCTGCTCTTAGGTCTCCCGTGCATGCTCCCAGGGTGGCAGTTTAAAGCCGCTGTTCCCGCCAGCTGATTGATCTTCCCTGATGGTGAGGAGGGGCACACAACCACGACCTCCGATTGCTGCCGCTGCTGCCTCCTCCTCAAATCTTAGAAAGACACAATGAAGTGAGGGGGACCCGGGCAGGAGTAGTACCGGTAGGGGGGCGGTTACAAGATTTCTATTCTGCCTGGGTCCAGATAACTTCAGACCAGTGGGTGCTAGAGGTTATCCGAGAAGGTTATGCTCTGGAATTGCTACGGCCGGTAACAGACTCGTTCGTTCAGTCCCCCTGCAAGGCATATCTCAAATTCGACGCCAACAAACAGACAGTAGAGAGACTAGTAGCCCTCAAGGCCATAGTGCCGGTTCCCACGGACGAATGCGGTTCCGGTCGGTACTCCATTTATTTTATGGTACCAAAGAAAGAGGGAACTTTTCGCCCAATTCTAGATCTAAAAAGAGTAAATCGTTGTCTCCAAGTGTCTCATTTTCACATGGAAACATTGAGGTCGGTCATAGTGGCCGTACGGAAAGGAGAGTTCCTTACGTCCCTAGACTTGTCGGAAGCGTACCTGCACATTCCCATTCGACAGGAGCACCAAAGGTTTCTCAGGTTTGCAGTGCCAATGGGAAAATTTAAATTCCGAGCATTACCTTGCAGACTGGCTACAGCACCAAGGACGTTTACCAAGGTGATGGTAGTGGTAGCCGCATCGCCGAGAAAGGACGGCATCCTAGTTCACCCTTATCTGGACGATTGGCTAATCCGGGCAAAGTCAAGAGACAAAAGCGAGAGGGCCACGCCCAGAGTTGTAGCATGTCTCCAAGGCCTAGGTTGGGTAGTCAATGGGGCAAAGAGTACATTGACTCTGTTGCAGAATCTGAAATACCTGGGGGCAAGGTTCGATACAGCAGTTGGCAGAGTGTTCCTTCCTCACCATCGAGTGAAAGGTCTCAGGAAGTTGGTACGTGAGTTTCTGAAGAGGCCGCTTCCCACGGCGTGGCATTATCTACAGTTGCTCGGGACGATGGCAGCAACGCTCGAGCTGGTGCCGTGAGTGAGGGACAAATATGAGACCATTACAGAGGGCGCTGCTCAGGTGGTGGTCTCATATGGGCCATTGTCAGAACGACGATCTGTCCCGAGGGTTGCCCTGTCCGATTGAGACGAGGAAGGCGCTGCGGTGGTGGTTGCTGCCAGGGAATATGGAGAAGGGGATGCCCTTGGAAATGCCCGATTGGATAGCCCTGACAACAGCCTGGTGCCAGCCTCTTGGGCTGGGGAGTGCACTTCCAAGGAAGAATTACGCAAGGGCAATGGTCAGATCAGGAGAAGCGCTGGGCAATCAACAGGCTGGAACTCAGAGCGGTAGCATTAGCCTTGCAGGTGTTTCAGCCTTATGTGCACAGGAAAGCGATTTGAGTATTCTCCGACAACGTGACCGCGGTGGCCTACATCAATCGGCAAGGAGGCACGAGCAGTGTGGCACTGGAAGCCAAGGCGGAGAAGTTGTTCGGGTGGGTCGAGCTGAACCTCAGGGCTCTATCGGCAGCGCATGTGGCAGGAGTAGACAATGTTGAGGCCGATTTCTTGAGTTGGGTGAAGGTACATCCAGGAGAGTGGATTCTTCATCCAGAGGTTTACGAAATGGTGGTTCGTCGATGGGGGGTCACCACCAGTAATGGATCTCATGGTAACTTTTCACTCGGCAAAGGTCAGTCGGTTCTTCAGCAGAAGATGAGAAAGAATGTCAGAGGGACTGGATGCTCTCATTCAGAATTGGCCAGTAGGGCAACTCTTGTACGTGTTTCCACCTTGGGTATTGATAGGCCGGGTGGTTCAACATATCGATCACAAGGGATTGGTGATCTTGATAGCTCCGGATTGGCCAAGGAGGCCTTGGTATGCGGATCTCAGGAGACTGTTGGTGGAGCGCCCTTGGCGTCTACCAGTCAGGAGAGACCTATTGTCCCAAGGACCACTATACATGCCCCAGGTGGATCGATTCTCGCTTATGGCCTGGCTCTTGAAAGAACAAGGCTGAGAGCAAGGGGATATTCCGCAGCAGTGATTTCGACATTACTGAAGGCATGGAGAATGTCTACTTCTCTGGCGTATGTGTGAGTGTGGCGCATGTTTGAAGCTCGGTGCGCAGAAAAGGAGTTAGATGCGTTAAGGACTTCAATTCCGCAGGTTCTCGCGTTCTTACAGGACGGATTTCAGAAAGGTTTAGCGGCTTCGTCCTTAAAAGTACAGCTGGCAGTGCTGACCTGTTATAGAGGTAAGATTAAAGGAATGGCCATGGGGGCACACCTGGATGTGAAGCGTTTTCTATGGGCAGTGTTGCTGATGAGGCCACCATGTCGTCATGTAGTTCCGACATGGGATCTTTCCTTAGTTTTGGAGGCGTTAGGGTGAGAACCTTTTGAGCCCTTGGCAAGGTCATCTTTGAAGGATCTAACTCTCAGGGTAGTCTTTTTGATAGCCATTTGTTCAGCCAGGAGAATTTCAGAGTTGCAGGCCTTGTCTTGCCGGAAGCCCTTTCTATCCTTTTCTGATTCGAAGGTGGTGTTGAGGCCGGTTCCGTCCTTTTTACCAAAGGTGTTGTCACCTTTTCATATGAATCAAGTAGTTTCTTTGCCGGTTTTCAGGGGAGGTTCCGAGTCTTCGTCAACGGAGAGTTCGCATCGGCTGGATGTTCGCCGGACTTTAAAGAAATATATTAAGCGGACGGCTGATTTCAGAAAGTCAGATAGACTTTTTGTTCTTTTTGGTGGTTCGAAGAAAGGGGAAGCAGCTTCAAAAGCTTCCATTTCCAGATGGATTAAAGAGGCGATAGCGTCGGCGTATCTTTTAAAAGGCAAACGAGTACCAGAAGGGCTGAAAGCTCATTTGACTAGGGCCCAAGCGGCATCCTGGGCAGAGTACAAGTTGGTCCCGGCGGTTGAAATTTGTAAGGCGGCGACTTGGTCGTCCTTAAATACATTTGTAAGACACTACCATCTAGACATGCAGGCGGAAAGGGATACCTGTTTTAGCACAGCAGTGCTTCAGGCGGGGATAGCAGATCCCTCCCGTTGGTATATTTCACTGCTCTGTTACATATCCAGAGGTTTCTGGACTAGACTGGAGGGACAATCAGGAAGGTGAAATTAGATTTACCTGCTAATTGTAGTTCCTGGAGGGACTCCAGTCTAGTTCCGTATCCCGCCCAGGGGTTCATGGTTGGACTAGAGCCTGAAGCAAGCAGTTTATCACAGGTAAGCAAATGTAAGCCTATATGGGTGCTGATCACAAAAGGGGAGTGTCGATTCAGGACACTAGTAAAGAGGTCGCCTTGCTCCGTGGGGGAGGGAGCAGGCCTGACAGTTTCTACCCAGAGTTAAAATTGGGTAAGGGGGATCAGGATGGAAAGTATCTCTCCCTTATTGTTTTTTAGTTCAGATAGTTTATACTTGTTTTGAATACTGGTTGTTACTTAATTGTTGCTCCGGTGAGTTTGCTTTGTTAATAGGTTACTGGAGTGAGGAGGCGGTCCCTCTATATATACCAGGGTCATCAAAAGGATGACGTTTCTCAGTCTCCAAAGCTGCTGGAGGAGGAGCACAACCCAGAGGTTTCAGGACTATACTGGAGTTCCTCCAGGAACTACAATTAGCAGGTAAGTCTAATTTCACCTTTTGTTTGGAGAACTTATTTCTCAAGAATACCCAGTCTGATCTGAACTGGATGTGTCTTTTCACAGGTTTTCCCCCCATGCCAAATATTGTCCTGTTCTGTTACATTTTTGGAGAACTATTTTGCTCCCAGACAGACTAATAGACAGAGACATTCTTGACCTCTTATGTATAATTCTTTCCGACAATTTAATTTGCCTTTTCTTTGATGTTAGAACATAAGAACATAAATTAGCCGTAATGGGTCAGACCAAGGGTCCATTAAGCCCATTATCCTGTTTCCAATAGCAGCCAGTCCAGGTCACAAGTACCTATCAGGTTCCCAAAAAGGTACACAGATTCTATGCTACTTATCCCAGGAGTATGCAGTGGATTTCCCTGGTCCTCTTTAATAATGGTTTATGGATTTTTCTTCCAGGAACTTGTCCAAACCTCTTTTAAACCCAGCTGCACTAAGCTTTTACTATAGCCTCTGGTTATGAATTCTAGAGTTTGATTATACTGGAATGAAAAAATATTTTCATTGATTAGTCTTAAATGTGCTACATTGTAGCTTCATTGCATGTCCCCTAGTCTTTCTACTTTTTTTATTTATTTTTAATAATATATAACAATATGTAATCAAGAACAAGCTTGTACAGAAAAGGATATAACACCAAGAACATTAGAAAAAGAAAAATACAGAACAATACAATAAAGGATATTATATCCTGCGGTCCCCAGCAAAGGGGGGGGGGGTACATTAATTAACAGAAAATACTTAAAGGGGCCAGAGAAGCCCCTCCAAGTACTATCAGGAAAAGTAAACTAGGAAAAGCAAGAGGGCTGTGGAGGGTCCAAGGCTAACCACTAACACTGCTCAAAATCAAACATTCTTACCATCCCTGTCTAAGGGGGAAGAGGTAATAGGAACTCTAGAACTAATAAACACAGAAAGATCTGCAGGTTGAAAGAAAATGAATCTTTGTGGCCTGTAAATTACCACATACTTACAGGGAAACCTTAAATAAAAAGTATCCCCCAATTCCAAAATACCTGGTTTTAATAACAGAAACTGCTTTTGACGCCTCTGTGTATCTTTAGAGACATCTGGGAAAATCATAATTCTTTGACCATAAAACAACTGATACCGTTTAGTATAATATAAACGTAGTAACCAGTCTCTATTGGACTTTAGAGCAAATGTCACCAACAAGGTTGAAGTTCTCAATAATTGAAACCCAGAGGATTTTAACAAATCAGAAACATTTATAACATCCATAACTGGCAACTCCTCAAAAACTCCACTAGCTCTTTTCCCTGAAGGCAAATAAAAAGCCTTTACAATAGGCGGCATTAACTCCATAGCCACAGCCAAAGTTTTCTTCAGATATTCTTTAGAGATCCACAGGGAGAGTACCTTTAATAACCGGAAAGTTCAAAACCAGTAAATTAGCAGCCTGTGCAGAGTTCTCCAGACTTTCCACTTTTCCTCATAGTAAAGTATTATCTTTAATCAAAGCATCATTGGTGTCCCCACATGAATTCAGAACAATCTCATGTTCTTCCACCTTCTTCTTGACCAAATCAACAGTAGCAACACAAGATTCCAACTTCTGAGAAATGGCATTTACCTGTGAAGATAGCCCAGTAGACTGTCGAGTAAGAGGATCCGAAAGAAAGTTGATAGCATCCCAGATGCTATCCAAAGTGATCTTTTGCGGGCGTGGCAGAGTAAAGGAAATGGGTGCCTTCAAAGATTCAACAGGCAATACTTCTCCAGCAGACTCCCCTTCACCCAGGGTCGGTGTAGCCAGCGACTCACTACCTCCAAAGGGCCTAGAAGATAACAACAGAGCAGCCGCTTCACCTCCGTCTACCACCGCTCCTCGCGAAACCATGAGAGGGACGCTGTCTTCCGACTCCTCATCCACGCCAGATGGTGAATCCGGGGGAACGGCTAGAGGAGTGGGTGGTCGGTGGCCATGCCTACAGCTCGGCTGGCTGCTCTGCCCCCTGCCCCTTTTTCTCTTTTGGTCTTTTCACAGGTACCTACAGCAGCACAGTCCACAGGCTGTGGCAAGCGGTAATCATTAGGAGACTACTGGCGGCGATTCCTAGGGCCAGCTCGGCCTTCAGTCAGCTGCAGTTGGATGAAGAGCAAGCGGCGAAGTGGACCCATGGCCAGAACTGGAGGTGCCTGCTGCAGGACTGTCATTGGTTGGTCCCCCGGCTGCTCCAGGTGAGTCTGTTTCAGGATTGGGAGAGGGTATCTTGGTGTCTCTGGCGCAGGGTAAGGTCGCAAAAAAGCATAAGCATTCATGATTATGATTAAGTATTAGTTTGTTGTATTCCTGTTGTTTTGTTCTATAGTCCTGTAGATCTGATTAATCCTTGGACTTGCGCCATCTTCTCTCTATTCTTCTTAATGTGATCTTTGTGGATTTTATTTCAGTGGAGTACCATGGAGCTCTGTTTTCTCGTTGGAAGGTTATTTGTTTGGTGGTGCAAGGACGGCTGGTAATATGGTGTTTTTCCAATTTTCAACTATGGTTGTCAGATCTGAGGTGCTGGTGTCAAGCTTGGGGAGTATTTGGTCAAGCAGTATGTCCTTGTTGAATGCTTTGAAGTGACATTGGGTGATTTGAGTGGTGTTGTCTAGTCTGTGGGGGATTCATCGGAAGGTTAAAGGATATCATGTGGTGGTCTGACCAGGGTATTGGTGTTACTTGGTAGGTTATGGGGAAGTTGAAGGAGTGGAGGGAGGAGGGTACAAAAACCAGGTCAAGAGTATTTCCGCCTGTGTGTTTCTGAGTTTCGATGATCTGAGAGAAGTCCAGTGTGTTTAGAGCATCAAGGAATGCATTGGCTTGAGCTAGGGGTAGGGAATTCAAGTTGAAGTCACCTAGAATTATTGTTTGTTTGCCCTTGTTACTGAAGTTGGTGGCTAGCTCGATTATGGTTGAGAGGTCATCCGAGAGGGCGGTAGGGGCTCTGTATATTAAGCTTATTGTTCTTTGTTTTTGAGAGTTATGGTGTTTAGAGTGGAGGATGAGATTGTGTTGACTGTCTTCAGGTTCAGTTGTTTATTTGATAGGATAAGGGTTCCTCTGCCTTATCCTCTGGGGCAGTGGTGAGCAACCATGGTGGTTGGGGTGAGTTGATTTAATAGGACATTGTCAGCGTCGGTCAACCATGATCCTGTTATACATATGAGTTCCACATTCTGATCTTGTACATAGTCTGTTATAGTGTGGATTTTGCTGGGGATAGAGCGGACATTTACAAGGGAGCACTTTATTGTTTGGATTTGTTGAGAGGCTGTTTGTGACTGTTTGTGTGTATGTGTATAAGTATGTGTATGTGTATAATTTGGTATGGTCTTTTCTGAGGGGGGAATCCATGGTGGTGGTGTTAGCTGATGTCTGAGATAGTAGAGAATTGGAATCAAGCAGTTCAAGTTGTGGGTTGCCTTGGCTGGTCAAATTAGGAGGGTTTATAAAAGGGAAAGGAGGTCGACGGCAATTCTTCAATTTCCTGATCTCTCTCCTCTTCTTTCTGCTTCCTGGCGTGTTCAACATTATTCAAGTTTTCTCCCATTCACCCTTTACTCACTGGGTCATCCTGTATTTCCTCCTCATGCTGCCTTATGTAATTCTATCTCTCCAGGTCGATGTTCTCATCTTCCTCAGGTATGTCCTTTGTTGCGTCATCTAAATATGCTGGTTGTTGTGGCATCTCTTTTTTTGTACTCCTTCCTGAACCCATTATCTTCTCCTCTGTTTCTCTTTCTGTGGCATTGCTCAGCTGTTTTAATAAATCCCGACTTTATTTATTTAATTAATTAATTTATTTATTTAAAAGTATATCTCCAGGAACAAGCAGGAAGTCAGCCTTCACATATGGGTGACGTCGGCACCGACAGAGCCTGGGGTGGGAACACTCCCCAGCATCCAATAGGAATGCTTTTGGGAGTGTTTCTCCATGCATGCATGGCTGCCTTCCCAACTTTGCTCCTGGTATCCTCAGTCATCTTTTTTCCGCAGAGCCATTGGGATCTCATTCCTGTCATCCACTTCAAGAGACTTCTGTATTTTTCTGTGGTACCGTCGAGTACTTCTCTTTTTTTGCCTTCCCGTTGCTGACTCGATTTCCCATCGATTCCGTTCCCATTCCTATTTTCTTTTTTGTTATTTTATAAATCTTTTCATTCTCTTTTGTATTCTGTCGGGCTTAAGGTTTACGGCCTACCCACACGCTCTTGTGCAATTTGACTTTTCCCTCATTCCATTTACCAGAAATGGAAAAGCCCTGGAATGGTTTTAAAAAATGCTCCATGTGTTCCAGTACCATTTTCATCACAGATGAGCATAGCTGGTGCCTCAATGTTTAGATCCAGACCACAATGTAAATTCCTGCCCTTCCTGTCACCACATGACTGCCAGAGGTAGGAAGAACCAGGATAAACAGAAGACTAAGCTGTTTCCAACAGACTCAGCTCCTTCAGTTCACTCATCTGGGGAGTCGTCTCCATCTAAGTCCTCCCATACCTCCAGATCGCCACTTAGTCAAAAGGACAAGCAGCGATATGAGTCTCCAGTGCAAAAGAAGAAAAAGACATCGACAGCATTGAGATCATGGACCTCGAGGTTCAGCATCGGCATCGGACATTGAGCATCAGCATTCCTCTCACTCCGATGCAGACTGTCCAGTGAAGCAGCCCCGGTGAAAGGATTCGGGGCTGCTGCCGAGGTTCAATCCACTCTTCCCCCGGTACCGATGCTCGATGACATTGTCATCGCCATAGAAAAAAGCATCGCTGCTCTCCTGGCAATAGTGACATTGCAGGGGTATTGAAATCGGTACCGGTTCCACCGGCACCAGTGGCCACGGAGGACCCTCTTAATACCTTTCCACAGGCATCACCTGCGTCACATCAGTCCTTCGAGCAACCAGTACTGAGGTCTTCGGTACCGCCGCTTTCAATACCCTCAACGTCTAAACACCCTCACTCTGAGCACCAGAAGTATAGAGGGCCTCATAAGAATTATTTTGATTTCCTTCTGGACTCTGATTCTGCACTGGAGGCCCCTGACTCTGAATCCATCAATTCTGATACCAACAGGGATGTGCCATCAGATCCATCACCTCCCTATGAGTGCCGAAGGTCTCCGTCCCAGGACATGTCCTTTCAAGATTTTATTAAGGACATGGCAGCTGCCCTGGAGGTATCTGTGGCTATAGAGACAGAACCCAGAGCAGAGGAGCTCCACATTAGAGCTGGCCTAGTGGTTGTGGCAAGTTACCTAAGGCCGGAAGGTCAGGGTTTCAAATCCCACTAGAGGACAGCAACCTTAGGCCGGAAGGATGGGGGTTTCTAGTCCCACAGGTGCTCCTTGTGGTCTTGGGCAAGCCACTTAACCCTCCATTGCCCATGTTCCCTGTAAAATAGTTATCTCCAAGTTATAATGCCCTGTTCAATGTAATTTCAGTTTGTTCAATGTAAACCACCTTGATATCATGAAAGGCAGTATATAAGAAATATAAATTAAATAAATAAATTTAAATATATTCTCCAGTATCCACTGGCACCGAAGGAGGCTGCAACCCTGTGCATAACATCTTGAAAAATTTGATGACTCGGATGTGGGAATCTCCCATGTCAACTCCTGCAGTCACTAAGAGGCCTGATACTCTTACAGAGTCCCTTCTTCTTCAGGTTTTCAAAAACCTTAACTCCCTCACTGCTCTATGGTAGTTGAGTCTGCCATGAGAAGGATTAAAAGCCAAAAGAACCACTTCTCGGTTCCTCCTGGAAGGGAGGCCAGGACCCTCGATGCCTTTGGGAGACAGGCCTTCCAGACAACAATGTTAGCCTCCAGAATAGATTCCTACATGTTCTATATGGGCATGTTCCTTAGGGATATCTCCAGGGATCTGGCAGAATTTACCACCCTGCTGCCTCCTGATAAATAGGCAGCTCATCAGGTTTTAGTCACACATGCCAAGAACATTTCAAAATTTCTAACAAGGGCAACCTTTGATGCCTTTGAGGCCAACAGCAGGGCTGCTGCAGCTGCATTGGAGCTAGAAGAACAGCTTGGCTTCAGGCATCTGATCAGGAACAATGGGTCCAAGATAAGTTAATTAACATTCCATGCAATGGGGAGAACCTTTTTGACCAGAGGTGGAGGGAAAAGGCAGGCGAGATAGAGACGGATGACTTCACCATGAAGAGGCTTTCTAGAAAGACAACAGATCCTTCTAAAAAGAAGACTGCCACCAAAAAACCCTTCTTCCCAAAGAAGAGACGTTACTATCCACCCTATCATCCTATTCCTCCTACTCTGCTCCACAACAACAGAGACAGCAGGACCAAAAGCAACCCAGGAAACCCAAGGTTACCAAATCACAGCCTGCTCCTACTGCTCAACCAACTCAGAGTTTTTGACTCTTTCATAAGGAGAATGGCCAATTCCCCCATGATTTCTCCAATTCCTCCCAGGATCTCAGGGAGTCTTGTGCTTTTGCACACCGCTGGAGCAACATCACCTCAGAACCCTGGAACTTATACTTAGTAAGCCAAGGTCTGCAGTTGAAATTCAGATCTTCTACTCACTCATTTTGTAGGCCAACCCTCCTTAGGTCTCCATCAAACCAACTTGTTACAAAAGGATATCTACTCTACTAGGGCAGGAGGCAATAGAGGAAGTACCTCTCTCTCAGCGCTTTATAAATGCTGAGTAGTAGTAGCAAGGCCTAGGGTTCTACTCCCAATACGTCCTTATCCCAAAGAAGATGGGAGGCCTATACAAGATCTCTGAAACTTCAACAAATTCCTTGTCAAGGAAAAATTCAAAATGATTTCTCTGGGTACCCTTCTTCTTTATTTTCAACCAGACAATTGGCCTTGTTCCTTAGACCTAAAGGATGCTTATACACGCATCCTCATCCACCCAGATTACAGAAAGTTCCTCAGATTTGTATTTCAGAAAAATCATTACCAATATCAGGTCCTTCCCTTCGGTTTAGTCTCAGCACCCAGAGTTTTCACAAAGCGTCTGGCTGTGGTGGCAGCCTACCTTCAAACTTTGGGGATCTTTCTGTTCCCCTACCTAGATGATTGGTTGCTAAGGGCAGATACCTCTATAGCAGTTACTGCTGCCCTCAATCAAACCATCCATGTCCTACAGGAGTTAGGGTTTGTCATAATTTATCCAAAATCACACCTCACTCGAGCTCAAAATCTAGAGTTCATAGGAGCTCGACTAGAAATACTCCAAGCCCGGGCTTTTCTGTCAGACGACAGACATGCCTGACTAATGAACTTCGCCTCACAGATCCAACAACAGGCATCAATAATGGCCAGAACATTCCTACGCCTTCTAGGCTATGGCCTCTACAGTCCATGTTGTCCCATATGTGCCCATCTCAACATGAGAATAGGACAATGGACTCTCTCACAGCAGTGGAAGCAGTCCACAGACCACAGACTCCATCACCATCACTCCTCAGAAGAGGTCAGCCCTTCAGTGGTGGTGGTGCAAACTGCACAACCTCCTCATAGGGTTACCTTTTCAAAAGTCTGTACTACAGTGTACCCTGACAGCCGATGCATCAATGCTAGGCTGGGGGGCTCACCTGAAGGGTCTTACAACCCAGGACCTATGGACTACTCAAAAGAATCTCCTGTACATCAATCTCCTCGAACTCACAGCAATCTTCAATGCCATCCATGTCTTCTCTGCCCAGCTCATGGGCTGCTCAGTCCTCATCCAGATGGACAGCCAGGTGGCCATGTTTTATATAAACAAACAGGGAGGGACAGGCTCTCTCCCCTTATGGAGAGAAACCATCTGGTTGTGGAACTGGGCAATCTCTCGGGGAATTCACCTTGCAGTATATCTTTCAGGAACAGAGAATTCCTTAGCCGACAGACCGAGTCACATCCTCTATCCACACGAGTGGCGGCTGGAACCTCAAGTAGCACAACACTTCTGCAGTCATATACTATGTTACTATGTTACTTGTTCCATCTTTGGGGGTGTAGTACACTGCGAGCGGGCAGGACACAAACCCCCACGGAGCCAGGTGGAGGGTTAAAGGAAAATGCTTTATTTACAGGGAGTTCACAACAGTAGCAGAGAAACAGTTCTCCCCTCCCCCAAAGTTCCTTCACTCTGGGTTTCACAGCTTTATTACCACAAGCCTATTGACCGACGTGGAAACACCCCAGCTCCTACCTTCCCATAGTGTCTCCTTAAAGGTAGGTGGTCACTCCATACTCTGGAACCCTCCGGCTCTTCTCCCTCCCGGTAAAAAGGGTAGTCCTCGGCCACACCCTTCCAGGTATATTCAAGCCAAGCTCCTTATAGGGCCGCAGCTTCTGGTACTTAAAGGGGCATGTCCTTAATCTAGCTGGAGATATATCAGAATGGGGGATGGGGAGTTTCTCTTACACCCCATCACATACCCTCCCCCTCAGCACAACCCTATGAGGTTGAGTGGCCAGTGGCACCAAGGCGCCAAAGCGGGATAGAAAGTCCGCGTTCAGATGTGCCTTACCAGCCCAATGTCGGACCGCATAAAGAAAGGGTTGGAGAGTGAGGAAGCAGTACAGGATCCGACTGTTGGTGTCCTTATGTTGCACCAGCCACTAGAGCTGCTGATGGTCTATGATCAACGTGAAGGCACAACCCAGTAGATAATATTGGAACATCTCTAGGCCCCATTTGATCGCCAGGGCCTCCCTCTCAGTTGTAGCATACTTTTGTTCCCAGGACACCAGCTTCTGACTAATAAATGCCACCGGGTGTTCTTCACCCTCCATGTCCTGGGCCAGGATGGCCCCAAGACCCACTGTCAAAGTGACTGACTGGACAATGAAGGGCCTTGTGAAGTCTGGGCTGACCAGAACTGGTCTGGAGCACAAAGCGGCCTTTAACTTCCCAAAGGCCTCCTCCAACTTGGTAGTCCAGAGGACCTTGTCTGGAGCCTTCTATTGGAGAAGCCGGGTCAAGGGTTCAGTGGTTGCCGCTATCTGTGGAATGAACCAGTGATAATGTCTGACCATTCCCAGAAAGACCCGTACTTATTTCTAATTCACAGGCACCAGTATTTGGGAAATGGTCTTCACCTTCTTGACTTGTGGTTGTACGTGACCATTCCCCACCGTATATCCTCAATATTGGGCCTCTTTGTCTCCCAGGAAGCATTTGCATGGGTTGGCCATCAGGGTAGCTTCCACAGACTTATCTGTATGGCCTGTAGATGGGACAAGTGCATTCTCCATTCGTAACTGTCGATTACGATGTCATCAAGGTAGATGGCTGCATATCCCCATGGGGTCTTAGTAGGTGATCGATCAGGCACTGGAATGTAACAGGAGCTCCATGAAGCCCAAAAGGCAAGACCCTGAAGTGAAGTAGACCTTGGGGCATCGAGAATGTGGTCTTCTTCCTGGAGGCCAGCGTTAGGGGAATTTGCCAGTAGCCCTTTCTCAGATCCAACGTCAAAATAAAACTGGCTCCCCTGAGGCGCTCAATAAGGTCATCCACCTGAACATAATTATGATCATAAGATTTGCCATACTGGGTCAGACCAAGGTCCATCAAGCCCAGTATTCTGTTTCCAACAGTGGCCAATCTAGGTCACAAGTACCTAGCAGTTTCCCCAAAGTACACAGATTTCACAATGCTTGTATTGTGGTAAGTAGTGGATTTCCCGGGTCCCCTTTAATAATGGTTTATGGACCTTTCCTCCAGGAACTTGTCCAAATCTTTTTTAAACCCAGCTACACGAACAGCTTTTGCTACATCCTCCGGTAATGAATTCCCGAGTTTTATTACGCGTTGAGTGAAAAAATATTTTCTCTTATTAGTCTTAAATGGATTACACTGAGCTTCATTGCATGTCCCCTAGTCTTTCTATATTTTGATGGCGTACACAACTGATCTATGTTTACCCGTTCCACTCCATTCATTAATTTATAGACCTCTATCATATCTTCCCTCAGCTGTCTCTTTTCCAGGTTGAAGAGTCCTAACCTTTTTAGCCTTTCCTCAAAGGGGTACCCTTCCATCCCCTTTACCATTTTGGTGGCCCTTCTCTGTATCTTTTCTAATAATGTTATATTCTTTTTAAGATACGGCGACCAGAATTGCACACAATATTCAAGGTGCGGTTGCACCATGGAACAATACAGAGGCATTATAATATCCTTTGTTTTATTCTCCATTCCTTTCCTTATGAATCCTAGCTTTCTATTTGCTCTCTTGGCTGCCGTTGCACATTGGGTGGAAGGTTATAACATGCTATCCACGATGATGCCTTAATCTTTTTCCTGGGTGGTGGTTCCTAATATGGAACCTTGCATTGTGTAACCATAGTTTGGGTTGTTCTTTCCTAGGTGCATGACTTTGCACTTCTCCACATTTAAATTTCATCTGCCATTTGAACATCCAGTCTTCCTATTTGTTAAGGTCTTCTTGTAATTTTTCACAATCCTCTTGGTTTTTAACAACTTTGGATAATTTTGTGTCATCTGCAAATTTGATTACCTCACTCGTTATTCCCTTTTCCAGGTCATTTACGAATATGTTAAAAAGCAGCTGACCCAGCACAGATCCCTGGGGTACTCCACTATTCACCTTTCTCCATTGGGAAAATTGGCCATTTAGCCCTACTCTGTGCTTTCTATCTTTTAACCAATTCCTGATCCACAGTAGTACACTGCCTCCTATCCCATGACTTTTTAATTTCGCTCTCATGAGGTGCCTTGTCAAAGACTTTCTGAAAATCCAGATACACTATATCAACCGGCTCACCTTTGTCTACCTCAACTTCAAAAAGATATAACTGATTAGTAAGACAAGACCTTCCTTGGCTAAAGCCATGTTGGCTGTCTCCCATTAAACCATGACCTCTACATAGTAACATAGTAAATGATGGCAGATAAAGACCAGTATGGCCCATCTAGTCTGCCCAATAAGATGGCAAGTGTAGGTGCACCTGCCACTCCGTGCACCCGGCCCATCGATACTTCAAGGATTCCGATTCTTCTGATGAATTGATCGGTACTGGAGAGGCTCTTCTGGACGATCCTTCTCCTTCCCCACAACGCCGGATGTCTCCTCCGGAGGACATATCTTTTCATGGGGTGTGGCTTTGGGCCTCTCTATTACGGTGACCTCCGTGAAGGAACCGAGAGCTAAAGAACTTGAAATTCTTCAGTATCCGGCAGCCCTTAAGGAGGCCGCTTCCTTACCCATTCATCGGATATTGCATGACCTCATGCTTAGGATGTGGGAAACACCTTTAATGGTGTCTCCACATTCTCAAAGACTCGATACCATATACCAGGTACCGCAGTGTCCCGGTTTCCAGAAGACACAGTTACTACACCATTCCATGATTGTGGAATCGGCAGTGCGTCAAATTAAAAGTGCTAAGACACATTCATCTAATCCTCCTGGCCGTGAGGCGAGAACTCTCGATGCCTTTGGCCATCGATGTTTTCAGGCCTCCATGTTGTCGGCCAGAATAAGTTTATACATACTCTACATGGGTATGTTTCTTCGGGAGGTGACTAAAGATTTGGAACTAATAGCTCCTCTTCTCCCAGATGACAAGAGGGCTGATTTCCTCACACTTGTTAAACATGCCCAGAATATTGCCAAGTTCATGAACAGGGCAACCTTTGATTGTTTTGAGTGTATTATCAGGACTTCTGCTATTTCCATTGGTGCATATCGGATTCCTTGGTTACAAGCATCTGATTTAGAGCAGTGGGTGCAAGATAAGCTGGGGAATATTCTTTGCATGGGAGAAAACCTCCTTGGCAAGGATTGGCAGGACAAAGCTTCTCAGCTTGAGTTCGAGAACACCACCCTAAACAGGCTAGGACCTAGGACCACTGCTGACCCAGCTAAGAAAAAAATTGTTACGAAACCCTTTTTCAACAAGAAAAAGAAGTTTTATCCTTCTTACACCCATGCTTCTTACACCCATGCTTCTTACACCCATGCTGTCCACTGTCCGGTCCATGCTTCCCAGAAGGGACAGCCACAACCGAAGCAACAAAGGAAGGCTCAGGCCCCCCAGAGCTCAAACAGCTCAGTAGACCCAGCCTCCACAAAGTCTTTGACTTCCTGCTAGAGAACTTAGCTATCCTACCCCTGGAAATTCCAGTGCCAGTCTGGAAATTCCAGAGCCAGTCAACATCCCAGGAAGACTGTGTTACTTTGCTAAAAGATGGCACCAGATAACATCAGAACATTGGACTCTCTCCATAGTGACAGAGGGGTACAAACTTCACTTCCAAAGTATGTCCCCTCCCTCCACTCAAAGAGAGTTGAACTTTTGGTCCCCTCTCACCACTCTCTTGTGCCAGGAGGTTAACACCCTTTTCACGCAGGGTACGATAGAGGAAGTGCCACTTTCCCTACAAGGCCTGGGCTTCTATTCCCCCCTACTTCCTTATACCAAAGAAAACAGGAGGATACAGGCCAATTCTGGACCTCCGAGAATTAAACAAGTATCTTCTCCGAGAGAAATTCAAAATGATCTCTCTCTGAACACGTCTCCCATACATCCAGAGTCAGGATTGGCTATATTCTCTAGACATAAAGGATGCATATACACATATCCTTATCCACAAAGAACACAGGAGGTTTCTTTGATTCCTCTTTCAGGGAAGACATTACCAGTACAGGGCTCTACCCGTCAGCCTGGCTTCTGCCCCAAGAGTCTTCACAAAATGCATGGCAGTAGTAGCAGCATTTCTAAGAACTCTAAGGATATTTGTCTTCCCCTACTTAGACGACTGGCTCATCCGAGCATCATCAGCTCCAGAGGCCAGCTCTGCTCTATCCTGCACAATGCAGGTTCTTTAACATTTGGGGTTTGTAATAAATCTTCCAAAATCCCAACTCACCCCTTCTCAAACCTTAGAGTACATAGGGGCTCTTCTAGACACGAAACAGTCAAGGGCTTTTCTGCCATAGGTACACTGTGCTCGAATAGTTCAACTAGCTTCTCAAACAGCTATGAAGACTTCCCTAACTGCTTGAGAAATGCTTCAGTTGCTCGGTCATATGGCTTCCACTGTACATGTGGTTCCCTATGCTCGTCTACACATGCGTGCAGCTCAGTGGACCCTAGCTTTGCAATGTACTCAGGCATCAGGACGTCTGGGGGACAAAATCAGGAACTCTGCACACCTCATTTTGTCCCTTCAATTATGGAAATCACCAGAAAACCTACTCGTAGGGTCACCTTTTCAGAAGCCACCACACCAGTCCACCCTGACGACGGATGCATTCAAATTGGGTTGGGGAGCTCATCTGGGCAATCTCTCCACTTAGGGTCTTTGGACTAAGCAGGAGGCTCGACTTCACATAAACTTGCTAGAACTCAGAGCCATCTTGAATGCTCTCAGAGTGTTCCAGGACTACCTGCGTTGCAAAACAGTTCTAGTCCAGACGGACAATCAGGTAGCCATGTTCTATGTGAACAAGCAGGGTGGAATAGGTTCTCAGGCGATGTGCAACGAAGCCCTACACCTATGGTCCTTTGTCATATGCCTTCAGATCCACTTACTAGCAGTGTATCTCCCTGGCAAGCAGAATCTCCTGGCAGACAAACTCAGTCGAGTACTATTGCCACACGAAAGGTTTCTCCATTCAGAGCAAATTGCCCAACTCTTTCAAATCTGGGGAACCCCAGATATAGATCTGTTTGCAAGTCCTCAGAATGCCAAACTTCCCCACTTCTGTTCCAGAATTCCAGCTCAGAACAGTCAGGCGATGGATGCTTTCCACCTCCACTGGGGTCAGGACTTCCTATATGCCTACCCACCCATTCCCCTCATTCCCAAGACTCTGTTCAAGCTTCAGAGAGACAGGGGCTATATGATCCTCATAGCCCCATGCTGGCCATGACAGACGTGGTATCCACTGCTTCTACGTCTCTCTCAAGCCAAACCTCTGGAGTTGGGATGTGCTCCAGATATCCTATCCCAGGAGAACGGGACACTTCTGCACCTGAACCCTCAGTCTTTGCACATGATGGAGTGGCTGCTGAGAACTTAGAACTTCAGGATATCAACCTCTCTCAACAGATTAAAGATATCCATTTGGCCTCCAGGAAACCTTCCACAAGGCGTGCTTATGCTTTTAAATGGAGAAGGTTCTCAATCTGGTGTTCAAAGAAGGAACTTAATCCTTTTTCCGTTCCAGTAGAGGCGTTACTTGAGTATCTCCTCTACCTTTCATCCTCTGGACTTAAAACTAATTCAGTGAGAGTCCACCTCGGTGCCATTGCGGCTTTTCACATGCCCTTTGATGGACAACTTGTCTCCTCTCAGCCGCTTCTAGCGCGCTTTATGAGAGGTCTACTCTTAACTAAGCCTCCCATCAAGCCACCACCTGTGGCATTGGATCTCAATCTTGTTCTTGGACAGCTGATGAAGCCACCCTTCGAACCCCTAGCCACTACATCACTTTAGTTTCTTTCTTGGAAAGTCATCTTCCTAATTGCCCTCACTTCTGCAAGATGCATCAGTGAGCTCCAAGCTTTAGTGGCTGACCCTCCTTATACACGGTTCCACCATGATAAGGTAGTTCTTAGGACTCATCCTTACTTTATGCCAAAAGTGATTTCGCCTTTTCATTTGAACCAGTCAGTTTACCTTCCTGTTTTCTTCCCTAAGCCTCATGCCTCTAGTGCAGAAAGGAATCTACATACTCGTGCTTTGGTCTTTTATCTTCAGAGAACTAGGCAGCACAGAAAGGCTTCACAGCTTTTTGTTGCATTTGATTCCACTCACCTGGGTCTAGCAGTTTCCAAGAGAACACTCTCCAAGTGCATTGCAGACTGTATATCTTTTACCTATGAGAGTAAAGGACTTTCTCTTAAAAGTCATGTCACAGCACACAATGTGCGAGCAATGGCTGCCTCTATGGCAAACCTACGCTTGGTGGCGATTAATGAAATCTGAAAAGCAGCAACCTGGTAAACTGTCCACACCTTTGCGGCCCATTATTGCTTGGACAAGGAGTCCTGTCGGGATGCCTCATTTGGCTAGGCTGTTCTCCAGCATCTCTTTCAAACTTAGAACAACTCCTACCCCCCATCTTGGGTTTCAATATCAGAGATCCTTGGGAGGAAACATGACCCACTTCAGCCTGTGTTTCACTTCTCTCTCTGTGGTCATCTCCCTGGCATCTCCAAGCTAGGGAGTCTCATATGTGAAGACTACATTCCTGCTTGTTCCTGGAGATAGCGTAGTTACTCACCTGTAACAGGTGATCTCCAGAAACAGCAGGAATTGAGTCTTTACAACCCACCCTCCTCCCCTAGGAATTGTATCTCTCTCTCTCTCCTTTTATCTCAGCTACAAACCCAACTGAGGAGGGAGAGTTGGAAAGGCGGGAAGGCAGCAGCGCAGGCGCAGTGGGATACTCCCAAAAGCATTCCTATAGGATGTTTTGGAGCGTTCCCACACGGGCTCCGTTAGTGCCGATGTCACCCATATGTGAAGACTCAATTCCTGCTGTTCCCAGTGATTAACTATGCTTTTCAGTCATGGGTAACATCCCTACATCTTCCTCAGTAAAGACGAAGCAAAGAATTCATTCAGTCTCTCTACTATGGCCTTGTCCCCTCTTATTGCCCCTTTTAACCCTCTATCATCTAATGGTCTGACTGACTCTCTCACAGTTTTTTTGCTACAAATGTACTTGAAAAAGTCTTTATTATGTGTTTTTGCTTCTACAGCAAGCTTCTTCTCAAATTCTCTCTTTGCCTGTCTTATCAATATCTTGCATCTAACTTGCCAGTGCTTGTGCTGTTTCCAGTTTTCGTCATTTGGCTCTTTTTTCCATTTCCTGAAAGATGCTTTTTTGGCAACAGCAGCCTCTCTGACCTCACCTTTAAAACATGCTGGCAGTTTTTTGGACTTCCTTCCACTTTTTTTAAAGTGTGGAATACAGTTGGTCTGGGCTTCCAAGATAGTATTTTTAAACAACACCCATGCTTGATGTAAATCTTTAACCTTTGCAACTGCTCCTTTTAGTTTTTTCTTAACTATTTTCCTCATTTTATCATAGTCTCCCTTTTGAAAGTTAAAAGGTAGTACTATGGATTTCCTTGCCATCCTTCTTCCATTTATTAAATCAAACGCGATCATGCTATGATCACTATTGCCAAGTGGCTCCAACACCCTTATCTCTTGTAACAGATCTTGTGTTCCACTAAGGACCAGATCCAAAATGGGGCATGGGATAAGCATTGCACTTTGAAACTGCATTTACTTTCTGGAAGTCGATGCAAAACCAGATGCTTTCATCTGGCTTAGGCATTAGCACAATGGGAGATGACCAGTCGCTTTGGGATTCTTCTTTCATACTCAGCTTCAGCATTTATCTTGCCTCCGTGCTTCCGGGAGTCGGCAGGGTCATTGGTGTACCGTCACACTGGAATCCGTGATGATATCGTGGTAGACAAGGTGGGTACGTCCTGGAACCTGGGAGAACATATCCTTATTCCTCTGGAACAGCTGTTGTAAGTCCTCCTTCTGGGTAATTGTCAGATTTCTCCGAACAGAACGTGATCTGGTTCAGAGGACTGCTGTATGACAGGCCCAAACTCCTCTTCATGGACCATCATGGAACATGTTGTTTAGGCCAGAGTCCACTTCAGAAGATTCACATTGTAAATTGCCAACTTTTTCCTTTTATCCAGTTGCACAACCTTGTAATTGATGGGCCCCATCTGTTCAATGACTTCATATGGGCTCTGCCATTTACAAAACACTCAACTCTCCGAGAATGGAAGTAACAGCAGCATCCGCTGGAAGTTCCGTTGCTCTGCCCCCCCCCCCTCCCCGATTATAGGCCGTGATTTGACAAGGTAGACCAACGACGCCCGATCACTCATCAGATGCTGCAACAATTGATGGTGACAGCAGGCCAGGTCTGTTTTGATGTGTATGAGATGAGGCTGTTCAGATGTGCCTTTTCCTGGGTGTTCTACGGGGCATTTCGGATAGGGGAGCTCGTGGCCTCCTCTAGACACAGGACAGCCTATGGCGGAATAAAAAAATGTGATGTAGATATAAACGGAAGGGCTGTAGTGCTACATTTGCGCAGATCCAAAACAGACACGGTAGGTAAGGGTGCGCGTGTGGTGTTGTCAGCATTGCCAGGCGACCCATCATGCCCTGTAAAAAATGCCATAGCATACCAACAGCTACGGGGCAACATAGCAGATCAATGGTTCCTGCACGCGAACGGTGCCCCCCATCACATTTTCAATTTACCAAGGTACTCAAGCTAGTTATAGAACGAGCGGGACGGGAAGCGCGCTTTTACGGCCTCCACGCCTTTCGCATTGGGGCTGCTTCAACGGCAGCCGACATTGGGATGTCAAGGGAACAAATCATGAATATAGGCAGATGGCGCTCGGACAGATACAAACTGTACATACGCCCAGCTGAATGAAAGCCTGAGGGGCTTATAAAAAAAAAGAAAAAGACAACACAAGAGAGTGGAGGAGGTTTTTGTTGTATTTCAATGCTTGTGGCAGTGGGTGACTATTTATTTAAAAAAAAAACAGGGGGGGGGGTGGATAAGAGCGTATTGAGAATGTAATAGCATCAATTCTGCAATAATTGTCTGTTTCTGATTTGTGATCCAATGTAGGCGTGAGTCACCATCTTGGGCCTCGGGAAGTGTGGATATGCGGCTATTCCTTTGTTCACTGGGCGCAAAGGCAGACACGGTGCAGACCTCAGGGGCTTACTTTGGGACTACCAAGTGCGGAGGTCTCTGTGGTATGGCTAGGACGGCGGGGTATGAAGTGGGACCAGCTCATGCCAGCCCTTTTGCAAAGGAAGAGACTAAAGGGGAACCCGGTGATGATAGTGGTCCACTTAGGGGGGCAACGACCTAGTGTTCACACGCAGCATCGAGCTTACAAAAATAATGCAAAGCGATATGCTGACATTAGCAAACACCTTCCCCGGGACTTACTTGGCATGGTCTCACATCATACCACGCCGGGTGTGGAAGGGTGAAAACTCGCACAAGGCATTGGAAAGGAAGAGGCAAAAAGTGAATAGATGGGTGGCCCGCTTCATGGAGGCAATAGGAGGTTACGGCATCATGCATGACCTCATCGAAGAAAGTTGTCCAGGATTGTATCGCGCAGATGGGGTACATTTGTCTGACCTAGGAATGGACGTGTTCCTGTGCGCCATACAAGACACGGTGGAACGATTATGGCAGAAGCAGATGTTGGCCACAGCGGCGTATTAAAAAGGGTGGGGCCCCCTCAGCAAGCGAGGAGTCGCTGCCGCAGGGGGTTGGCAGGAGAGATAGGGCCCCGAGGAGACCGCACGGCCCCGATGAGAGAGAACACAGCCCAGGCTTTGGGTAAAGGGGGAGAGTTGCAGGAGAGAAACATGAACCTTCCCCAGAGAGATTGACAAAGTGCAGCGAGAACACTGCGCAGATGGCCCCTGACTCGCTTTGACGGCGTGCAGGAGGGAAAAGGAGGGAAAAAGGGTTGCTAAGTCAGCTTGAACGGCAGGCCCAACACCTTTTCTCCCGGAGGATACGGGGAGGACTAAGGACAGATGGAAAAAGCTTTTAAGGCGAATTTGCCTCCCCCACTTACCAGGCCGGTGGGATATTGGCTGTGTCTCTCGAGGGGGCTGAAAACGGAAAATGGTTTATGAGTGTTTGTTGATTGTAAGGAATTATGAAGTGTATAAATGTCAGGAAATGAGGGGGCATGCTGTGGCCAACAGTTTTTGTTCTGTTAATTATCATTGTTAATAAATAAATAAACAAAATGTGTTGAGGAAAGAAAACGTGTGGTGCAATGTGTGACCGACAGGGGGAGGGGGAAGGGACGGGCTGGGGGTAGGACAGGCATGAGGCCATCATGCTGATTGCGGGGCTGGGTCAGAGAGGCTGTTATAGCCAAAAAGACATCTTTCAGAAAATGGAAAAAGGAGTCAAATGACTAAACTAGAAACAACTTAAGCATTGACATGTTAGATGCAAGGCAGGCAAAGAGAGAATTTGAAGAGAAGCTTGCTGTGGAAGCAACATCTCATTAGAAAACCTCTTTTCAAGTACATTCATAGCAAAATACTGAGTTAGTTGGACCATTAGATGATAGAAGTGTAGGAGTGGCACTAAGGGAAGACAAAGCCATACTGAAGAGACTGAATGAACTCTTTGATTTGGACTGAAGAAGATGTAGGAAAATTACTCTTGCCAGAAATGATATTTAAAGGTGATGTATTGGAGGAATTGAAACAAATTTCAATAAACCTGGAAGATGTAATACAGAAATTTAATAAACTAAAGAGTAGCAAATCACCTGGACTGAATGGTATGCATCCCATTTGCTATTATTACTTTGTGAACCATCAGTAAAATAGTCTATAGTACCTGAAGTTTGGAGAGTGGCCAAGGTAACACTAATTTTTGAAAGGGTTCCAAGCAATGTTCCCTCTAATTTTCTGTAGGCTGTGTGCGCATAAAATATCAGCTATGCAGCTTTTGAAGGAAGGTTAAATTTTTGTGCGCCACATAACGACACTCAGAGTTATATACTTTAAAATTTGACTACACATCAGAATACAGTATGTACACCACATTAATTGCACTAGAAAACATTGTAGAACTTGTGAAAACCGTAAATACATAACTTTTAAATTTTAAGACGTCTGTGTTGTTTTCTATCAGAATCAGAACCATAATTTTTGTGCGCTCTGTTGTAAAGTATGTGCGCTCGCTCGGCGAGGTGTGTGCGCGCGCACACGCGCACAGCTTAGAGGGAACAGTGGTTCCAAGGGTGATCCAGGAAACTACAGTCTGGTGAGTATGATGTCACTGCCTGGTAAAATGGTAGAAACCATTAAAAAGAACAAAATTACTGAACATATAGAGAGCCATAGTTTAATGGGACAAATCCAACATGGATATAGTCAAGAAAAGTCTTGTTTCACTAATCTGCTATATTTTTTGAAGTTGTGAATAAACAAGGAGATAAAGGTGAGCCGGTGGACATAATGTATTTGCATTTTTAAAAAGCCTTTGACAAGGTCCCTCATGAGAGACTGTTGAGGTAGTTAAAAAATTATAGGATAGAAAGCAGCGGATTGGGAACTGGTTAACAGATAGAAGACAGATAATAGGGCTAAATGGCCAAATTTTTCAGTGGAGAAAAATGAATAATAGAGTACAGCAAGGTTCTGTGCTGGGCCCACTGCTTTTTAACATATTCATAAATGACCTAGAAATGGGAACAGTGAGTGAGGTGATCAGATTTGCAGATGACAGAAAATTATTCAAAGTTGTTAAATCACAAGAGGATTGTGAAAAATTGCAAGAGGACCTTGAGAAATTGGGAGACTGGGTGTCCAAATAACAGATGCACTTAGGGAAGAACAACCCAACTAAAAGTTACAAGATGCAAGTTTCCACATTAGGAATCACCACCCAGGAAAAGGATCTAGACGTCATTGTGGATAATACGTTGAAACCTTCTGTTCAGTATGTAGCAGTGGCAAAGAAAGCACATAGAATGCTAGGAATCCTAAAGAAAGGAATGGAGAATAACATCAAAGTTATTATGATGCCTCTGTATCACTTAATAGTGCGACCGTACCATGAATATTGTGTGCAGTTCTGGTCGCCATATCTAAAAAAGGATATAGCGAAATTAGAAAAGGTACAGAGAAGAGCAACCAAAACGATAAAGGGGATGGTAGGATACCTCTGTGAGGAAAGGCTTAAAAGGTTAGTGCTCATCGGCTTGGTAAAGAGACGGACGAGGAAGAGATATGATTAGAGGTCTATAAAATAATGAGTAGAATGGAACAGGTAAATGTAGATCAGTTGTTTACTCCTTAAACAAGTAGAAAGACTAGGGGACACTCAATGAAGCTTCAGTGTAGCCCATTTATTTATTTATTTATTTATTTTATTTAACATTTCTTATATACCGTCTTTCATGATATCAAGGCGGTTTACATTGAACAAACTGAAATTACATTGAACAGGGCATTATAACTTGGAGATAACTATTTTTAGGGAACATTTAGGATTAATAAGAGGAAATATTTTTTCACTCAAAACATAATCAAACTCTGGAATTCGTTGCTGGAGGATATCTTAAAAGCTGTTATTGTAGCTGGGTTTAAAAAAGTTTGGACAAGTTCTTGGAGGAACAGCCCATAAATCTACCGCTTATCCCTGAGATAAGCAGCATGCACTCTGTCTACTTTTTGAAAACTTTACAGGTACTTGTTACCTGGATTGGCCACTGTTGGAAACAGGATATTGGGAATGATGGATCTTTGGTCTGATCCAATATGGCTTATTGTACTGTATATTCTTAAGCTCTTAGCACAATAACTTATGCAGAAATTCACTGATCAGTTCTAAACTTAGAGGGAGGTTGGAGCTCCAGAAAATTCTTGTTTGTTAAATAAATTTTGATGCTGCTCTTTGGAGTTATGTAAATTAGCAGTAATTCTCTCTGTAATAATTGTGTAATAAATCTAACTTACTGCAGGGATTGCATAATGTCACATTTATGTTAAGTAAATTTGTATGATGGTCAAGCTACTACTACTAGTTCAAAAAAGGAACACTAATGAAATAATTGTGCAATTGTTATGAACAAAAGAAAACTGATGTATTGATTTACATACTATTTTATACAAAAGAGCACAGTATCTGGTTTACCTGCTTGAAATTCAGATTGTTTTATTACGGTGTCAAGTCTTTGGTTTTGGCACCACTTCTGAGGTGTCTGTACACAAAAGGATTACCACAGTGAATGAATGCTAGTGTTGACACCACCTAACAAGCAAGGATTATGTGTTTACAGAAGACGTAATATGATAGGTCAAATATAAGAGGCACTTCTCAAGAGCACTTCACTACATAATGAATGACTGACTAGAAACTGCAGAGCTGCCACTCTTCGGCTTCATTTCTATGTTTATGCCTGCCTCACTTCTCTAAAGCCCTCTTGATCATGTTCAGCTGCTCTGTTCTCATGTGGTGAATAATAGTAGAGTAAAGCTGCTTTTCTGTCTCATTTTTCTTGATAATTTACACATTCAAGCCATTTTTGTTTGCTCTTCTTACTTGTTATTCCCTTTTGTCAAGGCACTGTTCTCTTTGCCTCAGGCGTATGAACTAATTTGAGCTTCTATAATTACTGCATATTTTACACCTGCCTGTATTTTATACATCCCTTGAATGGTGAATTTCCTTTCAGTAAAAATTATAGTTTTCATATAAGAGAAATCCCCATGTTTCCCTCACAGACTTCTTATAGAAGAAACACAGTTAAACTGTTAAGAGGTTCTCAACCATGCTAATGACCTTTTGGATCATGAAGAACAAATGAACTCTGTCTGTTCAGACAGTTTGTGCTAAGACATCGTTGAAAAAAGAGCCCTGAGCTTTGTTCATCTTGAATGAAGCAGTGGCTGTAGTAATTTTAAGACTATTAAGACTCTTGAATGCACAGTATCATACTACACAATTGTCTCTACAGCTGCTCTTTTGCTTTAATAGCAGTTTATTAAATTTGGGCCATGTACACTCTGAAGAGTATCACAGTGAGGAAACCATGCAGAATGTTACCTATTTATAAGGCAATTGATGAGAATTTAACGTGTGATATCTGGAGTCCATTGTCCATTTTATGTTCTGCAGTCAGAACTGGGAGTCGTTTTAGAGTTGGATTTTATTTTGTAAATGCTTTTGTATTATTATTTTTTTAAATAACCCAAATCTGAATCTATTTCAGCCCAATTAGGAATTTAACATTGGCTAAATTAAGAAGACTAACTTCATATTTGCATCATTAACTATAAGCCTGTTTTGTGTATGCATGGCTGTCGGGGGAGCGGGAAAGAGGGGAATTTTCAAGAGGGGACAGACACAAAGCTGTCATCTACCATGTGGTACATCCCTTAAATGATTGAAGGAACAGCAAGCTAGCAGCAATATTTTTAGTTGTCTTTGAGCACTGTTGTTTTGTAGAATCAGCTGATACATGGGCCCAAGTATGATTTTAAAAAGATAATAACCTATATCTATTCTTTTGTTATCTTTTAGTAGAATGTTATTGGACAAATATCTCAGAAGACATGAAGTCAGAAGCCTCTTGAGCTTTTAGTATTTTTGATGAAGTGACAATTACTCAATTGCTAATTCTCCTTGTTTCTTCTAATATTTCCTATTATATTTTAACCAAGCTTTCTGTATGTTAAAGTATAAATTATAAAATGTTTGACATATGCTTTAGGAAAAAAACATGAGTGTGTAATCCAGGTTTTAAAATATACTGTTAGGAAATGGGCATGCTGCCTGTATTATATAGTCAAATAAACTTGAATGGAACTTGTTAAGTTGTAATACACAAGTGCTATTTGAAATCCCTGATGCCAGTAAAGATATTTTTATGTAAGTCTTGAGAAATATAAAATTAAATCCAATTTTGAAAAATATTTTGCTTGAGAACAAACATGCTACTAACCATTGCTTATATGCGTGGAGTATTACTTAAACGTACATTGTCTTCAACTGCAGCTTCTTTTATGCTTCAACATACAAAGTAACAGCTTCTCTCAAAAAACTCTATTAATAAGTGCTTTAATGTCATGTGAGTTTTTTCATAGTTGAAACCTTTTTCAAAAGCTTTAGAGACTAAAAGCACTAAATGCCCCTCAGTATTAATTTGATGTGACTGTTATACAATATAGTTTGAAATTCAGCAAAGCCTGCATTTTTTACACTCTTTCATGGGAAGTATGTTGAAAGGACTAGCTAATAAAGTCTCTACTACAGGCTATTATTCTCTGCATACTAAACACTGCTGAGTGTTTTTATCACTGTGAATAGCTGAAACCTGCAAAACATTTGCAATCAAATTAATATATTTACTGCAACAATACTTGTAGAAGTACATGCTTTCAAGTTATTTTTTCACTGAAGACTTGAGCAAAATCAGAACTTCAGGGGAGGATCCAGAGCGAATGGGAGCAAGGTGTCTCTCCCTTAGTACTAGTCTGACTCCCTCTCACATACCCACACCCTTTTCCTTCCTTGCTATGAGTCTTCTTTCACTCCTTTTCAACCCTCATGCCTGCTGCTTTCTTACTTGCCTCCATCTCTGGTACTTGCTCAAGTGTATAGCCACCCCCTGAAGTCATTCCCCTGGTGCTGATTGTCTTGCCTTTAGCATACACAACCATTGAGTCAAATTCCTTTATCCTGTCTTCCCAATCAGTCCCCTCTCTCATCCTGTAAGCAGAGCTCTTCTAATTTATCCCTTTATTCACTTTCCAAACTACCACCATTCCGCTCTCTATTCTCTAATTCTGTCTCCTGGTGTCTGTTACCCACAGCCTATGTAGCTCGAATGGTGCCTGGCACTACTTTTGCAGCACAGAAATATTGTTAGCATTATAGCCCTCATCATTATTGCCACCATTATTGCTGGCATCACACTAAGTCCTTTGCTGTCAGTTAAAGAATTTATAATCCACCTTTTCACTCTCCTTCATCACTGCTAGCAGACCTAATGCAACTTTCCTCTGCTAGTACCAGTGCTACGCTAACCTGTGTACCCATCTTGGCATCATTCATACCATTGTACATTCCTGGTACTCCTGTCTTCAATACAGCTCACAAGGCGTCAGTATTTTCTATTAGAGAATGTAGTAACAGCAGTTGACACAAGATGTCAGTGTTTCCTGGACAGATCTAGAATTTTCGGTTAATTACATAAGAACATAAGATATGCCATACTGGGTCAGACCAAGGTCCATCAAGCCCAGTATCCTGTTTCCAACAGTGGCCAATCTAGGTCATACGTACCTAGCAGTATCCCCAAGAGACACGGGTTCCACAATGCTTGTATTGGGTCAAGCATTCATATCCTGGGTCCTTTTTTAATAATGGTCTATGCACCTTTCCTCCAGGAACTTGTCCAAACCTTTTTTAAACCCAGCTACACTAACAGCTCTTACTACATCCTCCGGTAACAAATTCCAGAGTTTGATTACACGTTGAGTGAAAAAATATTTTCTCTTATTTTGTCTTAAATAGTTTACCCTGTAGCTTCATTACATGTCCCCTAGTCTTTCTATAATTCTGATAGCGTAAACAATCGATCTACGTTTACCTGTTCCACTCCATTCATTAATTTATAGACCTCTATCATATCTCCCCTCAGCCGTCTCTTTTCCAGGTTGAAGAGCCCTAACCTTTGTAGCTTCTCTTCATAGGAGTAGCTTTTCATCCCCTTTACCATTTTGGTGGCTCTTCTCTGTACCTTTTCTAATAACGCTATATCCTTCTAAAAATACGGCGACCAGAATTGCACACAATATTCAAGGTGCGGTCGTACCATGGAACGATACAGAGGCATTATAATATCCTTTGTTTTATTTTCCAATCCTTTCCTTATATTACCTAGCATTCTATTTGCTTTCTTGGCCACCGCTGCACACTGGGCAGAGGGTTTTAACATGTTATCCACGATGACTCCTAAATCTTTTTCCTGGGTGGTGGTTCTCAATGTGGAACGTTGCATCGTGTAACCATAGTGTGGGTTGTTCTTTCCTAGGTGCATAACTTTGCACTTGTCCACATTAAATTTCATCTGCCATTTGGATGCCCAGTCATCCAATTTATCCAGATCCTCCTGCAGTTTTTCAAAGTCCTCTTGGGTTTTAACAACTTTAAACAGTTTTGTGTCGTCTGCAAATTTGATAACCTCACTAGTTATTCCCTTTTCCAGGTCATTTATGAATATGTCAAAAAGTAGCGGACCCAGTACAGATCCCTGGGGTACTCCACTATTCACCTTTTTCCATTGGGAAAATTGGACACTTAGCCCTACCCTCTGCTTTTATTTATTTATTTATTTATTTATTTAACATCTCTTATATACCGCACTATTGTCATCAGCGCGGTTCACATGGAACAAAAACATATACATACAGGATAACTGTAGTACATTTTACATTTAACAGGGTTTTGAAAACTTGGAAGAAACAGGGGAGTCGGTATAAATCATATACATATAAACTATATACATTAAGCGCAGTCAAAATTCACTGGAACTGAACATGAAGTGACTATTTCTCTTGGAGCATTTATACTGGAAAATAACTTAGGAATAGGTAGTGCTTAAGACTTTTCCTGAATTGTGTTAGACTGGTTATGGCTCTCAATTCTGGTGGGAGGGTATTCCATGCTACTGGGGCATGAATGCTGAAGGCTCTTTTAGATGTTTCCTTGGTGTATTTGACTGTTATTTTCGGGATGATTAGGGTATTTATTGCTGATGTTCTTCTGGCTCTGTTGAGGGCTTGGGTGTGTAGTAGGTTAGTGATGGTTGAGGGTGCTTGGTTGTTTAAGGCTTTAAAGGTGGTGATTATGATTTTGTATTGGATTCTTGCATTGATTGGTAGCCAGTGAAGTTTTATCAGGATTGGAGTTATGTGGTCTGACTTAGATATTCCTTCAAGCACTCTGGCGGCGGTATTCATCGCTAATTGGAGAGGATTTAAAGTAGATTGAGGGAGCCCATAAAGGATTGCATTTGCAAAATCTAGATGTGGCATCACTAAGGCTTGGAAGATGGTTCTGAAATCCGTAGGTTCTAGTAGAGGTCGTATGTGTCGTAGTGTGCGTATCTTGTGGTATATTAGTTTCGTTATATTTTTTATGTGAGTTTTCATATTGAGACGCTGGTCAAGGGTGATGCCTAGGTATCGTATGGTAGGTTTTACTGCCAATTCCTTGTCCTTTATCTTTAATGTAGAAGGGGGTGTGAAGTTTTGGTTCTTCGTGATAAACATAACATCGGTCTTACTGTGGTTGATTCTTAGGTTCTGTGTGAGGAGCCAGTCTTCTACTGCTTGGAAACATTGAATCAGTGGAGTGAAATCAGGATGGTTGATGGAGAATGGCATGAATAGGAGAATATCATCTGCATAAGCTAAGCAGTTAACTTTAAAAGAACGGATGAGGTCACAGATAGGTTGCATATAAATGTTAAACATTAATGCTGAAAGTGAGGAGCCTTGTGGTACTCCTTGATCTTGCAGGAATGGGTCTGATGTTTTCTCGTTAATCTTTACCTGTTGCCATCGGTTAGATAAATAGGAGTTACACCATTTCAATGCAGAGCCATGTATTCCTTTTTCATTAAGATGATCAAGAAGTATTTGGTGACTTTTAACCATTTCCAGATCCAGAATAGTACACTGCTTTCTATCCTATGACTTTTTAGTTTTGCCAAAAGTCTCTGATGAGGGACCTTGTCAAAGGCTTTCTGAAAGTCCAGGTACACTATATCAACCGACACATCTTTGTCTACCTGTTTATTGACACCTTCAAAAAAACATATCAGATTAGTAAGACAAGATCTTCCTTGTCTAAAGCCATGTTGACTGTCTCCCATGAGGCCATGACTATCTACATGCTGTGTAATTTTGTTCTTTATGATGGTTTCTACCATTTTTCCCGGTACTGATGTCAGGCTCACTGGTCTGTAGTTTCCCGGATCACCCCTGGAACCCTTTTTAAAAATTGGCGTTACAGTGGCGATCCTGCAATCTTCAGGTATTGCAGATGATTTTAATGAAAGTTCAGAGATTAGTAATAGCAGGTCTGCAATCTCATGTTTCAGTTCTTTCAGTACTCTTGGATGTATACCAGGTGATTTGCTACTATTCAGTTTATCAAATAGTTGTAATACATCTTCCCGGTGTAGCGATATTTCTCTCAATTCCTCTGCAGTATCACCTTTAAATACCACTTCAGTCTTGGGTAACATCCCTACATCTTCCTCAGTAAAGACCGAAGCAAAGAATTCATTCAGTCTCTCCGCTATAGCCTTGTCTCCACTTAAATACCCCTTTTACCCCTCTATCATCTAATGGTCCAATTGACTCTCTCACAGGCCTTTTGCTACGAATGTACTTGAAAACGTCTTTATTTCGTGTTTTTGCTTCCGTTGCAAGTTCCTTCTCAAATTCTCGCTTTGCCTGCTTTATCAATGCTTTGCATTTAACTTGCCAGTGCTTGTGCTGTTTCCAGTTTTCGTTGTTTGGCTCTTTTTTCCATTTCCTGAAAGATGCTTTTTTGGCAGCAACAGCCTCTCTGACTTCACCTTTAAACCATGCTGGCAGTTTTTTGGACTTTCTTCCGCTTTTCTTAATGCATGGAATACAGCTGGTCTGGGCTTCCAGGATAGTATTTTTAAACAACACCCAAGCTTGATGTAAGTCTTTAATCTTTGCAACCACTCCTTTTCATTTTTTCTTAACTATATTCCTCATTTTATTTATTTATTTATTTGTAAGTGTTTTATATACCGCCACTTCCCAAGATCAGTGGCGGTTTACATCAAACAATAAGAGATACATAGAACAGCTCAATAATAAAACTGGTACAATGAACGGTAATCAGAACTATAAACAATAAGTGTAAGTATAATTTTAAACTATTTACAGATTTTTATGATATTTATATACATATATATACATCATGTTTCATCCTATGTTTAGTTATGTGATTGAGTGTCATGATTATTAGGGCAGAAGAGAGCCTTGGTGATTTATGGAGGATGGGAGGCCTTGTCTAAATTATTATCTATGTTAGAGTAATATTGGGTGAATAGATATGTTTTTAAATCTCTTCGGAATTGCTTTAGGTCTTTTATCTCCCTTAATTGAGCAGGGAGATTATTCCACAATGAAGGGGCTACAAATGAGAATGCTGTGTTGCTTGTATTATGTTTTGTTTTTCTGATTGAGTTGGGCACTAAGATGGTATTGAAGTTATTCTTACGTCTTATCCTGTTATCTGAGGGATTATGAATCAATGTGGATAGGTAGGATGGTGCTATCTCCAGGAACAAGCAGGAATGAGTCCTCACATATGGGTACGTCGGTACCGACGGAGCCTGCGCGGGAAAGCTCCCCAGCTTCCCAAAAGGAAAGCTTTTGGGGCTTCCCACAGCGCATGCGCGCTGCCTTCCCGACCAACTCTCCTCAGTTCTTCTTTTTCCGCGGAGCCAGCAGGTCGTGTTCCTGTCACCGCTGAAGAATTTCTTGTTTTAAAAGTTGTTCTGACCGCGTATCTGCCTTCCCCGATTCCGAACCGGCACCGCCGGTCTTTGTTTCTTTAAAAAAAAAATATATATATATTTTTTTTTCTTTTTCCACACTTGGTGTATTTCTTTTTGTAAGGCCTACCGGCCTTTACAAATTCTCCCTCATGGAGAAACCATCTTCTGGTTTTAAAAAATGCACCAAGTGCTCTGGTACTATTTCAGTCACAGACACCCATGAGTGGTGTCTTAAATGTTTGGGCCCTGACCATTCGGTTCCGGATTGTCCATCCTGCTCTCTGATGTCCAAACGGGGCTTACAGAACCGAGCAGCTAAATTTCATGTGCTGTTTTCCACAGATAATCCAGCATCAGCATCATCCAGGTCTTCATCTCCGGATGGATCTCAGGTAACCAAACATTCCTCGGGCAAGTCTTCAAGGGGCAAATCTCCCTCAAATCAGAGAGAGGCCCTTGGGTTCGACCCTGAAGACCCTGCCCCAGCCAAACAACCCCGGCGGGAAGCTCCGGCTTCCAAAGCTCCTCCTATGGGGTTACAGGTTGACATCAATGGCACGGCCTCGACCGATCACCTGTTAGACTGCTCTGGGGTACCGGCTCAAACCGGTACCGACATCCAGGCAGTTGTGGCGTCAATGGGTACTACGGTACAATCCATGCAGCAGGCCATAATGGCTTTTATTAATGCTGCGACGCCCTTGGTACCGCAACCGTCGGTTCCGACCCTGGTTCCGGTACCACAACCGATACCGGTACCCAGAGCATCTACTTCCAGTAGAAGGCCGGTACCGGTTTTTGCTTCCCACGATATTCTTGGTACCGACCCGGCTCCCGGTACGCCCGAGGTCGATACCGGTCGGTACCCGTATCAATCTCTGGAAGCAAGTAGGCGATACTTCGAGTCTTCTGAGGATGCCGATACCTCAGATGATTCTGATGAAGCATCCCTTATTCTTCCTGAGGAGCCTTCTTCCCCAAAGAGAAGAATGTCTCCTCCAGAGGACTTGTCCTTTCAGGACTTCATCTTGGAAGTTGCCAAGGGACTTTCCATTACAGTATCCTCTGAAAAGGAACCTAGAGCTCAAAAATTAGACATTTTAGGATACTCTAAGGTTCCCAAAGAGGCAGTCACCTTACCCATTCATAATATTCTCCAAGAACATATGATGGATTTATGGGAGACTCCTCTTACACTATCTCCACATTCTCGTCGGTTGGATACCATGTATCAGGTCCCTCCTTCTCCTGGTTTTCAAAAAACCCAGCTTCCTCACCATTCTATTGTGGTGAAGTCTGCTATGAAAAAGATTAAGAGTACCAAAAGGCACTCTTCTACCCCTCCAGGAAGAGAATGTAGAACTTTGGATGCTTTTGGCAGGAAAATCTTTCAGGCTAGTATGCTTATTGCCAGAATCAACTCCTACAGCCTCTATATGGGTATGTTTCTAAAGGAGCTTGCTCTTAAAGTACAAGATTTTCTCCCCTTTATTCCAGAGGATAGAAAAGAGGAGTTCCTGCTTCTGTTAAAGCATATCCAAGATGTGTCAAAGTTCTCCAATAGGGCTGCCTTTGACTCTTTTGAGGGTGCTAGTAGAGCATCTGGCATAGCCGTAGCTGCTCGTCGAATTGCTTGGCTCCAGGCCTCTGACCTGGAATCCTGGGTGCAAGATGGCCTAGGCAATTTACCTTGTACAGGTGAAAATCTCTTTGGCAAAGAGTGGCAAGTCAAAGCCATTCAAATGGATGCAGAGAATGCTGCTTTGGATAGACTCTCTAAGTCTACTTCACTCCCTGCCAAAAATAAGTCTTTTAAGAAATCTTTCTACAAAAAGCCTAGATTTGGTTCCAATGCTGGCCAGTCATCCGCTCAAGTTCGCTTTGTTCCTAAGCGACAGCAGACTAAACAGGCCAGAACAAAGCCGGCAGGAGCTGCTACGCTTCAACAGTCCCAACCCCCTCAGGGTTTTTGACTTACTTCTAGAGAACATACCCTTTCTGGCTCTGCAGCAACCAGAGCCTCTCACCATTCCAGGAAGGCTGACTCATTTTGCTCCCAGATGGGAACAGATTACATCAGAGCAGTGGACCCTCTCTATCATCAGAGAGGGATACAAACTGCATTTTTCCAGCCTTCCTATCTATCCCAGGGTGAGACATTTCATCTCTCCCCCATCTCTCCTACACCTGTTGGATCAGGAGGTGAATACCCTGCTTGCCCAAGGGGCAATAGAACAGGTTCCCCTCCTCCAACAGGGCTCAGGGTTCTACTCCCCCTATTTTCTGATACCAAAGAAAACAGGAGGACACAGACCCATCCTAGATCTGAGAGAATTAAACAAATTCCTGTGCAAGGAAAAATTCAAAATGCTCTCTCTAGGTATTCTCCTTCCTTACCTTCAGAGTCAGGACTGGCTTTGTTCTCTAGACCTAAAGGATGCGTACACACATATACTCATCCACCCATCCCACAGAAAATTCCTTCGATTTCTGTTCCAGGGAAAACATTTCCAGTACAGAGTACTCCCCTTCGGTCTAGCCTCTGCTCCAAGAGTGTTCACAAAATGCATGTCAGTAGTGGCTGCATTTCTACGCACTCAGGGAATCTTTGTCTTCCCATAGCTAGATGACTGGCTCATCCGAGCTCCATCTCAGTCTCAGGCTCAGACTTCCCTGGACCACACCATCTGCATTCTGCAGTATCTGGGGCTTGTCATCAATCTGCCAAAGTCTCAACTCACCCCTACTCAATCCCTAGAATTCATAGGGGCCTGGTTAGATACCACCACAGCAAGGGCCTATCTTCCCCAGGCACGTTGCCACCGGCTAGTGCACCTGGCCTCTCAGATTCAGTCCAGAACTCACTTGACTGCCCGAGAGATGTTACAATTGCTAGGCCACATGGCCTCCACAGTTCATGTGGTGCCTTATGCTCGCCTACATATGAGAGCAGCTCAATGGACTCTGTCCACTCAGTGGACCCAAGCATCAGGAGCTCTCTCCGACCAAATAGAAACCTCCAAACGTCTCTTTGGGTCTCTCCAGTGGTGGATGTCCATTCAAAACCTGTTGCTGGGGTCCCCCTTCCAACCGCTACCACCCCAGGCAACCCTCACTACAGATGCCTCCCAGACAGGCTGGGGAGCTCATCTTCAAGACCTCTCCACTCAAGGCGTTTGGTCTCCGCAGGAGACTGCCCTTCATATCAACCTTCTGGAGCTTCGAGCAATTTTTCTTGCTCTCAAGGTCTTTCATACCCTCCTCTACAACATGACAGTGCTTGTTCATACCGACAATCAAGTAGCCATGTTCTACGTAAACAAACAAGGAGGGACTGGCTCTCTGTCGCTTTGCAACGAAGCTCTCAGACTGTGGGCCTTCGCCAGAGAGCATCAAATCCATCTCCTGGCAGTATATCTCCCAGGAATTCAAAACTCTTGGGCAGACAGACTCAGTCGAGTTCTGCTTCCACACGAGTGGTCCCTGCACATGGATCAGGTACTCAGAATCTTTCAGAAATGGGGAACCCCGGACATAGACCTCTTTGCAAGTCCGTGGAATGCCAAACTTCCCCGGTTCTGTTCCAGAACTCCGTGTTAGGGGGTTCAGGCCAGGGATGCCTTCCTCCTTCATTGGGTTCAGGGCCTCCTATATGCCTTTCCACCCATTCCTTTGATTCCCAAGACTCTGTTCAAACTGCAGAGGGATCACGGATCTATGATCCTCATAGCTCCACGCTGGCCACGCCAAGTGTGGTTCCCTCTACTTCTGCATCTCTCCCAGGGTCCCTCCCTAGACCTGGGAGCTGCTCCAGACCTTCTGTCTCAGGAGGAGGGGACTTTGTGGCACCCAAACCCCAAGTCCCTCCACCTCAGAGCATGGTTACTGAAGGCCTAGACCTTCAAGACTTAAATGTCTCTCAACAAGTGAAAGATATCCTCCATGCTTCCAGAAAACCTTCCACAAGGCGTTCTTATGCTTTTAAATGGAAGAGATTTTCCATTTGGTGTGCTCAAAAGGATCTTGATCCTTTTGCTCTTCCTATCAATTCTCTATTGGAATATCTCCTGCATCTCTCCAATGCAGGCCTTAAAACGAATTCAGTAAGGATCCATTTGAGTGCTATTGCAGCATCCCTCAAGCCTCTCAATGGACAATCTATTTCCTCTCATCCTCTTATTGCAAGATTCATGAGAGGCCTAACTTTAACTAAACCTCCCATTAGGCCTCCTCCGGTGGCATGGGACTTAAACTTGGTTCTTGGTCAGCTTATGAAGCCACCTTTTGAACCCTTAGCCACTACCTCCTTGAAATTTCTTTCCTGGAAGGTTATTTTCCTCATTGCAGTCACTTCAGCTCGTCGCATCAGTGAGCTGCAAGCCTTAGTGGCGAATCCACCCTATACAAGGTTCCATCATGATAAGGTAGTCCTTAGGACAAATCCACACTTTATGCCTAAAGTGGTTTCACCTTTTCATCTTAATCAAGAAGTATACCTACCTGTCTTCTTTCCAGCTCCTCATGCATCCAGTGCAGAGCGGAACCTTCATACTCTAGATTGTAAAAGAGCTCTTGCCTTTTACCTCCATAGGACTCAGCCACATCGAAAGTCTTCCCAACTTTTTGTTGCTTTCGATCCTTCTCATTTGGGACTTCCAGTCTCAAAACGAACACTTTCCAATTGGATTGCTCAGTGTATTTCGTTTGCTTATCAGAGTAAAAACATTTCTCTGGAGGGCCATGTCACAGCTCACAATGTGAGAGCCATGGCCACCTCTATGGCTCATCTTCACTCTGTATCCATAGATCAGATCTGTCGAGCAGCCACCTGGGCCTCGGTTCATACCTTCACAGCCCATTACTGCTTGAATAAGGACTCCCGCCGGGATGCCTTATTTGGTCAGGCTGTCCTCAAACACCTGTTCCATTCTTAAACAACTCCTGCCCACCTTTCCTTAATGGATGCCTGAGATCCATCGGAAGATGAAATACCTACGGAGGAGATCTCCCAGGCATCTCATCTAGGGAGTCCCCATATGTGAGGACTCATTCCTGCTTGTTCCTGGAGATAGCACAGTTACTTACCTGTAACAGGTGATCTCTGGGAACAGCAGGAATAGTCCTCACAACCCACCCACCTCCCCTAGGAGTTATATCTCTTTCTCTTCCTTTCCTCTCTCTATTGTCTCAGCTTTAAACTCGAACTGAGGAGAGTTGGTCAGGAAGGCGGGAAGGCAGCGCGCATGCGCTGTGGGAAGCCCCAAAAGCTTTCCTTTTGGGAAGCTGGGGAGCTTTCCCGCGCAGGCTCCGTCGGTACCGACGTACCCATATGTGAGGACTATTCCTGCTGTTCCCAGAGATCACCTGTTAAAGGTAAGTAACTGTGCTATCTGGTTAATTAATTTGATTAGTAAAATTTTGTATTGTATTCTACTTAGTATAGGTAGCCAGTGCAGGGAATAGAGTATCGGAGTGATGTGATCGGTTAGTTTTGCTTTAGAAATTATCCTTGCTGTTACATTCTGAGCCATTTGCAGAATTTTTAGGTTTTTTTTAGGTACTCCTGATAGAATTCCATTACAGTAGTCAATATGTGGAGTTACTAGTGCTTGCGTGATAGTTCTGAAGTCCTCATTTTCTAAGAGGGGCCTCAATTGTTGTATTGATCGTAGCTTATAATAAATTGTTTTGGTTGTTTTCTTAATGTGGCATGTGAAATTAAGGGCCTTGTCGAGGGTGATTCCCAAGTATTTAATCTCATTTTTTATAGGGAGAGTAAAGTTCAGAATTGTGATATCAGTTGGTGGAGTGTAGTTTGCGTTTTTTGACGTGATTAGTATCTCTGTTTTCTTAACGTTAATTTTCAAATTATTTGCGCATAGCCATTTATCGGCTTCCATGAGGCAGCTTGATATTATGTCATAGTTTGGGTCATTTATATTGAATGCAGTGTACAACATAATATCATCAGCGTATATGTGATAATTCATTTTGTATTTCTGGAAAATGGTACAAATTGGCTGAAGATATATGTTGAATAATAGGGCCGACAAAGCAGAGCCCTGAGGTATTCCTTGTTCTTGAGGAAAGGGTTGTGATGAGTCCTGATTCATCTTTACAAATTGTGTACTGTCGGATATATATGATTTGAACCAGTCTAGCGTTGTTTTCCTTAATCCTATTTGAAAGAGTCTTGATAATAGTATGTTGTGATTTACACTATCAAAGGCAGCAGATATATCTAGGAATACCAGTAGAAATGCCTGTTTTGTGTTATCTAGACCTTTATTGAGAGTGTCCAACAATGCAAGAAGGAGGGTCTCTACACTGTGAAATGGTCAAAAGCCATATTGGTGATCATCAAGAAGTGCATATGTATCTATAAAGTCTTGGAGTTGTAATTGTACAACCTTTTCGATAATTTTTGTAAGAAAGGGAATGCTAGCAATTGGGCGATATGAAGTTGGGTCAGTCTCGTTTAATGTTTTATTTTTCAGGATTGGGCGGATTGCAGAGTGTTTTAGTTCTTGAGATAATTTTCCTTGTTGAAGGGAATTGTTTACTATATTTAACATAACAGAGGCAAGTTCTTGTTTTATTGTTTTTATCCATGTAACTGGACATGGATCAAGGATGGATGTTGTGGTGTTAATATTCGATATTATATTTAGTAATTGTTTCTTGTCAATAGTCTGAAAAGAGTTCAGTGTATTGGAGCTGTTTATTGACATTATAGGGTCAGGTATTGGTATCGAAGATAGTTTCAGTTTACTAGCAAAATAGTTAGCTAAATCTGATAAGTTAATGGTGTTAGATTGATTATTGGTGGTAGGAATTTTTGAGAGCGATTTTACAATTTCAAAAAGTTCCCTCTGGTGATTAATAGCCTTGGTTAATATTGAGGTATGATGTTGCTTTTTGGCGTTATTAGTTGCTGTTCTGTATACATTAAGTGTTGAGATATATAGATCCCTAAACTCTGGTGTTTTCTTTTCTCGCCATTTATTTTCTATTCTTCTTAGCTTCTTTTTAATTGAAGCAAGTTCTTGCGTGTACCATTTTTCTGAGGATCTTTTGTATAGCTTGTTATGTTTGGTAGGTGATGGTTTGAAAGCTTCTTTTATTACATTATTCCAATTATTAATAGCTTCGTCAATGTCATTTAAATTTGTATTTAACCGTGGTAGTATTGTCCCTAGAAATTTTTCTGGTCTAAATGAACAGAATCGTGGCCCTTGACGAGTTGTAGTTTGCTGAGAGGAGGAGGCAGAGGGAATATTGATAGCAAATTGTATGATAAAGTGATCAGACCATGGGACTTGTGTTATAGATGGAGAGGTGTAGTGACACGTCTCTATTATAGATTCAGGGAGGAAGATTAGATCAAGAGTGTTACCCTTTGCGTGTGTGGGGTGTTTGACTATTTGTTTAAATCCCATGTCTTCCATTGATTCTAGGAAAGTTGAATGGAGCGTATTATTAATAGTTGCTAAGTTGAAGTCTCCCAATAAAACATGGGGCTTGTTTAGGGAGGCTTTACAAGAGGTTTCTAATATAGTTGTTATATTTTCCATATCAGTTGATGGGGGTCTATAGAATAGGCAGATGGCTAAGTTTCTATTCTCTATTTTTAGAATATCAATATTATCTTTAGACTCACAAATCGTGGGGGAACAGTTCAGGCTAGATTTAACCAAAATGAGTATACCACCTCCTTTTTTATGGTTACGGTTACAGTTAAAAAGTGAATATCCCTTTACTTTTATTTGGTTTAGTAGTATTGTATCTGAATTGGACAGCCAGGTCTCTGTTATGCAGAGATAATCAGGCTTCTCGTCAGTGATGATGTCAGTAATGAGAGGTATTTTGTTTCTAATTGATCTTACATTGATCAGGATAATTTTTAAGTCTTGAGAGTGTGTAGCTAGTCCTTTAATTATAGTTTGCGGAAATAACTTTATGTGGATTAACTGATTTGGTTAAGTATTTGGGTATCTGGAGTGAGGGTTAATGTTAATGTTATTATTGTATCTTTGTTTGTAGTTGTGAGGTATGATAGGTATATGGGTTAGTCTAGTATGCTCAAGGAGGGAGCTTGATGCTTGGGGATTAAAGTTAAGCGAATGAGTTAGGCACATGTATATACTTAAGGCATATAAAAGTTGAATGGTGAGGTTTATCAGCTTCATTATGAGATATGTAGTGATTCAGTTATTATATTTCAGAGAGAATAGATTATGTGAGGTTAGTTGAGAGAGGACATAAGAAGAAGTCACTTAACCTAGCTACGTTGTAATAGTATATAACTTTGTAACAGTATGTAATAGTTAGGTTCTTAATCAGCTACTTGATTATCTGTCTGAACTAAGAGACTGAAGGAGGCCGCAGGGCCCGTTACCTGGCCGGCCGATTTTAACTGGGCCGGCAGCGCGTGGCATCCTCGGCGGGCCGTGGGGGCCGGAAGAATGCCGCTAGGATGGGCGGCATTTTTCAAATTGATTGGCTCCCGCGGCTAAGTGGCAGCGGCGGGAGCCAATCAGCGTCGGCTGAACAGGAAGGGGGGGGGGATAGCCAGCATCGGGGACAGTTGTCGGGGCGCGCATTCACGGATGCGGGCCCCGAGACAACGGACATCTTCTTTTCGTTGGTGCTTCTTTTTCTCAGCGTGGGCAGCTTCGACGGCTGGCTACGGCGCGCGTGTCCGGCAGCTGGCTGGGAGTGATGGCGGCGGTTCCGGAGCTCATCGTCCGTTCTCTCATTCCCGGAAGATTCGTGAGTGTGGGGGGGGGGCTTTGCGGCGCTGCCTATGATGCCTGCTCAGGCGGCGAGGAGCAGAAGGCGTCATGGGGGGGAGGGCTGGGAGAGTTTCTCGGGGCACTGCTGGGACAACCTGTGCGGCGTCTGGTGCATGTGGTGAGAGCAGGAGAGGCAGACTGGGAAACAGTGAGGCTGGTGCGGCCTCTGGGGGGGTCTCCAAGGGTGGTGCGGCTAGGCGGGGGAGAGCTGGGGGTCGGCGGGGTGCTGGTGCAGTTTTCCCCTCTGAGGGCAGGGAGATGGTTGGTGCTGCTGCGCCGGGGGGGGGGGGGGCCGGGAGTTGTGGGGTGGTGGCGGAGACCCCGGTGGGTGGGCTGAACCCCTGGGATACGGCAATGGCTGGGGGGGGGGCCACAGGCCTGGTGGAGTGGTCAAGGTAGGGGTGGTGGGGGGACTGGTCAAGGGGGGTCTCCTGCCCCTAGTGGGGGAGCGGCCTGGGACTTTTGGAGGGGCGGGGGACAAGGCACCTCCCGAGCAGATTGGCTGGGGGCTTGGGCGCCATCATGGTCGGGGGGCCCCCTTCCCCCTGCCCCTGTGTTTTCTTATGTTCCTCCACAGGCCTTGATGGCGTGGCATCCACCCGGGGGAATGTTGGTGGCCGGTCCTGGAGCGGTGGACGGTGAGGCGTGTATGGCTCCGGTGGCGGCGGGCAGCGAGCGTTCGGAGGACCCTCTGACTGCCCGGGTCACCGAGGTCGCTGCGGAGCAGTCGGCGAGTGCAGCAGCAGTCAGCGATGGAGTGTTATCCACAGGTGAGTTGTCGGTCGGGGGAGGGGAGGGTGGGGCTCTGGGCGTCGGCGTCGGGGGTAAGGTACGGAGGAAGCGTAAGCATGCTTGTCGGAGGCGTCATAGGGGCGAGTCGTCCTCGTCTTTTTCCAGTAGGTCGTCTTCGGACTCTTCGAGCGGGGATTCGCTGGATCGGTCACGGGTTCCCGTTACTCCGGGGGCAGAAGGGCGCGGGGCGGTGCCGACGCTCGCGTCTTTTTCCGAGCTGTGGGAGGGGGTTCCGTGGGCGTTGCGCAGAAAAATTTGGAAGCGGAAGTATATCGATATCTTCCGCTTGTTGGAAGGGCGGTGGCAGTCGGGCGAGAGCCGTAAGAAGAGGAAGGAGGATGAGAAGGCTGGGAGGATCAAGCGCGTATCTCGTAATGTTGTGAATTGGGCTAGAGCTTTTCTAAGATTAGCTAGCGTTTGGGGCCATGAGCATCCGGAGCAGTACGGGATGTTGCTCGCGTATGCGGATTCGATTCTGGAAGCCGCGCAGACTCATGAAGATTGGGCTTGGCTCAACTACGACGAGAAATTTAGGGATAAGATGGAAGAGAATAAGTTGTTGTCCTGGGGGAATCAGGACATTAGCCTGTGGCTAAATCAGTTGGCAGTGCGGGCTGGGGGAGCGGGCGGGTCCGTGGTGTCGAAGGTTGCCGGGGCCGGCGTGGCGGGCAGGGGGCGTTCCTTTTGTGACGGAGCGTCAGGGGCACCGAAGGCAGGTGGTGAGGGTGCCGGAGATCTCTGCTGGAGATTTAATAAATCGTCGTGTCCCTTTCCCGACTGTAAATTTCGGCATGCCTGTTCCATGTGTGGAGCGGGGCACTCGGCCCTCAAGTGCACCAGGCGGGGTCCCTCTTCCGCTTCAACTCCCAAGTAGTGTGGACGCGTGGGAGCGGGCTCCCACGCCAATTCGGCTCGAGGCGATACTCCCATGGCTTCAGCGTTATTCGCGGCGCAGGATACGGGAGATCCTTGGACAGGGTTTTCGGGACGGTTTTCACATTCCCGTCCTGATCGAGGGGCAGGGTTGGGGATTGGGCAATGCGGCTTCAGTGCGATGATTGCCGGAGGTGGTCCGTGTTAAGTTGCGATCCGAGTGTGCCCTGGGCCGGATTGCTGGCCCCTTTTCCTGCCGGCCCTTTCCAAATTTGGTGGTGTCTCCGTTGGGTGTGGTGCCCAAGAAGGAACCAGGTAAATATCGACTGATTCACAACTTGTCATTTCCAGCGGGATCGTCGGTAAATGATAGGATTCCAAAGTGCTGGTGTTCTGTGCGTTATGCATCCTTTGATGCGGCAGTCGCTGTGGTGCGGCATTGCGGGGCAGGGAGCTTATTGGCCAAGGTTGACATCGAATCGGCTTTTCGGCTGCTGCCGGTCCACCCGTCGGCGTTCCCGCTACTGGGGTTCTATTTTGAAGGGGGCTGGTACTTTGACAAATGTTCGATGGGGTGTTCGATTTCCTGTGCGTACTTTGAGATGTTTAGCACCTTTTTGCATTGGGCGTTGACTAAGACGGGTGGGTTCCGCGCAGGTCGTGCACTATTTAGACGATTTCTTATTCGCCGGGGAGGCGCACTACGATCAGTGTAGGGCATTGTTGGATGGGTTTATAGCTCTTGCCCGGGAGTGGGGTGTGCCACTGGCGGAAGGGAAAACGGAGGGTCCGAGTACGTGCATCACGTTTTTGGGGATACAGCTTGATACGGTTGAAATGGTGGCCCGCTTGCCGGAGGCGAAGATTCTGCGTTTGCGTTTGCTGGTTGCCAATGCGCTGGGGGCGCGGAAGCTCACCTTGCGAGAGTTGCAGGCCTTGGTCGGTTCCTTGAATTTTGCTTGTAGGGTCATACCTATGGGTAGGGTGTTTCTGAGATGGCTGGCGGCTGCTACGAGGGGGGTGACGAAGGCTTATCATCGCATCAGGGTGACTCAGAGTATTCGGGCTGATTTGGGCGTCTGGGATGTTTTCCTACAGGACTTTAACGGCACGTCCGTCTTGATGGAGGCCCCCATTTCCTCTGCTGATTTACAGCTCTTTATGGACGCAGCGGGCAGTGGGGGATTGGGCATTTACTTTGGGGGGGGCGTGGTGTGCGGCATCTTGGCCTCAGTCCTGGCGGGACGCTGGGCTTACCTCGAACATTACGTTTTTGGAATTGTTTCCCATTTTGGTTGTCCTGGAGCTTTGGCCGGACCGGTTGCGTAATCGTAGGGTGGTGTGGTTCTGTGACAATGCGGCGGTGGTCAGCGTGGTCAATCAGTATATGCCACGTTGTTTGCAGGTTGCTTCTCTGATGCAGGCGGTGGTACTGGCGTGCCTGCGGTTGAATGTGGCGGTTAGGGCGCGGCACATTCCGGGATGCACTAACGGCATTGCCGATGCTCTTTCTCATTTTAAGTGGGAGCAGTTCCGGATTTTGGCACCAGCGGCAGACAGCGTCGGCGCGCAGGTCCCGGAGTCCTTATGGCAGCTTGGCCAGTGGAGATGCTAGACCTGCTGCAGCGTTCAGTGGCCCCGGTCACTTGGAAGAAATATCAGCATTGAAGTGACGATGTGGTCAGCTTCCTGGTGACTCGTGGGTGGCGGGAGGGGCGTGTTCCTGACCATTTATTGGCGGAATATGTGGTTGCGGCGAAAGCTTCCGGTCGGTCGCGCGCGTCTGTGCAGGCAAATCTTGCGGGGTTTTCCTTTTTCGTGCGGGCAGTCAGCTGGGGTGGTATGGGTGGGGGGTGCTTGACTCGGCAATTATTGCATGGGTGGGGGCGTTCTCAGCCTCCCCATCGGGATGGTCGTAGGCCCATTACGTATGGGCTGTTGGTTAGGATCTCCTTGGCCCTACCGGGGGTTGCGTCATCCATGTATGAAACACGGCTTTTTCGGGCGGTTTTCAGTCTGGCCTTTTTCGGGGCTTTCCACGTCTGTGAGCTGGTGGCGGATTCTTGCCACGTGGCATGTGGTTTGGATTGGCGGCACGTGTCTGTGGGTGTCGGGGAAGCGCGCATGTGGCTGGCGCGGTCCAAGACGGATCAGCAGGGTCGCGGTCAGTGGGTGATGTTGCGGGCTATTGGTCACCCCCTCACTTGCCCGGTGTCCTTGCTGCGGGAGTACCTGAGTGTTCGTCCCACAGGGGAGGGGAATTTGTTCTTGCACGCGGATGCTAGCCCGTTGACTCGTTTTCAGTTTGCTGCCGTGCTGCGTCTGGCTTTGGAAAGGGTGGGATGGACCCGGCTGGGTTTGCTCCTCATTCTTTCCGGATCGGAGCGGCTACCAGCGCGGCGGAGGCGGGTCTGCCTCAGGTGGAGATTCAGAGGATTGGCCGCTGGGCATCGCAGGCCTTTTGGGGTTATGTGCGGTTGTGACGGGGATGTCGGGGTGTTTGGGGGGGTACTAACTGTTGTTTTGTCTTTCTGGTGGGGGCCGCTGTCCTGGGACCTGTTGGTTGGTCGGCCACTCCTTTGTTCATTGGGCGGAGTAGAGAGCAGTGGTGCGGCCGCTGGGGCCCAATCTCGGCATGGACCCGGGTGAGCTGGCGATCCTATGGCTGGGCGTTCAAGGAATGCGTTGGGTGCAGTTCCTGCCTTTGCTGCGGCATCGCGGGCGTTCCCTGGAGTGGCCGAAGTGGATGCTTATTCACCTGGGGGGCAATGACTTGAGTTCCTGGACTTGTAAGCAGCTGATACGGGCTGCCAAGCATGATTTGCAGGAAGTCTTGCGGATGTTTCCGGGGGTCCATTTGTTATGGTCTGACATCCTTCCACGGCCTGCCTGTTGGGAGCAGCGGCGGTGGTCTCGGGGATTAGTTAAGATTAATCGCCAGATTGGGCGGTGGGTGGTGGAGCATGGGGGAGTTCAGATTCAGCATCCCTGGGTTGAAGTTTCTTGCGCGGGTCTGTACCGTGAGGATGGGGTGCATCTATCCCCTGTCGGTATGGATTTGCTGCTTAATGATTGGCAGGAGGCCGTGGAAGGGGTGCTTGCCAGGGGGTACATCGGTCGCAGCTTTGGGGGGGGGGGGGCGGTTCAGGAGCTAGAGAGTGCCTGAACCGGTGGCGGGATCCCGGAGGTTTCCGGGGTCCGGAGCCATAGGTATTAGTTGGGCGGGGGTGGCATACCCCCGACCCGGATAACCCCGGTGAGGCTTTTGCTAGTAGTATGGCGAAGCCGGAGAAAGGGGTGGTAGGATGAGCAGTAGCCTCGCTGCTGTGGCAACAGCGATGACCTCACTTTGCTACCCATATGGCTGGTGAGTCATTACTGTTGGGGTGGAGGCGGAATGGTATTGTTTGGAATTGTTGTTCAAGTTTGCTAAGGTCAATAAAGCTGCGACCGGTGTTTTGATGCCAATGATGAAGTTGTGTGTTTTATTGGGGCATGGGGGGGGAAGGGGGGAAAAAGGGGGATGCATCGGGTCCGCCGTGCCTCGGTTAAATACAGACTAGAGAGAGAGGACATATGTACAGAAGCTACATGACATAGCTACTTTGTAATATAAGATACAAAGTTCAACGGTACAATTCCTATAGCAATCTGAGGTAGTTCTAAGCGAGTGAGTAGTTATAGTGTAACATTAGGTGGATACAAAGTAGACGATACAATTCATATTGCAATTACAAGCAGTTCTAAGCATGCAGGTGATTTTATAGCATATAAATGTGCTAGACTGATGTGGTGGTTTTACAATAGTATTTTAAGGTATGGGCATGATATACCAGGAGATTACCAGCACATATTTACAGACATACTACTTATCTTTAGTCACTTGTGCTATTTCAGGCTGTCATGTGTGTCCGTTTCAGGTTATAGGTGTCGGAACGAGTTTCCCTTTGCTGTTTTGTGGGACTGAAGACTATGTTGTTGACACGTGGCTAGGGGCCGGTTCTTTCTTTTGTTCCGTGGGATACTTCAGCTAGTGAGGTTGAGGTGCGTTAGTTATAGTTGGATGTCAGAGTTTTCAGGTTGGGAAGTTCTCGAGGCTCAGAGGGTTCACGCCTAAGGGCCACGCCAAAGGGCCCTCTGGCGAGGCCCTCAGGTGTGGGCCCGCCTGGCTGGCGCTCCTTTTAACAACGGCTTCAGGCTGCACTCATTTTAACAACGGCTTCAGGCTGCACTCATTTTATCATAGTCTCCCTTTTGAAAGTTAAAAGGTAGTACTGTGGATTTCTTTACAATCCCTCCTCCACTAATTAAATCAAACACAATCATGCTATGATCACTATTGCCAAGTGGCCGCAACACCCTTATATCTTGCACTAGATCTGGTGTTCCACTAAGGATTAGGTCCAATATGGCTTCCCCTCTGGTCGATTCATGAACCAGCTGCTCCAAGAAGCAGTCATTTATTTCATCTAGAAACTTTATCTCCCTAGCATGTCCTGCCGTGACACTGACCCAGTCGATACCGGGGTAGTTGAAATCACCCATTATTATTACTGTGCTGTGACATTTGTTAGCTTCCTTGATTTCTTTGAGCATTTCATCATCCATTTGTTCATTCTGGCCAGGCGGTCGATAGGCGTGGTATGGTGGAAAAACAAAATCTTTAATACACAAATGCCAGCCCGACACAGGCCGTGTTTTGTCACACTTCATCAGGGACTTCTGTGGCATATACTAAAAACATAAATACAAACATTAATACTTAAAAACATAAAAGAACAGAGCAATAAATAACATATGTTTAAAATTAAATAATGCAAATCATGAAAAAGTAATAAAACATGATAAAATCAAATAAAAAGAAATCATTGAGATTAATATAAACCATCAATGAATAAGTGATATTAAAATAAATACAAGACATTATATTAAAATAAATATATGGCAAAAAAACGAGTATGCCCAATTAAATATATGACATATAAAACCATATAAATACCTCTATAAGACATTAATAATTATTAAACACTTTGGTTCCTAATGGTCTTAATTCAGACCAAGATTTATCAGTTTTCCTTTGATGTACATTTACAATTTTCTCTCTGGCAAGCTCCCCGTTTTATCCTTTTTATAATTTTAATCTCGTGGTTGCATATCTTTGACTGCATACCATTGATTGTTCTTTAAATCACATTTTTAAGCGCTCATATAATATAACATTTTATTATTGTTTGATATTGATATTGGGTGCCTTCTCCTGTGCAGTGCCATTTATCCCTTTATTGTTGATAAAATTAACTGACATTTTTTACACCAGGTTATAAATGTCATCCTCTGTTTATATATTACCCTTATTAAATCTATTTTTGTGGTTTATTAGTCTTTTTATGCCTCAGTTTTATTTGTATTTTATTTCATTCATGTTTTTCACATTTTTTTGTTTCGAGGCACGCAATTACCTTGGTTACTATGTTTTTTATCATCTTGACTCCTCCCCTTCTGGCCCCTTTATCAACGCGCATGTGCTGGCGTTTTTTCGTCTAATGTTCTTTACAGATACAAGCGCTGGTTGCTGAAGAGAAGGTAACAATTTGGTATGGATTGCTGCTTCGTTTTTTTTTGTTTTTTAGAACATAATTTGTTCTTTCACTCGTTGAGTCTTTGTTTTAACACTTTCTTTTCTGTATGCCACCTCCGTATATGCTACAACATTTTTCATCGATTAGACAATTCTTTACGTCCACTTCACGAGCCTGTCATGCTCGCTTTCAATTTATGTTTCCTGTTCCTAATAAATTAGTTACTTTTTAATAATTTATCATGAGTTCCCTTTCTGCTTACGCACTCCTGCTGCTCTTTGTTTCCCACCCACAGTACATAAGAACATAAGATATGCCATACTGGGTCAGACCAAGGTCCATCAAGCCCAGTATTCTGTTTCCAACAGTGGCCAATCTAGGTCATACGTACCTAGCAGTTTCCCCAAGGGACACAGGTTCCACAATGCTTGTATTGGTTCAAGCATTGATATCCTGGGTCCCTTCTTAATAATGGTTTATGGACCTTTCCTCCAAGAACTTGTCCAAACCTTTTTTAAACCCAGCTACACTAACAGCCTTTACTACATCCTCCGGTAACAAATTCCAGAGTTTGATTACACGTTGAGTGAAAAAATATTTTCTTTTATTAGTCTTAAATAGTTTACCCTGTAGCTTCATTGCATGTCCCCTAGTCTTTCTATATTCTGATAAGGTAAACAATCGATCTACGTTTACCCGTTCCACTCCGTTCATTAATTTATAGACTTCTATCATATCTCCCCTCAGCCGTCTCTTTTCCAGGTTAAAGAGCCCCAACCTTGTTAGCCTTTCTTCATAGGAGTAGCCTTCCATCCCCTTTACCATTTTGGTGGCTCTTCTCTGAACCTTTTCTAAAATCGCTATATCCTTTTTAAGATACGGCGACCAGAATTGCACACAATATTCAAGGTGCGGTCTCACCATGGAACGATATAGAGGCATTATAATATCTTTTGTTTTATTTTCCATTCCTTTCCTTATCATACCTAGCATTCTATTTGCTCTCTTGGCCGCCGCTGCACACTGGGCCGAGGGTTTTAACATGGTATCCACAAGGACGCCTAAATCTTTTTCTTGGGTGGTGGTTCCTAATGTGGAACCTTGCATCGTGTAACCATAGTTTGGGTTGTTCTTCCCTAGGTGCATAACCTTGCACTTCTCCACATTAAATTTCATCTGCCATTTTGATGCCCAGTCTTCCAATTTATCAAGATCCTCTTGCAATTTTCCACAATCCTCCTGGGTTTTAACAACTTTAAATAGTTTTGTGTCATCAGCAAATTTGATAACCTCACTCGTTATTCCACTTTCCAGGTCATTTATGAATATGTCAAAAAGCAGCGGACCCAGCACAGATCCCTGGGGTACACCACTATTCACCTTTCTCCATTGGGAAAATTGGCCATTTAGCCCTACCCTCTGCTTTCTATCTTTTAACCAGTTCCTGATCCACAGTAGTACACTGCCTCCTATCCCATGACTCTTTAGTTTTGCCAAAAGTCTCTCATGAGGGACCTTGTCAAAGGCTTTCTGAAAGTCCAGATACACAATATCAACCGACTCACCTTTGTCCACCTGTTTATTCACTCCTTCAAAAAAACATAACAGATTAGTAAGACAAGATCTTCCTTGTCTAAAGCCATGTTGGCTGTCTCCCATTAGGTCATGACTATCTATATGCTGAGTAATTTTATTCTTTATGATGGTTTCTACCATTTTTCCCGGTACTGATGTCAGGCTCACCGGTCTGTAGTTTCCCGGATCACCCCTCGAACCCTTTTTAAAAATTGGTGTTACATTGGCGATCCTCCAATCCTCAGGTATTAGAGATGATTTTAATGATAGTTCACAGATTACTGATAGCAGGTCTGCAATCTCAAATTTCAGTTCTTTCAACACCCTTGGATGTATACCATCCGGCCCAGGTGATTTGCTACTCTTCAGTTTATCTAATAGTTGTAAGACATCTTCCCGATGTATCGATATTTCCTTCAATTCTTCCACACCTTTAAATACCACTTCAGTCGTGGGTAACATCCCTACATCTTCCTCAGTAAAGACCGAAGCAAAGAATTCATTCAGTCTCTCCGCTATCGCCTTGTCGCCTCTTAGTATATGTTATGGTATTTTTTAAGATTAATTAGCCACTCCTTTGTTCCACTTTTTACGTGTTTTTGATTGTAATTTAATGTATGTTGCTAACTTATTTATTTATTTGCATCTTTCTTCAGAACATACAGATTTATAGCACATTTACAAGACCTCTTGCTTTTGATCTCTTATAGAGGTATTTATATGTTTTTATATGTCATATATTTAATTGGGCATACTCGTTTTTTTGCCATATATTTATTTTAATATGATGTCTTGTGTTTATTTTAGTATCATTTATTCATTGATGGTTTATATTAATCTCAATGATTTCTTTTTATTTTATTTTATCATGTGTTTTATTACTTTTTCATGATTTGCATTATTTAATTTTAAACATATATGTTATTTATTGCTCTGTTCTTTTATGTTTTTAAGTATTAATATTTGTATTTATGTTTTTAGTATATGCCACAGAAGCCCCTGACGAAGTGTGACGAAACACGGCCTGTGTCGGGCTGGCATTTGTGTATTAAAGGTTTTGTTTTTCTACCATACCACGCCTTTGGATTGGTTTTCTGTTTTTGGCGTGGTACTTGCTTTAGTAGTGTTGTACCCAGGCGGTCGATAGTACACCCCCACTGCCATCACCTTCCCCTTCATACATGGAATTTCAATCCATAGAGATTCTACAGCAAATTTTGTTTCCTGCAAAACTTTAATCCTTTCTGACTCAATGCCCTCTAACATAAAGTGCAACCCCTCCACCAATTTGATGAGTTCTATCATTACGATATAGTTTGTATCCAGGTATCACAGTGTCACACTGGTTATCCTCCTTCCACCATGTCTCTGAGATTGAAATCATATCTAACCTCTCATTTAGTGCTACATATTCTAACTCTCCCATCTTATTGTTTAGACTTCTAGCATTTGTATACAAGCATTTTAGAGACTGTATTTTATTAATATTAATCTGGCTATTGGTAGGCATGGGTAATTTGGAATCTTTACGCTCTGTCTGCACCATACTCAAGGGCATTTGGGCTTCTTTACTATTTTTTGGAACCTCACTGCTTTTGGTAGTATCCTTCAAGGATACCTTCTTCCAAACCATGCGCTCTTGGGCGACTGTCAGCTTTCCCCTATTTTCTAGTTTAAAAGCTTCTCTATCTCCTTTTTAAAGGTTAATGCCAGCAGTCTGGTTCCATCCTGGTTAAGGTGAAGCCCATCCCTTCGGAAGGGCCCCTCCTTTCCCCAGAATATTCCCCAGTTCCTAACAAATCCAAATCCCTCATCCTTGCTCCATCGTCTCATCCACGCATTGAGACTCCGGAGCTCTGCCTGCCTTTTGGGTCCTGCACGTGGAACGGGAAGCATTTCGGAGAATGCTACCCTGGACGTTTTGGATTTCAACTTCCTACCTAAAAGCTTAAATTTAGCCTCCAGAACCTCCCTACCACATTTTCCTATGTCATTGGTACTGACATGTACCAAGACAAAAGACTCCTACCCAGCACTATCTAAGATCTTATCTAGGCGGTCCGTGAGGTCTGCTACCTTCGCACCAGGCAGGTATGTTGCCAGGTGATCCTCATGTCCACCAGCCACCCAGCTATCTACATGCCTAATGATTGAATCACCAACTATAACAGCTGTCCTAACCCTTCCCTCATGGGCACATGGCCCTGAAGAAAGGTCCTCAGTGCGAGAGGTTTTTATATCACCTGGAGGACAGGTCTTAGTTACAGGATCACGTCCTGCCACACCAGGGTGATGCTCTCCTGTCACATGACCTCTCTCCTCCATGGCAACAGGGATGCTGCCAGACTGGAGGTGGGACTTCAGGACTATATCCCTGTAGGTCTCGTCCATGTACTTCTCTGTTTTTCTTATGTCTTCCAGGTCTGCTACTCTAGCCTCTAGAGGACGGACTTGTTCCCTGAGAGCAAAGAGCTCCTTGCACTTATTGCATACGTAAGACCTCTCACCAACTGGGAGAAAATCATACATGTGACACTGAATGCAAAAGACTGGAAAGCCCCCATCTCGCTGCTGGACTGTTGTCTGCATCTTAGTTTAAAGCTTGTGTTTAGGTCTTTAAATTCTGTACTTACTAAGGGTTGGTGTAGATGCTTATACTAATAAAAGTGTATCTAATACCTCTAATATACCTTGTTCACCTGAAGCTTAATCTCAGGTCCTCAATGTATGACTGATTTGGATAAAGAGCTGCACCTGAGAGCAGCCCCTTTCCTCTAAGACGTGTAAGTACCTATAAAGTTACAATTACCCCAGGGGCGGGTGGGTGTTGGGGAGGGAGGGAGGGAGGGAGGGAAATAAGACCTATTAAAAGAGGGCTGTTACAAGGTACCCTGTCCTGTACCCGCAGCAGGGGGGGAGGGGATTAGTCCCTCAGGTAGGCTAGAGTAGGAAAAAAAGTTTAAAATGCAGCACGTTCTGGGGACAGATCAGGGAGAGATATTTAATTTAAAGTAACAGTTAACCTGGCTACCACACAAAGGCCAGTTAGTTGAGAGAGGCAAGGTAAGTTATACAGCTGAGAAAGCTGAAGTGCAAAACTAAAGGGAACAGGGAGGTGAAGTAGCACACCAATAAAGAAAACAATAAATAAATAGCTAGAACTTACAGCAAAGTCGTCACAGGAGTTAAATATCCACCTCTCTAGCAGAGCACTGTGAGGGCACTGCTCTTCCCAGAGCAGAGAGAGGGAAACAGAACAGACTATGCACACGTGGGAGGAGGAGACAGGAAGAAGGGCTACACAATACCTCAGCAGGGGGGGTAGTCCCTCAGGTAGGCTAGAGCAGGAAAAAAAGTTTAAAACATAGCACGTTCTGGGGACAGAGCAGGGAGAGATATTTAATTTAAAGTAACAGTTAACCTGGCTACCACACAAAGGCCAGTTAGTTGAGAGAGGCAAGGTAAGTTATACAGCTGTTCATCTCAACTTAGTTGTATAAGTAAAATAAAGTTTGAAATACTTTAATGCAGTGGTTCTTATTTAGACATTTGATGGGCTTGTTTATTTAAAAAGAATTTCTGTGCTGTCTAGGTATTATTTTAAGTGGAACACAATAAGGGATAAGTTTACTAAGCTGTTCTAATGCTTAACATATGTTATTTGTAACTAGGCACCATGTTATTTAATGGGATCTAGTTGCAAATAGCATGCATTAACCATTAACCCAGCTTAGTAAACATACCCCTAAAATATCAGAACTATTAAAATACTTGTAACACACAATCTGCTATGGCCAAACCACCCTTAATGAGCTTGATCTTGGAAGCTAAGCAAGGTCAGGTCTGGTTAATGCTTCTAGAACACTCGACTATCCAGTTCACTGCCATTGTCTTGGCTTTTTTTTCCTGTCCGATTTTCTTCTGGATCCACTGTAAAATGACTTTCATCCTCTACATTTTACATTGACTTGTTCCTCACCAAATTCAAGGGTTTTTACTTGATCCGCATCCTTCTTGACCTTTCTGATGCTTTTGAAACTGTTGATCGATACCCTGTTCTTATTTGGATTTAAGGGCTCTGTTCTGTCCTGATTTTCTTCTTATCTCTCCCATTGTTCTTTTAGTGTATGTTCTGGTTGATCTTTCTCTACAGCCATCCTGCTTTCATTTGGTGTATCTCAGGGCTCTGTCTTGGAACATCTCCTTTTCTCTCTTGGTGCACTTATGTCCTCTCATGCTTTTCAATACCATCTTTATGCTGATGACTCTCAGGTCTAACTCTCTGCACCTGACATCTCTCCAGGAATCTGGGCCTGTATCTCAGCCTGCTTGTCTGATGTTGCCAGGACTGGCCCAAGGATTTATCCAACCCCAGGCAGAAGCCCCGGCTTTGATGCTCCCCCCTTCCAAGCCGCACCGTGCCACGCTGCTGCTACTAATTCTGTTGGTGGAGTCAGTGGAGGAGTGGGAATGGCTCGGCTTGGCGCAGTGACCCGCAACAGGACATGTGCTCTGGCACACATGGCCTGACGCTTCTGACCCTCCTCTGACACAACTTCCTGTTGGAGGGGGTCTGAAGTGGCAGGCCTTGTGTGCCAATGCATATGGCCTACCAGGGGCATCATGCCGCCCACAGAGGTCCGCTGCCCTAGGCATCTGCCTAGCTCACCCAGTGGACGGGTCAGCCCTGCATGTTGTTGACTGTTTGTCCCACTACCATCTGAATTTGAACATGGCCAAAACCTAGCTCCTTATCTTGCCCCCTAAACCCATTTCCTCAACTCACAACCTTGGGGTCATCTTTGACTCTTCTCTTTCTCCACACACATCCAACAGATAACTAAAACCTGTTGTTTCTTTTTTTATAACATCAACAAAATTTGCCCATTCTTTTCTGACCATACTACTAAAATCCTTATTCACAGTCTAGTCACCTCCTGTCTTGACTATTGCAATCTTCTCCTGCTGGTCTCCTCCTAAATCATCTCTCTCCCTTTCAAATTCAGCTGCACAGCTGATCTTCCACCATTGTCGCTTTGCTCATGTAACCCCTCTTCTCAAGTCACTTTACTAGCTCCCTATCTGTTTTTGCATCCAATTCAAATGTCTCCTACTAATTGTAAGTAAATTCATTCTTCGACTCATAACTATCTTTCCTCTCTTATCTCTCCCTACCCCCCCCCCCTCCCTCCGGGGAAGTTAGCTCTTCTGGCAGAACTCTTTTATCTGTGATCTTCTTTGCTACTGGGGCTGGCATTAGGGGATGGCAAACAGAACAACTGCCCTGTGCCCCCATGCTGCAGGAGTCTGCCTTAAGCTGAAGGAGGCATAGTCTGCAGGCAGACTTTGGGGCCCCCTCACCAGTTTCTGCCCTGGGCCCCTGCATGTCAAACACAGCCCCTGTCTGTGACTGCCAACTCTAGACTTTTCATTCTACCTTGCTGCTCCATATGTCTGGAACAAAGTACCCAAATCAATATGTCAGGCTCCATCTCTGGCCCTATTTCAAATCCAGACCAAAAACCCATATAACATAGTAACGTGGTATCTGATGGCAGATAAAGACCAGCATGGTTCGTCTAGTTTGCCCCGAAAGGTGGCAAGAGTAGGTTCACCTACTGCTCCATGCAAGTCACCCCTCCCTATCCCTTTGTTTAGGGGTGTACTTACCGCTCCATGCAGGTCACCCCTATTTGTTGAGATATAAGAGATAGTTAAGTTTATTTTGATTTTATCCTGTTGCTATAAAGGGATCCACTGTGTCTGTCCCATACCATTGTGAATTCTGTCACTGTATTTGCCCCCACCACTTCCATCAGGAGGGCATTCCAAGCATCCACCACCCTTTGAAAAATATTTCTTTGTTCATTAATACCCTTTAAGTAGTTAAAAGTCTGTATCATATCTCCCCTGTCCTCCTTTCCTCTAGCGTATATATATTTAGATCTTCAAATCTCTTCTCATATTTCTTCTGGCACAGGCTCCAAATCATTTTTCAAAGATGGGGAAGCTGCAAAACTAGAGGACATAACATGAAGCTGCAAGGGGATAAACTGAAAGACAACATCAGGAAACACTTTTTCACTGAAAGGGTGATGGATGTTTTGAATGTCCTCCCAGTGGAAGTGGTGGGGCCAAATACAGTGATCATACTGGATGACTTTAATCTACTCAATGTGGATTGGAGTATATATATTGTTGTGTTGTATGTCTTGATTAGATTGTAAGCTCTGTATAGCAGGGACTATCTTTTACATGTATATGTACAGCAGTGCATATGACTTTTAGTACTATACCAATGATAAATAGTAGTAGAAGTACTTGGATGGGAGATCACCTTAGTATACCTGGTGCTCTAGGTTTACTGTGCAAAAGAGGGGCCTGGCAAAGAGGGAATTTGAAAAAAGGTTTTGCTGTGGAAGCAAAAACCCATAATAAAAACTTTTTCAAGTGCATTCTTAGCAAAAAAAACTTGTGAGAGAGTCAGTTGGACCATTGGATGATAGAGGGGTAAAAGGAGCACTAAGAGAGGACAAAGCCATAGCGGAAAGAGTGAATGAATTCTTTGCCTCGGTCTTTACTGAAAAAGATGTAGGGAAGTTACCCATGCCTGAAATTATATTTAAAGCTGATGCAGCAGAAGAATTGAAAGAAATAGTTGTATTACAACTATTTGATAAACTGAAGAGTAGCAAATCACCTGGACCAGATGGTATACATCCAAGGGTGTTGAAAGAACTGAAATATAAGATTTCAGACCTCCTATTACTAATCTGTGAACTATCATTAAAAGCATCAGTAATACCTGAAGATTGGAGGATGGCCAATGTAACGCCAATTTTTAAAAAGGGTTCCAGAGGTGACCCAGGAAACTATAGACTGGTGAGCCTGACATCAGTACCAGGAAAAATGGTAGAAACTGTTAATTAAGAACAAAATTTCTGAATATGTAGATAGTCATGGTTCAATGGGAGACTGCCAACATGGCTATATCCAGAGAAGAACTTGTCTTACTAATCTGTTATATTTTTTTGAAGGTGTCAATAAATACGTAGACAAAGGTGGGTTGGTCGATGTAGTGTATCTGGATTTTCAGAAAGCCTTTGACAAGGTACCTCATGAGAGACACTTGGCGAAATTAAAGAGTCATTGGATAGGAGGTGGTGTACTGTTGTGGATCAGGAACTGGTTAAAAGATAGAAAGCAGAGGGTAGGGCTTAATGGCCAATTTTCCCAATGGAGAAAGGTGAATAGTGGAGCACCCCAGGGATCTGTGCTGGGTCTGCTGCTTTTTAACATATTCATAAATGACCTGGAAATGGGAATAACGAGTGAGATGATCAAATTTGCAGATGACACAAAATTATTCAAAGTTGTTAAAACCCAAGAGGATTGTGACAAATTGCAAGAGGACCTTAATAAATTGGAAGACTGGATGTTCAAATAGCAGATGAAATTTAATGTGGACAAGTGAAAAGTTATGCACCTAGGAAAGAAGAAGCCCCAAACTATGGTTAGACGATGTAAGGTTTCACATTAGGAACTACCACCCAGAAAAAGATTTAGGCGTCATCATAGATAACATATTGAAAACCAGTGTGCAGTGGCAGCCAAGAAAGCAAATAGAATGCTAGGAATCATAAGGAAAGGAATGGAGAACAAAACAAAAGATATTATAATGCCTCTGTATCGTTCCATGGTGCGACCGCATCTTGAATATTGTGTGCAATTCTGGTCGCCGTATTTTAAAAAGAATATAGTGGAAATAGAAAAGTTACAGAGAAGAGCCACCAAAATGTTAAAGGGGATGGAAGGATACTCCTGTGAGGAGAGGCTTAAAAGGTTAGGGCTTTTCAAGATGGAAAGAGACGGCTGAGGGAAGATATGATAGAGGTCTATAAATTAATGAGTGGAGTGTAACGGGTAAACGTAGATCGATTGTTTACACCATCAAAATGTAAAAAAGACTAAGGGACATGCAATGAAGCTACAATGTAACCCATTTAAGACTAATAAGAAAAAATATTTTTTCACTCAAAGTGTAATCAAACTCTGGAATTCGTTACCAGAGGATGTAGTAAAAGCTGTTAGTGTAGCTGTGTTTAAAAAAGGCTTGGACAAGTTCCTGGAGGAAAGGTCCATAAACCATTATTAATGGGGAAATCCACTGCTTGTCCCAATACAATCATTGTGGAACCTGTGTCTTCTGGGGAAACTGCTAGATACTTGTGACCTAGATTAGCCACTGTTGGAAACAGGATACTGGGCTTGATGGACCTTGGTCTGACCCAGTATGGCATATCTTTTGTTCTTATTTCCCATGGCACTTTGCTAAGAAAACCCAGAATATGGGCAGGGTCACCAGGAGACAGCACTTACTAACAACATATAAGCTACAAACACAATAACCAACAACCTTTTGAAGGTTTATCTATAATTTTATGTTTTTAATGGAAAATAGATGTTATACTTTTTATGTGAATATGGCAAATGTTGGTATAGCCACTCTTATTTTTTGCTCATATTTGGAGATAAGTGGTTATTGGGGATTTTCATATTACATTTTTCAAAGATGTTTTCTTAAGCATCAAACCATCTTGAAAAGACCATGCTGTGACACATTGCCATAGTCTGAAGGCCTCAGATGTTATTTTATACATGACGTATGTTTTATTAGGTAATCAGATTCTAGTTCTACTAATAGATTTATAAGGTTTCCTAAAAAAAAGCTCTGCAACAGAGGAGCTTTTTTAGTTTTTATTTTATTTAGTTTTTGGTTTGAGGGCATATTTAAGGTTCCCAGTGTCAACTATAGTAATAGAAATATATAAGACATTTTTTTTTTTTGTGCTAGCACCAGAAAACATTTCCTTTCTTCATGGCTTAGAAGTAATAATACTGATAAAGTAGTGCTTGCTTGGGGCACTCTTTCTGCAGCAGGAGTCTGGCAAAGATCATATTTTTTTTCTTTATGAATTTTTACAGCCATCATATCTAAATGATTTTCAGTAATTTATGTCAATGCTGCATCTAAACTAATGTCTCAAAAGCACTAAGCTGGTATGTTGCTCAACAATCTCAGTATATCTTGCCTTGCAATATGTATTTTTTATGTGAAGGCTTTATGGCTCACGATTATTAAAACGAAAGCATCTATTCATGCTGGCCTCAGAATAGTTTCTCTATAGGCAATTATTAGAAGTCAATAATTTTGAAAATATCTTGTTTTGTTGTTTTTTTGTTTGTGGTTTCTTTTTATCTTTTTTTTTAAAAGAAATGATACAAAAGAACATTATTTTAAAACATAATCTGTTTTAGACCACAGCAAACCTTATTTAGGGGCATGTTTACTAACACACACTAACCGTTAGCAGGGGTTTCCTATGGGTTGAGTTAGAGGAAAAGCCAAGTGAGCGTCACAGATTATCCATTTAGTGGCAATTTCAGTTGCTAAATGGACAGTTTTTCCATTTTGTTTAGGTTTGCTGAATATTATATCAGGCCTAAACTAAACAGATGGTTCTGTCGTGGTCATTGATCAATCCATATATTCAGCATTGCCACCTATATGAATAAAGTTGCTGAATATTACATATTAAGCGCAGGTGTTTAACTTAATCCAGTGACCACAACAGCTGAAAATCTTGTCCATTATTGTTTTCCTAAGTTGTAGATCATTAAAAAACAAGAATCAAACAGGAAAATCTTACAGAATTTAGAATACAGTCAAAAGAATAGGGCATACTAGTGTGACAAAATTTATACACCTGACTTTCTTATATAAAATCATTGGGCACGATATCCAGTGGCAGCAGCTAGTGCTATTAAAGCCAGGCCCTGGCGTTGAATAGCTGGATTGCCGGGAAGCTAACTGGGCAGCGGCGATATTCAGCCACTGCTCAATTTGCTTCTGTAGTGAAAGTTTAGGCCAGTCTTTACTGCATCTAACTTTTGCCGCCTGTCAATAACCAGGAGCGACTCAATATTGCCACTGCTCAGTTATCAATGGGTGCCACCCCCGGCATGCCCTGATGCTAACCAGTTAGCATCAGGACATGCAGCAGTGGCACTTGCGGATTTTCAGCGCTATCCATGTTAATGCCGCTGAATATCCCAGACAAGGTCTGCTATCCATGTTAATCCTTTTTAATATCCCCCATCATATTTTTAGTAAACATATCTCACTTGTAAACACATACATAAAATCAAACACATAAATGCACAATATGAATCATATATCAAATTAAAACCCAAAATTCCATACTGGGATAATCCTGCATGTCCCATGTAATGCCTGATGTATTCTCCCCTGGCTATTGCAGACTAGGCAGTTTTCACTTACATGTAAAAGTGACCACCATGTGAAACCTAGGATGACATGAAAACCACAGAGGAAGGAGGAAGATTTGGGGTTCTTTCCAGCATTGCTAATATTTATGTTTATTTAAAATTTGCTATACTGCGCTTCCTTAACATTTCAGAGTGGTACTCACATGAAGGACCATTCTTTAGGAGTGGGACGACTACTGATAGACCCTCCCCTACAATAACTATACTCCATTCAATTGGCCATAGAGTCTATGAAAAGGCAGCATTGCAAATATTACATATGTCCTTAGAACACACTCATTGCTTCTCCTGACGGGGGGGCCCGAAGGAAGCCATGGATCAATTTTAGCAGGCAATGGAAAAGATGCCAGTACTCAGTACCACCAAATACACCCTGAAAAAATGCCATAACTACAGCTCCAATTATATCTATGATAATGCTGCAAAGCATAGACTAGTTGCTCATCTTTCCACTGAAAATCATCTATCCAAGAGTTGAATCTTAAAGAGACATCAGCAGCAGCTGTGGGTGGCCAGCTCTGGACAGATTGTGCATCAGCCTCAGAATTTAAGTCCATATCACTGTGCTTTCTGGTCTCCTCTTCAAGTACTAGTATTCCTCTCTGCAGTGGCTTAGCAAAGGCGGGGCAGTGGTTGCGGCCCGCCCCTGGTCCTGGCCAGGAGGGGTGCACCCCTGCCGGTCCCACACTTCCATGGCAGTGCGGCAAGCTTACATAAAGGCCGGGTGGCTTGCCATGCTGCCTCCAATCCAGGGCTATTGGCTCTCTCCCAGCTGAAGTCTCACGAATCATGCACACAAACAGAATACCAATCGTTCAAACATCTTGGTCCCCTCAGCTCTTTCCATGCCCAGGGCAAAACCGAAGGTTGCCAGCCATTTCAAGTGTGGCCATTGTTCCAATTGTGACCATACCATAACCACAAGACTTTTTTTGTACACTTGACCACTAATAAGAAATTTTTCTTAATCGACTTTTCATACTGTGAACCTGACCATGTAATTTACATCATAATATGTCCATGTAAATTAATATATGTTGGTAAGACAAAACTCAGTTTATGCATACACATGATCGAACATAAAAGTTGTTTAAGAAGACAGATGGAAGAAAAACCCTTGGTGACCCACTGGATTACTGCCCAACACTCACTCTTGGATCTAAAGTGCCTTGTGCTTAAAATGGTCAAACCACATTGGAAAGTAGTAATTTGGACAAAACCCTTCTTGAATTGTATATTTTTATGTTGGATTCCCTCTCTCCAAAAGGCCTTAACCAAGAACAAGATTTGTCGGTTTTCCTCTGAGCTTGCACCAATTCATGTTGGTTGTCTCATTGATCACCTTTAAATTTTATGCTACCCCTCCCCCTCCTCTCCTCTCCCCTCCCCCTTCCCTCTCCACTCCCCCTTCCTGCTTCCCCCACCCCCTTTCTCTTCCCCCTTCTCCCTCCTTCCCTCCCTCTTCCCAACGCACCCACTCCCCTTCCCCTTTTTCCCCCTTCCCCCTCACCTCTCCCCCCCTCTGTCTTTTAGTTTATAGTTTTATGACACATTTTATTATTTATTTAACTTTTATTCACATTTTATTGCTAATATTCTTCATTTTACTATCATGATGATCTCTTAGTTGTATAGTTCTCCATTTTATATTGTAGAGCTGCATTCTCGTTGTTTTTATTGTTTTTTAAAATAATCATTTAACTTTTATTAAACAACTGTTTATTTATTTATGTATAGGATCATTCCATGGCACGATTAGTGGGGATGGACGTCCCAACGGGACGTTGTACAAGGAAGTTAGACGGGAACGGCATTAGGGCAGGCAGTGGGCGGTCATCAGCCCTGGACGTACACTGCCGATTCCAATGTCGGCCCTGTACATCCAGGGCCGACAGCTTGGATGGGGAGCTTATTCCACTTCTGAGGTAGAATAAGTTCCCCGATGTAGAAGGAACGGCAGGTGGCAGAAGGCATGCGCTGCAGCCCGACCCTGGCCTTGGGAGGCCAGATTGGGAGTCGGCCTGCGGGGAAAGCACTTTCGGAGCCAGCGGCTGGGGATCGCGGCTTTTCAATGGAGCTATAGTGCCATGGCAACTGGATGCCATGGCGCAGCAGCTCCATTGAGAAGCCCTGACTGAGTTAGTCGGGCAAGGCCTGTACATGCAGGCCAAACGGAATTGGGGTCCTGGCCTGCACGTACAGGCCTATTCGCGATTCTTATCCCGTGGAGCTAGATGTGCCCCGTGGGCTCAGAATCACGACTCCCTCTGTGCGTCCGGTTCCGGCCAGGCGCACAGAGGTCCTGGCCGTAAGGGATGGAATAGGGCTCTTAATATTCTTATTTTTACCACAGTGGATCACTATACGTTAGGGTCTCATGATCCTATGTTCCCTTTTATCAGGTTTCACTTTTTATTTCTTTTTTTATCAGGTTTCACTTTTATTTGGTTTTACAATATATTTTTTATATTTCTATGCACATTTAATTTTGATCACATTTTGTCATTTGGGCATAACGTATTTGGTATCTCACATTAGAAAACAAGAATGATATGGAGTTCAGTCTCTATCAATTTTCTGCTAGCCAACCTGTTTACTACACTGCCGGTCTCATATCTGAAGCAGAGGATGGTGTGGCTTTAAACCTGTGATTTTTTACAACCAGGAGATATTAAAACATCTTATAAACATGGAGTATGGCATGGAAGCCATCTTCCAGAGTTCTTCTACTGCTATATGATATTGTGGATCTCATGTTCGAAGTGGAGTGAGAGGTATACTATCTTATCTGTCTGCTGTCCAGTTTGTGCACAACACCTGTGAGTCCAAAGATTATGTATGAAGTAACATGGAACAGGAGTGGAGGTGTAGCCTGGTGGTTAGAACACTGGCTTGGTAACCAAGCAACCAGGGATCGATTCCCACTAGCACTCCTTGTGGCCTTGGGCAAGTCACTTAACCCTCCATTGCCTCGGAAGAAAGGCCTGGCAATCTACTTCCGGTGACACTGCCAAGAAAATCAAGGAGCTTCTGGGTCGCCAGGAGTCAGGACTGACTCGAAGGCACACATTGATTGATTGAATATGGAACAAGACTTGTTGAATACTCTCTAGTCAACTCTGGATGCCTGATCAACAGTGTATTATGTGGCAGCGTTAGAACACAATGGCAGACCCTCGCACCAATTTGGGCCATTTAAATAAACTCTCCAGTGTATACTTCCACTTTCTAAAATCCACAGCGTAGCATTGAATCACTTCAACAAGGTAAGGAGTCGTTCTCCTCCTCACCGATTTGTAATCCAGTACACAGAACACGGTTTGGTTAGGATTACTTTACCTTCTTCAAGTTTTATGCTAGTACAGCATACAACATATACTGATAGAGTGCAATTACACGAAGAAAAAGCATTTCTTAGAATTTCTAGCGTAACTTAGTTCCTTGCTCTTTTCAATCATTTCTCTTCTGTTTACAACAAGGCACTAATACGACCAGTTTTGAACTGTACTGTTTAGGACAAATTGGATTCACCACGTCTACAGTTATTATTATTCATCTCACATTTTGACATGAACAGCTTTTCCTACCAACATAATACACTGTAACTTGAAACTGGACATTTTAACAAGCGAGCATTGATCAGGTTTACATAATATTGATATCATGTGCATTTTCTCTTGTGTATGTCCATTACAGTTTCATTTGCTCTCCAGATTGAGCATTTCTACAAGACTTTCCATACCTCTAGACACAGCTAGGTGGTAAGTTTCCTTTCTCCATACCATACCCATAGCCCCCCAGTTGTCTCCCTCCTCTCCTTCCCCCCCCCCCCCCACCTTTTCGTGACAATACATAGAATGTCTGATGTTTCTTCACTTCGGGTCCACAAATTTATTAGAAGACATGCTAGGCCAACTTATACCCATTCCGTTTTTGCCCTACGGTCTTCTTTAATCCTCCTTGTCTCAATGTAGTTTTATAATATTGCTTATACTAGTACTAATCGAGTTTTGATAGCCCCGGCGGGATTAACAGAGCCGCGAGAGGTCAGAGAAGCTCTCGCGGCTCTGAAAGCCTGCGCATTGGGAGGGACTCGGGAGCTGATGGTGCAGGGAGGCTCTGCCGGGCAGGCGGGGCCCCGCGGCGGGACATTTGATTCTGCCGCTGCCACGGCGGCAGTGGCAGCAGCAGCCGGTTTGGGTTTTTTCTACTTGTGCTAATGAAGAATGTTTTTTGCGCGGGGCCCCCTGAAACGCGGGGCCCTGTGCAAAAAACATTCTTGCTCAATGGACGGGCCGGCCTTGGTACCAATACAGTGTTCTTCCTTTTAGCCTGGCCTCGGCACCAAGGGTGTTCACAAAATGCATGGCTGTGATGGCAGCATTTCTTCGCACCCTAGGAATATTCATCTTCCCTTACTTAGACAACTGGCTCATTCGAGCCCCTTCAGAGCCAGAGGCCAGGGTTGCTCTCTCTCGCACAATGCGCATCCTTCAGTATCTGGGACTTGTCATAAACTTCCCAAAATCCAACCTTGCTCCCACTAAGTCTCTAGAGTTTATAGGAGCTCTGCTGGATACCAGACAGACAAGGGCCTACCTTCCACAGGCCCGCTGCCTTCGCATTGTGCAGTTAACTTCCCAAGCAGTGTTAAAACCTCACCTCACTGCTCGAGAAATGTTAAGTTGCTAGGCCACATGGCATCCACCGTGCATGTGGTTCCTTATGCTTGCCTCCATATGAGGGCAGCCCAGTGGACTTTATCCACTCAGTGGGCTCAGGCGTCAGGTTGCCTGTCAGACAAAATAGCAAACTCAGATCGCCTTATTTTGTCCCTCCAATGGTGGCAGTCACCCCAGAACCTTTTGGTGGGGTCTCCTTTTCAGCAACCCCCACCCCAGGCCACTCTAACAACAGATGCTTCACAGGTGGGTTGGGGAGCCCACCTGCAAGGCCTCTCTACCCAGGGTACCTGGACTCCACAGGAGGTCTATCTACACATCAATCTCCTGGAACTCAGAGCAATCTTGCTTGCTCTTCAAGTATTCCACAGCCAGCTCAGCTGCAAGACAGTCCTAGTTCAAACGGACAATCAAGTAGCCATGTTCTATGTGAACAAACAGGGTGGAACAGGCTCTCTGTCACTATGCAACGAAGCTTTGCGATTATGGGCCCTCGCCAGAGAGCATCAGATTCATCTCCTTGCGGTGTATCTTCCAGGCATTCAAAACTCTTGGGCAGACAGACTCGGTTGAGTTCTGCTTCCACATGAATGGTCTCTCCATGCAGACCAGGTGGCCCAAATGTTTCCAAATTTGGGGAACCCCGGACATAGACCTCTTCGCAAGTCCGCTGAATGCCAAACTTCCCCGGTTCTGTTCCAGAATTCCGGCTCAGGGTTGTCAGGCCAGGGATGCTTTCCTCCTCCATTGGGGCCAGGACTTACTGTATGCTTTTCCACCCATTCCCCTAATTCCCAAAACCCTGTTCAAGCTTCAGAGAGACAGAGGTCATATGATTCTCATAGCTCCACATTGGCCACGGCAAATGTTGTACCCTCTGCTCCTACATCTCTCTCAAGCTCCGCCTCTGGACTTAGGATCTACTCCAGATCTCCTTTCTCAGGAGGATGGGATGCTGTGGCATCCCAATCCCCAGTCTCTGCATTTCAGGGCCTGGTTGCTGAAAGCCTAGACCTTCACGGTCTTAACCTTTCTCAGCAGGTAAAGGATATCCTTTATGCTTCCAGGAAGCCTTCCACAAGATGCTCTCATGCTTTCAGGTGGAAAAGGTTTACCATATGGTGCTCACAGAAGGGTCTTGACCCTCTTGCGATACCTCTGGAATCATTACTGGAGTATCTCCTTCATTTGTCTAATGCAGGGCTTAAGACCAATTCAGTGAGAGTTCATTTGAGTGCTATTTCAGCTTCTTTCAAGCCTCTAAATGGGCAACCTATTTCCTCTCATCCTCTCATAGCGAGATTTATGAGAGGCATTCTTTTAACTAAGCCTCCCATTAAGCCACCGCCGGTGGCATGGGACTTAAATTTGGTTCTTGGACAGCTTATGAAACTGCCTTTTGAACCATTAGCCACTACCTCCTTGAAATTTCTTTCCTGGAAGGTCATCTTTCTATCTGCAATCACATCAGCACGTCGCATCAGTGAATTGCAAGCATTGGTGGCTGATCCTCCTTATACAAGGTTCCATCATGATAAGGTAGTCCTTAGGACTCAACCACATTTTATGCCAAAGGTGGTGTCACCTTTTCATTTAAACCAAGGGTTTACCTTCCTGTATTCTTCCCAAGGCCTCATGCCTCAAATGCAGAAAGGAATCTTCATACTTTGGACTGTAAAAGGGCTCTGGCCTTTTACTTACAAAGGACACAGCAACATAGGAAGTACTCTCAACTCTTTGTTGCTTTTGATCCTAGCCATTTGGGACTTCCAGTCTCCAAAAGAACACTGTCCAGCTGGATTGCACAGTGTATATCTTTTGCCTATGAGAGTAAAAACCTTCCTCTGGAAGGCCATGTCACAGATCACAATGTGAGAGCCATGGCAGCCTCTATGGCTCATCTTCACCCTGTGTCTATTGACGACATCTGACGAGCAGCTACTTGGGCTTCGGTTCATACCTTTACAGCCCATTACTGCTTAGACAAGACTCCCACCAGGATGCCTTGTTTGGTCAGGCTGTTCTTAAACACCTGTTCCAGACTTAATGAACTCCTACCCACCATCCCTGGTAGGATGCCAGAGATCCATGGGGGGAAGTGGAGCCCTTTCACAAGGGCACACAACTTCTGGGGTTTTCTCCCTGGCATCTGCAGCTAGGGAGTCCCCATATGTGAAGACTACATTCCCGCTTGTTCCTGGAGATAGCATAGTTACTCACATGTAACAGGTGATCTCCGGGAACAGCAGGAATTTAGTCTTCACAACCCACCCACCTCCCCTAGGAGTTGTATCTCTCTATCTCTCTCTTTTTCTCTTTCCCTCTCTCTTTTGTCTCAGCTTTAAACTCAACTGGAGAGGGACAGATGGGAAAGGCGGGAAGGCAGCATGCAGGCACTGTGGGATTCTCCCAAAAGCTTTCCTATTGGATGCTGGCGAGCATTCCCGCGCAGGCTCCGTCGGTACCGATGATACCCATATGTGAAGACTAAATTCCTGCTGTTCCCGGAGATCACCTGTTACAGGTGAGTAACTATGCTTTACGGAAAGAGTGGTAGATGCGTGGAATAGTCTCCCAGTACAGTAGAGATGGTAGAAATGTGGACAGTATCTGAATTCAAAAAAGCATCTGACAAATACAGAGGATCTCTAAAGGAAAAAGGGATTGTTGTAGTAGCTGATATGAAAGGGCAGACTAGATAGGCCATGTGGTCATTTTCTGCCGTTTTGTTTCTATGTTTCTAGGACCTTACATCTCCTTGGCATTTCAGCACCTTACATCTCCTTTGTTTTTCTGCAGAATATACTGTATATTTATCGGTGTCTGTATTTTTATCATCTTAGAGTGCAAGGATAAATAATTAAACAGCTACAATTTTTGCTGCATTTTAATTATATAGGCTGGGAATATGTTGCTTTCCTTTTGTTTGTTTTTTTAGGCAAAGCCATTGAATAAGAACCTCTGCTCCCTATAAGAATATAAGAGATGCCATAGAGGGTCAAACCAAAGGTCCATTAAGCCCAGTATCCTGTTTCAAACAGTGGCCAATCCAGGTCAGTTTCCAAAAAAGGTAGACAGATTCCATGCTGCATATCTCAGGGGTAAGAAGTGGATTTCCCCAGTCCTCTTTAGTAATGGTTTAAGGACTTTTCATCCAGGAACTTCTCCAAACCTTTTTTAAACCCAGCTCCACTAACAGCTTTTATAACATCCTCCAGCAGCAAATTCCAGAGTTTGATTACACATTCATTGAAAAAATATTTTCTCTGATTAATTTTAAATGTGCTACATTGTAGCTTCATTGTGCATCCCCTGGTCTTTCTACTTTTTGACGGAGTAAACAACATGTCTATGTTTACCCATTCAATTCCACTCATTTTGTAGACCTTTATCAAATCTCCCCTCAGCAGTTGCTTTTCTTAGCTGAAGAACAATAACCTATTAAGCTTTTCCTTGTAGAGATATTCATCCATATCTTTTATCATTTTGGTCGCTCTTCTCTGTACCTTTTCTAATTCGCCTATATCTTTTTTTTAGATATGATAACCAGAACTGCACACAATATTCGAGGTGTGGTCACCCCATGGAGTGATACAGAGCCATCATAATATCCTTGGTTTTATTATCCATTCCTTTCCTTATGATTCCTAGCATTCTATTTGCTTCCTTGGCCACCACTTCGCACTGAGCAGAGAATTTCAACGTATTATCCACGATGATACCTAGATCCTTTTCCTGGGTGGTGATTCCTAATGTGGAACCTTGCATCTTGTAACTGTAGTTTGGATTGTTCTTCCCTAAGTGCATAACTTTGTATATGTCCACATTAAATTTTGTCTGACATTTGAACGCCCAGTACATCTCTCACCTCTTTGATAATACTGGCTACCTATCCATCTAGTGTTTTTTTTTTTTTAAGATAACAATGATGAAACTACATACCAGTGAGCCTGATGTCAGTACCGGGAAAAATGGTAGAAACCATTATAAAGAAAACAGTTACTGAACATGTAGATAGTCATGGCTTAATGGGACACAGCCAACATGGCTTTAGCCAAGGAAGGTCTTGTCTTACTAATCTGTTATGTTTTTCTGCAGGTATGAATAAACAGGTAGATAAAGGTGAGCCAGTTGATATAGTGTATCTGGATTTTCAGAAAGCCTTTGACAAGGTCCCTCATGAGAGACTCTTGGTGAAACTAAGAAGTCATGGGATAGGAGGCAGTATACTACTGTGGATCAGGAACTGGTTAAAAGATAGAAAGCAGAGGATAGGGCTAAATGGCCAATTTTTCCAATGGAGAAAGGTGAATTGTGCAGTACCCCAGGGATCTGTGCTGGGTCGCTGCTTTTTAACATATTCATAAATGACCTGGAAATGGGAATAACGTGTGAGATCATCAAATTTGCAGATGAGACAAAATTATTAAAAGTTGTTAAAACCCAAGAGGATTGTGAAAAATTGCAAGAGAACCTTGATAAACTGGAAGACTGGGCATCCAAATGGCAGATGAAATTTAATGTGGAGAAGTGCAAAGTTATGCACCTAGGGAAGAACAACCCAAACTATGGTTACACAATGCAAGGTTCCACATTAGGAACCACCACCCAGGAAAAAGATTTAGGCGTCATTGTGGATAGCATGTTAAAACCCTCGGCCCAGTGTACAGTGGCAGCCAAGAGAGCAAATAGAATGTGAGAAATCATAAGGAAAGGAATGGAGAATAAAACAAAGGATATTATAATGCCTCTATATTGTTCCATAGTTCAATCGCATCTTGAATATTGTTGCCATATCTTATAAAAGATATAGCATTATTAGAAAAGGAACAGAGAAGAGCCACCAAAATCGTAAAGGGATGGAAGGATACCTCTATGGCTAAAAAGGTTTGGGCTCTTCAACCTGGAAAAGAGACGGCTGAGGGGAGATATGATAGATGTCTATAAATTAATGAATGGAGTGAAATGGGTAAACATAGATCGATTGTTTATGCCATCAAAATATAGAAAGATTAGAGAACATGCAATGAAGCTACAGTGTAACCTATTTAAGACTAATAAGAAAAAATATTTTTCCCTCAACGTGTAATCAAACTATGTAATTCATTACCAGAGGATGTAGTAAAAGCTTTTAGTGTAGCTGGGTTTAAAAAAGGTTTAGACAAGTTCCTGGAGGAAAGGTCCATAAACCATTATTAAAGGGGACCCGAGAAAATGCACTGTTTGCCCAATACAAGCATTGTGGAACCTGTGTCTTTTGGGGAAACTGCTAGGTACTTGTGACCTAGATTGGCCACTGTTGGAAATAGGATATTGTGCTTGATGGACCTTGTTTTGACCCAGTATGGCATATATTATGTTCTTAAATATACAAATGATATGCAAATATCTCACTACACTCTCCCCGCCCCCCTCCAATGAAGCAGTCAAACTACACCATGGTGATCAAAACGTAATTAGACTAATCAGAGATATCAAAGACAACCATTTAAAGTCTGTCCAAGACAAACAAACATCTGGATATCTGACTTGCTCCAGTATGACATGCAGGTTGTCAGACAAGAGTCCTCAAGGACTGGGCAGAACCTGGTCTGGCGTGATGATTAGGAGTAAAGTACTGATAATCTCTGAGGGAATCATTGGAATATTTCTGCACATGACAGTTGGATACCCGGCTGCAAAGAAACATGTGACTAGCTGAGCCAAATAGAAATATGTTTTCACTCTGGTCTACATCTCAAGAACTAGTAAGAACCAGTTTCAACCCTTCTATTGAGCTTAAAAGAAAATATAAATATTCATCTCTCTTGGTGGGAGCTGCTGCTAGTCATCTTCAAAACCTGCTTCCCACCTTTTCTGCAGACAAGGATCTCTTCTAGCAAACAGAACATTTTCCATCTCAGACTCTCTAGAGGAAGAAATATGACATCCTGACCAGCAGTATTCACAGTGAGGTAACCCTGATTCAGCACAATTAATAATTTAGGATTTCACAATTTCTCATTTTATTGCATAAAATTTCCCTTGCACAAGATCCCAGAAGAAAATGTATATGTATATCATTGAGGGCTCTAATTTCTCTAAATAAAACTGCTCTGCAACTTAAGAAAGAGAGCCAAGTCCTTAATTGTATTTTGTTCAATATCTGTTGTGCAGGCTCCAAATGAAGACTAGTGAATATTCCCCAATACAAATAAATTAACTTCCCTCTCAGAAAAATATTTCAATAATTCATCCTACATTTCACTCCTAAGGAAATCATCTTCACTGACTTTGTACAGCATATGGCTGTCGATTTTATTTTGTTAGAGACTGAGAAGGAACCCAGAGCAGAAATACTGGAAATTCTCCAATTCCTCAACCTACCCAAAGAAGCTGTGACAGTGCCCATTCACAGAACCCTCAAGGACATACAGATGAGAATGTAGGAGATCCCCTCTCTGTGCAGTCTATAAATAAGACTATCTTGATGTATTGAGTCCAGAAGGCTCCTGAATTCAAGAAATTACAGCTTCCTCATCATTACATGGTGGTCAGATCCACTCTCAAAAGAGCCAAGAGTTCTAGAAAGGCTTGGACATTGAAATCCTTTGGGAGGAAGTTCTTTCAGAACTTTATGCTCACCTCCCACATAGCGTCCTACCAGCTGTTCATGGGCATGCACTCGCAGAACACTCTTATGTCAAATGCAAATGTTGGCAGACACTCTTCCTCAAAAGAAGACCTAGTAACTCCATTCACTGGTGTGCAAAAGGAAGATGTGCAGAAAAGACATGGTTTGACTGGCACATGATATTTTCAATATGGCATTGAGCATCTTCTCAATGAGTATTGGTGCCCAAAGACTCTCACGGCTCTGGGCCTCAGACCTAAGGAATGATGTCAAGGAGACGCTCGCTGATATGCCATGCTATAAACTCTGCAAAGATAAGGTGAAAGAGGCTGTAATTCTAATTAAGCAATAAAGTGACATCCTTAAAAGTCTCTCCCGGCTCACCTCCAACCTGACCTTATACAGTAATCATTTGGGACGTACCAGAGCAGAGGGCAAAAGAGATCCTATTATTTTTATAGTCATAGGTGCACGCCTTCTTAACAGAGATCTCACTCATATCCTAATCAGCAGACAGCCTGCTCCTCAGTCAAAACCAAGGATGTGGTTTTGACTGCCTCGTTTGTATTGGTTGACCTTTTTTTTTTAAGAGACAGACTAGAATTTTATGTATATCACTGATCCCTTATAACTTCTGATCACTGGATTTTAAAGATCATCTGGCTAAGATACAATTACCATCAATCAGGCATTCCACAAAACTGCCCACGGAGAGCATCTTCAAAAAGCTCTCATCATCAGGAGGTACCGTTAATGGGGCTCTCTTCCCTTCTAGAGGCCAGTGCAGTCGAACCTATCCCATCAGAGGAAGAGAAAGGATTCTACTTTAAGTATTTCTTGACTATAAAGAAGATGGGGGATTCCATCCCTATACTAGCGCTAGGGCTTTGAGCAAGCACTTCGTAAGAGAAAAGTTCAGAGTGGTTACCCTAGGCACACTCTAATTCATTATCTCTACAGAGGTGACTAATTATATTCTATGGATTTAATGGATGCTTACACCCACATTCAGATACATCCCAATTACAGGAAGTATCTCAGTTTTGTAATAGAGAAATACCACACCCAATTAGGGTTGCCAACTGGCTCCAGATGCGCCCGACAGGCTTGATCCAGTTCTGGGTTTACTCCATTGCATGCAGGGACATTTAGTTCTAATTTCTCCATTGCATGCCATAGGAAATGGAAAACTACACGTCCCTGCATGCAATGGGGTAAACCCAGGACTGGATCAAGTCTGTCGGGCGCATCTGGAGCCAGTTGGCAACCCTACACCCAATACCACATACTGCCATTTGACCTTGCATCAGCAACCTGAGTATTGGCAAAGTACCTTGCCATAGTTACAGTATATCTTCACAGACTTGGAGGGCATGTGTTTTCCTATCTATATGATTAATTATTCAAGAATACATCTCAGGATGGAGCTCAAGAATCCAAGTGCACATCCATCTGGGTGCTGGAGTTGATCGGCTTTATAATAAATTATACCAAGTGCTATTTAAGACCATCAACTCAACTGGAATTCATAGAAGCTCTGCTAGACAATAAGTCAAATGAAAACCTTTCTTCCAGAAGAAAGGATCACCAATCTTGTGTACATTATGAGTGACATAGAAAATCTTTTGAGAGTGGAGCACCCCCTTGATAGATCTGTTCACCATACCCAAGAACATGAAAGCAGTTTTGCACCAGGATAGGGATGCATGCAAACTAGTATCAGATGCTTTCCTCCTGGATTGGGAAGAAGGCCTTCTGTATGCATATACTCCAATACTCCTCATAGCAAACACTCTCCTGAAACTCATAGGGTCAGAAATCCATTATATTCATGGTGCCTTATTGGCCAAGGCAACTGTGGTTCCCTCTTCTTCTAGAACTCTCAGTGAAATCACCCATGAGGGTAGGCAATATGACAACATTGATCATGCAGGATCAAGAAACCCTGTTGTACCCCAACTTCGAGTCCCTAGCTTACACCTTGGATGTTGACGAGTTAACCTTGGCTTCTTTGAACTTGCTGGACAGTATCTCTAAGATAATTTTGGCTTTCAGGAGAGATTCCGCTAGAAGATCATACAATTTTTTTTTAAATTTTATTATTTATAAATTTTCAATAAGTATCAAGCCACCCAAAACTTGTACAGAAATATGGGAGTCAGCTTGAAAATGCAAAGGAAACATCAAAAGGAAATAAGAGGAAAAACCCCATTCACCACCCCCAAATCAAGCCCACTAGGGAGAGGGATGCAAGCAAACAAAAACCGAAACTCTAATGGAAAGCACTCAGGCTCATCAGAGGAGCTACAAGCATTAATAAAGGCAACTAGTTGGGAGGGCTCAGAAAATATATAACTAGCAGATTGGTACTTGACCAGACATTTGCAGGGAAATTTAAGAAAATAGAGACCCCCAGTTGTAATACACCCGGCCTCAGAAGAAGGAACAATTTTCAGAAGACTGTGTTCGTGAGAAACTAGCTCAACTTAAAGTAGACAAAGCGATGGGACCGGATGGGATACACCCTAGAATACTGAGGGAACTTGGGGACGTTCTAGCATCTCCACTGACTGACCTTTTCAATGCCTCGTTGGAGTCGGGAGTGGTGCCAAAGGACTGGAGAGAGGCTCATGTGGTGCCTTTACACAAAAGCGGAAGTAAGGATGTGGTTGAAAACTACAGGCCAGTTAGTTTAACTTCGGTGGTGAGTAAATTATTGGAAACGCTGCTGAAAGAGAAAATAGTGAGGTTTCTGGAGTCCGGCGGATTACAGGATCCGAGGCAGCATGGATTCACCAGAGGCAGGTCTTGGCAGACAAATCTGATCGATTTCTTTGACTGGGTGACCAGGGAGTTGGACCGAGGGAGAGCTCTAGATGTGGTGTATTTAGATTTCAGTAAAGCCTTTGACACTGTTCCTCACAGGCGACTTATAAACAAACTGAGCAGCCTAGGGATGGACCCTAAAGTTACTGCTTGGGTTAGAAATTGGTTGGGTGGGAGGCGACAAAGAGTACAAGTAAATGGAGCTCACTCTGAGGAGAAGGATGTTACCAGTGGTGTGCCCCAGGGATCTGTCCTTGGTCCGATTCTTTTTAACATCTTTGTTAGTGATATAGCGGAAGGGCTGTTGGGTAAGGTTTGCCTCTTTGCAGATGATACCAAAATCTGTAATAGAGTAGACACCCAGGAAGGTGTAGATAACATGAGGAGGGATCTAGCTAAGCTTGAAGAATGGTCTAGAATTTGGCAACTGGGATTTAATGTTAAAAAATGTAAGGTCATGCATTTGGGCTGCAGCAATCCAAGGGAGCAATACAGTATAGGAGGTGAAGTACTTTTGTCCACTAAAGAAGAGCGGGACCTAGGCGTGGTTGTGTCTGATGATCTTAAAGTAGCTAAACAGGTAGAAAAGGCGACGGCAAAAGCTAGAAGGATGCTTGGGTGCATACGGAGAGGAATGGCTAGCAGAAAAAAGGAGGTGATAATGCCTCTGTATAAGTCTTTGGTGCGACCTCATTTGGAGTATGGTGTGCAATTCTGGAGACCGCACCTTCAAAAGGATGTGAACAGGATGGAGTCGGTGCAGAGGGTTGCTACTAAAATGATTAATGGGCTTCATTATAAAGCATATGAGGACAGACTTAAGGATCTTAATATGTACACCTTAGAGGAAAGGCGGGATAGAGGTGATATGATTGAGATGTTTAAATACCTCCGTGGCATAAATGTTCAGGGAGAGAGCCTCTTTCAATTGAAAGCAAGTTCTGCGACGAGGGGACATGGGATGAGGGTGAAGGGAGATAGATTCAGGAGTGATATGCGGAAATATTTCTTTACAGAAAGAGTAGTGGATCCGTGGAATAGTCTCCCAGTGGAGGTGGTAGAGATGAGGACAGTAACTGAATTCAAAAAAGCATGGGACCAACACAGAGGATCTCTAAAGGTAGAAAGTGGACTGTTGTAGTTGTGGTTATGGAAGGACAGACTAGATGGGCCTTGTGGTCTTTTTCTGTCATCATGTTTCTATGTTTCTATGTTAAAGGCAACTAGTTGGGAGGGCTCAGAAAATATATAACTAGCAGATTGGTACTTGACCAGACATTTGCAGGGAAATTTAAGAAAATAGAGACCCCCAGTTGTAATACACCCGGCCTCAGAAGAAGGAACTCTTTCCTCCTCTTCAGAGTTTCCCTGGCAAGGTCAGGGAATATGCAAATAAGCAAATCCTTAACACATTTCTTTTCTTATAGAACATCCTAAGCAACCATGCTCTATATGATGTAAGAGCAAACTTAATTATCAAGATAGCTGGTATTACAGTTTCTGCCTAGGATGATTCTAGAATTTTGGAAACATTGAGAATCTCCATATTAGTAGCTGGACAACTCTGACCAGTACCAGAATGCCTCCTACTAGTAGGAAGATCTGAGTCAGTGGGGGCGGAGACTCTGGGGGAACCCCAGGAGTCTAAACCAAGTAACCCTTAAACATAACCACTTGCGGAAACTAGTGCCAATTTTGGGAAATTAATGATTCTCAAATTTGTTCTATGAGTGACATTTTGCAATTGCTCAAGTTTGAACTTGACCACCTTCATGTCAATAGTATAGGCATCCATAACAGATTCTACCCGAGAGAGTCTAATATCTGCTGTGGAGAGAGGTTGCTGAATAACAGCTACCTCTCCCAAGGTTTTTGAAATAACCGCCATGTTAGACTGAATTTGACCAGTTAAGAGTTGCATCTGAGGAATAATCGCCTCACCCAGTTTTGAGATCACCGACTATATCAATTCTAATGTAAATTTGTCAGACCGAGCCAGAGAGAAAGTGTCCATCATCTGAGAGCCGAGTTGAATAAGTGAAGAAACCGCTGGCATTTCCCCTTCACCACTGGGCAGTGGCACAGCGTCTTCCAGAGTTCCGACGCCTTGACCCCATGCCAGAATAACTCCAGCTGGCAAGCTCTGTGAAGGGGAAGCCCTCCCCCCTGCAGGAACAGCAGAAGTCAGCCCCTCTCCAGAAGTCACAGCAGCCATCAAAGGGAGAATAGACGCCCGCTGATCTTCTGCAGGATAGAGAGCTGAAGGTGGCAATGGGGAACTCTGAACCTCGTGGGGCAGTGATGTCTCTGCCACAAGGACTCCACCCGAAGATCCTTCTAATGACTGCAGCAGAGTCTGTTGAAGGCATGAATCCAATGGCCCAGAAGTAGCCAAAGGAACAGCCTGTGAAGCCAGGGTAGCAGGGGGTTTCTTTCCTGACTTTGCTTTCCTTTTCCCCATGTTAGTCATGGCTCTGCAAAATGTGCATGTGATCCACTATATTGAGAAACTCCTCCCCTACAATTTTAAATAGAAGAGATTTGTCATCTGGTGTGATAGAAAGGCCCTAGATTCTTTATCTTGTCGCACACAAAAACTCCTGAAATGTCTTCTATATTTATCCTAGGTCTGAAAAGCAACTCTTTTAGGATATTACCATCATGTAGAATGTAGGTCCAACTCTCTACAGCCTTTAGTTGTTCATTTCATTTGAGGCTTGCTTCTATTGAAGCCTCCCATTAAGTCTCCCATGAAGCCTCCCACAGTGACCCCAACATTGCCTTAAGCCAGCTGATGAAATCTCCTTTCAAGCCACTAGAAACCTATAAGCTTAAATCAGGGCCGGCCCGTCCATTGAGCAAGAATGTTTTTTGCACAGGGCCCCGCGTTTCAGGGGGCCCCGCGCAAAGAACATTCTGCTTTTTTAAAAATGACTTTAAAAAAAAACCTGGCTCTGGCTGCTGCCGCTGCCGCTACCACCGCGGCAGCGGCAGAATGGAGTGTCCCGCGGGGCCTCCCTTCTCGTTCAGCCCCTCTGCAAAGGCTTTGAGATTCGCGAAGGGAGAAAGTCTCCCTCGCGACTCTGTTAAGCCCGCAGGGGCTAATGGGAAATTTCCCATCTGCCCCTTTAGACGCGAGGGGCTGATGGGAAATTTCCCATTAGCCCCTGCGGGCTTAACAGAGACGCGAGGGAGACGCTCTCCCATCGCGAATCTCAAAGCCTTTGCAGAGGGGCTGAACGAGAAGAGGAGGCCCCGCGGGACACTCCATTCTGCCGTTGCCGCGGTGGTAGCGGCAGCGGCAGCGGCCAGAGCCAGTTTGTTTTTTTAATTTTGCCATCAGCCCGGGGGGGGGGGGCGTTGACTGGCAAGGGGGGGGGTGTGTTAAGACTGGCAAGGGGGATGGGGATGGGGGGTTAAGACTGGCAAGGGGGATGGGGATGGGGATGGGGGTTAAGACTGGCAAGGGGGGGTTAAGACTGGCAAGGGGGGGTTAAGACTGGCAAGGGGGATGGGGATGGGGGGGTTAAGACTGGCAAGGGGGGGTTAAGACTGGCAAGGGGGATGGGGATGGGGATGGGGGGTTAAGACTGGCAAGGGGGGGTTAAGACTGGCAAGGGGGATGGGGATGGGGATGGGGGGGTTAAGACTGGCAAGGGGGGGTTAAGACTGGCAAGGGGGATGGGGATGGGATGGGGGGGTTAAGACTGGCAAGGGGGGGTTAAGACTGGCAAGGGGGATGGGGATGGGGGGTTAAGACTGGCAAGGGGGGGTTAAGACTGGCAAGGGGGATGGGGAGGGGGGGGTTAAGACTGGCAAGGGGGGGGTTAAGACAGGCTAGGGGGGTGGGGATGGGGGGTTAAGACTGGCAATGGGCTGGGGGGGTTAAGACTGGCAAGGGGGGGTTAAGACTGGCAAGGGGGATGGGGATGGGGGGTTAAGACTGGCAAGGGGGGGTTAAGACTGGCAAGGGGGATGGGGATGGGGGGTTAAGACTGGCTATGGGCTGGGGGGGTTAAGACTGGCAAGGGGCTGGGGGCTGTCTGGAAATGGGGCGATGGTGTTAGGACTGGTAATGTGCTATGGGGGGTTAGGACTGATAATGGGCTATGGGGGGCTAGGACAGGAAATGGGCTGATGGGGAGGGGTTAGGACTTGAGGTGGGCTGATGTGGTTAGGACTGGTAATGGGCTGTGGGCTGATGGGGGGGTTAGGACTGGCAATGAGCTATGGGTGGCTGACTGGAAATGGGCTGATGGGGTTAAGACTGGAAGTGGGCTGATGGGGGGTTAGGACTGGTAATGGGTTATAGGGGGGTTTAAACTGAAAATGGGGTGATGGGGGTTAGGACTGGAAGTGGGTTGATGGGGGGCTAGGACTGGTAATGGGTTGGGGGGTTGCTATGACTGGAAATGGGCTGAGTGGAAGGGGAGGCTTGAACTGCAAATAGCTGATGGGGAGGGAGCTTGGAATGGAAATGGGCTGTGAGGGAAGGGAGCTAGGACTGAAAATGGGCGGATGGAGCAGCTAGGATAGGACTGGAAATGGGCTCTTGGGGGGAGGTAAGATTGGAAATGGGCTGTGGTGGGGGTTTGAATTGAAATGGACTCATGGAGGGGCTAGAACTGGAGGTAGGCTCAGGGGGCCTTGGACTGGAATTGGGCTGAGTGGAGGGGAGCTAGGATTTGACATGGGCTGATGGTGGGGCTAGGAAATGACTAGAAATGGGCTGATGGGGGGCTAGGATTGGAAATGAGCTGATGGAGGGACTCAGACTGAAAATGGATGGGGGAGCTAGGACTGGAAATGGGTTGATGGGGGGCTAGGACTGGAAATGGGTTGATGGGGGGCTAGGACTGGAAATGGGCTGATGCAGGGACTAGAAGGGAATGGATGCTGGGTGAGACTGGAACTAGAAGGGAGCTGATGTTGGGGGAGGATTAGAATGGGATGGGGCTGGGAGAGTAAAATGGAGAGGGGAAAAATATTTTGTGTGGGAGGGATGAAAAATCTACAATTGGCCGGGTATTGGGAGAGTAAGTGGGGATTGAGGATGGAGGGGTAAAATTTGAGTGGATGAAATAGGAATGAGGAAAGAGCAAAAGGAGAAAGATTAGTATGTTAAAGCAGATGTAGAGAGAGAGAATGGAAAAAAAACTAGAAGAGAGAAGAAAGAACAAATGGACAGCAGACGATGGACAGTTAGCAGAAAACATGAAGAAACCAGAAGAAAGTGGCTGGAGCAATTGCAACTGAAAAAAATGCACAAAAGGTAGGAAGATATCTCTTTATTTTGAATTTATTAACTGGAATATGAAAGCTCTGGGAAATGTGCATCATTAACGTCTGCGCTTTGTTTGGTACAAGAGGAAATTAATTTATAGTTTTATTTCTACAGTGGTGTTGTACATTCCAAGTTGGCTTTTGGGGTTCCCAGTTTAATTATTGTCTTCCTGTTTCTAAATTGTGATTCCTTGTTTGGTGATGGTCTATGTTCTGCATGTGTAACTGAGCTGAGGTATTCTGTTTATGTAATTCCTATTTGACATTGCCACTTGTTCTCTTTCCCCAGTATTCTCTGAAATGTATTGGTTTAATATTTGCAGTGTTGCCTTTTGATAGTTAGGGTATGGTGCTTTGTGAGTCCTGGTAATGCTGTCAGGGTACGGCGGGTTTGCTATGGGTTCTAAATGCCATAAATACTTGATTCCCCAAACTACCTATTAAAGAACTAATCACACCCCCCAAAAAGAATATTTTTTGTCGGATCACTCACCCTGACAGGAAACATTTCATGTCTCGTAGTGAGTCCTCCTTTTTAATCAATTTAAAAGACCGACTATCTCGGTCCTGTTTAGACAGGACAACACCCGTTGCCGTCAACTGCTACTACTTTGAGCAACAGAAAAATTAATCCCTTAGTTAGTTTTAGTATAGGCTAAATAGGCAAAGTAATCCACATCTTCATCCGATGCCCAGCCGCAAACAACAGCAAGGAATTAAAAGTACTTAGCTGACGGCAACGGGTGTTGTCCTGTCTAAACAGGACCGAGATAGTCGGTCTTTTAAATTGATTAAAAAGGAGGACTCACTACGAGACATGAAATGTTTCCTGTCAGGGTGAGTGATCCGACAAAAAATATGCGTTTTTGGGGGTGTGATTAGTTCTTTAATAGGTAGTTTGGGGAATCAAGTATTTATGGGATTTATGGGGTTGATTCCCAGGGGTGTTTTTTTGGAAATGGGTTCTAAATGGGCAGCGTTTGTAGTAGTTCCTAATGTGCCTGGCGGTTGGCACTGGATTATAGTAATGTAGAAATCTTTTAGTCTTTCTTTATCCATACACTCATTAAGAGACATGTTTACTAAAAGTTAGTGTATGGTAACATTATGCAAATATTTATGCAAATAAGGCCACTTATGCAAATTAGGCCCCGCACCGAGTCTCCGCACATGGCCCCGCACCCCCCTTGGGCCGCCCCTGGCTTAAATACTTGACCTTTACGCTCCTGTTTTTGGTGGTGATACTTAAGCACATAAAGTTTGTGAGCACTAGGCTCTAGTAAATTATTCACTTTACATTTTTAGAATAGCAATGCGATTCTGGGCATGCTTCCGAAATTCCTTCCTAAGGTGATGTTGGATTTCCAGTTTAACTAGTTGGTCATCCTGCCAAAGTGTTTCCCCAGAGCCCTGCCCATAAAGGTGAAAATGTATTGTACACTTTGGACTGAAAGAGAGCCTTGGCCTTCTATTTGAAATGACTAAAGCCCTTAGAAAGGCTGCCCAGCATTTTGTTTCTTTTGACCCAAACTGACCAGGAAAGGGTAATTATAAAAGCCACAGAAGTAATAAATAGCCACAGGATAAGCTATAACTACCTCTTTCTGGTTTTTTTTTTTGTCATGGAACTTTATTGTTAGGGGTTGTTCCTCTTTTTTGTCACATTTTTTGTGTTGTTCAAACAGGTCAGGGGCTGCTATTCACATTATCCAGTTGACTAGTGGATTGCATCTCCTTCACTTATGCCAAGCAAGCTTAACCCCGGAGGGTCATATCATGGCTCATAACGTCAGAGCTATAGCCATATAAGTACCCACTTGAGATTAGCTTCTGTGGAGGAGATTTTCAAGACTGTGACATTGACATTTGTCCATATATTCATATCCCATTATTCTTTGATGTGATGATAGGTTTACCCAGTCCATCTTCCTAGACCCATTTATTTCTATTTCAGGACTACCTTCCAAAAATATATATCTATAAAATGAAAAAAAAAAAGAGATTGTGGATTTCTGCCTGTTGCAGCACATTTTCTTGATCATTGTATTTCTTCTTTTCTTCTTTTAAAGGGAGCCTGTAGTTAGGGATTCTCATAAGTGAAGACTCACTATTCTGCTTGTCCCTGGAGAAAACTAAGTTGCTTACTTGTGGCAGTCATTCTCCATGGAAAACAGGATATGAGTCTGCACAAACCCACTCACCTTCCCAAGAAGTTGTATTTTACATTCAGCTATACTAATATAATAAGGTGGTCCTGCACAATAGCGGCAGGTGGGACCAGGCACGCTTGAGTGGTAGAGCACTTCCAAAAGTTACAGGAAAAATCTGAAGCTGGGGAGCTGCTCCCATGCTGGATTCTGTTGGTGATGTCATCCATATTTGAGAACTCATATCCTGCTCTCCATGGTGAACACTTGCCACAGATAAGAACTTAGGGGTATGTTTACTAAAACCCCGGTAATGTGCGCGCCGCGCTAGTGTGCGGATGCCATATAAGGAGTGGGCGTTACTGGCTGAAAAAAGCAAACCGGCATTAATCTTGCGCTAATGTGCGCAGCGCCGTAATGGGCGACCTGCACATTACCGCATGGGAAATGCGCGCGGGCGGCATAAGGCGGCACGCTGATGTGCAAGCACAGGAACAGAGCCACAGCACAATGGTTAAGACACTGACCAATGGTGCAGGGATCAGGGGTTCAATCCCCCACAGTGCCCAATGAACAAGGCTGGCTGAGGCATTACCTGTTATGGGTAATATTGCTTTAGGAGGCATTTTAATATTGGGCGGCATAAGGCGGCGCGCTGATGTGCAAGCACAGGAGCAGAGCCACAGCACAATGGTTAAGACACTGACCAATGGTGCAGGGATCAGGGGTTCAATCCTCCACAGTGCCCAATGAACAAGGCTGGCTGAGGCATTACCTGTTATAGGTAATATTGCTGTAGGGGGCATTTTATTTTTATTTTAATTAGTGCTGCCAGCAAACACACCCTCAAAGTATTGTAACATAAGGTGCTGCATAAGGCGCCTCATAGGGTACCCCAGAGGGCACATTTTAAAGTGCACTGTCCGCCACGGCACCCTACAATGTTGCTGAAAGGGTGGCCTATAGGGCGCCATATAGGGTGCCCTATGAGGCACAGCAAGGTCATAGCACTGTGTTTGATGGCAGCACTGTGCATTTAAACGCATGGAAATCTGAAGTAGGTGCGCTGACATGCAAGGAGGAACAGCAGTGTAGCACAATGGTTAAGGCACTGACTGCTGATACAGGGGTCATGAGTTTGCTCCCCAGTGTGCCTAATACGTAAGGCTGGCAGAGGCATCAGCTTTGCATTGTACGTATTGTTTCCTGCAGCACTTTATTTGTATTTTATTAATTGCTGCCAGCAAACACGCCCTCACGTGCCGTAATTGAAGGTGCCGCATAAGGCACCCTATAAGGCACTCCATAGGGCACATTATAAAGTGCACTGTCTGCCACGGCACCCTAAAATGTCCCCTATAGGGCACCCTATAAGTTGCTCCACAGGATAACGTATAGTGCACCTTATATGGACGGTAACCATAAGGTGCCCTATAGGGCGCCCTATAAAGCACCCTGAGAGGCACCTTATGGGTACAGTATGCTGAGGGTGTTTTTGCTGGCAGCAATAATGTACATTAAAAAGAGATAATGCTTTGGGCAGCCCTATCAAATAACCCCACTGTGGGTTTGAACCCACAACCTCTGGCTCCACAGGCAGTGAAGTAACCATTGGACTACAGCTCTATAGCTGCTAGCAAGCCCCTGGCTGGCTGCAGAGGGAGTGCACGTCACCACACAGACAGTCTGCTGTGGTCACCAGGATAGGGTTAGCACACCCATACCCATGATGCACTGCACATGCAAATCAGCTGTCCACAGATAAACACAAGATGGGGTATGCACCCCCACAGCACCTCGGCCTGGTAGGGGGAACTGACCATGTCCACCCCCACAGCACCTCGGCCTGGTAGGGGGTACTGACCGTGTGTTTTACTGGCACAGAGTAGCTACACACCGTCACATTGTACGGGTACTGTGCTCACCCTGAGGATGCGGTGAGGCGCCCAGCACCAGGTCCACAGCACCTTCCATGGCAGAAATAGGCCATGCTGCAGGTTCAAAGCAGTGTTAATGTGTGAGATAGGTAGTTTCTGCTGAAACACCTTGGATATATCTGTCTGTCTCAGTCAGGTGTAGCCCCTATGGACCCCTAGGAGGATTATGTACCACCACACTCCTCCTGCAGGGCTGAGGGTGGTAAACAGGGTCTCCCATCAACAGATCCACATTCTACCTCCCTGCAATGGTGGCAGTAGAGGGGACCATCAACCCCGGTCCTGCTGGGAACAGACACCCTACAGGGTAGTCAATGCAGCTCTGTACACATCCATAACGCAATAGCAGACAGACATCAGGCCTGGATATGCTAAGCTGCACCCCACCACTATCTGATATTCTCCTGCAGCAAGCCTTCAGCCGCTGCACCCTGCAAGGCGCTCCATCAAGACACATACCAGCTGCAAACAGTCTGCTAGCTAGTCCATAGTGCATGTTCCTGGTGGAAATGCATGCACCCAGAACTGGGATGTCAGCATACACAACAAGCAGATAAGTGAGTGACTGGGCCCCAAAAGGAAACCCATAAATATCACATGACAGAAATACTAAATAGCACTATGGGGGTGCCTAGCCATGCTGTCGTCACTACACAGTCAGGGTGAGAGTGATCTCCCATCAGGACATACTGAGGTCACCCTGTCTGTGTAGGTGGTGGCCGGGCACTAAAATGTCCCAGCCAGTGCCCTATGCCCTGTGCAGATGCATCCTGGCCAGGCCACCCTGTCTGGGCTATACCCATGGTACCTTGCTCCTCATTATGCACATTGGCAGGCCAATACTGGCAGCAGTGCTGGCAGTGTGGGCTGTGGAGGGTGTTTGCAGCCACCACACACTGTATAGACAGACACACACTCCCACACCTATGCCAGCATTGTGCTACTATAGAGGAGTTTAGCAGCCCTGCCCACCACACCAGTCCTGGGCACAGTACAGGCATGGATATTGTATGCAATACTGTTGGGGGTCACTCCCCAGGGTGGTAAACACTGTCAGAGACCAGACCTGAAGCACACACCGCAGACATCAGAAAGATTGTTATGATGGAGCTCAATCAGCAAACTGTGCTTAACGTAGGAATTGCTATCTGCCAGTACTCATAGCAAACGTTTGATAGCTGTGTACCGTATACCCAGGTGTAGGGTGGCATTGCTAAGGTATGCAAGTGCTAGTATTGGGAGATGCACGCAGGGCCCAATGTCCTGCCTCTCCAGGAGGCATTGGCCAATGGGGCCTGTGGGTGTGGGTGTGTCTGCTCCTGTTGGCTGCTGCTTTACGGCAGAGGTTCCCAACTCCAGTCCTGGTGTGCCAAACACTGTTCGGGTTTTCATGCTGTCCCTCATGAATATGCATGAGCTACATCTGCATACCATGGGGGTGGTGCATAGGTATGCAGCACAGGCATCTTTATTAGAGGCAGCATGGAACCTGAATAGTGTGGGGCCCTCCAGGTCTGCATTTGGGAGCCTCTGCTCTAGGTAATGTGCCTGTTTATGGTGTCTGTGCTCGGTGGGGTAAAATATAGGCGTATTAACCATGCGTATGTTCTCAGCAATAAAGGTTTGTCCTTACTATCACGGTTTAGTTGTGGGAAAAATATGTGGACTGTATTGGCAGTAGCCCCAGCTGGGCTTTGAACCTGTGACCTTCTGTTCTTGCACACACTGTGTGCACTGCACCACCGTGTTGCCACAGATATGCTGCATTCCCTGGGGAGTCCATGACTGTACATCCAACAGGGCCTGTTTGTTGCAGTGCACGGCACCCACCTGGACAGGGCTAGGCCATGGTCTGCTGTTGCCACCAGCTGCTGCCACCTCCACCACCAGTACCGCTCCATCCTTAGATTGGAGACAGCATAATCCCTGAAGGATTTGTGGCCCTCCAGGACTGCATTTGGGGTAATCTGCTCTAGGTAATGTGCATTTTTCTGGTGTCTGTGCTCTGTAGGGTAAAATAGAGGTGTTTGAGCCATGCTTATGTTCTCTGCAATAAAGGTTCGTCTTTACTATCACGATATAGTTGTGGGTAAAATATGGGGACTGGATTGGCAGGAGCCCCAGCTGGGGCTTGAACCTGTGATCTTCTGTCTCCAAACACACTGGTTGTGTGCACTGCACCACCGTGTTGCCACAGAGACAGTGCATTCCCTGATGATACCATGACTGTTTGTCCGGCAGGGCCTGTCTGTTGCAGTGCATTGCACCCACCTACACAGGGCTGGGCCATGGTCTGCTCTGGGCAGCTGCCACTGCCCCCCTCCACCTCCAGTACCCCTGTGCCACCATGCTGACATGCCCTTCTGCTGGTGGTGCTGGTGGTACGCAGTCTCAGGCCATCCTGTGTGCGGGTAGGCGGCTGTCTATGGTGCGGGTTCTGGGGTAGGGGTGCCTGCATATCTGTCCGCACGTCCCCCAATCACCGCCTGCCAATGTTCCGTGCCCTTGGGGGTACCTGCTGGGTACTATCCCCTGTGACACTGTGCTAAACACTCTCGTGCCCATGTTGGGCCCTCATCAGTTGCTGTCTGGCTGCTGTTCAGTTTTAGCATTCCTAAGTGCCATCTAGGCATCTGCCTAGTCCGCACTGTGCCCCAGCTGCACCACAGCATGTGCCGCCTGCAGCCCTCTGTATCCCCTTTCCCAGCATCTATCAAATTGCCCATTCTGACCTGCCCGCCCTGCTGTTGTGGAAATGTGCATGCCATAGGTAACCTGTCCAATGGAGAGGGAAACCCTGATCAGTGCTATTTCACTGTGGGATCATTCACCTTGTATGGGGACGGAGCGTAGACCCTTCTAAAATTCATATTTATTTTTTGGGGCTTTCTTGGGAGTGTTTTTTGATGTTTCCCATTACTATCACTATTGCCCAGCTTGATTATAATTTTTTTATATTTTGTTGGGGTCATTTTTAATGTTTATTTGCCCTTTTGTTCCGTGCACATTTATCACACTGCTCACTTTTTGTAGGTTTCCCTGGTTTTGAGTTACATTGCTGACAGAAATGGTTTCTCTTCTCTTTAAATCGGCTCTACCGCGAGGTTTTCACTCGCGGTATTTTTTTACTTGAATTTCAGCCCCGCTCCTGTGCGGGGAGCCTCTCCCCTCCCACTCTCCACCCATTGACCCCTTCTCTCCGCCCCTGGGGAGCCTTCCTCCGCCCTCTGGGAGCCTTTCCACGCCTCTATCGCACATCAGCGCGCCGCGCACGTGTGCGGGGCACAAAAACGCATCATTAACATGCGCTAAGGTACCTTAGCGCACGCTATTGTGCGCCGCGCACTTGAGCGCCGTTTAGTAAACATACCCCTTAGTTATATTGAAAGGATGGTAGATGCATGAAACGGCCTCTCGGTGGAGGTGGTAGCGATGAGGACTGAATCTGAATTAAAGAAACATGGGACAAGCACAAAGATCTCATCTCTAATGAAGAGGAATTGTAGAGCTTGACAGCTGATATGGTTGGGCAGACCAGAGACAGGCTCTAGGATCTTTCTGCTATGATTTCTATGTTTCTGTGTCTCTAAAAAGACAGTTATGTTCCCTAGAATCATTCCTAATCTCTCTCTAAGAAGGAGATATTCCCTTGATAGAAATTGTTTTCAACTATGTTAATTTCCAGTTGCAATTCAGTTTTCTGCAGCAATTCAAAAAATTCCCTGGTTTTTAAACCCCTGCTGCTCCAGCATATGTCTAATGCAAGAAACTGATGTGTATGGGTATGGATATAAAGGTGTATGTCTATAGACAGATAGACAGAAATCTTTATATCTCACTAAAGCTGTGGTTCTCAACCTAGTCCTCGGGCACACCCGGCCAGTCTGTGTGCAAATCTCTCTCATGCATATTCATTATGGAGATTCTGAAAACAGGACTGGGTATAGAACCAATGGTACTGTATAACAACAAGTGGTGTGTGTGCAGGGCCGTACCTAGGGCTGTGCGAGCAATTCGGCCACAAAGGGCGCAAGTACAGAAGGGGCACTGATATCATCACTGGCTTCTAGGAATCTCAAAAAGAGTGAGTTACTGGATGTGACTGGGTAGAGTGGGGGCACCAGATTCATTACTCGCACAGGGCGCATTTCACACTCACACGGTCCTGTGTGTGCGCGCAGCTATACCTGTATCTATATCAAGGATTTTTTTTGAGTGGGTACACAGTAGTATGGAGTAACGGTACCTTTTCATTGCCTGTTAAAATTGACCCATGGTCCTCATGTATTAATAAAATAGCCCTGCATATGAGTACTAGCACCTTTTTTATTAGGAAAAATGCACCATCTAGATATATCCCTGTCAATCATGAAAACTGCTATGTGTGTGTGTTTGTATAGCTTTAAAGCTATATATTTCTGTATCTCTGCCAGGGTCAGTGCAAGGAGATGAGGCGCCTTAGCTGAATCTCATCCCTTGCGCCCACCCCCCCACCCCTGCAACTGCCACCACCCTCCAGGACCACCTGCAGACAGCCCCACGGCACTTACTTTTAAACTTTGGCACTGCAGGGTTGTTTGCTTCTGCTTCCTCTGATGCCTGTCACCGACTTCCAGTTTTCAGACAGGAAATCGGCATCAGAGGAGCTGGAGCAAACAGCTCCGCGGTGCCAGAGTTTAAAGGTAATCCCAATTCCAAAGAGATATATAACCTCAATTTTTGTCGGAACTAATGCCTTGAAGATACACAATCTTCTCGTAGCATGAACGTTCCTTTTTTCTATTTTATAAAATGGGGACGCAACCCCTACAGTCAGTGCCCTCAAGATACCCAAATCCTAGGGCAGCATCGATTTAGTGTAGGAAATAAATCCAGCCAAACTATTAGGCGCTTAGTCTTGATAGATCGATCTCGTCCAAACACAGCCGACCTTCAGCAATGGTTATATCTGCTGCTGATCCGACTAAGATTATGGAAGTATACTTAGCTTTCCAAAAAACTCCCCACACGATGTCCTGCGAGTACGTTTCAATTCTTCTGCGATACCGCTAAAGGAACCAAAACTAAAGGGGAGAAAAATCAAGCAGCACAACCTCCAAAGTCAGCTTGAAACTGGATCATGTAGACCTCCTTCAATTTGCAACTTTGTAGAATATAATAAATGTTAACCCGACGTTGTGTTTCGGACTCCCGATACTCTCAGCCCTTCTTCAAACAAGTTTGGCTGGATTTATTTCCTACACTAAATCGATGCTGCCCTAGGATTTGGGTATCTTGAGGGCATTGATTGTAGGGGTTGCTCATCTCCTTGCACCGACCCTGGCACCGACTCTGGCAGAGATACAGAAATGTATAGCTTTAAAGGAACGTTCATGCTACGAGAAGATTGTATATCTTCAAGGCATTAGTTCTGACAAAAATTTAGGTTACATATCTCTTTGGAATTGGGATTATTACACATGTGGGATATGTTGTTGGGGTTTAGTAGGGTTAAGAGTTTAAAGGTAAGCACCACGGGGCTTTTTGTGGCCATTGCTGCTGCTGAAGGTCCCGAGAGGGGCGACAACGGCGGCAATGGGTGCCCCTGGAGGGCCAGCACTCTAGGGTTCGCCTAGTTCTCTCAGTGGTAGCGCCAGCCTTGATCTCTGCCAATCATTACCTCCAACCCACTAAAACAGGGTCCTCCGCAACTATCCAAAAACAACCAGCTTTGTGCCCCTTCTTTTGGAACTGCAGGTAGTTTGCTTCTTCTCTAATATCCACTGAAAGGTTGGTCAAAACCTTCATTTTATTGCACTGAAATACCATGCTGTTTAAGTCCCTCATTGCATTAATGATTTAATGCACTCTAATATAAATTAGCATATGCCTATTCATGTGTTTATGTGTATAGATGTGAAGACATCTTTATATCTGTGCACAGAAATGCATATACAGACATGCTTTTAAGGTTTGAGCACTATTAAAAAAGCATATATGATGCAAAATTTATATATTCTTGAGAGTGGTAGGGAGAGAGTAAATTTAAACAGGAAAAAGGGAAATAAAGCTGATTCTAGAATCTTATTTTAAGCAGCAGTACCTGCTACTGCAGTTTATTGTTATATTTTTACTGAGTCTCTTTTTGCAACGTGGATTTTAAACTTCTATAAAACTGTCATTTCACAAAATGAAAAAAGCTTTTTTTTTTTTTCTTTTTTTTAAACTTTTGGTCTGACAATTTCCTCCTGTTTTTGTTTTTCTGGATTTCCTATGGTGCTGCAAGATCTCCTTCACAAATGCTCAGAGGTTTCCCCTTTATTTTATACCCCCCTCTTAACTTCCTTAGCTTCTTTATTGCAATGACAGCCCTTAGGTGGGGATCATGCTCTAGGGCTCTCTCCAGAACCAAGCAGTCATGGACATTGTGTTCCTGTGCATGATGAGCGAGACTCCCTCTCTCCAATGGCTGTGAATATTGCCTCCTCAGTATCTCCAGCATCCCAGAGAATTGATGACCAGGTCCTTTGTATAGTAGTAAATGTTTCTGCCAACCCAGTTTTATTATCAATAACTAACCCTGAGGTAGAATGCTAAAAAAAATTTGTATTGGGTTATGCTATACAAAATGTCTCTGTGCTTTACTGCTGAGTGGAGTGATATATGTATTAAGAATGTGAAATGATGGGGACTTAGAGCAGGGTTTTGTTTATTTAGCTGCCTGCAGACCTAGTGGGGCCTTGCAGAACCCAGTCAGCAGGTCATTAACTCTGGAGAAAACAGCTTGCATTAATATGCTTTAATCCAGTATAATTAGTCAAATTACTGCACGCCTACCAGCTTGTCATGTGTTGTCAGATTTGGCATGCACACTGGATAGCTTTGGTCCCTCTGGAATGCCACCGTAGATCAGGGAAAACTGCTCGTTTGCGGCAGTGTGAATCTGCCGATGAGGAAAACAAATGAAATACCAGTCTTGCAGACCATTTCTGAATTCTGTTCTTGTATTAAGCTGCCAATCGAAAAAAGTTCATGCTGTAAGGAATATTTATTTACAGAAAATTTATTTTATATGAACACCAGTGATGCTTTCTATGAAAACAGCACTGTGGATATATGCTGCAGTATGCTAGATTAGCATTCATAGATTTAACCTAAATAATTACAAGATTGAGAACAAATATCCCACCATTCTTTAACAAAGATTGTCAAACTAATGGTATATGTGTGCGTTTTTCAGCTGGAGAGGAGGTTATTTAAATATGAACGAGCCATATTAGCATACATTTACAAGAGCTGTTGTTCTGGTGGCATGATAAAAACCTGTTTTACCTTTGCATTAACACTGAATTGCTTGTTGTGCTTTTGGCAATGACAGATAAGTCAGTGTAATTCCCCATTGCAACGGAAATGATGCTCCAAATTCTAAACACATCCTGAAGATGTCACTGACAATAATCTTCAAAGAATGGCCAGTGAAAGTAGGCTGTATGTTTGCAGGATGATATACTGCAAATGACAGGAAGAATTATGTGAGTAAAGACGAATCTGTAACATATTATTAAGCAATTTCATGTGAATAACAGGGATAAAAGGATAATGGATGACGGTGTCATTATTACCTTCATGTAGAGGGAAACCAAAAGTAAAGGTAGAGAGACAAGATTAATTGAGGAAGGTTGAAACATTCATTGCCCACCAGCTCTTTTGTACTCTTCTTTCTTTAAATTGTAGTAAAAAAAAAGTGAAGCTGCATTTTAATACAGTTAACAAGAAAAAGAAAGCTGTCTGAGCACTTTTCCATTTCCACCTGGTTTGGGAAAATAAAATATATCTAATTAATGGCTATAAGAAGTTTAGTATTGCAGAAGCCATAACACAAAATCAGTCAGAAGAGGATCATCTTTTCTTCTGAACACATTCTTGTTTCAGACATGCTTTCAATTTAGATTCCCCCTCTCTGTAATGATTGGGAGATTTGATATGCTTTTTCACCATTGTAAATATAACAGATTTTAATTTTATATAGGCTCATGAAAAGAAGCTACTGTACATTAAGATTAACTCTAAATTGCTATAGTCAAAGTGTCCTTACAATGTAAGTTTCAGAATTCTTAAAAAAGATGGCTCTTGTAATCAAATGAGAGGAAGTATTATTTTCCCAAATATGTCTTTCTCTTTCTAAAAAACAGGCACTTAAAATGTGTTAGCTTTCACCTCTTAAGTTAGTTATGGGTCCTATTTAATAACCATGTTAGCTGTTAACATGGCAATGCATGCTAACAGTTAATGTGGCACATAAGCATTTAATCTAGAAAAGTACATTCCATGCCCCATACATTTCACACCAAGGTAGTTATCACATGTTAACTGTTATATAACAGATGATATAGCATAGTTAATGCCATCAAAAGAGGTATAGCTAACTCTATCATGTTATCTGCTATTCATTAACAAGTTGAAACAATTTTTTTGAGGACAAGCAGGATAGCATATTCAAGCATCATGGATAACATCACTGACTGAACCCAGCATAGGAAACTGCTCTCCGGCTTAAGATCTCTCTAGAACAGGGATGGTGAACTCCAGTCCTGGAGTACCACAATCCAGCCTGGTTTTCAGGATGTCCCAAATGAATATTCATAGAATATATTTGCATACAATGGGAGGCAGTGCATGCAAATATATCTCATGAATATTCATTAGGGACATCCTGAAAACCAGACTGGATTCTGGCACTCCATCCCTGCTCTAGAAGCTTTTATGAGGTCCATTATGCATCAGTTCCCATCTGCTGCATATCACCTCAGTCTTCATCTTTCTGTGAAGCAGAGAAGTCACATCACTGCACTCTTGACAAGGCTTTGGTTTTTCCAATTTTCAATTTTTCTTTCCTGATTTCTTTGTTTTCTTCTTGTGCAGTCCTGATTTCTAGTATTATGTTAAGTAGGTTTTTGACTGGTTTTTAAGTTTCCTTTATTTTTTTGCATTTGTCCAATTCAGACCTTGGTTAAAAGGACTTAGTTCCCCGGTTGCATACATTCTTCAAAATTGAGTCATTTGATTTCTCTGCAGCTATTTTTTCTGGCAGTATGTCCCACAAAACCTCCCCAGTGGGTTTAAGACATGCACTTGATGCAGCAAGACCATATCCATAATGGATACTCACCATTAGTGCTTGCATTGTGTGGGACCCAACCATGATCTATCTCTATGTAATTTGTGCTCACAGATGTCAAAGAGAGGGCTTAAAGGTTGAAAATCTTTGGTGTCAATAAGTCCAGTCCATCGACATAAACATCAGAAGCATTAGTCTCCATAGTCAACAGAGAAGCACCCCACCCACAGTCCAAAGCGAAACAACAAACCAATGCAGGTGACAGGAAACTCTTGGAGGAAAGTCATCTTTATTGGTTGGTCGGCCCTACACGTGTTTCAGCCAAACTGGCCTTCATCAGGGGACTGTGACCACTAAAAATATAAAACAAAATAAATAGTTGTAAAACATAAAAACACATCAATAAAAACAAAGCACAGGAAAGTTGATATACACTAAAATAGTAATAGCATGGATACAATAAATACCTTTCATGAACAGATAAAAAGAACAACCAATTCCATTTACTTCAAGATACGAACACTAAGGAACCTCCGTCCATTACTAAACCCAGACTCCTTTTGAACTGTCTGCCAGGCCCTTACTACCTCGACCCTTGACTACTGTAACCATGGTCTCCCAAAACACCCCCTCCACTCCCTTCAGATGGCGCAAAATACCCTGGCGCGTCTAATAACGCACTCACCACAACATGCACACATCACCCCCATCCTAAAGAACCTTCATTGGCTCCCCATACAAGCAAGGATAAAATTAAAAATCTTCACCATAATTCACTAAGTTCTTCACAATGAATCTGCCTCATGCTTACTCTCGCTCCTTTCAAAACTAAACTCTTCCAGACCACGTAGATCCAAAACAATAAACATTCTCAGCATCCCAACACAAAGGAAAAAATGCACCCAATCCACTTGCAATCATGCCTTCTCCCTCTTCGCCCCCTCTATATGGAATGCCCTACCAACCAGCCTGAGAGGCTGTAATGACCATTCAGAATTCCGTAAAATGCTCAAAACCTTCCTTTTCTCCGAATACTACCCACTACCCCCTAAATCCCAGTACCCCTCCCTACCCCTAATTAACTCCCATTAAACCAGCAATATCCCCCGCTCCCCATCCTTCCCCCTAACTATATCCCCTGCTCCCCATCCTTCCAACCCCTCTAATTAATGTAAATAGTTCTATTGACCCAGTACAAGCATTGTGGAACCTGTGTCTTTTGGGGAAACTGCTGGGTACGTATGACCTAGATTGGCCACTGTTGGAAACAGGATACTGGGCTTGATGGACCTTGGTCTGACCCAATATGGCATATGTTATGTTCTTATTTATTTATTTATTTTTATTTTATTTACATTCTCTTATATACCGCGCTATTCTGCATCAGTGCAGTTTACATTGAACAAACTGAAATTACATTGAACAGGGCATTATAACTTGGAGATAACTATTTTACAGGGAACATGGGCTATGGAGGGTTACGTGGCTTGCCCAAGACCACAAGGAGCACTTGTGGGACTAGAAACCCCAGTCTTTCCGGCCCAAGATTGCTGTCCTCTAGTGGGATTTGAACCCCTGACCTTCCGGCCTGAAGTACCTTGCCCCAACCACTAGGCCACTCCTCCACTCTTATGTTTAAATGGTCAACCATTGCTAAAATTGTTATTGTTCTATGTAAAACAGCTGTAACCACACTGTTATTTTGTTCATTGTAAACTGTTTTTTAATTGGAGAAAAATGGTATATAAAAAATGTTAAATAAATAAAAGAGAGATATCATAAAAACAGAAAGCCATGAAGCATAAAATCATATGTATCACAAAATGAACGACTATCGCCAATGTGATGATAAGTAAAACATATGACATGCAAAATAATAAATAAAATAAAATAGAATATAAGTAAAAGGATAACTAGCAAACTCACCAAAATAGGAAAACCAAAAAGTTTATGCCCAAAGGAACTAATGAGCAAATTGTTGTACAGCTGAAACAGAACACACAAACATGTAAATAAAACAAAGCAAAAAGTTATGATGTATGAAGTTAACACTCAATAAAATAAAAGAAAAGAACATTGCCATATTGATACTATAATAACGGAAAGGGGAACAGGCATTTTATACAAAGTTATTCCGAAAGGACACTGACCGTAACCACTTTCTGCATTTTCAGAGTTTCCACAATGGATCCTTAAAAAAGAATCTCCCCATCAGTTTCTTAGGGCTCGACATTTATGTTCTGATCTTGTTGATTTTGAATCTAATGCGGCCATTTTTTAGAAAAGAAATACCCCATGCGACATGTTTCTAAGGCATACCATCGAGGCAAAAATACTTCACGGGATGAACTTTTCGTGGCAAAAGATAAGATTGTTTGTCCCTTGTTTTCTACTAGATCTAGACAAATCTCAGATATTATACGGAAGGAATGGCACAATTCCAGCGTTTCAATCTCAGCAAGTTATGATTGTGCATCACAGGAATTCTAATCTTTCTAATATTTTGGTTCCATCTGCTCTACCAGTTCCATGCCGGAAACCGATAACCGTCCATTTTTCCTTGTGGTTACTGCTCAGTCTGTGAGTCTGTGATTACAACCAAAGGTGTTTTTGTTCATCCGTTGACTTCTGTTAAGGTTCCTCTTACCAGCTTTACCACCTGTTCTACTGAGAATGTGATTTATGCAATAATCTATCCATGCAATATGTTGTACATAGGAAAAACTACCAGAAGTGTTAAAACTAGGATCATTGAACATCATAGCTGTATTAAGCAGAATGTTCCTCAGAAACAGTTGGTGGAGCACTGGATTTCCAAGAAGCATAAAATTAATGATTTGAAATACCTTGTCCTGCGCCAGGTTTATCCCCACTGGTGTGGGGGCGATGTCAGCAAAACCCTTTTACTTATATTCTATTTTATTTATTATTTTGCATGTCATATGTTTTACTTATCGTCACATTGGCGATAGTCGTTCATTTTGTGATATATATGATTTTATGCTTTGTGGCTTTTTATTTTTTTGATATCTCTCAGTTTTTATTTATTTTATCCATGCTATTACTATTTTAGAGTATATCAACTTTCCTGTGCTGTTTTTATAGCTGTGTTTTGATGTTTTACAACTATTTATTTTGTTTTATATTTTTAGTGGTCACAGTCCCCTGATGAAGGCCAGTTTTGCCGAAACACGTGTAGGGCCGACCAACCAATAAAGATTATTTTCCGCCAAGGGTTTCCTGTCACCTGCTTTTGTTTGTTGTTTCGCATTAGTCTCCATAGTTCCAGGAGCTGCATCGGATGCTGGTAATGCATTGGCATTGAGAACATATCAATCAACTTCGACGTTAATGAAAGACATCCTTCAAATCCCATCCAATGAAGAGGAGGGATTCAACTTTACCTTCATTAGCGTCGAGGGCTCATGATGCTAAACACCAGGTGGAGGCCAGAGTACATTGACATTGCTCCTCATTGGAACACGACATTGAGAGCACTGAGACACTGACTTTACTGGTACCATTGAAGTACTCTCAACTTGATGACCGCTCATCCTCCTTGGTACTGGAGGAGATACAGCAGTCTCCTAGGACCTGAGACCAAGCCTCCAATACTCTCCAAGAATCTCAGGAGGACATGGCTGCTCTTACTGTTATTTCTATGCCTTTGTCAATGACAGCTTTCAAGAAGCAAGTCATAAGGAGATTCACTGAATAAAGAAAGCAATTCTTTTTCAGTGCTACATCTTCAACATTATCGATATTTATGCATCTAGATATCTAGCTGTTTCTCAAGACTTATGCACTGCATGCAGGAGAGATATCAATGGTGAGACTTAAGAAGGCCTCAGGTTTGGTGTCTGCTGTTCTGTTTCCAGTATTCAGTGCATTAGGAGAGGAAACTTCACTGAGGTATTGAAGATTCTTGGTATCTCTATTCTCTCACTCAAGGCCCACAACCATGGAACAGTGGAGATCGAGATAGGCAGAGACCCAGACTTCTGCCTTAGAGTATTTTTATGTTGGACTCTGTGGTCCTGGGATTTAGAAGGTGGCCCTGGGATTTAGAAGGTGGCCCAGAGATATTCTCTGAAGAAGAGGATTCTACTGGCTTACCATCAGATCAATTCCCACCATGTGAAAAGAGACATTCCCTTTCAAAGGAATTGTCCTTCATTGATTTTGTCAGGAAAATGGTGATTCCATTTGTTAAAGATGGAGGAGGAACCCAGGGCAGAAATATTAAGACATCCTCCAATTCCTCAATCCACCCAAGGAAGCTGTGACAGTGCCCATTTACATAATCCTCAAGGGTGTTCAGATGAGAACGTGGGAGAATACCCTTTCTGTACAACCTCTCTATACGAATATTGACACAGTGTACAAAGTCCAGAAGGCTCCTGGATTCAAGAAGCAGCAGTTTCCTCACCATTCCATGATGGTTGAGTCAACTCTAAAAAGGTTAAAAGTTCCAAGTTACAGTCTTCGGTGCCCACGAGGAGAGAGATTCGGACAGTGGAAGCTTTTAGCAGAAAACGGTTGTAAAATGCTATGCTCATCTCCTGCATAGTTTCTTGCTGGCTGTTCATGGGCATGTATTTACAGAAAATTTTGCACTAGATGTAGGAGACTGCAGACAGTCTCCCAAAAGAGAAGGCTGAGCAACTCCATTAAAGGGAAAAGAGTATGGAAAATACATGGTTTGAGCAACCTATGATATTTTTAAGAAGGCATTGAGGACTTCCTTTATAGGTAATGGATGTCAAAGACTCTCATGGCTCTAGGTTTCAGACTTGACATATGATGTGCAGGAAAAGCTTGCAGAAAAGGTGCAGAAAGCTGCAACTCTTAAAAAGCAGCATAGTGAAACCCTTTTGACCCTTCCAGGCCCACTTTGGATCCAGCCTTCTTTTTCTCTAAGAGATTCCAGAGTGGAAGGAAAAGGAGATCCTATTATTTTCAAAAGCATAGGTATTCTCCTTGTTTTCACTCTTCCCGGGCAAGTTCAGGAAGTTGCTTTCATTTTAGATAGTATTTATTTACAAGAATTTAATATAGCAGTTTACAGCAACCTTTCAAGTTCGGAAGTTACAGAAACACAATAGACAAGGGACACTGAGAAAGAAACATTAGGAAGGAAGTAATGTGGTAGCACATCAATTTTTACTCAGTAAAACACTTAATTGCATGTGGGCTGTAAGGTGGGGGGGGGGGGGGAGGTAGGGAACCCTAGAAGAGGAGAAACAATCTCTCACCTGTGTGAAAAGACAGATTTTCAGATTGGTTTCAAACTTTTTATATGAAGATTCCATTTTGAGCTCAATGGACTACAAGCTCCACAGATGGGGAGCTTGATAGCAAAAGGCAATTGAGTGGTAAGATTCTAAGCAAAGTGTATGTTTTGAGGGGATGACTAGGAGATTCGTGTTAGATGATCAAAGGCTAATAGAGGTCCCAGAAATCACAACCAGTTACTCAGCCAAACCAGGGGCGAGATTTGACTGCCTCTATGAGAACATAACCAGTGTCCTAGTATTCATATGAGACAAATTTCCAATAGGAAGGAGGCTGGGATTTTATTCATACACTGGCCCCTTATAATCTTCAATCGATGGGTGCTAAAGCATCTAACTAATATCCTGTTTTCATCTATTTGATGTTCTACTAAATTGCCCACTGAAAGCATGCTCAAGATGTCTACCTCAGGAAATATTCATAAACAAGCTGTCTTCCCACTCAGAATCCAATGCAGTCAAACCCCTTCCACCAAGAAAAAGCAGGTATTTATTTATTTATTTAACAGTATTTCTAAACCGCCTTATCTTAATAATCAAGGTGGTATCACAGCAAACAATCTGGTAAAGTGAGTGTGTTATACATGCAGTGAGGGTGAAATTTAGTTGAGTGTGTGTTGTAATGTGTGCTAGATTGGTTTGAGCTATATACAAGGTGGGCTATATACAGTGGTGCTAAAAACATTTTCATACATACATTGTTTAGGCGGTATCATGTACTGTTATACATTCTCTGAGGTTATGTGATGTGTCCATAGTGTTCTATGAACAGCATGGTTTTCAGCTGTTTTCTAAAGTCTTTGAGGTCTGTAGTTGCCCTCAAATCGTCCGGTAGTTTGTTCCATATTGTTGGAGCAGCCATGGAGAGTGCTCTGTCTGTTGTGTCCTTGCGTGTGTGTTTGTATTCACTTGGGGTGCTGACTCGGTTGTGTGTTTGTTTTCTTCTAGGACGTGTGCTGGTGTCTGGTTGTATGAGGGTGTGCAGGCTGTTGGCTGATGTGTGCTGTTTTATCTTAAATAGGTTTATGATAGTTTTGTATCTGATGCGTGCACCGATTGGGAGCCAGTGTAAGTCCTTTAAGGTAGGTGTGATGTACTCTTGTCTTGCAGTTCCGGATATGATTCGTGCTGCAGTGTTTTGTGCCAGTTGGAGTGGTTTGAGGGCTTGTTTCGGTAGTCCAAGGTATATCGGATTGCAGAAGTCCAGTAGTGGGGTTATCAGTGCTTGACAGACGGTACGGAAGTGATCTGGGGCGAGGAGTGGTTTCAGTCTCCTGATGATTCACATCTTGTAGTAGGCTTTTTGGATTGTTTTGTCTATGTGTGGCTTGAGGTTGAGTTTATTGTCCAGAGTAACTCCGAGGTATCTTACTTCTGATCTTATTGGTATAGTAGTGCTTTTTATCTTTATATTTGGTGGGTGTATGAAGCTTTGGTTCCGAGTGATGATTAAAGCTTCGGTCTTGTTGTAGTTTATTGCGAGGTTGTTGTTTTGACACCAACTCGTCATTTGGGTAAGGCAGTCTGTTATTTTAGAGAAGTCCGGGTTGTCGATTGATATCGGGGTGTATATCATGATGTCGTCTGCATATACTGTGTATTGAATGTTGTTCTCTTTCATGATGTTGCATATTGGTTGGATATAGATGTTAAATAGGAGTGCTGAGAGTGCGGATCCTTGAGATACTCCCTGTCGGACATTTATGGGTCGGGAGGTGTTGTGTCCCACCTTGACCTGTAGCTGTCTTTCGGTTAGGTATGATTGGAACCATTTCAGTGTGATACCGTGTATACCAGTGTTCTTTAGTCTTTCCAGGAGCGTGTTGTGGTCCACTGTGTCGAAGGCTGAGGAGATGTCGATGAAGATCATTAAGATTCCATTCTTGGTGTTGTCAATTATTCTTAGGATGCTGTCGAAGAGGTAGATCAGTAGCGTTTTGACTCCATGGTTGGGACAAAATCCGTGCTGGTTGTCGTCAAGTGTTTCGTGTTTGTCGATGTGTTCCTGAAGCTGTAGTTGAACCGTTTTTTCGATGAATTTTGCGAGGAAGGGTATGCTGGAGATTGGTCGGTATGCTGCTGGATCTTTTTTGTCGAGAGTTGTTTTCTTTGTGATTGGTCTTACTGTGGCAAGCTTTAGTTGCTTTGGCATGAGTCCTTGAGTGAGTGAGTTGTGTACCATTTTATGTATGGTGGGGATGAAGCTTGATTTGGTGGCTTTGACCCATGACACTGGGCACGGGTCTGTAGGAGCAGTGCTTGTGTTGATTGTAGAGATGATGTGGGATATCTGTTCTGTTGAGGGTGTGTAGAATGTGCCCCAGGTTTTGGAGTGTACGTCCGTCCTGGTGTTCCCACTAGGTGTTGTTCATTCTGTGGAGTGAAATTTGTCTTTGATGTGGTCGGCGAATTCCTGTGGATCAACTTGTACTTCCCCTTCTGTTGTTTGCTCTTTTGTGAGGATCTTTACTATTTCGAAAAGCTCTCTGGGTTTGTTGATGGAGGAATTTATCATGTTTGTGTGGAATTCCATCTTTGATTGGTTGATGTGTTCATTGTATTGTTTTTGCTTTGTTAGGTAAAGATGCTGGTCGGCAGTTGTTTTGTTTTTTCTCCATCTCCGTTCAATCTTCCTGAGCTCCTTCTTTTCCTGTCGTATTCTTGCTGAGTACCATGGCTTGTTTTGTCTCATGTTGTGGTGTGGTTTCTTGGTCCCGCCACCAGATGGTTTGGCGGCGTTAGCTAAAATGCTGTTCCAGCTTGAAACTTGTTCCTCCAGGTCGTCTGTAGTAATGTTCAAGTGTTGTATTGTGTCCTGTATGAATTCGTCCCTGTCGAAATACTTGAATCGTCTTTGTGTGTGTGTGAGATGTTTGCTCTTTCGTTTGTCTGGTCCTCTTGTGATCGCAGCTTTGTCTCGATTAGGTAATGGTCAGACCATGGCACTGGGGTAATGGTGGGTGGGGAAATTAGGTCTCTTGATGTTAGGTAATTGGATGCGAAGATGATATCTGGGGATGATCCATGTCTATGCGTTGGTGCATTGATTATCTGTGTGAATTGAAGTGAGGTCATTGCTTGAAGGAAGGCCTCTGCGTCTTTGGTATTGGTGGACTTGAGGTTGAAGTCTCCAATCAGTAGCGCTGGTTTGTTGTTTGTTGTTATGGCACAGGCTTCTTCGAGTGTGAAGGCTAGTTCGTCGGGTGGAGCTCTGGGTGCTCTGTAGGTTAGGCAGATTGCAATGTTCTTGTTCTTGATGCTAATTGTGTTACATTGCTGGGTATCGGTGAAGTTCTGTGTCTTGAACTTTAATTTTGTTTTCGCTATTATCAGGACTCCTCCTCCACGCTTGTGGGTGCGTGGGCAGTTGTACGCTGAGTAGTTGTCCGGTACTAGTTGATTGAGTAGTACATTGTCGGTAGGGTTGAGCCATGTCTCTGTGATGCATATTACGTCGGGCTGTCGCTCTTCTATGTGGTCTACAAGAGTGTATATCTTGTTGCAGACGGATCTGGCGTTTATGAGCTCAATCGTTGTTGTCTTTGTTGCGGAGGCTGCTGTTACATGTGCTTCCTTTGTGTAGGTGTGGGAGTTTGATTTGTGTCTGTTTGGCCGCTTTGTCTGGGAAGTTCTGAGTGTCTCTTTGTGTGTGTGCTGTGGTTCTAAATATTAGAACAAAAAGCTGAAAGTCATTGGGAAAGCCACAAGGATACCCCCAATACTTGAAATCAGCTTGTGTACACAAGCTGATTTCAAGTATTGGGGGTATCCTTGTGGCTTTCCCAATGACTTTCAGTTTTTTGTTCTATTATTTTGTAGTCATTGACTATTAGGGGTTTAATTTTTTGGTGGTTCTAAATATGGCAATGCAGTTGGTGGGTGCCATGTTGTGTTTGCTTGTGGGTAGATTTTACTCCAAGTATTTCCTGATCACAAAGAAGATGGAGGGATTCAGGGCCCTTAGGTTTGGGATGGGATAGAACAAGTATCTAATTCAGGATGGTTTCCCTAGGCACCCTCATTCCACACCTTCAAAAAGGAATTATGTTCTCTGGACTTCATGGATGCATACACCCTCAAAGAGATAATTCCTATGACTGGGAGGTATCTCATAGAAACATAGAAAACAATTGCAGTTAAAGAGTATACAGCCTATCCAGTTTGCCCATCCGTGATAACTATTAGGTTCTACAATTCCTTCCTCTTCCTCAAAGATCCTCTGTAGTTGTTCCATGCTTTCTTGAATTCAGATAAAGTCCCTGTCTCCACCAGCTTCACTGGGAGGCTATTCCACACATCCATCACCTTTTCCATAAATGAGTAGTTCCTCAGATTACTCCTGTCCCTTTTCATCTTCATTCAAAAGCTTCCTTTCAGATGGGCCATCTCATGTACATGTATTTAAATATCTCCAATATATCGCCTCTCTCCAGCCTTTCCTCCAATGTATACATATTGAGATCTTTAAATCTGTCCCCATATACCTCATGATGAAGATTACTTACCATTTTAGTATCCACCCTCTGGATTGACTCCATCCTGTTTATATCTTTTTGAAGGTGCAGTCTCTAGAATTGTACAAAGTACTCCAAATGAGGTCTTATTAAAGACATATACAAAGGCATTATTACCTCTTTTTTTCTGCTGGCCATTCCTCTCCCTATACAGACAAGCATCCTTCTGGCTTTTGCCATCACTCCCAGGTCCTGCTCTTTTTTTCCTGTATTGAAGTATTTCACCCCCTATTCTATATTACTTTCTTGGGTTTTTGCAGCCCAAATGCAGATCTTGCATTTTTTTTTTACATTAAATCTTAATTGTCAAAATTCTTAACTGTACTTCAGATTTCACTAGATCCCTCCTTATGTTATCCACACCTTCCAGAATGTTTACCCTGTTGCAAATTTTGGTATCATCTGCCGCCTACTTTTCCACTTACTTTTATTTACTTTCTCAACAAAATGGTTTGTTGCCTTTAAAATATCTCCTTTCAGTTTTGCCCACCATTGTTCTACTTCTTTCAGATGTTCCCATCCAGCTAACGATACCTTTTTTTTTTTTTTTTTTTTAGTTATGAAATTGTATATAGATTTCATTGTATATGTTAACCTGAAACAGTCTCCTGCAATGCTCCCCTTTGCCCATTGTTCTATGTAAACTACTCAAGTTGCTCTGTAAACTGCTTTGATTGTAGGATAAGGCGGTATATAAAACCTGTTAAATAAATAAAACAAATAAATAAACAGGATAGAATCTGTTCAGAGGGTGGCTACTAAAATGGTCTCTGGACTTCGTCATAAGGAATATGGGGACAGACTTAAAGATCTCAATATGTATACTTTATGGTCAAGATGGGAGAGAGGATAGAAATGTTTATATGTCTCCATGGCATAAATGCACAGGAGGAGAGCCTCTTTTATTTGAAAGAAAGCTCTGCAACGAGGGGGCATAGAATAAAGGTGAAAGGGGATAAACTCAGGAGTAATATACGGAAATATTTCTTTACAGAAAGAGTGGTAGAAGCATGGACTAGTTTCCCAGTGGAGGTAGTAGAGGACAGTATCTGAATTCAAGAAAGCATGGGACAAACACAGAGGATCTATAAAGGGGATATAGTAATTGGTATGGAAAGGCAGACTGGATAAGGCTGTATGGTCTCTTTCTGCCGTCATGTTTCTGTGTTTCTATTCAAAGGTTCATCTAGATCCTGAGACTGATCATTCTGTGCCTGGGCAGCAGTAGTGTGCTTAATTTAATACAAACCAACTTGTACTATCAATTGAAACTAGATCTTTCCCCATTCAGTTTTGTAAATAGCGTCCTGGATATTCAACAGGGAAGGTGCTGAAATAAGTATAGTGTAAGAGACAAAGTACTCATTTTCAAAATATTGATCCTTCCCAACCAGAGCACAAGTAACCTATCCCTTTCAGATATATGCTTTCTGATGATAAGCAGCGCGTAATTAATCATATACAGATTTTTCAAACTACACATGATATGAATGCCCAGTGAATAAATTTAACATGTGTGAGGCACTCTGTTATTGAACAACTCAGTCCTGTTGGGAAAAATCTCAGATTTATTATGCAATGCAATGTGTGCCTTTGAGTCAGTCCTGACTCCTGGTGATCCAGAAGCTCCTGGGTTTTCTTGGCAGTGTCACTGGAAGTAGATTGCCAGGCCTTTCTTCTGAGGCAATGGAGGATTAAGTGACTTGCCCAAGGCCACAAGGAGTGCTAGTGGGAATCAAACCCTGGTTGCTTGGTTACCAAGCCAGTGTTCTAACCACTAGGCTACTCCTCCACTCCCAGATTTATTATAGTTAGTGCAAAAAAGAAATGCTTTACTATAGCTTCTCAAAATACTCAACACAGCAGTGTCAGAGATGCTGGGAAGTGTAATAAAAAGAAGCATATTGTGGGAGTAATTGATAGGCATATGCCTGCCAAAGAATTTCAGGCTTGTTTTTGATTTTTTCATATGTTCCTGTTTGGTTAGTCGTCAGGAACCAAACCGTTCATGCATTTGTCCCCGTTAAAGTATATAGGGGAAGTTATTTTGCAGTGCAGCAATCAGGTTTACCATCTATTTTCAGTAAAATGTGATGGCACCTAAATTGCCTGGAAGACCCTAAATTATGTCAGGTGGACCAGCACAGAAGAACACCCAGATTGGCTGGAAGGCCCTAAAACAGCAGAGGAGAGCCCAATACAACAGCTGAAGAGGTGACACGAGCCCAGACTGCAAGAATGGGGAGAGTTCAGCTAAGCTCTGTGCCCGCAAGTTAGAGTCTTGGCACCAAGAACTTTGGTCCAAGCATAGAAACCTTAAATACAGAGGAAGTTCCCTCCCCTGACCCCCAAGGTGGAAGAAGCATTCATGGGATGCCCAGATGACATGCCAAGGGATATAAAAAGAATCAGTAGATGCACTTTGGTGAATACCCCAAAAGCAGTGGAAAGTGGGGCTGCAACACTGGCAGTGACAGCCTAGAAGAGCTGAGGAAGACCACGCAGCAGCAAGTAAGGCTGGAAGCCCCTTTAATGAAATGCTAATAGTTGTGGCAGAAGACCAATAGTCAACAAGTACAGTAATGGAGGATGAAATTATTATTATACCTGTTTATTGTAAGCACAAATCACTAAACTGAGATGTGTAGTTTTAACGTTCATTGTAAACCGCACTGATCTCAAATAGCACGGTATAAAAGAAACTGTAATAAATAAAAAATAAATAAAAATGATGGATGTGAGGGAAGTCTATCACACCATGATAGTTTTGATTCTTCCTTTAACGCTCCATGCTTGTCCTTACCTATAGAAGAGGTACAAGCATTCATGGAGTGTACTCCAGTCATTCAGAACAAACAACAGCAGCTGCCTTCTTTCTCTCTGCCTCTCTGGATGACCAGCTGCTGTCCTGGTCCCACGCTCTTTCTGTTTATCTGGACTCCATTGCTCCTCTCAGCCTTCATTTTCTCACCCCAGAACCTCTGGTTCTACCATGGGCTTACTCTCCTCTGCTACCAACTGTGGCATGCCAAGCGCCTCTGGCATAAGCATTGCTCCTCTTGTTCTTGGCTTCTCTGAAAGGAGTGCTCTATCGCCTACCACCAGGCTTACCATTCTGTCTGTTCCTCTTTCATTCAAAATTGCCTTTCTTCTTCTCCTAAGCTTTTTGTGACCTTGGCTCAGCTTGCCCCTTCTTCTACTCCTGTCTCTGCCATCCTTAGTCTTCTATCCCTCAATGCCTATGTGTCCTTACTCTTTGACAAAATTCCTTCTCTTTGTTCTGCCTTCCCTCCATCCCCATCCTCTGCTGCTACCTCATCCTTCCCCCTTATCCTTCAATTGACTCTCTCTCACACCCCCTTGTTTCCCCCACCTTCTTCTCCCTTTCCTCAATTCCCTTTCTCTCTCTCTCTCTTTCACCTGGTCCTCCTTCCCTATTCTTAGCTCTTGAGTTTACTTTTTGCTCTGTTCATACTTCATATCCTCTTGATGCCTGTCCAGCTCAGCTGACCCTCCAGCTGTATGACCATCTCATTGCTACTGTCCATCCCCTCCTTCAGTCTAGTCTCACCATTGGCTATGTTCCCCTTTGTTGGAAACATGTAGTTATTTTTCCTCTCCTCAAGAAGCCCTTCTTTGACCCCTCTTTCCCCTCTAATTTTTGTCCCATTTCTAATTTGCCCTTTCTTTCTAAGATTCATGAACATATTACTTTCTCTCTTACTGGGCAAAACTCTTATGTTATGCCCAGATAAGCTGGGTTCCACACTGGACACAGCACAGAATCTTTACTGACTACTTTACTGAATGAAATTTAGACTGCTCTCAACCAAGGTAACTCTAGTCTCACTTGAGCTTTATTCTGCTTTTGATCTTGATGATCACTCTCTTCTAATCTGTGGACTTTGGGAAATCAGTATTCAAGGAAGACTTCTACAGTGATTTTCCTCATACATTTTGCAATATACTTTTCAAGTCTCTTCTAACTCTAGGTTCTCTTCTTCACTTCCTCATCCTTCTAGAGTCCCTCAGGACTGCCTTTTGGCCCCCTCTCTGTTTAATATTTTCCTATCCCCCTGCTCTTTTTTATACAGTCGCTCAGCTGTAGTCCTTTTCTGTATACCAACGATGTTCAAATTCTTTTCACTCTCCACTCACCCAACTTTGACACTTCTACAAACCTACCTGCATTCCATTAGTCACTGGCTCCAGTATCATCATCTACTTCTGAATGTTTCTAAGTCTATATTCTTTTCTTCTCCTACATTTTTTCAGCCCATGTCACCTCCCTTACTTTGGTCCTCTTCTCTTATTTTTCATAATTCTGTTAAAACCCTGGGTTTTATTCTTGACGCCTCGCTTTCATTTAAGGATCAAATTAATGCAATCTTTAAGTTATGCTTCTTTGCCCTCCATCGTATCCATGCCACTTCTTCTGTTTTAGCTCTCCAACTCCTTGCCATGGCTCTCGTGATCTCCTGACTCGACTGTTGTAAAGCCCTTTATAATGACTTACCTCAGTACTCCTTTAAATGTCTCCAGCTTATACCATCCACTGCTGCTAAACATATCTTTCATTCCTCTCCCTTCGATCATTCTTCTCCCCTTCTCATTTCTCTTCACTGGCTTCCTATTTCTGCCAGAATGTGCCTGTTGCACAGCCCCAGGTCCCTTATCTCACCACCCTGATCTCTCCCTACATGCCCTCCCATGCCCTTCGCTCTTCCCAAGCCTCCTTTCTCTCCTTCCCTCCTCCTTTTGCCCCAATTAGTATTTTCTAGTGTATCCTTCTTCTCCTACCTTGGTCCTCCATCTCTAGAGCTCCCTTCCTCTTACCCTCCATCAGGAATCTTTCTCAAGTTTAAGAAATCTCTTAAAATCTGCCACTTTCTTCATTCCTTCACTGATGTCCCCTACCCCTGATTCCCCTCCCTCCCCTCTTTTGGACAGATTCCTCGTAGCTTTTTCCCTAGCTGACTTGGTGTCCTTCCTTCCTCTGCCATCGTTTTCTCTATATCTGTCCTCCTGTCTTTTAATTGTTAACCACCTTGCGGGCATGGCACTGATTGGCAGTATGGCAAATGTCTCAAACTAACTAACTAAATAAATCTATGAGTTTCTTAGTCAACAACTGAACAAGTACAGTAATGGGGGATGGTGGCTTTGAGGGCACTCTGTCACCCCAAGATAGCTAGAGTTGATAGGACCATCATGCTGGCTAGGTAGGTATTCCCCTCCTCCGTCAGTGCTCCATGCTCATCCCTCCAGATAGTTATTCTGTTGTTCAGTAAAGGGTATACCAGTAGCTGTGCTTCCCTGCTAGAACCTCCAACAAGTACAGTAATGAAAATTTGAAAAGCTTGTTGATGGTGATAGGCTGTCCCCTCTCTGCACTGGGTTCAGTTTCTTCCAAAAAGAGCCAGAGGCAGGTCTTGTCAGACAAATCTAATTAGTTTCTTTGACTGGGTGACCAGAGAGTTGGACTGAAGGAGACCCCTAGATGTGGTGTACTTAGATTTTGGTAAACCATTTGACACGATTCCACACAGGTGACTTATAAAAAAATTGACAAACAATATTTATCTTTATTTCACATTTGATATACCGCCCAGTCCATGGCATCAGGGCTGTTTACAACAGAACATTAATGCTGCAGTCAGGAAGTGGAAAAGAACGCCATTTGGTGACAGGAAAGAAGGAACAGGAACAGCAACAGCTGACAGTTATAAAGCAACAGGAGAGACAGTAGGGAGGACAGAGGGACTATTGAGGACTGGTAAATGGGATGTCACAGGCGTAATTGAACAAATGTGTCTTGAGATGTGCCTTGAACTTCTGATAGGAAGATTCAAGGAAAAGTGAAGATGGCAGTGCATTCCAGAGTACAGGACTAATTAAGAAAAATGCAACATGGTGGGTAAGTTCTAAGTGGGCCTGAGATGGTGATGGGAGAGAAAGCCGATTAGCATGGAGGGACCAGAGCTGATGAAAGGGGGTGTGCAATGATATGAGATTGGCCAGATACTGAGGTGTGGAAGTGTACATTTTATGGGTCAAAATCAGAAACTTGTACTGAATTCTGTAACGGAGGGGAAGCCAATGGAGATGAATAAGGAGTAGGGTAACATGGTTTGAACGTCTAGCGTGAGTAACAATACATGCTGCAGTGTTTCGCAATAATTGTAAACGCTGGAGCTGATAGTGGGGCAAGTTTGCAAGGGCTACGTTGCAGTAGTCTGGCCTACTCATTACCAGAGCAGAAGAGTGGTAAATAAAGAGGGTGGCAGAAAGGGACGGACTGTTCTGATCAACAGTTTGGGATCTCTGCCTTTTATTATGCCTTTTATTATGGTCCTTCTTCACCACACTTCCCCTCTCCATCCAGATCTTGCCCCTCTTTTAACTCCTGTCTCTCCGCTGTTGCTAACTGGCTCACTACAAACTGCACTTAAACTTAACAAAAACACTTGCTATTTGGTTCACTTTTGGTAGTCCTCCCTCCTTGGCCACTCCCTCCTTTTCTGACTCACCTATTCCCTTAGTCTCTAGTTTTCGTTATCTAGGTGTTCTCTTCACTCTGACCTTTCCTTTCGGGCTCATGTCTCTCATGTTATTAAAACCTTTTTTTTACCTCTACCAGATCAGAGCTATCCGTCCATTTCTCACCCCATAGGCTCTCACCACTCTTCTTTCTCTGGTGATGTCACGCATCAATTTCTGTAATTCGGTTATGGTTGGGCTCCCACATTCGCAACTACACTGCTTAGAACGCATCCAGAACACTGCTGCACATATTATCTTTCACGCCTCACTCCGAGATCATGTCACTCCCCTCTCCCTCCATCTTCACTGGCTTCCCCTTCAATTTCGCATTCGCTATAAGATCCTCACACTGGTCCATCAAGTCCTGTACACTCACACCCCTCAGTACTTAGCAGATCTAATTTAGTTCCATACTCCTTTTCATGCACCTCGATCACTACACATCAATTGCCTTCATCTCCCCTCCCCGTCACGTGCTCACTTACAATCTACACACGCCTCTGCCTTCTTTTTTATTGGTCCTGCACTCTGGAACTCCCTACCCACCTCCCTTAGACTTGAACAGCAATTCTCCACCTTCAAGAAAAACTTAAAAACTCACCTCTTCTCCTCTGCCTTTGACCTCCCTTCCGCTCTTGTGTGAAACTACTCCTTCCCCCTTCTCTCTCACTCCTTTTCTTCTTGGTTACATGTATTTAAATGTCTTGAGTGCTTTCCTGTCATACACTGACGGAGAGCACAAAAGGAGCGACAAGGATCTCCTAATCACCACCCAGCCCTCCAACAGATGCCGACGGACTGCAAACCTGAACACACTCTGCGTACCCAGCAGCATAAGATCAGTCAAAGAACGGACGAGCAACCGGGCATTCACGTACTCAGCACCTATGCTCTGGAACCGGCTGCCACACGAGTTACGCCAGACCAAAGACTTACACACCTTCCGAAAAGAGCTTAAAACACACCTGTTCCAATCATATTGCGGCATCACCTAGACGATCTCAACTATATCTTCCCATGCTGCCTTCCTACCTCTTAAGCATATAGGAACCTACTTCTCATTAATGCTTCACATCCTTGATGATTTAAAAAAAAAAATTGTTTATATGTATATATTGCGCTGCTAATTGCTTGTATTTTTGCGATCTCTATGTACAATTATAACCTTTCTGGTTGCTCAATCTGTAATTTATTGAATAATCAATTCCTTATCGTGTCTCCGGGCCAGTCCAGATGAATGGGTAGTCAATCTCCCTCCTCTAGCAGCTGAGGACTATATACAAAGTCTTGTTGCCAGGATACCAAGCCCCACCTCTCTGAGGCAGCAATTCAGTCTTATCGTCCTCAGCAGCTGGGCTAGACGTGTGGAGATTGGCTCCCCATCGATCTGTGGGGGGTTTTCCCTTCTTGTCTTTTTAAGAGCCTTTCCTTATATATTGGCTTTGTGTTCTTTTCATGGAAGAGAGGCCCAGAGGAAGTTAGTGTCACCCTGGCAGGGTGTTTCACACTACGGGGCTTATAAGTCTGCAATCGTAGCGATTCTGGGACTCAGCAGCACTGTCAGAGCATGCGGCAGGGCCTGCCTCCTCTGCTCTCTTAAGGCCGATAGTGGGACCAGACCTGGGGGCCTCAGCGGCTGGTTCCTTGCTTGTCTCGCGGCTCCTTCTCCCAGCTGACAGCGTGATTCAGGGCTCCGGAACCCGTGCAGGTAAAATTGCTTTTATTTCGGACAGCGGGGTTCTTTTTGTGTTTTCTTCACCGCGGCGATTTTCGGGGCTTGTGTTTTGGCGCGAAGGGGGTTTTGGAGCCGCGTTTGTGTGCAGAGAGTGTGTGCGGCCATGCAGGACGCCTTCGGTGCTAACGGAGACCGCGTCTCTCTTCACTTCCCTCGTCAGCGAAATGCGCGGGAACGGCGGCCATTTTAGATGCTGCATCCGTCTCGGCAGTCCCTGTGCCTAAGCCAGCAAAGCGCAGAGCAAAAACTAAACATGCTAAAGAACAGCCGGTTGCTCCGGAGAGCTCAGCTCTGCCTCCACTTTCTGACTCTCTTTTGTCCCCGGAGTTTATTATTGCCTTTCATAAGGCTTATTTACTGCAAAGGGAGCAGGTTTCTGTGCCGGGGAGGGCAGACTTTCCCATGGCACCCCAGACTAGGGAGCCTTGTGGGTCAGAGCTGGCAGAGGGGATTTCTGAGTTGCCTAGTGGGCAGACTAAGTTTGAGGCTAAGTTGGATTCGCGATCATTCACAGACCTCTTGGGGCCGGAGGAAGGAGAGCTTGGACCAGACCCAGAGGCCGATTCCTGGCCTGAGGAACTGGAAGACGGAGAATTAGGGCCAGGGGATGACCCTAACGTGTTTAGGGTTTTTAGACGGGATGAGTTGTCCGCCCTAATCACTCAGTCGCTCACGGCTCTCAGTCTGATCCCTCCGGCGTCCCAGCAGGAGCCTTTGGAAGACCCCTTATTGCAGGGGGTTCAAGCGGAGCAGAAATGTTTTCCCTTCCACAGAGTGATTAAGCAGATGGTGGAATCTGAATGGGAATTCCCGGAGGCTTCCTTGCGGGGAGCTCGAACGATGGCTAAGTTATACCCGGTGCCTACCGAGGAGAGGGATCTCCTGCGGTTGCCAAAGGTGGATGCTCTGGTGTCTGCGGTCACCAAGAAAACCACCATTCCGGTAGAGGGGGCTGCGGCCCTAAAGGATATGCAGGACCGTAGACTTGAAGCACTTTTGAAGCAAGTTTTTGAAGCCAGCGCCTTGGCGCTGCAGGCTTCCGTTTGTGGTGCTTACGTCTCTCGGGCTTCCATTAGATGGAGTCAGCAGACGGCGACGCCCGAGGGAGATTCTTCTCCTCCCATTCAGGGGGCTCAATTGGAGTCCGCGGCGGCGTATCTGGCGGATGCCTTTTATGATTTGATACGTATTTCCGCGAAAGCTATGGCATCGGCGGTGGCAGCCCGTCGGTTTCTTTGGTTGCGTAGTTGGGCAGCCGATGCGTCTTCCAAAGCCCGCCTCAGTAAGTTACCTTTTAAGGGTAAATTGCTCTTTGGAGAGGCATTGGAGAAGATTGTTAAAGATTTAGGGGACTCTAAGGGAGGTCGCCTTCCTGAAGACCGTCCTCGGGCACCTAAGCAGGCTCCCTTTTCCCGGGGTCAAGGCCGTGACTTTCGCCGATTTCGGGGAGCTCGTTTTGCTCCTTATCAGCGGGGGCGTTTTCAAGCTCGGGGGCCGTCCTTTCGAGGCGCTCGGGGGTCCGGAAGAGGTTACTTCGGATCCTCCTCCCCTGGGGGTCTTAAAAAGCCACAATGATGCGAGGCAGGTCCAGGTAGAGATTCCCATCGGGGGGCGTTTGCAGGAGTTTCTCTCTGCTTGGACCGCCATTACCACAGACAGGTGGGTGCTTCAGATTATCCGCGAAGGCTATTCCCTCGAGTTCGATTGTCCGCTGGCGGACGCCTTCGTCTTCTCTCCCTGCGGTTCGCTTCTCAAACGGCGAGCAGTGCAGGACACGTTGCTTCGTTTGCTGCGGCTCCGAGCCGTGGTACCCGTGCCGCCAGACCAGTGCGGCTTCGGTCGGTACTCGATTTATTTTGTGGTTCCCAAACCGGGAGATGCCTTTCGTCCCATTTTGGATCTGAAGCATGTCAATCGCTGTCTGCGGGTCTCACACTTCCGGATGGAAACTTTACGTTCAGTGATTCGCTCGGTGTGCCCGGGGGAATTTCTCACTTCTATCGATTTGACCGAAGCTTATCTTCACATTCCCATAAAGGAGGAGCATCAACGTTTCCTTCGATTTGCGCTGCCTATGGGACATTTCCAGTTTCGAGCTTTGCCTTTCGGGCTAGCGACAGCGCCCCGCACCTTCACAAAGGTGATGGTGGTAGTAGCGGCGGCACTGCGCAGAGACGGGATCCAGGTTCATCCTTATTTGGACGACTGGTTGATTCGAGCACCTTCAAGGGCGGAGTCGCTGTCGGCGACTGCTCGGGTGGTGTCCTCGTTACAGAGTCTCGGATGGGTGATCAATCAGTCCAAAAGTCATCTGCAGCCGGTTCAGCGGCTTCAGTATCTGGGTGCGTTGTTCGCCACCGACAGGGGACTCGTCCTCTTGCCACTGGAGCGGGTACGGAAGCTTCTCGCGCATGTGGCAGCCTTTTTGCGTCTTCGGGCTCCGACCGCTTGGAAGTACTTGCAGTTGCTAGGCCTGATGGCGGCGGCCTTGGATTTGGTTCCCTGGGCTCGAGCGCACATGCGGCCTCTTCAGCGGGCTCTACTCTCTCGGTGGTCTCCGCAACGGCATCCACTCTCCAGGCACTTGAGTTGTCCCGACTCCGTCAGACTCAGTTTGCAGTGGTGGTCGGTTCCGGACCATCTTCTGGCGGGCGTTCCACTGGACACTCCGCAATGGGTCTTAGTCACTACCGATGCCAGTCTGACGGGGTGGGGGGCGCATTGTTTGGCACGAATTGCGCAGGGGGTTTGGTCGCCAGCGGAGACGAGTTGGTCGATAAATCGACTAGAACTTCGCACGGTCTATCTGGCGCTGTTGGCCTTTGCCGAGCTTCTCGAGGGCAAGCCGGTTCGGATTTTCTCCGACAATCTGGTGACGGTCTCTTACATCAATCGCCAGGGCGGCACGGGCAGTTTGCCTCTCCTAGAAGAGAGTCAGCGTCTGTTCCAATGGGCGGAATTGCACCTCACGGCGCTGTCAGCCTCCCATGTGGCAGGAAAGAGCAACATCCAGGCCGATTATCTAAGTCGTCATCTGCTGGATCCGGGAGAGTGGGAGCTCCATGCGGAGGTCTTTCACGAGATCACCTTGCGTTGGGGGTTCCCGGTGATCGATTTGATGGCCACGCTGCACAATGCCAAGGCCGGGCGGTTTTACAGCAGGCGTCGGGAGCACATGTCGGAAGGCCTCGACGGTCTAGTTCAGCCCTGGCCGTCGGACCAGCTTCTGTATGTGTTTCCCCCTTGGCCGTTGGTCGGTCCAGTAGTGCAGAGGGTAGCCTCTCACGACGGCCTGGTGATTCTGATTGCTCCAGACTGGCCAAGACGGCCGTGGTACGCGGATCTGATGCGACTGTTGGTAGCTCCGCCCTGGCGTCTGCCCACGCGACCGGACTTGCTGCACCAGGGGCCCGTGCCGATGCCTCAGGCGGATCAGTTTTCGCTTACGGCATGGCTCTTGAGCGGGATAAGTTGCGCCGCAAGGGTTACTCGACCACAGTGATCTCTACTTTGTTGCAGTCGCGTAGGCGATCTACTTCCTTGGCTTATGTCCGCGTGTGGCGTGTCTTCGAAGCCTGGTGTGCCGATCGCTCGCTGCGGGCTCGTGGGTCTACTATTCCGGATATTCTGGCCTTTCTGCAGAACGGTCTTGAGAAGGGTCTTGCTCTCAACTCCTTAAAAGTACAGTTGTCGGCGCTAGCGGTGTTTCGAGGTCCGATTCGCGGTTCGCGTCTTTCTGTCCATCCTGATGTTCTTCGCTTTCTTAGGGCAGCTCGACATATCCGTCCTCCGCTTCGACCGGTGGTTCCCCCTTGGGACTTGAATCTCGTTCTTGAAGCTCTCACGGGGCCTCCGTTTGAGCCGCATTCTGCCAGTTCCCTCCGGGAGTTTTCCTGGAAGACTACCTTTTTGGTAGCCCTCTGTTCGGCTCGTCGCATCTCTGATTTACAAGCGCTTTCGTGTCGCCCGCCTTTCCTGCAGTTCTCAGAAGAGAAAGTGGTTCTGCGTCCGGTTCCGTCCTTTTTGCCGAAGGTGGTGTCGGCTTTCCATGTCAATCAGTCCATGATTCTTCCCACCTTTGTAGCGGTGGGGGCCGAGGCTCCCTTGGATCGGTCTCTGAAGAGCTTGGATATGGGGCGGGTACTCCGTCGGTATCTTAGGTTGACCGCCTCGTTTCGGCAGACTGATCGTTTGTTCGTGCTCTATGGGGGTCCGTCGAAGGGAAAGGCGGCCTCAAAAGCTTCCATAGCGCGTTGGGTGAAGCAGGCCATTAGAGTGGCGTATGAATCCAAGCGTAAGTCGGTACCGGGCGGGCTTCGAGCTCATTCTACCCGGGGTCAGGCGACGTCGTGGGCGGAATCAGCGCTGGTGCCTCCTGTGGACATTTGTCGGGCGGCGGCGTGGTCTTCTCTGCATGCCTTTTCTCGTCATTACCGTCTGGATGTGCTCGCGCGTCGAGATGCTTCTGTGGGGGCTTCGGCTATCATCGCGGGGCTCACAGGTCCCTCCCAGGGTTAGTTACTGCTTTGGTACTACCCATTCATCTGGACTGGCCCGGAGACACGATAAGGAAGTAGAAATTAGACCTTACCTGCTAATTGTCTTTCCTTGAGTTGTCTCCGGGCCAGTCCAGAGCCCACCCTAAGAGTTTTTTGGCGGTGTCTCAGGATAGTCGATTTCGAGAGTATCGGGGTGGTCGATAAGGGTATTCTATGGGTACCTTCTGGTGTTTAGAAGAAAAAAAAAAAAAAAAAACAACCAACATATAAACCTTCCACGTAGTCCAGGCTTCTTCTTCGGGCCAGGGCGTGGTTTATAGTCCTCTGGGTGCCTCTTCCAGGGTTTTCGTATATTATTCGTCTTCTTTCTTTTTGGTTTCTACTGGCTTGTTACGTAAAGACTGAATTGCTGCCTCAGAGAGGTGGGGCTTGGTATCCTGGCAACAAGACTTTGTATATAGTCCTCAGCTGCTAGAGGAGGGAGATTGACTACCCATTCATCTGGACTGGCCCGGAGACAACTCAAGGAAAGACAATTAGCAGGTAAGGTCTAATTTCTACATGTATAACTATGATCTGGTGGTTGTTAGTCCCCCCTACCTTAATCAGACTGTATTCCTAAATTTATGCTGTACATATTCCCTTGTCTTGTCCACCTAAAGACCGCTTCTGATCGCTGGAAGGAGCGGTGTATAAATTTATGCCAAATAAATAAATAAATAAATGAGGATGGACAGATGCTCCTGGAAGGAAAGTGTGGAGTCTAGTATGACACCCAGATAATGGAAGAAGAAACCAGGGGGATAGAAGTAGAGCTAAGCAGAGCAGCAGTGGTAGGACAAGGGGTACTGAAGGAGACCCACATGGCTGTGGACTTAGAAGGGTTAAGGTGGAGATAGTTTGTTGAAATCCATGTGGCAATGTGGGAGAGACAATCATTAAGGGGTGCCAAATCAATAGCAACAGGGGAGGTGTGATAGAGAAGAATTATATCATCAGCATAGAAATATGCTGACACCGGGTACTGCTGGATGATGAGTGGCAGAGGGGCAAGAAAGATATTAAAAAGCAGTGGGGAGAGCACAGAGCCCTGGAGGACTCCACATACCAGAGGTACTGCAGTATACAAAATCCTGAATTCAAAATTTTTAAGGAAGGACCTCAATATTAGCAGAACAGTTAGTACTTCTAGCAGGAGAGCCTGCAAGGCCTCAAAGTCAAAATTGCTCAATTAGCTCATCATTCGTCCACCAAGACTCCTAAAATGAAGCCATAAAGCCCCAACCTGGGACAGATTTAGTACTTTTTAAGTTCTCACATTATTTTTTCTTTTAAAATTTTTAATTTCATATATTTAAGACTATTATTTGTTGAAAATAATTTATCAATGAAAAATTGTGTGCATATCAGCTGAAAAGCTAAAAAACAAAAAGCAGAAAATCAATAAATATCCAACACAATATTGTGTTCCGACTTATCTGCATCAGGGATATAAACAATCTTCAAATGATCACAATGCGCTCTCCAGGCTTATCAGATGTTTTTTTTTTAATTTCTTGCTTTTTTCATTTAAGTTTTGGCATTGAGAGCTGAAAAGTAGCCACTGGAATTATGCACCATTCCAGAGAGACTGCAGTGCAAACTGTCAAAAAACATAGCTAGTAGACATACTGAAGGCATGTGGGAACTGCTCCTTAGTATAGCTCTATATTTATTCCTCCTCCCAGTTGCATGAAAATGTAGGAAACCCAGCAAAGGGAGGTTTGTCTTCAGAATCACTAGATTTTCCACCATGTCCTGTGCTAGCCGTGAAAACTGAGGAGCCATGATATCCCTTACCATGGAGAATATATGTTCACTGGGCACACTGGTTGGAGTGCAGAACAGGAAATGTTGTGCATCATTGGTCAGGTCTGGCAAGACTGCTGACTTCTTTGCCTAGTATGCCAAAGGATCTGGTTGCATGGCTTTGGGCTCTGAAAGGTAGCGTGTCACTGAAATCATGCAGTATTGCGATCTTTGGTAGGCTGATCTCTGCAGCTTATCATTATAGCTGGGGCTTTGGTCATCAAAGATTGTTTCTGAATGGAGCTCAGAGGTCAAAGACATGTAAAGCCAGGGGGAAGTGGTAGATGACAAGGTGGTATGCTAGCAAATCTGCTTACCAGCGTGCCTCATATTTCTCCTGCTGCGCCCCTGCCTCTGGCACTCCCTTTCCCCCACCTCAGTCACCAGCTTTTACTTCCAATAAGTCAGTGAGCTGAACCATAGAGTGATAGTTCCTTTATCTGTTGATCAGAGAGACCAGCTAGCATCAGGTCTGGCATGTCCATTAGGCGGACTAAGTAAATGCCTAGGGCATTAAATCCTAGAGTGCAGCACTGTGACCCCTCCACATGTTCAAAACAGTGCTAGAGCAAGCTGTTTTGACCAGGATAGACCTTGAAGTACCCTCACACACAGGACCAGAATACAGCATCAATGATTTTATGGTGAGGGTCCTAAGAGGAAGGTTCAAATCATACAAAAACGTAAAACTTTTGAAATTAAGATAACATACAGTACTTTCAATTGGACCAGACAAGGCTTAATAAAGATGGACTTTCTATTACATTATAAACTAAATATTTACAGTCTGGTGACCTGATCACACATTCATCTTTCAAATTCCCCAACTCCCACCCCACCTTATTCCTAGAGACTGTCAATGGAATGCTTTTGTGATACTTATTCAGTACATTATGGTATTGTCATCTGTTGCTCAACTATCCTGACCTAAAAAAGGTTTTAATCTTTGAAAGCTAGTCTAAAATGTATTAACTATCACTTTCTAGACAAATCCTTAGCACTGCACTCTAGAAAAACAGACTTTTGAGCATATCATACTACTGAAATGTTTCTGTTTGTCCTTTTGAATGAGATTTGATCAAAACAAATCCTTGATTCTTATTGTATTTGACTTGATTAATCATTCCATTTTGCTTTCCCGCCTTCACGAGTTAGGAATATGCCACACTGTTTTGCAATGGTTTGCTTCCTATCTGGAGCATCGCTCTTTCCAAGTCCTCTATAACAATTAATTCTCTTCTTCGCATCCCCTCACCTACATTGTCCCACAAGGGACTCTGCTCTCACCAAATCTTTTTTTTTAAACTTTATTTATCTCCAGGAACAAGCAGAAATGCAGTCTTCACATATGGGTGACGCCGGCACCGACAGAGTCTGCGGGGGAACACTCCCCAGCGTCCAATAGGAAATCTTTTAGAAGCCCTCCACTGTGCCTGCATGCTTGCCTTCCTGCCTTCTCAACCCCTATTCTCAGTTCTTCGTTTTCCGTGGAACTAGCAGGACACACCATTCCTATTGCCGCAGAAAAATGTTTCTTTTTTGGTATAGCATCGTGCTTCTGCCTTCCCATCGATGCCGGTTACATCAAACCCAACACCAGTCCTGATATCATTTTCTTTTTCTTTTTCTTTGTGGTTTTCACCGTCAGACTAAGCTTCAGGGCCTCCATAGCCACCTTCTCTTTTCTTTTTGAAGGCATGGACAAACCAGTCACTGGTTTTAAAAAATGTACCAAGTTCTCCAGCACTATTTCAGACACTGATAAACAAGACTTGTGTTTAAAATGTTTGTGTCCAACTCCTGTCTTTTGTGTTAGCAAATGACAAAGAGAGGCCTCAAGAACCGAGCCAACATGTTGGGATCGTTGTTCGCCTCAGACTCAATTTCAGTGACCTCAACTTCATCGAGGGCATCGGCTTCCTCTCAAGGATCTCAGGTTTCTTCTAAGTCCAAATGTAAGAGTAAGTCACAATCTCTGGCTGCGCTCAATTCCTCTGCATCAGCATTGAGAACCGATACCGAGGCCAGAGAACATAAGCATAGAGGTGCTTCCAGTGCAGACTGGCCAGCCAAACAGCCCTGGTGGAGGATCTCTCCTCCAAAACACAAATGGGGCTCCAGGACGCTCCTGAGGCATCAACCTTTGGAGAGCTACTGGAGCGATGTTCTGGGATGGTGGCGCACAGCCCCGTCGGTGACTCCACCCAGACATCAGCAATCTCCCTGGACCAGCACATGCTGGACCTCGAGAGGAGTTTGGTAACACTCCTAGTAGCCTTGATACCGTTAACCTCGAGAGCTTTGGGAGTGCAGGCTTCGGTACCTGGCCTGCAGCCAAATCTGAAGCCAAGCTTACCGGGGCCGATGCCAGCCTTCGATTTGGCATCGGTGCTACCCTCATTGGAAATGATCATTATTCCCGGTGTCCAGCAGACACTTGGTTCCAATACCTTTGAGTATCGACCTTCGACGTCTATGAAGCATTGATGTTGAACTAAGGATCGCTGATACTTTGATTTTTTTATCTGACTCAGATTCTAGTTCCTCCAACTGAGAAGGAATCACTCTGTTCCCGAGACCTTCAAGACGTCCCTTCGGACCCTTAACCCTCTCAAGAGTGTCGTCTGTCCCCTCCAGAGCATATGTCCTTTCAGGAATTCATCTGGGATATGGCAGCAGCGCTCGCCATTACAGTAGCCGCGGAGAAAGAACCGAAGTCCAAGGAATTACAGATACTTCAATACCCTCCAATGCCCACAGAGGCCGCTATATTTCTGGTACATTGTATCCTGCAGGATCTAATGCTCTGCATGTGGGAAACACCGCTCATGGTTTATGTTTATGTTTATGTTTATTAACTTGATTGACCGCCCTTCATTGATAAGCATAGCGGTTTACAAAAATAATTCTTCATTACAGAAGGCACAAGGCCGGAAGGAGAAAGGAAAATTACATCTTAATAAAGGTGGAGAGACAGAGACAAGAGAGGAGGGTTAGCAGAGGAAAGAGGAGAAGGCTAGGAGGGAGAGGAGTTGAAGGCCAGGGAAAAGAGGTGGGTTCTGCCTGTCAGTAAACACCTAGATACCATATACCAAGTACCACAGTGCCCAGGCTTTCAGGAACCTCAGCTCTCACATCACTCAATGATAGTGGAATCAGCAGTGCGCCAAATTAAGAGCTCTAAGAATCATTCTTCCATGCCACCAGGCAGAGATTGCAGAACACTTGATGCCTTTGGATGAAAATACTTCCAGACATGCATGTTAGCCTCCAGAATAAATTCTTACATGCTCTACATGGGCATGTTTCTGAAGGATGTTACCAGGGATCTGGAAACCTTCACGCCTCTCCTTCCTGACGATAAGACGAGTGCTTTTCAGATAATCATCAAACAAAGCCAGAACACTTCCAAGTTTCTCATGTTTGAATCAGCAAGCAAAGCTTCAGCAGTCTGCATTGGGGCTCAAAGGATCTTGAACAGTGGGAACAAGACAAATTGGCCAATATCCCATGTACTGGCAAAAACCTTTTTGGCAAAGGATGGAGGGAAAAGGCAGGGGAAATTGAGATAGACAATCTCACCCTAAAATGCCTTTCCAGGAAATCAGCTGACCCTTCCAAAACAACGGTTCTTCTGAAGATATCTTTCTATGCCAAAAAGAAGAGATACTATCCTTCTTATCTGCCTTCTGCTGCCTATCAACAACAACTTCCACAGCAGAAGCAACAGCGTCCTCACCAACCCAAGAAGCCAAGGACTCCTAAGCCTCAACTAGAGACACAGCCACAGCCTGCGTCTGGTTTTTGACTCTTTCCTAGAGAGCATTGCCAATCTGCCTCTGGAAGGACCACAACCCCTTCACATAGCAGGCAGACTTTGCCACTATGCCCACAGGTGGCACCTTATAACATCAGAACAGTAGACACTCCACATTGTCCAAGAGGGTTATCAGCTTCACTTTGAGAACTTACCCTCCACGGGCTTCACAGGGGACTATCCCACAAAACCCCTTTAAAGCATTCTCTTAAGAGAAGAGGTGTCCCAGGGTGCTATAAAAAGAGTTTTTCCTACTCAAGAAAGGATAGGCTTCTACTTTCCATATTTTCTCATTCCAAAGAAGACAGGAGGCTTCAAACCCATCTTAGATCTCAGAGACCTAAACAAGGTTCTGGTTTGAGAAAAATTCAAAATGGTTTCACTAGGACCTCTTCTACCATACCTTCAGAAACACGATTGGCTATGTTCTCTAGACCTTAGAGAGGCATAAACTTATATACTGATACATCCTTCTTAGAGACAGTATCTGCACTTCATGTTTCAGGGAAACCAATACAGGGTTCTTCCCTTTGGTCTGTTCTCTGCCCCAAGGGTCATCACCAAATGCATGGCAGTAGTCACTGCCTATCTACGCACCCTGGGCATATTCGTCTTCCCTTACTTAGACGACTGGCTGATCAGGGGAGACTCCCCTCAAGAGGTAAGACTCTCACTTCATTGTACCATCACAGGTTTTGTCATAAAGTTCCCAAAGTCTCATCTCACTCCAACCCAACAACTGGAGTTCATTGGAGTGCTTTTAGATACCCAACAGGCCAGAGATTTCCTTCCACAGGATTGCTCTGCTTATCTCATCGAACAGGCGGAGCACCTGCAAAAACGTACTCACGTCACAGCTTGAGAGATGCTATGTCTCTTGGGACATATGGCCTCCAAAGTCCATGTCATCCGCTATGCTCGATTGCCTATGCATCAAGCCCAATGTCTTCCCAATGGATGCAGGCACAGGGGCGTCTCAGAAACAAGATCCACATCACCCCTCAGCTGATTCAGTCACTTCAGTGGTGATGTTTCCCTCAAAACCTGCTCATCAGATCACCTTTTCAAATGTCTCCACCTTGATGCACCCTGATGATGGATGCTTCCCAGCTAGGTTGGGGAGCCCATCTCAATGACTTAACTACACAGAGACTGTGGACACAACAAGAATCTGCCATGCAGATCAATTTCATAGAATTATGAGCATTGACAAATGCTCTTTGGGTTTTTCAACCCCAACTTTCTGTGCAACCTGTTCTAGTCAGAACGGACAATCAAGTTGCCATGCTCTAAATGAACAAGCAGGGGAGGGATGGGATTCCATCCACTCTGCGAGGAAGCGCTTTGCCTGTGGTTTTTTTCCATCTTATACCGCATTCACTTCACAGCGGTGTACCTCCCGTGTGAACTCAGTGTCTTTGAGGACAAGCTCAGCCGTATCTTTCATCCACAGGAATGGACCCTGCATCGAGAGGCAGCTGCTTGGATCTTTCAGATGTGGGGAACCTCACTCATATATCTTTTTGCCTCTGTGCAGAACATACAGCTTCCACTCTTCTGTTCCAGGGTTCAGTCGCTATACCATCAGGCCCCGGTTGTCTTCCATCTACACTGGGGACGGAGTCTGCTTTACGCTTTCCCTCCCCCTCCCATTTCCTTGATTCCCAAGATGCTTTTCAAGCTACAGGCCAACAAGGGCTCCATGATTCTCATAGCTCCTTTTGGCCTGTCAACCATGGTTTCCTCTACTTCTTTGTCTAGCACAGACTCAGCCACTCAGCCTGGGATGTGCACCTGATCTCCTCTCTCAGGACAACGGGACACTCCTAGAAACATAGAAACATAAAAACATAGAAAAATGACGACAGAAAAAGACCACATGGCCTATCTAGTCTGTCCTTCCATATCAACAACTACAACAGTCCCCTTTTTTCCTTTAGAGATCCTCTCTGTTTGTCCCATGCTTTTTTGAATTCAGATACCGTCCTCATCTCTACCACCTCTATTGGGAGACTATTCCATGGACCCACCACTCTTTCCGTAAAGAAATATTTCCGCATATCACTCCTGAATCTATCCCTTTTCACCCTCATCCCATGTCCCCTCATAGCAGAACTTGCTTTCAATTGAATTTATGCCACGGAGGAATTTAAACGTCTCAATCATATCACCTCTATTCTGCCTTTCCTCTAAGGTATACATTTTAAGATCCTTAAGTCTGTCCTTACATACTTTATAATGAAGATCACTAACCGTTTTAATAGCCACCCTCTGTACTGACTCCATCCTGTTTATATCCTTTTGAAGGTGCGGTCTCCAGAATTGCACACAGTGCTCCAAATGAGGTCGCACCAAAGACTTATACAGAGGCACTATCACCTCCTTTTTTCTGCTGGCACCTAAGCATCCTTCTAGCTTTTTCTGTCATCTTTTCTACCTGTTTAGCTACTTTAAGATCATCAGATACAATCACACCAAGGTCCCGCTCTTCTTTAGTGGACAAAAGTACTTCACCCCCTATACTATATTGCTCCCTTGGATTGCTGCAGCCCAAATGCATGACCTTCCATTTTTTAACATTAAATCCCAGCTGCCAAATTCTAGACCATTATTCAAGCTTAGCTAGATCCCTCCTTATGTTATGTAACCTTCCTGGGTGTCTACTCTATTGCAGATTTTGGTATCATCCGCAAAGGTGCAAACCTTACCCGACAGCCCTTCCGCTGTATCACTAACAAAGATGTTAAAAACATCTACTCCCTCTGCCTGACGGCATGACTGCTGAAGGGCTAGTGCTTGTTAACCTTGACCTGCCACAGGACGTCAAGAATATACTCATTGCATTATGCAGACTCTACCAGATGATCTTATGCTTTTATGTAGAATAGGTTTACACTTTGGTGCTCCCCAAAGGACATCGATCCCTTTTCTTGCTCAGTGGAGTTCTTTTACAATACCTCTTCCACCTATTCTTAACAGGCCTTAAGACTAATTCAGTTAGAGTGCACCTTAGTGCCATTGAGGCTCATTACGAACCACTGCAGGGACAGCATATCTCCTCAAACCCTAGTAGCATGCTTCATGTGGGGTCTGCTGCTTTCCAAGCCACCCATTAAGCCAACTTCGGTAGCCTGTGATCTCAATGTGGTTCTTATGCAACTACTAAAGTCTCCTTTCGAGCCTTTAGGCACCATTTCACTGAAGTTTCTATCATGGAAGGGTCTCTTCCTCATTGCCCTCATGTCAGCTCACCGTATTAGTGAACTGAAAGCTCTGGTGGCGGACCCACCCTATACGCAGTTCCACCATGACAAGGTAGTTCTGCGAACCCAGCCACATTTCCTTCCGAAGATGGTTTCTTCCTTCTATTTGAACCAGTTGGTCAACCTACCTATTTTCTTCCCTAGACCACATATGTCTCGAGCAGAAGCAGTGCTTCACCTGCATACATGTCTGGTTCCAGGGAGCTAGTGAGTCCCATATGTGAAGACTGCATTCCTGCTTGTTCCTGGAGATATCGTAGTTACTTACCTATAATAGGCGATCTCCGGGAACAACAGGAATCAGTCTTCACAACCTGCTCTCCTCCCCTAGAAGTTGTAGGGTTCCTTATTTTTTCCTCTTCTTCTCTGCTACAAACTCATCTGAGGAGAGGGATTGGGAAGGTGGGAAGGCAAGCACACAGATGCAGTAGAGGGCTCCCAAAAGCTTTCCTATTGGATGCTGGGGAGCATTCCTGTGCAGGCTTCATCGGTGCTGACATCACCCATATGTGAAGACTGACTCCTGCTGTTCCCGGAGATCACCTGTTACAGGTGAGTAACCATGCTTTATTGAACTCGCTGAACTTCCCTGAATAGTCATCTTTCACCAACTCTGTTTACCATCTTTTTGGCCCTGCTGATTCAATCTTTAGGCTGTAGCCCATTTACCTATGCTGATGACATTCAAATTCTGTACTCTGCTGGTTCCAGTCACCACTAAATTTCACTTCTTCTGTCCTGCCTTCAATCTGTTGCCTCTTGGTTAAAAAATCATCATCTTGTCCTAAATGTCACTAAATGTGAATCTAGGCACAGAAAGAGCAGAAGAACAAAATGCTACTGGGAGAAACAAGAACTTTATTGGTGTCTAAGGTCAGCCCGACACATATTAAGGCCAATGGCCAACCAAAGTTTATTATATATGTTCATTGTAACAAATGTTTTGTTCATTAAATCTGCTTTGACCTGGTGAAAAGCATTATATAAGTCTAGCTTAATAAACAAAATAAATAAAAAAAGACACAAAGGAATTGCTCTCTACGAGGTGCAATCAAAAAGTATCGAGACTTGTACAATAACACAAGAAGTATAATACTGACAGTTATTATACTCAGTCTCCTTCAAAGTAGTCCCCTTCCTATAAAACACACTTCCTCCAGTGTTCCTGCACTGCTGGAAACAATTTTGAAATACCTCCTCCGTTATGCTGTGAAGCTGCTGTTCCTAATTTTGCTTAATGGTCTCCAAGTCATCGAATCTCCTTCCTTTCAGTGGTAATTTCAGTTTTGGAAACAAGAAAACGTCACAGAGTGCGAGGTCATGTGAGACTGATGGACTTGCTCGATTTGGTGTTTGGCCTAGAACTGCTGGACAACTGCTGTGATGGCGTGAGCTGTGGCATTATCATGATAAAGCAACTATTCACCATTCCTGTGCAACTCTGGCCTCTTTTGACAAACTGCATCTCTCAAACGAGTTAGAACTTGGACATGGTACTCCTTATAACTGGTTTGGCCTTTTGGAGCATACTCATGATGAAGAATACCCTGGTAATCAAAGAAAACTGTGAGCATGGTCTTGACGTTGCTACTCACCTGACAGGCTTTCTTGGGTCTGGGAGAGTCTGGAGACTTCCACTGTGAGAACTGAGCCTTAGGGGCTTGTTTACAAAGCCGCGGTAGCGGTTTGCGATCGTAATCGGAGCCGCGGCCCCATTGATTTCAATGGGGCCGCGGCTGCGATCGCGATCGCGAACCACTACCGCGGCTTTGTAAACAAGCCCCTTAGTTTCCAGGTCATAAATAGAAACCCATGATTCATCATCAGTAATAATCTTTTTGATGAAATCTGAGTCATTTTCAATGCATTCCAATAACTCTCTGACTGCAGATAGTCGATCTTCTTTTTGGTCAGGGGACAGGCGTTTCGGCACAAATTTTGCAGACACATGTTCATCCCCAAATCAACAGTAAGAATGTACTGTACTGACCTGAAACTGATGTCCATGTCCTCAGCAAACTCCCTGATAGTCAATCGATGATTTAAGCATATTACGGCACACACTGCTTCAACTTTGTCTTCATTCCTGCTCGTGGACGGCCTTTCAGAACATTTGTCAACGTCAACACTTTGGTGGCCCTCTTGGAAACATTTGTACTAGTCATAAACTTGAGCATGACTCATGAATTCATCACCATACACTTTCTGTAACTGGTCATAAGTCTCTTTGCATGAATCTTCAAGTTTCTGGCAGAATTTAATGCACGTTTGCTGTTCAGTTTTTTCACTCATCGCAAATATGACAAACTGTTTTTACATGATACCAAACATAACGTGATTAAAAAAGTACAGGTGTGCTGCAACCACGCTATACTATGCACATGCATAGCACATAACTAGGTCACTGCATGCTTAATAGCATTGTGGTGCGATGTATTGTTATATAGCTACACAACAAGTCTCGATACCTTTTGATCACACCTCGTAAATATACACCAATTGCTCAAACGTTCTATCCAAATTAAAAAATTGATGTAAGGGTAGAGCTTTTGAGCTTTTTGAGACACCAATAAAACTCTTGTTTCTCCCAGTGGTATTGTGTTCTCCTGCTCTTTCTGTGCCTGGTCTTACTGAAGATGAGGTGTTCCCCTTGTTCGACTAAATGTGAATCTAGCCTTTTTCCTGATCGTTGATCACCTTCCCCTCCCCCGGCCATCCTCATCACCTTTTCTGATCCAGATCATATTCTAGGGGTTATACTTGACTCAAGTCTCTCTTTCAAACCACATTTTAGTGCAATTGTTAAGTCCTCTTTCTTTGCCTTTCAAGAATTTCTAAAATGAAATCTTTTCTTACAGCAGTGCAGTGCAGATCTCTGATTATGGCCCTAGTTATGTGTAGACTTTACTATTGCAACTCACTTTATCATAGTCTTCCTTTTACTTCCATCAAGCACCTACAGCTAATTCTAATCTGCTGCTGTGAAACTCTTAGTTGGTGCCAGTTGGTCTGCTCATGTAATCCCCCTCCTGGGGGTATGTTTACTAAACCAGCTAACGGTTAACCCGCGCTATCTGTACCTAGGACTACTGAGAAAAGCTGCTGTTGCTGAGAAGGATTCTACAATTGTATTTACCTGCTGGTAATGTCTCAGACTCTTGGGTTAAAGGGAACTCTTTGGATTTAAACTGATAAAATATCTGTCTATTTTAAAGTTCTGTGTTTTTTAAAGTCACACAGGCTACTGTTTTAGCAAGCCAGCTTTTTACTTAAATCAAACTGTAAAACTCAGTCAGGATACTGTTTTAGCAAGCGATCTTCTATTAAGTATTTTTTCCCTCCCGCCCTCCCTGACTCCCACCCACCCCAGGCATAATCTTAGATTTATAGGCTCTTGCGGCTCTTACAGGGACAGAGATAGTCAAATTCACTTTCAGGTGTAGCTGGTTATCTTCATCAGATATAGCTTAATTAATTAAGTCCTTGAAATTAATCCTGACATGAACTAAGTCCCTTAAACCTATTAGGTATACTTGTATTTGTACAACTGTACCTAGCAACTTTAAGTAAGTAAACAACTTAAATATCTTACATAAAACCTTAAAACTACGATTCAGCAGCAGTCCTGCAGCAAAATGGGGGCTATCCAGTCTTTTGTATTGAGTGTCACATGTACGATTCTTCTCCCAGTTGGTGAGGGGTCTTACATGTGCACTAGGTGCAAGGAGCTCTTTGCTCTCAAGTAACGAGTCTGATCTCTGGAGGCTAGAGTAGCAGACTGGAGGAGCTAAGGAGGACAGAGAAGTATATAGATGAGGAGGAGAGAGGTCATGTGAAAGGAGAGCATTACCTTATTGTGGCAGGAAATGATCCTATAGCTAAGACCTGTCCTCTAGATAATGTAAAACCGTCTCGCATCAAGGAGGTTTCTCCAGGGACATGTGCCTATAAGGCAAGGGTTAGGATGGCTGTTATAGTTCGTCATTCATTCGACATGTAGATAGCTGGGTGGCTGGTAGATGTGAGGATTGCCTGGTAACATCCCTGCCTGGGGCGAAGGTAGTGGACCTCATATGTGACCTAGACAAGATAGTGCTGGGGAGAAGCCTGCTGTGTTGGTACATGTTGGTACTATTGGCATAGGAAAATGTGGGAGGGAGGTTCTGGAGGACAAATTTAGGCTTTTAGGTTGGAAGTTGAAATTCAGAACTTCCAGGGTAGCATTCTCTGAAATGCTTCCCATTCCACGCGCAGGACCCAAAAGGCAGGCAGACTCTGGAGTCTCAATGTGTGGATGAAACAATGATGCAAGAAAGAGGGTTTTGGATTTTTTAGGAACTGGGAAACATTCTGAGAAAAGGAGGGGCTTTTCCAAAATGATGGACTCTACCTTAATCAGGATGGAACCAGGCTGCTGGCATTAACCTTTAAAAAGAGATAGAGAAGGATCATGTGATGCGGTGAGCTTGGGCAGACATGCCTTCCCAGGGCTCCGGGGACATCCTTGTAGCCTTCTCATTACCTGTGGCATTGATGATTTTTTGAGAACTCTGTTGAGTGGTTCCAGGGCCCTGCACCAGCCAGCAACACACCCTGGACCAATGTACCATGAATGATAGCCAAACCGCAGAAGAAAGATCGGGACAGGCTGAAGACCCCAGGGTACAAGATGGCGGTTTGGGATATGAGAGCAAGCCCAAACCGCTCCTTGGCCACGCTTGTCAAAGAGGTTTCATCGGCAGTGCTGAAGGCCCTAGATTCCAAATATGAGCACCTCTGCGCAAAAGTGGTTGAGGTGATGGTGGAGGCTTTTCAGGAATGTGTGGCCATGCTGCAAACACTGAGTGGGGGAGGTAGGGGACACTGCTTCCTGGACTACTGTAGATATCACAGCCCTGAAGGCACTGATGGTAAAGCAACAGAAGAAACTTGAGGACCTCAAGAATAGGTCCTATAGGAAGAATCTGTGTTTTATTGGAGTACCCAAATCGGTAGCAGACTCTGAATTATGGGGATTCATGGAGACATGGCTGCCTGTGAGCATGAAACTGGGGCAATCCATGTGACCTATTCAAATTCAGTGGGCCGATTACCTTGGATGGCGGTGAGAACAAGAAATAGGGCTATGGGTGGTTATTGCACATTTTTTAAATTTCGTGCAAAATGATGCTATTCTTCGGGCAGTGCAACAGGATAAATCAGCTATGCATGAAAGCCATCTCATACTGGTATTCCAAGATTATTTGGCTCACGTTGCCCAACTGCAGAAGGCCTTCTCACCGGTGTGCTCATGGTTGTTTCAGCATTAGTTTTGCTTTGTTCTTCAATACCCGGCCATGCTGAAATTACACTATAATGGCACTGCACATACCTTTATCCCGCCAGTGCTGGCTAGGAAGTTTTGTGATGAGCAGGCAATTGGACAGCTGCGCAGGGCTGAGGATTCCCCTCAGGGAGTGGAGTCTCCACACTAGAGCTCCACAGTGCTGCGGACTTTGAGTGTGAATTGTGGAAGTCTTGATGCACTGATGGATACAGTGCTTCAACTTGGTGGATTTTGCTGTTGATTGTTGCTTGCTAGGGGGGCTGAGAAGAAGGTGAAACCTGGTCAGGGCTCCTCGCCTCCCACCCTGCAGACTGTATGTGACATTTCTTTCCCCTTAAATAATTAGAGATTTTGGTCCTGCTGTAGCACCTGTCTGGGGAATGGATTCCTTGGTGGACTTGTTGATGGACACTAGTGGGATTTGTCAGCTATGGCCTTTGGGCCCAGTGGGGCTTTGGAGACTTTCTGTTATCCCCTGTGAGGGACCATGAAGGATTGTGCTCAGGGAATGGGTGTGATTGTGTGAAGATGACTTGTGTGGGGGATGACAGAATGCTTTGGGAGGGGGCTGAGTGAGACTGTGTTCTTCTGGGGAGGAAGGAGCGGGATGTTGTGACTGCAGTGGTTGTGGGGGAGAAAGACTGGAGGGTGAGGCAGGCCTGGGTGAGGGTGGGAGGGATCTGAGTGGTTAGTCGGAGGAGACGGGACCACGGGTAGCCGGGCAATATTGTGGCTGAGGCCCCCGGGTATTGTTTCACTGAGGTTACACCTGTTCTCAGGTGGGAAGATGGGCCATACACTATTCCCTTTACTGAGCCCCTTGCCCTGCAGTCTGAAGAGAGCCGGGAGACTAGAAATGTCATGGGGTACGGGGGGCTGTGGGCATCTGGGAATGTTTGGGTGACTTTATTCCTGTCGGTGGGCTATTATTGCTCTTGGACTGGGCTCCACTAGCACTGGGGGGAGAAGGGGGGGCTAGGTCGGTCGGTGCCCCCTGAAGGTGGTGAATTGGGTCTCTGTGGGTGGAGTGAAGGAGGTGGGCTGTGGGGAGGGCCTGGACACATCTATTGTGCTCTATGCTGACCGAAGTGATATGACAGAGAGGAGGAGAGATGGGTGATAGTGTGGAGAAGGTGTTGGGGAGGTGCTTGAAATTGGTAGCCTCACTAGGTGTTGGAGGAGGGGAGTGTTCACGGTGAGGGGGTGGAAGAATGTAAGGGAAGGGACGGGACATGGAATCCTTCGACTGCCTGCAGGAGTGCCTGCAGGATGGAGGGGGGGTCTGGGCTGGGAGGGTCCCTCTTTAGAGACATTCATTGCTTCTGCAATGGGAGGCCTGAGAAGTGGTGTGACATGAGTAAGAAGAAATTACATAAGAACATAAGATATGCCATACTGGGTCAGACCAAGGTCCATCAAGCCCAGTATCCTGTTTCCAACAGTGGCCAATCTAGGTCATACATACTGTGATAATGACAGCACTGCAGAGTGAATGCAATGGGAAGGAAATGAGCAATATACCTTTAAGAGTAAAGGCAAACAAGGTTCCCATGGAAACCTCTAGCTTCTAGCTAGAACTGAGCCCTGTCATAGTAGTGACGTAGGAGCTGAGTGGAGCCCTAACGAGTTTCACATGAGCAGCCAGAAGGGTGTGGCTGCTGAGGAAAGCCGTTTTAAACCTGCCTCAGAGTTCAGTGCAGGAGAGCAGCAGGGAAAGCAGCAAGAGCAACGAGGAAAGCTGAAGCCATGAGGGAAGCCAGCTGAACAAGGAAAGCTATGGAACACAGAACAAGCTAGGAAGGATTCTGGAAGGTCTGTTTCCTATACCCCAGGAACACTGGAAGCAAACCCAAAACCTCTGCTAAAGCAACCCAAGGAAAAGGTAGAAAAGTTTACCTTCACACGGGGAGAGAGCTCTGATTGCAGAGAGGGCATTGCACGTGAGAAAGGTAGGTCAGCTATAATCCCTAGCAAGAGATATGCTGAAGATGTTATACAGCAGTTAAAGACCAGTGCTAACCAGAGCCGAGATAGCACTGCTGTGAAAACAACTCCAGTCAGAACTAGAAACATTCCAAGTAAGTGTTATGAGACAGATTTAAAGTCTGTAGTTAAAAGCTTACGAAGGAATCAGTTTCCTGCTTTAGACAAAGTGACTGCAAACCAGAGGGAACAGTTTATAGAACAACTGCAGGAAGTTCTTAGTAACCTTCAGTCTAATTCTGGTTTGAAAAGTTCCCTAGAGCAGAATGATAATGGAGATGGTCAGGAGATGATAATTGATGTAGAAGAAACTCCTGATATGAATGACGTTTGTGAAATGGATTGCTCTTTTTGTGAGACCAATCACCTGGACTTACGTTGAACAGTCTTTGCATGAGAGGAATGCAAAGCTGTTTTCTGACTCTCTGAAAGAAGGACATTGTGCTGAAACAATTAACCTACCTGAGCGTTTGCTGTGAAGAAACAGTTTACCTATGCTTTATTTCTCAACTTTAATTGCTCCTGTTTTCCTATTATTTTGGGAGAAAATAATCCATGCCATGCTTTGCGCTGTGAATTCTATGTGAAAGGGAAAAACCCAAATAAATTTATCTGTTGCTTGAAACCTCGAGTCACAACACTTTTGTTGGATAGTAATCAAGACTACAAGTCCCAGCATCCCTTGCTGGCACAATAGCCAAGGACATTACTTGAAGACAAAATAGAGGTCGCCCTTGCCCTTGAGCCACCGGCCCTAGGCGGGGGTAGGACAATACCTAGCAGTTTCCCCAAAAGACACAGGTTCCACAATGCTTGTACTGGGTCAAGCATTGATATCCTGGGTCCCTTCTTAATAATGGTGTATGGACCTTTCCTCCAGGAACTTGTCCAAACCTTTTTTAAACCCAGCTACACTAACAGCCTTTACTACATCCTCCGGTAAGAAATTCCAGAGTTTGATTACACGTTGAGTGAAAAAATATTTTCTTTTATTAGTCTTAAATAGGTTACCCTGTAGCTTCATTGCATGTCCCCTAGTCTTCTATATTCTGATAACGTAAACAATCAATCTACGTTTACCCGTTCCACTCCGTTCATTAATTTATAGACTTCTATCATATCTCCCCTCAGCCATCTCTTTTCCAGGTTAAAGAGCCCTAACCTTTTTAGCCTTTCTTCATAGGAGTATCCTTCCATCCCCTTTACCATTTTGGTGGCTCTTCTCGGAACCTTTTCTAATAACGCTATATCCTTTTGAAGATACGGCGACCAGAATTGCATACAATATTCAAGGTGCGGTCTCACCATGGAACGATATAGAGGCATTATAATATCTTTTGTTTTATTTTCCATTCCTTTCCTTATGATACCTAGCATTCTATTTGCTCTCTTGGCCGCCGCTGCACACTGGGCGTATGGTTTTAACATGTTATCCACAATGACGCCTAAATCTTTTTCCTGGGTGGTGGTTCCTAATGTGGAACCTTGCATCGTGTAACCATAGTTTGGGTTGTTCTTCCCTAGGTGCATAACTTTGCACTTGTCCACATTAAATTTCATCTGCCATTTTGATGCCCAGTCTTCCAATTTATCAAGATCCTCTTGCAATTTTCCACAATCCTCTTGGGTTTTAACAACTTTAAATAGTTTTGTGTCATCTGCAAATTTGATAACTTAACTCGTTATTCCCCTTTCCAGGTCATTTGTGAATATGTCAAAAAGCAGCTGACCCAGCACAGATCCCCTGGGTACACCACTATTCACCTTTCTCCATTGGGAAAATTGGCCATTTAGCCCTACTCTCTGCTTTCTATCTTTTAACCAGTTTCTGATCCACAATAGTACACTGCCTCCTATCCCATGACTCTTTACTTTTGCCAAAGGTCTCTGATGAGGGACCTTGTCAAAGGCTTTCTGAAAGTCCAGATACACTATATCAACCGACTCACCTTTGTCCACCTGTTTATTCATACCTTCAAAAAAAACATAACAGATTAGTAAGACAAGATCTTCCTTGTCTAAAGCCATGTTGGCTGTCTACCATTAGGCCATGACTATCTACATGTTGAGTAATTTTGTTCTTTATGATGGTTTCTACCATTTTTTCCGGTACTTATGTCAGGCTCACCGGTCTGTAGTTTCCCGGATCACCCCTGGAACCCTTTTTAAAAATTGGCGTTACATTGGCAATCCTCCAATCTTCAGGTATTACAGATGATTTTAATGAAAATTCACAGATTACTAATAGCAGGTCTGCAATCTCATATTTCAGTTCTTTCAACACCCTTGGATGTATACCATCCGGCCCAGGTGATTTGCTACTCTTCAGTTTATTTAATAGTTGTAATACATCTTCCCGATGTATCAATATTTCCTTCAATTCTTCTGCACCTTTAAATACCACTTCAGTCATGGGTAACATCCCTACATCTTCCTCAGTAAAGACCGAAGCAAAGAATTCATTCAGTCTCTCCACTATCGCCTTGTCGCTTCTTAGTGCCCCTTTAACCTCTCTATCATCTAATGGACCAACTGACTCTCTCACAGGCTTTTTGCTACGAATGTAATTGAAAAAGTCTTTAGTTTGCATTTTTGCTTCTGCAGCAAGCTTCTCAAATTCTCCCTTTGCCTTCCTTATCAATGCCTTGCATTTGACTTGCCAGTGCTTGTGCTGTTTCCAGGTTTTGTCGTTTGGCGCTTTTTTCCATTTCCTGAAAGATGCTTTTTTGGCAACAACAGCCTCTCTGACCTCACCTTTAAACCATGCTGGCAGTTTTTTGGACTTCCTTCCACTTTTCTTAAAGCGTGGAATACAGCTGGTCTGGGCTTCCAAGATAGTATTTTTCAACAACACCCAAGCTTGATGTAAGTCTTTAACCTTTGCAACTGCTCCTTTTAGTTTTTTTCTTAACTATTTTCCTCATTTTATCATAGTCTCCCTTTCGAAAGTTAAAAGGTAGTACTGTGGATTTCCTTACTATCCCTCCTCCACTAATTAAATCAAACGCGATCATGCTATGATCACTATTGCCAAGTGGCCCTAACATCCTTATCTCTTGCACTAGATCTGGTGTTCCACTAAGGACTAGGTCCAATATGGCTTCCCCTCTGGTCGGTTCATGAACCAGCTGCTCGAAGAAGCAGTCATTTATTTCATCTAGGAACTTTATCTCCCTAGCATGTCCTGCCGTGATACTGACCCAGTCGATACCGGGGTAATTAAAATCACCCATTATTATTACTGCGCTGTAACGTTTGTTAGCTTCCTTGATTTCTTTGAGCATTTCATCATCCATTTGTTCACTCTGGCCTGGCGGTAGATAGTACACCCCCACTGCCATCGCCTTCCCCTTTTTACATGGAATTTCAATCCATTGAGATTCTACAGCAAATTTTGTTTCCTTCAAAACTTTAATCCTTTCTGACTCAATGCCCTCTCTAACATAGAGCGCAACCCCTCCACCAATTTGATCAGCTCTATCATTACGATATAGTTTGTACCAGGGCCGGCCCGTCCATCGAGCAAGAATGTTTTTTGCACAGGGCCCCGCGTTTCAGGGGGCCCTGCACAAAGAACATTCTGCTTTTTTAAAAATTAAATTAAAAAAAAAAGCCGTGGCAGCAAGCGGAATGGAGTGTCCTGCGGAGCCCCCTCTGCGCCGGCTGAGCCCCTCTGCGCCGGCTTTCAGATACGCGAAGGGAGAGTGTCTCCCTCGCGTCTCTGTTAAGCCCGCAGGGGCTGATGAGAAGCAGGGGCTGATGGGAAATTTCCCATCTGCCCCTGCGGGATTAACAGAGATGCGAGGGAGACACTCTCCCTTCGCGTATTTGAAAGCCGGTGCAGAGGGGCTCAGTCGGGCCGGGAGAGCTCAGCCGGGCAGAAGGGGCCCCGCGGGACACTCCATTGTGCCGCTGCCGCGGCGGCAGGGGCAGCAGCCAGATTTTTGTTTTTTTACATTTTCCATGAGCCGATGGGGGGGGGGGTAGGACTGGTAATGGGCTATGGAGGGGGTTAGGACTTGACTTGAGGTTGGCTGTGGACGGTTGGGGGGGTTAGGACTGGTAATGGGCTATGGGGGGTTAAGACTGGTAATGGGCTGTGGGCTGATGGGGGCGGTCTGGAAATGGGGTGATGGGGGTTTAGGACTGGTAATGGGCTATGGTGGGGTTAGGACTGATAATGGGCTATGGGGGGGCTAGGACAGGAAATGGGCTGATGGGGAGGGGTTAGGACTTGAGGTGGGCTGATGGGGTTAGGACTGGTAATGGGCTGTGGGCTGATGGGGGGGTTAGGACTGGCAATGGGCTATGGGGGTCTGACTGGAAATGGGCTGATGGTGTTAGGACTGGAAGTGGGCTGATGGGGGGTTAGGACTGGTAATGGGTTATAGGGGGGGCTTAAACTGAAAATGGGGTGATGGGTTAGGACTGGAAGTGGGTTGATGGGGGGCTAGGACTGGTAATGGGTTGGGGAGTTGCTAGGACTGGAAATGGGCTGAGTGGAAGGGGAGGCTTGAACTGCAAATAGCTGATGGGGAGGGGGCTTGGAATGGAAATGGGCTGTGAGGGAAGGGAGCTAGGACTGAAAATGGGCTGATGGAGCAGCTAGGATAGGACTGGAAATGGGCTGTTGGGGGGAGCTAAGATTGGAAATGGGCTGTGGTGAGGGCTTGAATTGAAATGGACTCATGGAGGGGCTAGAACTGGAAGTAGGCTCATGGGGGAGCTTGGACTGGAATTGGGCTGAGTGGAGGGGAGCTAGGATTTGACATGGGCTGATGGTGGGGCTAGGAAATGACTAGAAATGGGCTGATGGGCGGGCTAGGATTGGAAATGAGCTGATGAAGAGACTCGGACTGGAAATGGATGGGGGAGCTAGGACTGGAAATGGGCTGATGAGGGGCTAGGACTGGAAATGGGCTGATGCAGGGACTAGAAGGGAATGGATGCTGGGTGAGACTGGGACTAGAAGGGAGCTGATGTTGGGGGAGGATTAGAATGGGATGGGGCTGGGAGAGTAAAATGGAGAGGGGAAAAATATTTTGTGTGGGAGGGATGAAAAATCTACAATTGGCCGGGTATTGGGAGAGTAAGTGGGGATTGAGGATGGAGGGGTAAAATTTGTGTGGATGAAATAGGAATGAGGAAAGAGCAAAAGGAGAAAGATTAGTATGTTAAAGCAGATGTAGAGAGAGAGAGAATGGAAAAAAAACTAGAAGAGAGAAGAAAGGACAAATGGACAGCAGACGATGGAGAGTTAGCAGAAAACATGAAGAAACCAGAAGAAAGTGGCTGGAGCAATTGCAACTGAAAAATAATGCACTAAAGGTAGAAAGATATCTCTTTATTTTGAATTTATTAACTGGAATATGAAAGCTCTGGGAAATGTGCATCATTAACATCTGCGCTTTGTTTGCTACAAGAGGAAATTAATTTATAGTTTTATTTCTACAGTGTTGTTGTACATTCCAAGTTTGGCTTTTGGGGTTCCCAGTTTAATTATTGGCTTCCTGTTTCTAAATTGTGATTCCTTGTTTGGTGATGGTCTATGTTCTGCATGTGTAACTGAGCTGAGGTATTCTGTTTATGTAATTCCTATTTGATATTGCCATTTATTCTCTTTCCCCAGTATTCTCTGAAATGTATTGGTTTAATATTTGCAGTGTTGCCTTTTGATAGGTAGGGTATGGTGCTTTGTGAGTCCTGGTAATGCTGTCAGGATACGGCGGGTTTGCTATGGGTTCTAAATGGGCAGCGTTTGTAGTAGTTCCTAATGTGCCTGGTGGCTGGCACTGGATTATAGTAATGTAGAAATCTTTTAGTCTTTCTTTATCCATACACTCATTAAGAGACATGTTTACTAAAAGTTAGTGTATGGTAACATTATGCAAATATGTATGCAAATAAGGCCACTTATGCAAATGAGGCCCCGCACCAAGTCTCAGCACATGGCCCCGCACCCCCCTTGGGCCGCCCCTGGTTTGTACCCAGGTATCACAGTGTCCCACTGGTTGTCTCCTTCCACCATGTCTCTGATATTACAGTCATATCTAACCTCTCATTTAGTGCTATATATTCTAACTCTCCCATCTTATTTTTTAGACTTCTAGCATTTGCATACAAGCATTTTAGAGACTGTATTTTATTCATATTAATATGGCTATTGGTAGACATTGGTAATTTGGGATCTTTAAGCTCTGTTTGCTCCATACTTGAGGGCATTTGGGGTACATGTAGCCTCATGGAATGTGTGTTGGTTGGGGTGCCCCATAGAGTGAAATAAGGTGCTGTAGGCCCTGCGGGATGGGCAGGTCAACATTGCTGTATTGCAGGAGACTCACATGACTGATAACGATCACGCCAAGCTAAAGCGCTGGTGGGTGGTGAAGGTATATGGTGCCTCCTCAGGGGAGAAGCGAGAGGGGATGGCTATTCTTATCCATAAGGCCCTGTGGTTCCAAGGAGAAGAAACCTTTTGGGACCAGGGAGAACGTTATGTCTTGCTTCAGGGATGCCCGGTGTTGTTGGGCAACCTGTATGGGCCCAAAGCCTACAAGCCGGAGTTTCTTTGATGTGCTGGTGCGACACCTGATGGAAGTGGAAGACTACAAAAGTGATCTTGGGAGGCGACTATAATTGTGTTCTTGATCCTAATGTAAGCTCCTTGGGGGGGGGGCTGGGGGGTGATTCCAGACAATGCCGGCGGGTGTTGAGCCTGTGCGACAGTTGTGATTTACTATATGTTTGGCGGGTTTTGCACCTTGGAGAGCGGGATTATACTCACCAAGCTACGTTGTCTCATATTGATTATTTCCTGCTGTCCCATGGGCTTATGGAAAGTGTCCAGGAGGCACAAATCGGCAATATACAGATCTCAGACCATGCCATGGTTTAAGTGGTCTTGCTTCTGGCATGGGTGCCATGCGCAGAGCATCACTGGGGGTTTCCCTTTCACCTTAAAGGAGATGCAGAATTCATTTGCTTCCTATGCGAGCAGTGGACTTTGAGGAGATTAATGCTATACATAAAGACAATCCATCTTTATTTTTAGAAACCGCAAAGGTCTATCTACACAGGGTGCTTATTGGGTACCTAAGTCATAAAAAGGACGAGGCAAACCAACGGTTGGTGGAGTGGAGGCACCAGTTCCGAGTCTTACAGAAGCAATTACTTAGATAGGATACGGAGGTGAACAGGGCAGCCTACTCAGCTTAACCCCATCATCCATTCTCGGACCAAGAGATCCCAGTTCCACTACCGTTATTCACTGTATCACTTTAGGACTTGCTCAGGATGGCTGTTTTCATCACTTATTAAAAGTAGTGAGGGCCCTTGTCAGGTGGCGCAATTCAGACCAGTGATGGAGCAGTCCGGACCTCATAGAAGGAGGTGAAGAGGACCTTTTTAGAATATTATTGCCGGATGAACACAGCAGAAGAGTGCGATAGCGACTGTGCTTTGGGCCTACCTGCAGACTTGTGGTCTCCCACAGCTGGAGAATGCTCATTGGGATCTTCTTAATGCTTCTATTTTGCTTAGGAAGGTATAACAGGTTATTCGAGGATTGCATACTGTCAAGACTTCGGGACCGGATGGGTTTAGCGCCAGATTTTATTAAATTATGCAGGACAAGCTTTGCTTCCCCCTACCAGAGATGTATCAACAGCTTATCACTCTTCAGACCTTCCCTTACAATAACAATGAGGCCTTGATCACCGTTCTTCTCAAACCAAGAAGAGATCCGTTGCTGCTCAGGTCCTATCGCCCTATTTTATTTATTTATTTATTTATCCAGATTTGTATTCCACTTTCTCCTTCAATCAAAATGGAGGGCTACACACATTGGGTTTACATTGAGTAGGGTAACACTACGTATATAAAAGTTAGAGAAAAGTATAGACATGGGTTATTATTATGTTCAAGCACAGCTGATCCTTTGTCTGATTGGTCGTAGTTATCTCTGAATAAGAAGGTCTTAAGAGATTTGCGGAAGTCTTTGAGGTCATTTAACTCCCTCAGTTCATCCAGGAGAGTATTCTAGAGGGCCTGTGCTGAGAGGGATATGGCTCTGCTGGAAGTTACTTGTTTTGTTTTATGATATCCAGCTGGTGTGTGTAGTTTGTTGTTGTTGCCGGTTTGTCGGGGTCGGTTGGTTGTGTCTTTGGTTATCAGGCTGTGGAGTACATCTGCTGTGCATTGGTGTATGATTTTGTATATGTTTGAGGTTGTTTTGAATCTTGCCCTTACATTTATTGGGAGCCAGTGTAGTTGTTGTAGTACAGGTGTAATGTGCTCATTCTTGGCTGTGCCGGTTATGATGCGGGCTGCTGTGTTTTGCACCAGTTGGAGTGGGTGGGTTGCCTGTTTGGCTAGGCCTTGATAGAGGGAGTTTCCGTAGTCCAGTACTGGGGTGATGATTGCCTGACATATATGATAAACAGGGATTTTAAGATTTCCTCGAAGGTTCTGGCAGACCAGCTCTTCCCGCTTATGTGGCAGCTTATCCATCCAGCCCAGGTGGGCTTTGTCAAAGGTCAACAGTCGGTGGTGAATATCTTCCAGGTTTTTGCCTCTCAGCATCGCTGTGCAACAGAAGAGATACCTTTGGTGCTTATTAGTTTTGACACGGAGAAAGCCTTTGGCAGAGTTGGTTGGCACTATATGTTTCTGACCTTAGACAGCTTTGGTTTTCGTGGCCCTTTTGTGCAGGCTCTGCGGACATTATATGCTGATCCTTGGGCATGGATTTTATTGAATGGATCCCGAACTGAGCCTTTTCCTTTGCAGCGGGGTACACAACAGGGCTGCCCTTTCTCACCATTGTTGTTTCTTCTTACCCTGGAACTGCTGCTGTAGAGCATTCGAGTGAACCAAGAAATTCGGGGGGGTGTGGATTGGGTCCTATGAGTTTAAGATCTCGGCCTTCACCAATGACCTTTTGGTCCATCTTACGGATCCACAACGGGCCCTTGAGGCCCTACTTGTGGAATTCCAAGAGTTCGGGGAGTTCTCGGACTATAAGTTAAATCTCAATAAATCTGAGCTGCTGCCTACTCAGCCCTCAGTTTGATCCTCTTGGGAGGGTGATTTCCCACTTCACTGGACAGACCATTCTTTTTGCTACCTGGGGATTCTGTTGTTGGCAGCTTTGCGGGATCTTTAGAGTTCTAACATGGCTCCCTGCTTGCACATATGGCACAGACACTGCAGAAATGGCAAGAGCTTCCGCTGTCATTGGATGGTCACATAGAACAATTTAAAATATTCCCGCTCTTGCTCTGTGTGCTGCAGTTGTTGCCCCTGTGGCTCCTGGCAAAGGATTTGGCCAAACTGGATGGACTCTTCTCTTGGTTTCTTTGGAACAACTGGAGGGCTTGCATCACTCTTTAGACCCTCAAGGGATCTTATTGTCCAGGGGGACTGGGGCTACCAGACATCCGGGCTTATGGTCTGGCATGCCTGCTTAGACACCTGAAGGATCGGCTGTTTGATACGGAGGTATATACCCATCTGGACTGCGAGAGGGCTTTGGTGGCACACTTGACCTCAAAATATGTGATCCACGCCCGCCTGGGGGGGCCTGCTATCTTCTTGTCGGGGCTGTGTCCTTATTCAATCTGCCCGCCGTATTTGGCGCTGGATATGTGGAAAGTTGGGGCACTTGCCCACCTAATCGATCTACTTTGATTGTAGGATAAGGTGGTATACAAATCTGTCAAAATAAATAAATAAATCTGTCGATTCGGGTTAATGCCGATTTTACCTCTGGTCTTTCTGCTCTCCACTTCAAGGTTTGGCAACAGCAGATTTTGCAGCAACTGAATCAGATTTTGACTGAGAATGGGGAGATGCTGTCATTTGAGGAATTATGTGCCCAGTATGATCTGGGGGGCGGTAGATCTCTTTTCCTACTATCAGATTCACAGCTATGTCTGGAAGTTGGAGAAGGGAAACTTGTCCAGTGATTTTTATACGGATCTAGAAGACTTTTCCTCTTTGAAGAATAGGGGAAAGTTATGGTTTCCAGGGTTCAGAGTTCTTTTGCGGGCTTTTCCTAACAAATGACTGCCACTGACTAGCCGAGGCCTGGAATGCCGAGTTGGGTATGGCGCTGATGGGGAAACTTATTGGGAAGATTCCTTGTTTGACAACCATGGTATCCTGTGGGTTGTGCAGTACCAGGTACCGTGTTGGGTGCATCTTTCATCAGGGCATCTGCGGCACATGGGTTACTCGGGATGGATTTGTTGCCCCAAGTGTAGTGAGGACAGGGCCTCCCTGACCCATTTGTTTTGGTTCTGTTCCTATGTGCAAGGATATTGGCAGGAGATACATTTGTTCATAAAAAGGGTATTGCAGGAATGTTATCTTTTGACCCCCCCAATCTGCTCTGCTTCATATTGTGGAGGGGAGATGACAGTAACTGGGCAGGGATGGCAGAAGTGGCTTAAGTTGGCTTGGGCGCTAGCCACGAGAGTAATTTTTTTTTTTTTTTGAAATCTTTATTTAGCATTTTCAAAACACAACAATCAAAACAGTACATTAGAGAACAAACTAAACAGAGCAAAGGCAGATACAGACAGGTTCATGCCTACTCTCAACTAACCAGTGCATCAAAGGCTAGGAAGGAAAAGGGGGGGAGGGGGGATTGACCACGAATGTCATACCTCCTATTGTATATGCATTATATCAAGTGTTATCATTCCAGTGCCAGGGCGTCCCATTTGTTTAGTAATCTACTGAAGGAAGGATTCTGCTTAACATAAGCCATCTCACAGGATCGATGATAGCATACCAGATTCCACCAGTATTCCACGTTCAAGGTACTAAAAGACTTCCAATGGCTCAAGACGGCCTTTAGCGCCAAACTCAACAGTAAGTCGAACAGTGCCTGGTGCTGCTTTTTGAGGCACGGTACATCCGCCATGGACTTATAGATGACTATCTGGAATGTTAAGGGCGTGTCAATCCTGAATAGCCGCTGCACTCGCCGCCATACCCTTTGCCAATAGACCGTTAATTGTGGGCAGTAGTATAGCAGATGCGCTAGGGTCCCCACATCTGAACCACATGACCAACAGCGATCATCCTTTTGTTCTTGCCACTTGGAGATCCTGACCGGGGTCAGATAAGCGCGATGCGCTAGGAAAAACAATATCTGCGTGAGCGAGGCTGACCTCGATATCCGTATCTGGGATCCCCAGAAGGAAGCCCACATTTCCGGGGTTGCCAGGGGTCCCGCTTCATTTTCCCAAATCAATCGAGCGCCTCTGGGGCTGCGTTCGTCTGCCGATCTGAGGAGCTCCACTAACTTCGATATTTGCCCGGATCCCGTCCGGAGCTCTAGAATCCAAAGATAAGACGAGCGTCCACTGACCATATGTAGAGGTGTCACACCTGCTTTGCTCAAGCAATGCCGCAACTGACCCCACTGGAAAAAGCATTTGTAGGGAAGTTGGAATTCCAGCTGCAGTTCTGCAAAGGATTTATATCTCCGTCCGCTAAGCAGGTGACCCAGGCAAAAAATACCATGTCGTAGCCAAGTGGTCCATGCAAAGCAAGTCCCGCCTATTTTAAATCGTTGGTTAAGCCAAAGCGGAGTTGCTTCCGTAAAGGTTGGTTCGTCTCCCATTAGTGGCAACACCAAGTTGAAGACTTGTTGAGTGGCTTGTAGGATCACATTATTCGTCTGCGGATGCGGATGCGGCACAGCTGCCCCAATGCGTTGACGTAATGGGAGAGGGTCACTCACTGCTGCTTCCACTGAAAGCCAGCTGGGAGCTCCTGGGGTATCCAGCTCCTCCGCCCACCAGGAACCTTGCTTGGATATAGCTGCGACGTGGTACCAATAAAAATCCGGAAAGTGAACCCCTCCCTGTTTCTTAGGAAGCTTTAGTTTCCAAGCAGCAATTTGCGGTGTTTTCTTTGCCCAAAGGAAAACCAGTAACTTTCTCTCTAAATCTTGATAGAATTTCTTGTCAAAAAGCACCGGGATCATGCTTAAGATATAAGTGATCTTGGGTACAATAACCATTTTAATGGTTTCTAAGCGGCCCCACCACGTCAGGTTTAATGGCGACCATTTATGCACGCATTCTTGCAGGATCTCAGTGCATCAGTCGACATTGAGGGAGATTGTATCGGCCATGGTGATACCATAGATGACTCCCAAATACTTGAAAGACGATTTTTCAACCTGGAAGGAGTACCGCCGTAGTTCATCATCCGAGACTGCTGACGTAAGTGGTATACTTGTAGTCTTATCCAAGTTTAGCTTATAGCCCGAAATACAGGCATATTCATCAATAATCTTTAAGGTGATATCCACCGACTTTACATCTAGGAATAATAGGAGGTCGTCTGCATAGGCCGACAGCTTGCAATGATACCCTTCCAACGGCATTCCCACTATATTGGATGCCTGACGTATTTTAAGAATCAAAGGTTCCAGGGCTAAGTTAAATAACAGGGGGGATAGAGGGCAGCCCTGTCTAGTACCCCTTGTAAGTAGGAATTCCCGTGAAGTAGTATTGTTCGCCGCCACCCGGGCTACCGGTTTAGTGTATAACATTTGGATACTCTTCAGGAAGCTGTCAGGGACCCCCATCCAGCGCATAGTTTGGAATAGATAGGAGAATTCGACCCTGTCGAACGCCTTTTCAGCATCCAACGCAAGGCCTACGATTGGCAGATCCACATGTTGCGCCTTCCGGAGAACGTGGGCTAACAGACGGCCATTATCTACCGTAGATCTCCCTGGCATGAATCCACACTGGTCGAGATGGATAAGGGACCCCAGAACCTTGGACAGTCGATTAGCTAGGATCTTGGCATAGATTTTATAATCCGCATTTAACAGGGAGATAGGTCTATAATTCTCCACCTTCTCCGGATCTCTCCCCGGTTTAGGGTGTATTACTATCGTCGCAGCTGCCAATGCACCCACTGCGGGGCATTCCTCTCTTACCCCTGCGTAATAAAGCAGTAGCTCCTGTAACAGCTGATCAGTGAAGGCCTCATAAAATTCCACTGGCAGTCCATCAGGGCCACTAGCTTTACCTTTAGCCAGCTGCTGAAGAGCGATGCGAAGCTCCTTACAAGTGACGTCCGCAGCAAGAAGCTGTTGCTGTGTTTCCGTAAGCTGGGGACCCTCTATTGAGGAGATGAAATTTGAAAATGCCAATTCATCACATGAGACTTCAGACTGGTAAAGTTTGGAATAGAAGGTTTCACATAGCGCTAGGATCTCATCATCCGAGACTTTTAATACTCCTGCAGAGTCTTTCAATCCCGCAATCCGGGTCACCGCACGCTTCGCCTTTAGCGTATTCGCAAGCAGTGAACTCGCCCGGTTGCTATCATGGTAACATCTCCCCTGTAGCGCTTTGATTGATTCATTAACTTCGGCCTGCAGAAGAGTATTATACTGGAACCTGAGCTTCTGTAGTCGCAGAAGGATTGTCGGATCTGCCCAACGAGCCAGGAGTCGTTCACCCGCTCGAATTTCGACCTCTAGCTCCGTCCTTCTCTTTACCTCCACCGTGTGCTTACGAATCTTATAAGCTGTCATGTGCCCTCGAGCACTAGCCTTAAAAGCCTCCCACCAAGCCCATGTGGAGGTGTCCCCATAGTGATTGACAGCAAAGTATTCTGTTATAGCTTCCTTCATAGTAGTACGGAACTCATCGTCTGTTAACCAGTGCTTCTCAAAGAAAAACCGCACCGGAGATTTCCTTTCGGGGCCCACACTGAGGTCCAAGAGAACCGCTGAGTGATCGGAGACTGTTCTGGGGAGCATACTTGTACCAACAACATCAGGTAGTAACGTCTTGGAAGTTAGAAAATAATCAATTCTAGTTTGTGAATTGTGAGGCAGAGAGTAGAAGGAGTATTCTTTGCCGTTGGGGGAGAATAGCCTCCAGGGGTCAAGTAGCCCAAGCAATTCCTTCATATTCCGCAACTCAGTAGACGAGTGAGGCTTGTGCTGTGGCTTATAGGGAGTTCTATCAAGGAGAGGATCAGGTATGAGATTAAAGTCGCCCCCTAAGATGATTCTTGAAGAACCGGCACCTAAGAGCTCCTGGGTAACCTGAATGAAAAATTGTGGGTCATCAGTATTGGGACCATATATCGTCATAAAGGTGTAGGGGTCACCATTCAGCATTGCTGTTATTTTGGCCCAGCGACCTACGGGGTCAATTTTAGTCTCCCTTACTTCTACCGGGAGGGTTTTCCGAACCAGTATAATGACCCCACCTTTCTTCCTAAGGGCAGGCGCTGAGAGGATATTCTGGTAGGTCCTATCTGTCACTTTATAGGACTCAGAGAGAGATAGATGGGTCTCTTGTAGATATATAATATCCACGTTCTGATGTTTACAGTAAGTCAGGATTTTCTTCCTTTTGGCAGGGCTGGAAATGCCTTTGACATTTAGGGACATTACCCGCACTCGGCGACTAGCCATACTTGGCCCTACCGGGAGGTGGGAGGAGGACATTCGCGGTCAACTGCCCCAGGAGCAGGGTATCAACTCTTTTGAAATCTGCAAACACATAACCTGGCTGCATTGTGCCATAAACTGTTACCACTTGCATGGCGAGGCCCCAACCGCCCATCCAGGCCCAGCTAACCCCCTCCCAACATTTAAAGGAAAACAAAATTAGCCACATTCTGTGAGCAAAAATTAGGCAAACAGGGATCTCACTAAAACTGTAACATACATCCATTGTATACTTTACACATTAGGTGAGTATGAGAACAATACTGTTAGCAAACCTGATACCCACACTGAACTTCCTTATCAGACAAGGAGAAATTGGAGATGATAATATAACTCTCCATCAGAGTCACAGTGTACCGCGAAAGCAGTGCTATTACTTCACTGCTAGCACACAGAGTCTCATCTTCTCTAGGACCCGTCCTCCATCCGGGCCCGCTCTTGGAGAAAAGCGCGAAGTGTGTGACCCTCCGTGAAAGTATGGGTGCGATTGTCCAGGGTCACCCGCATATTCGCAGGGTAAAAAAGTCCAAAGCACGCTTGCGCTTGCTGAAGTAGAGGCCTGCAGGCTAGGAGTTCTTTCCGACGCTGGGCCGTCTGCTTGCTGAGGTCGGGGAAAAAAGTAATCCTCTGTCCGTCCAGTAGCACATTTTGTCGCCGCTTCGCCGCCTCCATGATCTGTATTACATGCTGATAGCGAAGGGCCTTCACTACGAACGGCCGAGGTCGCGGGGTCTGAGTAGAAGGGTGTGATGGAACGCGATGGGCCCGCTCCAGCTCTAGGGGCCTCTCGAAGGTGAGTCCCAGAATCTCCGGTATGATTTTCTCGAGATAACCTATGGGATCGGATCCTTCCCGGCCTTTTGGGACTCCCAAGACTCGAATGTTGCTTCTCCTGGCCCTGTTGGATTGATCTTCAATGAGTACTTCTAGAGCCGTAACCCTCTTAGCCAGCGGGCCGATCTGCGCGATTACTGAAGACTGTCTGTCTACCTCGGCCTCAACATCAGCCATGCGCTTGGCCATATCACCCAGACGCTCTTTTACCTCGCGCAGGTCTTCTTGGACCATCGCCAGCGTCCCGGAGTTAGTAGTGACAAGTTCTTTCACTGACCGGAGCTCTTGTAGGATCCCTCGCACCCCTTCCGCTGCTACTTTGTCGGGCGCCATTTTCTGCGGGGATGTGAGTTCCTGCTTTGCCCTCTTATTTGATTGCCCCGCCGTCTGTTGGAAGTCTAATCTGGCCGGTTTTAAGGTAGACATCCCACCGCAGTCTCTTCCGACTCAAGGCTGTGTTTCAAAACACCCGCTGCCTATATTAGCTCCGGATTCTGCAATGTTGAGAGGGAGCAAACGATCTATGCGGCCATCTTCTACCGCGGCAGACTCCGCCCCCCCATGAGAGTAATTTTGTTGCTGTGGAAGGCAGAGGAGACACCAAAAATACTAGACTATCTCTCAAATACCTGTGCTTGGTATCGCACCACACACCAACAGGACACGCAAATATTCAACAAAGCGTTCATTAAAAAAATGCAGCGCCTGCGGCTTATATAGCAAGACCATGCCAAGAACTTTTAAAAGAACACTTCCTATCCAATCAGAACCACAAACCACCGAAACCACCCAAACCCTTCACATACATAGACCCCAGTCGATTTGAGAATTCAGCCCCCCAGGAGAAACAGTATTTAACTGGAAAATCCACCGCTGCTCACACACAATCAGACTCTGCTCTTTACTGTGCCCACTTGAACCTTCAAACACACTATCTATACAAAAGCACTGCAATTCAGAAAATGAATGGCAGTGCTCTAAACAGTGCTGTACCAATGGGGCTTCAATGCGCCTACAGCATAATCGACTTCTATGTTCACCTATCCTTTAAAGTAAGCATAGCAAACTCTCAGTGCTGTACCAATGGGTCTTCAATGCGCCTACAGCATAATCGACTTCTGTGTTCACCTATTCTTTAAAGTAAGCATAGCAAACTCTCAGTGCTGTACCAATGGGTCTTCAATGTGCCTACAGCATAATCAACTCCTGTGTTCACCTATCCTTTAAAGTAAGGATAGGTGAACATAGAAGTTGATTACGCTGTAGGAGCATTGAAACCCAGTTGGTACAGCACTGAGAGTTTGCTATCCACATGAAAAATCCCCATAAGTTCTTAGAATTCTTTAAGCTGCTGTAAAATGTGGTGAATTTAGTAGAGTGTTACATTTTTTTCTACATTGAGTAAAACGTCTGTGTGCCACAGATGGAAAAATTCAGTCAAAATATGGTCAGCAAATGGTGCTGGTCACATAAGTCCTTTTGAATAATAATTGAATATATTTACTGTTATAAGTAAACAGCACTGAAATGGGTAAAAACAAACTACTGTTGATATTTTTTGTTGTTTAAAAGGTTATTATAAGTAAATGTGAAATATCAAAACATAGATATTGCAATAAACTGCAAGTAACTTGGGTGATGGGGGGGGGGGTAGAATGCCTACTGTAATGGAAATGAGCTTAATATTTTAGGCTGGGCTAAAGGTTGACAGAAGAAAAATTGAGTTAGTTTGCAAAAAAAGGAATTTGTTTCTTTTAGTGAAAATTGGGGTCAAGAGGCCAGAGCTTGCCTTGCTCGTAGATGAATGAAATGAATCAAATAATATAACAGTAAAGCAGCGGTGCATAAGCTAATGATTAAATAGTACTCAATGACTAAAGATGCCTTACCCTGAAAAATTCTATTGTTCATCTAAAAATATATGTTATTTTGTGCAAATGTTTTACTCAAAAACATGAGAACCATTTCCTTTACACACTGGAGATCATTTTAGAAGAGTTACGTGATGTTTGCAAGTGTTAAAAAGTATGTTAACACATGGCAATTGGCATACATGGATTGGTAACAATTTTAGCTGTGGCATGCAGATTTCAAGGAGGTATGGCTTGTGCCGCCCTTCAAAATATACATATATTCTATGTTTTAGAATGGCAATACATGTATATCCCTGAAACTTTCTTATCTGTCAGCATTTACATGTGCTTTAAATCTCTCATAACTCTTGCCTAATTTCTCTTTTGGACCTTTCTGGCATTCAAAACCGCTTCAGACTTCAAGAAGCTTGAGTTTGGAGGGCATCACCTTAATCAGTTCTCCACAGATGTGGAAATTACAAAAATCTGCCACTTGTATATGAAGGAGTTGCCACTTGAATATATAAATAGCAAAATCACCACTTTTCCGTATGGCTCTTTTCTTAAATTACTACTACTACTACTTACCATTTGTACAGTACTACAAAGCGTACGCAGTACTGTACAGACACATGAAAAGATGGTCCTTACTCATCAGATCATACAATCTAGTCAAGACGAACAGCATAACAGCTGAGAACAAGGACATATCTAGGGGAATGGTAAAGAAACACATAGGAGACCTTTCTTGTGTGTGGTGCCAAATGTATGTGCTTATTTGGCAGCACTATACATATTTTAGAAAAATGACTTTGAGTCTGTTTTGAACATACAAACTTAACCATCCGTTTTCTGACCTAGACGACCTATACAGAGCGTCATTAATGATCAGTGGGGCAAATTTAGCATTCGGTAAGCCCCAAAAGTTAGCAAAAGAGGTGAAGTAGACCCACAGTAACTGTTGAGGGCATGCAAAGCATGTCTCCCTGCAATTACCACAGAAACATACAAATCATTATGCTAAAACTGCCTCCAGAATTAATGTGGTTGCACTTACCACCATCTATTGACGGGGCAATAAGTGCACTCGCATTAACAGCAACATTTGCAGTTAGCGCGTGCCAATGATACCACGCTAATCATGATGTGCCATCATTGGGACACTCGGCCCCTAATCTGCCTCTAATCCATCCAGTCATTGCCTCCTCGCTTACTAAGCAGTTAGCATGTTAATAGTGCAGCATGATTAGTGTACAGTAAACACCATGAGGCCAATTCAGAGTAGGGCCGCCCGGAAGGCCAAAAGTTCAATGGGGCCATTTTGTACTCAATTCTGCAATTGTGGGAGCTATATGTTGCTGCAGTTGAGGAATCAGGGCACTTGGATGGCCGAACATGCCCCATATTCTGCCACCAGGGATAAGAACATAACATAAGAAATGCCATACTGGGCAGACCAAGGTCCATCAAGCCCAGTATCCTGTTTCCAACAGTGGCTAATCCAGGTCACAAGTACCTGGCAGGTACTCAAAGTCCACAGCTTCCACAATACTCATCCTTGGGTAAGCAGTTGATTTCGCAGGTCCTCTTTAATAATGGTTTATGGACCTTTCCTCCAGGAACTTGTCCAAACCATTTTTAAACCCAGCTACACTAACAGCTTTTACTGCATCTTCCGGTAACGAATTCCAGAGTTTGATTATGCATTGAGTGAAAAAATATTAGTCTTAAATGGGATGTACATAGCCCTGCCCGTCCAGCCCTCACAGCACTCTTGCTGGTGTTCTGGTGCCATGGCGCCCCGTCGCCATGGCACTGGGATGCCCAGCAGGAGCACACAATGGCTGACAGCTCCTACAAACATTTTTCCTGTCACCTGAACCTTGATGGGGTCAGCCAAGGCCAGAATCGGGCAGTGGGGGCTCTCCCCCAACATCCCCATCCCGGGGGGCCCGAAAGCCCCGATCACAACGGCCCCCGGCACTTATTCCACCTCTGAGGTGTAATATGCTAGGCGCCCAAATTGAGGCCACTGGACGTACCGGGCTCTGACCAGAATAGTCTCTGTATGTCCGGGTGCTTCGGCCCTCCCCCACTCCACCCACTCACTGCCTTAGGCCCTCCCCCTCTCGTCCCCATCCAGCGCTCCCTACACAACAGCTGTGCATGCGGTGAGCATTGGCAGCTGAATTTGGTCCCAACAAATAGCAATGGCTCTATGTCCAACCCGGACGTACAACCCCTTTATTCGCTGGTCAGAATCTACCCCCATGCTAACAGTTGGTGCACTTTAGTAAGCATTCACCAGTGTTAACTAAGTTCTTCATTATACTAGATAACCTGTGTCTTGACTCTTGCTATTTCTGTGGATCTTATTTTCCAATTGTTCTATTTTTGTCCTAGTATATTTTGTTTTATACTTTCACATTTGTCAGTATAAAATGTGCACTTTATTATTATCACAACACCCTCTTCCAGTTTTTCCTTCTATTCATTTTTTTTTAGTTCTTTTTTTCCTGCTATATTATGGACATCACTGTAATGCCTGCATGGTGATCTAATGGAGATCTACAAAGCAACATTCTCCTAAATAACTAATCATTCAGAATCATAGGAAGTGCTTTAAAAAAATAAACAATAGTATCTTCTCTTAAATGAAAAAAAATCTTTATTATTTTATTTGTTATCTGATTTATTATATAAATACACTTCTAGTAATACTGCTTTAATATAATGCAGCTGTAAAATTTGAATTATTTTTTCTTTAGAAAGAAGTCTTAAATAGAAATATCCAGTTGTCATCTTATGTCATTCCTTTTTGGGAGTTATCTTTTTATTGAAGTTATATTTTTAAGAAACGTTAGTGCATGATTGACGTATATAGCCTAAGATCTACTTCTACTAAATTCCTGAAAACTCAATATTCTCTTAAGTTAATTTTCTTAACACAAGCTCATTTGTTGATTTTGCCTGTTCCTGTTTCTTGATTCTTTTTCCTGGTAAAGAGTAGAAGGAAGACTGCTACAAACACGCTTCATAAAGGTGCTTTTCAATGGAAATCTATGTGTTTTGTGATTTTACTTTTATTCCCATTTGTGGTCTTCCTGTAAAATATTTGATATTGGACAGTAGGTTGTTGGTTTTGTTTGAACATCCCAGTGAATGCAGAATATATTCTGTTGAAGAAATATATTTTTAAAGAGATTTTTAAAGAAAAGAAATCGGTCATACAGTAGCTGAATGCAAACTTGATTTTTTTTAGTCTAATAGCAGAATTGTGACATAACCTTTGCACTGCATGCCTCCTATTCTTGAGAGGGGAAAAAAACCTATAACTCACTACTAATAAGGTTCCAACAGAGTAGCTGCTGATGTGTATGAATCAAAATGATTTTCAAAACTCCACCTGTTCTCACCTAAATGTAAACATAGTACATGTTTATGTTTTGTCTTTTATATTTTGAGTTTTAGCATTTTATTGTTACAATAATTGGCTGTTGTATATGTTTTCCTCATTTAATAATGACATTAGCACAGCTTTGCATATAAACTAGCATGACATGCACATGCAAGTGGCTCCTTTTTAATTACTGTGTGAATAGGTATGTAATTGAAACAAAAATCATTGTTCCCATCTTTTCTCCTCTTCTTTCTTGAGCCCATTCTGTCAGGCTGAAAGCGTGAAAGTTATTTTCTGGCGGTGTGATTAGATTGGGGCTGAGCTCTCCAGCTGGCAGGCCTGTCTATGACTGGCGGCGGCCTGTCCCCAGTGCTTGTCATTTCTTGACATGCCTGACAGGATGGGGACAGCAGCCCCAGACAGGTTCATTAGATAGTGTTTTCTACAGCTGGGCTAAAAATAATAATAAAAAGGCCATGTTTTGTCAAGGCTCAAACTGCAAGAGGTCCTCCTTGTTGGTTTAAACCAAGGACTTGTTTTGACAAATTTTGATATGTGCTGTTTTTGGTTTTCTGACATATTTTTGTTTTCTCCCCCTTTAGCTTGTACTATGTGCTCACTGCCTTGTTGCAGCTCCAATATCATAATGCAGTCATCCCAAGAGAGTAGGGAGCATGCATAGTAAGGGTTTAAGCGAAAAACAGTGCAGTACAGTCATAAGAGTCATAATTATTCATTTCATGGTTATATGATAAAGGTTGAAAAAACAACTCTGGGACTTGGAGCCACCCAATTACAATAAAAGGCTTGTCCTTTTATAGTATCAGAAAGGTGCTATCTGTTTGAGAACATAATATTATTACCAGGACAAGATTATGACATCAGAAAACTAGACACATGCCTAGGCCCAAAATGTTTAGGAAGGCCCTCTCAGATGTACTAATTTAGTGGCTCCCAAGGCAGAATTTTGCTTTGGTAAGTCAGTTGCTGGTAAAAAGAGGAGTGTGCATAGGGGGAGCCCCAGAGCCACCGCTGCTTGTAGAGGTTTGTCTGTTCTCCCCACTCTGTGGGCTTTGTCCTCCAATCAACTGGAGGAGGCGGCGAGCAGCATTTCTTAGCTGCTGCTTCCTCTGCTGGTTTTCCTCTGCAGTCACAATCACATTGGGCCATGTTTATGATAGTTTTAAGACTTTTTTTATATTAAATAGGAGGTCAGACTTGTTTGCCCTAGACCCACCAAAGGGTTAACACTTCCCTGGTTATTAGTGGAAATTAACATTGTCAGATATACTGTCCAGTGCTGCCAGAAATGTAGTCTGTCTTTATTCTTTTTTTTAAATAAAGTTTTGGTGGTATTAAAAAGTTCTAACACATCAGAAGAAACAAATATAGAAATACTGGTCCTAAAGTATTTAAAACCTGGCAACTGTATGCCAGGCTTTAACCCTTTCCAGGCCGAGCCCAAAACTCTGGGGATCCAAAATTCTGACTAAATATTCCTATCAAATGGTATATAATACATGACCATAGCAGAAGGAAAATCACTATTAGAACATATTGAATAAGACGGGTACAATTTTCCTGAAATATGCAAAAATTAACCCGGCTGCAGAATGTGGATGAAAAATTTAAAGTAGACCTTATACCTTAGGACCTGTATTTACTATTTTTTTGAGAAACGATTGTATATTTTATATGTATCAGATCTTGTATGACTGAACGTATGAACAATTTAATCATTTTAGATAAAGTGATAAAATATAATCTTTGCACTTTTGGATTTTCTACATTTCTCATTTAACAAAGACTTTATATTTTTCCTATTACTAGCAGGAAGCCTCTACTCTGATATGATAAATTAGAACATAAACATGTGAGGTGTAAATTTTTGAACCAGCCACAATAAGTGGATGCAGCCATTATGGGTATAATCAGGGCCGGATTTACCTATACGCCATGTAAGCCATGGCGTAGGGCCCACAGCTGGCAAGGGCCCACAAAAATGGAACAAGTTAAATTTTTTTTTTAAATAAAATTTTAAAAAAACCTGCTGGCTGCCGCCGCGGGGCCCCCTCTGCTGCCGCGGCAGCATGGACTGACCCGCGGGGGGCCCCCTCTGCAAGCTCGATCCGTCCCTCCCTCCCTCCCTCCATGCAGGCTGTGAGAGACGCGAAGGGAGACTGTCTCCCTCGCGTCTCTGTTAAGCCCGCAGGGGCTGATGGGAAATTTCCCATCAGCCCCTGCGGGCTTAACAGAGATGCGAGGGAGACTGTCTCCCTTCGCGCCTCTCACAGCCTGCACTGAGGGAGAGAGGGACGGACCGACCGACCGACCGACGGACCGAGCTTGCAGATGGGGCCCCCGCGGGTCAGTCCATGCTGCCGCGGCAGCCAGCAGGTTTTATTTTAAAATTAAATTTTACTTTAGGCCGACGGGGGGGGGGGGGGGGGTTGGCCTGGTAATGGGCGATTGGGGGGGGGGGGGCTGGGACTGGAAATGGGGGGGGGGGGTTAATGCTGGAGGGGGGCGGATGGGGTTATGAATGGTAATGGGCGGTGGGCTTTTTGGGGGGTTAGAACTGGTAATGGGCTTTGGGGGGGGGTTAAGACTGGTAATGGGCTGTGGGCTGATGGGGGCTGTCTGGTAATGGGCTATGGGGGGGCTAGGACTGGAAATGGGCTGGGGGGGTTAAAACTGGAGGTGGGCTGAGGGGGTTAGGACTGGTAATGGGCTGTGGGCTGTTGGGGGGGGTTTAGAACTGGAAATGGGCTTTGGGGGGGTTAAGACTGGTAATGGGCAGTGGGCTGATGGGGGCTGTCTGGTAATGGGCTATGGGGCGGCTAGGACTGGAAAGGGGCTGGGGGGGTTAAGACTGGAGGTGGGCTGATGGGGTTAGGACTGGTAATGGGCTGTTGGGGGGGATTTAGAACTGGTAATGGGCTTTGGGGGGGGTTAAGACTGGTAATGGGCTGTGGGCTGATGGGGGATGTCTGGTAATGGGCTATGGGGGGGGGCTAGGACTGGAGGTGGGCTGATGGGGTTAGGACTGGTAATGGGCTGTTGGGGGGGTTTAGAACTGGTAATGGGCTTTGGGGGGGTTAAGACTGGTAATGGGCTGTGGGCTGATGGGGGCTGTCTGGTAATGGGCTATGGGGGGGCTAGGACTGGAAATGGGCTGGGGGGGTTAAGACTGGAGGTGGGCTGATGGGGTTAGGACTGGTAATGGGCTGTGGGCTGATGGGGGGGGGTAGGACTGGCAATGGGCTATGGGGGGCTGACTGGAAATGGGTTGATGGGGTTAGGACTGGAAGTGGGCTGATGGGGGATTAGGACTGGTAATGGGTTATAGGGGGGGCTTAAACTGAAAATGGGGTGATGGGGGGTTAGGACTGTAAGTGGGTTGATGGGGGGCTAGGACTGGTATTGGGTTGGGGGGTTGCTAGGACTGGAAATGGGCTGATGGGTGGCTAGGACTGGAAATGGGCTGATGCAGGGACTAGAAGGGAATGGATGCTGGGTGAGGCTGGAACTAGAAGGGAGCTGATGTTGGGGGAGGATTAGAATGGGATGGGGCTGGAAGAGTAAAATGGAGAAGGGAAAAATATTTTGTTTGGGAGGGATAAAAAATCTACAATTGGCCGGGTATTGGGAGAGTAAGTGGGGATTGAGGATGGAGGGGTAAAATTTGAGTGGATGAAATAGGAATGAGGAAAGAGCAAAAGGAGAAAGATTAGTATGTTAAAGCAGATGTAGAGAGAGAATGGAAAAAAACTAGAAGAGAGAAGAAAGGACAAATGGACAGCAGACGATGGAGAGTTAGCAGAAGACACGAAGAAACCAGAAGAAAGTGGCTGGAGCAATTGCAGCTGAAAAAAATGCACAAAAGGTAGAAAAATATCTCTTTATTTTGAATTTATTAATTGGAATATGTCAGCTCTGGTAAATGTGCATCATTAACGTCTGCACTTTGTTTAGTACAAGAGCAAATTAATGTATAGTTTTATTTCTACAGTGTTGTACATTCCAAGTTTGGCTTTTGGGATTCCCAGTTTAATTATTGTCTTCCTGTTTCTAAATTGTGATTACTTGTTTGGTGATGGTCTATGTTCTGCATGTGTAACTGAGCTGAGGTGTTCTGTTTATATAATTCCTATTTGACATTGCCACTTGTTCTCTTTCCCCAGTAGGTCATGTATTGTTGTTCTCTGAAATGTATTGGTTTAATATTTGCAGTGTTGCCTTTTGATTGGTAGAGTATGGTGCTTTGTGACTCCTGGTAGTGCTGTTAGGATACGGCGGGTTTGCTATGGGTTCTAAATGGGCAGTGTTTGTAGTAGTTCCTAATGTGTCTGGCCGTTGGCACTGGATTATAGTAATGTAGAAATCTTTTAGTCTTTCTTTATCCATACACTCATTAAGAGGCACGTTTACTAAAAGTTAGTATATGGTAACATTATGCAAATATTTACGCAAATGAGGCACCTTATGCAAATGAGGCCCCACACCCCCCTTGGGCCGCCCCTGCTGGGGGCCCACAATTTTTGTTGGCGTAGGGCCTCACTCAAGGTAAATCCGGCCCTGGGTATAATGTTATAAGGTGGTGCTAACTTGTACACATGAAAATAGGTGCTTGAAGGGGGTATTTTAGCCATTTATGTGCATCAATAGCCTCTGCTAAAATCTTGCCCAGTATAAAAATATGAATGTTAATTTCATGGTGTGCACTTTCACTGTGGGCATGCTCAGGGATGGAGTTTGGGTGTAACATAGATAGAGTTTGCATACTTGCAAAATGTAGTCATGGTCATTTATATCAGCTTTAGGGATGATATAAATAATAGCATCTTAAATTAAGGCATATTTTGGCGACATGCTAATATTTTATAAATAAAAATAGGCACCTTCTTTTCTTGATAAAATAGTTTTATTTTGCCTGCCTTAAACTAGGCACCCTGTCAGGGCTGGCTCTACCTGGTAAGCTGAGTAAGTGTGGCAGGAGGGCGCCATCACTAGTCGCCCGCCGCCACTCCCTATTCAGAATGACCTGCAGAGCACAGACAGAAGGCTGTAAGAGGCCACAACCAATACTCACAGCCTTCTGCCCACAGGAGCAGTATGTCCCATGGACAGACTCTCCACTAGGCAGCCGGTGCCCCGCAGGTCATCCTGAATGGGGAGTGGGGCGGGCGGCTAGCAATGGCACTCTCCTGACATGTGCATTCCCCTGCCGCGCTTACCCAACTTACTGGGTAACACCGCCCTGCATACAAAACTTAATAGCACTAAATCGTGAAGCTTGTCGTGACTTTGTAAATTACATCTGTGCAGTTTGCCCCTTCCCATTGATGAGTCTGATTTTGCATCCTGTGGATTTAATGAGTTTGGAAGAAATTCTACAGTGTTGGGTCACTGTTTGCCCCGAATGGAGACACTAACTGAAGTCGAACTGGCTGCTTTGTGCATTCCACACTTAAATCACCAGCACACTGCTTTTTCAGACCAAGAATGGAAAAAAATAGTTAACAGGAAAAGGCCAAGTCTGTTAACATGAGATTTTGCTGGCGAGGGTTTTAGTGCCATTCTGAGCTTCAGAGCGTGGAAAATGAGACCTCTGATTCTTGGATGATAACGTGATTGCAATTCTGTCTCATGAACTTGTGAAGCTTTTGATTCTTTCAGGTTAGATTAAATATCTAACCTTGCACAGGCTCTGCTTGCAGGACATGCTGCTCCTGCAGGCAGAAGACTGTGAGAGGCAGTGATTGCAGCCCAGAGAAGCAGAGCCTGCCCACAGGAGCAGCATGTCCCATGGGCAGGGGCTGTGCAAGGCAGATTGGGCCCTGCCTCTCTGGGCTGGGATCACAGCTTGTACAGCCCCTGCCTGTGGGGCATGCTCTTGCACTGGCAGGCTCTGCCTCTTGTACATACAAGGGGTGGACATGGGGGGGGGGGGCATTGGGAAGGGTGGAGTGGACATGAGGGGGCATTGTGAGGTGCACGTGGATGGGCACAGTGAGTCATAAGGGAGATACTAGATGCAGGGGGGAAATAAGAAGGCTCCGAGGATAAGATTGAGGTGGGGGGCTAGGGAGATAAAGGGAGCTACTGGACATGGGAAGGGGCATTGGGGAACGGGCATAGGGAGAAGCAAGGAGGGGAGATCGGATGGCGTGGTGATGTTGGCCAGGGAATTAAAGGGAGACTATGGGAAAATGTTGGACTTGGGAGGGGGGACAGAGGGAGACAGAGGGGAGATGCTGGACACGGGATAATAAGGGGAGAGGGAAATGCAGGACATGGTGGTAATAGGGGGAGAGAGGGGAGAATATGGATATGGGGTAAAGAGGTTGAGAAAGAGGCAGAGAGATGCTGGACATGGGAATAATATGGATGGTATGGTATGGAGATGTGGTAGATGCTGATTGCAGGAGGATAGGAAGGGAGAGGGAAGACATGGAAGGATGCGGGAAGAGATAGCGGAGGTAATGGATGGAGGGAGAGAGCCAGAGAGAAAGAGAGACACCAGATTGGGGGGTGAGAGATGTTAGATATGGAGGGGGAGAGAAAGTGAGAAAAAGACTGGGGAATAATGGATCAGGGAAGAAGAGCTGGGGAATGGAAGGACTGGTGTGAAGGTTGAAATGCGATAGGTAGATAGCATAAAAAAGAGAGGGATTGAGAACTGGATAGTAAGAAGTAGTGAAATCTGGGTAGACAGAGAGAGAGAGAGAAATAAATGAAAGGAAAAAAAATTAGTATCCAAGAGGAAGGAAGTGAAAAAAACAAAAGGAGAGACAAGAAATGGCAAATGAGGGAGGAGTGAGGGAGGAGTGGCCTAGTGGTTGGGGCAAGGTACCACAGGCCGGAAGGTTGGTGGTTCAAATCCCACTAGAGGACAGCAACCTTGGGCCGGAAGGACTGGGGTTTCTAGTCCCACAGGTGCTCCTTGTGGTCTTGGGCAAGCCACTTAACCCTCCATTGCCCATGTCCCCTGTATGTGTCTCATATCCCCTCGTGTTAATTGTATCCCCCAATTGTGTTGTAATCACTTTGATTGAAGGATAAGGTGGTATACAAAACTGTCTAAATAAAATAAATAAATGGACTAGAGACCGTAGAAAGAGTGCTGTAGCAAAGTGCAATCAATGAATAAGTCCAGGAATCAATTGACAGGGTCCAAGCCAGTTTAATGTGCACAGGCTCAGTCAGTCAAAGCTTCAAAAGGAACTGAGCAAAAGTTTATACAGAGACATAACCATTTATACCTCTTTTTCAGTTTGATACATGAGAATTTTCTATTGGTTCCAACTCGATACATGCAGACTTTTCATTGGTTATACATTCCCTTCATTTGTCCAATTAGAAATCCCTCCGGAGCCTAGCAACCAGCCCCCTCCTATAGGATTGCTTGAACAATGGTATAGTTCTTAATTTTGTTACTTCTCTACTGCAAGGTTAACTTTGGCTTCTGGAATGCATATACTGAAACATTTCTGTTCTTTCACACACAAGAGAATAATAGAAGACTTATGAATTCATGAAAACTTCTTATTAAGCATTTTAAAACAGTTTTCTTATTTTTCACAGATTTTTGGTTCTTTTCTAGCTATAATGGGAGTTAGGATCCAGGCCTAACTTACAGGCCTTTCACAGTAGCAGGCCATGCTAGGCCATAGCCTATCACATTCCCCCCTTTGATTATTCTCACCCGCAAGTGAGGAAGGGTGAGAATTAAATCACTCATTAGTTAATTCACACATTATACTGGTGTAATGGCATCATCATCGTGGGGTATAGGGTAATATTGCCACATAGCTAATACCTTCGCAGCTGCCTTCCGCTCTATAGTGTTATCAATTGATGATGTTATCATGCGTAAGCAAAGGGGTAGGAGACAAGGGAGCAATAAGCACATGGCTAATATGAAGAGTACAATAAACATAAGGGCTTTCAGACCGCCAATCCAGGAAAACAATGAACCAAACCACCCATCCATCTTTAAACTGTGCCAAGTCTGGACAGGCACAAATGTCTGCTCTCGCATCTGGGTGGCTAAATCTTCAACTACATGCCCATTATTATCAATCTGTAAACAACAATTACTTAGATTCAACTTCCCACATACCCCACCTTCAGCTGCTAACAAATAATCTAAAGCTAAACGATTCTGATAAATGGCTGTGCGCATTTGCGTACTTTGCTTCGCCAGAAGGGTTAGTGCTTTACTAGTTTCATTAGTTATTATTTCAACAACAGCTTGCAAACGTGTTATTCGATTAATCATATAAACAGGAGTACGATATCCCCAAGTCCCATCCTGCTCCCAAGTAGCAGGTCCATAGTATGAGATGATTCTTTCTGGTGGCCATTCTTCAGATGACGCATCCCATTTGTCCCATTGGCCTATTTTCAAGGCCTCCTTCAGCTGTCGACTTCTGTACACAGGATATCCCAGTTGTTCTCCCTGGGATGTTGGCAGAAGGAAAAAGGAAGGTCGTATGGTTCCCAACACACATGCGCCTCCCCAGTGATGAGGAAGTCTGGCATATGCTCAGGTTCCGCAAATCCAGTACAGTCCAGTTGGTGCTTGCCAAGAATTATATGCTGCTAAGTTAGTCCAGATACTGGCAAGTCTGGGGAACTGAACTAGAGGATTGGAAGGTTCAGTAGTGTTGACTCCTGACCACCAAGATGTCTTCTTAGTGGTACTGTTGTAGAACGTCTGATTGAGACAGACCAGCTGCCCCACTTCCATATTAAACATTGGTCCATAGCGAGAAAAACATAAGTTACCCACAATGGAGTGGGCCAATACCCATTCACTTGTGGTATTGTGTATATTAGTCTGATTATATGGAATAGAATAGTTCAGTTCTTGTGCCTCCCAAGGCCATTGGTCTCCCATTGTTGTTCCTCCACAAAACAAACAGTCTGAAACATGGAGACTAGACGCAACTGCTCCCGCTAATTCAAGAAATAAGTTCTGGGAGGCAGGAGGAATTTCAAACTCTGATTTCATGGCTTCGTAGAAGGAGTGATGTATACGATAGGGTGAGGATACATGAGTTTTGGTGTTTAATTGCAGATATAAGATAGTCCCAGGATCTACACCTCCTCCTGCAATACGCAACCGAAACTTGTATCCTTGCTTCCAGTGGCTGGGGTTGGCTATGAGGAGTTGTAGAGGATTACAGGCACCTTTCTGGCATTTCTTGGGCTCTAGTAGTCTGATCTTTGTTAGGCTGCCTTTACGATGATCTCCATCTCGTCCCGTCGTGCATTCTTCCAGGTAGCAAAATATACACATTCCCATTTTGGGCAAAAGTAATCATGTCTAGATGCGGTGGTGTAAATGGTGGCTGCAGTACTCTTTCCTGTGCACCGTCCCCATCCGTAGGCTCCTTCTGGACCACATGTATTTATCATCATGGTAGTATGCTCGCTCCCATGACCCACATCTGTGGTAAGCATTTCTGTTGATTGCATCACAAGCATCAAAGTTCAAGATGATAGGTTTTGTGGGGTTGGTGAGGGGCTTTGTCGCATTCAGGATGGCTCCATCTTCATCATTCCAGCGTATCTCAAATGTATAGTATGATGGGTTCTGTCGAGGGTTATAACAAGTCTTACTTTTCCCTTTTGTGCAAATATTCAGTTTGGTGCCATTATAAATACACCGGCTGACTGTACCAGTGCAAGTATAGTAGGAATGATAGAGCAAAGTCTGAGTAATCTTTTGTCCTGTTCGGGTGGTGGTTATGCAGGCTGCAAAGGGGGTAGGGCAAAAGTCTTCTCCAGGATTCCCAAGATCACCACTCCCACAAGGCAATAGTGGAAGAACATTGTGATTACAGTCTTTGGAAGTTAACTGGAAAGTTGAAGATAATGAACTTTGCTGAGTTTTCTTCTGTTTCTGCGGTGATGGTCACTTTCGCGTGACGTAAGTGGATTCTGAAGATCCTCTATAAAGCTGGCTGTCTCCTCAAGGTGAGTCGCAATGGAGTCTCGGGATCATTCACTGATGTCCATTGGCCAGGATCAGGAGCAGCTGCCGGCTTCACTCGACTGTGGTGGATCCAGGGTTCGAATTCTGCAACTTTCACTGCGGTGGGGGTTGACAGGATGACGACGTAGGGTCCCTTCCAATGCGGCGCCTTTCTCCACTCTTTCACCCACACGGACGTTCCCGGCTTGAAGGGATGCAGCGGCTCGGTCAGGTTGATGGGTAGTCGGTCTTGCACCCACGTTTGGAGTTTCTGAAAAACAGAACCTAAAGCTAATAGTTCTTGTCTAGTTATTTCAGATCCTATCAGTCTCATGTCTCCCTTTATTCCCTGCACTATGGGTGGAGGTCGCCCATACAAAATCTCAAAAGGGGAGACTCCTAAGGATCTGGTGGGAGCTGAACGTATCCTAAGAAGGGCTATGGGTAGAACTTGGAGCCACTTCAGGTGTGTTTCTTGACAAAGCTTGGATAACTGTGTTTTCAGGGTTCTATTCATACGTTCTACTTTCCCTGAGCTCTGGGGTCTGTAAGCAGTGTGTAACTTCCATTTTATTTGCAGAGCTTGAGCTAACTGTTGAGTCACTTGGGATACAAATGATGCACCATTATCTAACCCTATAGTTGATGGTATTCCAAATCGGGGAATGATCTCATGGAGCAATACCCTAGTGACTTCTCGGGCTTTCTCAGTTCGGGTGGGGTAGGCTTCTACCCACCCTGAAAATGTGCAGACTAACACTAACATATAGTGATATCCATTTGCACGGGGTATTTCAGCAAAGTCTATGTGTATATCACTCATGGGGGTCACCCCTACTGACTGAACTCTTGGGGATGGAACAGGACCTTGCTTGGCATTATTTTTGGCACATATCAGGCATTGCTGTGCCACCGAGGCGGTCAGGGATCCTAGCAGTGAAATACAGAAATGGGGCCTCAGGGCTTTCTTCATGGCTGTTTTTCCATAATGTGTGGCTTGATGAAAAGCTTGGACAAAGGCTGGCCCTAGTGCTTCAGGGATGACTGTAGGACCTGGAGGTGGACTACCTTCTGGGGGTGGTAGCACTATCCAACCTTGTTCTGTCAAGACTCCTCCCTCCTTTTCGCAATAATAGTCTAACTCTCTTGTAGTATATCGGGGTGCCCAGGAACTAAGGGGCACAGGGAATAGGGCTGCTTGCATTACAGTATCTTGGGTCCTAACTTGTCCTGTGGTGGCTGCCTTTCGGGCTGTGGCATCTGCAAATCTATTTCCTCGGGTGACTTCTCCTGCTCCTGCCTGATGACCTCGGCAGTGCATGACTGCCACTTGTTTGGGGGCCCATACAGCATCTAATAACATCAATATCTCGGGCCCATACCTAATGTCCTTACCCCCTGAGGTGATCAACCCTCGCTCTTTATACAAGGCTTCATGTGCATGCAAAGTAGTGAAGGCATATTTGGAATCTGTGTACACATTTATGCGGAGTCCTTCTCCTAATGTCAAGGCTCTGGTGAGAGCTATCAATTCAGCTTTCTGTGCAGACGTTCCTGGGGTCAGGGCTGAGGACTCAACTACCAGTATCCAGCACAACGATGTCCATTGTTGACCAGACTGCTTCCATCTACAAAGAAAGTCCGTTCTGTCATTAGCTGGTCGGGGAAAAGGATACTGCTTCACATGCACTGGTTCCGCTCCTGGCTTGAGGGTGACAATGACAGGGGCTATGTTCTTCGCTAGGCCAGGTGGATTATCTTCTGCCCATACTCCAGGTGGGGCTATAAGGTTGGTGGGTATACAGGAACTAGCTGGCTTGATTGGAGATGCACTATAGAACCGCTACTCTTCTTCTCAGGGAACAGTCAGCACCATCAATCCAGCAGGCTTTGGGTTCACAGTCATTTGCATTTCTCCCCCTTCAGCAAAGGATATCTGTGCCTGGAGCTTTGCAAGCAGATCTCGGCCCAAAAGTGGAATAGGGCACTCAGGCATATGCAGGAACTGGTGCGTTATTTTCTGTCCCCCTAGTTCACACATGCAGTTCTGCAGGAAAGGCTTTGTGGCCTTAGCCCCAGTAGCTCTGACAATGGTGATGCATCGAGAAAACAAAGGGGCTACTGGCTTTAGTATTCTGCTCCTGTATCCCCCATAAAGTCCATATATTGGTCCCCTATTTTCAGACTGACCATAGGCTCCTGGGGACCCAGGGAAACTTGGAATCCGGTCTGGCCTAGTCTTCATCCATGCTGTAACCCTCTTCGGCTGCCACTCACTCTATAGCTGCTTCCCTCTCTTGCTGGAACATTGTGCTGTGCTGTATTCATGCCCGCAAATCCATCCAGTTTCTGCAATTTCTGTTTTATATCTCTCTGGGACTGACTGACAAAAAATGCAAATTCTCCTGGGCTGCTGGATCGCATGGGGTATATAGTGAGGGCTGCCTGCGCTATTTGGATCCCACTTGGGGCCATCAAGGCTGATGGGTCTGCATAATACTGTTCATTAGCTCAATCAAATCCTATGGTTTCCCAGTGTAGGAGGCATAATGCAGCTTTCAGTTCAGTAAATCAGTGGCAGAAACAAAGCTGGCCCTGGACCTAGTGCAATGGGATAACGTGACCCTCCCCTTTTACTGGTAGTTGTACTTCTGAAGGCATACGGCAATCGGGACTGTCTGGGTTCCACTTCATGTTCTTGGGCGCTAGCTGTGAGTGACCCTGAACTGGCAAATGTATCATCGGTGCACTGTGGCCTACTCTGAGTACTTTAAACTGTGCCGGGGCTTTCGGTCAAGAGGGGGTGTACGTCCTTCTGCTGCGGAGGTGGCTGGTGACATTTGCAGGGAGGTATTCCCCCCCCCCCCCCCCGCCCCAGGCTCTGCTCGGGGTGGTGGAAGAGCTGAGGGAACTGGCCTATAAAGATAATAAACGGGCAGGGTTTTTTTTGTTTTTTTTTTAAGATTTAACCAGGAATCCTATGCAGGGGAACTGAACAGGGAACATTCTCTGTACAATCTGATAAACACGGGAAACTACGGGGCCATGAAGTAACTAACACTAGCCACCCCCCTTTCACAGAGCATTTCTAATAGGGACAGAGACAGCTTATGTCTGTAGTCTTCAGCAAAGTCCTTGCTAAAATTCCTAGGCATTTCAACAAAATCGGCCCCCTCCCCCACATGTGCTTGTCTACAGACAGAGGGGCGGGCTGCATTTCCCTGTGCACTAAGCATAATGGATGTGTGTGCTCATTCTAAATAAGAACAATTTATATAAAGTCCTTAAAATATAAAACTATTATTTTGCAACATGTTATAACAACAATCCTAACAGAAAGAACTATAGCTCCTAACATGACAGCCACATATCTGTTACGTATGACTGGAATAAAATTACTTGGCATGAAAACTAACTGCCAGCCGTAATCAGCATGTCTCTGCAAGAAAAAATTACTTTAAATCTTACAGTTTTAGGAAGCAGATATTCAAAAGATATTCCGAATACTTTTGCCATGAAGTGGGTGGATATCTAGAATACATATACACTTTTTTTCTTCCTATTTTATTTTTATTAATAATAAGTATGTCTTCTATGAGATGCTTGCCGCAGTATATCAGGAACTAGAATTCAAACACGATGAACTCCTTATTCACTCAGGATTTAAATCACTTTCAATTCGCAATCTGGTACTACTGGCTCGGAATGCTTAATAGTCCTGTCAGGGTTCTTAACCTCTACTTCATAGGACAAAGGGAAAACAAAAGCAGTTTCGTGAATTTTTCTATCATTTCCTATTTAAACCATTACAGTACTTACTGAAGGTTTGAACATAAATAACACAAAACAAAGCTAAGCCCACAAATGCATTATACCTATAGCCCTACAAAACTTCTTCTCACTTGGTCCGTACAAGTACAGGAACTCGAAAGGGGTTAATAAGAACTTAACCCTTTCCAGGCTAAGCCCAAAACTATTGAGACCCACAATCCTGACTAAACATTCTTATTAAATGATATATAATACATGACCATAGCAGAAGGAACATCACTATTAAAACACATTGAATAAAACAGGTACAATTTTCCTGAAATAAGCACAAATTAACCCAGCTACAGAACGCTGAAATTAAGCCTTCACAGGGTTAACAGATACTGAACATTCCTTTGTACAGACACGCCCCTTCTTTCTCCGCTAGCCAGTTTCATGCTGTGCTGAAGGAACAAAAAACTAGAATGAATGAAACAGCTTCTTGATTTAAACGTGATTCCTGCCTTCTTAATACTATTTTTTAATCGATAAACTGTTCCACAAATTACTCAACAGAATAATCTCACATTTATACCAGAAGGGAAACTCGCGGTTTTAACAGATAACAATAATCAGATACACAGTAAAGACAGACAGTACACCAAACGCTTCCTCCTTTTCGCGACCTGGGCGCAGTCGCCTGGCCAGGAACTGCGCTACTTAGGAGTCCACTCTCGCTCGGTCTGTATTTCAAGGCCTCTCACTCACACAAGCAATCATATTTCAACAAAAATCATTTTTCAAGTGCCCAGGTTTTCTGACTAACTGACTATTCCAAACAAGAAGGATCGATGGCTTCGGCTGCCGCTTTCTCTTACGCGGAGCTTACTAGGACCGCCCTTATGGGAGGTGATCAGGCTCCCTTGTCTCGCGCCTACTCATGCGAGATTTCCCATTTAGTCTATACCAAATCAGTCTTGCGCATACTTATGCAAGACTTTTTCCCCAGGCTGCACTGACTTTTAAATCACAAAAATGTCTACTCACCTGATCCAGTTCCTGATACCAAACCAGTTCTTGGGTTGGACCCTGGACTCCCCTCGGGTTCGGAAGGTGTTGGCCAGCTGGACCCAGTGGCCTGCCGAGGCAAGGCGGAACCCTCTCCGATACAAAGGGATTGGCGGCGCCTGATCAGTTCCCCTGCGGTCGGACAGACATGGTTCCAACCGGACCAAACCTTTGAGGCGAGAAATCGTGGTATATTTACTTGCATACCATCCCCCGCTCGCACATTCCGGCCAACGCACCAAGAATATGTAGCAGCACTGATAAGCATGCAATAGATAAAACCAGGAGTCTGTTCAAGAGAGCTAAGAGATGACAGAGGAAAGCAGAAACCTCAGATTGGGACCAGTATGATCACAGAATAAAAAGGTCAGACAACAAAGGTAGAAAAAATAATTTTATTTTCAATTTACTGATTGGACTTTGTGCTGTCTTTATATTTTACGCAGTATGAGGAACTGCATCTCGTTTATTTCTCTGGTGTTGCACCGCATACAGAGTCTGGCTTCTTGGGGTTTCAGTTTAATTTTTGTCTACATAATTGTATTTTTACTTTAGGTTGTGATTACTTATTCTGTACATGGTGAAGGTCTGTGTTCTGTGTGTGTGACTGAGACCAGGCATTCTATTAACATGGAGTTTGTATGTAGGGATCTTTACTGTAGTAATTTGACTTGTTCAGCTTTTAAAATAGGTGTATGGATGTTCCAGGGCCCGCTGCAGTATTTATAATGCTGCTTTTTTTCTGGGTAGGCCTTTTGTATTAGTTTTGGAAGTTTATGCTGATATGGTATAGTAGATTTGGCCTTGAAGATCTTTGGTGACCTTTGTAGGGTTTTATATTATATCATCTATACATTGATGATGATATGATCTACACTGCAGTTAACCAGAATACATTCGACACTGAAATAATTGATAACTGTTTGACTGATATGAACAATTGGCTTACAACTTAATAACTTTAAGATAAACCCAGATAAAACAGAAGCGTTATTCATTTTTAATAATCAAAACTTAAAAACTCCTAAAGAAATCAATATACTAAACAAATCTATAAAGATCAGCGAGGAAGTAAAATACCTTGATATAATCCTAGATAAACATATTAACTTAAAATCCCATATAAATAAAATTACAGCTAGAGTATACCATTGTTTAAAAATCATTAGGAAACTCAAGCTAATTTTACAACTAAATCACTTTCAAATGGTATGTCAAGCAGTTATAACACCACTCCTCGACTTTGGAAATATCCTTTATCAAGGTCTTCCAAAACATACTACCCATCACCTCCAACTGGCACAAAATACCACCACAAGAACTATAATGAATTCTCCAAAATATGAGCATATAACTCCCTTGCTTCAAGAAATGCATTGGCTTCCAATCACTATGAGATCGAAATACAAGAACCTTATGAACATTTTCAAAATTTTGCACGAATCATCAGCATACGTTCTAACAACTATTATCTCTAAAGATATAGGTTCAAGACCCAGACGCTCACAGTCTACTAACGGACTTAATTCCCACTTGAATTTTAATAGATCCAAACAAATGACATCTAATAGGGCTTTCTCCTTTATGGCACCACAACTATGGAATTCTATTCCTAATGATTTAAGAAACCAGTTTAATATCAAAGATTTTCGAAAGTCCCTTAAAACATACTTATTTATTGAAGCATATGGCAACTAGTCTGACTCTATTAGAACAAAATGTTTTAACCATTTACATTTTAAACTTCTTATAATGTCTAAATTATTTTAACATTTTGTAAGATTGCAGTTATTTGTTTAATGTAATTGCAATGAATTATTATGAAATGTAATTTTGCTGTAGTTTATGTAATATACTGTAATTTACTGTAATTTACTGTATTTTACTGTAATTTACTGTAATGTACTATCTTATTGTCTCCCCCCCCCTCGATGTAGTCCCTTTTTGTCTTGTTGACCACTTTGATTAAAGGATAAAGTGGTATATAAAACTGAATAAATCAAGAAATAAATAAATATTAGTTCACAATATGCCTGGTACTGGAGAATGTTTATGTTGTTGTTAGTGAGATGTTTTTTTAATTTAGAGGTATGGTTCCTTGAGGATAATTATAGTATTATAGTAGCATAATAGAGTCCAAGGTGTTTGTTGTGTTCTTGAGCACGCTTTGTGAGAATTCATGAGGGACTACTATACCATTGAAAGTTAAGTATGGATACTAGCTGGTTTGCAAGTGGAGCGATTGAACTTCTGACGCTTCATGCTTTTGTTTCAAATGCGGCTTAAGTGTTCAGTTGATTTGGCGTCTGTCATGCTTTAAGCTAATTTTTATTTTAGAAGTGGGTTATATAGCTGGAACTAGATTAATTTGGTATATTCTATATATTGTTTAATTTGGAGATTATTGTGATTCATATTGAAGGCTAGAGAAGCTAAGCTTAGCTACTCTGCGTTTAAGTTATTGGATAATAAATTGTGAGTTTTTTAGATCCTTGCTGGCGGGTGACTGCCTATTAGAGGGATAAATTATAATCTGAGATCTTTTCTCCTCTGTTTTTTAATTTAGAGGTATGGGTCCCTGAGGATAATTATAGTATTATAGTAGCATAATAGAGTCCATGGTGTTTGTTGTGTTCTTGGTTGTTAGTGAGATGACCAGAATCAGATTTTTTTTAATATGTTTTCTGTGGGCGAATGTCCTGTTTCTCCTCTGCACCCATTGTCGAGGGAGCGGTTTCTGTGGATGCAGAATATATATTCAGAAAGAAAAAGTGAGAATCATAATGCAGCTTATAACAAAATCAATTGAGTTATAATTTTATAATTTGGTGTTATAAACTGTGCTGTGGTTCTCACTTTTTCTTTTAGTTCTTTGGTGTGCAAGCATCTTGCATTTCCTTTGTTTTTTGCAGAATATATATTTACATTAATACTATGCGCAGTTTCAGAAATTATGTTGGGGTTGCCAAGCCGTTCTTGGTGTTTATGTTGGAGTGGGAGGTGTTGTGTTGTGTTGTGTTGGGGTCGCAAAAGTCCTTATTCTTTTACACAGGGTGGGACATGTAGGGGCCACTGAGCCTCTCTCCTTTTTGTGAAGGTGGAAAATTCTGTGTTGGGGCACCAAGTCACTTTTATTTTTATGGAAGTGGGAGGTGCTGCATGGGTGCTGTTGAGCCCCTTTTGTTTGGCATATTTAGCAGCATGTTTCTTAAACTCTGCGCTGGTAACATATGTGTGGGTCACATTACCAGCGTGGGGCCGGAGGCTAACTGCAGGGAGGCAGTTTCATCTCCCTGCAGTTATCTCATTTCAATGTGGCAAAACGGCTGCCGGTGCAACCTAAGGCAACCCACTGAAGTGGCATTAGTTACACCCACGCTACCTGTGCTGAGCCATTATGTTAGTTTCTGCCGACAATGCAGATGCCTGCATGTGAGAGTTCTTTCTCTGGCTTCACTCTGGAATAAAGTATAATTTTGGGAAAGAAATCCTGAAAACCTAAGAGTAATGGGTAAAAGCATGGAACTTACTCCTTGGTCTGGCTGGAAAGTGACCATGTTATTCTTGCTATTCTCTAACCAATTTTGCTTATAGTTTCTAGATGAACATTGACTGCATGGTTATGTTTTTGATGTCTTCCTTTTGTACAGAATCTTTCTCCTGCATAATTTTTCAATGAGTAAAATATTTCTGAGCTGTCCGGACAACTGAGTATTTTTCTTTTGATCCATATCTAAAATTTAGCATGTTCTTGAACTGTCACAGCCTTTCATAATGATGCTAAGTATTTACTGTTCAGTAGTTATTTTTATTCTGGCTGTGCATTTGCCCCTTCACTGCAGTTTTCTTACAATATTGGATTTGAAGGAGAAATACTAGCATCATGTGAAAAGAGTTCACAAAGGAATTTTGGGAAAAAGAAGGGTGGGTTGTAGCCAACATTAATAACAATGAGGGAGGGCACCGATTTATAGGTTGCAGGTGGATGCCAGAAACCCTAGCACTAGCCCTGCACTCTTTTATGAAATTACTCTCAATATATGTAAATAACAACAGTTTTTAAAATGGAAAAAGTACATATATACATTCCCTTTTAAATTTATCACTTAACAGGCCTTGACAAATTTTGTTTGGATTTAGGAGGCAGACCAAAATCTTAGAATCCAGTGGCTGTGACCTCCTTGCACTTCCCCCTCCTTTATCTCTCACATTGGTCTCATGTTCTGAAGTCTCACGAGAACTCCTACATTGCATGGCTCAGACTCGGATCAGAGTTGTGTGGTGCAGAGAGAAAGAACCTCCTGCTTTGGTAGCAACAGTGTAGCACAGGAAACACAAACAAGTTAAAAAGTGCACACGTATAGTGTGAAAAACAGCATGTTTCCTCTTCTGTCATTTGCAAACTCATACATGTCTGGGGATCATGGGGGATGGAAGAATTCAAAGAGAGATGATAAAAGTGTGTCTTGCTGTGGTAGCAGGGGCTGTATGATGCATCTTTCGACAGAAATATATAGATTAACAAAAGTTATAGCTTCAGATAGCAAGTGTCTGTGTGTGTACATGAGGCAACAGTGCTGCGCCTGTCTGTTCGTGGGATGTGGCAGGGGGTTCCTTTATGTAGATGGAGCATGGGGCTGCAGTGCGTGTATATGTGTGTATGTTACGAGGTGGGGTGCCTGTATCTGTATATTTATATTTTAGTGATTTAAAAACATATCTATTTTCCCAATACTACTCTAACATAGATAATAATTTAGACAAGGCCTCCCATCCTCCATAAATCACCAAGGCTCTCTTCTGCCCTAATAATCATGACACTACTCACATAACTAACATATGATGAAACACGATGTATATATGTATATAAATATTATAAAATCTGTAAATAGTTCAAAATATACTTACATTCAATGTTTATAGTTCTGATTACCGTTCATTGTACCAGTTTTATTATTGAGCTGTTCTATGTATTTCTTATTGTTTGATGTAAACCGCCACTGATCTTGGGAAGTGGCGGTATATAAAAGACTTACAAATAAATAAAATAAAATAAAAAATATATGAATGTGAATGTGTATGTGTGTGGTGCAGAGATGATGTATGTGTGCAGAGATGATGTATGTGTGTGGTGCAGAGATGATGTATGTGTGTGTGTGTGTGGTGTAGAGGTGGGGTGCCTGTGTGTGTGGTTGGTGTAGAGGTGAGGTTCCTGTGTGTTTGTGTGTGTGATGCGGAGGTAGGGTTCCTGTATGTGTATGTAGTATGGAGCTGGGGTGAGTGTGTATGCATATCTGTTGTGTGGAGATGGGGGCGGAGTGCTTCTATGTGTGTTCTGGGGGAGGGAAGGGATGTATCTTAAGGCACATACACATTGTGCCCTATGCATTCATCCCTTTCACCTCCAACACCTTGCACTCTTCCCTCCCCCCTCCAACCTCTCTCCTGCTGGCTGCCCCCCTCCACTCTCTGTTCTCCTTCCAGACTTTCTCCCCTTTGCCCTCCCCTCTAGCACTCCTATTCTCCCATCTTACTTTTTTTTTTTTGCTGCAGGCTAATCTCAGCCTGCAGGAGATGGACCCCATGGGCCGACAGAAAGGGTATTTTCCGTGATCATGGCCTTCCCCTTCTCTTCTGCCTGTGAGAGATCGGATCCCCTCAGGCAGACAGAAGGGATTTTTGCTGCAATTATGGCTGTCTTGTCCTCTTCTGCCCATGGGAAAAGGGATCCTTGCAGGCACACAGCTGCTGAAACATACCGGAAAAAAAGGGGGCATGAAAATTCTATGTGCCAGGTGGAAATTTCTGGTCACCATGGGGACATGGCGTTTGGGATTTGTCAAGCTCTGGCACACACAATAATCTAGTGGCAGCAGAAACACCTTTATATTTACACCTGCTCCTGAGCAGATATAAATGTGCACCTTTATGTCTGCTGGGATTTACATGCGTGGGGATAATTTTTATAAAGCATTCTCAACATGCAAAGCTTGGTTTGAATGCTGTAAAAGACTTTTATAAAATTGTGTCACTGTGTATGCGCATAAAGGTATGTGCTTAGAAATTGCTTGTTTTCTGTTAGGCTATCTTACATGTAGGTATTCATAAGAACATAAGAAATCCATACTGGGCCAGACCAAGATCCATCCAGCCCAGTATCCTGTTTCCAACAGTGGCCAATCCAGGTCACAAGCACCTAGTAGGTTCCCCAAAAGGTACACATGTTCCTCAATGCTTGTCTCGGGGTAAGCAGTGGATTTCCTGGTCCTCTTTAATAATGGTTTATACCTTTCCTCCAGGAACTTTTCCAAACCTTTATTATACCCAGCTTCACTAACAGCTTTTAATACATCCTCCGGTAACAAATTCCAGAGTTTGATTACGCGTTGAATGACAAAATATTTTCTCTTATTAATCTTAACTGGGTTACATTGAAGCTTCATTGTGTGTTCCCTAGTCTTTCTACTTTTTGATGGCATAAACAATTGATCTACGTTTACCCATTCCACTGTATTCATTAATTTCTAGACCTCTATCATATCTCCTCTCAGCCGTCTCTTTTCCAAGTTAAAGAGCCCTAACCTTTTAAGCTCTTCCTCATAGAGGTATCCATCCATTCCCTTTACCATTTTGGTGGCTCTTCTCTGTATCTTTTCTAATTCTGCTATATCCTTTTTAAGATATGGTGACCAGAATGTTACACAATATTCCATGGTGTGGTCGCACCATGGAATAATACAGAGGCATTGTAATATCCTTGGTTTTATTCTCCATTCCTTTCCTTATGATTCCTAGCATTCTGTTTGCTTTCTTGGCTGCTGCTGCACACTGGGTGGAGGGTTTCAACCTATTATCCACGATGATGCCTAAATCTTTTTCTTGAATGGTGGTTCCTAACATGGAAACTCGCATTATGTAATCATAATTTGGGTTGTTCTTTCCTAGATGCATAACTTTGCACTTGGCCATATTAAATTTCATCTGCCATTTGGACACCTAGTCTTTCAGTTTATCAAGGTCCTCTTACAATTTTTCACAATGGGGCAGGAGGGGGCATTCCAGACGCGGAGCGATGGTGGTGCATGGGTGGTCTGCGTTCCCGGACGTACAGGGTTGATTCTGAGGTTGGCCCTGTATGTCCAGGGCCGTCAACTTAGATGGGGGACTTATTCCACCACAGAGGTGCCTGCTGCCGGGCCCGGACAGTAAGGTAGGGGGATGCAAGAAGTTCCCCGCAGCCGTATCCTGGCCATGGGAGGCTGGATCGAGGGTCCGGTTGTGGGGAAAGAAGTGAATTGTCGGCGGCTGACATTTGCAGCTCCTGAATGGAGCCACGGTGCCTTGGCGAGAGGATGCCATGGCACTGCAGCTCCATTCAGGAGCCTGACTGAGGTAGCTGGGCAAGTGGCTGTTCTTGCAGGCCAATCGGAATCAGGCCCCGGCCTGCACGTTCAGGCCCCGGACCCAATTCTGATCCCGCGGGCCATCTAGCCATTGCATGATCAGAATCGGGTCTACCTCTGGGCATCCCAATCAGCCGAAAAGGGGCCTGAATGCCCACACTGGAATGTGCCCTCCACATCAACTGGTTCACCTTTGTCTACCTGTTTATTCACACCTTAACAGATTAGCACCTTAACAGATTAGTAAGATTAGCTCCCAGGGGCATAGTCTGGGCAGAGAAGTGAAGTTGCAGTGTAGACATATATTTTATAAACTACACATGTACACATATACTGTAGAATGCATGCACAAATTTATATCTTTTTTGGGGCAAGTACTGTACAAGTTTATGTGTCAGCAACTCTGCCCCCAGGAATGCCAGTGAATTCTTCTATATGTGTAACTGGTACCTTATTTCAGAAATGTCTCTTTCCATATGTAAAACTTAGTTTTACACATGGAAAGCCTTTATAAAATTACCATCTTGTACCAAGTGATTTCTTATCAAGTTTGTGTATACTTTTAATAAGAAAGTCGGTGAAGTAAGTTTTAATGAGGGGCCCCATTGTCATGGTGGCAGCGGCGGCAAACTTGCTTTATAATGGTTGCTGCGTTGCCTCCACTTTTGTAAGTTTGTAGCAGGCCTGGCTTCTATTACCTGCTGGGCCAAAGTCTTGCAGTGTGGCTGTCATTGTGAGAATTTGGCTCAATAGGTAGCAGCCGCCAGGCCTGCTGCAAACTTATAAGAGCTGAGGCAGTGTGGCAGATATGCTAAAGTAAGTTTGCCGCACCGCCTTACCACTGCTGTGTGGGCCTCCTTCCTGCCCGGGCCTCCCCACATTGCGGGAGCTGCTTGGGCCGAATTTATGCCACTGTAGAAAATAGTTATTGGCTTTCCCAGTTTGTGCTTTTGACTACAGTCTGTCTAATTTATCTCATTGATGGATAAGTTCTTTCTTTATGGAGATTATTTCTGGATGATTTTAAGCAATTGCAAACATTTTTTGTTTGCTGTATTTACTTTCTTACGCACATAAGTAAGACACTTTGGAGCATGTCTACTAAACTGCACTATCTGCTAGCACAGAATTTAGCATGCAGTAAGTTTGCCATGCTAAAAGTTAGCATAGGCCGCACACTAAAAATCCTGCGTTTACTGGTTAGCACACAGTTGGTCAGAGACAGGGCGGGTTGAGGCAAAACATGGGTGTTGACGGTTTATTATGGTTAGCACAGGCATTATGGGCATACGCTAATCGCGATTGTCAGCATTTGCACAGATGCACAATGCCACCTCAGTGGGTGGCATTAAGTGCACCTGTGAAACAATTTTTGTAGTGCCACATGTTTGCAACACGCCAACAGCAGGAAACAGACATACATACCACTTGAAGTTGGTATGGGCCTCCACGCTAATTTTATGGCCCAACCATGGGCTAGCGGTGTGGCCTTTAGTAAACATGGCTTTTTTGTATGAATGTTATAAGGTTGCAGTGCTTCTAAACGTGCTACTAAAGTGAGAACCTTTCATTCTTAGAAATTCTACTACTTATCTTTCCTTCTACTGTTAGTTACAGCTGCTTTAGTTCATGGTCACTGTGACAGCTGTTAAAACTGGGATGCACAACTGTCCATCTGGATTCTAGAGTATTACTGAGAAAAAAGTGTTAGTAAGCACACAGTCCCATAGATGGAGTATTTCAATATAATCCAGTTTTAATTGAACTCTAGAGACCTTGATGTGCTGAAGAAGGTTGGGAAAGAGCCATTCCAGGGAGAAATTAAAGGAGCCCTGCAAGGTTTTACTAGTTCAGACTGTCACCATTTAGATAAGCATTAGCATCAGATTTTACCTTCCCCTGTGAAACATCCCACTTGGCTTTTAAACATTTCTTGCTCTTTTACCATATTACCATACTCATTTTATAGGAACTGATGTTTATCTTTAAGGGAATATCATCCATGTATACATTTTACACCTTAGGTCTAAAGAGTATAATTTCAATGCCAAGGAATCTTGCTCTTACGCCTAATCTCTAGTTCATAGCAAGAAACACAAACAGTATGCTTCATTCTATGTTGACCATTCTGCCACACTAAAAAAAACAACACATTTGTAATCACTTTTCTGGGCATGCAGGGCCTCATTTTATAAGAGACACGTGGAAAATTATACACTCACTATGGGACGTATTCTGTGGCGCGAATAGCAGGGTTAGACTTGTGGGCTGGACGTCCAACCCGCGCTCAGCTCCTACACCTGATTCTGCCGCCAGCGCTTCCTGCACGAAAGGGGGTGGAGCAGGGCGTGACTGGCTGCCGGAACATACAGAGGTAATTCAGGTCAGGCCTCCATATGTTCCCTGGCACCTCCTAGAAGGCCAGGCTAATCCACCCTGGCAGTGGAATAAGTCCAGGGGCCTCGGAGATTGTGTGCCGCACACCCGCACCCCATATACCTGGCCTCACCATGACCCTGCAGCCATGATCTGGCCAATGGGGGCCTCTGGTGCAGGCAGGGCCATGGTCTGCAGGGGCGGCTGTGGGGGATGGCATTCCGAGCCTCCATATGGATGGCTCGTTGCTATGGTGCTGGAATGCCACTGTTCTCTTTCCCCAGCAATGGTGTTCTGGCCTTGGGACAGGCAGCTTCCCGTACATCTATTTTCAAGGCATATGGGGAGTGCCTGGACACCTATGTCCCCGATTCTGCCATCGCAGGTATGTCTGGGCCCCGCGGCGACAGAATCAGGTCTATCTTCGGCACATCAAGAAGTTGGACGGGCACTGTGGGCAGACATGCGGGGACCTGAATCTGCCTCCACGTGTATGTCCCTATTTAAAAAAGGCTTGCACATTTGAATGGGCACTTATGCACGCACCTTATGCTGTTGCTATTTTGTAAGTGTGCATGTACAGTAAGTCCTCTCTCATGCTTTCAGTTTGTGTATGCAGAGGGGCTGAGCATAGACAGAGCCTAAATTTACACACACGTGTTATAAAATATTATAACTTTTTGTGTGATTCTGGACGATCTAGGCGCTGATATTTACATCCGCTCTATAGCAGGTGTAACTGCCATGACTAGATTGAGCCATCTTTATGCTCCTATTTTCTAAAGTACATGCATATTCACTTTTGGGGTCACTCTGATCCGCGAATAGCGGGGATGGAGGTCCCAATGGGATACCCATCCCCACTATTCATGCCCCTTTCCCGCTGGTGGTTAACTTCCCCACCATTTGTATGGGAAAGTTAGATAGGGCGGTCATCGGCCCTGCACGTACAGAGTCAATTTGAATATCGGCCCTGTATGTCCAGGGCCGGTGACCTACACGGGGAAGTTATTCCACCTCCGAGGTGGAATAACTTCCCTAGTCGCCAGAGGTCGGCAGACCCGGGGTCAGAAAGCGGCAGGAGGGGACAGTGAGCATTCCACGCAGCCCGACCCTGGCCGTGGGAGTCAGGATTGGGGGGTCGGACTGCAGGGAATGCAGTTCAGGAGCTGGCAGCCGGGATCACGGCTTTACAATGGAGTCACAGTGCCATGGCAACCGGATGTCATGGTGCCACGGCTCCCATTGTAAAGCCCAGACTGAGTAAGTAGGGCATGGCCTGTACGTGCCGACCAGACTGAATCGCAGTCCCGGCCTGCACATACAGGCCTGATCGCAATTCTGATCCCATGTGACTAGACATGCCCCGCGGGATCTGAATTGCGATGCCCTCTGTATGTCCGGTTCAGATCGGGCGTACAGAGGGCTTGTATGCCTGGGACAGAATCACTTCCTCTCTCTGAGCAAGGTCTATGAAAAGGAACACCACCATTTTAGTGTTCTCATAAAATCACAATCAGAATTGGCATATCAACCATCATTCTATCAATACAAATATGAATACTCCAGGAGGAAAAGACTAAAAACAATAAGATATTTAACCTTAAAGATAAATAAGTGCACAAATTTGCACCAAATAAATTGTAAGGGCTTTACATTAGATTATACAACCCTGTTCCATATTTACCAGTTGGTGAGAGGGCATATATGTGTACTTTATACAAAGAACACCTAGCCCTCTGAGAATGAGTTTGATCTCTGGAAGTTAGAGAGGCAGACTTGGAGGAGCCAAGGCAGACAGATATATAGAAGAGACTTTCAGGGGCATGATAGAGCATTCCCACTTCCAGTCTAGTAGCCCCTGTGCTGCCTTGGAGGAGGAAGGTCACTTGAAAGGAAACCATGTCCTTGATGTGGCAGGAAGTGATGATATAGTTAGGACCTGCTCTCCGGGTGATGCATTATCCTCTCACACTGAGGAGGTATCTCTAGAGGCCCAGGAGGGAAGGGTTAGGAAAGCTCTTTATTTGGCAATTTGATCATTATTTTATTTATTTAGTGAATATTTTTTGTATACTGCTTTGTCATTTAGTCAAAGCAATTTACATTGTAACTTAAACTTGGTAATATACATTAAACAGGACATTAATAACTTGGATTTTTCTGAGGCAATGGAGGGTTAGGTGACTTGCCCAAGGTCACCAGGAGTGCTAGTGGGACTTGAACCCTGGTCTCTTGGTTTCCAAGCCAGTTCTCTAACCATTAGGCTACTCCTCCACTCCACATGTGGATAGTTGAATGACTGATGGATGTGAGGATTGTTTTGGTTAGTTTGCCTGTTTGGTGCTTAGGTGTTGAACCTCACACATTACTTGGGCCTGGATTTAGGCATAGGCAATATAGACATCTGCCTAGGGCATCAAATTTTGAGGACACCATGAAGATCATTCCCAAACGCAGGTTGCGGGGCTGCATATCCTGGCGGGACCTGCAGCCCCACAAGGCGTCCAGGGCCAATTCCCCCTCTGGCTCTCCCTGTAAGTCCTGTGCATCAGGACAGGGAGAGCTGGTGGGGGGGGGGGGGGGCGGGAACGGCCCTGTACATGTTGCCAGGCCCGTGGCAACATGCTGCTTATACCACCTCAAAGGTGGTATAAGCAGCACTTTGTGGATGATTGGGCCCGGGGAGGCCCCCCCCCCCAAGGCCAGGGCCAGGTGCATGGGAGTCTCCACCGCCCAATCCAGGCCATGGCAGGCCAGCCATGGGTTGGGTGGTAGGGATATTGGGGGCCAGAGCCATGGATGTCAGGGGTGCCTGTGGGGAGGAAGTCCCCATAGGCGGAAGGAGCACACCAGCCCGTCCATGGGCCCGATTCTGGCAACCGCGGGAACATTTTGCTACCGTGGATCAGAATCAGGTCCTAAGATCCCTGTCTTCATCGGGGATGTTTGGATGGCCCGGATGTCTTCCCTCCCGGAATTGGGCTGCATGTACCCATGCCTAGGTGGAGCCTGCTCCCATTTATTTAAGAGTTGTATGTATGTATGTATGTATACTACTTCAAAGGGGTGCCTTTGCTCCTCTCCACTCAGTCATAAAGCAGTACATTTAGAACAAAAATTGGACCCCTAGACACCAAGAGGTAAAAGAAGTGTCCAGGATGTTCTGTTATTGCCAAATAAGGCAAAAGCAGGAAATATAATTTAATTTTTTACTGAGTCTTTATGAGGAGGATGTTGGGGTCATATCCACACAGGAAATATTCTTTGCTGGTGATAATCTGGAGTAACTAAAACAAATTACTGTAAATCTAGAAGATGTAATGAAGAAAAGTGACAAACTGAAGAATAAAAAAAATCACTGGGCCAGAAGGTATTAACTCCAGAGTTCTGAAAGAGCTTGAACATGAAATTTCTAATCACCTACTAGTAATCTGTAACTTATTATTTAAGACATCCTCAGTAACTGAAGACTGTAAGGTGACCTATGCAATGTCAAGTTTTAAAAAGGGCTCCAGGGTGATCCAGGAAACTAGAGACCAGTGAGCCTGACCTTGGTGCTGGGCGAAATGGTCAAAACCAATATAAAAAAACAAACTCCCAATGAAACAAAAACGAAAATGTTCAGCTAAGTCCCCCAAATCTGTGGTAACCAACCTGAAGCAGCAACTCCGAGATTGCCATCTCACCACAAATCACATTCAAGATGGAATGACAACAGCGTTCTGCCATGAAGGACGCCAGTGGCAGCGTTCCTGCACCTAGAAGAGAACATTTAAGATCACTGTGCTCTGCTCCTGATTTTTCTCCTTTGTGGCAGCCTGAGATGGGATTGAGTCAGTTAGAGCCTGCAATTGCAGGTTCTCCATCTGTGGTGTTTACAGCTTCCACTCTGCTGTGAGAGTCTGTCAGTAGTCACTAGTGGAACTGCAATGGCAGCTGAAACTCATTCTTCTGTAATGGAAGAAAGGCCTGCTGGAGAGAGTATTGGAGATTTGTCTTCTACTCTGCTTGATGGTCGTAAGGACAGCCTGGTTGCTTCTGTTCCTGGTCAGGGTTCCCCTAAAGTATCACTGCAGACCATATGGAGAATGCTTGTTAAGATGGATGCTTCTGTTTCCTAACCTTCTAAGGATATTAACGTGTTACTTCAAAGAACTGATATGGTATCACAGCAACATGAGCCTTTTTCTCAAGAGAGACAAAAGGGAAAATAGGGGCCTTGAAAGAAGATGTTAAGAGCTCTAAATCTGTTATTGAAGAACTGGTTAAAAGATAAGACTGATTGACCAGAAGTTGGAAATCTTTGAAAATCATATTATGCTTTTGAACTTGCGTATGTTAAACTTTCCTAAGATATCTGCTTTGTCTCTATTGGAGGGCTTTATAAAATATTTGAAAGATGTATTGGAGATTCCAGAAGGAGCTATTAAGGCATTTTCCTATTCGTCTCTCCGGGCCAGTCCAGGACATCTTGGGTGATCAATCCGCTCCAGAAGCTGAGGACTGGAATCTGAAAAGGTTTTCCCTGACAGCCTATCCAGCTCCCCTAGGTGTCAGCTAATCAGTCTTTCAGTCCTTAGCAGCTGAACTGGACGTTGTTGGACCAGCTCCCCCGAGAAACGAATAGGAAAGTTGTAGGATTTAGCTAAAGGGATAATTCTATGCCAAGGAGAACAGGCGTTTGAAAATAGCACTTTTGGCTGTTTGAAAAAAAAAAAAAAGAAATACCGGCAAGCTTATAGCTTGTACACGTGGTGTTTAGGATGCCAGGCTGAGCTTCTTCATAAGACACAACGAAAGTAGATAAACTAAAAGTGGGAACACAGCTCAGTCGGTAGCACTAGCGGTTGGGGAAGCTCCTCTTGATCCTCTGTGCTCCGTCTTCAGGAGGTAGAGCCTGCCTCTTTCAGAGACGCTGCGAGTCGGCAGGAGATAAGCAGGCCTGGGAGCCCCAGTGTCCTCTCCTTGCATTCAATCGCATCCTGGCATCTGCTTACCGTTAGCAACGGCACAGCGGTGCATGGCGGATCGGTGAGGCTCCGTTTAGTCCACATGTGGTGAGTCTCCATTGTGAGCTTAATTTCTCTTTTCTTGTGGGGGTTTTCTTTTGCCGCCACATTTGGCCTCATAGCGGGCGATTTCCTCGACACGCGGTCTTTTGTTTCACTTCGGGGAGGTCCGTTCCGACACAGGTCGCAGGGTCTAATTACAGTTAATTTTTCCGGGTCGTTGTCGCGGCGAGTAGTGCTGACATGGAGGATAAATCCTCTGAAGGTGGTCTCCCTTTACCTCACAGTTCGGGAGAGAGGGCGGGAACGGCGGCCATTTTAACGGAGCAGGCCGGTGCTCCCGCGCTTCTCAGCAAGCCCCACAAGAGGAAAGCGAAGTCCGCGAAGCAGGCTGTGGCTGCAGACCTAAAGCAACAGCCTGTTCCTGCCTTTCAAGAAGCCTTGACTTCTTATTTTTCTCCTGAGTTTATCCTCTCACTGCATAATGCTTACCTCCTGAAGAAGGCTCAGTTCTCTCTCCCTCCTGACTCTGACAACCTCTTTGGATCCCCAGTGGCCGGCCCTTCAGAGGCTCACCTGGGAGAGTCTAGCTCTTCGGTGCTGCACAGCAGAGACCAGAGTGTAGACCATAAGGAGGCTCCTAGTTGTCCCCTCACCAGGAGCAGAAGAAGGTGAGATACTCTCAGAACCAGGGTTGGAAGTCTGGTCAGGGGATTTGGAGGAGGGTGAGCTGGGTCCTGGGGAGGATCCCAATGTTTTTCGGATGTTCCGTAAGGAAGTGCTGGGAGCGCTAATCTCTCAGTCACTTTCGGCTCTGAATTTGGTCCTTCCCTCAGTACAGCAGGAGCCTCTAGAAGAACCTTTACTGCAGGGGTTCAGGTCTGAACAGAAGTGTTTCCCGGTTCATAGGGTTATCAAACAGATGATAGAGGCTGAATGGGAATTTCCAGAGGCGTCTCTCAGAGGGGGGCGCTCAATGGCTAGGCTTTACCCTGTCCCTCAGGAAGAGAAGGACCTATTGCGTATGCCCAAGGTGGACGCGTTGGTTTCAGCTGTCACTCGAAAGACCACCATTCCTGTAAAAGGGGGGACAGCTCTCAAAGACTTGCAGGATCGTAGGTTAGAGGCTCTCCTGAAGCAGGCTTTTGATTCTAGTGCCTTAGCCCTTCAAGCATCTATTTGTGGGGCTTATGTGTCTAGGGCTTCCATCCGCTGGCTGCAGGGGGAGCAGTCCTCGGAGGGAGTTGACGTAGCTACTGCAGACGTGGCAAAGCTCGAGTCGGCGGCTGCCTATCAAGCCGATGCTTTTTATGATTTAGTTCGCATTTCAGCTAAGGCTATGGCTTCCATGATAGCCGCCAGGCGTTTCCTTTGTCTTAGGAATTGGGCGGTGGATGCGTCTTCCAAAGCGCGTCTTAGTAAATTACCGTATAAAGGCAAGTTGTTGTTTGGTGAAGCGCTGGACAAGATTGTTAAAGATTTGGGGGACTCCAAAGGGGGGCGGCTGCCGGAGGACCGCCCAAGAGCAGCAAAGCAGGGGTCCATACAAAGGGGTCAAAGTAGGGACTTTCGCAGGTTCCGGGGAGCGCGTTTCACCCCTTATCAGCGGGGACGGTTTGCTTCTCGAGGGTATTCCTTTCGAGGGTCCAGAGGTTTCAGTAGAGGCTACTTTAATACCCAGCAGTCCGCAGCAAAAAAGTCGCAATGAAGTGAGGCCGGTCCAGGTGGGAGTTCCAGTAGGAGGTCGGTTACAGCAGTTCCTCTCCACCTGGGCCAGTATAACCTCGGATCAGTGGGTTCTGGAGGTTATCAGAGACGGATATGCCTTATAATTCGAGCAGCGGGTTCCAGACGCTTTTGTCCTGTCTCCGTGTGGTCCGCAGGCAAAGTTGGCAGCGGTCGGGGAGACGCTCCACCGTTTGTTGTGTCTTCACGCGGTAATACCGGTGCCTGCAGACCAGTGCGGATTAGGTCGATACTCGATTTATTTTGTGGTACCCAAGAAAGAAGGTTCTTTTCATCCTATTCTGGATCTCAAGCACGTGAATCGTTGTTTGAGGGTGCCTCATTTTCGGATGGAAACCTTACGGTCGGTGATCCGATCGGTTCGGCCAGGCGCGTTTCTTGCTTCCATAGATCTCACAGAGGCTTACCTGCACATTCCTATCAGGAGCGAACATCAGAAGTATCTCCGTTTCGCGGTGCCCATGGGACATTTTCAATTTCGGGCTTTGCCTTTTGGGCTTGCCACGGCGCCTCGCACCTTCACCAAAATAATGGTAGTGGTGGCGGCTGCGCTCCGAAAGGAGGGGATTCAGGTTCATCCCTACTTGGACGATTGGTTGATTCGGGCGTCGTCGTAGAAAGAGTCGGTGGAGGCCACGGCGTGGGTGGTGCAAGTCCTAGAGCAGTTAGGTTGGGTCATCAACTATGCCAAGAGCCATTTGGAACCCGTTCGGCGGTTGACGGATCTGGGGGCCCTCTTTGACATGGAAGTAGGGTCGGTTTTTCTTCCAGACGAAAGAGTGTGGAAAATCCTACGGCAGGTGTCGGCGTTTCTGCGTGTCAAGGCTCTGACGGCTTGGAGGTACCTGCAGTTGTTGGGGTCCATGGCTGCGGCCTTGGATCTGGTCCCAAGGGCCCGGGCTCACATGCGGCCGCTTCAGAGCGCGTTGTTGTCCTGTTGGTCTCCTCAGGATCATCCTCTCTCCCGCAGGTTAGTCTGTCTGGAAGACGTGCGTCTCAGTTTGCAGTGGTGGTTGGTGCCGGCCCACCTGCAAGCGGGAGTTCCTCTGGAGGTGTCCAATTGGGTATTGCTCACGACGGACGCAAGCCTCTCCGGCTGGGGGGCGCATTGTCTGGGTCATGTGACACAGGGTTCGTGGTCGGCAGAAGAGAGCACCTGGTCAATCAATCGTTTGGAGCTCAGGGCGGTCCGTCTCGTGTTGCTGTATTTGTGAGAGTGCTTGTCGGGAAAGCAGTTTGGGTTTTTTCCGACAATCAGGTAACCGTTTCTTACATCAACAGGCAGGGCGGCACGGGCAGTGCCCTGTTGCTGGAGGAAAGCCTGCAGTTGTTTCAGTGGGCAGAAGCCCATCTCTGAGCGATCTCGGCGGCGCACATGACAACGTTCAGGCGGATTATCTCAGTTGTCATCGTCTAGATCCGGGGGAGTGGGAACTGGACGAGACGGTTTTTCGGGAGATTTCGCTAAAGTGGGGGCAGCCTGTCCTGGATCTTATGGCTACCCAGTCCAATGCCAAGGCAGCGCGGTTTTACAGCAGGCGCAGGGAGCACATGTCCGAAGGTCTGGACGGCCTAGTGCAGCCTTGGCCTCAGGATCAGCTCATATATGTGTTTCCTCCGTGGCCGCTCTTGGGAAGGGTCATCCAAAGAGTGGCAGCTCACAGCGGTCCGGTAATTCTGGTGGCTCTGGATTGGCCCAGGCATCCTTGGTATGCCGACCTGATGAGACTGCTCGTAGCACCTCCCTGGAGGCTGCCCGTTCGGAGCGATCTCTTGCGACAAGGTCCGGTGCTCATGCTGCAGGTGGATCGATTCTGTCTTACGGCCTGGCTATTGAACGGAATAGGTTGCGGCACAAGGGCTACTCTAGCGCGGTAATAGCTACTCTTTTACAGTCCAGAAGACGGTCGACGTCGTTGGCTTATGTTAGAGTTTGGCGCTTATTTGAAGCGTGGTGCATTGCGCGTAAGATGCAGCCCGGGGGGGGTGTCGCTGCCGGAAATTTTGGGTTTCCTTCAGGGCGCATTGGATAAGGGTTTGGCGCTTAGTACCTTGCGAGTGCAGGTGGCGGCGCTGGCCTGTTACAGCGGTAGAGTACAGGGCAGGCCGCTTGCTTCCCATCCTGATGTACTGCGTTTCCTGAGAGCCGCTAAAAACATTAGGCCTCCCCGGCGTCCGGTAGTTCCTCCTTGGGATTTGAACCTGGTGCTTCAAGCGTTGTTGGATCCGTCGTTTGTCGGACATCGGTCAGAGCATTTGCGGGAGTTGTCCTGGAAGACAGCCTTTCTGGTGGCCTTGTGTTCGGCTAGAAGGATTTCAGATCTTCAAGCTCTGTCCTGCAAGGAACCGTACCTTCAATTTTCAGCTGAGAAGGTGTTGTTGAGACCGGTGCCTTCGTTTCTTCCCAAGGTGGTTTCTTCTTTTCACGTCAATCAGGTCGTTTCCCTTCCTACGTTTGGGGGGTTGTGGAACAGTGGCTGGACTTGGGCCGAGTGTTGCGTAAGTATCTCAAGGTGACGGAGTCTTTTCGTAAGTCGGACAGGTTGTTTGTTCTCTACGGGGGAGCAGCGAAGGGTAAGGCAGCCACTAAGGCGTCTATCGCTCGCTGGGTGAAGCATGCCATTCGCGCCGCGTACGAAGCAAAGGGCACGCTGGTACCGCTGGGTCTTGGAGCACATTCAACCAGGGGTCAGGCTACCTCTTGGGCGGAGTATGTGTTGGTTCCGCCGGTGGACATTTGTCGGGCGGCTACGTGGTCGTCTTTACACACGTTTGCGAAGCATTATAGATTGGATGTTCAAGCTAAGGATGACGCCAGAGTGGGCACGGCGGCGCTGGTGGCAGGTCTCACAGGGCCCTCCCGTATTTGAGTACTGCTTTGGTACTTCCCAAGATGTCCTGGACTGGCCCGGAGAGACGAATAGGAAGAAGAAATTAGGCCTTACCTGCTAATTGTCTTTCCTGGAGTACTCTCCGGGCCAGTCCAGGACTCTCCCTTAGTGTATCTGCGAGTTTTAGAAGCTGGGGTGTGTTGTTTGGTGGAGTTTTGTTCTGTCAAGGAGCCGTACAATGCAGTGGAAATGGATACTGTGGTTCCCTTAGGGGACGTGGAAAAAAAAAAAAAAAAGAAGAAAGAGAGTTTGATTCCAAATTGGCAATCCACATGAGCAACTTGGCGGCTCCAGCACCTCTGCGGTGCCAAGGCTTATCTTGAAAGAGGGCATGACTTTTCAAGAAAAAAAAAAAAAAAAGTAGGTGTGAGACAGCGATATGCCTGGTTTGTCTTCTCTATTTCATAGTCTAGGTAGTTAGGTTTTGTTGTTTTTTGGTTGGAAGTGTTCTTAGTGGTGGCTTCACTGCTTTGTTACCGAGAGACTGATTAGCTGACACCTAGGGGAGCTGGATAGGCTGTCAGGGAAAACCTTTTCAGATTCCAGTCCTCAGCTGCTGGAGCGGATTGATCACCTAAGATGTCCTGGACTGGCCCGGAGAGTACTCCAGGAAAGACAATTAGCAGGTAAGGCCTAATTTCTTCTTTTTTGCCTGTTAGGAGTACTTTATATTCAAATATTTTGAGCCCTGTTGATGTCTCCAATTTACCAGAGGTCTCCATAAATGATATACAAGATTGTTAGTAAGTTTTGCATTTGAAATTAATTTGTCTTGTATTTTACAATTCTACAGTATTTTAGGAAGATTAATGTATCATTTTATGGTCAAGTGGTTTGTATCTATCCTGATGTGCCTCGTACCACTCAGGAGAAAGGAAAATTATTCTTGGCTTTGCGATCTCAGGTATTAGCCTTAGGGGAGACATTCCAACTTTTGTTATCCTTGTAAATATGTGGTTATGTTTAAATGTGTTTATTTGCAATAACAAGCCAACTATAAACATAATCATCTCAATTTGCATAGTCGAAGTATCATTATTCAGAACTTATGACTTCTCAATCACAATATGGCTTCAAATCCTTCCAGAACTTCCCAATAATCCCTCCTCCATGCCCGTTCAAGAACTAAAAATGCAAATAATGAATATTAGAAGGGTCATATCGGAAGAGTTAAAAGTCCTATCATCTAGGCGCATATTCCATAATTTCACATTTTTGGTTTTGATTCCCCCCCTTTCTACCCCCCCCCCCCCAACCTCCCATCCTCCCTCCCTCTCAGTGTGTGTTCAATTGACTGACTTGTCATGACCAGTGGCTCATGGGTTCCTCAACCGTCCTGCCACTGCTCGCCCAACCCGGGTCCTCCTCCCTCCCCCTTCCCCCCCAACCCCTTCCTGGAGGCCACCTCCTGGATGCTCCAACCCTCATCAATCTCCTGCCACTGCATGAAGTATAAACCGGGGCATCCTCCCCATGGCCTATATAGTTAGCACATTGTTACGCACCCTGGGGGAGAGACAGTCCAAGTATGGAGACCATACTAGAAGGAAGAGTTCCCTCCTTTTCTCCATATTTTTAGATGCCTCTCCTTACCATAAAGCTAATTGGTACAATATATTTCACCATTCCCAGTATCCCAGCCTTCTGGGTCCCTCCATCATCGCAGTATACATTGTTTAGCAACAGCTTTTCTGCCTTGATAAGTTAATAGATTTTTTTGAAGGTGTAAAGAAACATGGATAAAGGTGAACCATTTGATATAGTGTATTTTAAGTTTCATAAGGCATCTGACAAAATCTGTAATGAGACACACCTCAGGAAGTTAAAAAGTCATGGGATAGGAGGCAATGCCCTACTGTGCATTCAAAATTGACTAAAAGACTGGAACAGAATGTAGGACTGAATAGTCTAATTTCCATTTGGAAAAGTATCAATAGTGCAGTGCCCCAAAGATCTGTACTTAAACTTGTGCTGTTTAACATATTCATAAATATTCTGGAGAAAAGGAGCAGTGAGTGAGATGATTTAATTTGCTGATGACACGCAAGTAGTCAAAGTCCATAAAACAGCAGAGGATTGAGAGGTATTACAGAAGATCTTGTGAGACTAGAAAAGTGGGCATCTAAATGGCAGATAAAAATTTAATGCAGACAAGTGCAAAGTGATGCAGATGGTGAAGATTAAGCTCAAATACAAGTACAAAATACTGGAAACTGAGTTAGGACTTGTCACCTCAGAGTCACTGTGGATAATATGTTGAAATTTTCAGCTTATTGTTCCATGGCTGCCTGAAAAACAAATAGAGTTTTAGGGATTATTTGAAAAAGGATGTAAAACTAAATTGAGAATATATTTATGCTTTTGTCTCTTTTCTTCTTGCGGTATGTTTATTAACAAGAGCGCTGTTAGTGCATGGTCAGCCTGTGAAACCACTGTGGAGACTTATGCTATCTTCAGGGGGAATGTCCCCCATTGAGGTGGTGTTGAGTGCACCTGTACTAATGGCAACAACTGTGGTTAGTGCACACCCAATTTGCCCGCACTAGTCTAAACACGTCGTCAACACTCACATGCCACCCCCTACCTGCCCTGTCTCTGCCCATTCACGCGCTAACCATTTAGCATGGGATTTTCTCCATGGGGGCCCCATGCTGAATTTTAACATGGTATGCTGAACCCCACACTAGTGATTAGTGTGGTTTAGTAAACATGTCACCTTGTGTATTGCGTGCAGTTCTGATAACCCCATCACTAAAAGGACAAAGCAGAACTACAAAAGGTTCAGAGAAAAGAGACAAAAATGATAAAGGGAGTGGAAAACTTCCCTTATAAAAAAGGGCTAAACAGGTTAGGGCTTTTTGACTTGTAAAAGAGACAATCAAGGTCATTTGATAGAAGTTTATAAAATCACGAGTGGAGTGGAATGGTTAAATTTAATTTAGGATAAGATTTCAATTCTGCCTAACCTCGAAGAGTTTGAGGTAGATTACAAGATTAAAATATAACAATCAATTAAAATAAAATAGAGCAAAATCCCCCTTAACATATAAAATAAAACCAAGCACATAAAAATAATCAACAAGCAAAAAATGTACAAAACCATCCCATTTTCAGACGTTTTTAAAAAAACAAATATGTTGGAGCAGAACTGAGATTAGTTGCCAACTCATTCCATACCTGCAGCTCAGCTCCACTGAGAGTTTTAGCATATGTAGCTTTCAAAAGAAATAAGTGGGGGGTGGGGGGAAGGTGGGAAGCAGGCACAGCCTAACCTCACCCAGTGAATGCAAGGAACGAGAAGGCTCATATAACCCTGCCAAGATTATATCCACAAAGAATAAGGGACCATATTTGGAAGAGTATTATTAACCTATTTAGCCTCCTTTCATAAGGGTAGTGTTCCATTCCCTTTATTTTTTCATTTGCTCTTCTCTGCATCTTTTCTAGTTCTGCTATGACCTATTCGAAATAGGGTGACCAGAACTGCACAAAATATACAACAAGGCGTTTTTCCTAAACCATGCCACCAGGTAGCACATGATTTGGGTGCTGCACTAAAAATGAAGCGTGGGCCCTAGCACTAGAAATCCCATGATACCCTGGTAGCACGTGTCAGGGTGGGGACTGGACCGGACAAAGGGAGAATTCAGGTGTTGCCAGAGCATCACAGCTAGCACGGGCATTAGTGGCTTGCACTAATTGCGCTTGTCATCCTTAGTGCAGGTACACTTAATGCCACCACCCTCTGCTGGCTTGCATGGTGCTACATCCTTGGCCCATGCTAACTGCAGAGGGTCGGAAGCATATGCTACCTGAAGATAGCGCTGACCCTCTGCACTATAAATGCGCCCCACACGCATGTTACTGGTGCAGGCCTTAATGAACCTTTCTCAAGGTGCAGTTGGAGTGGAGGAGTAGCCTAGTGATTAGAACAGTGGGCTGGGAAGCAGGAAAGTCTGGGTTCAAATCCCACTGATGTTCCTTGTAGCCCTGGCTGTGTCACTTAACCCTCCATTGCCTCAGGTACAAACTTAGATGGTAAGCAATCTCTGGACAGGGAAATACCCACTTAAAGAATGCTACTCATCTTGAACTACTACTGGAAATGTGTGAGCTAAATATAAATAAATAACAACCTATCATAATAGCCAGATATATGAACCATCATCTTATCCAGTTAATCATCATCCTCCTGGACTTTTTGACATCTTTTTTTTACACTCTTTCTTACCGTCATTTCCTTAGCCTCTACACCCTTCAAAGAAAAAAAGCTGTGTATTCCTATATATGGATTTTGCCATAATAAGACTGCAGCATACTCTCCAACAACTTCTTTAGTGACTGGTGGCCTTCTGTCATCATGGGTACCTGGTTGAGAGTCAAACAAAGAGGAAGAAGAAATATTTATGCATGTGCCTACACACCCACAATATGATCATGTTATATTCATATACACACACCAGCAGTTTGGCATCTGTCTACTTCACCACTTTCAGTCAACATCTTTTTGACCCTCTGAGTAAACTCACCCTAATTTGAAGCACCACAGCTAGCTCTTGCAAAGGATGAGTAATGCTGCTCCCATGCTTCTACAGTCACAATAACAGTTCTTTTGATTCCTTCAGTGATCCTGCCTCTCTGCCAATAATCCAGCCTGACCTACTTCAGGAGTCTGAGGAGAGACAAAGACACCAGACCCCTGTCAGAAGCCCCGTCTCCCAACTTGATCCCATTTTCCTAAAGATTCAGAATTAGAAAGCCCCTGCTCAAGTGGGAAACCAGTAGCTGGCAAATCAGATGACAAAGTCCAATTTCTATGCCACTGAAAAGGAAATAGAGGGAACCAAGGATCTGTCAGCAGTCCCCTCTGGCTTGGCCAACTAGCATATGAGCCCAAAGTAATCATCTGCTCAGAAGTATCTCCAGACAAGTAATGTAATAAATCTTCTGCCTGCTGTTTAGTCGGAATCCCCAGTGTCCATGCCAGCTCAAACACTGTTGAAAATGATGCTTTTATTTAAAATAAAGGCTGACCTGCCATCAGCTCATGCACTTTCACAGGCACTGGCTCAGCCAGTATTTGAGCCAGCACAGACACATTAAATAGGATGGGCCATATTTTTTATTAGAATATCCCTGATGCAGCTTATGAATAGGAGCAAAATGATGGCCACTGTCTGGTGATGAATGACAATGGAGGGGTAAAAATTGAAATATTTTGGCATTAGAGATACTTTTAAAAAAGAAAGACAAGTTGCCATTTGTATTAAATGAATTTATATTGGATATTGCATATAAAAGGAGGATTTTTATGACCTTTGACAATTGGTTCTATGTCTGCAAAACATCTGCATAGATGGTGGAGCTGGACATGTTCTGAGGCCTTTTTAAGAACATAAAAAATGCAATACTGGGTCAGACCAAGGTCCATCAAGCCCAGTATCCTGTTTCCAACAGTGGCCAATCCAAATCACAAGTACCTGGCAGGTTCCCAAAAAGGCACACAGGTTCCACAATGCTCCCCCTGGAGTAAGCAGTGGATTTATGTTTATGTTTATTATTTGATAAAAACCGCCTTTCTACAGAACCAAGGCGGTGTACAATAAAATAAAATCCATTAAAAGATGGCTGGAAGCCGGTAAAAAAGGAAAGGAAATGTACAATATATTATAGGACAGATGAATGACAAAGAGAACAAACAGACGAAACACAAAAGTGAAAGAGGCCTAAGAGAAGACAAAAGGAGAGGGAAGGTAAGAGTCATACAAAAGGAGAGGGGACATCAAAGGCCAAAGAAAACAGATGGGTTTATAGGTCCTGCTTGAAAGTAGAGTGTTGGGGTTCTAAACGGAGGGAGGAGGGAAGGGCATTCCAAAGGGCAGGTCCAGCAAAGAAGAATGCAGTAGAGCGGGTGGACTGGAGGTGAGCACGGGAGGGGGAAGGGAGGGTAAGACGATTAAGATGAAATGAATGGGGAGTATGCCTGGGGGAGTGAAAAAAGAGGAGATCCGTGAGGTATTGTGGAGTGCTATCATGGAAAGCTTTGTGAACCAAGGTCAGTAATTTGAACATAGCGCGGAAAGGAACTGGCAACCAATGGAGGTGAAATAACAGAGGAGTTATATGGTCTCGGTGGGAGGAGTGGGTGACAAGGCGTGCGGCAGTGTTTTGAATACGTTGGAGACGGGAAAGTTGATTCTTAGGAAGACCAATGAAAAGGGAGTTGGCGAAATCAACGCGGGATAAGACCAGAGAAAGTACTAGAGTGACAAGAGCCGAAGGGGAAAGAAAGGGACGAACAGAGCGAACCCATCGTAGAAAGAAAAAAGAGGTTTTAGTAACCTGAGAGATATGAGAATGGAAGGATAAGTTGGAATCAAAATGCACCCCCAGGTAGTGAAAAGTGGAGACCAGAGGTACAGGAGTGCCAGAGAAAGAGGGGGCTAGTGATGGAGGGGGACTACCATACGAGAACCAAATAGCCACAGTCTTGGTGAGAGTCAAGTGGAGACAATTGAGTGTCAGCCAATCAGCCACAGCTGCAAGGCAGGAGTTAAGGGGCGCGAGATCCGGACATAAAGGAGAAGTGTGATAGAGTAAAAGAATATCATCAGCGTATAGAAACGTGGAGACACCAAATTGCTGGATCAAAGAAGGGAGAGGGGCCAGGAAAAGATTAAAAAGAAGGGGGGCAAGAACCGAACCTTGGGGAACCCCACAGGGAAGGGGGTGAGAGTCCGAGGGAGAGGAGGACGGGAGAGAGGAGGTAACCGCACAAGAACGAGAAGAAAGGAAAGAGTGGAACCAGTGATGTACTGTACTACAGAGACCCACATCCCGCAGACGGCGAAGAAGAAGAGAGTGGTCTACCAAGTCGAAAGCAGCCGAAAGGTCCAAAGCAACCGCCACCGAGATATTACCACTTTCGTGTGCCACATGCAACGCATTCGTGAAAGCCAAGAGAATTGTCTCAACACTGTGACCCCGACGAAACCCAGATTGGCGGGGTGCAAGAAGTTGGTAGTGTCTAAGTGGTGGGAGAGTTGTGCAAATACAAACTTCTCTAGAAGTTTAGAAAGAAAGGGGAGGTTAGAAACAGGACGATAACTGACAGGAAGTGAGGGATCAAGTGAAGAGTTCTTAAGAATGGGACGTATTAAAGCGTGCTTCCAAGGTTTAGGAAAGACCCCAGTGGAAAGACTAGTATTAAACATAGTGAGAATATAAGGGAGAAAACCTAAAGCAGGGTTGAGAAGCCATGAGGAGGGAATAGGATCAAGAGAACAGAAAGTCTTCTTAGAGGAAGATAGAAGGTGCAAAAGTTCAGGAGCAGTGATTAACTCAAAAGAGGCCCAGACGTGGGAAAGCCGGGAAGTGGGCGGAGGGGAAGAAACAGGGGGGGGGAGTCAATAGGAGCCGGGCAAGAGGGCAAAGAGGCCCTTAGAGATGAGACTTTACTACTGAAAAAGGAGGCGAGTTGCAACGTAGAAGGGAGAGAAGGAGCAGAAGAGTTGGAGTGTGGAGTGGATGGGGAAACAAGGGATTGGAAGACAGAGTAGAGATGCCTTGTTTGATTAGGAGCTTTAGAGATAGCATCAGAAAAATAAGTGCGCTTAGCAGAGTGAACTTGTGAACGGTAGTAGGAGTAGTGTGAATTGAAGACTGCCAAAGTAGCTGGGGAAGGGGCCTTACGCCAGAGCCGTTCAGCTCTGCGTAGATGGGACCGAAGCAGCCGAAGGCCATTGTGGTACCAGGGGTGAGAGGGACGAGGTCTAACAGGGCGGGGTCGCAGAGGGGCCACCAGGTCAAAGGCGGTGGAGAGGGTGGAGGACCAGAGGGTAGCCTGGGAAGTAGGGGAAAGTAAAGAAAAGTCAGGAGGCAGAAGATCAGCTGCCGGGGGAAACTGCTGAAGAGCGAGAGGAGTAATGGTGCGCCGAAGCTGAATCGGCAGGGATGGGGAGTGGGAAGAGGGGGAAAGGGGGTCCTCTGGGAAGGAACAGGTGACAGAGAGACAGACATGGTCTGTCCAGGGGAGCGATAGAGAGCCAATATTGGAGAGAGAAAAAGAAGACGAAGAAGAGGTTAGGAAAAGATCGAGGGTATGACCAGCTTGGTGAGTGGGGAAGACGACGTGCTGTGTGAGGGACAGGTCGTGAAGAAGAGAAAGGAAGGCATGCTCCCTGGTGGAGGTGGGAGCATCAACATGGAGATTAAAGTCCCCAGCAATGAGGAGTTGAGAGAAAGCCAACGACACATCAGTAATAGTCGAGAACAGAGCATCCCAGAGATCCGGACGTAGAGCAGGGGGGGAGTAAATGAGGAGCACATGAGTGGGAGGGCGAGTATGAAGACAGAGCAGAAGAGATTCGGGATAGAGGAGTGGAGGGGAGGAGGGGAGGAGAGTTGGGTAAACGGGAGGTCCGGGTGGAGCAAGACAGCAACACCACCACCAGAGCGCCCAAGGCGAGGAACAGAAACTGCCGAGAATCCAGGGGGAAGACAGCGGGTGAGGAGAGCATCCTCACCCTCCTTAAGCCAAGTTTCTGTGAGAAGGGTAAGAGTGAAGGAAGACTGAAGGATAAGGTCCTGGATGAGAAGGGACTTAGCCCGTAGGGATCGGCAATTTAATAGACCAATGGCAAGGGGGGGTTGAGAAATAGTGCGCGAGTGCATAGGAGAAAAAGAAACGGAAAGGGAACATGGACGAAGATTGGCAGGACAGCGAGAGCGCACATACCAGGGCCGCCCTGGCCGCCTGCCCCAGTGCACAGGGATAGGGACCATAACGCCGTTGCAAAGAGAGGAAATGGGGAAAGAGTCCTCTTTAGTAATACTTTACGGACCTTTCCTCCAGGAACTTGCCCAAACCATTTTTAAATCCAGCTATACTAGCAGCTTTTGCTACATCCTCTGGTAACAAATTCCATCTTTTTCCCCATCTTTTATGAGAATTAACAGATACCCAGCACATTCATGCAGCAGTTTATTATTATGCCTTTAGATATGGTCTCCACAACTAAACACAATCCTTGAGATTATTTCCTTTTCCTCCTTGTGATATCTCTACTTTGTTTTCTCTGCTAGCTTGTTACATTGACTGGCAACCTTATTTATTTATATAAACCGACATACTGCCACTTTGACTCAGATCATTCAAGATAGTTAACATCACAATAAATAAAAACATCCATAAATGTCATAATAAAATATAGTAATAGTCATACAATCACATCAACTAATTTAAAAATCCTAAGCCACATATACCACAAGCATCCATAACCTCTAAAAAGTCCTTCCATCTTGTCATTGAAAGCTATATTGCCTCGTCTTGAAATTAGACTTCCTCAATATCCTAAAAATGCATTGCCAAGGAAAAAGGAAAACTTTTAAATACTTTCTAAAGGACAAAAGGTTCTTCCCAGCATGCAACTCCCAAGGAATGTATTCCATAGTTCCTACATGGCAACTGAGAAAGCCCACGTTTACCTGCCTACTTTTATTTTAACATCATTATTGAAGGGGTACTTTAACAATTACCTTGGAAAGACTTCAGACATCTGTCTGGAATATACTACTGCAGCCATTCCCTCAAGTGATAAGGTTTGTGGTCATGTTATACTTTAACCCTTTCCACGCAGCTGTCCCACCCCATGGGACATTTAAATTTTCCGATTCTGTTTGTCTGCCCCACCCTGTGGGATATATGAATAACATGCTAGTTTATGGCCTCTAAGATACAACATGACTGGTTGCTGTAGAATGTGTATGTTATATTGGTTGTAATTTGGCCAGTTTCTTGTTAAAATTTATTCCAATCTTGCATGAGCGACATAGTCATAACTATCAGCTTAAATTTAATTCTCTCTTTTATAAGTAGCCTATGAAATTTAGCCAAGGATGACTGGGTACTTTCTCTTCTGTTACCTCTGTCAAAATTCATGCTGCTGTATTCTGGATGACCTGTAATTTCTGCAACATTTTAGTCAACAAACCAGTATATAAAGTGTTGAAGTAATCCAGAATATTTATTACCATATCTGCATAACTGATCAAAGAGCTTTTTCTTCTAGGAAAGGTTACAGTTATTTTACTGAGCATAATTTGTAATATGAATTCTGCGTAGCATTTGCAATCTACTCTGTCTTCTTATCCTAATAAAACCCCTAGGGATCTGAATGAGTCTTTCATAGAAAGAATTACATTACTAGTAGTTAGTGGTTAGACCCACCCAATCCAAATCACTAAATCAAGTTATTCATTTTCAGAGAATTTAATATCAACCCTTTTCTTGCATTCATTCTATGATATGTGTCAAGCAGCTATTAAGAGTTCAATAACTGGATTAGCAGTATATAAATACGTTTTTAAATAATTGAATAATAAATACAATCCAAAGATTAAACTGTTTCAACAATTGTAGAAAATTGTTAAAAGTAAAGGAGACAAAGTGGATCATGGGGAACTCCGGATGCATAGGTTTTAATACTTGACCATCCTCCATTAAATAAAACATGAAATCTTCTATCTTCCCAGAAAAAAAGTAATCCGATCCACCAGTTTACTACAGAATTTTAATTGTACACATCTAGAACTAAAAAAAAAAAGTCAGATCAATTAAATCCAAGGCAGAAATAAAGTCTCATGAAATCAACTGATGGATTCATTTTGACAGGTGATAATACACTGGAATCCATAATGAATACTAGCAAGATTTCAGTTCCACATCCATTCTGAAACTTGCCTGTTCCTTATCCAGTAAAGCATAATCATTTAAGAACACTCCAAGTTGTGACACCATATTTTTCTCAATCAATTTGAAATGATAGATTATACATGGACCTGTGGGGAATATTTTTTATATAGGTCAGTATTTTATAAAGTATGTGGAAAGGGACTCATAATTTATAAAATGTACATTTACACTTCCCCTGAAGTATGCACCTTCTTCAAAAAAATACACATGCATATCTACGTGTGTATATTGTATGCTCATACTTTTACACAAAACATGCACTGACATTGCAGGCATGCGGATATCAGGAAAATGGCACCTCATGCGAGAGAGACTAATTTTGGTGAGGCTGAGACCCTCATTCTCACCATGTTGATTCTGGGCCATGAAGGAGCCTCTTCCCTGTCCTCGGAAGTACTACTACTACTACTGCTACTACTACTGAACATTTCAACTGTTTAGGGCCTGGGGATGCCTTGCTGAACACTTTGATCAACATGCCTCATATTCCAGAGAGACAAGGGCCTACATGGGGGTGCAAACTGGAGTCACAGGAAAACAGAAGTAAAAGGGGGGCACAGAGGGTTCCCAGGAGGAAAAGGTGGTGTAATATGGGTTGCAATGCAACTCTAGGAGATGCCCAGCTGAGAACCTATGTTCTTTATTAGCACAAAGTTGATAGGTGACCAGACTCTTCCATTGGCATCTTATTAGTATTTTGGCCATGGCCGACACAAGATGGCATCATCCTGGATTGCTCAATAGGAGCAGGTGGTAGTGCTCAGTATATTTTTTTTAAATGTATTTATTTTTATTGATCAATGCATCACAGCGAGCGCCACATACAACCTTAAAGAACTCCAAAGAACAGTACCAGCACCAAAGAACGCAAAAAAACTACAAGTGTTCTTCAACATTATTGTATACTCAGCACCCCAGCAATGTCCTTGGGGCTTTTTCTCTCCCTTATCACCCACACTACTGAAGATTATTCAAAAGAGACTACAACCATACCTGGAACAAGAACTACCTGAAGTGCAAGCAGGGTTCAGGAAAGGGCGAGGAACGAGAGACATCACTGCAGATGTGAGATGGATCCTTGAAAAGACTAAAGAATACCAAAAGGATATCTATTTGTGCTTTATCAACTATAGCAAGGCTTTTGACTGTGTAAACCATGAGAAACTCTGGGCCACATTAAGAAGCATGGGTATACCAGAACACCTGATCGTTCTCTTGCGCAATCTGTACATTGATCAAGAAGCAACAGTTCGAACGGAACAAGGAGAAACAGAATGGTTTAAAATAAGCAAAGGTGTAAGACAAGGCTGCATACTTTCCCCCTACCTGTTTAATTTATATGCAGAGCAAATCATCAGAGAAGCAGGATTGTATGAAGACAACAGAGGTGTGAAGATTGGTGGAAGACTCATCAACAACCTTTGCTATGCTGATGATACCACATTACTGGCTGAAAGTGAAGATGATCTAAAACATTTGCTTCTCACAATCAAAGAACATAGTCTCAAAATGGACCTGCACCTTAATGTAAAGAAGACAAAGATCATGACAACTGGCATAATCAACAGGTTCATCGCTGAAGGAGAAGAAATTGAAATCGTGAACAACTTTAACCTACTTGGATCAACTATCAATAAAGAAGCAACAAGCAGTCAAGAAATCAGACGACGCATTGCTCTTGGCAGAATGGCTATGAAAGACCTAGATAAGATTCTCAAGAGCAGAGATGTCGCTCTCCATACAAAGATTTGGCTTGCTCAAGCCATGGTATTTTCAATAACATCATATGGATGTGAAAGCTGGACAGTGAAAAAGATAGACAGGAAGAAAATTGATGCCTTTGAATTATGGTGCTGGTGGCGAATACTGTGTATACTATGGACTGCCCGAAGAACAAACCAGTCGGTACTAGAGGAGATCAAACCTAAGCTTTCTTTAGAAGCTCATATGACAAGACTTCGACTTTCATACTTGGACACATCATGCGAAGAGAGAGATCATTAGAGAAAGACATTATGCTTGACAAGATAGAAGGTCAACGCAAAAGAGGAAGGCCAGCAATGAGATGGATCGATACAATAACAGCAGCTACGGGTACCAGTCTATCAACAATGAGCCGCCTGACTGAAGACCGAACACAATTTAGGATAGCTATCCAGAGGGTTGCCATGAGTCGACTCCGACTCAACGGCACTTAACAACGACAACATCACCCACACCATCATTCACATTCTCGCTTCTAACCACTTTATGACCCCTACCCACTCCCCTCCACATGGAGGCCTATTCCGTGTTGGACATCCCGGCCTCTGTGCGTCTGGTCGGAACCAGACACACAGAAATAAATGGGATTCTGATGATGTGGGGCACATCTAGCCCCCACAGGATCAGAATCCCATCTAAGCCTTTATGCGCAGGCCTAGACCCGATTCTGGTCGGCCTGCACTTACAAGTACCTGCCTGGCTAACTCAGTCAAAGCTCCTGAATGGAGCCATGGCGCCATGGCATCTGGTCATCATAGCACCGCAGCTCCATTCTGGAGCCATGATCCTCAACCGCTGACGACATCATTCATTCCCTGCAGCCCGACCCCCAAATCTGGTCTCCCAAGGCTAGGGTCGGGCTGTGGGGAATCTTCTGTGACCTACCCACCCTTTGACTTGCCCTGGCCTACCGTTCCCTCCCGTCTAGGGGAACGTATTCCACCTCTGAGGTGGAATAAGTTTCCCATCTACTCTGCCAGCCCTGAACATACAGGGCCAACATCAGAATTGGCCCTGTATGTCCAGGGCTGCAGACCAACCACTCCCCGCCCTGTCTCTGCCTCTGGGCCACCCCTTTCCTGTCCCCATCTAACTTCCCCATACAAACTCCTTGTTCATATGGGGAGGCTTGGTGGGGACAGGAAAGGCAGACAAATAGCGGGGATGGATGTCCAGGTGGGACATCCATCCCCGCTGTTCATGATTCAGAATAGACCCCATAGCCTGCTTTGCTGGATAGAACTCTCAAACTTGGCATCAAAGATATAGGTATTTTTTCCATGCTGGCTGGCTTTTCTCTTTATAGGTCTGTCATTCTAGCAGTGCCATCTCTTGCATAATATTGACCCAATATTCCACTGGAGGGTTTTCCTCTTCCACCCAATATTTCAAAATTGCCTTCTTAGCTAATAGGAGGCCACCTGAATGAATTTATTTTCTGCTTTCAGAATTTTCCTTTCCCTTAAGCTGGACCTATCTCCTAAGAGTAACAAACCATAGGACCATTCCACTTCTCTCTGTATAATATTAACCCCTAGCCTCCCTGACGGTACTCCGTAACTCTGTCAACCCAGGGTATTCCAAAAAGGTATGCCTGTATGTTCCAATATGTACTTTGCATTTTTGGCACTCCCCATCTAGTCAAATTTCTAACAATGCTCCCTTCTCTGTTGTTATGTACGTGTTATGTAAAATTTTATATTACATCCCCTTTAAGCCCATATTCACAGTTATTTTGTTAATAAATCCTCTCATTGCCATGGTGATAGGTCTTCCCCAATTATCTGTAGCCATTGAACTGCCAAAGACTCCAAAAGCTTGTCATTAAATATTTACTACCCATCCTGCACCATATTGTGAACCTATTCCAGAGGGACATTAAACTCTCAAATTAACAACACTTTGGGTATTTCTGCCCTTAGTGCCATCCAATAAAGCCGCACCTGCATATATTGTAGCAGGTGGCTATTGGGTATATTCCATCTATTCTTAATCTGTGAAAAAGTGGGAAAGGTACCTGTATCTGAGGCCATCAATTGTTCTAGATCTCAACATTCAGCATCCCTCCAATCCTAAAATCTCGACCTTCCTTGGCACAAAATCTGGATTGCCAAGTATTTGTAAGAATGGAGAGATCTCCGAATGCCTCTCTTATCTAGACCTCCACCACTGCAATGCCTGGAAAAACAGTATTAATAGTCCTTTATTGTCCTCCATTTTTGGTGAGAATGTCTGCACATGTAACAAATTGATAAAACTGTAAGGTTCACACCAATCCTTCCAAATATCCTCTGGGGCAAACTTTGATTTCCCCATATAGGCTTCATGGATCTACCATATAATAGCTGCAGCATTGTAGAGCCTAAGATCCAGCAGCCTTACTTAACCTTTCTCATTCCTCAGTAACAAATTATGGTATCTGATTCTAGGACGTTTTGCACCCCATATGAATTATTAAATAATACTCCTATAATGAAGTTTGTCCTTGTGCTTGATCCAAACGAGTATAGTTTGCAATGGGGGTCATTTTAAAAGCTTAGTTGTGATTTGGAGTCTGAAAACAAGCATGCAAATGCACATACCACAGAGATGCCCCTGGAGCCATTTCATAAATGGCTTTTAAAGATGTCTCCAGTGCAGGGATGTTAAGGTAGGCAGGGGGTATGGCTGAGGCGTATCTGGTGATGTGCAATGGACATTGCTTGTTTTGGCTGTAAAACATCCAGAAGATGTAGAGAAGATGGAGGGGAAAGTGACTTGCCCAAGATCACCAGGAGCAGCAGTGGGGAATGAACTTTCCTGGTCCTAGGCCACTATTGTAACCATTAGACATCCTCAGTCTTAAATACTATTCTGGGGATATCTATGTAGACAGCTTCATAGACGTCCATATTGGGCATGCTCACATTTGTGAAATCATGCCTGAACTTGGATATGTCTGCTTTTTTTCAGATGTTCTGGCTTGGATGTCCCAGATTGCACTTGAACGTCATTTATAAAATGTGCCATAATGTGTATAACAATTTAGGCATCACAATCTTAATCAGTGCAGTTCATATGAGCAGAGAATGAGGGAGCTCCCACCACTTTTCACAAGGTCCCTTAATCTGCTCTTTCTTTTTTATACAAGATTGTAGAGTTCATACTCAAGTGAACCCCCATATATTTTAAGCAGTCCTAGGCCCAACTTAAGGGGCAGCCCCTGCATTGCTTCTCCAACCCTTTGATGTCTATTGAGAGGACCTCTGATTTCCTATAAGTCACTTGTAGACCTGAAAAGCTACCAAATTCTGTTATCTGCATAGTGAAGCCCATTCTGACCCTAGCCTTACCCATAAGCAATATCATATCATCTGTTGTTGTTGTTAAGTGCCATTGAGTTGGTGTCAACTCATGGCGACCCTCTGGATAGTTGTCCTAAACTGTGTTTGTCTTCGGTCAGGTAGCTCATTCATGATAGAGTGGCACCCATAGCTGCTGTTATTGTATCGATCCATCTCATTGCTGGTCTTCCTATCTTTTCATTGATCTTCTATCTTGCCAAGCATGATGTCTTTCTCTAATGATCTCTCTCTTCGCATGATGTGTCTAAAGTATGAAAGTCAAAGTCTTGTCATCTGAGTTTGAAAGGAAAGCTTAGGTTTGATCTCCTTTAGTACTGACTGGTTTGTTCTTCAGACAGTCCATGGTATACACAGTATTCATCACCAGCACCATAATTCAAAGGCATCGATTTTCTTCCTATCTTTTTCACTGTCCAACTTTTGCATCCATATGATGTTATTGAAAATACCAGGGCTTGAACAAGTCAACTCTTTGTATGGAGCAAGACATCTCTGCCCTTGAGAATCTTGTCTAGGTCCTTCATAGCCATTCTGCTAAAAGCAATGCATCATCAGATTTCTTGTTTGCTTGTCATTTCTTTATTGATAGTTGATCCAAGTAGGTTAAAGTTGTCAACTATTTCAATTTCTTCTCCATCTACGATGAACTCATTGATTTTGCCAGTTGTCAGGATCTTAGTCTTCTTTACATTAAAGTGTAGGCCTATTTTAAGGCTATGTTCCTTGATCGTGAGAAGAAATGTTTCAGATCCTCTTAACTTTCAGCCAGTAATGTGGTATCATCAGAATAGCGGGGGTTATTGAAGAGTCTTCCACCAAGCTTCACACCTCGGTTGTCTTCATACAGTCCTCTTTCTCTGATGATTTGTTCTGCATATAAATTAAACATGTAGGGGAAACGTATGCAGCCTTGTTGTACACCTTTGCTGATTTTAAACCATTCTGTTTCTCCTTGTTCCGTTCAAACTGTTGTTTCTTGATCAATGTAAAGGTTGTGCAAGAGAACTATCAGGTGTTCTGGTATACCCATGCTTTTGAATGTGGACCAGAGTTTCTCATGGTTTACACAGTCAAAAGCCTTGCTGTAGTTCATAAAACACATATAGATATCTACTTGGTATTCTTTTGTCTTCTCAAGGATCCATCTCACATCTGCGATTTTGTCTCTCATTCCATGCCCTTTCCTGAGCCCTACTTGCACTTCAGGCAGTTCTCATTCCAAATATGGTTGTAGTCTCTGCTGAATAATCTTGAGTAGAATCTTACTGGCATGTGGGATCAGAGCAATTGTGCGATAATTTCCACAGTCAGTTGGATCACCTTTCTTTAGTATTGGTATAAAATACAGATCTTTTCCAGTCAGTTGACCATGATGATATCTTCCAAATTTCCTGGCAGAGCCTTGTAAGTACGGCAACAGTGCATACGGTTGCTATAATACTTCAATAGGAATGCCATCAATGCCCAGTGCTTTGTTCTTTGATAAGGCTTTCAATGCTGCTTCGACTTCTTCTTTTATCAGTAATGGTTTCTGATCATAAGGTAGAGGTTGAAACGGCTGTTGTTCCACTTGATCTTTATGGTATAATGACTCTGTATATTCTTTCCACCTTTTCTTGATCTTCTCAGCATCATTCAACATGGATCCTTGAGCATCTTGTAGCATCCATTTCGAGGCTGGAATTTTTTGTTCAACTCTCGTACCTTTAGGAATGCCGATCTTGTTCTTCCTCTAATAGTTTCTGATTCTATTTCCTTGCATGCATCATTGTAGTATTTCTTGTCTTGTCTTGCTGCACATTGGAAATCTCTGTTGAGTTATGCGATTGCCTCTCTTTCTTCTTTCTCTTTAACTTCTCTGTGTTTCTGGGCAATTTTCAAAGTTCTTTCGATCATCCATTTTGGAAGTTTTTGCTTTTTCATCTTTTGTAGACAGTTCTCACTTTCTTCCAACACAGCCTTCTTGATGTCATGCCATAACTTTTCTGGAGCTCTGTCATTTGTATCTAAAGCAGCAAATTGATTTTGCAGGCAGTCTTTAAATTCCGGTGGTATATTCTCAAGGTCATATTTTGCTACATTCATGAGTAGCTTGCTCTTTTTCAACTTTAGCTTGCATACTAGTAGTTGGTAATCTGTACTACAGTCAGCTCCAGGTTTTGTCTTTGTTGATTATATAGAGCTTTTCCATCATTGACTTCCATAGATGCAATTAATTTGATTTTTGCACAGTCCATTGAGTGAAGTCCATATGTATAGTCGCTGCTTGTGTTGCTGGAAGAAGGTGTTTGAGATGAATAGATCTTTGGTCTTGCAGAATTCTATCAGTCTTTCTCAAGCTTCATTTCTGTTGCCAAGTCCATATTTTCCAACTCTTTGCCTTCTTCTTTTTTGCCAACTTTTGCGTTCCAGTCATCTATGACTAACAAGATATCCTGGTTGCATGTTCTGTCAATTTCAGCTTGTACTTGTTCATAGAACTCATCAACTTCATTCTCTTCTGCAGCTGTTGTTGGGGCATATACATGAATTATAGTTGTGTTGATGGGCATTCCTCGTAGACAAATAGAAATTAAGTGTTCATTGATTTCATTGAATTTCATTACAGTTCTTGCAAGTTTCTTCTTGATTATAAATGCAACACCATTTCTTCTTTGTCTTTCATTTCCAGCATAGTAGACCATGTGATCATCAGATGAAAAGTGCCCAATGCCAGTCCATTTCAGTTCACTGACAGTCAAGAGATCGAGCTGTACACGTTCCATTTCATTCTTGACCATCTCCAACTTCTCTTGGTTCATGCTTTGTACATTCCATGTTCCAATATGTGAGCATCTTTGCAGCTTCTGACTCTCATTTCATGAGTAGCTACATCAGCAGTCAGTTGTCCCAAGGGCTTTGTTCCAACCATATCATAAATGCTGGCTTTATTCTAACAAGTCTTCAGCTCCTGTCCAGTAGCCAGTTGAGTGCCTTCCGACTTGGCGGTCTCATCTTTCAGTACTATAGTGCAATTTGTTGTGAGTGGCCTAGTGGTTGGGGCAAGGTACTTCAGGCCGGAAGGTCGGGGGTTCAAATCCCACTAGAGGACAGCAACCTTGGGCCGGAAGGACTGGGGTTTCTAGTCCCACAGGTGCTCCTTGTGGTCTTGGGCAAGCCACTTAACCCTCCATAGCCCATGTTCCCTGTAAAATAGTTATTTCCAAGTTATAATGCCCTGTTCAATGTAATTTCAGTTTGTTCAATGTAAACCGCACTGATGCAGAATAGCGCGGTATATAAGAGAATATAAATAAATAAATAAATAAAATTATTCATTGGGTTTTCATAGCAAGATACATAAGTAGATTGCCAGGCCTTTCTTCCGCACAGGTAATTCTAGTGTTGTTGCCATTGTCACAGAAATATGATCCTCCACTGCCAACACCATCCCATTCTGCTGCTGCCCAGATGGATGGTTTGTCTTGGTCTCTGAAAAGAGGTTTATACGATACTCCCTCTTCTATGCCATTTTTCCCCCTATTTATTTATTTATTTATTTAACAAGCGGTTTCCATAAAACTCAACATATTACAGAGAACTCTTAGTGAAAATTCAAATAGGGGAGGCATGCGGGATTTGCCCAGAGGCATAACTTATATACATAGGAACATAAGAAACGGGGCTATCTGTAGTTTAGGCTTGTGAAGTACGGCGGGAGGGCTAGGTATTGTCTTTGAAGTGGTCAGTGAAGAGAAAGGTCTTGAGGAGTTTTCTGAAGTCCTTTCTGAAGTCCCAAATGCATGATTTTTATAGTTAAGAGATTCAGGGATAAAATAAATACTGATAAGCAGGGCTTTTTCTGATGGTACCAGCACATTTTTCATTGCCTAATAAAACTGACTCAGTGTTCTTATGTATTAATGAAAGAGCCCTGCATTTGAGTACTGGCACCTTTTTTGTTAGGAAAAATGCACTGGTGATGAGAGCAGGCAGCTCTGCCATATCTCCCTGCTCCAATTTTGACATTTAGCAGTATTTACGCCGTGGACCCCTTTTATAATACTTGCACCCAGTCCACAAATCTCCCCTCGATTCCAAATTTAGGTAACACCCAGAAAAAGTACTCCCAAATAATTTTATCAAATGCTTTTTCAGCATCTAAACTGGTGATTATCTCCTTTGAATCCCCCTACAGTTTTATCTTTTGCACTAACAGGGCTCTCAATAGATTTGTTGAGGCATATCATCCCTTAACATATCCAAATTGATTGTCATGCACAAGTCCAGGAATGATTTCACTCACTCAACTATCCATTACCAATGCTATCTCATACACTTCTTCCATCATACTATTAATATTGCATGGAAGAAAGGCCTGGTAATCTACTTCCAGTCTTACCTTGCCAAGAAAGCCCAGGAGATGGGTCGCTAGGAGTTGGCATCAACTCAACAGCACACAACAAAGAACGTTAATTCTCCATTGGGTATGATCTTTTCATGGGGTTTTTACAGACCAACAGTCAATAAGGGGGTCTGCCGTCATATTAAATTCCCCTCTCACAATTAACTTGTATTCCACTATGTGCCACCACTTTTATCATCAAAGTTGAGAAAACCCATGGTTATAAACATTTGGGACATTACTATAAGACTCTCTCACCATTCATTAAGCCCAACAAAAGCACATACGTACCAGTCCTCCACATCTTGCACCATTTTGTGGGGTTCAAATGCCGCGCTCTTACATAATAAAATGGGTACTCCCCTCTGCTTACTATTGATGGCTAAGAAAGCTAACTCGCCCACCCAACTCCTTTTCAATATTTTATGTTCTGCTGTCATTAAGTGAGTTTCTTGTAGGAACCCGACATGTTCCCATTTTTTTGCAAAAATTCAGCACTTTATTGAAGAGTGCAGCCCTCTGACATTCATTGAATCAAGATTGTATCAGCCATCCCTCACTCTCAGCCAGAGCATCCACTATGGTTTCCCAATCCTATTTTTTGTCTTCTGGAGACCTCCCAGCCAATTCTTAGCCAGGCTGTCTTCCACAGTCATACAGCTGTCATTTAGCATCTTTGGAACTTGCCCCCATGCACTTAATCTTTCCAACCTCTGTTGTTTTTACCCTCACTCACACTTTTATCTCTCTTACACCCTCATTTCCTTCCCTGTTTCTATTCCCTCGATCCAGCTCCTCATCCCCACTCACCCATTTTCCCCATCCATCTTTCCCTCCCCCCCCCCCACCAATTTACCCACATCACTCTCAGCACATCCATCTAGGCTCCAGTAGGTCTCCTATGTTCTCCTTTTAACCATGGAGTCATGTGGGACTACAGAACTCCCCCATCCCCATACTCACTTCCTTTCACATTTACTCTTTTATCAGAACATCCTTCTCTCAGATTATACCAGTCTCACTTTCCACATTATCCCTTTCTCCATGGTATTTCTTTCCACATGCCTTCCCCCTCCCCTCCACCATTCCATCCACATGGTTATTTAACAAACGCAAGCCAACCTCCCCTCGCTTTCCAACAGGTCAGTCTTTCTTGTCTGTTGTATCTTTTATCTTTTTAGCATGTATTTTTATGTATGATTTTATTTGTGTTTACCATTTTCAATATTTGTTTTTATAAACTGCATATTTTTATGTTGTTAAACACCTGATACAGGCAAATTTGCTGAAACAGCTGAGTCAGGTCTCCCACACACTTTGAGATAAATACGTTGCATTGGACTTACTTGGTCATTGTGTTAACCTCCATTTCCTGCTCTTTTGGTTTATTTCATCTCTTCTGGAGTTGTCTTCTCTTTTTTTTAGTCAGGGAATATACGCAAAATCCACCCATATTGTGAGAGTCATTCAGTCCGAATGTGGAGTGAAATATCCTCTGCTTCTCCTTATCCTCTTTTCCACAGAAAGAGGTCTTTTCGCCTCACCATCCACCCAGGATCAGACACTACTCCACCTTTCTTCACAACATCCAGTCCCTTACGGTGTTAGGTGAATAGTCACGCCATTGTCCATAAGGAGAGGAAGTTGTAAAAGAAACAGTCTTTTTTTTTTTCAAAACCAAAAAGGACCTCTAGAGAGGTGGTATGTCTGCTACACAGATTTCGAGCTATTTAGTTCCCACAATAGAAACAGTCAAATAAAAAATAAATACAAACCCTGTCCTTTTCCTTTGCATCCTACAGACCTCTGTGTCACTTATTTTCTACACTAAATGCTATTATGTTCTGGTTCTACTGTCCACACAGTGTTAACACTCAGATTCTAATTGCCTCCACCTTAGTTGTTCATGTGTTTGATATACTGCTTGGCTTCTTCCTTAGTGCTCAGATACACCATTTCCCCTGCTTGTTGGACTTCCAATTTTGTGAGGAACAATAAAGCAAAGCACACACCTCTGTACTGCAATGTAATATACATCAGAGCCACTTCCTTCCTCTGTGCCGCAACTTTAGCTGAGTAATCACTGAAGACCTCTGTCTCCTTGCAAAAGACTTGCATTAACTGCAACTTGCTAGCTGAAATTAGAATTTTTGCAATCACCAGCCTTGGCTTATCCAAAGTTTCTTGGGAGAGGCCAAATACATCCGTCTTTGAACTGTAGGCCTATCTTTTCTGGAAGACCCCTCTCAAAATTGTCACTCTGTTCATGGTCTTTTACAGATTCTGGAAGACTAATCAGTCTTATATTGTTTCATCTGCTTTCCTGATTACTTTTCCAGCTTCTCTACGTTTTTCCAAATATTGATGCTTGTCTTAAAGGGGACCCGGGAAATCCACTGCTTGTCCCAATGCAAGCATTGTGGAAACTGTGTCTTCTAGGGAAACTGCTAGGTACTTGTGACCATTGTTCCCTCTAAGCTGTGCGCGTGTGCGCGCGCACACACCTCACCGAGCGAGCGCACATACTTTACAACAGAGCGCACAAAAATTACGGCTCTGATTCTGATAGAAAACAACACAGACGTCTTAAAATTTAAAAGTTATGATTGTAATTACTAGAAATTTCCTGCTTTATTTAGTAATCGTCTAGTTTCATTTAATTTGATTAAAATCAATGTGGTGTGCATACTGTATTCTGACGTGTAATCAAATTTTAAAGTGTATAACTCCGAGTGTTGTTATGTGGCGCACAAAAATGTAACCTTCCTTCAAAAGCTGCACACAGCTGATATTTTATGCGCACACAGCCTACAGAAAATTAGAGGGAACATTGCTTGTGACCTAGATTGGCCACTTTTGGAAACAGGATACTGGGCTTGATGGACCTTGGTCTGACCCAGTATGGCATATCTTATGTTCTTCTTCTTTCTATGACCTCTTATATTTTATGAAGGCCACCCTCATTTTCTTCACTTTTTCAGCTATTTCATTTGAGAACCATAATGGCTTCCTTTTCCTTTTGCATGTATTTACTTTTCTAACAGAAAGGTTTGTTGTCCTTAAAATATCCCCTTTCAGTTTTGCACATCGCTTTTCTGCATCCCCCAGCTGTTCCCATCCTGCTAACAACTCCTTGAGGTATTTTCCCATCTTGGCAAAGTTAGCTTTCCTAAAGTCTAAGACCTTCACTTTTGAATGGACTGTATCAGCCCTAGTCCTAATACTGAACCACACCATCTGGTGATCACTGGATGCGAGATGATCTTCCACTATAACATTAGAAACGCTTTTCCCATTGGTAAGCACCAGGTCCAGTATGGCCCCTTCACGTGTGGGTTCTGTTACCAGTTGCCAGAATAGTTCTCCCTGTAGAGAATCCAGGATCATCTAACTTCTAGATGACATCGCAGCAGGGATGTGCCAATCAACATGGCATATTGAAATCACCTTTCAGTAGCACTGCTCCTGTCATGGCAATACTGTGTATGTCTTCTATAAAATCTCTGTGCACTTCTCTCTGTGAAGAATAAATGTGTACAGTGAAAGTATACATCATCGGTCTAACATGCATACTTGTAAATTACCGACCGGCTAAACTACATGCATTAAGGCCCATTTACGCATGTAAGTTAAGGTTACCAGATGTCCCTGATTTTTGGGGATTGTCCCTGATTTTAGAGCTGTGTCCCCAACTCCCACCCATTTGGCAGCCTCCTTCCCCGATTCCAGCAATAGGGACAGAGGAGATAAAAAAAAAAATTTTATTTTAAATTTAGTGATTTGAATATCTCAGTTTTTAGAATTTATATCCATTAGCTTTATATTTTGCACAGTATGGGAGAATGTTTCTCTGTTGATTTGCCTGCTTGGAAGTGATATTGTTGCTGTCATTGGATGGATGATGGGGGGGAAGGGGGGACAGGGTATTGACTTCCCATCCATGCCTTGTTCAAAAGTGAAATTAAAGTGTTCTTTCCACCCCCCCCCCCCCTCCATGCATACACTTTGAATGAATGTCCTAGATCTGCCTGTAAAAAGCCTGGTTACCCTTAACTTAAGTCATTGAAAATACGTGATTTATGCTTGTAGATGGCATGCAAGTTGGTATGTCTACCCTGTTACAGATTTTTGTGACACCTACAGACAGATATATTTTTCCTCAAGTTCCTGTACAATGTTTCTAATAAAATAACCAAAAGAATCATCCTTAGCTACAACCTTTCTAATAAATTCCACTGGTCATCTTACCTTCACCAAAGTGAATTGGGTGGACTATCACTTTACGTTTTTTTTTTTGCTTGAAAGGTTTCTTATCCAATTGCCAATTTTATGTTCACGTCCTATATTGACTAGTTATTTTAAAATTCTTCTGTATAGAACAGTATCAAAATCCTTATTGAAGAACAGCTACGCATATGCACTGCAGCTCCTTAACCCATTACTTTTGTTATCTCACCAAACTACTCAGTCAGGTTTATTTGCCAAGCTCACTTTTTGTGAATATGTCATTTAGTGTCTTCTAATCTACTTACGCAAGAATCTGCACTATAAGGGCAATTTTATAAGGATCGGCTATTTACATGCATTTAATCAGAGATGCAATCAGAATGCAATTTTTGGTGGGGCCCAGAGTTAATATGGGGGGCAGTAGACATACAGTCCCTTCCGACAAGGCACTCACCCATGCAGCAGTAGAAGCCTGTCAGGCCACCCTTATTGTGCTTTCTTCTTTCTGGTTGCTGTCTGTGTCACATTTTTACTCTAGCCTTGTCTCTCTCCACCCCCTCCCTTCCATTGAGGATATCTTGCCACTGCAGCGCCTTTAAATTTAAATGTGGCAGCATAGTACCTCCATCGTCACAGCCTTTTGATCATTTTAAGCGCCGCCATCATGGTATTCTGCTTAGCCAGGGAGGATCCAGATCCAGCACTGCTCAAAGGCCACTTCCTCAGCACCAGCGGCCCCTTTAATTTATGGGGCCGTAGCCTTTCACTTTTCCTCCAACCTTTCCACCAGTGTGGCAGCCCCTTTAAATTTGGTAACCTCAGCTCCACTGACATGCACTAGTTGCTCTGTTCCCTTGGATGAGGTGACAAATGCTGTTCTTATCCAGGCCCCTTTCCTTGCTTAGGCACTCTAACACCAGCAATCCAAGAGGTAGGCCATAACTCCATGATCTTTCCTGAACCTGAGTGTGTTGGCCTCCTGTACACTGCAAACCTGTCCAGCACATGCCATGCAAGCAAATAGGACTATAGCTGCTCAAGTGCGCCTGTCAACAATTAGGCACCTGATTAGCCAGATTCTTGGAGGGGCCTGTGCTCATCCAGGTCCCACTGTGGCTATGCCGCTGATTTTATCATGCGTATTTCATGCCTTTTTTATGAAGTAATGGATACACATTACACATACATTATAAATAGGGGCATAAGTGGTCAACAATGCATGTTAAACTATGCATGAGTATCAGGGCCGGATTTAGCTATACGCCATGTACGCCATGGGGTAGGGCCCACAGCTGCAAAGGGCCCACAAAAATTGAACTAGTTAGGCTTTTTTTTTTTAATAAAATAAAAAAAAACCTGCTGGCTGCCGCCGCGGGGCCCCCTCTGCTGCCGCGGCAGCATGGACTGACCCGCGGGGGCCCCCTCTGTAAGCTCGGTCCCTCCCTCCGTGCCTCCGTGTCTCCCTCCGTGCAGGCTGTTAGAGACGCGAAGGCAGACTGTCTCCTTCTGCCTTCCCGTCTCTGTTAAGCCCGCAGGGGCTGATGGGAAATTTCCCATCAGCCCCTGCGGGCTTAACAGAGACGCGAAGGAGACAGTCTGCCTTCGCGTCTCTCACAGCCTGCACGGAGGGAGACATGGAGGCACGGAGGGAGGGACCGAGCTTACAGAGGGGCCCCCCTCGGGTCAGTCCATGCTGCCGCGGCAGCAGAGGGGGCCCCGCGGCGGCAGCCAGCAGGTTTTTTTTTTTATATTAAATTTTACTTTAGGCCGGGGGAGGGGGAGGGGGTAGGACTGGTAATTGGGGGGGCTGGGACTGGGGCTGGAAATGGGTTGGGACTGGGACTGGAAATGGGCTGGGACTGGGACTGGATCTGGGTTGGGGGGTTTAAGGCTGGAGGTGGGCTGATGAGGTTAGGACTGGTAATGGGCTGTGGGCTGTTGGGGGGGGTTAGAACTGGTAATGGGCTTTGGGGGGGTTAAGACTGGTAATGGGCTGTGGGCTGATGGGGGCTGTCTGGTAATGGGCTATGGGGGGGGCTAGGACTGAAAAGGGGCTGGGGGGGGTTAAGACTGGAGGTGGGCTGATGGGGTTAGGACTGGTAATGGGCTGTTGGGGGGGGTTTAGAACTGGTAATGGGTTGTGGGGGGTTTAGACTGGTAATGGGCGGTGGGCTGATGGGGGCTGTCTGGTAATGGGCTATGGGGGGGCTAGGACTGGAAATGGGCTGGGGGTTAAGACTGGAGGTGGGCTGATGGGGTTAGGACTGATAATGGGCTGTTGGGGGGGTTTAGAACTGGTAATGGGCTGTGGGCTGATGGGGGCTGTCTGGTAATGGGCTATGGGGGGGGTTAGGACTGGAAATGGGCTGGGGGGGGGGTTAAGACTGGAGGTGGGCTGATGGGGTTAGGACTGGTAATGGGCTGTGGGCTGATGGGCTGATGGGGGGGGGGTAGGACTGGCAATGGGCTATGGGGGGCTGACTGGAAATGGGTTGATGGGGTTAGGACTGGAAGTGGGCTGATGGGGGGTTAGGACTGGTAATGGGTTATAGGGGGGGCTTAAACTGAAAATGGGGTGATGGGGGGTTAGGACTGGTATTGGGTTGGGGGGTTGCTAGGACTGGAAATGGGCTGATGGGTGGCTAGGACTGGAAATGGGCTGATGCAGGGACTAGATGGGAATGGATGCTGGGTGAGGCTGGAACTAGAAGGGAGCTGATGTTGGGGGAGGATTAGAATGGGATGGGGCTGGAAGAGTAAAATGGAGAAGGGAAAAATATTTTGTGTGGGAGGGATAAAAAAATCTACAATTGGCCGGGTATTGGGAGAGTAAGTGGGGATTGAGGATGGAGGGGTAAAATTTGAGTGGATGAAATAGGAATGAGGAAAGAGCAAAAGGAGAAAGATTAGTATGTTAAAGCAGATGTAGAGAGAGAATGGAAAAAAACTAGAAGAGAGAAGAAAGGACAAATGGACAGCAGACGATGGAGAGTTAGCAGAAGACATGAAGAAACCAGAAGAAAGTGGCTGGAGCAATTGCAGCTGAAAAAAATGCACAAAAGGTAGAAAAATATCTCTTTATTTTGAATTTATTAATTGGAATATGTCAGTTCTGGTAAATGTGCATCATTAACGTCTGCGCTTTGTTTAGTACAAGAGCAAATTAATGTATAGTTTTATTTCTACAGTGTTGTACATTCCAAGTTTGGCTTTTGGGATTCCCAGTTTAATTATTGTCTTCCTGTTTCTAAAATGTGATTACTTGTTTGGTGATGGTCTATGTTCTGCATGTGTAACTGAGCTGAGGTGTTCTGTTTATATAATTCCTATTTGACATTGCCACTTGTTCTCTTTCCCCAGTAGGTCATGTATTGTTGTTCTCTGAAATGTATTGGTTTAATATTTGCAGTGTTGCCTTTTGATTGGTAGAGTATGGTGCTTTGTGAGTCCTGGTAGTGCTGTTAGGATACGGCGGGTTTGCTATGGGTTCTAAATGGGCAGTGTTTGTAGTAGTTCCTAATGTGTCTGGCAGTTGGCACTGGATTATAGTAATGTAGAAATCTTTTAGTCTTTCTTTATCCATACACTCATTAAGAGGCACGTTTACTAAAAGTTAGTATATGGTAACATTATGCAAATATTTATGCAAATGAGGCCCCTTATGCAAATGAGGCCCACACCCCCCTTGGGCCGCCCCTGCTGGGGGCCCACAATTTTTGTTGGCATAGGGCCTCACTCAAGGTAAATCCGGCCCTGATGAGTATTTATGCCAGCTCTGTGGGAGGTATAAATGCCTGTGCCTAGATTTTGGAAGTATTCAAGCTCTGCCCAAACTCCGCCCCTACCGATGTCCATAGTGAAAGTACAGACTATTGTTCTGACTGGGTGACCAGGGAGTTGGACTGAGGGAGAGCCCTAGATGTGGTGTATTTAAATTTCAGTAAAGCCTTTGACACTGTTCCTCACAGGCGACTTATAAACAAACTGAGCACCCTAGGGATGGACCCTAAAGTTACTGCTTGGGTTAGAAATTGGTTGGGTGGGAGGCGACAAAGAGTACAGGTAAATGGAGCTCACTCTGAGAAGAAGGATGTTACCAGTGGTGTGCCCCAGGGATCTATCCTTGGTCCGAATCTTTTTTAATATCTTTGTCACTGATATAGCGGAAGGGCTGTCGGGTAAGGTTTACCTCTTTGCGGATGATACCAAAATCTGCAATAGAGTAGACACCCAGGAAGGTGTACATAACATGAGGAGGGATCTAGCTAAGCTTGAAGAATGGTCTAGAATTTGGCAGCTGGGATTTAATGTTAAAAAATGTAAGGTCATGCATTTGGGCTGAAGCAATCCAAGGGAGCGATATAGTATAGGGGGTGAAGTACTTTTGTCCACTAAAGAAGAGCGGGACCTAGGCGTGGTTGTGTCTGATGATCTTAAAGTAGCTAAACAGATAGAAAAGGTGATGGCAAAAGCTAGAAGGATGCTTGGGTGCATACGGAGAGGAATGGCTAGCAGTAAAAAGGAGGTGATAGTGCCTCTGTATAAGTCTTTAGTGCGACTTCATTTGGAGTATAGTGTGCAATTCTGGAGACTGCACCTTCAAAAGGATATAAACAGGATGGAGTCTGTACAGAGGGTGGCTACTAAAATGGTTAGTGGTCTTCATTGTACGGGGGTGAGAGCCTCTTTCAATTGAAAGCAAGTTCTGCTACGAGAGGACATGGGATGAGGGTGAAGGGGGATAGATTCAGGAGTGATATGCGGAAATATTTCTTTATGGAAAGAGTGGTGGATCCATGGAATAGTCTCCCAGTGGAGGTGGTAGAGATGAGTACAGTATTTGAATTCAAAAAAGCATGGGACAAACACAGAGGATCTCTAAAGGAAAAAAGGAGCTGTTGTAGTTGTTGATATGGAAGGACAGACTAGATATGCCATGTGGTCTTTTTCTGTCATCATATTTCTATGTTTCTATGTGGTAGAAATGGTAGTTTACTTGTGTAAATCACTAAAGTACCATGATATACATAGACCTCTGGAGAGCTACTGGTACCGTTCTCTGGAATGGTGGCACATAGCCCCATACTTGAATCCACCCAGGCATCGGTGTCCTCGATTGATCAGAATTTCTTAGCTTTTGAAAGGACCTTGGCAACACTTCTGGCCGCTATGGTACCAAAGTTATCGACAGCCCCGACAAGTCCGGCACCATCGTCCAACTCAGTGCCGGTACCTCTGGGTCTTCTGCCTGCCTTTAAACTAGTATTGGTTTAATACTCTCTCTGTTTCCTCCGCTGGAACCAGTATCGACAGGACCCTTCCCTCTGATTCCTCCGCTGGAACCGGTAACCATTGTTGGTACCCAACAGGTTCTCAGTTCGAGTACTGCATGGACTCAACATCAACATTGGCATGCTTTGATTTTCTTTCAGAATCAAAGTTGTCGTCGTCTTCGTCTTCTGACTCTGAAGAGACTTTGAAGGATTCAAGGGCCACCTGGGATATCCCCTCTGATCTCTCTCCTCCTCAGTCCCCGCAAGAGGATATGTCTTTACAGGACTTCATTCGGGACATGACAGCGGGTCTCCAAATCACAGTAACATCGGAAATGGAACCGAGAGCTGAGGAACTGGAAATCCTCCAATACCCCTCAACATCCATGAGGTGGCAACATGATCAGTTCATCGGATCCTACAGGATCTAATGCTACAAATATGGGAGGCCCCGCTAACGGTCCCACTTAAAAGTAAATGCCTCAATGCCATGTATCGAGTTCCACCATGCCCGGGGTTCTATGGTGGTGGAATCGGTGATGCAACAGATCAAGGGTTCTAAGACTCATTCATCTGTATCACCTGGCAAAAATGCCAGGGCTTTCAATGCCTTTGGACGTTGCTGCTTCCAGGCATGTATGCTTGCTTCTAGGATTACCTCCTACATCCTTTACTGTACATGGGTATGTATCTCAAGTATGTCTCAAGGGATCTAGGAAATTTCACTCCTATTCTCCCAGATGACAAACGTGATACATACCTAACTATGGTCACGCAGGCTCAGAACACTTCTAAGTTCCTAGCCAGAGCAGCCTTTGATACCTTTGAGTCTACCAGCACAGCTGCTGCAGTTTGCATAGGAGCTCGTAGGATGGCCTGGCTTCAGGCATCGGACCTCGAGCAGTCAGTTTAAGATAAATTGGCCAATATTCCTTGCTCTGGAGAAAACCTATTTGGTAAAGGTTGGAAAGAAAAGGCAGGAGAGCTTTAGGTGGATGATCTCACTCTCAAGCGTCTCTCAAAAAAGACTTCAGACCCCTCTAGGAGGAAGGCTGCTACAAAGAAGTCATTCTACACCAAATAGAAAAGATTTCAACCTCAACACCAATAGCAAAAGCCACAGGGTCCCCATCAACCTAAGAAGGCCAAGACTCTGAAACCCCAACCAGCTGCTCTGTCACAGCTGGCACTTGGTTTTTGACTCCTTCCTAGAGAGCATAGCTACTCTGCCTCTGAAGGGTCCCCAGCCCCTTCACATAGCAGGCAGAAAGATACAGAATTTTTTCCCATTGTATTGGGAGCGACAAGCTTGATAAAGAAGAATTTCCAAGCACATCTTGACAAACTTCCCATACTTATTACATCTTGCAAATTCCAGAAGGAAGCTCTCTTTGGCACAATGCCAGTATTACGCCAAGCATTAGCAGTAAATTTGAGAGGCTAAGATCATACTCCACATACCATGGCCTAGAAGTGAGGTTCATGACTGTCATGATATCCGCAAAATTAACCCATTTGGAGAACATGCCCCTGGGTAGACTTTGTGCTTATGCCCATAGGTGGCATCTCAGCTCATCAGAGCAGTGGACTCTCAACATTGTCTAAACATTGTCTTCATTTTCAAAGCTTACCCCCAACCACCTCCACAAGAGATTATCCTGCAAACCATGTGTAGGCCAATCTCTTGTTCTCTGAGGTGGCCACCCTGTTAGCTCAGGGGACTGTCAAAAGAGTCTCTCCCATCCAAGATGACAAGGGCTTCTACTCTCCTTACTTTCTTATCCCAAAGAAAACAGATTTCAGACCCATTCTAGATCTGAGGGATCTCAACACGGTGCATCACTGTCCTGGTGGATAGACTCAGCCGCATCCTCCATCCACATGAGTGGACTCTAAAATAAGAGATGGCATCTTGGATCTTCCACAGGTGGGGAACCCCCAGAATAGATCTGTTTGCCACTCAGGAGAATGCGCAACTACTGCTCTTTTGCTCCAGACTTCCCTCCCAACACAGTCAGGCAGTGGATGCCTTTCTCCTACATCGGGGCTCGGGCCTGCTTTATACATTCTCACTGACCCCCCTAATACCCAAAACTCTATTCAAGCTGCAGACCAACAAGGGCTTCATGATTCTAATAGACCCATACTGGCCCCGTCAACCGTGGTTTCCTCTGAGGCTTTGTCTAACACAGACTCCACCCTTCAGTTTGGGTCATGCCCCCGACCTCCTCTCTCAGGATCAGGGGCTTCTCCTCCATCCCAATCTGCAAGACATCCATCTCACGACGTGGCTGCTAAAAGCATGACCTTTGATGACCTGGATCTCCCTCAACCAGTCAAGGACGTCTTGCTTACATCGCGCAAGTCATCTACCAGACATTCTTCAAATGGCGACAGTTCACCCTTTGGTGCACACCAAAGTAGATTGATCCATCTGACTGCCCAGTAGAATTTCTTCTGCAATATCTTTTACACTTGTCCTCCACAGGGCTTGACTAACTCTGTTAGACTTCACCTCAGTGCCATTGCAGCCTATCACGGGTACTGGATAGCCATCCCATTTCCTCATACACCTTGGTAGAGCAATTCATACAGGGTCTTCTGCTTTCCAGGCTACCAATCAAACCACCACCAGTGGCTTGGGACCTCAATGTGGTCCTAGTACAGTTTTTAAAAGCCACATTTGAACCATTGGCTGCCACTTCTCCAAAATTCCTGTCTTGGAAGTTTATCTTCCTAATTGCTCTCACCTCAGCTCGTTGCATCAGCGAACTACAAGCTCTGATAGCGGATCCTCCTTACACTCCATTCCACCATGATAAGGTGGTTTTCCATACCCATCCGCTTTTCCTTCCAAAAGTGGTCTCTCCTTTTCATATCAACCAGTCTGTCATGCTACCGGTTTTCTGTCCTTGACCGCATGCCTCTAGGGCTGAGGCAGCATTGCATGCTTTGAATCTCAAGTATGCCCTTGCCTTCTGCTTGGATAGGACCAAGGATTTTAGGAAATCCTCTCAATTATTTATCTCCTTTGACCCAAGCTGCTTAGGTCTTCAGTGTCAAAACACACCCTATCCAACTGAATTGCGGATTGCATTTCTTTTGCCACGCTCAGGTGGGACTCTCCCTCAAGGGGCACATCACCATTCACAACGTAAGGTCCATGGCATCCTCAGTCACCAACTTACATTCTGTCTCCATTGAGGAAATCTGCCGGGCAGTTACCTGGTCCTCTGTTCACACCTTCGCTGCTCACTCTTGCCTTGACAGGGACTCCCGTCGGGACGCTGTCTTTGGCCAATCTGTTCTAAAACATTTCTTAGGGATTTAATCACAATGCCTACTGATTATACTTCTCTGGCACCCGACTTCTGGCTCCATGCTCTGGTCTTCTGCACTCGAATCTACTGGGCCACTTTGTGTTCATACCCTTTTGGCTCCATTTTTTAGCCTCAGGGATGTCTTTTCAGTCTGGTGCTTGGGAGCTCATGAGTCCCATATGTGAAGACTGCATTCTTGCTTGTTCCTGGTGACAGCATAGTTAGTCACCTGTAACAGGTGATCTCCGGGAACAGCATGAATCAGTCTTCACAACCCATCCTCCTCCCTAGGATTTGTTGGGTATATTTTTTCCTCTACTGCTCAGCTACAAACTCAACTGAGGAGAGGAGTTGGGACGGCGAGAAGGCAAATGTGCAGGTGCAGTGGAGGGCTCCCAAAAGCTTTCCTATTGGATGCTGGGGAGCATTCCATCACGATCTCCGTTGGTACCAACGATACCCATATGTGAAGACTGATTCCTGCTGATCTCCAGGAGCAAGCAGGAACGTACTCTTCACATATGAGTGACACTGGCACTGACGGAGCCTGTGTGGGAATGCTCCCCAGCGTCCTATAGGAAAGCCTTGCGGAGTACTCCACTGCACCACTCTTCTGACTCCTTCTCCTCAGTTCTTCTTTTTCCCATGGAACTGTCAGGATCCTTTCCTGTCACCACAGAAAATGTTTTCTCGGAATAGTGCTTCTGTCTTCACATTTTCACTTCGGCATCGCCCCCGATTCCGGTACCTTCAATTTTTATTTCTTTTTACTTTGTTTATTTTCTTTATTTTTCATTTTTTCTTCAAGGGCCCCATGCCCCTCATAGGCCTTAGGCCTCAGGCCTCCCTCTCCACCATGGAGAAACACTCTAGCGGTTTCAAAAATGCACCAAGTGTTTCTGGACAATTTCTGTCATGGACACACATGAATGGTGCCTGAAGTACCTTAGTCCCGACCATGACCCAGACACTTGCTCCCTCTGTAAGCAAATAAACAAGAGAGGATTTGAAAACCGGGCCAGAAAGTTGTCGGAACTTTTCCCATTGGATTCAGTCTCGTTGGCATCGACATCCTCCCGAACCTCATCTGCTTCAAAGGTATTCAAAACCTCGAAGACCCCAAAGCATAGTTTGGACTCTAAGAGGAAGAAGACTTTGAGATCCCTGCAAAAATCTCCACGGGATCTGAAGGAGTCTCGAGCTTCATCCAAAGACTCCAAAGAGACATTGAGAGGATCAAGGGAGAGGTCCCATTTAAAGCAGAGACTCCCTGAAGATGTCCTCTGACACTGGCCGTCAAACCAAACACCCCCTGCAGGAGGACTAGTTCTCCAAAGCCTCTGTGGGGAACTGGGAGGCCTCCGAGGCATCGACCTCGGCAGATCCCCTGGTGCCATACTCTGGTACGGTGGCTGCAAGTCGTGTTCTATCTCTGGACCAGATCCCAGCTATATCATTGGATCAGCTCATGCTATCCATTGAGAAGACCTTAGAGGCTCTCCTAGCAGCCTCGGTACCCCAAGCACTGATGACTCCATGACCACTTATATCAGTATCGACATCTAAAACAGAATCGGTACCGACATCGGTATCACTACCAGTGCAACTTCCTGAGGTCCACATTCCCCATACCTCCGCTCCACCACCTGCAAGATAGCAAGGGGAGGACTTCGAGCAGGACTGGTACTGGCAGCACCATTTTCACGGTCATCGGCCCAAAACAACACTCACTGAGCTCAGATTCTGAGGCCTCTGATTCAGACCATCGGTCCCTCGACTCTGAGGAGCTACTTGATATGGTATCGGCATTGGAGCTGTCACCTCCATGTACCACCTCCTGACGAAAGTCCCCACCGGAAGACATGTCCTTCCAGGAAGTTATTCGGAACATGTCGGCAGGGCTATCGATACCAGCTGCGGTGGAACCAGAGCCATGGGAGGAGGATCTGGAGATTCTATAGTACCCCACTGCCCCAAAGGATCTAACGATCTTGCCAGTTCATAAGATCCTACATAACCTAATGCTTCGCATGTGGGAGTCCTCGCTTACAGTCTCACCCATCAGCAGATGCCTCAATACAATGTATCGAGTACCAGAGGTCCCAGGTTTTCAAAAGACAAAGCTACCACATCACTCGATGGTAGTTGAATCAACGATGCGCCACATCAAAAGTGGTAAGACACATGCATTGATACCCCCCGGCAGGGAATCAAGGAACCTCGATTCCTTTGCTCGACATTCTTTCCAGGCTTCCATGCTGGTAGGTAGGATTTTTTCCTACACCTTATATATGAGAATGTTCCTTAAGAAAATCAATAAGGATTGGGAAGCCTTTCTTCCCTTCATCCCAGAGGAAAAGAGGTTGACTTTTGAGACAGTCCTCAAAAACAGCCAGAATGTCTCCAAGTTTGTGAACAGGGTCAAGGAGAAGTTCAAAATGATTTCCCTCGGAACCCTCCTACCCTGCTTGTGGGAACAAGACTGGCTATGTTCCCTAGATCTCAAAGATGCATATACCCATATTCTTTTTTTTTTTTTAATTTAATATTTATTGAATTTTCAAGAAAGATTACGGATACAGAAAATATAAGGAGACTCCCCCAGTTATAACACATATCTAACAGATTATGAATAAACAATTTTTTACAAGCCTCTCCCTTAGAGCCCACTTATTCGTGGAGCTGTGGTTACGGTACTACTACGAAAAACAGCGAACAATTACCCAAAGGAAACAGTAGCAGTATTCACATTAACAAAGACACCATAACCCTGAGTAAGCATAGGTGATAACACGTCTAAATTGGTAGTGTCCCCACCGGCCAAGTTACAGCTGGAACAACCTGCGTGGCCAATGGAAACCTGGTGCTAATAAGGTCCTTCCATACCTATGACTGAGATAAAACAAATCTAACAGAGTAATACTTCCCCAAATGTGTACACAGCCCTCCCAATGGGAAGGCATCCCACTACCACTCCCCCCCAGATTGCTCAACCAATAAGTACTTTCCTCTTTTCTAAATCTCCTTTCCCCCATCTCACTCTCCCCCCACCAATCCCCCCCCTTCAGCACCCTACCCCCTCTCCCCCCGCTCCCATCCCCTGCAGCCCTGCCATTGCTGCCATCCACCCACAATATCCACTTATTATCTCCCCCCCAACCCCCCATACCCCACCTCCCTTTACCCTCTAACCATAAGAGATTACCCTATTACCCTCCGTTCCCCCCCCTAACCCTCCCCCAGAGCACGACACAGCGGACCCCACACCTCCTCAAACTTCCCTCCCCTTTGCTGCCTTGCTGCCGTTAGCCTCTCCATCAGTACCATCTCCCGAAGTCTGTTCTCATATTGCTCCACCAAGGGCATCTCTTTGTGTTTCCATGCTTTCGTCAGCTCACACCTCGCTGCACTTAGGCACCCCAGCACCAGCCTACCCCCCCATGGCACCTGCCCCTCCCCCCACCATGATAATAAACAGATATGGGGTTCCAAAGCCACCACCACCCCTAACTTCCCCTGCATCCACTCCAGTATCCGCCGCCAATACCCCTGCACCTTTTGACAACTCCACCAAATATGCCAAAAAGTCCCCACCTCCCCACATTCCCTCCAACAGAGGGGAGACACCCCCTGAAACATTCGACTTAATCTTACTGGCGTATAATACCAGCGCATCATCACCTTATAACAGTTTTCCTTAATTCTACTCGCCCTAGGCCCCCGTTTTATCTGATCCCAAACCCTTTTCCAGTCTTTCCCTGTCCAAGACACCCCCAACTCCCGTTCCCACTCCACCATATACCAAAATTTCCCTTTCCCCTCCCCTCTGACCCCCTTATATAACCCCGATATCATCCCCCTTGAGCCTCTCTTCCCATACCAAATAGCCTCCAGATGTGAGGCCGCCCCTTCCAACCCCACTCTCCCCAACACCTTTCGTAGAAAGGAGCGCATCTGGACGTATGCAAACCTGTCCCCCTCCTCCAGGTTGAACTCTTCCTTCACCACCTCAAAGCTTTTAATCTCCCCCTCTTCCAGCAGTTGCAAACTACAGCTCAACCCCTTCCCCCTCCATACATCAAACCTACCCCCCTCCCACCCTGGTTGAAATGCCTTCCACCCCCTCCAGGGAGTCACTACCGAAAATCCCGTCCCCCTCCCAGCAATCTCAGGTTCCCTCACCTTATCCCACTCCTGCATGACCTGTCTCATCGCAGGCGTACCCCCCCCCAGTTCCGCCCTCTCTGCCTTCGGGGCCCATACCCACGCGTCCAAATATCCCCCCCCCCGAACCCTAAGTTTCTCCAAACTAACCCAGGGCTTCTCCTCCCCTCCCCCCCCCCCCCCGCCAACCTAACACATGTATCAACTGTGCAGCCCTATAATAGTCTCTCAGATTAGGTACCCCTAACCCCCCCTCCTCTTTGGGCGCATACAACACCTCCCGCGTTATCCTTGGTGGCTTCCTTTTCCAAATATAGCCAAACACCCGCCTTTGCAACAACCTCATCACCCCCTCTGGTACCGCTACCGGTAGCACCTGAAACAAATACAACAGCCGTGGTAAGACATTCATCTTGAGCGCCACAATTCTTCCCACCCAGGAAATCTCCAATCTCAGCCATCTCTCAATGTCCTTGTTTATCTGGCCTAAAAGCTTTGGGTAATTCTCCCGGTACAGATCTGCGTACCTAACCGTAAGCCTCACCCCCAAGTACCCTAAGGAGTTACTCACCCACCTTAAGGGATACAAGCCCTTCAACTCCTCCTCTAGCTCCCTAGTCATCTGGACTTTCATCACCTCCGTTTTATCTATATTCATTTTGAGCCCCGAAACTGCTCCATATCGACCCACCTCCTCCATCACCTCTGGTAGGGATTCCTGCGGCCTGTCGTCTGCATATAAAGAGATCTTGTGGTTCAACCCCCCCTCACCAAACCCACTATCTTGTTATTCCCCCTAATACTTTCCGCCAACGGCTCTACCGCCAGTGCGAACAGCAGCGGGGATAGGGGGCACCCCTGCCTAGTCCCCCTCCCCAAACCCAAGTCCCTAGAATACCTCCCGTTTATTTTAACCCGCGCCCTGGGGCCATTATATAATCCCTTCACCCACTTCACAAAATTCGGCCCACAACCCACTTTTTCCAGAACCCTCATCAGAAACCCCCAGTGGACCCTGTCAAAAGCTTTCTCTGCATCGATAGACATCAGAAGAAAATCGTCCTGCCCTTGCCTAGCTTCCCAAATCACCGCTATTGCCCTTTTAATATTATCCCCAGACTGCCTCCCCTCTATAAATCCCGCTTGATTGACATTGACTACTCCCGGCAGCCACCTCCCCAGCCTGCCCGCCAAGATCTTAGCCAATAGCTTGACATCTACGTTGAGAAGGGAAATAGGCCGATATGAGCTACAGTTAACCGGATCCTTACTGGGTTTTAACAGGACCTTAATCCCCGCCGTCAACATCTCAGGGGACAGCCCCCCCCCTTGACATATCACTCCATTAAACACCCTAACCAAGATATCCCCTATCTCCTCTATAAAGATCTTATAAAAACTCCCAGGTAGCCCATCTAGACCCGGGACCTTCCCCCCCTTCAACCCCTTCACGGCCCTCCTAATTTCTTCCCCCGACACCGCTTCCTCCAACTCCTGGCGAGCTTCCCCCGAGAGGCCAGGTAACACCCCCTCCAGATACCTCTCAATGTCCCTATCCCCCACCCCCTCCATCCCCTCATACAACTCCTTATAATATGCCCTAAACTGTTCCCTAATCTCATCCTCCTTTCTACATATCCTACCCTCCCTCCCCCTCACCTGGTATATCGTAGCCGCCCCTTGCTGTTGTTTCAACCTCCGTGCCAGCACTCTCCCCGCCTTATCCCCAAACTCATATTGGGTTTGCTTAACTTTCTGCAATGCAAACGCCACCTGTAAGGAATATAACTCCCCCCACACCCGCTCCATCTCCACCCTATCCCTTTGCCTCCCCGTCTCCCGATATTTCCCCTCCGCCGCCCTTAACTCCCGCCCCAACTCCTCTTCCTTCCTCCCTCGTTCCCTCTTTATCTTGACACCCCACATTATGAATCTCCCCCGTATTACGGCTTTCAGCCCTTCCCACACACTTACTATCGCCACCTCCCCTGTGTCATTAAAACCCAAATATTCCTGTTTGACGCCGCATATATCTGCTACCACCCTCTCATCCCTAAGCAGACTCTCATTCAACCTCCAAAACACCACTCCCCCCCTCTTCGGAGGCCGACATCTAACCTCCACTACCCCATGATCTGTCCACCCCGCCGTCCTAATACTCCCGTCCTCCACCTCCAACATCCACACCTTATCCAGTAAGATCATATCAATCCTGTTCCAGCTCCGGTGCGGCAAGGAGTAAAAAGAATACTCCCGCCGTCCAGGATTGAGTGTCCTCCACGCATCCACCAAATTACATTTCTTCATCAGAGCTCTCAGCCCCCTTCTATTTCTCCTTCCCCCCTCCCCTCCCTTTGGAGCCCTATCCACCCCTGGATCTAAAACCAAATTAAAATCTCCCCCCACTACCAATTTCCCCCCTCCCGCACCCTCTATTAACTTCCCCACCTCATACCAAAAATTCCCCTGGTTCCCATTAGGACCATATACCACCACCACCACAATAGCCTCCCTCCCGAGCATCCCCTTTATACCAACCACCCTTCCCTCCCCATCCTTAAAGTGCCCATCTACCTGAATACCACTCCCTTGCCGTACCCACAACGCTACCCCTCCTTTCTTCCCACCCGCCTTGTTACAGGAAAAATATTGGTCAGGATATTGCCGATGCTGCAACCTCCCCACATCCCCCCCCCCCCCTCAGATGAGTCTCCTGCAGCATCACTACGTCCCATTAGGATTTTGATAGCTCCCTAAATAGTAAGCTGCGCTTCCCTGGGGAATTCAAACCCTTTACATTAATCGTGCCTATCCGCAGCATCGGACCTTAGTCACCCCCCACCCTCTCCCATCTGCTGTGCCCTGGAACCCTCCCACCCCCTTCCCTCCCCCTCCCCCCTCCCCCCTGCCTCTCCCCTCCCCCCTCCCCTCCTTCCTACCCCCCCACTACTCCCTCTCCCCACCTTCCAGGTACATCTTGTCCTATCCTGCCCCTCCACACCCCAGTCCTCCATTCCACCTGCCTCCTCCACCAGTTCCCTCTCATACCCCCTCCCCCCATTTCCCCCACCCTTCCACCCCCCTTTCCCTCAATTACTCCCATTCTCACCACCCCCTCCCCCCTCAGCCCTATAAGTCCAGTGTCCTTCCATCTACCCGTAAGGAGCTCTACCGCCCCAAACGCTGGTACACACTTCTAGACCACATCCTTCACACTCTCCTGTTCAGGATACTCCTTCCATCACCACTTCTGTCCGCTCCTTGGTCAGCCGCTGCAATCTCTTCCCTTTTTCTCCCGCTCTCTGCCATTTCGAAACAGATGGATGTTTACCCGGTACAGTTTTGGCTGAGGTCGGTTGCTCTCTCCCCGCCGCTTGGGGGAGATTCTCACATCCCAGCTCTCTCACCAATGACCACGCTTCCTCCGCTGTTTTCACTCTCCTGGTCACCCCATTCACCGTCAACAGAAGCCCGAAGGGGAACATCCATTGGTATCTCAGACCTTTCCCCCTCATGTAAGCAGTGACATCTTTCATCAATCTCCTCCTCTCCAACGTGCCTCTCGACAAGTCATTATACACTTCCACCTCACTGCCCTCCCAGGCAATTCGTCCAAACTTTCTTGCCGCATTTAAGACTTGTTCCTTGAGGGGGAAGCTGCTCATGCAGGCTATAATATCTCTAGCCTGTTTCTCCCTCCACGGCCCCAGGCTTCAGTGCGCTCTTTCCATTCCGATGGAGGCCTCATTGGGTCCTGCGGCCCCTCCCAGCCGCAAGATATGGCTACAGAGCTTTTGCACCACTTGGACACAATCCCGGAAGGCCTCCTCATTGGGCACCCCCCTAATGCGCAAATTGTTCCATCTCGCTCTATCTTCAATCTCCTCCAATTTCTCCAGTATCTCCTCCTGTTGAGATTGCAGTTTATTTTGAAGTCCCGCCACCTCTCTCACCTCCTCCTCGCACTGCTCCACGTGGCACTCCACCTCCTCCACTCTCTGACCCAGGCCGCTCACCTCCTGCTGTATCGCCAGCAGGGTCTCCTTCACATCTTTCCGCATGGCTTTTATCTCCCCCCTCATCTCCATCTTAAAGTCTTTTAGCCACTGCTTTAATGGCATCTCCTCCATGCCTTCCTTCTCCCCACTGCCGTCCTCCTCCGAGCTCCCAGAATCTGCCTCCGCTCCCGAGCCGGCCGCCTCCGCGGCCGTCTTCATCTCCCTCCGTGCGTACGGGGACTGGAAGTTCGCCAACTTCTTTCGCGCTGCCATCACCAAGGTGGATCCTCTCTTTCCCTCCACTTTAAGGACTTTGGGGGCTCAATTTGACACCACAATTAGAGGAATTGGACGGAGCTAGGCTTCTATGCCGCCATCAGCTCCATGACGTCACCAGAAGTCCCCATATACCCATATTCTAATATATCCAGTACACAGGAAATATCTTTGCTTTGCCTTTCAGGGGACCTACTATCAGTACAGAGTCTTCCCTTTCAGACCGGCATCTGCTCCCTGGGTATTCACAAAATGCATATCAGTGGTAGCAACCCACCTGCGAGGCAAGGGGATTTTAATCTTCCCTTATTTAGATGACTGTTTGATAAAGGCAGACTCTCCAGGAGAACTCTGCACTTCACTCAAAATCACCCTCGCAAAGCTGCAACGTCTGAGATTTACAGTAAACTTCCCAAAGTCCTATGTAACCTCAACCCAAAGATTGGAATTCATAGGAGCAGTGCCATACACTCAGCTATCCAGAGCCTTTCTGCCACTAGACCGTATGGACCAACTAATAACCCTAGTCATCCATATGCATCAAGAGACAAGCTTGACAGCTTGTGATTCCTTTGTCACTTGGGCCACATGGCATCCACAGTGCACGTGATGCCATATGCAAGACTACATATTTATTTATTTATTTATTTATACACATTTATATACCGCATCTTCCACAGTTCAGTTGCGGTTTACAGAGAACAACAATTAACAAAGCAAGTTTGTTTTACAAGGAACGTCAATGTTAGTATAATTAACCGAATATAATTTACAAGGAACGTCATAATATAATTCTAACAATGTGAACCAGAACATAACAGAATAAACTATTTACAGATATATATATATACAGTCAAACCTCGGTTTTCATGATTAATCCGTTCAAAAAAGTCTGACTAAAACCGAAACGTATGAAAACTGAAGCAATATTTCCCATAAGAAATAATGTAAATCCAATTAATCCGTTCCAGACACCCAAAAATATTCACAAAAAATACATTTTATAGAGAATAACTATATTTTTACATACAGAAAACAATGAGAAATAAATATAAATGACTAATGAAATGGATAAATGAACATTTAACATCACTGAAAGCAAGCTAAGTGCAGTACTGTACAGTACAGTATGTTAACATCTGGCCTTAGCCACCCCTGACAAGCTGCTGTGCCCAGCTCTCTTCAGAATCACATTGGATTCAGCCCATTAAAATACCTTTACATTATCTGCTCAATGCTTCAGAATGGCAGAAAATCTTAATGATATAGCTTCAGACGTACCCTGCAAGAAAAAGAACTGCCTCCCACATTCATGCAACATCTCCTGCTTACGTTGACAGCTTTTCTTCCCTGCTACCTCCGAGCCTGAGGGGGCGCTCCAGGCAGGCGGTGGACGAGATCGGGGCCTTCCTCTCTGCGCAATCCTTGCCTCTCTGACTCTGACCAGGCTCGAGGATGTGTTTCATTTACGTGCTCAGCTGGCTTTCGCTTCTCATCACGCTGGCGATCGGTGCAGTGCTGCCGGGACCGGGCGGGCGTTCCGGCAGTGTATACAGACTGGTGTGCAGCGCGAGGGTGTATGTATTTACAGTACTGTACTTTATGAAAACTGAGGCGATGTACGAGAACCGGGACAAAATCTCAGTCAAAAAAGACGTTGAAAACCGAAGCAATGTATGAGAACCGGGACAAAATCTCAGTCAAAAAAGACGTTGAAAACCGAAGCGTATGAAAACCGGGGCAAATGAAAACCGAGGTTTGACTGTATATGTGTGTATATATATATATATATATATATATATATATATATATATATATATATATATATATATATATATATGGGAGTAAAAGGGCATAAGATGTGGAGTCATCAAGGGGAGTAACTATAAGAGCTGTGTTGGGTGAAAGGATTTTAATTGGAACAGTCAGAAGCCTGTTTAGCCTTTATCTAAAGCAGGTGGGAGAGTATCTGTGTTGTTATAGTGTTTGGTGAACAGATAAGTTTTCAAATTTTTGCGGAGTTCCGTGATCTCAGTTAGTGTTCGTAGCTCCTCGGGGAGGGAATTCCAGATGGTGGGGGCTACGTGGGAAAAGGCTCTGTAGTTTGTTGATTTATGAGCTCTTGTGTAATCTTTTGGGGTTTTTAGTTTGTTTAATTGACCTTTTCTGTGTGTAGGTTTAGGTGGTTCTTTGTGTATTAGGTTGCATAGTGTGGTTGGAGCTAAATCGTATAAGGCTTTGAATGAAGTAATTATTGTTTTGTAAATTATCCTGCTTTGAATTGGAAGCCAATGGAGGGAAACTAGTATTGGTGTTATGTGTTGGAGTGAGTTAACTTTCAATATAATTCTGGCAGCTGCATTTTGTGCTAATTGTATTTGTTTGATGTTTTGTTTTGATATGCCCATGAGTATTATATTGGCAAAATCAAAATGAGGAGTTATAGTGGCCTGGATTATATTGATGAAATCTTGTGAGAATACAAGGGGACGTAGTTGTTTGAGCGTTTTTAGTTTGAAATAAATTTTCTTTATCGTATTGCTAATGTGAGTTTCCATGGTGAGATGTGTATCTAGTATAATGCCTAGGTATCTTATTTCATTTTTTATTTTAATTTCCTGATTTTGGAGTCTTATGTGTGTTGGTGGGATATAGGATTTGTTTTTAGTCACAATTAAGACTTCTGTTTTGGCGTGATTTATGTGGAGATTTTGAGCTTTAAGCCAAGTTGTAATTTCATTATAGCAGTCCGATAGGAGTTGGAGCGGTAGATTGGGTATCGTAAATGGAATGTATATCATGATATCATCTGCGTATAGATGATATTGTACTCCAAATTTTTTGAATATGTTGCAGACGGGCTTTATGTAAATATTGAAAAGTAGAGCTGATAACGCTGAACCTTGTGGTAATCCTATTTCTTGTTTATATGTAGTGGAGGTTTGATTCCCAATTCTTACATTTTGTGTTCTATTGTTTAGGTAGGACGAGAACCATTTGTGTACTATGGAGTTTAAACCTATTTGTCTCAAGCTGTTGAGCATTATTGTGTGGTGTACGCTATCAAACGCCGCTGATATATCAATGAAAAGTAGTATGAAAGACTGCTTTTGGTTGTCAATGCCTCTTAGGAGCGCATCTAATAGAACTGTAAGGAGTGATTCCACTCCGTGGCGGGGGCGAAAGCCATATTGTTGCTCATCAAGCGGGTAAGATGAGTCTAGAAAATCTTGTGTCTGAAGTTGGACCACTTTTTCAATTATTTTAGCTAAGAATGGGATGCTGGATATGGGTCTATATGATATTGGGGATGTTTTATCGAGTTTGCTGTTCTTAAGGATTGGGCGTATTTGTGCATGTTTGAGTGATGATGGGAGGTAACCTTGAGTTAGTGAGAGGTTAACTATTGAGAGAATGTAGGGTAATAAAATTGGCAGTGTGTTTTTTATCCATGTTACTGGACATGGGTCTAGATAAGAAGTTGTAGTGTTTAGGCTGGTGATGATGTTTTTTAGTGTCTCTTTAGTTATGGGATGAAAGTCTGTCCATTCGTCTGACGGTTGGTGGGATGTATTAATAGTGTCTATAGTCATTGATGGCATTTTTGCTTTGTTTTGATAATGACAAGCTAAAGTTTGTACTGTGATGTCTGTAATTTCAGTGCCTGAAGTTTGAGGGTTGGTTAGGTTTCTGACCATGGAGAATAACTCTCTTGGTCTGTTGTAAGATTTTGACAGAATTTCAGAGTAGTATTCTTTCTTTGTGCTGTCTAGGGTTTCTTTGTATTTATTAAGGTGGTTGTTGTATATTTCTTTGTGTATTGTCAGTTTAGATTTGCGCCAGATGAATTCTAATTTTCTAAGATTCCTTTTCATTTGTTTTAGAGTAGTATTGAACCAGGGTTTGGTGTTAGACTTAGAGTAGATGCTCTTTTTATTTGTATGATTAATTTTGGCTGCGTTGTTAATGGTTTCATACCAATTTTTGACAGCATCATCCAGGTTCGTTGGAGATGATAACAGGTATGGGACTGTTAAGTCAATGAATTCAGTGTTGTTAAAGTTTTTAAATCTTGTAGTTGGGATAGTTCTAGTGGAGTTATTAGTGCTAGTGACAGGATATGTAATGTTTAATTTGATAATATGGTGATCCGACCAAGGTATCTGTGTACATTCTACAGCATCTGGATTGATAAGTTCGAAGAGTGAATTGGGTAGAAGGACAATATCGAGTGTTCCACCTTTGGTGTGAGTAGATTTGTTTATTATTTGGTGGTAGTCCATGTCTGATATAGCATCAAAGAATAGTTTAGAGTCTAGTGTTGGTAGCGAGGGGAGGTTAAAGTCCCCTAGCATGATTATAGGGTGTTGATCGGAGGATGAGCTGAGTAGTTCAATAAAAGAATCAAGGCAGTCTGATTTTTGGTCTGGGGGTCTATAAACTAGGCAGAGTTTCAGGAGTCCAATTTTTATAAGTAGAGAGTCTATGTTGTTTGAGATGTTTGACTGGATTGTTTTGTGCCTAGCACAATGGACCCTAGCATCCCAATGGACATAATCCACAGGACACCTATGGGACATCATTCAGATAAATCACCCACTAGTCCAGTTCCTCCTATGGGACATCATTCAGATAAATCACCCACTAGTCCAGTTCCTCTTATGGTGGTGCACCTCAGCAAACCTACTGGAAGGGTCACCTTTTCGGATGCCTTAACACCAACACACGCTAACAATGAATGCATCCAAACTGGGTTGGGGATCCCACCTGTAGTCAGTGTCCACACAAGGCCTGTGGATGACTCAGGAGTCATTCTTACAGATCAACTTATTGGAATTTTGGTCAAACACTAATGTCCTGCAGGTGTTTCAACAAAGAGAGAATTTGAGAAGAAGCTTGCTGTGGAAACAAAAACACATAATAAAGACTTATTCAAGTACATTCGTAGCAAAAAATCTGTGAGAGTCAGTTGGACCATTAAATTATAGAGGGGTAAGAGGGGCACTAAGAGGGGACAAGGCCAAAGCAGAGAGACTGAATGAATTCTTTTCTTCGGTCTTTACTGAGGAAGATGTAGGAATGGAACCCGTGGCTGACATGATATTTAAAGGTGATGCTGCAGAAGAATTGAAAGAAATATCGATACACTGGGAAGATGTATTTCAACTATTTAATAAACTGAAGCATAGCAAATCACCTGGACCAGATGGTATATATCCAAGGGTGTTGAAAGAATTGAAATATGAGATTGCAGACCTGCTATTAGTAATCTGTGAACTATCATTAAAATCATCTGTAATACCTGAAGATTGGAGAATGGCCAATGTAACGCCAATTTTTAAAAAGGGCTCCAGGGGTGATCCGGGAAACTACAGACCAGTGAGCCTGACATCAGTACCAGGAAAAATGGTAGAAACCATTATAAAGAACAAAATTACTGAACATGTAGATAGTCATGGCTTAATGGGAGACAGCCAACATGACTTTGGCCAAGGAAGATCTTGTCTTACTAATTTGTTATGTTTTTTGAAGATGTGAATAAACAGGTAGACAAAGGTGAGTCAGTTGATATAGTGTATCTGGATTTTCAGAAAGCTTTTGAGAAGGTCCTTCATGAGAGACTCTTGGTGAAATTAAAAAGTCATGGAATAGGAGGCAGTGTACTATTGTGGATCAAGAACTGGTTAAAAGTTAGAAAGCAGAGGGGAGGGCTAAATGGCCAATTTTCCCAAAGGAGAAAGATGAATAATGAAGAACCCCAGGGATCTGTGCTGGGTCCGCTGCTTTTTAACATATTCGTAAATGACCTGGAAATGGGAATAACAAGTGAGATAATCAAATTTGCAGATGACACAAAATTATTCAAAGTTGTTAAAACCCAAGAGGATTGTGAAAAATTGCAAGAGGACCTTGATAAAGTGGAAGACTGGATGTTCAAATGGCAGATGAAATTTAATGTGGACAAGTGCAAAGTTATGCACCTAGGAACGAACAACTGAAACTATGGTTACACGACGCAAGGTTCCATATTAGGAACCACCACCCAGGAAAAAGATGTAGGCGTCATTGTGTATAACATGTTGAAACACTCCACCCAGAGTGCAGCGGCAGCCAAGAAAGCAAATAGAATGCTAGGAATCATAAGAAAAGGAATGGAGAATAAAACAAAGGATATTATAATCCCTCTATGTCGTTCCATGGTGTGACCGCATCTTGAATATTGTGTGCAATTCTGGTCTCCCTATCTTAAAAAGGATATAGCGTTATTAGAAAAGGTACAGAGAAGAACCACCAAAATGGTAAAGGGGATGGAAGGATACTCCCTATGAGGAGAGGATAAAAAGGTTAGGACTCTTCAACCTGGAAAAGAGATGGCTGAGAGGAGATATGATAGAGGTCTATAAATTAATGAATGGAGTGGAACGGATAAACGTAGATCGATTGTTTACGTATCAAAATATAGAAAGACTAGGGGACATGCAATGAAGGTACAGAATAACCTATTTAAGACAAATGAGAAAATATTATTTCACTCAACGTGTAATCAAACTCTGGAATTTCATTACTGGAGTATGTAGTAAAAGCTGTTAGTGTAGCTGGATTTAAAAACGTTTTGGACAAGTTCCTGGAGGAAAGGTCCATAAACCATTATTAAAGGGGACCAGGGAAATCCACTGCTTGCCCCAGTATAAGCATTGTGGAACTTGTGACCTAGATTGGTCACTGTTGGAAACAGGATACTGGGCTTGATGGATCTTGGTCTGACCCAGAATAGAATATCTTATGTTCTTGTGTTCTTACCTCTCGAACAGCCAGATGCTAGTTAGGACAGACAACCAGGTGGCAATGTTCTATGTGAAGAAGCAAGGCGGGACTGACTCACTTGCCCTCTGCGAAGAGTCCTGTTGCCTGTGGAACTTCACCATCTCTCACCACATACACCTTCGTGCAGTGTATATTCCTGGTGATAAGAATCACCTTGCGGACAGGCTCAGTCATATCCTTCACCCACATGAGTGGAGTCTAGACTGTCACACAGTGGTACAGATCTTCAAAGCCTAGGAAACTCCAGTCATTGACCTCTCTTCCACTCCACAGAATAGCAGTCTCCCGCAGTCTGTTCCAGAGTTCCATCCAAGCTAAGCCAAGCAAACGATGTGTTTCACCTACATTGGGGTCAGGGACTGTTTTATGCATTTCCCCCCACACCCCTAATACCGAGGGCCCTCTTCAAACTCCAGCTCGACGGAGGCACTATGTTTCTCATAGTCCCCTTCTGGCCCCATCAACCCTGGTTTCCCCTTCTACTTCGGCTGCAACAGACGCAGCCAATCCGTCTGGGCTGCAATCCGGGTCTTCTTTTCCAGGATGATGGAACAGTCCTGCATCCCAATCTGAAATCTCTCCGTATGACTGCATGGCTGCTGAAGGGTAATGCTTCAGCATCTTCACCTTCCTCAAGAAGTAAAAGATATTCGCCTGGCTTCCAGAAAACTCTCCACCAAGCGGGTCTACTCTTTCAAATGGCGCAGATTTGGATCATGGTGCTCATGAGATAACCTCAATCCCTTTGACGTACCAGTGTCTGCACTTTTGCAATATCTATTGCACTTGTCCTCTTCAGGACTAAAGACCAATTTGGTTCGAGTTCACCTCAGTGCCATTGTGGCTTTTCACAAGCTAGTCGATGGTCATTCCATCTCTGTGCACCCCGTAGTGGCGCATTTCATGAGAGGTTTCCTCCTCTTTAAGCCACCCATTTGACCACCACCAGTGACGTGGGATCTCAACGTAGTCTTGGCTCAGCTTCTCATACCCCCATTTGAGCCCCTAGCAACTGCTCACCTGCGATACTTGTCTTGGAAGGTCATTTTCCTAGTTGCACTGACCTCGGCCAGCGCATTAGTGAATTACAAGCTTTGGTAGCCCATCCACCATCCACCAGATTTCATCATGACAAGATTGTCCTATGGACACATTCTCACTTTCTACCAAAAGTGATATCGCCCTTCCGCATCAATCAATCTGTAATACTTCCGGTCCCAAGAACTCACTCCTCCCATGCAGCAGCAACCCTGCACACTCGAGATTGCAAATGAGCCCTGGCCTTCTATCTGTAGAGGGCTCAGGATCTCCTCAAATCTTCACAATTGTTTGTTTCCTTTGGCCCCACTCACTTGGGGCTTCCTGTAACAAAGCCTATGCTCTCTAGATGGAGAGCAGACTGCATCAGAAAGCCTTTGATAAGGTCCCTTATCAGAGACTTTTGGCAAAACTAAAGAGTCATGAGCTAGGAGGCAGTGTATTATTGTGGATCAGGAACTGGTTAAAAGATAAAAAGCAGAGGGTAGGGCTAAATGGCCAATCTTCCCAATGGAGAAAGGTGAATAGTGGTGTACCCCAGGGATCTGTGCTGGGTCCGCTGCTTTTTGACATATTCATAAATGACCTGGAAAAGGGAATAACGAGTGAGATTATCAAATTTGCAGATGACACAAAACTATTTAAACTTGTTAAAACCCAAGATGATTGTGGAAAATTGCAAGAGGATCTTGATAAATTGGAAGACTGGGCATCAAAAGGGCAGATGAAATTTAATGTGGAACAGAGAAGAGCCACCAAAATGGTAAAGGGGATGGAAGGAGACTCCCTATGAGGAGAGGATAAAAAGGTTAGGACTCTTCAACCTGGAAAAGAGATGGCTGAGAGGAGATATGATAGAGGTCTATAAATTAATGAACGGAATGGAACAGAGTGGAACGGGTAAACGTAGATTGATTGTTTACATTATCAGAATATAGAAAGACTAAGGGACATGCAATGAAGCTACAAGGTAAACTATTTAAGACTAATAAAAGAAAATATATTTTCACTCAACGTGTAATCAAACTCTGGAATTTGTTACCAGAGGATGTAGTAAAGGCTGTTAGTGTAACTGGGTTTAAAAAAAGGTCTGGACAAGTTCCTGGAGGAAAGGTCCATAAACCATTATTAAGAAGGGACCCAGGATATCAATGCTTGACCCAATACAAGCATTGTGGAACCTGTGTCTTTTGGGGAAAATGCTAGTTACGTATGACCTAGATTGGCCACTGTTGGAAACAGGATACTGGGCATGATGGACCTTGGTCTGACCCAGTATGGCATATCTTATGTTCTTATCACTTTTTCTTTTGATAAAGCAGGACCTCACAGGGCACATCACTGCTCACAATGTCCATGCCATGGCAACGTCTTTAGCCATCCTACGCTCAGTAGCCATTGACGAAATATGCCAGACTGCAACCTGTTCCTCCTGCCAAACCTTTGCTGCCCACTACTGCTTGGACAAAGACTCCTGCTAGGATGCGGCCTTCGGTCAGGCGGTCCTCCAACATCTCTCTGGAATATAGCTACAACTCCTCCCCCGCCCACACTGTTTATTCCAGATCTCCATGGCGGGGAGGGAGGCCTTCATGAAATACAAGAGATCACAGAGAGAGGAAGACAGGCATCTGTATTTGGAAAAACTTAGAGAAGCTAGCAAAGTAGTCAAGAAGGCAAAGATTCAAAAGGAGGAGGAAATAGCCAATGCAATAAAATGGGGGGAAAAGACATTTTTCAGATATATTAGTGAGAAGAGGAAGGGCAAAAGTGGTATTGTCAGACTCAAGGGTGCAGGGGGGGAATATGTAGAAGCTGATAAGGATAAAGCGGAATTGCTTAACAAATATTTTTGTTCTGTGTTCACAGATGAAGAACCAGGAGCAGGACCTCAGAAAACACCCACAATAGGAAGAGAAGCGAGGGACATCTTGAACAATTTTTAGAAGACTGTGTTCGTGAGAAACTAGCTCAACTTAAAGTAGACAAAGCGATGGGACCGGATGGGATACACCCCAGAATACTGAGGGAACTTGGGGACGTTCTAGCAACTCCACTGACTGACCTTTTCAATGCCTCGTTGGAGTCGGGAGTGGTGCCAAAGGACTGGAGAGAGGCTCATGTGGTGCCTTTACACAAAAGCGGAAGTAAGGATGTGGTTGAAAACTACAGGCCGGTTAGTTTAACTTCGGTGGTGAGTAAATTATTGGAAACGCTGCTGAAAGAGAAAATAGTGAGGTTTCTGGAGTCCAGCGGATTACAGGATCCGAGGCAGCATGGGTTCACCAGAGGCAGGTCTTGTCAGACAAATCTGATTGATTTCTTTGACTGGGTGACCAGGGAGTTGGACCGAGGGAGAGCTCTAGATGTGGTGTATTTAGATTTCAGTAAAGCCTTTGACACTGTTCCTCACAGGCGACTTATAAACAAACTGAGCACCCTAGGGATGGACCCTAAAGTTACTGCTTGGGTTAGAAATTGGTTGGGTGGGAGGCGACAAAGAGTACAAGTAAATGGAGCTCACTCTGAGGAGAAGGATGTTAACAGTGGTGTGCCCCAGGGATCTGTCCTTGGTCCGATTCTTTTTAACATCTTTGTTAGTGATATAACGGAAGGGCTGTCGGGTAAGGTTTGCCTCTTTGCAGATGATACCAAAATCTGCAATAGACACCCAGGAAGGTGTAGATAACATGAGGAGGGATCTAGCTAAGCTTGAAGAATGGTCTAGAATTTGGCAGCTGGGATTTAATGTTAAAAAATGTAAGGTCATGCATTTGGGCTGCAGCAATGCAAGGGAGCAATACAGTATAGGAGGTGAAGTACTTTTGTCCACTAAAGAAGAGCGGGACCTAGGCGTGGTTGTGTCTGATGATCTTAAAGTAGCTAAACAGGTAGAAAAGGCAACGGCAAAAGCTAGAAGGATGCTTGGGTGCATACGGAGAGGAATGGCTAGCAGAAAAAAGGAGGTGATAATGCCTCTGTATAAGTCTTTGGTGCGACCTCATTTGGAGTATAGTGTGCAATTCTGGAGACCGCACCTTCAAAAGGATGTGAACAGGATGGAGTCGGTGCAGAGGGTGGCTACTAAAATGATTAGTGGTCTTCATTATAAAGCATATGAGGACAGACTTAAGGCTCTAAATATGTACACCTTAGAGGAAAGGTGGGATAGAAGTGATATGATTGAGATGTTTAAATACCTCCATGGCATAAATGTTCAGGGAGAGAGCCTCTTTCCATTGAAAGCAAGTTCTGCTACGAGGGGACATGGGATGAGGGTGAAGGGAGATAGATTCAGGAGTGATATGCGGAAATATTTCTTTACGGAAAGAGTAGTGGATCCATGGAATAGTCTCCCAGTGGAGGTGGTAGAGATGAGGACAGTAACTGAATTCAAAAAAGCATGGGACCAACACAGAGGATCTCTAAAGGTAAAACGTGGACTGTTGTAGTTGTTGATATGGAAGGACAGACTAGATAGGCCATGTGGTCTTTTTCTGTCATCATGTTTCTATGTTTCTATGTCCAGCTGAATCCAGTCCCACCATACGTGAAGACCATATTCCTGCTTATTCCTGGAGATGCGTAATTACTCACCTGTAACATGTGATCTTTGGGAATAACAGGAATTTAATCTTCACAACCCACCCTCCTCCCAATGGAATTGTAGGGTTATTTTTACTCTTCCTTCTCAGCTACAAACCCAGCTGAGGAGAAGGAGTCAGAAGAGCGGGAAGGCAGTCACACAGGCGCAGTGGAGTACTCCCAAAGACTTTCCTATAGGACGCTAGGGAGCATTCCCGTGCAGGCTTCGTTGGTGCTGATGTCACCTATATGTTGTCGTGTCCACCCCTTTGTATAGGCGGTTGCCTAGTGGAAATGGACGGACCACATATTTATTGTATCCTTTTTAAGTGCTGCGGTCTCTGTTCCCTTGTAGTTGTGGCAAAGATGGAGTCAGCAAGGAATTGGGTTAACAATAACTTTTATTGTTATTGTTGCACAAGTGTCTATCTACTATCCCAATAAACAGAAATAAAGGATTCTTCTCCAAACCAAAGTGTCTTTAACTGATACAGCATTATTCACCTGTTAGACATACAGGCATGTTTCTTTCAAAACACTTTCTTCAAGCTTCTTTCTGTTACTAAACATTCACTGCTTTCTCCTCCAGCAACAAATGCTTTCTTAAAACAAACCATAAAACAGTAATGTTCTTGTCTTCCACGGTTGCCTAATTGGCCTGGCTTTTACACTTCGGCAGCTCTCTGCCTCTTCCCGTGTAAAATCCCACCAGCACAATCTCAGGCTTCTTCCAGCACTTACTATTAGCATAACATTTTACAGCTTTTACCCTCTCTGGCAAAATGCACAATCTGTTTCCATATCAGAACCCTCGCTTCCAATAACAGCTTCTTCAATCTGCATGGGCTCTCCCTCTGAGTCTGATATGCCTTGTTCAATTACAGGCTTCTCCTGAGCAGGCTTCCACTGCTCTAATAAAGCTTTAATCTGTTTCCAACGGAACTCTTCTTTACTCTGAGGTATGGGGGAGGAACGTAGGACACCAGTCTCCTTTAGCACTAACTTAATGGATTCAAAAGGGCTCACCTTTTTCCTGGCCTTCCTTACCCTTTCTGGTAGGCTTACAGGCAACCTCTTGTCCCCAGACTGCTTCCTCTGTTCTCTGCCGTTAAGCTTCTCAACAGGGTCTGACTCTGACTCCTGTCTCCAGAGCTTCCAATCAGCAACTTGCTCCCTGTCAGTTGTGCTTCTCTCTGAACTGGAGTTACACACACGCTGCCTTCAATCAGAGTGTCTGTGCAGCCTTTCAAATGGAGCTTTGTTCCTGCTTAATTTCCCACCTTTTACAACAGCTTCAATGGAAGACTTCTGAGAAGAATTCCACTGGCCTTTGTATCAAGTTTCCAGCCTTTTCTCCTGAGGACTATTCCTTCTTCTCTCTTCCTCACTCTTCCCTTCTCGGTTCCTCTCAGACGTCCTCTTAGACTTCCTTTCACAGCTCCTCTCAGAACTCCTTTCACCGTCCTTCTCAGAACGTTTTTCAGCGTGTCTCTTTCTAACTGTTTCCTCCTGCCTAAATGTTTGGGGCTGTCCTATGGGCTTTGGCTCCGCCCCCTGCCTCTCACGTCAGCTCCCCTAGTTGCCATGGAGCTGAGGTGTGGCTCTCTCTCCTGCTCTCTGTGCATGGAGTTTTTTTCATAAGTTGAAGGTTTAACCCTTTCCCTTCCTGCACTGCTCTTGGCTACAGGAGAAAAAGAGTGGTTTCTCCTCCTTTCACTAGCGTTTAACCCAGCTGCGCCATCACATAAACACCCCTTAAGATATTCTGGGCTGGCTGGCCCTTTCCAGCACAGCATGGAATCCTATCTTGGGCATGATAGCTATCAGTGGTATCACTTCTCATGGCCAAACGAGCTAAAGCTACCCGCTCGTGCCAAGGCCGTAGCACATTCATGTGAAAAATTTGCTGTTTCCCCTTCCTAGTTTCCACCATGTATGTGACTGGGCCCACTTGTTTGAAAATCCTGTAGGGCCCTTTCCACGTATTCTCAAATTTCGGGTTTCGGCCGTGCACCATTACAATGACCTTTTCACCCACCTCCAGGTGGCGAGGTCGGGCCCGACGGTCATAATACCTTTTCTGGCGTGCTTGGCTAGCTGTCATATTCTCCTCAACTACCTGGGATGTACGCTGCAAATGCCCTCGCAAATCTTTTAAAAACTTGGGTATCTCAACCTCCTCCATGTTGGGCTCCACCCATTGCTCCCGCAAGATGTCCAACACTCCCCTGGGTGCTCGTCCATACAGGAGCTCGTATGGTGACACACCTATAGAAGCCTGTTTCCTTTCCCGGCAGGTGTATAGTGTAAATGGGAGCATCAGGTCCCATTCAGCCATCTCCCCTTCTAGACTTCTTTTTAATATCCTTTTGATGGTTTGGTTCTGGCGTTCCACCAGTCCGTTGGACTGAGGATGGTACGCGGCCGTTCTAATATGCCTAATGCCAAAAGCGTCCCAGACCTGAGCAAGATATCAAGACAAAAAATTAGTGCCCCTGTCCGTTAGCACTTCTCGGGGAAATCCCACTTCACAAAAAAGCTTCAGAACTTCGGTAGCAATGGTTCGTGCCGACGTATTCCGTAGGGGAATCGCCCAGGGAAAGCATGTAGCTTGGTCCACAATGACTAATATGTACTGAAACCCCCTGGGAGTCCGGGTTAATGGTCCCACTATATCTATAGCTAATCTTTCTATTGGCCTTGAAATAAGAGGTAGGGGCATCAGAGGTACTTTTTTCGGTGGAAATGGGGTGACCTTCTGACAGGAGGGGCATGCCTCACAAAATTTTGCGGTCTCCCTGAAGACACCTGGCCAATAAAAATGATTTAAAATCTGATCCAAAGTGCCATGGACCCCTTTGTGTCCCCCTAAAGGATGGTCATGGGCCAATCTTAATACCAAGTTTTTGAAGGTAGTGGGTACCACCAATTGTTTCCTAATACTGCCGGAATGAGGATCTAAGCTCTCCCGATATAATATATTCCCCTCTAGGTAAAAGTGGGGCAATGCTCCCGATCCCTTGTTGGCATAATCAAAAGCTTGAGTTAAGGCCGGGTCTTCCCTCTGTTCCTCAGGGAATGAAGGAAATTTTTCTACCAACTCAGCCGAAGCCCATGGTAGTTCCTGTCCTGCCGCTAACTCTGCTCGATTTTGGGCCCTGATGTGTCTCTACTGCCGTTTCTCAGCCTTCTTGCGTCTTATGCCTTCCCCGGGAGGAGTTATTAACCCCCCGTGCGAGGGCAACCCAGCCATGGGATCATTAAATGCATCCTGTCCCTCCTGGTTGGCCTGGCTTTGAGCCCGCGTGGATACCAGGCCTAACTTAGATCTTCCTCTCTGAGAGGATATCACCTGTTTCGCCTTTATTCCCCCTCCTAAGGGTTCCTTTTCTGTTTTTTCTGAGCTTAAGGTTCCTGCATCAGCTATGGTGGACGTCAACCCTTTAACTAGGCTCTTCCTGAACTGTGGCCAATCCTTTCCTAAAACTAAGGAATGTGGTAGTCTGGGTACTACTGCCACAGGAATTTTCTTTCTTAAGCCTAGGCCTGTTACTGTGACTGTGTGCAATGGATACGACGAAGCAGCGCCGTGCACACACCTTATCTTTATTTTCCCTTCAGCTTGGTTTACAGAACCTTCACCCTGAGCTTCAATATCCCTCCATAACCTTTCCGAAATCATCGATTGGTCGGCCCCTGAGTCTAAAAGGGCATCGACCGGGATATTGTCCACCTCGACGGCTAGTAGAAATCCCTCCCCAACCTCCTTGGATTGGGTGGTCACTAGCACTACCTTTGCTCTGCAATCTCTCTTTACATGGCCTTTTTCTCCGCAAGAGAAACATTTCCGCTGTTCCCAACCAGCTTTCCCTGGGGGTCTCCTTTGCACACCTTCCCCCAACATTACCTTATCTTTCCTTTCCGAAATTCCCAGGACTGCTGGACCCGAAACACCCACCTTCCTCTGGCCGACTGCTCCAGCTTCTAGGAAACGCTCGGCCAAGGAAATGGCATCCTTTGTGTTTCTGCAGTCCTGCAGAATTAGGAAAGATTGTAATTCCCCTGGTACAGCATCTACAAATTGCTCCAGAACAATATTATCCAGAATTGTATCAACACTCTTTCCCTCTGGAGTTAACCATTTATACACAAGCGTTTTAATTCGGTGGCATAAGGCCTGTGGTGTTTCGCCTGGCTTCAATTTGCAAGCCCGCAAAAGGCGTCGATAGACCACTGGAGTTAAGCCCATCCGGTCTCTTATGGCCTTTTTCGCTTCCTCGTAGTTGGAGGCAAGATCATTGGGCATAGCTCGGTAGGCTGCGAGAGCCTCTCCCGTGAGGGATGTTGCTAGTCTTATGGCCCATTGGTCTTTCGGCCAACTACTTATGAGAGCAATACGTTCAAATACTTCAAGATAATCATCCACATCATCATCTTTTGACAACTGTCCCAGAGATAATACCCCTTCCCTAGGGTTCCCAGTCCAGATACTGTTCCTAGAGAACCTGACACAGTCCTCAGGGCATCTGTCGTCTGTTTCTGCTCGCCGATCCAGGCGCCTAGAATGTCCAACAGCGGTTTCTGTTGGGCCCTCAGCATCTCCGCAGTTCTCTCCTGGACCTGGGCTGACATCTCTTGCTGCTGCCGGAATCTGTCCGCCATCCATTTCATCAGCTCTGCCGTCTCCATGTTGGTTCAGCTGCAACAAAACAGAAAGCAAAAACCCAAGTGTGGCTCACACACAATCGCCCCCTCTCTCCGCTTCCACTCCGATTCTGCACACCCCCACCCCCTTGTAGCAGAATCCAAAATAACCCCTTCCCATCTATGTGTTACCTGCTACAAGTGGTGAGTCTCGCTTCACAGGACAGCAGTATCACGGGAACACCTGATCCGGTCCGCTTCCGTCGATACTCCACTCCGTGTTTTCCTGCAGAACTGGTCAGCTCTTCAGAGGTAGATGTGCGTTGCTTGGTTTCTTTTCCAGAGAAACTTCCTTGGTAGAGTAACACAAGTCCTTTGTATCTGTGAGGTAGTAGCTTAATCCGAAAAACTACGCCAGCTGTCGCGTCCACCCCTTGGTATAGGCGGTTGCCTAGTGGGAATGGACGGACCACATATTTATTGTATCCTTTTTAAGTGCTGCGGTCTCTGTTCCCTTGTAGTTGTGGCAAAGACGGAGTCAGCAAGGAATTGGGTTAACAATAAGTTTTATTGTTATTGTTGCACAAGTGTCTATCTACTATCCCAATAGACAGAAATAAAGGATTCTTCTCCAAACCAAAGTGTCTTTAACTGATACAGCATTATTCACCTCTTAGACATACAGGCATGTTTCTTTCAAAGCACTTTCTTCAAGCTTCTTTCTGTTACTAAACATTCACTGCTTTCTCCTCCAGCAACAAATGCTTTCTTAAAACAAACCATAAAACAGTAATGTTCTTTTCATCCACGGTTGCCTAATTGGCCTGGTTTTTACACTTCGGCAGCTCTCTGCTTCTTCCCCTGTAAACTCCCACCAGCACAATCTCAGGCTTCTTCCAGCACTTACTATTAGCATAACATTTTACAGCTTTTACCCTCTCTGGCAAAATGCACAATCTGTTTCCATATCAGAACCCTCGCTTCCAATAACAGCTTCTTCAATCTGCATGGGCTCTCCCTCTGAGTCTGATATGCCTTGTTCAATTACAGGCTTCTCCTGAGCAGGCTTCCACTGCTCTAATAAAGCTTTAATCTGTTTCCAACGGAACTCTTCTTTACTCTGAGGTATGGGGGAGGAACGTAGGACACCAGTCTCCTTTAGCACTGACTTAATGGATTCAAAAGGGCTCACCTTTTTCCTGGCCTTCCTTACCCTTTCTGGTAGGCTTACAGGCAACCTCTTGTCCCCAGACTGCTTCCTCTGCTCTCTGCCGTTAAGCTTCTCAACAGGGTCTGACTCTGACTCCTGTCTCCAGAGCTTCCAATCAGCAACTTGCTCCCTGTCAGTTGTGCTTCTCTCTGAACTGGAGCTACACACACGCTGCCTGCAATCAGAGTGTCTGTGCAGCCTTTCAAATGGAGCTTTGTTCCTGCTTAATTTCCCACCTTTTACAACAGCTTCAATGGAAGACTTCTGAGAAGAATTCCTCTGGCCTTTGTACAAAGTTTCCAGCCTTTTCTCCTGAGGACTATTCCTTCTTCTCTCTTCCTCACTCTTCCCTTCTCGGTTCCTCTCAGACGTCCCCTCAGACTTCCTTTCACAGCTCCTCTCAGAACTCCTTTCACCGTCCTTCTCAGAACGTTTTTCAGCGTGTCTCTTTCTAACTGTTTCCTCCTGCCTAAATGTTTGGGGCTGTCCTATGGGCTTTGGCTCCGCCCCCTGCCTCTCACGTCAGCTCCCCTAGTTGCCATGGAGCTGAGGTGTGGCTCTCTCTCCTGCTCTCTGTGCATGGAGTTTTTTTCATAAGTTGAAGGTTTAACCCTTTCCCTTCCTGCACTGCTCTTGGCTACAGGGGAAAAAGAATGGTTTCTCCTCCTTTCACTAGCGTTTAACCCAGCTGTGCCATCACAATGTGAAGACTGGTGTGGCAGGAAGTGATCCAGTAACTAGGACCTGTTCTCCAGGTGATGTAAAACCCTCTCGCACTGAGGAAGTTTCTCCAGGGCCATGTGCCCATGAGGGAAGGGTTAGGACAGCCGTTATAGTTGGTGATTCGATCATTAGGCATGTAGATAGCTGGGTGGCTGGTGGACATGAGGATCGCCTGGTAACATGCCTGCCTGGTGCGAAGGTAGCAGACCTCGCGCGCCACCTAGATAAGGTCTTAGATAGTGCTGGGGAGCAGTCTGCTGTCTTGGTACATGTCGGTACCAATGACATAGGTAAATGTGGTAGGGAGGTTCTGGAGGCAAAATTTAGGCTTTTAGGTAGGAAGTTGAAATCCAGAACTTCCAGGGTAGCATTCTCCGAAATTCTTCCTGTTCCACGCGCAGGACCCAAAAGGCAGGCAGAGCTCCGGAGTCTCAATGCGTGGATGAGACAATGGTGCAGAGATGAGGGTTTTGGATTTGTTAGGAACTGGGGAACATTCTGGGGAAAGGAGGGGCTCTTCCGAAGGGATGAGCTTCACCTTAACCGGGATGGAACCAGGCTGCTGGCATTAACCTTTAAAAAGGAGATAGAGCAGCTTTTAAACTAGATATTAGGGGAAAGCCGACAGTCGCCCAAGAGCGGATGGTTCGGAAGAATGTATCCTTGAAGGATACTACCAAAAGCAGAGAGGTTCCACAAAAGAGTAAAGTAGCCCAAATGCCCTCAAGTATGGAGCAGACAGAGCTTAAAGATCCCAATTTACCCATGTCTAACAATAGCAAAATTAACATGAATAAAATACATTCTCTAAAATGCTTGTATGCAAATGCTAGAAGTCTAAAGAATAAGATGGGAGAGTTAGAATATATAGCACTAAATGAAAGGTTAGATATGATTGGAATATCAGAGACATGGTGGAAGGAGGACAACCAGTGGGACACTGTGATACCTGGGTACAAACTATATCGTAATGATAGAGCTGATCAAATTGGTGGAGGGGTTGCACTCTATGTTAGAGAGGGCATTGACTCAGAAAGGATTAAAGTTTTGCAGGAAACAAAATCTGCTGTAGAATCTATATGGATTGAAATTCCATATAAAAGGGGGAAGGCAATGGCAGTGGGGGTGTACTATCGAGCACCTGGCCAGAATGACCAAATGGATGATGAAATGCTCAAAGAAATCAAGGAAGCTAACAAAAGTTACAGCGCAGTAATAATAATGGGTGATTTCAATTACCCCGGTATCGACTGGGTCAGTGTCACGTCAGGACATGCTAGGGAGATAAAGTTCCTAGATGAAATAAATGACTACTTCTTGGAGCAGCTGGTTCATGAACTGACCAGAGGGGAAGCTATATTAGACCTAGTCCTTAGTGGAACACCAGATCTAGTGCAAGAGATAAGGGTGTTGGGGCCACTTGGCAATAGTGATCATAGCATGATCGCCTTTGATTTAATTAGTGGAGGAGGGATAGTAAGCAAATCCACAGTACTACCTTTTAACTTTCGAAAGGGAGACTATGATAAAATGAGGAAAACAGTTAAGAAAAAACTAAAAGGAGCAGTTGCGAAGGCTAAAGACGTACATCAAGCTTGGGTGTTGTTGAAAAATACTATCTTGGAAGCCCAGACCAGCTGTATTCCACGCTTTAAGAAAAGTGGAAGGAAGTCCAAAAAACTGCCATCATGGTTTAAAGGTGAGGTCAGAGAGGCTGTTGTTGCCAAAAAAGCATCTTTCAGGAAATGGAAAAAAGAGCCAAACGACGAAACCTGGAAACAGCACAAGCACTGGCAAGTCAAATGCAAGGCATTGATAAGGCAGGCAAAGAGAGAATTTGAGAAGAAGCTTGCTGCGGAAGCAAAAACGCGAAATAAAGACCTTTTCAAGTACATTCGTAGCAAAAAACCTGTGAGAGAGTCAGTTGGTCCATTAGATGATAAAGGGGTTAAAGGAGCACTAAGAGGCGACAAGGCGATAGCGGAGAGACTGAATGAATTCTTTGCTTCGGTCTTTACTGAGGAAGATGTAGGGATGTTACCCATGACTGAAGTGGTATTTAAAGGTGCGGAAGAATTGAAGGAAATATCGATACATCGGGAAGATGTCTTACAACTATTAGATAAACTGAAGAGTAGCAAATCACCTGGGCCGGATGGTATACATCCAAGGGTGTTGAAAGAACTGAAATATGAGATTGCAGAACTGCTATCAGTAATCTGTGAACTATCATTAAAATCATCTCTAATACCTGAAGATTGGAGGATCGCCAATTTTTAAAAAGGGTTCCAGGGGTGATCTGGGAAACTACAGACCGATGAGCCTGACGTCAGTACCGGGAAAAATGGTAGAAACCATCATAAAGACTAAAATTACTCAGCATGTAGATAGTCACAACCTAATGGGAGACAGCCAACATGGCTTTAGACAAGGAAGATCTTGTCTTACTAATCTGTTATGTTCTTTTTGAAGGAGTGAATAAACAGGTGGACAAAGGTGAGTCGGTTGATATTGTGTATCTGGACTTTCAGAAAGCCTTTGACAAGGTCCCTCATCAGAGACTTTTGGCAAAACTAAAGAGTCATGGGATAGGAGGCAGTGTACTATTGTGGATCAGGAACTGGTTAAAAGATAGAAAGCAGTGGGTAGGGCTAAATGGCCAATTTTCCCAATGGAGAAAGGTGAATAGTGGTGTACCCCAGGGATCTGTGCTGGGTCCGCTGCTTTTTGACATATTCATAAATGACCTGGAAAGTGGAATAACGAGTGAGGTTATCAAATTTGCAGATGACACAAAACTATTTAAAGTTGTTAAAACCCAAGAGGATTGTGAAAAATTGCAAGAGGATCTTGATAAATTGGAAGACTTGGCATCAAAATGGCAGATGAAATTTAATGTGGACAACTGCAAGGTTATGCACCTAGGGAAGAACAACCCAAACTATGGTTACACGATGCAAGGTTCCACATTAGGAACCACCACCCAGGAAAAAGATTTAGGCGTCATTGTGGATACCATGTTAAAACCCTCGGCCCAGTGTGCAGCGCCGGCCAAGAGAGCAAATAGAATGCTAGGTATGATAAGGAAAGGAATAGAAAATAAAACAAAAGATATTATAATGCCCCTATATCGTTCCATGGTGAGACCGCACCTTGAATACTGTGTGCAATTCTGGTCGCCGTATCTTAAAAAGGATATAGCGATTTTAGAAAAGGTACAGAGAAGAGCCACCAAAATGGTAAAGGGGATGGAAGGATACTCCTATGAAGAAAGGCTAAAAAGGTTAGGGCTCTTTAACCTGGAAAAGAGACGGCTGAGGGGAGATATGATAGAAGTCTATAAATTAATGAATGGAGTGGAACGGGTAAACGTAGATCGATTGTTTACCTTATCAGAATATAGAAAGACTAGGGGACATGCAATGAAGCTACAGGGTAAACTATTTAAGACTAATAAAAGAAAATATTTTTCACTCAACGTGTAATCAAACTCTGGAATTTGTTACCGGAGGATGTAGTAAAGGCTGTTAGTGTAGCTGGGTTTAAAAAAGGTTTGGACAAGTTCCTGGAGGAAAGGTCCATAAACCATTATTAAGAAGTGACCGAAGATATCAATGCTTGACCCAGTACAAGCATTGTGGAACTTGTGTCTCTTGGGGAAACTGCTAGGTACATATGACCTAGATTGGCCAATGTTGGAAACAGAATACTGGGCTTGATGGACCTTGGTCTGACCCAGTATGGCATATCTTATGTTCTTATGTGAATTCCTGCTGTTCCTGGAGATCACCTGTTACAGGTGAGTAACTATGCTGCATGTGCACATGCATGCATTTTTTATAAATGTGTGGGTACCTGCCCCTGCTCCATACAAACTATGCTCTCTATAAAGCACACTTATTACTGTGCACATTATTGTTGGCACATATACTTACTCATAGATATAAAGACGCATGATTTTAGAAGAGCTCTTTTCCATGTAAAGCTTTACACATGGAAAAACTTCCTAAAATTACCTCTTTTTTTTTAATAGTGTTTTCCATATCTTGTCTATTACTGAAGTCAAACAGACCCCATCTTTTTCCGTTTTGTGTGGCAAAACATTGTCTGCTCTCTTTCAGTCCCTCAGAACACTCTCTGGCCTTGATGCAGCAAGCATTTTGTTAAAAATCTGTGCTAAGCTCCAGCACATAACATTCTCACATACACGCTAAAACAAAATTGAATTTCCAAAGCAGTAAACTACTAATACTGAAATCACCACTGCATTAAAAAATGAGCTTTGTCAGAAAAAATAGCACACACACTGCAGTAATATGTAGCTGTTTGCTGCATCATGAGTAAATATATCCCTTCTTTTCAGTGTATAACAAAAAAGAGGCCCGACTCCTTTCCTGTTCCCTTCCCTTGACACTTCCGCCTTCTCCTTCCCCCACTCCCCAAACCACACACTTAAAAAAACACATAGATGTCCCAAGTAGCTCTCCCAGACTCTCTCACCTCCTAAGTCCAGAAATCTCCCTGGTGGCTTGTGGGCCCTCTTTCTGTACTCTGACACCCCCCCCCCCCCCCCATACACCTCTAGGTTGGGAGGCAGGAATGATTTCCAATCACTTCTGCCTTACACTGCCATTTTGAACAATGACATTGCCACATGAGGTCAGGTGCTACCATTTTTTCAAGATGCCTATGCTGAGGCAAGAATATATAGGCATTGCTGCTGCCTGCCAGCCTAGAGCTGTAGAGGCAGGGTTGGCTCAAGTGCCCTAGACAGGATCTCTATTCTGCTGCCCACTGTGGGGCTCCCCACTCCCATTACCACCACTGCTACCCTTCTCTGGGGCCAGCAGCGGCAGCAATAGGCCCCGAAACACAATGCATCACTTATTAACACTCCAGCACTGCATCGCAGTTTCCTCTAGTTCAGAATGTGCTGTTTCTGTCCCCCCCTTTGATGCCATTTTCAGTTTCAGAGGGGGGATGGAAACAGCACATTCTGAAGTAGAGAAAACCGCAACGCAGCATCGGAGTGTTAGTAAGCATTGCATCATGGTTTGAGTGCTATCACTGCCACTGCCAGCCCTGGAGAGGGGTGGCAATGGGCATCCTCAGATGACTGCCTAGTTTGACTGCCTAGTTTGACTGCCTAGTTTGCCTAGTCGTAGTGCCTGCCCTATGTACTGAGGAAGGTTAGGGGTACAGGAATGAAGCTCTCAGATTACTAGGGATATTTGTGGGGTTAGGGTTGGGGTGCCCACATGCCACCAATGTTATATTTTGTGAGGTTAAGGAGTAGGAGTTCTGGGGGACTCACATGGCCCACCAATATTATGTTATGTGGGTCAAGAGGCCCACTTGGGCCACCAAAATTATCTGAGGTGAAATGCTGCATGTCACCTCAGATCACCCTCTGCTCCCATGCTTCATCTTTACGCCAGTCTAGATTTTAGCATAGTTTTTTATAGTGGGAGCATTTTATTATGCAGCGATTTGCGTGGAGGCTAATTCAGATTGGGGGCCGTCCGGATGTCCAAAAATTGGACATGCTACAAAGACACCTGATTCTGCAACAATGGGAGCTATACATTCCCACATTTGCAGAATCGGGGCACTTGTATGGCCCAGACATGCCCAATTCTGCCGTGGGAGATGTCCTTCCCCCTGCCTGGCCATCCCGCTCTATGCTCCTGCTGGAGCGCCAGTGCCATGGTGTCCCCTCACCATGGCTCTGGGACACCCAGCAGGAGCACAGGCAGCTCAACACCGGTCCTGCTCCTCTTTCCCTGCTGCCCGACCCTCAGCGGGGGCAGCCAGGGCTGGGATCGGGTGGCAGGGCTTTCACTGCAGCTCCTCTGCCACTTTGGGGGTTCTCCAGGCCCCAGTTGCCTCAGTCCCCAGGACGTATTCTATCTCCAAGGTGGAATAAGTCCCCCATCCATCTTGGCCTTCCTACACGCACAGGGCCTTGACCTGAATAGGCCCTGTACTTCCAGGTTCATGTTCCTGCCCCCGCTCCACCCAATCTCCTCCTCCGGCACTCCCCTTCTTGCCCCTGTCCAGTGTTCCCCACACAAACCCTCTATACGTGCGAGGAGGATTAGAACCAGAATTGTGTCCAGGGTCTTTTTGGAGGTTGGACTTCCATCCTGGATGTCCAACCCTGCTATTCGTGGCTCTGAATGACCCTCATAGTGTTTTAGATGCCCACTGTGCCATCTTAAGTGCACTGCTTTTATGCTGATTTTCCTATGCTGCTTTTTGTTCCTGCATCAGGAGTAAGATTAGTACAAGAAAATCAAGAGTAAACCGCAGCAGCACTAGTGGGTAGTGCAGCTTATTGCATTGACCCTATTATATCCTAAGATAGATTGAACAGAGCTAGTTCAGCTCTTTCTGTATCCTGAGGTTACACTGTCTTCTCCACTCCCATTTATTAAGTAATTAAAGTATTTAATTTCATCATTTTTTACCTTTGTCTCATCTATAGCACATTATCTTTTTTTCCCACACGCAGGACCCACGAGGCAAGCAGAGCTCTGGAGTCTTAATGCATGGATGAAAGGAAGAGGGTTGTGGATTTGGTTAGAACTGGACAACATTCTGGTGAAGGTGGGGGGGCTTTTCCAAAAGGATGGGCTCCACCTTATCCAGGGTGGAACCAGGCTGCTGGCATTAACTTTTATAAAGGATATGGAGCAGCTTTTAAAGTAGTTAATGGGAGAAAGCAGACAGTTGCCCAAGAGCGCATGGTTCGGAATGATGTAACTTTGAAGGATACTAGCAAAACAGGGAAGTTAGGGCATCCCAATAGGGAGGTTCCAATAAAGGTAAAAGTAACCCAGGCTCCTTTAAGTAAAAATCAGAGTTGAAAGATTCCAAATTACCCCGTCATCTGATAGCTAGACTGTTAATATGAACAAAAAAAAACAATCTTTGACTTGCCAAATTCTAGAAGGCTGAAAAATAAGATGGGTTAGAATATATAGCACTGAATGAAAGGTTAGATGTAATTGGCATCTCAGAAACCTGGTTGAAGGTGGATCAATGGGACACTGTGTTACCAGGCTACAATCTATATCACAATGATGGGTTGATCACATTGGTGGAGGAGTTGCACTTTATGTTAAAAAGTACATGAAACAAACAGGATAAAGGCTTTGTAGGAAACAAAATACACTGTAGAATCTCTATAAATAGAAATTCCATGCAAAAAGGGGAAGGGAATGGCAGTGGGGGTATACTACTGTCTGCTTGGCCAGAATGACCAGACAGAATGAAATGCTAACAGAAATTAGGGCAGCTAGCAAAGTTTACAACACAGTAATAGTGGGAAATATTTAATGTAAACCGCGCTGATGAAAAAGAGTGCGGTATAGAAGAAATACAAATAAATAAATAAATAAATAAATATCAATTACCTTGGTATTGATTAGGTCAATGTCACATCAGGACATGCTAGGGAGATAGTTTCTATATGAAATAAATGACTGCTTCATGGAGCAGATGGTTCATGAACCAATACAAGGGGAAGATATTTTAGATCTAGTTCTTAGTGGAACACAGGATCTAGTGTGTTGGGGCTGCTTGGCAATAGCGATCATAACATGATCACATTTGATTTAATAAATGGAGGGAGGATAACAAGGAAATCAACTGCACTAGCATTTCATTTTCAAAAAGGAGGCTATGATAAAATGAAGAAAATGGTTAAGAAAATACTAAAAGAAGCAAACTGCAAAGGTTAAGAATTTACATCAGCTCTGGGTGTTATTTAAAAATATTATCTTGGAAATCCAGACTAGATGTATTCCATGCTTTAAAAAAGGTGGATGGATGGTCAAACAACAACTGGCATGGCTTAACAGTGAAGTCAGAGAGGCTGTTATAGCTGAGAGAATCCTTCAGTGAATGGAAAAAAGAGCCAAATGAAGAAAACAGGAAACAACATAAGTACTGTCAAGTTAAATGCATGTCCATTAGTAAGGCAGGCAAAGAGAAAATTTGAAAAGCAGCTTGCCATGGAAGTGAAGCTGCAGAATAAAATATTTTTCAAGTACACTCATAGCAAAACACCAGTGAGACAGTCAGTTGGACCCTTACATGATAGATGGGTAAAAGGGGCACTAAGAGAGAACAAGGTCATAGTAGGGAGACTGAATGAATTTCTTTGTTTCAGTCCTTACTGCAGAAGATAAAGGAAACTTACCCATGCCAGAAATGATATCTAAAGATGATGTATCAGAGGAATTGAAACAAATCTTGATAAATTGGGAAGACGTAATACAGCTATTTGATAAATAAAGAGTAGCAAATCCATCTGGACTGGATTGCATATATCCCAGGGTGCAGAAAAAACTGAATTACGAGACTGCAGACTTACTTTTGGTAATCTGTGAACTATCATTAAAATCATCTGTTGTACTTGAAGATTGGAGGGTGTCCAATGTAGGGCCAATTTTCAAAAAGGGTTCCGGGGTGATCCAGGAAATTACGCATCAGTGACATGGCATCAGTACCGGGCAAAATGATAGAAACTATTATAAAGAACAAAATTACTGAACATGTGGCTAGTCATGGCAGAAAGCCAACATGGATTTAGCCAAGGAAAGTCTGGTCTCACAGATCTCTTTTTTTTGAAGGTGTGAATAAACAGGTAGACCTGTAAAGGTGAGCCAGTTGATATAGTGTATCTAGATTTTCAGATAGCCTTTGACAATGTCCCTCATGAGAGACTCTTGGCAAAATTAAAAAGTCATGGGATAGGAGGCAATGTACTGTTGTGGATTAGGAGCTGATTAAAAGATAGAAAACAGAGAGTGGGGCTAAATGGCCGATTTTCTCACAGGAGAAAGGTGAATAGTGGAGTACCCAGGGATCTGTGTTGGGTCCGCTGCTTTTTAACATACAGTATTTATAAATGACCTGGGCAGTCCATCCAGGGACGACTCAGAAACTGCCATGCAAGAAGAGCAGAGTCCAGAAGACGGAGATAAAGCACCACGTTTGCCACAGGCTAAACAATGCTTTCTGGAAGAAGACATAGAGAGTTAAGGTAGTTATCCCATCTGCAAGTGCTAAGGCCGTGGTAGCCCACAGGCACTCATTAATTGCGCTTTTGCTGCAATGCGCATTACAGGCATTAGGGTGCGACCGTGTGGCTTCCAGGAGAAAATGCTATTAACACATGCAGAAAATGCTGGGAAACCTCCACACCATGCCAACGGTCACCAGCTGTCCATTCCGAATTGCGTTCCAGGCAGACAGAATCAGGAGCCCCCAACAAGGACAATGATGAGGTCAAGCCTTGTTACTCACCCCCTGAGAGCCCCAGGCAGATACTCTGTGCCGAGCTCAGCTCTACTCCCCTGACAGTGTTTTACTGGCTTTGCAGTACTGTGTATAAGGTGGCTGTTAGGCAGATGCTTCTGAGAGTCTTCTGCAATCTTCGGGAGAGAGCAAGGGGGAACAGAGGAGGAGGGAGGGGGTGTTGAGGTTGTGTGAGGCTGCTGCGCTCTTCCAGATGTTTCCAAATCCTTCCAATATCTGGCTCTTATCATGATAAGAGCATGGAGCTGAACCAATTTTCCTTCCTCCTATGGCTACCAAAAAGACTGCAGTCAAATGGAGCCTCCCACGTCGCACTCAAGTGAGTCACCCTCAAGGTTGTCATTCACGAGTGTTTAAGCAATCTTTTCCTCTCAAATCTTCAGAATTTTCTTCAGAGAGGAGAAAATCCATCCACCATCTGCTGGAGACAAAGAAATACTCAAGAGACCTCTGGTGGCTGAGGCATATAGAGGCATGGGACTGATGTCATTGAAACCTGGGTTTTTCTTTGGTTCATTGTCTCCACTAACCTACTGGTAGTGGAACACAATCCACTTGTCTGGACTGACCTAGCAGGGAGATATGGAAGTGTATCTTACCAAACTCTAGTCTTCAGTTTTGTGATGTTTTTCATCTTTATCTTTATCTTTATTAAAACACTTGATAGACCGCTCAGGCCGGAGCATCAGGGCGGTGTACAATCATAAAAATGACAGCCGCTGGAAAAGAAGAGAGAAAGGAATGCCAAAAATAACAGGACAGAGAGAGAGAGACAGTAAAGACAGAGAGAGGACAGCAAGAGCGCAAGAAGGGCAAAAGGGAAATGAGGGGAGGAGGGCGGAAGAACATGGGAAAAATTAAGGGGGATGGGAGGCGCGACTAGGGGGATAAAACACCATCAGTAGGGGGGAAGAACATGGGAAAATTAAGGGGGATGGGAGGCACAACTAGGGGGAATAACACCATCACTAGGGGGGGGAGGGAGATCGAAAGCCTGACAGAAAAGAAGGGCCTTGAAACGAGTGTAGGACAGTTCGGTGCGGAGTGGGAGGGGAAGAGAGTTCCAAAGAGCGGGACCTAAGAAAAAGAAGGCGGAGTGACGAGTGGATTCGAGGTGGGCCTGTGTAGGTGAGGAAAGGAAGAGACGATTGCCATGGGATGAACGAAGGAGGCGGGGAGAGGGCTGAAGATGAATAATATTGGCTAAGTACTGGGGGGTATCGGAGTGAAGAGCCTTGTGAGCAAGGATAAGTAGTTTGAACATAAACCGGAACTTAATTGGGAGCCAGTGTAAGGAAAACAGGCACGGTGATACATGGGAACGAATAGAGGACAAGGTGACAAGATGGGCAGCAGCATTCTGAACAAGTTGGAGACGACGGAGTTGGTAGGATGGAAGACCGGCATAGATAACGTTACAATAGTCGAGACGAGAGATAACCAAAGACAGGACAAGAGTGACGACAGAGGATAAGGGAAGAATGGAACGGACGGCCTTAATACGGCGTAAGTGAAAAAAAGAAGAGCGAACGACAGAAGAGATATGATCGTGAAAAGAAAGGGACGGGTCTAGGGTAACACCCAGGTAACGAAGGGTAGGTGCAGAGGGGATGGAGTGGGAGCCCATGACAGGTAGTATCGTGGGGGGTGGGAGACCAAAGGTAATCCAGAGAGCAGAGGATTTTGCAAGATTAGCATGCATGAAATTGGACTCAAACCAGGAGGCGATAGAAGACAGACAGAGGTTGAGTGGAGCAAGGTCCGGGGAGGAGGGAAAGGTGTGATGAATCAGGAGGATGTCGTCGGCGTATATGTAAAAGGAGAGAGCAGATTGTTGGATTAACAGGGCTAGAGGAGCAAGAAAAGCATTGAAAAGCAGCGGAGCGAGAATGGAACCCTGGGGGACGCCACAGGTGGCGGGGGTAGGGGGGGATGCTGAGGTGCCGGAGTGAACTGAGAAAGTACGGCAAGACAGGAAAGAGTGAAGCCACCGGAGGACAGTACCATGGATACCGAAGTCAGACAGACGAGAAAGGAGGGTGCGGTGATCGACTACATCAAACGCAGAGGACAGATCCAGAGAGACCACGAGAGAAATATCACCACGATCGTGAGAGCGGTGAAGTTCAGAAAGCAAGGCTGTGAGGACGGTTTCGGTACTGTGACCGGTGCAGAAACCAGATTGACGGGGGTGGAGGGCGTGGGTGGAATCAAGATAAGAAGCCAACTGGAAGACAAGTTTTTCAAGGACCTTGGACAGGAAGGGGAGGTTGGAGACAGAGTGCCAGTTGGCGGGAGAAGTAGGGTCAAGGGTAGGCTTTTTCAGGAGGGGACGGACAATAGCGTGCTTCCAACGGGAGGGGAAAAGACCGGAAGAGAGACTAGAATTGAAGATAGAAAGAATAAAGGGCACAAGCGCAATATCGGGATTGAGTAGCCAAGAAGAGGGCAAGGGATCGAGGGGGCATGTAGTTTGGTGGGCAGTTGAAATGGCTTTGATGAGTTCAGGAGAGGAGATGGGGGAGAAGGAACACCAACTGTGAGGAAAAGTGTGGGTGGGAGATGAAGGGAGCACAGACTGAGAGGAGGAGGAAGAAGGGGAAGTGGGAGGGGGGGAAAGGGGAGGAGGGCAGGTGGAGAAAGAGGAACGAAGGGAGAGAATCTTGCCAGTAAAGAAGGAGGCGAGAGAAGAGGGACTGGGAGGGGAGTTGGAGGGGAGAGAAGGGAGAGAAGAAGTGGAAGAAATAGATTTAAGGACAAGGAAAAGGCGTCTGGCGGAGTTTGATGACGTAGAAATAAGGCGAGAGTAGTGGGAGTGTTTAGCCGAGATGATTGCAGAACGGTAAGAGAGATGAGCAAGCTGGTAGTTGGAGCGAGAAACAGGAGTGCAGAGCTTCCTCCAGTGCCGCTCAGCACGGCGAAGATTGGAGCGGAGAAGAAGGAGACCGGGGTGATACCAGGAGTGGTGGGAGGAGGGACGGGGGGCCTTGGGACGAAGGGGTGCTACAGTGTCGAGAGCAGCCGAGAGAGAGGAAGACCAGAGGTCGACTTGGCGATCAACAGAGAGGGAGGGGAACTCCGGGGGAAATAGCGCATGGGCTGGAGGGAAGGAAAGCAGGGAGTTCAGAGTAAATCGCCGTCTAAGCGACGGGGTGGCAGAAGAGGAGGGACAGATCGGGCCGGAAAAGGGAAGGGAGAAGGTGAAAAAGAGACAGTGATGGTCGGACCAAGGAATGGGAGTAGAGAGAATATTGGAGGGGAGAAAAGGCGAGAGATCAAGGGTAAGAATAAGGTCCAGGGATCGACCTGATGCATGGGTGGGGCACGTGTTGGGTGAAGGACAAGTCGGAGAACAGGGAAGAAAGGGCCTTATCGCGGGGACGAGAGGGAGGATTAAGGTGAGCGTTGAGATTGCCCAATGTGACCAGGTGCGGAGATAAAAGGGCAGTGTCGGATAGCGTATTTAGCAGGGAGTCCCAGAGGTCAGGACGCAGAGAAGGGGGGACATACAGAAGGAGAAAGTAAATAGGGGGAGTGGAATCAGAGCGCACCAGAAGAGATTCGGGGTAGGCAGGAGGGGGCGATACCAGAGAGAAGGAGAGGGAAGACTTAAAGATGAACGCCACTCCACCGCCAGAGTGGCGGAGGCGGGGGGTGTGGAGGGCGGAGTAACCAGGCGGAAGACATTGATGAAGGAGGGCGTCCTCCCCCTCACGGAGCCAGGACTCCATGATAAAGAGGGTATCCAGTGAGTGTTGGGTTAGGAGGTTGTGATTAGATTGTAAGCTCTGATGAGAAGGGACTGTGTCTTACATCTCGTATATGTACAGTGCCACGTACACCTTGTAGTGCTATAGAAATGATTCGTAGTAGTAATAAACCCTCTGCCCACTGTGCAGCCATGTCCAGAAAAGCAAATAGAATGCTAGGAATCATAAGGAAATGAATGAAGAATAAAACCAACGATATTATGATGCTTCTGTATCGCTCCATGTTGCCACCACATCTTGAATATTGTGTGCCTTTCTGGTCGCCATATCTGAAAAAGGATATAGCAGAATTGGAAAAGGTAAAGAGAAGAGTGGCCAAAATGGTAAAAGGGATTGAAGGATATCCGTATGAGGAAAGGCTTAAAAGGTTAGGACTCGTCAACTCGGAAAAGAGATGGCTGAGGGGAGTTATGTACGATAGAGGTCTATAAAATAATGAATGGAGTGGAACAAGTAAAAGTAGATTGGTTGTTTACTCATTCAACAAGTAGAAAAACTAGGGAAGCAATGAAGCTACAAATGTAGCACATTTAAGACAAATATGAAAAAAAATATTTTTTTCACTCATGAATAATCAAACTCTGGAATTCATTACCAGAGGAAGTAGTAAAAGCTGTTAGTGTAGCTAGGTTTAAAAGAGGTTTGGACAAGTTCCTGGAGGAAAAGCCTATAAACCATTATTAACGTGGACTGAGGAAATCAACTGCTGGGATAAGCAGCATGGAATCTGTGTACCTTTTGGGAACCTGACAGGTACTTGTGTTCTGGATTGGCCACTGTTGCAAACAGGATACTGGGATTGATGGACCTTTGGTCTGACCCAGTACGTTGTATGGCATATCTTATGTTTCTCTTTACAGTTTGCCATACGAAAAAATAAAAAATATTCAGCAAAAGAAGTCACTGAAGATATATACCGTCTCTTGCCATCCTCCTCACTAACCCTCTTTATTCTTCCTTCATGTAAGCATAATTGTTAAAGGTGCTCTTATTATTACTGCTTTTGTTTCTGGTTTCTCCAAAATGTTTCCTAGGATACAGCTGATTTTTAGACCATGCTAAGAAACCATTGCATAGAGCCATTTCTAAAAGAAGGCATGTTTTTCTCCTGTTTGTTTTTTTAGGTTCTTGCATACACAGAAGGTCTTCATGGAAAATGGATGTTCAGCGAGATCCGAGCAGTATTTTCAAGGCGTTATCTACTTCAGAACTCAGCTCTGGAAGTATTTATGGCCAACAGAAGTAGGTTTGGCTATTTATTTTTATCTTAATGTTTCTATTATAAGTCAGAATCAAGATATTCAATCAATTATGTTTATATGACATCAGTGGTAGGATTTTATTCATGCTTGTTCCATCCAGTGTTATGACCCCAAACTTCTAAAGCTTGCCTTTCTTACTCAGGAACCTATTTAGTAAGCTGTGCTAATGAGTTTGCACATGGTAAACAGTACTATTATAAGCTAAATTCAAATGAGACACAAAACCTTTGTGAGTAATTTGCCCACAGTGCATCCATAGTAAGGAACTATGTAGCAAGCAAGTTCATGCAAAGCAGTCATTCCTATAGCACTCAGTAGGGCAGGTAGTGTACATAGCTTTGCAAGGACCCGGGAAATCCACTGCTTGCCCCAGTACAAGCACTGTGGAACTGTGTGTCTTTTGGGGAAATTGCTAGATACTTGTGACATGGATTGGCCACTGTTGAAAACAGGATACTGGACTTGATGGACCTTGGTCAGACCCAGTATGGCATATCTTATGTTCTTATTGTAGGAAAGTTATCTATATGCTGATTTGTTTGTTGAGAATATCTGTTTGGGAGTGAGTGTTATTATTCTTTCCAAACCAATGGAATTTGGAAAGAATTATATAAAAGGGGTCGAAAATGTCTCTCCGTCTTTCTGTTTGTTTGTCTCTCTGTCTGGGAGAAAAATAACTCTCCAAAAATGTAATGGAATGGGATGAAACTTAGTATGTGAGAAAAACTGGTAAAAAGACATATCGAGTTCAAAAGTGGGCCAAATCGAACCATGAGTTCCAGAAAAATACCCCCCCACACACAAAAAAATTTACTAGCCCAACATATTTCTATAGGAGACGTTCCAACTTCTGTAGCATAGAAACGTATTGAAGTCCCAAGTAGAGCAAATGCACTCGCAGAAAAGGAACCAAACACAAGAAGCGAGATATGGAAAAAGTGATCACAGGTGCTTTATTCAAGTACCTGTGACCACTTTTTCCATATTTCGCTTCTTGTGTTTTCATAGAAACTTATTTACATACATGGCAGTTAAGGAATTGCTCCTTTCAAACTTTCTCTCCCTGTTTTCTACTCTCCCAACCCCCAAACTGCCCCCCACCCTGTGCACTATCCCTATCCCAAGAAATGCTCCCCTGCAGCTTCCATAGCAAACCACCAAATGCTGACATTGTGAAAAAATGCCCTCCATGCAAATATCTCACCCCCTATAAAATGCCCCACCTCCAAAAATTACACTCCACACAACTGCCCTACCACACCATTTACTGTCCCCAACCCAAAAAACAACATCCAGCAAATGCCTCACCATTTTGCAGACTGTTCCACCCTACAAAAATACTCCCTCTCAATTGCTCTATCATCCACAAACTGCCCTATCCCTAAACGATAGCACCCACAACTGCTCCACTACATTGCAATCTGCTTTACCAACCCCATAAACTAAGAACATAAGATATGCCGTACTGGGTCAGACCAAGGTCCATGAAGCCCAGTATCCTGTTTCCAACCGTGGCCAAACCAGGTCACAAGTACCTAGAAGGTTCCCAAAAAGGCACACAGATTCCACGATACTTGTCCTGGGCAAGCAGTGGATTTCCTGAGTCCTCTTTAATAATGGTTTATGGACCTTTCCCCCAGGAACTTGTCCAAACCTTTTTTTTTTTTTTTTAATTTAAATTTTTTTATTTAAACTGTATCACACAATACAAAAGCAAAAATTCAGACATATCAACTACACAGCCATGATTTGACCAACCCCCCCTCCAGCCTGCTACTGTTACATGCACTCAAGATTCTTTACAAGCTAGTACTTCTCCAGCACAAATATTTTTCCCAGATTTTTGAAAACTTTTTGGAGCCGTTATTCTTTATGGCAGTTGCCTTACTAAGCAAGTAATTGGAGTCGAGGGAGGACATACATTCCCTCAACGTGGGCGGTTGCACTTGTCGCCACCTCCGCACCACCAACATCCGATATGTCACACACCCCACATTGACAAAGAAACTTTCTACCTGTGTGAGGTTCGCTGGCCTAAGCCCCAGCAAAGCCACGGCAGGGTTTGGCTCAATCAGTTTCCCCAATATAGCACTCAGCATACCAAACACCTCTCCCCACCGCTCCTGAACAGTTGGACAAGACCACCAAACATGCATGAAGGTCCCCTTTTCCCCACATTCCCGCCAGCACCTATCAGTATGTCCTACAAACATAACATGTAGTTTCTCGGGTGTGAAGTGCCATCTATACATTAGTTTATAATTATTCTCTATAAAACTAGCTGCTAGCATCCCTTTGTATCTAGTCTGGAAAAGGCTGGACCACTCCTCCTCCTCCCATGTTATCCCCAGATCCTGTTCCCAAGCCTGTTGGAACGGGCTATGACCCCTTTCCCCTTCCATCATATTGTAGAATTTAGTTAACAGTTTCTTTGTTTGCCCCATCAAGGATAATGTCTCAATATCCGTAGAGTCTCGTCGGAGCTCAGGTATTATCTTATGTTTCAGGTAATGACATATCTGCTGGTAGGGAAAACGATCAGTGGCTTCCAAGCCAAATTGCTGCGTTAGGGTCGAGAAAGCCTTAATCTCCGTACCCTGCAGGAGTTGTCCAATGTGTGTTAACCCCTTCTGTGCCCAGCTCAGAAACACACTACTTCCCACCGCAGGTGAGAAATCCGGATTATCAATTATAGGTATCAATCGGGACACCTCCCCTGTGCCCAACCACTTTCGTCGCCATCTATGCCAGAGGTGTAGCGTTCTCTGAACATAGGGGTTGCATTCTCGCACCCCCATGTGCCTCACGCGGGGCAGCCAGATCCAGTCAGATAATTTCCCCACCCTTAAGTCATCCGCCTCCATGCGCACCTACTCCTTACCATATTCCTCCCCCCAATCCACTATTGCACTTAGTTGTGCTGCTTCCATATAGCGGTTCACATCCGGAATGACCATTCCCCCGTTTCGCCTACTCTTAGTAAGCAAAGACCACGCGACGCGGTTACTTTTCCCCCCCCCCCAATAAACCGCATAATGATCCGTTGTATCTTCCCCATATAGGTTCTAGGCATCCCCACTGGCAGCGTCCGAAATAAATATAACCACTGGGGCAATATCACCATCTTAATGGCCGAAATCCGCCCCAGCCAAGATAATTTTTTACATTCCTAAAATTCCAGTTCCCTCCGCATTTTTTGTTCCATCAACCCAAAATTCACCCTGCCTAAATCCCTTTCATTGGCCATTAAATATATCCCCAAATATTTCACCCGCTTTTTAGCCCATTTAAACGGGAACCGCTGCTGCAACAGATGCTGGGTGCGGGCGTAAGCGGATATATTCAAGATCTCTGATTTTGTAGCATTAATCTTAAATCCCGAGAATTTGCCAAAGTCCAACAAGATCTGATAAAGCACTTCCACTGACTGCAGGGGCTCCGTCACCAGAAAGAGCAGGTCATCTGCAAATAATGAGATTTTACTTTCCCATGCCATCCCCTTGACCCCCTTCACGTCTGGACACTCTCTCACCAGCTGGGCCAGAGGTTCCATTGATAGCACAAAGAGCAGAGGTGAGAGCAGACAGCCTTGGCGTGTCCCCCTCCCTAATTCAAATGCGGCGGAGTAAGCCCCATTCACACGGATCCGCGCTAGCGGACTGGAGTAAATGGCCTTCACCCAGTTTAAATACCCCTCTCCCAGACCCATTAAATCCAACACCTGCATCAAGTAAGGCCAGGACACACGGTCAAATGCTTTTTCTGCATCAATGGTCAATAAGACCAATTGCGTTCCCGCTGTCTTTCCCCTCCAAATCGAGTTCAACACTTTCCGGATGTTATCGGCGGTTTGCCTACCTGGTACAAACCCCCCCTGATTCTCATGTACTAAACGGGGCATGAAGGGTAACAGTCTATTAGCCAAAATTTTTGTGAATATTTTAAAATCGGATCCCAGCAGCGAAATAGGTCTATAGGAGCTACATAGAGTAGAATCCTTCCCCTCCTTTGGCAGCAGAGTGACCCCGGCTGTTCGGAGGGTGTCCGGTAGCCTTCCCCCCTCTCGAAAGGAGTTATAAAGTCGGGCCAGAATACCACTCAATTCCTCTCGGAAGGTCTTATAAAATTTATTAGTGTAGCCATCTAGCCCTGGTGCTTTGTGCGCAGGTAAGGATCTAATCACGGCTTCTATGTCGGCCACTGCAATTGGCCGCGCTAACACCTCAGCATCAGCTGGCGATAGCTTTGGCAACTGCAGTTGTAAATAGTCTGCCTGTGACCCAGACTTCTCCGCCCTATATAACTGTTGGTAAAACTGCACAAATTGCTCCCTGATCTGTTCCCCAGCCCTAATTTCTCTCCCCCCTGCATCGCGTATTTTAGTTATAAAATTCCGCCTCTGGTGCCTTTTCAACTGGTGCGCTAACCACCTAGTGGGTTTATTACCAAGCTCAAAGAAGGTTTGCCTCAATTGATCCTGAGCAAACTTAATCTCACCCAATTCTATTTCCCCCAACTCCCTCTTCGCTTCCCATAGTTCATGTAGCCCCTGGTCATCAATCTCCCCCCTTTGATGGCGCTCTTCCCCTTCCTGAATCCGTTGTCTCAAGGCGAGTTTCCTCTCCTCTTTAGTCCTTTTCACATGCGTTCCGAAGGAGATCAACTCACCCCGCACCACCACTTTCAAACACTCTCAGAGGGTCGCAACCTTGCAATCTTCCCTGTCATTTAAATCCAGATATGTGGTTATGGCAGCCGAAACTTTGTCTTATCTCCGGATTCTCCAAGAGGGCCTCATTTAACAGCCAGTTACGCTGCACCCTCTGCTCCTGTCCCACCCTCACATCAATCCAGACTGGTGCATGGTCCGTCCACGTCCTCTCCCCAATTTCACAATCAAGCACCTCAGCCAGCAGAGTGTCAGAGACCCAAATCATATCTATCCTTGAAAAAGAAGTATGTACGGGAGAGAAGAATGTGTATGCCCGTTTACGACCCCGCAGCTCTCGCCAAGTGTCTCTAATACCCAGGAACCTACTCATTACCTTGAGCCGTCGCCTATCCTTTGCATTGCCCCCCCCCCCCCGCCCCCCTCAGAGTTATCCAGCTGGGGGTTAACAGTCAGATTAAAATCCCCCCCCATAATCACTTCCCCCACTGAAAACTTTTCTACCAGAGTGGTTAAACTCTCATAGAACTTACCCTGGGCAGTATTTGGGCCATAAACATTCACAAGGGTGAACCACTTATCCCGAATCTGAAGTTTAATAAGCAGGAAATGCCCCTCCCTGTCCCGAAAGACTTCTCCCAACGTGTATTGTAGGTGCTCATTAATCAGGATCCCCACACCCCCCTTTTTTAATTCCACTTTATTGGAAGCAAACCAGTGGCCTGGGAACTGCCTGTGGTGTACCCTCCACTCATCCCCTCTTTTTAGGTGGGTTTCCTGGAGAAATATAACATCCCCTCTAAGCCTAACGCATTCTTTAAACATCCGCTGCCTTTTGACCGGGGAGTTCAGCCCCCTAACATTCAAGGTTACTACTCGTAACTTAGCCATACTCAGAACTATCTGGGAGAAATGTAACTAGCGGATTTGTGGCAGGATGGATTCCCCCTATCCCCACCCTCCCTCCCCCTCCCCCCTCCCCACCCCCTCTCTCCCCCCCTCCCCTCCTCCCCTCCTCGTCCACCACCTCCACCGTCTGCCCTGGACAGTAAGGCATGACAGACCAGACAGCTCCCCCCCCTCTCTTCACACATTTTCAGTACCTGTTAAATTAACAATACTAGCAATCATCCCTCAAAGTATCCCGGCCCAACTTCCATTAGAACACAAGAATAGAGATAACCAAACAAGGCAATCAGTGTCCCCGAAGTCAGCTCTTATCCTCCGACAGTGTTCCGGGTTTCCTCTGCCTCCGGAGACGCTTCTCTTCCACAGGTGCCCGCCGCCATCTCTCCTCTACTGACGAGGACTGGCTGGGCTTGCTATTAGTAGCAGCTGCTCTTTCCGACCAGCCGGCCTGACTCATGGATTGCTGTGCTTCTTTAAAAGTCCGAATGTAGGAGGAAACCCCCTCCCTACTAAATTGTAATCCAAATGGATAAGTCCAGCGGTACTTGATCTGCTCTTCCCTCAATCGTTTGGTCAAGCCAGCCAACTCCCTCCTTTTCCGCATCGTGATGGCAGAAAGATCAGCATAGATCTCAATTTTCCGATTCTCCCATGTGATCTCCGCCGATTTCCTTGCAGCATTCATTATCTCAGTCTTTGTAGAATACTCATGAAAACATGCAATAATGTCCTGTGGGCGTCCCTCTCTCTGTGGGAGCAGTGCTCTGTGGGCCCTATCGATTTTCCAGCACAGACCTGCACTCTCCACTCCGGCCTGGCCCAAGATCCACCTGCTCCACCATTTTTTCACAGTCCTCCTTTCCATTGCTCTCCGGCACACCCCGGATTCGCAAATTGGACCTTCTCGATCTATTCTCCATATCTTCGATTTTCCGCCACATCTCCTCCTTTTCCCCCTCAAGCTCTCCATATTTCACTTGCACATCTTTAATCACACTCTCCTGCTCCTCCACTTTATTCTCCACTTCCTCCAGCCTCTGCCCCACTTCGCGCACATCCATACGCAGCTCCTCCATCCACGTCTGTGCCTCAGCTTTGAAGTGAGCCAAGTCCTGTCGGAGCAAGGCAAACCACTCCTGGAGCTCCCCTTTCAGGCCTGTGATTTCACTAGGCTGTGCCGCATCTGTCGGTGCAGTCACTCCCTCCAGCACTGTACTCACCGGGCTCGCACATGGCGCCGCCATTTTATTCTTCCCTGCAGGCCCACCTTGAGTCGCTTTAAAGGCAAAAACCTTCAGGTCCGCGGCACTCTTTTTTGCCCCGCCATCTTCCGGAGCACCTTCCCACTGCTAACTCCGGTATTGGGACGTTTGCCAAGCTCGGGATGCTTACTAAAACAGGTATTTAGTCTCCCTATGATGGAGCTCCGTTTTCAGGCTGCCGTCTCTGTCTGTGACGTCATTTCCTCCCGTCCAAACCTTTTTTAAAGCCAGCTACACCAACAGCTTTTACTAAATCTCTCAGTAATGAATTCCAGAGTTTGATTACGTGTTGAGTGAAAAATATTTTCTCTTATTAGTCTTAAATGGGTTAGATTGTAGCTTCATTGCATGTCCCCTAGTCTTTCTACTTTTTGATGGCATAAACAATCGATCTATGTTTACCCATTCCACTTAATTCATTAATTTATAGACCTCTATCATTTCTCCCCTCAGCCATCTCTTTTCCAGGTTGAAGAGCCTTAAACTTTTAAGCCTCTCCTCATAGGGGTATCCTTCCATTCCCTTTACCATTTTAATGACTCTTTTCTGTACATTTTCTAATTCTGCTATATCCTTTTTAAGATACAGTGACCAGAATTGCACACAATATTCAAGGTGCGGTCGTACCATGGAGCAATACAGAGGCATTATAATATCCTTTGTTTTATTTTCCATATTTGCTTTCTTGGCCGCCTCTGCACACTGGGCAGAGGATTTCAACATTTTATCGATGATGATGCCAAAGTCTTTTTCTTGGGTGGTAGTTCCTAATATGGAGCCTTGCATTGTTTAACCATAGTTTGAGTTGTTCTTTCCTAGGTGCATAACTTAGCACTTGTCCACGTTAAATTTCATCTGCCATTTGAACGTCCAGTCTACCATAGTCCTCTTGTGTTTTAACAACTTTGAATAATTTTGTCTCATCTGCAAATTTGATCATTTCACTCATTATTCCCATTTCCTGGTAATTTATGAATATGTTAAAAAGCAGCGGACCCAGCACAGATCCCTGGGGTACTCCACTATTCACCTTTCTCCATTGGGAAAATTGGCCATTTAGCACAACCCTCTGCTTTCTTTTAACCAGTTCCTGATTGACAATAGTACACTGCCTCATTTCCCATGACTTTTTAATTTCACCAAGAGTCTGTCATGTGGGACCTTGTCAAAGGCTTTCTGAAAATCCAGATTCACTATATCGACCGACTCACCTTTGTCTACCTGTTTATTCACACCTTCAAAAAAACATAACAGATTAGTAAGATAAGATCTTCCTTGGCTAAATCCATGTTGGCTTTCCCCCCTTTAAACTATGACTGACTATATATTCAGTAACTTTGTTCTTTATAATGGTTTCTAACATTTTGCCTGATACTGACATCAGGCTCATTGGTCTGTAATTTCCTGGATCTCCCCTGGAAACCCTTTTACAAATTTGCAATCTCCAGGAACAAGCAGGAATGTAGTCTTCACATATGGGTATCGTCGGTACCGACGGAGCCTGCGCGGGAACGCTCCCCAGCATCCAATAGGAAAGCTTTTGGGAGCATCCCACAGCACCTGCGTGCTGCCTTCCCACCTTTCCCAACTGTTCCTCTCCAGTTCTTCATTTTCCGCAGAGCCGACAGGTCGCACATCCTGACACCGCAGAAAATTTCCCTTCTTATTCTTCTTTTTTTGTGGTCGCGTCTGCCTTCCCTCGATGCTATACCGGTACCGCCGGTTCTTCTTTGTTTCTGGAGTCTTTCTCCAGAAATTTTCTTTTCGGGTGCCACACGCCATTTTGGGCACTAGGCCCAATTTTTTCCCTCAAAATGGAAAAACCCACTTCAGGTTTTAAAAAGTGTTCTAAGTGTGGTGGTACCATCTCCGTCACCGACACCCATGAGTGGTGCCTCAAATGTATAGGTCCTGACCACTCTATTTAAGAGTGTGTTGCCTGTGGGATGATGTCGAAAAGGGGCCGGCAAAACCGAGCTGCTAAATTTAGCACCCTTTTTCCCTCCGATGCAGCCTCCATGGCATTGATGTCTTCCAGGGCTTCATCTTCCTCCCATGGATCTCAGGTAACTAAACATAAATCTAGCCGGTCCTCAAAGGGTAGATCTCCTTCTAAACATCGAGATGCCTCTGGCATTGCCCTTGAGGGACTTTCAGCGGCAAAATTGCCCTGGCAGGAGGCTTCGGCTTCCAAAGCACTAACGGGGCTCCAGGATGTTCTCGAGGCTTCAACCTCAGCAGAACTACTGATGCCATGCTCTGGGGTTCCGGCCGCTTCATCCGGCACCGATACCCAAGCATCAGCAGCGTTGATAGACCAGAGATTCTTGGCTATTGAACGCAGTCTGGCAGCTCTTTTTACAGCCTCGATGCCCCTGAGACCGCTTCAGACAATTCAACCGATACTGGCACCGACTGCATCGACATCGGCAGGTATTCTACCGGGATCGAGCCATGCGTCTCTATCCGGCATCGACAAGTCGATACCGGTACCGTGCCTTGCATGATCACCCGGATCGGAGATATGTCGAATCCTCGGATGAGTCTGAAGACTCTGAAAGCTCTGCTGATACCAGAATACTTCTTCCTGAGGATTCCTCTTCTCCTTAGCGTAGGATGTCTCCACCAGAGGATATGTCCTTTCAGGATTTTATCTGAGATGTGGCCCGAGGTCTTTCCATCACAGTGGCTCCTGAAAAAGAGCTTAGGCAAAGGAATTAGAAATCCTACAATACCCTAAGGCTCCCAAGAAGGCAGCTACCTTACCTATTCATGAGATCTTGCATGATCTTATATTAAGGATGTGGGAAACACCTCTGACCACATCTCCTCACTCTCAAAGACTCGGCACCATGTATTGAATTCCTCCTTGTCCTGGGTTTCAGAAGACTCAATTACTACACCATTCCATGGTGGTGGAATCAGCCATGAGACGGATAAAGAGTGCAAAAAGGCATGCATCTAATCCTCTAGGACGTGAGTGTAGGACTCTTGACGCCTTTGGGCGTCGATCCTTCCAGGCTTCCATGCTTTCTGCTAGGCTCAGTTCTATATCTTGTATATGGGAATGTTCCTTAAGGAGGTCATAGGAGACTTAGAGCTCATGAGCCCTCTCCTTCCTGATGATAAAAGGCAAGATTATCTTGCTCTTGTTAAACATGCTCAGGATGTTTCCAAGTTTGTGAATCGTGCAGCCTTTGACTGCTTTGAGTGCATAAGCAGAACTTCTGCTATTGCCATAGGTGCACATAGAATTGCCTGGCTCCAGGCATCTGACTTGGAAATCTGGGTACAGGACAAACTGGGGAATATACCTTGCACAGGAGAGAATCTCTTTGGCAAGAATTGGCTGGAAAAAGCTTATGAGATAGATGCTGACAATATCACTTTGGATAGATTGTCTAAATCTACAGCTGATCCTGCGAGGAAAAGATCCTCTAAGAAACCATTCTTCAGCAAGAAGAAAATTTTTATCCCTCCTATACCCAGCAGGGACATCGTTTAGGTCAGTCTGCCCAAAAGGGACAGCACCAACAACCTAGGCAACAAAGGAGACCAAAAGCAGCTAAGCCTCAACCGGCTCAGCAGACTCAGCCTCCACAGGAGCTTTGACTCCTGTCTAGAGAACTTTGCCTCCCTGGCCCTGAACGGCCCAGAACCCTCCACCATCCCAGGAAGGTTATGTCATTTTGCCCCCAGATGGGGTCAGATAACAGCAGAGAATTGGACTCTGTCTATTTCCTCAGCAAACCCCCTCCTACAATAGTAAGACAGTTCAATTCTCAGACCTCTTTCAACGACCGGTTAGGTCAAGAAGTCACTATGCTCCTTGCTCAAGGGGCAATAGAAGAGGTACCCATTCCCCAATGGGGTACAGGGTTTTACTCTCCCTTTTTCCTTATTCCAAAGAAAACAGGAGGACACAGACCCATTCTAGACCTCAGAGAATTGAACAAATTCCTGTTCAGAGAGAAGTTCAAAATGATTTCTCTAGGAACTCGGCTGCCATACCTTCATGTCAGGATTGGCATTGTTCTCTAGATCTCAAGGATGCATACACTCATGTTCTCATCCATCCAACTCACCGAAATTTCCTTCGATTCCTGTTTCAAGGGAAGCACTACCAATACAGGGTTCTTCCTTTTGGCCTGGCCTCTGTACCAAGGGTGTTCACAAAATGCATGGCTGTGGTAGCAGCATTTCTCTGCACCCTGGGAATATTCGTCTTCCCTTGCTTAGACAACTGGCTCATTCGAACCCTTCAGAGCCAGAGGCCAGGGTTGCTCTGTCTCGCACAATGCGTATCCTTCAGTATTTGAGACTTGTCATAAACTTCACAAAGTCCAACCTTGCTCCCACTCAATCCCTAGAGTTTATAGGAGCTCTTCTGGATACCAGACAAACAAGGGCTTACCTTCCACAGCCCCGCTGCCTTCTCATTATGCAGTTAGCTTCCCAAGCAGTGCTAAAACCTCACCTCACTGCTCGGGAAATGTTACAGTTGCTAGGCCACATGGCATCCACCGTGCATGTGGTTCCTTATGCTCGCCTCCATATGAGGGCAGCCCAGTGGACCTTATCCACTCAGTGGACTCAGGCGTCAGGTTGCTTGTCAGACAAAATAGCAAACTCAGATCGCCTTATTTTGTCTCTCCAATGGTGGCAGTCACCCAAAAACCTTTTGGTGGAGTCTCCTTTTCAGCAACCCCTACCCCAAGCCACTCTAACAACAGATGCTTCACATGTGGGTTGGGGAGCCCACTTGCAAGGCCTCTCTACCCAGGGTACCTGGACTCCACAGGAGGCCTATCTCCATATCAGTCTCCTGGAGCTCAGAGCAATCTTCCTTGCTCTTCGAGTATTTCACACGCAGCTCAGCTACAAGACAGTCCTAGTTCAAACGGAAAATCAAGTAGCCATGTTCTATGTGAACAAGCAGGGCGGAACAGGCTCTCTGTCACTCTGCAACAAAGCTTTGCGACTATGGGCCCTCGCCAGAAAGCATCAGATTCATCTCCTTGCGGTGTATCTTCCAGGCATTCAAAACTCTTGGGCAGACAGACTCAGTCGAGTTCTGCTTCCACATAAATGGTCTCGCCATGCAGACCAAGTGGCCAAACTTTTTCAAATTTGGGGAATCCCGGACATAGACCTCTTTGCAAGTCTGCTGAATGCCAAACTTCCCCGGTTCTGTTCCAGAATTCCAGCTCGGGGTTGTCAGGCCAGGGATGCTTTCCTCCATTGGGGTCAGGACTTCCTGTATGCCTTTCCACCCATTCCCCTAATTCCCAAAACCCTGTTCAAGCTTCAGAGAGACAGAGGTCATATGATCCTCATAGCTCCACGTTGGCCATGGCAAATATGTTACCCTCTGCTCCTACATCTCTCTCAAGCTCCACCTCTGGAGTTAGGATCTGCTCCAGATCTCCTTTCTCAAGAGGACAGGATGCTGTGGCATTCCAATCCCCAGTCTCTGCATCTCAGGGCCTGGTTGCTGAAAGCCTAGAACTTCACGGTCTTAACCTTTCCCAGCAGGTAAAGGATATCCTTCATGCTTTCAGGAAACCTTCCACAAGACGCTCTTATGCATTTAAGTGGAAAAGGTTTACCATATGGTGCTCACAGAAGGGTCTTAACACTCTTGCGATACCTCTTGAATCATTACTGGAGTACCTCATTCATTTATCAAATGCAGGGCTTAAGACTAATTCAGTGAGAATCCATTTGAGTGCTATTGCAGCTTCTTTCAAGCCTCTAAATGGACAACCTATTTCCTCTCATCCTCTCATAGCAAGATTTATGAGAGGCCTTCTTTTAACGAAGCCTCCCATTAAGCCACCACAGGTGGCATGGGACTTGAATCTGGTACTTGGGCAGCTCATGAAACCGCCCTTTGAACCATTAGCCACTACCTCTTTGAAATTCCTTTCCTGGAAAGTTATCTTTCTCATTGCAATCAATCCAGCACGTCGCATCAGTGAACTGCAAGCCTTGGTGGCTGATCCTCCTTATACAAGGTTCCATCATGATAAGTTAGTCCTTAGGACTCATCCACACATTATGCCAAAGGTGGTTTCGCCCTTTCATTTGAACCAAGCGGTTTATCTTCCTGTATTCTTTCCAAGGCCTCACGCCTCAAATGCAGAAAGGAACCTTCATACTTTGGACTGTAAAAGAGCTTTGGCCTTTTACTTGCAAAGGACACAGCAACATAGAAAATCCTCTCAACTCTTTGTTGCTTTTGATCCTAGTCATTTGGGACTTCCAGTCTGCAAAAGGACACTGTCCAACTGGATTGCACTGTGTATATCTTTTGCCTATGAGAGTAAGAACCTTCCTCTTGAAGCCGATGTCACAGCTCACAATGTGAGAGCCATGGCAGCCTCAATGGCTCATCTTCACTCTGTGTCTATCGACAACATCTGTCGAGCAGCTACTTGGGCTTCGGTTCATACCTTCACAGCCCATTACTGCTTAGACAAGGACTCCCGCCGGGATGCCTTGTTTGGTCAGGCTGTTCTTCAACACCTGTTCCAGACTTAATCAACTCCTACCCACCATCCCTGGTAGAATGTCAGAGATCCATGGGGGAAGTGGAGCCCTTTCACAAGGGCACACAACTTTCTGGTGCCATCTCCTGGCATCTGCAGCTAGGGAGTCCCCATATGTGAAGACTACATTCCTGCTTGTTCCTGGAAATAGCATAGTTACTCACCTGTAACAGGTGATCTCCGGGAACAGCAGGAATTTAGTCTTCACAACCCACCCACCTCCCCTAGGAGTTGTATCTCTCTATCTCTCTCTTTCTCTCTTTCCCTCTCTCTTTTGTCTCAGCTATAAACTCAACTGGAGAGGGACAGTTGGGAAAGGCGGGAAGGCAGCACGCAGGCGCTGTGGGATGCTCCCAAAAGCTTTCCTATTGGATGTTGGGGAGCGTTCCCACACAGGCTCCATCGGTATCGACGATACCCATATGTGAAGACTACATTCCTGCTGTTCCTGGAGATCACCTGTTACAGGTGAGTAACTATGCTTTACATTGGCCATTCTCCAGTCTTCAGGTACTACAGATGATTTAAGTTCACATATTACTAATAGTAGGTCTGCAATCCCATATTTCAGTTCTTTCAACACCCTTGGATTCCATCAGGTCCAGGTGATTTGCTACTCTTCAGTTTATCAAATAATTATAATACATCTTCCCAGTTTATCGATATTTCTTTCAATTCTTCTGATGCATCACCTTTAAATACCATTTCAAGCATGGATAACTTCCCTATATCTTCTTCAATAAAGACCAAAGCAAAGAATTCATTCAGTCTCTCTGCTTATGGCCTTCTCCCCTCTTAGTGCCCCTTTTACCTGTCTATCATCTAATGGTCCAACAGACTCTCACAGGTTTTTTGCTACAAATGTACTTCAAAAAGTTGTTGTTATGCGTTTTTGCTTCCACGGCAAGCTTTTGTTTTCAAATTCTCTCTTTGCTTGCCTTATCAATGCCTTGCATCTAACTTGTCATTGCTTATATTGTTTCCAGTTTTCATCATTTGGCTCCTCTTTCCATTTCCTGAAAGATGCTTTTTTGGCCACAATAGCCTGTCTGACCTCACCTTTAAATTATGCTGGCAGTTTTTTTGCGTTCCTTCCACTTTTCTTAATGCGTGGAATAAAGCTGATTTTGCCTTCCAAGATAGTATTTTAAAAAATGTCCATACTTGATGTAAATCTTTGCTTTTACAGCTGCTCCTTTTAGTTTTTTCTTAACTATTTTCCTCATTTTATCATAGTCTCCCTTTTGAAAGTTAAAAGGTCTTACTGTGCATTTCCTTGCCATCCTTCCTCTATTTATTAAATCAAATGCAATCATGCTATAATCACTATTGCCAAGTGGCCCCTATGCCCTTATCTCTTGCACCAAATCCTGTGTTCCACTAAGGACTATGCCCAAAATAACTTCCCCTCTTGTCGGTTCATGAACCAATTGCTCCAAGAAACAGTCTTTTATTTCATCTAGAAACTTTATCTCCCTAGTATGTCCTGCCATGACACTGACCCAATCGATACCAGGGTAATTGAAATCACTCATTATTATTCCTGTGTTGTAACTTTTGATAGCTTCCCTAATTTCTTTTAGCATTTCATCATCCATTTGTTCATTCTGGCCTGGTGATCAGTAGTGCACCCCCACTGCCATCGCCTTTCCCTTTTTATATGGAATTTCCATCTCTAGAGATTCTATAGTGTATTTTGTTTCCTGCAAAAGTTTAATTCTGTGTGATTCAATGCCCTCTCTAACATAATGCACAAACCCTCCACCAATTTGATCTACTCTGTCATTGTGATATAGTATGCACCCAGATATCACAGTGTCCCATTGGTTGTCCTCCTTCCACCACATTGCTGAGATAATCATATCTAATCTTCATTTAGTGCTATATATTCTAACTCTCTCATCTCATATTTTAGACTTTTAGCATTTGCATGCAGGCATTTTAGAAGTTGTATTTTATTCATATTAATCTGCTTATCAGTTGATAGGGTAATTTGGAATCTTTCAGCTCTGTCTGCTCTATACTTAAGGGCATCTGGGTTACGTTTATCCTTATTGGAATCTCTCTGTCAGAATGCCCTAACTTCCCTCTTTTGCTGGTATCCTTCAAGGATACATCCTTCCGAACCATGCACTCTTGGGCGACTGTCGGCTTTCCCTTATTATCTAGTTTAAAAGCTGCTCTTTTTCCTTTTTAAAGTTAATGCCAGCAGCTGGGATTCATCCTGATTAAGGTGATGCCCATCACCCCTGCAATCTCCCTGTCCCCCTGAAAACTGTCCCACCCTCAGCAGACTGCTATGGCACAATTACTCCACCAGCCCAGATACTACCCACTCCTTAAAGCACTCTTTCAAAGCCACCCTACCACCTCACAAACTGCCTCACCCCTAAAAATTAACCCTTACATCTGCCCCACATCTCACAAAATTTCCCATAATCAAAACTACCTTCCTGAAACTTTACCGCCACCTTACTAACTGCCTCCTACATCTGTTCTACCACCCCAAAAACTGCTCCATTCCTAAAAACATAAATATTCACACACACACTTAACATGTCCACACACAGACACATGCATACAAGTATTCACACACACACATGCAAAAATGCAGAGTCACACAATCATACTAAATAATACATCGTATAACATCAAACAGGAATTAAAGTACTTAGGTGTAACTCTCGACAAGACACTTGGCATGGAAGCCCACCTGAGACTTCTAAACAGAAATATTTTCTACAAAATAAGAGTATTACAACCACTACGCAATATCATTGAACACTCAGATTTTAGAACAATAGTATAAGCACTCATAACTCCTCATCTGGACTATTGTAACGGTATTCTTGTTGGTTTACCTAAAAAAACAACCAACATACTTCAAATGGCCCAGAACGTCACAGCTCAGATACTAATGAATGTACGGATTTCAGACCACATCACATCTATCCTACGAGAACTCCACTGGTTACCTATACAAGCACGCATCAGATACAAAATAATAATTACAACATTTAAGCTAATACACAATATCGCCCCATCCTTCCTCACCACACTCATGAATATACAACCTCCTAATAGAAACAGACGAAGGCACAATTTAAATATGCTGCAAATTCCAATCTCTATACGCAAGGTGAAAATGAATACTAGCAATAGAGCATTCACCTACATAGCCCCCACACAATGGAACAAACTCCTGGAGTCACTAAGAGCCAATAAGGACCTCCAATCATTCCGCAAAAACCTCAAAACACATCTATTCCAAGAATACTACAAATTGTCTGAAATAACTTAAATCAAAAACTATATCCAATATAAACCATATCTTGATAGATACCTAACAACCCCATCATAAAACACACCAAGCATACCATGAATATATTAACTATAATATGATACCGTTTGCTATTGTTCTATTTAACTGAAATCCTCAAGTTGTACATAGTTTACTTTTTGTTACTGCTGTTATATGTACATAGTTTGTCTATTGTTACTGCTGTTATATGTAACTGCTGTCGTTGCAGAACCGAATTGTTAAAATGTAAACCGCTGCTGATCACTGGAAGGAGCGGTATAAAAATGTGTGCAAATAAATAAATAAATAAACATATGAGCACATATGCAGCTACACACAAATACATCCACAGACACACCAACTGACAAAGATACATATACATACACACAAATAAAACAGAGATACAAACAGAAAAAAAATACAACAAACATACAAAACAGAGATTCATGCACAAGCATACAAACCTACCCACGCACACTCACATTCATGCAGACACCATATTCACAAGACAGTCACATAAATGGGTTGTAAAGAATTCCATAAGTCATGCTCTGCATGCTTTCTCCACTTGATTAGTTATGTGATTATTTGATGGGGAAATGTATTTGATGGGGAAATGTTGAGAGAGAATGTTATTTTTAGCTTTGTGATACAGTTTACCACTCTAGAAAGAGCAGGGTTTCTCGGTAGGAAGGATTAATTATTATTGTATTGGTTAATTTATATTGGTTGTATTCTGTTGTTGTGTGATGTAAATCACCTTGCATGTCATGCAGGATAAAAAGATGAACATAAGAACTGCCATACTGAGTCAGACCAAAGGTCCATCAAGCACAATATCCTGTTTCCAATAGTGGCCCGTCTAGGTCACAAGTATGTGGCATATCCCAAAAGTATGATTGTCCAGATTTACAAATATGCAAACCCACAATTCCCTCTTTAGCTTGTATTAAGGGGAGAAAAAAGACCTCAGAGACTATTAACAAAGGCAAAAGGCTTATCACGTCTCACAAAGAAAAAAGCTTCCAAATTGAATTATATAAATTTTAAACTTTTTAAATTTCTAACTCTTCGTCAACAATATCTTTAATAAAATACATGTGCTATAAAGCTCCCAACAGGGGATACTTTCCATCTTTTTAATCTTCCCAGCTCCACTTAGCAACTGCACTAACTCCAACGCTGTCAAGGAGAGAAGAAATGTTTTATGAAATGCTGACAGTATTGGAGCTGGTGGAGTTGCTAAGTGGAGCTGGCATCATTCGATTAAAAAGACAGGAAGTATCTCCTGTTGGGGGCTTTATAACACATGTATTTTATTAAAGATATTGTTGATAAACAGAAATTAAAAAAATTTAAAATTCATATAATCCATTTGGGAGTTTTTTTCTGGCCAATTATATGTAAGACATGATAAGCCTTTTGGCTTTGTTAGTGGTTTGGATATATGTAAATCTTGACAGTCATATTTTGGGGGATACAGGATTTCCTGTTTTAAGGTGTATGTCCCAAAAATAGCCAGATTCCATTCTGCTTATCCCCAGGAATAAGCAGTGGTTTTCCACAGGTCTACACTGATAAAGATTTATAGACTTTTCCTCCAGAAATTTGTCCAAACTTTTTTTAAAACTCAGGTATGGTAACTGCTTTTACCACATCCTCTGGCAATGAGTTTCAAAGCTTAATTAAATGTACTACTTTGTAACTTTGTGATGTGTCCCCTAGTCTTCATAATTTTTGAAGGCATAAATCATCAAGTTGCATTTACCTCTTCCACTCCACTGAAGATTTTATAGACTTCTATGATACCTCCCCTCAGCTGTTTCTTCTCCAAGCTGAAGAGTCCAAACCTCTTTAGTCTTTTCTCATAGAAGAGTCATTCCATCCTCTTTATCATTTTGGCCACTTTGTCTGTATCTTTATTAATTCTGTTATATCTTTTTTGAGATGAGAAGACCAGAATTGGCTCACAATGCTCTAGATGTGTTCACATCATGGGGATGCAACTAACTCTGTCCACCCACCCTTAACCCAAGGAGTATCGCCTGGCAAAAGTGCCTGGAAATGCTCCAAGACACTGGCTAAGAGGGTCACAAGGCCCTGTAAGAATCTCCCAACCTCCATGTAAAGTTCTCTGGTGGTCCATGTGAGAACCCGTCCTCTGAAGCACCCCCACTCAGTCCATAAATGTTAAAAATTGATTCCCATGGTTAAGATCCATCCTGGGAGCTTTACTCCTTTTGCAAAAATGTGCCTTCTCTTCTTAAAGCATGCTCATCTTCCATATTTTACCCTGGCTTAACTTTAAATCCTGGGGGTTTTGAGGGTGTAGGCGCTATTTTCTTTCCTGACTGCCCACCAGGGTTATCTATCAAAATGCCCATGGCTGTGAGCTTAGGTGCTCACATGCCCCCATGTAACAGACTTTCCCTCCCCATGGAACACCAAGAAGTTTTTACAGGGTCTTACAGCCATCACACACTACTGTGAATGGGAAGGCACATTTTCCCCAACCATGGCAAAATGAGGAAACGTTTTGTGGGATTTAGAAAACCCCACAGGAATTTTCTCATGGTAACAGTGTGGCAATGCACTTTTTTAATCACAGCTTGGCAAATTGGCCTCTTGGGGATTATGTGAAAAGGTATTTCCACGCATTTAACAATGTTTTATGCACATGAATATTTTTTTATAAATATGCCTAGACTATGTATGCATAAACTTATGTGCATATGACCTATATGTGCAAAGGTTTATCCAGTCTGAATAGAGGCATTCCCAGGTATGGAGTTGGGGAGAGGTTAGTTTTTACATATATGCTTTGTAAAATGTATGCATCTCAAATGACAGATGTAAATATGTGTTTGTCCTTTCGGTGGGGTAATATTCATAAGTAAAATATGTGTAGTTTATGTGCCTACTTGAGAGGTACTTCTTTAAGTAGTGCCTAGATTAACATGCATATGTATACATCTTAATGGCACCTATTCTATTATGTCAAATCTGTGCAGTGTAAATCCTCTAGAGCAGGTGTAAATGAACATATTTATTTGTTTGTTTTTATATACCACGCTATTACAGATCAGTGCGGTTTACATGAAACATATGAACGAGTTTTACAAATAACATTTGAGCATGGTTTACATATAACATATGAATGATAACTAGATTACATCGAACAGGTTACATATGACAAATTTGCAACAAGTTGGTATAACAACATATTTACATATAAGATACATATTTACATATGTATCTTACCTGGGCCTATTCTGTACAGTACACATGTAAGTATGTGCTCTGCCCAAACTCCGCCCATGTGCATACTCACACTGAAAGCACACACTATTGGTCCATGGTGTGTATTTTCAGAATAGCAACTGACTAAACTCCACACATAAATGGTCATTTATGCACATACATTGCTAGGATACCTTGCCATCTGCACATATAGTCTTGGGGAAATCTAGCTGCCTTTTCCTGAATTACCCTCTTAGGGGGTTATTCTGAGACACGAATAGCAGTAGCCCCCGATTAACTTCCCCACTGGTTGTGCGGGAACATTACTTGGGGATGGGGAAGAGGTGGCCCAGGGGTGGAGAGTGGGCGGGTAGTAGGCAGTCTCCGGCACTGGATGTACAGGGCTGATTCTAATGTCGGCTCTGTATGTCCAGGGCCGGCGAAATGGCTGGGGAAGTTATTCCACCTCCGAGGTGGAATAACTCCCCTGGTCGTGTTTTTTTTAAGTGTCCCGGGGCGCGGAAGGGGCTGGGGAGGGATCAGAGTTAATGCCCTGCAGCCTGATCCTGGCCTTAGGAGGCTGGATCGGGAGTCGGGCTGCGAGGAATTAACTCTGTTTGCAGGCGGCCGGCATCGTGGCTTTTAAATGGAGCCGCAGTGCCATGGCAACATGACGCCATGGCACCGCGGTTCCATTCAAAAGCTCTGGCTGAGTTAGCCAGGTTGTGGCTGTATGTGCAGGCCGGGACTGAATCACAGTCCCAGCCTGCACGTACATGCCTGTTCGTGATTCTGATCCCGCGGGGCTAGACGTGCCCCGCGGGATCAGAATTGCGATCTCCTTTGTACAGCTGGATCAGCCCGTACGTAGGTGTACGTGTGGGACAGTATCAGGCTCTTATTGTATAAGTTAGGTGGTGTGTTATAAAATTACCTCCATGTTTGACATGTCATTCTTATTCAGACTGTTAAGGAAAGTACTGTATTAATTCTATGAGTTCAGAAGATTAGAAGTGACAACATTTTCAATATCTCGGAGCATGACAATATCCCTAGTAGTGTGGTCCTAAGTCAGTAAGTGCTTACTGCATATTTTTAGCACTAAGCAGTTGTATTAACTAGATTCCATGACAAATAAATAAAGTGTTATGATTTGAAAATTAACTCATGAAATATAAATAGTTATATTTCTATGTGCATTGTATCTTTTCTTCCCATAGCGTCTGTGATGTTCAATTTTCCTGACCAAGCAACAGTTAAAAAAGTTGTGTATAGCTTACCTCGAGTTGGAGTGGGCACCAGTTATGGTTTACCTCAAGCCAGGTAATATAATTAGCTTTATTATATAATTTTATTTTTGTGTGTTCTACTAAAAAAAAACCATACAGTGCATGAAATAAATGTGCATAATCTATGAACTGTAGTCCATTACATACTTTAAAACCCTGTCAACCGTTCTGAATCCATCAACAAATTTCAATTACAGTATCATATAAATTTTCCTAAAATGACTGAGAAATATCAAACATCGGGCTATGTTCACTAAAATGTGTGACGTTTGCATGTGTTCAACCTCCTAGGCAACTTCATTCCCTTATCGCCAAAAAGGAGACTGGTTATGTCCTCTGGACTTGAAGGATAAATATACTTCCATAAGCATACATCCCAATAATAGGAAGTATCTTTGTAATAGGGAAACATCACTGCCAGTATTGCATACTGCCCTTTGGCCTTGTGTCATCACAGAATGCCTCGCAGCATTCACAGCGTATCTATGCAGGTTGGGCATGCATATGTTTCCCTCTCAGGACAATTGGTTCATGAAGGGCTCATCTCAGGAAACTGTCCAGTGATCCGTGCATGCCCATCTGGTTCTGGAGCTACTAGGGCTCATCATAAATTAACTCAAATCCCATCTAAGCCCATCAGCTCTGCTAGATACAATTCAGAGAAAAACTGTCCTTCTACAAGAGAGAATATCCTATCTGATTTCTGTAGTGGAGGAAATTCACAAGAATCAACAGAATCAGCATGGAGCATATTGAGGAAATTTGGCCATATAGCTTCATTAGTTACGCATAACTCTCTTGGCATGTCTCAAGATGGGACAAGCACAATGGACTGAGAAAACAGTGGAATCGGGCCACTCACAGGCTCAGGGATGTCATATCTGTCACTGCATCCTGTGGAATCTATGACCTGGTCAATGTCCATTCCAATCTGGCGATAGTCATTCCCTTCTAAATTCCACCTTACCAAAAAGTACTGATGACAAATGTGTCTAGTCTGAGCTGGGGAGCCCATGTACATGTACTTCACAATCAGGCACTGTGGTCCTTCCAGAAAGAATTTCATCAGATATATTTCTGTGAAGTGAGGGTGATTGTGAATGCTGTAAAGGTTTTCAAAAATCAGTTGTTCATCCAAATCATTCTAATTCAGACAGAGAGTCAGGTAGCAATATACTATCTCCAGGAACAAGCAGGAATGTAGTCATCACATATGGGTATCGTCGGTACCTACGGAGCCCGTGCGGGAATGCTCCCCAGCGTCCAATCAGAACGCTTTTGGGAGCATCCCACAGCGCCTGCGTGCTGCCTTCCCACCTTTCCCAACTGCCTCTCTCCAGTTCTTCTTTTTCCGCGGAACCAGCAGGTCGTGTTCCTGTCACCGCAGAATTTCTTTTTTCTTTCTTTCTTTTTGTGGTCGCATCTGCCTTCTTCGACGCTCTACCGATACGGCTGGTCTTTCTTTTCTTATTTCTGTAAAAAAAAAAAAAAATCTTTTTTCTTTTTCTTCAGGTGCACGTGCCTTTTTTGGGCCTTAGGCCCAAAATCTTTTTCCTTAACATGGAAAAACCTGCTTCAGGTTTTAAAAAGTGCACCAAGTGTGGCGGTACCATTTCCGTCACCGACACCCATGAATGGTGTTTAAAATGTTTAGGTCCTGACCACTCCATCACGGATTGTGTGTCCTGTGCCATGATGTCTAAAAGAGGTCGGCAGAACCGAGCTGCCATGCTCAGTACCCTGTTTCCCTCTGATGCGGCTTCGGTGGCATCGACGTCTTCCAGGGCTTCTTCTTCCTCCCGTGGATCTCAGGTAACTAAACATAAATCCAGCCGGTCCTCGAAGGGTAGATCTCCTTCTAAGCATCGAGATGCCTCTGGCGTTGCCCTCGAGGATTCTGCACCAGCAAAATTACCCCAGCGGGAGGCTTCAGCTTCCAAAGCATTATTGAGGTTCCAGGATGTTCTCGATGGCTCGGCCTCAACAGATGATCTGGTGCCATGCTCTGGGGTACCGGTGGTCTCCACCGGTACCGACATCCAGGTATTGGCGGCATCCATGGACCAGAGAATTCTGGCTATGGAACGCAGTCTTGCAGCTTTCCTTGTGGCATTGACGCCCTTGGTACCGCGACAAACAACTCCACTGGTACTGGCACCGGTATCGGTACCGGTACCAATAGCATCAACATCGGCATCGGTGTCTGCTCTGCCAGTACCCTGTCCTCCGGTACCGATTCTCTGGTACCGGTTATTCCCGGTACCGACCTTGGTCGGTACGGGTATCGGGCTCTGCAGGAGCATCCGGACAGACGATACTTCGTGTCCTCAGAAGAATCTGAGGATTCTGAAAGTTCTGTCGATGCAGCGATGCTTCTTCCAGAGGAATCCTCCTCCCCTAAACGCAGGATGTCTCCTCCAGAGGACATGTCCTTCCAAGACTTCATCAGGGAGGTGGCTCGGGGCCTGTCCATTACTGTGGCCCCTGAAACAGAGCCAAGGGCCAAGGAGTAGCCCACTTGAGATCATCATCCATAAAAGAGATTTGCAGAGCTGCATTCATACCCCACTACTACTGAATAGGATTCCTGATGCAAAAATAAGTTTCGCTAGTTTGTCCTCCAGAATCTCTTTGGGAATGAGAATCTAAGTCCATACTCAAGGCTTCTTTCCAAAGAAAAAGAAAAACAATATTCTCCAGGAACAAGCAGGAAGTCAGTCCTCACATATGGGTGACGTTGGTGCCGACGGAGCCCTCGTGTGGAGCAATTTCCCAGCTTTCTGAGAAAGCCTTTGGGATTGCATCACACATGCGCGGTCCCCTTCCCGTCCAAGGGTGCCATCTTGCTCAGTCTTCTTTTTTCCGTGGAGCCCAATGGACGTGGTCCGATTTTCACCATGGAAAAAGTAGAAAAGTTGCTTTATTTTTTCAGCTTCCCAGTTCGACACCGCCTTCCCGCCTTCGGCTTGGTACACCGGTACCAAGTCCAATCAGTTTTCGTTTTTGTCCTTCGTGACTAGCATTCGCGTTCTTTATATTTTTCACTGGCAGCCCAGTCGTTTGACCTCGCAGGGGCCCTTTTTCCCCCGATGGCTGCCAGCGAGTTTAAAAAGTGTGATCGGTGTAAGAAGTTGATGTCTCTCACTGACACACACGACTGCTGCCTCTGATGCCTCGGCCCTGACCATCTTACCACATGGTCTATGGGCCATGTGGTAAGATGTCTTCGAAGTCTTTGAAGAGCAGGCAGCCTCAGCTTAACAGGATTTTTCCTGAGTCTGCAACCGCCCGAGCCTGGACCCCGTCAGAAGCCTCGACATCTCGGGAATTGGAGCTCGAGCACTGTTGTGGGTCTTCTGAGCGGGGGCCTCCCTCCAGGGAACACCAGAGGAAGAAGAAGCTCATGAGGGCGATGGCGCTGGATGCCTCTGATCGGCTTGGGCCCTTGGGTTCCAGGCCGCGGAGCCGGACCGCCGCCCCGGGTCCTCGGAGTCAGAGCGGCCGGCTAAACAACCTCTCAAGGAGCCGGAGACGTCGGACAAGGTAACTTCTGTTGCCCTCGTGGACTCTCCTCCGGGAGAGCCAGCATCGGGCCCGACAACGTCAGGACCCGAGCTGCGGAGCCTTCTGAGCTCGGTCTCAGGTTGGCAGTCCTGGAGAGCAGCATGGCTGCCTTCATGGAGCAGCAGCGGGCGCTGATGGCTGGTCTCGCCGGTCCGTTCACCCTGACCACCAGGATGTTGATGTCGAAGTCGACGCCAGAGACCGAGCCGATTCTCGAGTCGATCCTCGGCCAAGGGTCCCCCTCGACCTCCCATTCGGGACCGAGGTCATCAATGCCGGTGCCCTCAGCGTCGGGGCTCGAAGCCCTTGAGGCTGGAGCCCATCGAGTCCTCCTAGGAGGACTCGGCATGGGAGATGGAGGAGGAAGACTCCCCAGACACCTTCCGGACCCGGTGTATCCCGTCGGACTCTCTGTGTTCGGAGCCTCGGAATAGGTCCGCTCCGGAGGACACTCAGTTCTCAAACTTCGTCAGGGACATGGCCAAAGCTTTGGCATTCCCTGCGGATGCCAAGGAAGAGCCTCGAGCCAAGGAGCTCGATGCCGTCCAGTATGACTCTCCCCCGAAGGAGGCCCTTACTGTACCAGTGCCTCCGATGTTGGAATGGCTGATGCTCCGCATGTGGGAGTCCCCGGCCTCGATGCCACTGCTCAGCAAGTGGGTCGATTTCATCTATTGAGTCCGTAAGAGTCCTGGGTTCCAGAACGCGCAGCTGCGCACAACTCCATGGTTGTGGAATTGGCCATGCAATAGCTGAAAAGCCAAAAAATGCACTCCATGGTGCCTCCTGGCTGGGAGGCTCGGAAATTGGACTCCCTCAGCAGAAAGTGCTACCAAGGCTCGATGCTATGATGCCGTGTCCAAACTTACCAGTTGTACATGGGCATGTACTTGTGGGACCTGGCAAAGGAGATTGCCGGATTCTCGGCTGGCCTATCCGAAGAACCCTTGCAGCGCTTCAAAGGCTTGTCCATGAGGCTCAGAGAGTTCTCGAAGTTCATGTCTCGAGCAGCTTATGACGGCTTCGAGGCTTCGGCCCGAGTAGCCACGGCCGGCATCGGTGCACGCCGTCAGGCCTGGCTCATATCGTCGGACCTGGAGCCATGGGTTCAGGACAAGTTGGTAGATGTCCCATGCCAAGGAGAAAACCTCTTCGGCAAACCCATGAATGAGAAAGCTGCAGAAATCGAGTCCGAGTACTTGACCTGGACAAGGTTGTCGAAGAAGACATCTGCACCTTCTCACAAGAAGAAGGCCTCGGGGAAGAAGCCCTTTTTCCCGAGGAAGGGTACGGCTTAGAGAAACTACCCCACTTACCAGACTGCTCCAGCTCCCCAACAGGGGCAGCAGGCCAGGGGACAGGGACATGGCCCACGTAAGCCGAAGACCCACAAGCCTCCAGCTCCGGCTCCTACCCAGTCGGGAGGGGGTTTTTGACTCCCAGTGCATAGCTCCTCTCCCACCAGTGGTTGGCCCTGCACAGGAGGGAGGCTGGCCCTATACACTCATAGGTGGCCATCCATTACTACCGACGCCTGGGTTCTTCAAGTAGTCCAGCAGGGCTACTTACTTCACTTCCACCAGGTGCCCACCTTCTTTTTCCCAGGAGAGCCTCTAAGGCCCGCTCTTCACAGGAACCTCCTCCTGCAGCAGTTGGCAGGTCTGCTAAAGGATCAGGTGCAAGGGGCAAGGCTTCTACTTCAGGTATTTCCTCATACCAAAAAGAAAAGGAGGCCTTCGCCCCATCCTGGACTTGTGAAATCTGAACAAGTTCCTGGTGAGGGAAAAGTTCAAGATGCTCTCCCTTGGGATCCTACTGCCTTACCTCCACCAGGGAGACTGGCTATGCTCCTTAGATTTAAAGGATGCTTATACTCACATCCTCATACACCCAGACCACAGACAATACCTCAGGTTTCTGGTCGGAGGAAACCACTTTCAATACAAAGTACTTCCCTTTGGCCTAGCTTCTGCTCCCAGAGTATTTACCAAATGCCTAGCAGTGGTGGCGGCCTTCCTCAGAAGCCAGGGAGTCTTTGTCTTTCCATACCTGGACGACTGGCTCATCAGGGGCCAATCGGCACAGGAGGCACGGCAGGCCACTGCTTGCACAGTCAACCTGCTCCAGCACCTAGGCTTCGTTATAAATCATGAAAAGTTCACTTTACTCCCCACTCAGAACTTGGAGTTCATAGGGACAAGACTGGACACACTTCAGGCAAGGGCTTACCTACCGCTGGACAGGGCAAGGTGGTTGCTGGACTTGGTACAACAGGTCCAGCACAGACCATAGGTCTCCGCAAGGGTCTTTCTCCGCCTCCTGGGCCACATGGCCTCCACGGTGCATGTGACTCCATATGCTTGATTCCACATGTGCACAGCTCAATGGAGCCTCAGAGACCAGTGGACGCAAGCCACTGGCCACCACAGAGACAGAGTAGCAATTTCCAAGCTACTAGTGTCAGCCTTGCAATGGTGGCTCACCCCCCCAACTTGCTTCAGGGAATACCATTCCAACCTCCCTCTCACACCAGAGTGCTGACAACAGATGCCTCCTTGCTGGGCTGGGGTGCCCATTGCCAGGGTTCTTTCACTCAGGGTCTGTGGTCCTCGCGAGAGGCCACAGTTCAGATCAATCTTCTAGAGCTTCGAGCCATCCGCCTAGCTCTTCAAGTCTTCTGTCATCTTCTTGCACATCAGTCGGTGCTGATACAGACAGACAATCAGGTAGCGATGTTCTACATCAACAAACAGGGGGGCACAGGATCTCGCATCCTATGCCAGGAAACTCTGGACCTCTGCTCTTTTGCAGTGGCACATCACATGTCCCTACAGGCAGTTTATCTGCCAGGTCAGGAGAACCTCCTGGCCGACAAGTTGAGCAGGATTCTTCAGCCTCATGAATGGCAACTGAACCGGGCTGTAGCCCAGCGTATGTTCAACCGTTGGGGTCTCCCGTCCATGGATCTCTTTGCCAGTCCGCAAAACCATCAGTTGCCCTGGTTCTGCTCGAGGCAGCCACATCCACTGAGCGTGGCGACGGATGCTTTCCTGATCTCGTGGGTACAGGGCCTTCTCTATGCGTTCCCACCCACGCCCCTTCTCTATGCGTTCCCACCCACGCCCCTTCTCTATGCGTTCCCACCCACGCACTCTGTTCAAGATTCTTCGCGACAAGGCCTCGGTCATCCTGGTAGCCCCCAGGTGGCCCAGACAGCCTTGGTTCCCTCTTCGCCTTCAACTGGCGGTCGAAACTCCACTCCCACTGGGGGTGCAGTCCGAACTCTTGACCCAGGAACAGGGTTCCTTGCTACACCCCAATCTCAGATCCCTCAACTTAATGGTCTAGCTGCTGAGAGGGTAGTACTTGCTCCTCTACTCCTTCCCAAGGAGGTTGAGGAGGTGTTGCTGGCCTCTAGGAGGCAATCCACTAGAAAATCCTATGCGTTCAAGTGGTATAGATCTGAGGGGTAGTGTACCCAGAATAAGGAGAATCCATTCACTTGTCAAGTACTTCAGGTATTACGGTACTTGCTCCACCTCTCGGAGTTAGGCCTCAAGTCTAACTCTGTCAGAGTCCACCTGAGTGCGCTATCAGCTAACCACTCTCCAGTGGACGGGCAACCTCTTTCAGCTCAACCTTTGGTATCCTGATTCCTCAGAGGCCTCCTACTCTTGAAGCCTCCAATTCGTTCACCGGCAACAGAGTGGGACTTAAATGTGGTCTTGCAGCGACTTACTTGCCCACCTTTTGAACCAATGTTCACCTGTCCTTTCCGCTTCCTTTCCTGGAAAGCACTCTTCCTGGAGGCACTCACGTCTGCCTGCCGTGTGAGCGAGCTGCAAGCTTTAGTATCGGATAGCTCGTATACATGGTTTTATAACAACAGGGTAGTACTACGTACTCACCCCAAGTTCCTTCCAAAAGTGGTTTCCTCGTTTCACCTCCACCAAGAGGTGGTTCTTCCAACCTTCTTTCCCAGGCCGCATACCTGCAGGGCAGAAGTGGTTCTGCATACCCTGGACTGTAAGAGGGTGCTCGCCTTCTACCCGGAGTGTACGTGGGGGCATCGGAGAGCTTCTCAGCTCTTCGTCTCTTATGACCCTAGTAAACCGGGTCTCCCTGTCTCCAAGCGCACCTTATCCACCTGGGTGGCGGACTGCATTGCCTGGGCATACAGGGCAGCTGACCTTCAGCTGCAGGGCCGAATCACTGCCCACTCGGTCAGGGCTAAGGCCGCCTCAGTGGCTAATCACCGCTCTGTTCCATTGGCAGACATCTGCCGGACCGCAACTTGGTCTTCAAGCCAGACCTTTGCAGCCCACTACTGCCTGGAGAGAGAGTCCCGATGGGACAGTGTTTTCGGTCAGGCAGTACTCCATAACCTATTCAAGGTTTAGGCAACTCCTACCCTCCGATCCTTTGGTGTCAGGCTACTATGGGGGTTGTGCTCTCGGAGAAAAATCCTATCACTGCTGCTGCAGCTCTTCTAGAGGGAGCCATTTTTCAGCTATGGGTTCTCGGTAGCCTATAGCTTGGGAGTCCCATATGTGAGGACTGACTTCCTGCTTGTTCCTTTAGAAAGCGTAGTTACTCACCTGTAACTGGTGTTCTCCAGGGATAGCAGGAATCAGTCTCACGACCCTCCCTCCTCCCCTGGAGTTGCAGTCCTTGATTATTTTTTTTTCTCTTTTTGCCATCTTTTTAGCTATGTCATCTGACTGAGCAAGATGGCACCCTTGGGCGGGAAGGGCCATTACCAATCTATATCAGTTCAGAAAGGCTCTCAAAACATACCTTTTCTGCCAATATTTCCCAGACAGCAACTGAACTAGATATCCCCTCCAAGAAATGACCCAATCCAGAAATGCCCTCACACTGCAGTGTAAATAGTTTATGTATATAGTTAACCCAGTTATCCAAGTTTGTACTCCTGTTCAATGTAAAACCTGACAGTTTGTCGTTATGGTCGTTTTGTTATGATGTAAACCGCGCTGATTCTAAATAGCGCGGTATATAAGAAACTGTAATAAATAAATAAATAAAATAAAATAAAATAAATAAGGGGACCGCGCATGCGTGATGCAATCCCAAAGGCTTTCTTAGAAAGCTGGGAAATTGCTCCGCATGAGGGCTCTGTCGGCGCCGATTTCACCCATATGTGAGAACTGATTCCTGCTGTCCCTGGAGAACACCTGTTACAGGTGAGTAACAATGCTTTCTAAAAGGCTAATTGCCACCAAAGATATTGTAAGTGTATGCCTATTTCAGCTCCTTGAATGTTCATATTTTTCACCTTTTCTGTTGAAGGCAGCCTGTATCTAGGAATTCCCATTTGGGAGAACGTTTTATGCTGCTTGTCCTCGGAGAAAACCAAGTTCCTTACCTGTAACAAGTGTTCAGCATAGACAGCAGGATTCAAGTCCTCACATGCCCTCTCACATCCCCGAGGGTTGTATTTGAAACTCAACTTTAGTATTGGACTGAGGCTGTCCCACGTGACAGCAACTGGCGGGAAGTGCCATGTATGCACAGTGGGGCTTCTAAAAAGCTTCTGAAACGTATATAAGCTGGAGAAGCTTTTCCCACACTGAGTTTCATTAGTGGCATCACCTATCTGTGAGGACTTGTATCTTGCTATCCATGGAGAACACCTGTTACAGGTAGGTAACTTAGTTTTATTGCTGTAAACTGCCTCATAGCCTTTGGAGAAAGATAGTATAGAAATTTGAGAAATAAGTAAATGTCACAAGTTGCCTTACTGAGGCCTGCAACCTGAAATTATTCATTATTCGCCCCACTTCCACTCTTAAATTGACAATCATTGAAAATGATCAACTTAAACCATATTTAGGAGATGTGAGATCTCCAGGAATAAGCAGCGATGTAGTCTTCACATATGGGTGATGTCCGTACTGACGGAACCCGCGCGAGAAAGCTCCCCAGCGCCCAATTGGAAAGCTTTTGGGAACACTCCACTGTGCCTGCGTGACTGCCTTCCAGCCTTCCCAATTCTCTCTCTTCAGTTCTTCGTTTTCCGCGGAGCCAGCAGAAAGCAAATCCTGTCACTGCAGAAAAATGTCTTATTGCGGATAGCGCCTCTGCCTTTCCGTCGTCACCGGCACTTCCTAGGACATCGCTGGTTCCCTTATCTTTTCTTTTTCTTCTTTCTTTATTTTCTCTAACAAAAAAAAACCAACTACTTGGGCGTTGACGCCCTTTAGGCCTTAAGCCTACCATACTCTTCATACATAGAAGGTATACAGGTATGGAGAAACCGTCATGCAACCGCCTCTGTCCCCTCTCTCTCTCCCCTTCCCCTTCCTCCTGCCCTCTTAACCATTGTTCTCCCCTTGTATTAACTCCTCTCCAAGTTCATTGCCCTGTTACAATATATCAAGTTTTGTTTCAGTGTAAACCGCTTTGACCATAGGATAAAGCGGTATAGAAAATAAATAAACTAGTAGTTTCAAAAAATGCAGTAAGTGTGCCAGCACCATCTCGGTGATTGACACACATGAATGGTGTCTAAAATGCTTTGGCTCAGACCAGCAGCGAAAATGACATGGAGAGGCCTACAGAACCGGGCTTCTAAAGTAGGAGCACTCTTTGCGTTGGACGCCATATCGTTGGCATCCCCCTCATCCTCTCATGGATCTCAGATATCCTCAAAATCCAAGCACAAGGCTGCATCGAAGTCTGTGGGCACCTCCAGGAAAAGATCTTGCTCAAAGTACCGAGATCCCTCGGGGGATGCCTCGGAGGCAGATCAGCCTGCTAAACAGGCCCAATGGGAGGCCCTATCCTCCAAACCAATTGAGGGGTTCAAGGATGCTCCCGAGGCCTCCTCCTCCTCCAGAGACCTACTGGTGCCATGCTCTGGGACAGTAGCACAAATACCTGTCACTGATACCTAAGCATTGGCAAACTTGATTGGCTAGTATGCACTGGTCTTCGATTTCACCTTGGCAGCCTTACTTCCAGCCTCAGTGACCATAAAACCTTGACTGCAGGTACTGCCCCATCGATATCGGTTCTGGTACCGAGATCAACACTGGTTCCCATTACAACATCAGGGCTGCTGCAGATGACATCAACATTGCTGTCACCCATGCCCTCCCTGAAAACTGGTGCCGGGTCCAAGCAGCTTACCGAGGCTGATACATCGGAACATCGGTACCGGCATCTAACTTCCGGCGAGCACCATACTCATCAATACTTCGAGTCCTCTGATTCAGATTCCCCTGATTCGGATGTGGAGTCATTCAGTTCACGGTGGCCCAGGGACCTTTCTTCGGACCATTCCCTGCCTCAATAGTGGTGCATGTCGCCGCCGGAGGACATGTTCTTCCAGGAATTCATTTGAGATCTGGCCAAAGGTCTCTCTATCACAGTGACATAGGAGAAGGAGCCAAGAGCAGAGGAATTAGAGATCCTCCAATACCCAACAGCACCTAAAAAAGTAGCCACCTTACCAGTGCACTGCATCCTTCATGACCTTATGCTCCATATGTGGGAGGCGCCTCTCACAGTCTTAGCCCAAAGTAGACGTCTCGATACCATGTATCGTGTACCGGAATGTCCCAGTTTCCAAAAGCCACAGCTATCCCAACAATCCATGGTGGTGGAATCGGCTATGTGCCGAATCAAAAGCTTGAAGACTCATTCCTCTAACCCTCCTGGTAGGGAATCGAGAATCCTCAATGCATTTGGGCGTCAATGTTTCCAAGCATCAATTCTCTCAACTAGGATTAATTCCTATATACTCTATATGGGAATGTTCCTGAAAGAGGTCTCCAGGGATCTAGAGGCCTTTGCCCTTCTCCTTCCAGATGATAAATGGGAAGATTATCTTGCCATAGTTAAGCATAGCCAAAATGTATCAAAGTTTGTCAATAGAGCCACCTTTGATGCTTTTGAGTGCATGAGCAGGGCCTCAGCAATTTGCATCGATGCACACTGCATTGCGTGGTTTCAGGCCTCAGATCTTGAACAGTGGGTTCAAAATAAGCTAGGCAACATTCCTTGCACAGGGGGAAACCTCTTTGGCAAAGACTGGCAAAATAAGGCCTCTCAGTTAGAGTCAGAAAATACTACTCTAAAGAGACTGTCTAGAGTAACAGCTGACTCTGCTAGGAAAAAGACTCCTGCAAAGAAGTCTTTCTACAACAAGAAGAAGAAATTCTTCTCTTCCTATCCTCCCGCTTCTCAGTATCAGAGTCAAGCCCCACAGAAGAGGCAGCAGCCTCCTAAACAGAAGAAGACTCAGGTGGCTAAATCTCAACCAGCTCCGCAGCCACAGCCTGTGCCTGTTTTTTTAATCTTTCTAGAGAACATTGCCACCCTGCCTGTGGAGGGCCCGCACCCCATCCATATAGCAGGCAGACTGTCACTATGTCTACAAATGGCATCTCATCACCTCAGAGCAGTGGACACTCACCATAGTTCAGGAGGGGTACAGCCTTCATCTGCAAACTCTGCCCCCTCCACATTCAGGGGGGAATATCAAATGCAACCCCCACTCATTGCTCTCCTACAAGATGAGGTGGCCTCTTCTGTCTCAGGGCGCCATAGAAGATGTCCCAGCATCCCAACAGGGAGTGGGCTTCTACTCTCCCTACTTTCTCATTCCAAAGTAAACCAGAAAGAGTAGGCCCATTCTGGACCTCAGAAATCTCAACAGGTTTCTAGTCCATGAAAAATTCAAGATGATCTCTCTCGAGACTCTTCTTCCCTACCTCCAGAGTCAGGACTGGCTCTGTTCTCTAGATCTAAAAGAAGCGTACACACATATCCTCATCCATCCAGGACACAAGAAGTATCTACGCTTCACCTTTCAGGGAAAACATTAATACAGAGTCCTTCCCTTCAGACTCGCCTCTGCCCCAAGAGTCTTCACAAAGTGCATGGCTGCATATCTAAGAACTCTGGCGATATTCATCTTTCCTTACTTAGACAACTGGCTAATAAAGGCAGATACCTCCCAAGAGGTACTGCTTTCCTTGCATTGTACCATCACAATACTACAACACTTGGGATTTGTCATAAACTTCCCAAAGTCCCAGCTCATTCTAACTCAAAGACTAGAGTATATTGGAGCCCTATTAGACACCCAACAGTCCAGGGCATTTCTGCTCCAACTCCTTTGTACCTGTCTAGTCGAACTAGCATCTCAGATGCTTCTACGAGACCATCTGACAGCCCAAGAGATGCTGCAGCTCCTTGGGCACATGGCCTCTACAGTACATGTCATTCCATATGCCCGCCTACATATGCGGACAGCCCAGTGGACTCTGGCCTCCCAGTGGAAGCAGGCCTTGGGCCGTCTCTGGGACAGGATCCAAGTCACTGCATGTCTAACCACATCCTTTCAGTGGTGGTGTTCTCCGAAAAACCTTCTCGTAGGGTCACCTTTTCAGATGCCTCCACATCAATGCACCCTGACAGTAGATGCCTCCAAACTGGGTTGGGGAGCCCATCTGGGCAACCTGACTATACAAAGGCTCTGGACAGTGCAGGAGTCACAACTCCAGATCAATCTCCTGGAACGTCATGCTATCTCAAATGCCCTCTGGGTTTTTCAACACCATCTCAGAGCACAACAGGTCCTAGTCAGGACAGACAATCAGGTTACCATGTTCTCTGTGGACAAGCAGGGAGGAACAAACTCTTGGGCCCTCTTCAAGGAGGTGATATACCTCTGGTCCTTTGCCATTGAGCATCAGATACACCTTTAAGTGGTATACCTACTGGGAGAATCCAGTGTCTTGGCAGACAGACTGAGTTCCATCCTTCTTCCCCATGAATGGGGTCTGCATCCGGACACAGCTTCTTACATATTCCAGACCTGGGGAACCCCAGACATAGATCTGTTCGCGACTCCACAAAATGCCAAGCTTCCTTTCTTCTGCACAAGAACTTCAACATCCACCAACCAACAAGTGGATGCCTTCCACCTACACTGGGGTCAGGGTCTGCTTTACGCATTCCCTCCCATACCCCTCATTCTCAAGGCGGTTTTCAAGCTTCAGTCCGATAGGGGTTCCATGATTCTCATAGTCCCTCACTTGCCACAGCAACTGTGTTTTCTCTGCTACTATGTCTGACTCAGACTCATCCTCTGTGATTGGGATATGCACTGGATCTCCTCTCCCAGGACAATGGCTCACTACTCCATCCCAATCCACAGTCTCTCCGCCTCACAGCTTGGCTGCTGAGAACATAACTTTACAAGACTTTGACCTTATTCAAGAGGTCAAGGAGATCCTTTTGGCTTCTCGAAAGCCCTCCATCAGACTTCACACACTTTTAAGTGGTGTAGATTCTCTGTCTGGTGCTCCCAGAAAGATCTCAGTCCCTTTTCTGCTCCAGCGGAGTCACTACTCCTGTATCTTCTCCACCTGTCCTTGACAGGTCTAAAGACAAACTCGGTGAGAGTCCACCTTAGTGCCATTGTGGCCTCTCATCATCTACTCAATGTACAGTCCATCTCCACACAACTGCAAGTAGCGTGTTTCATGAGAGATCTCCTGCTCTCCAAACCTCCCATTAAGCCACCTCCGGTTGCTTGGGACCTCAATGTCGTTCTAGCGCAGTTTCTCAAGCCACTCTTTGAACCATTAGCCACAACCTCATTTAAATTCCTCTCTTAGAAGGTGATCTTCCTAATTGCCCTCGCTTCAACTGTATGCATTAATGAGCTTCAGGCTTTAGTGGCGGATTTACCCTATACCCACTTCCACCATGACAAAATAGTCCTTCGGACTCACCCACATTTTATGCCAAAGGTGGTAACTCCCTTCCATCTAAACCAATCAATTTACCTTCCAGTTTTCTTTCCTAAACCACATGCATCTAGAGCGGAAGCAACTCTGCACACTCTTGACTGCAAGTGTGCATTGGCTTTCTATCTCCAAAGGAATCAAGGTCATCGTAAAGCCACGCATTTGTTCATTTCATTTGACTTCAGTCACCTGGGATTACCTGTTTCTAAACATACACTGTCCAGATGGATAGCAGACTGAATTTCATTTGTCTGTGATAAAGCAGGACTCTCCCTGGAAGGGCATATCACTGCTCACAGTGTTCGCGCCATGGCTGCCTCGATGGCAAACCTACACTCAGTAGCCATTGATGAAATTTGCAAAGCAGCAACTTGGTCTTCTGTCCATACCTTTGCTGCCCATTATTGTCTGGACAAGGACTCCTGTCGGGATGCGATGTTTGGTCAGGCTGAACTCCAGCACCTCTTTCATACTTAGATGCAACTTCTACTGTCCTAGACTTTGAAGATAACAGAAATCCATGACCTCATCATGTCTTTTCTGAGGTCACTTCATCTGGCATCTGGGAGCTAGGTAGTCCCATATGTGAAGACTACATTCCTGCTTGTTCCTGGAGATAGCCTAGCTACTCACCTGTAACAGGTGATCTCCGGGAACAACAGGAATTTAGTCTTCACAACCTGCTCTACTCCCCTAGGAGTTATAGGGTTTCATTTACTCTCTTTTCTCAGCTACAAACTCATCTGATGAGAGGGAGTTTGGAAGGTGGGAAGGCAGTCGCACAGGGAGCGTTTCTGCACGGGCTCTGTCTGTACCGACGTCACCCATATGTGAAGACTAAATTCCTGCTGTTCCTGGAGATCACTTGTTACAGGTGAGTAACTATGCTTTTTTAGTTACTAACACAGTCATAATTATTAAGCTTATTATGGCTTCCTTTTAAGCAAAAGTGTTATTTTAAGGTTTTAGTGATTGTTTTTAAAGTTCTTAGAGAAGGTAGACCTCAGGATTGGAAGAATAGATTGCAAATTTATAACCCAGAAAGACTGCTTCATTCCTCCCAGAGGAATATTTTTGAAATATGTGGGATGTCTTATTTTCAATTAACAACATGGGGAGAAAGAACATTCATTGTGACTGGTCTTGAGCAATGGAATGCTCTGTTAGTCTCCTTAAGAGAGGAAGTAAATTTAAAGGTTTGAAAACTTTATTGTTCCCTGTAGAAGATTAATAATCACAACTGTTTTTCTGTATGAATTGTAAGACCATTCTCATGTTAGCACTGCTAGCATGGAAACGTGGGGTCATTTTACAGTTGGTATTGTTAGAATGGATATGTATTTTTTTTTTTACATTAGATACTACATAATAGGTAATATTGCTGTTATTTGTATTCTAATTTTTGGTGTATTTCTTTTTCAATCTGACTACATCCTTTTTTCAAATATTGAGATTATCATATAAATCAGGAGTGTCAAACTCCAGTCCTGGAGGACCACAAATCAGCCTAGTTTTCAGGATGTCCCTAAAGAATATGTCCACCAACAAAGGAGCACAATTCCACGTGCAAACAAACGATCCAGTCCAAATAACGTGGAAAGCAGAGGAAGGATAACTTTTATCGATTAAACTTAAGCCACTGGCTTGACACAGGCCGTGTTTCGTTTTGTTAAGTTTTATAAATTCTCATCATGTGACAAGTTCTTTTTGAGTTGAAAGCATTTGAAGTTTTTATCTGTAGCTCATATACATTTTTATTTGTATGTTGATATATAATTTGTTTTAATGTTTTGACCTTATATTGCTGTGGCTCAGTCTCATTTTATATTATGTTTGTATATGTATGTTTTTTATTGGTTATAACAAGGGATATAGTATACTAGTTCATTTTATAGGCTTTTTATCATTCATGTTTTTTTAACTTTTACTTTTGTATGATGTGTTTATATTTATATTTGTTTTTATGTGTTGTAGTTAAGCCATCTTTAGCCCCTGTTGAAGGCAGAACGAAACACAGCCTGTGTCGGGCCAGTGGCTTAAGGTAATCAATAAAAGTTATCCTTCCTCTGCTTTCCATGTTATCCCTAAAGAATATTCATGAGATATATTTGCATACAGTAGGGCAATGCATGTAAATAAAGCTCATGCATATTCAATAGGGATATCTTGAAAACTAGGCTGGTTTGCGGCCCTTGAGGACTGGAGTTCGACACCCTTGACGTAAACCATTTTGAATAACATTTTGCTACACAAGATGGTATACAAAAAACTTCTAAATAAATAAATCATTTGCAATTCTGTAATCACAGAAACTGTAGCCAATCTACCCTCTATCTGCAATTAAAAACTATCAGCAGCCTTGTTCACTTCCTCATTTACCTTGATTGAAATGAGATCTCAAACCCAGGGGGAGACAGATGAAAAAGAGCTAGTCCACAAAAAGTCAATCTCCCACAAGAGATTAGAGAAGAGCTGGATAATCTTTATTTATTTATTCATTTTTAGGCATTTATATACCGCCTGGTGCAAGTGCAATCTAGGCAGTGTACATTCATGTATTGTACAGTATATATTTCCCTTGTCCCCGAAGGGCTCACAATCTATGTTTTGTACTTGAGGCAATGGAGGTTTAAATGGCTTACACAAGGCCACAAGGAGCGCCTGTGGGACTAGAAACCCCAGTCCCTCCTGCCTGAGGTTGCTATCCTCCAGCGGGATTTGAACCCCGTAGCCCTCCAGCCTGAGGCAACTTGCCCCAACCACTAGGCCAAAAGTTGTCAAAGATACAATTGTTTACCTTGCATCATGGAGAAGTATGAATTGATTTAAGGGGTATAGGGAGTGTTTAATTCTTTCACTATTATTATTGTGGGTGGAGATATGGAGACTGCAGCAATTTCCGCCCCATTTCCAATCTGCATTTGTTGGCAAAATTGGTGTGGACGTTTTTATCCCTTATATTTGTTTTTTTACAATTGCTGCCACCACGGCGATCATTGCCTCCATGGAGATCACTCCTGCATCGATATTGCAACTTTTCCACAGCCATGCTAATATCTATAATTTACCTTGCTGAATTTTAATTTACTTTTGACTCAAATTTGACTCGGTCTAGCTTCCAATCAGATATGTAATTGGATCTATAGATCTGGATTCCATAACATGAGGACGCAGGCGTCATGTAACCATGACAACTGATCCCTCGATTTGGCGCTAAACCTTTGGTTTAAATGGCGGCTCCTCAACGCCGGCTTCCAGTTTTAGACACTGTCACTAGAGAGCGCATCTGCACGGACTGGGTAAGCACTTATATTTTTCTTGTCATTTTAGTCTAATAATTCCTGTTGGGTATACAGGGTCTGTTTTAAAGGTGCCACGTTCCTGTTTTTAAACCCTTTGATTATATTTTTGTATGGGCAGAAAAAATGGATGTCTATTGAACTTGCACCCAATTTATTCTGCCCGATATGTTAGCGCTATGCCCTTAGTTCTATAGTTATTTTTCAGCAAAATTGATGTCCACTTTAACCTACTTTCACTTGCCCTTACTTTGAGATCTATCTACATTACTGACAATAATCTGCTTGGGTCATTTTGAAGAAATCTTTCTGTTAAAATTTCTTCTTGCAGCATCTCCTATTCTGTTTACAAGTTTATTTATTTAGCTAGGCTTATATACATTCAGGTGCTATATATATATCACTTGTCCTCGAAGGGCTCGCAATCTATTGTTTTGTACCTGAGGCAAAGGAAGGTTAAGTGACTTGCCTAAGGCCACAAGGAGCACCTGTAGAACGAGAAAACCCAGTCCAAGGTTGCTATCCTATAGTGGGATTTGAACCTCTGGCCCTCCGGCAACTTGCCCCAACCACTAGGCCCTCCTCCCTGACAGTGCTCCTGTACTGTCTATGCAAAGTCAGAAATATAGCAGAGTAAGTTTTATTTGCTCCTTCTTCCTTCCCCTTCCCTTCCCCCTGGTTTTGTTTTGTTTTGTTTTGTTGTCCATATTATCTTCCAGTGCATTTTCATACAAATATAATGTTCTGCCTGATTGATCCACCTGACTGGGGTTCTGAAACACTCTATCTCCAGGAACAAGCAGGAATGTATTCTTCACATATGGTATCGTCGATACCGACGGAGCCTGCGCGGGAACGCTCCCAATAGGAACGCTTTTGGGAGCATCCCTCAGCACATGCGCGCTGCCTTCCCACCTTTCCAACTGTCCCTCTTCAGTTCTTCGTTTTCGGTGGAGCCGACAGGACATATTCCCTGTCATTGCAGAAAATTTCTTCTTTAAACTTGTTTTCTTGTGGTCGCGTCTGCCTCCGCACGACACCTACTGGTACCGTTGGTTCTTTTTTCTTCCTTTCTAAAAAAAAAAAAATATATATATATATATATATACTTCTGAACTGTTTCTCTTCAGAAGCCTTTCCTTTTTGGTGCTAGGTGCCATGTTGGGCATTAGGCCCCATTTTTCCTAAAAGATGGAAAAACCAGCTAGTGGTTTCAAAAAATGTACTAAGTGTGGCGGTACCATCTCCATCACCGACACCCATGACTGGTGTCTGAAATGTTTAGGCCCTGACCATTCTCCATCTGAGTGTCTCTCTTGTATGGGGATGACTAAAAGAGGAAGACAGAACCGAGCTGCAAAGCTCGGTACCCTCTTTTCTTCGGATGCCAGGTCCATTGCATCGACGTCTTCAAGAGCCTCGTCTTCCTCCCATGGATCTCAGGTAACTAAACATAAGAGCCGGTCCTCAAAGGGTAGCTCTCCTTCAAAGCATCTAGAGGCCATTGGCATTGCCCTTGAGGAAACTACACCGGCAAAACAGCCCCGGCGGGAGGCTTCGGCCTCCAAAGCATTAACGGGATTCCAGGATGTTCTCGAGGCTTCGACCTTGGCAGAACTATCTGTGCCATACTCAGGAGTTCTGGCCGCTTTTACCGGTACCGATACCCAGGCATCGACAGCATCGATAGACCAGAGATTCCTCGCTATTGAGTGCAGTCTTGCAGCTCTCCTTACAGCTGCGGTACCATTGACACTGGTGGTTCAACGGGCACTGTTACCGACACCGGTACCGATGCCGGTACCAGCACCGGTACAGATACCAGTACCAGCACCAATGGTACCAGCACCGGTGGGAATTTCTCCCATGCCTTTTGCTGGCATCGACAGATTGGTACCGGACCAACTCAGTACTGACTTCGATCGATACCGAGACCGTACTTTGCATGAACATCGGGATCAGAGATACTTCGAATCCTCTGATTCCGATGACTGATAATTCTGCCGGTACCAGAGTGTTTCTCCCAGAAGACTCCTCTTCTCCCCAACGCAGAATGTCTCCTCCGGAAGACATGTCTTTTCAGGATTTTATTCGTGATGTGGCCCGAGGCCTTTCAATCATGTTAGCTCCTGAAAAAGAACCTAGAGCAAAGGAATTGGAAATTCTCCAATATCCTAAGGCTCCTAAGGAGGCAGCCACTCTGCCCATTCATGAAATCCTTCATGATTTGATGCTCAGAATGTGGGAGACACCTCTGACCACATCTCCTTATTCTAGGAGACTCCGATACCATATATCGAGTTCCACCATGTCCTGGTTTTCAAAAGACTCAGCTGCCACACCATTCAGTGGTAGTGAAGTCAGCCATGCGTAGGATGAAAAGTACAAAAAGACATGCATCTAATCCTCCAGGTTGTGAATGCAGGACTCTTGACGCTTTTGGGCGTCGAACATTTCAGGCTTCCATGCTTTTAGCTAGGATCAGCTCATATATTTTATATATGGGAATGTTCCTCAAAGAGGTCACAGGAGATTTGGAGCTTATGAGCCCCCTTCTCCTCCTTCTCCCTGATGACAAATGACAAGACTTTCTTACTCTTGTCAAGCATGCTCAAGATGTCTCCAAGTTTGTAAATCGTGCAGCCTTTGACTGTTTTGAATGCATCAGCAGAATCTCTGCTATTGCCATTGGTGCACGTTGGATTGCCTGGCTTCAGGCATCAGACTTGGAGATTTAGGTACAGGATAAATTGGGAAACATCCCTTGCACAGGAGAAAACCTCTTTGGCAAGAATTGGTAGGAAAAGGCTAATGAGATAGATGCTGACAATATCACTTTAGATAGATTATCAAAATCTTCAGCCACTGCAGCCAAAAAGAAATCCTATAAAAACCCTTTTTCAGCAAAAAGAGGAAGTTTTATCCGTCCTATACCCAGCAAGGGCAAGCTCAGGGTCAAGTTGCCCAGAAAGGTCAACAACAACAATCCAGACAAAAGAAGCCAAAAGGCCTTAGCGCTCAACCAGCTCCACAGGCCCAGCCCCCTCAAGGGCTTTGACTCCTTCATAGAGAGCTTTAAGGCCTTCCTGCCTCTGAAAGGTCCAGAACCCCTAAAAATTCCAGGACCAAATAACAGCAGAAAATTGGATTCTGTCCATTGTGAGAGAGGGGTACAAGCTTCATTTTCACAGCATGCCCCCTCCTACAATTGTAAGACAGTTCAATTCCCAAACCTCTACAGACAATCTACTGGAGCGAGAGGTCTCAACACTCCTTGCTCAAGGAGCAATAGAGGAGGTGCCCATTCTTCAACAAGGTACAGGGTTCTATGCCCCCTATTTTCTTATTCTAAAGAAAACAGGAGGACACAGACCCATTCTAGACCTCAGAGAATTGAACAAATATCTGTTCCGAGAAAAGTTCGAAATGATTTCTCTGGGAACTCTTCTGCCATACCTTCAAAGTCAAGATTGGCTTTGTTGTCTAGATCTAAAGGATGCATATACTCACATTCTGATCCATCCAGATCACAGGAAATTCTTACGATTCCTTTTCAAGGGAAAACATTTCCAATTCAGGGTTCTTCCCTTTGGTCTGGCTTCGGCACCAAGAATATTCACGAAATGCATGGCAGTAGTAGCTGCATTTCTGCGAACCCTAGGGATATTCGTCTTCCCTTACTTAGATGACTGGCTCATTTGAGCCCCCACGGTTCCAGAAGCCAGCTCTGCACTGTCTCGCACAATGCGAATCCTTCAATACTTGGGATTGGTCATAAACCTCCCAAAATCCCAACTTGCTCAGTCCCTGGAGTTCATAGGAGCTCGTTTAGATACCAGACAGTCAAGGTCTTTTCTCCCACAACCCCGCTGTCTTCGCATAGTGCAGCTCGCTTCTCAAGCAGCGGTGAAGTCCTCCCTAATTGCTCGAGAACTACTAACACAGGTCTGTGACTAAAAAGCTGTTTGATTATTTTCATCTAATTTCCATGTATTTTGGTGTGCTGAAAACAAATAAAATATTGAAAAAACTCCTAGACGTCATGATTTGCCACAACATGCAAAATTGTCTTCAAATTTATCAAATTTTTTCAAATTACTATTAATTAATTCAAATTACTATTAATTAATTCACATAAGTGCATTTAAGATATAAAATGCCAAAAAACCTTAAAGGGGTTGTCCGAGTTATGTAAAAAAAAATATAGCACTGTAAATCTGATGGTCAGCAATATATACATAAGCAAAGCAAGTTTTAAGTCCGTGCTTTTAATGGTAGAAGGGGTTAATCTTTCCTGAAGAATCCAGTGGGAGGGAGACACAGGGCAGATAACAGCAGCTCCGGTCAGTGCAGGGGGGCGTGGCCAGCACTGTGACGTCTCGTGTACAGACACAGAGCTGCTCTCTCCTGCATGCCACACTTGTGCACGAATCATCATCAGGTTCTTGGTTCTAGGCTGTTCACCCTTTTCATCGCAATTCGTGTTAGCTCGTCATTCTTCAACCGTTATGTTATGGCTCCGCAAAAGTGTATTAATTCGCCAGACAGTTTCTGTTTCATCTGTGGTGAATATACAGTGTTGAAGCAACAGCAGAATATTACAGACTTTGTGAAAAAAGTATACTTTGCATACTTTGGACTAAAAATTGAAGATCAAGATAAAGTCTGGGCGCCTCATAAAGTGTGCAAACGGTGTGTTGAGGACCTCCGAAACTGGTTCAAGGGTAAGAAAAAATCTTTCCGTTATGGGAGTCCTATGGTATGGCGAGAGCAAAAGAACTATAGTGACGACTGTTACTTTTGTTCATGCGATGTGAAAGGGTTTAATTCCAAATGGAAGCATTCCATTTCATACCCCAATCTTCACTCAGCAATTCGTCCCATCCCCCATGGCACAGATATACCAGTACCCAAGCCCCCTGCTACCTTGGAAGAGATACCTAGCTCCGATGAAGGTGAAGTCATACCTGAACCAGATAACGAATCAAGTTCTGACTTTGAAGATGATACAAGAGCAAAATTGTTTTCGCAGGAGGAGATGAATGATTTGGTAAGAGACTTGAATCTTCCCAAAGATGCCGCCGAGTTACTCGGATCAAGGCTGAAAAGCAGGAATTTATTGTTGCCAGGAGTATCATCTTCATGGTTCAGACATCGTGAAAAGGAGTTTGTTCCTTATTTCGCCCAGAAAGACAAGTTGGTTTATTGCATCGATGTCGAAGGTCTGATGGGTCAATTTAAAATCCAATGATTCAGAGCAATGGCATCTTTTTATAGATTCTTCAAAAAGAAGTCTCAAAGCAGTTTTACTTCACAACGGTTTTTACGCTTCCATACCTGTAGGTCATTCTGTACACTTGAAGGAAACCTATGAGAACTTGGAATTGGTTCTTCGTAAACTTAAATGTGAAGACCATGGTTGGCAAGTGTGTGGGGACTTGAAGGTCTTGTGCATGCTGCTCTGGCAACAAGCTGGGTATACCAAATATCCTTGTTTTCTGTGTCTATGGGACAGTCGAGACCGACAAAATCACTGGACCAAGAAGAGTTGGCAGCCGAGGGTGCTAACAGTCGGTGAAAAAATGTCCTCCGAGAAACTTTGGTACCTTCCCATAAAGTTCTTCTACCACCTCTCCACATAAAATTGGGATTGATGAAGCAATTCGTAAAATTACTTCCAAGAGATGGAGAATGCTTCAAATACTTGGTCACCAAGTTTCCAGGCCTGTCGGAGGCAAAATTGAAGGAAGGTGTGTTCATCAGACCAGACATTAGAAGGCTTATAGTTGATCAAGAGTTTGTCAATACCATGACAGATCCTCAAAAAGAAGGGTGGATTGCATTTAAAGAAGTCGTACAAAAAGATCGTCGGGCGAATGCTGAAAGCATTTCAAGCTTTAGGTTGCCTGATGAGTTTGAAAGTGCATTTCCTCCAGTCCCACCTTGACTACTTTCTTGAAAATTTGGGAGCTGTGAGTGAGGAACAAGGTGAACGATTCCACCAACACATTAAAGAGATGGAAAGGAGATACCAGGGAAAATGGAGCATTACAATGATGGCAGACTACTGTTGGATGCTTCAGAGAGACATTCCAGATGCTACTCACAAGCGTAAATGCACCAAGAGGAGCCTCACAAGGAAGAAGAATCGAGTTTTGTGTGTGTAGGTGAGCTCATTTCAGTTCAAAAAAGGATTTTCATGAAAATATTGTAATAAAACTTTAATTTTATAAGTCTATTGCCATTTATTTTTAGGTATTGCCTTATTTAACATAGTTACCTAAATTGTCAGGAAATGTGATGTCCTACGACAAAATGGAGGTCATTTTCAGATTCAGTGCACCAAAAAACATAAAGATTACATGGAATAACCAAAACAGCTCTCGAAAAAATTTTTTTTGTGACATATGGCATCCACGGTTCATGTGGTTCCCTATGCTCGCCTTCATATGCGAGCAGTCCAGTGGACCCTAACCACACAGTGGACGCAGGCCACAGGACATCTGTCGGACAAGATATCAAACTCAAAACGACTGATTTTGTCCCTCCAATGGTGGCAAAAACTGGAAAATCTTCTAGTGGGGTCTCCTTTCCAGCAACCCCTATTCCTGGCCACCCTAACAACAGATGCATCACAGGTGGGATGGGGAGCACATTTGCATCATCTCTCTACCCAGGGTACCTGGACTCCACAGGAGGCTTGTCTTCACATAAACCTCCTGGAACTCAGAGTAATCTATATAGCTCCTTGAGTATTCGATGCCCAGCTCAGCTACAAGACAGTCCTAGTCCAAACGGACAATCAAATAGCTATGTTCTACGTGAACAAGCAGGGGGGAACAGGCTCTCTGTCGTTATGCAACAAAGCTTTACGACTATGGGCCCTCACCAGAGAGCATGAAATTCACCTTCTCGTCGTATACCTTCCAGGCATTCAAAACCTTTGGGCAGACAAACTCAGCCGAGTACTGCTGCCTCACGAATGGTCTGTCCACCTAGACCAGGTGGCCAAGATATTTCATATCTGGGGAACCCCAGACATAGACCTATTTGCAAGTCCACTGAATGCCAAACTTCCCCGGTTCAGTTCCAGAATTCCGGCTCAAAATTGCTAGGCAAGGGACGCCTTCCTTCTTCACTGGGGTCACGACTTCCTCTATTCCTTCCCACCCATTCCCCTCATCCCCAAAACACTCTTCAAGCTTCAGAGAGACAGAGGTCGTATGATCCTCATAGCACCAAGGTGGCTATGCCAAACTTGGTATCCCCTGCTTCTACATCTCTCTGAAGCTGCACCTCTGGAGTTGGGCTATGCTCCAGATCTCCTTTCCCAAGAGAACGGGATTCTATGGCACACGAATCCCCAGTCCCTGCATCTCAGGGCCTGGTTGCTGAAAGCTTAGACCTTCAGGATCTCAACCTTTCCCAACAGGTAAAGGATATCCTTCAGGCTTCTAGAAAACCTTCCACAAGACGCTCTTACGCCTTCAAGTGGAAACGTTTTACTATATGGTGTTCACAGAAGGGGTTAAACCCCCTTATGATACCTTTAGAATTGATACTAGAGTATCTACTTCATTTATCAAATTCTGGTCTAAAGACCAATTCAGTAAGAGTCCATCTTAGTGCAATTGCAGCTTCCTATAAGCCTCTAAATGGACAACCAATTTCCTCTCATCCACTCATATCAAGATTTATGAGAGGTCTTCTATTAACAAAGCCTCCCATCTGGCCACCACCGGTGGCATGGGATTTAAACCTAGATCTCGGGCAGCTCATGAAACCGCCTTTTGAACCTTTAGCCACTACAACCCTAAAGCTTTTGTCCTGGCAGGTCATCTTCCTAATTGCAATCACCTCTGCATGTCGCATTAGTGAATTGTAAGCTTTAGTGGCTGATCCTCCTTATACTAGGTTTCACCATGATATGGTTGTTCTCAGAACTCATCCACACTTTATGCCAAAGGTGGTTTCGCCTTTTCATTTAAATCAATCAATTTATCTTCCTGTATTCTTTCTGAGGCCTCATGCCTCTAATGCATTAAGGAACCTTCATACTTTGGATTGTAAAAGAGTCTTGGCTTTTTACCTACAAAGAACACAGCAACATAGAAAGTCTTCTCAACTTTTTATTGCTTTTGATTCTAGTCATTTGGGACTTCCAGTCTCCAAGAGAACTCTATCCAAATGGATTGCACAATGCATATCCTTTGCTTATGAGAGTAAGAGTCTTCCTCTTCAAGGCCATATCACAGCTCATAATGTGAGAGCCATGGCAGCCTCTATGGCTAACCTTCACTCTGTATCTATTGATGACATTTGTCGAGCAGCCACCTGGGCTTCGGTACACACCTTTACAGCCCACTACTGCCTAGATAAAGCCTCCCATTGGGATGACTTCTTTGGCCCAGCTGTTCTTCAAAATCTCTTTCAGACCTAATTCAACTCCTACCCACCAACCCTGGTGGGATGCCAGAGATCCATGGGAGGAAGCATGGCCCACCTCACTATAGGTGGTGGCTTCCTGGGGCTATCTCTCTGGCATCTTCAGCTAGGGAGTCCCCATATGTGAAGACTACATTCCTGCTTGTTCCTGGAGGTAGTGTAGTTACTCACCTGTAACAGGTGATCTCCGGGAACAGCAGGAATTTAGACTTCACAACCCACCCACCTCCCCTAGGAGTTGTCTCTCTATCTCTCTGTCTCTTTCCTCTCTCCCTCTATCCTTTCACTCAGCTACAAACGTAACTGAAGAGGGACAGTTGGAAAGGCGGGAAGGCAGCGCGCATGTGCTGAGGGATGCTCCCAAAAGCGTTCCTATTGGACGCTGGGGAGTGTTCCTGCGCAGGCTCCGTCGGTACCGACGATACCATATGTGAAGACTAAATTCCTGCTGTTCCCGGAGATCACCTGTTACAGGTGAGTAACTATGCTATACCTGCCTTAGTAATAATTTCTACACCTGCCTTAGGTCTTCCAGGTTTAATGTGTACATACAAGGGGTTTATATTACGACTGATGCCAATATACAGTTTAATTCATCCCATCTAGATGTCCTACCATATTCCTTTCTATGACATAAAATTGTACTTATGTTTTGGTTAATGCTTCTATTTTTATTTTTAACTTTTCAATGTTTATTTGTGTCTGTTCTTTGTTGGTGGTTTGACCCCTCCCCCCCCCCCCCCCCCCGAAGAAGGTGTTCCACCAAAACACTGCCAGTGTAGGGGTATTTTCAATAAAGCTGTATTTTCACTGACCAAAGGGTAGAGCCCTTTTTTTCACCTTGCTCCTCTTTGCTGTGCCATGGGGGAAAAAGTACCCCAGCAAGGTCAAAGACCTGCAGTGCTGCCAGTTGGAACAAGGCGTGAAGGCGACAAAAGGAAAAACGGCCAAGAACCTGAGACTTGATGCTGGAGGCAGCAAGCTCGGGTGGCGGGAAGAGTACCGGTGCACTACCGGAGAGAGTATGAAACTCAGGTCAAAAAATATCAACTTTTTTCGGGGACAGACTAGAGAGATGTCCGAAGGGCTCCGCGGAAAAAAGGAGACTGAGCAAGATGGCACCATTGGGCAGGAAGGGGACCATGCATGTGTAGTGGTATCTCGCAAAGGCTTTCTTTGAAAGCTGGGGGGATGCTTCCGTGAGGACTCCATTGGTGCCAATATCACCCATATGTGAGGACTGACTTCCTGCTTGTTCCTGGAGGAATCTTGTAACAATGAAAGTAGCAGTAGTAGCTTCTGACCCTTGCTGTTTCTTTGCTACACTCAACTCTCTCCTCAAAGTACCTCTGACCCCGGCCTCTCCTTCATTTTCTGCCCAGACCTTGGCTACTTCCATGATAAAGTTCACAAAATCAGTCTTGATTTCTCTACAGGACCACTTCCATCTCCCCTTCCCCCTAAACATAAGACATGCCATACTGGGTCAGACCGAGGTCCATCAAGCCCAGTATCCTGTTTCCAACAGTGGCCAATCTAGGTCATACGTACCTAGCAATATCCCCAAAAGACACAGGTTCCTCAATGCTTGTACTGGGTCAAGCATTGATATCCTGGGTCCCTTTTTAATAGTGGTTTTATGGACCTTTCCTCCAGGAACTTGTCCAAACCTTTTTTAAACCCAGCTATACTAACAGCCCTTACTACATCCTCTGGTAACAGATTCCAGAGTTTGATTACACGTTGAGTGAAAAAATATTTTCTCTTATTTGTCTTAAATAGTTTACCCTGTAGCTTCATTACATGTCCCCTAGTCTTTCTATATTCTGATAGCGTAAACAATTGATCCACGTTTATCCGTTCCACTCCATTCATTAATTTATAGACCTCTATCATATCTCCCCTCAGCCGTCTCTTTTCCAGGTTAAAGAGCCCTAACCTTTTTAGCCTCTCTTTATAGGAGTAGCCTTCCATCCCCTTCACCAATTTGGTGGCTCTTCTCTGTACTTTTTCTAATAACGCTATGTCCTTTTTAAGATACGGTGACCAGAATTGCACACAATATTCAAGGTGCGGTCGTACCATGGAGCGATACAGAGGCATTATAATATCCTTTGTTTTATTCTCCATCCCTTTCCTTATGATACCTAGCATTCTATTTGCTTTCTTGGCCGCCGCTGCACACTGGGCGGAGGGTTTTAACATGTTATCCACGATGACTCCTAAATCTTTTTCCTGGGTGGTGGTTTCTAATGTGGAGCCTTGCATCGTGTAACTATAGTGTGGGTTGTTCTTTCCTAGGTGCATAACTTTGCACTTGTCCACATTAAATTTCATCTGCCATTTGGATGCCCAGTCTTCCAATTTATCCAGATCCTCCT